>JAWNPH010000076.1:140000-2540000 GCA_035047645.1 Drosophila merina | reverse complement strand
CGTACACCATTTGTAAAAGTTTGGTCCGTATCGGACCACTATGCCATATCGCTGCCATACAAACGACCGATATGAAAACAAGTCTTTGTATGGAACATTTTTTGTTTTCCAATTAATTGCAACCGAATTCAACATTTATTCATTCGATAAAGCCGTTCACCATTTGTAAAAGTTTGGTCCGTATCGGACCACTATATCATATCGCTGCCATACAAACGACCGATATGAAAACAAGTCTTTGTATGGAAAACTTTTTTGTTTTCCAAGCTATTGCAACCGAATTCAAAATTTATTCATTTGAAATAGCCATAAATGATTTGTAAAAGTTTGATATGGATCGCATACCTATATCCTATAGCTGCCATACAAACGACCGATATGAAAACAAGTCTGTGTATGGAACATTTTTTGTTTTTCAATTAATTGCAACCGAATTCAACATTTATTCATCCGATAAGGCCATACACCCTTTGTAAAAGTTTGGTCCGGATCGGACCACTATATCATATCGCTGCCATACAAACGACCGATATGAAAACAAGTCTTTGTATGGAAAACTTTTTTGTTTTCCAACCTATTGCAACCGAATTCAACATTTATTTATTCAATAAAGCCATACACCATTTATAAAAGTTTGGTCCGGATCGGACCGCCATATCATATAGCTGCCATACAAACGACCGATATGAAAACAAGTCTTTGTATGGAAAACTTTTTGGTTTTCCAAACTATTGCAACCGAATTCAACATTTATCCATTTGACATAGCCATACACGATGTGTGAACGTTTGGTCCGGATCGGATCACCATATCATATAGTTATTGCAACCGAATTCAACATGTATTCACTTGAGATAGCCATACACGATTTGTGAAAGTTTGGTCCGGATCGGACCACCATATCATATAGCTGCCATACAAACGACCGATATAAAAACAAGTCTTTGTATGGAAAATTTTTTTGTTTTCCAAGCTATTGATACCGAATTCAACATATTCTCAACTGACAAAGCCATACATGATTTGTAAAAGATTGATCCGGATCGGACCACTATATCATATCGCTGCCATACAAACGACCGATAAGAAAACAAGTCTTTGTATGGAAAATTTTGTTGTTTTCCAACCTATTGCAACCGAATTCAACATTTTTTCATTCAATAAAGCCATACACGATTTGTAAAAGTTTGGACTCGGCTGTTGATGCTGATCAAGAATATATATACCTTATGGGGTCGGAGATGCTTCCTTCTGCCTGTTATATACATTTGCAGCATATTATGATACCCTTTTCACCCATTTTTAATGGGTATAGGTTATAGCAAGTCTTTTGTATGGGAACCTTTTTTGTTTTCCAAGGTATTGCAACCGAACTCAACATTTATTCATTTGACATAGCCGTACACGATTTGTGAAAGTTTGATATGGATCGCATCACTATATCCTATAGCTGCCATACAAACGACCGATATGAAAACAAGCCTTTGTATGGAAACCTTTTTTCTTTTCCAAGCTATTGCAACCGAATTCAACATTTTTTCATTCAATAAAGCCATACACGATTTGTAAAAGTTTGGACTCGGCTGTTGATGCTGATCAAGAATATATATACCTTATGGGGTCGGAGATGCTTCCTTCTGCCTGTTATATACATTTGCAGCATATTATGATACCCTTTTCACCCATTTTTAATGGGTATAGGTTATAGCAAGTCTTTTGTATGGGAACCTTTTTTGTTTTCTAAGGTATTGCAACCGAACTCAACATTTATTCATTTGACATAGCCGTACACGATTTGTGAAAGTTTGATATGGATCGCATCACTATATCCTATAGCTGCCATACAAACGACCGATATGAAAACAAGCCTTTGTATGGAAACCTTTTTTCTTTTCCAAGCTATTGCAACCGAATTCAAAATTTTTTTTTTTGACTTAGCCATACATGATTTGTAAAAGTTTGATATGGATCGCATCACTATATCCTATAGCTGCCATACAAACGACCGATATGAAAACAAGTCTTTGTATGGAACAATTTTTGTTTTCCAATTAATTGAAACCGAATTCAACATTTATTCATTCGATAAAGCCATACACCATTTTAAAAAGTTTGGTCCGGATCGGACCACTATATCTTATCGCTGCCATACAAACGACCGATATGAAAACAAGTCTTTGTATAGAAAACTTTTTTGTTTGCTAAGCTATTGCAACCGAATACAAAATGTTTTTTATTTGATATAGCCATACATAATTTGTAAAAGTTTAATATGGATCGCATCACTATATCCTATAGCTGCCATACAAACGACCGATATGAAATCATGTCTTTGTATGGAAAATTTTTTTGTTTTCCAACCTATTGCAACCGAATTCAACATTTATTCATCCAATAAAGCCATACACCATTTATAAAAGTTTGGTCCGGATCGGACCACCATATCATATAGCTGCCATACAAACGACCGATATGAAAACAAGTCTTTGTATGGAACATTTTTTGTTTTCCAACCTATTGCAACCGAATTCAACATTTATTTATTCAATAAAGCCATACACCATTTATAAAAGTTTGGTCCGGATCGGACCGCCATATCATATAGCTGCCATACAAACGACCGATATGAAAACAAGTCTTTGTAAGGAAAACTTTTTAGTTTTCCAAACTATTGCAACCGAATTCAACATTTATCCATTTGACATAGCCATACACGATTTGTGAAAGTTTGGTCCGGATCGGATCACCATATCATATAGTTATTGCAACCGATTTCAACATTTATTCACTTGAGATAGCCATACACGATTTGTGAAAATTTGGTCCGGATCGGACCACCATATCATATAGCTGCCATACAAACGACCGATATAAAAACAAGTCTTTGTATGGAAAATTTTTTTGTTTTCCAAGCTATTGATACCGAATTCAACATATTCTCAACTGACAAAGCCATACATGATTTGTAAAAGATTGATCCGGATCGGACCACTATATCATATCGCTGCCATACAAACGACCGATAAGAAAACAAGTCTTTGTATGGAAAATTTTGTTGTTTTCCAACCTATTGCAACCGAATTCAACATTTTTTCATTCAATAAAGCCATACACGATTTGTAAAAGTTTGGACTCGGCTGTTGATGCTGATCAAGAATATATATACCTTATGGGGTCGGAGATGCTTCCTTCTGCCTGTTATATACATTTGCAGCATATTATGATACCCTTTTCACCCATTTTTAATGGGTATAGGTTATAGCAAGTCTTTTGTATGGGAACCTTTTTTGTTTTCCAAGGTATTGCAACCGAACTCAACATTTATTCATTTGACATAGCCGTACACGATTTGTGAAAGTTTGATATGGATCGCATCACTATATCCTATAGCTGCCATACAAACGACCGATATGAAAACAAGCCTTTGTATGGAAACCTTTTTTCTTTTCCAAGCTATTGCAACCGAATTCAAAATTTTTTTTTTGACTTAGCCATACATGATTTGTAAAAGTTTGATATGGATCGCATCACTATATCCTATAGCTGCCATACAAACGACCGATATGAAAACAAGTCTTTGTATGGAACAATTTTTGTTTTCCAATTAATTGCAACCGAATTCAACATTTATTCATTCGATAAAGCCATACACCATTTTAAAAAGTTTGGTCCGGATCGGACCACTATATCTTATCGCTGCCATACAAACGACCGATATGAAAACAAGTCTTTGTATAGAAAACTTTTTTGTTTGCTAAGCTATTGCAACCGAATACAAAATGTTTTTTATTTGATATAGCCATACATAATTTGTAAAAGTTTAATATGGATCGCATCACTATATCCTATAGCTGCCATACAAACGACCGATATGAAATCATGTCTTTGTATGGAAAATTTTTTGTTTTCCAACCTATTGCAACCGAATTCAACATTTATTCATCCAATAAAGCCATACACCATTTATAAAAGTTTGGTCCGGATCGGACCACCATATCATATAGCTGCCATACAAACGACCGATATGAAAACAAGTCTTTGTATGGAAAACTTTTTGGTTTTCCAAACTATTGCAACCGAATTCAACATTTATCGATTTGACATAGCCATACACGATTTGTGAAAGTTTGGTCCGGATCGGATCACTAAATCATATAGCTGCCATACAAACGACCGATATGAAAACAAGTCTTTGTATGGAACATTTTTTGTTTTCCAATTAATTGCAACCGAATTCAAAATTTATTCATTCGATAAAGCCATACACCATTTGTAAAAGTTTGGTCCGGATCGGACCACCATATCATATAGCTGCCATACAAACGACCGATATGAAAACAAGTCTTTGTATGGAAAACTTTTGGTTTTCCAAGCTATTGCAACCGAATTCAACATTTATCTATTTGACGAAGCCGTACATGATTTTTAAAAGTTTACAAACGACCGATATGAAAACAAGTCTTTGAATGGTAAACTTTTTTGTTTTCCAAGCTATTTTAACCGAATTCAACATTTATCCATTTGACATAGCCATACACGATTTGTGAAAGTTTGGTCCGGATCGGATCACCATATCATATCGCTGCCATACAAACGACCGATATGAAAACAAGTCTTTGTATGGAAAACTTTTTGGTTTTCCAAGCTATTGCAACCGAATTCAACATTTATCCATTTGACATAGCCGTACATGATTTTTAAAAGTTTACAAACGACCGATATGAAAACAAGTCTTTGTATGGAAAACTTTTTTGTTTTCCAAGCTATTGCAACCGAATTCAACATTTTTTCGTTTGACATATCTATACATGATTTGTTAAAGTTTGATATGGATCGCATCCCTATATCCTATAGCTGCCATACAAACGACCGATATGAAAACAAGTCTTTGTATGGAACATTTTTTGTTTTCCAATTAATTGCAACCGAATTCAACATTTATTCATTCGATAAAGCCATACACCATTTATAAAAGTTTGGTCCGGATCGGACCACCATATCATATAGCTGCCATACAAACGACCGATATGAAAACAAGTCTTTGTATGGAAAACTTTTGGTTTTCCAAACTATTGCAACCGAATTCAACATTTATCGATTTGACATAGCCATACACGATTTGTGAAAGTTTGGTCCGGATCAGATCACTAAATCATATAGCTGCCATACAAACGACCGATATGAAAACAAGTCTTTGTATGGAAAATTTTTTTGTTTTCCAATTAATTGCAACCAAATTCAAAACATTTTCGTTTGACATAACCATTCATGATTTGTGAAAGTTTGGTCCGGATCGGATCACTGTATCCTATAGCTGCCATACAAACGACCGATATGAAAACAAGTCTGTGATTGAAAACTGTTTTGTTTTGAAAGTTATTGCAACCGAATTCAACATTTTTCCATTTGACATAGCCATACATGATTTGTGAAAGTTTGGTCCGGATCGGATCACCAGATCATATAGCTGCCATACAAACGACCGATATGAAAACAAGTCTTTGTATGGAAAATTTTTTTGTTTTCCAATTAATTGCACCCGAATTAAACATTTATTTATTTGACATAGCCGTACACGATTTGTGAAAGTTTGGATCGGATCGGATCACTATATCATATAGCTGCCATACAAACGACCGATATGAAAACAAGTCTTTGTATGGGAAACTTTTTTGTTTTCTAAGCTATTGCAACCGAATTCAACACTTATTAATTCGCCGTAGCCGTTCATGATTTTTAAAAGTTTGGTCCGGATCGGACCACTATATCATATAGCTGCCATACAAACGACCGATATGAAAACAAGTCTTTGTATGGAAAATTTTTTTGTTTTCCAAGCTATTGATACCGAATTCAACATTTATCCATTTGACATAGCCATACACGATTTGTGAAAGTTTGGTCCGGATCGGATCACCATTTCATATAGTTATTGCAACCGATTTCAACATTTATTCACTTGAGATAGCCATACACGATTTGTGAAAGTTTGGTCCGGATCGGACCACCATATCATATAGCTGCCATACAAACGACCGATATAAAAACAAGTCTTTGTATGGAAAATTTTTTTGTTTTCCAAGCTATTGCAACCGAATTCAAAATTTTTTTTTTTTGACTTAGCCATACATGATTTGTAAAAGTTTGATATGGATCGCATCACTATATCCTATAGCTGCCATACAAACGACCGATATGAAAACAAGCCTTTGTATGGAAACCTTTTTTCTTTTCCAAGCTATTGCAACCGAATTCAAAATTTTTTTTTTTTTGACTTAGCCATACATGATTTGTAAAAGTTTGATATGGATCGCATCACTATATCCTATAGCTGCCATACAAACGACCGATATGAAAACAAGTCTTTGTATGGAAAATTTTTTTGTTTTCCAATTAATTGCACCCGAATTAAACATTTATTTATTTGACATAGCCGTACACGATTTGTGAAAGTTTGGATCGGATCGGATCACTATATCATATAGCTGCCATACAAACGACCGATATGAAAACAAGTCTTTGTATGGAACATTTTTTGTTTTCCAATTAATTGCAACCGAATTCAAAATTTATTCATTCGATAAAGCCATACACCATTTGAAAAAGTTTGGTCCGGATCGGACCACTATATCTTATCGCTGCCATACAAACGACCGATATGAAAATAAGTCTTTGTATAGAAATCTTTTTTTTTTGCTAAGCTATTGCAACCGAATACAAAATGTTTTTTATTTGATATAGCCATACATAATTTGTAAAAGTTTAATATGGATCGCATCACTATATCCTATAGCTGCCATACAAACGACCGATATGAAAACATGTCTTTGTATGGAAAATTTTTTGTTTTCCAATTAATTGAAACCGAATTCAACTTTTATTCATTCGATAAAGCCATACACCATTTGAAAAAGTTTGGTCCGGATCGGACCACTATATCTTATCGCTGCCATACAAACGACCGATATGAAAACATGTCTTTGTATGGAAAATTTTTTTTTTCCAACCTATTGCAACCGAATTCAACATTTAATCATTCAATAAAGCCATACACCATTTATAAAAGTTTGGTCCGGATCGGACTACCATATCATATAGCTCCCATACAAACGACCGATATGAAAACAAGTCTTTGTATGGAAAACTTTTTGGTTTTCCAATCTATTGCAACCGAATTCAACATTTTCGTTTGACATAACCATTCATGATTTGTGAAAGTTTGGTCCGGATCGGATCACTGTATCCTATAGCTGCCATACAAACGACCGATATGAAAACAAGTCTGTGATTGAAAACTGTTTTGTTTTGAAAGTTATTGCAACCGAATTCAACATTTTTCCATTTGACATAGCCATACATGATTTGTGAAAGTTTGGTCCGGATCGGATCACCAGATCATATAGCTGCCATACAAACGACCGATATGAAAACAAGTCTTTGTATGGAAAATTTTTTTGTTTTCCAATTAATTGCACCCGAATTAAACATTTATTTATTTGACATAGCCGTACACGATTTGTGAAAGTTTGGATCGGATCGGATCACTATATCATATAGCTGCCATACAAACGACCGATATGAAAACAAGTCTTTGTATGGGAAACTTTTTTGTTTTCTAAGCTATTGCAACCGAATTCAACACTTATTAATTCGCCGTAGCCGTTCATGATTTTTAAAAGTTTGGTCCGGATCGGACCACTATATCATATAGCTGCCATACAAACGACCGATATGAAAACAAGTCTTTGTATGGAAAATTTTTTTGTTTTCCAAGCTATTGATACCGAATTCAACATTTATCCATTTGACATAGCCATACACGATTTGTGAAAGTTTGGTCCGGATCGGATCACCATTTCATATAGTTATTGCAACCGATTTCAACATTTATTCACTTGAGATAGCCATACACGATTTGTGAAAGTTTGGTCCGGATCGGACCACCATATCATATAGCTGCCATACAAACGACCGATATAAAAACAAGTCTTTGTATGGAAAATTTTTTTGTTTTCCAAGCTATTGCAACCGAATTCAAAATTTTTTTTTTTTGACTTAGCCATACATGATTTGTAAAAGTTTGATATGGATCGCATCACTATATCCTATAGCTGCCATACAAACGACCGATATGAAAACAAGCCTTTGTATGGAAACCTTTTTTCTTTTCCAAGCTATTGCAACCGAATTCAAAATTTTTTTTTTTGACTTAGCCATACATGATTTGTAAAAGTTTGATATGGATCGCATCACTATATCCTATAGCTGCCATACAAACGACCGATATGAAAACAAGTCTTTGTATGGAAAATTTTTTGTTTTCCAATTAATTGCACCCGAATTAAACATTTATTTATTTGACATAGCCGTACACGATTTGTGAAAGTTTGGATCGGATCGGATCACTATATCATATAGCTGCCATACAAACGACCGATATGAAAACAAGTCTTTGTATGGAACATTTTTTGTCTTCCAATTAATTGCAACCGAATTCAAAATTTATTCATTCGATAAAGCCATACACCATTTGAAAAAGTTTGGTCCGGATCGGACCACTATATCTTATCGCTGCCATACAAACGACCGATATGAAAATAAGTCTTTGTATAGAAATCTTTTTTTTTTGCTAAGCTATTGCAACCGAATACAAAATGTTTTTTATTTGATATAGCCATACATAATTTGTAAAAGTTTAATATGGATCGCATCACTATATCCTATAGCTGCCATACAAACGACCGATATGAAAACATGTCTTTGTATGGAAAATTTTTTGTTTTCCAATTAATTGAAACCGAATTCAACTTTTATTCATTCGATAAAGCCATACACCATTTGAAAAAGTTTGGTCCGGATCGGACCACTATATCTTATCGCTGCCATACAAACGACCGATATGAAAACATGTCTTTGTATGGAAAATTTTTTTTCCAACCTATTGCAACCGAATTCAACATTTAATCATTCAATAAAGCCATACACCATTTATAAAAGTTTGGTCCGGATCGGACTACCATATCATATAGCTCCCATACAAACGACCGATATGAAAACAAGTCTTTGTATGGAAAACTTTTTGGTTTTCCAATCTATTGCAACCGAATTCAACATTTATCGATTTGAAATAGCCATACACGATTTGTGACAGTTTGGTCCGGATCGGATCACTAAATCATATAGCTGCCATACAAACGACCGATATGAAAACAAGTCTTTGTATGGAACATTTTTGTTTTCCAATTAATTGCAACCGAATTCAACATTTATTCATTCGATAAAGCCATACACCATTTGAAAAAGTTTGGTCCGGATCGGACCACTATATCTTATCGCTGCCATACAAACGACCGATATGAAAATAAGTCTTTGTATAGAAATCTTTTTTTTTTGCTAAGCTATTGCAACCGAATACAAAATGTTTTTTATTTGATATAGCCAAACATAATTTGTAAAAGTTTGATATGGATCGCATCACTATATCCTATAGCTGCCATACAAACGACCGATATGAAAACATGTCTTTATATGGAAAATTTTTTTTTCCAACCTATTGCAACCGAATTCAACATTTAATCATTCAATAAAGCCATACACCATTTATAAAAGTTTGGTCCGGATCGGACCACCATATCATATAGCTGCATTACAAACGACCGATATGAAAACAAGTCTTTGTATGGAAAACTTTTTGGTTTTCCAATCTATTGCAACCGAATTCAACATTTATCGATTTGAAATAGCCATACACGATTTGTGAAAGTTTGGTCCGGATCGGATCACTAAATCATATAGCTGCCATACAAACGACCGATATGAAAACAAGTCTTTGTATGGAACATTTTTTGTTTTCCAATTAATTGCAACCGAATTCAACATTTATTCATTCGATAAAGCCATACACCATTTGAAAAAGTTTGGTCCGGATCGGACCACTATATCTTATCGCTGCCATACAAACGACCGATATGAAAATAAGTCTTTGTATAGAAATCTTTTTTTTTTGCTAAGCTATTGCAACCGAATACAAAATGTTTTTTATTTGATATAGCCAAACATAATTTGTAAAAGTTTGATATGGATCGCATCACTATATCCTATAGCTGCCATACAAACGACCGATATGAAAACATGTCTTTGTATGGACAATTTTTTTTTTTTCCAACCTATTGCAACCGAATTCAACATTTATTCATTCAATAAAGCCATACACCATTTGTAAAAGTTTGGTCCGGATCGGACCACTATATCTTATCGCTGCCATACAAACGACCGATATGAAAACAAGTCTTTGTATAGAAAACTTTTTTGTTTGCTAAGCTATTGCAACCGAATACAAAATGTTTTTTATTTGATATAGCCATACATAATTTGTAAAAGTTTAATATGGATCGCATCACTATATCCTATAGCTGCCATACAAACGACCGATATGAAAACATGTCTTTATATGGAAAATTTTTTTTTCCAACCTATTGCAACCGAATTCAACATTTAATCATTCAATAAAGCCATACACCATTTATAAAAGTTTGGTCCGGATCGGACCACCATATCATATAGCTGCATTACAAACGACCGATATGAAAACAAGTCTTTGTATGGAAAACTTTTTTGGTTTTCCAATCTATTGCAACCGAATTCAACATTTATCGATTTGAAATAGCCATACACGATTTGTGAAAGTTTGGTCCGGATCGGATCACTAAATCATATAGCTGCCATACAAACGACCGATATGAAAACAAGTCTTTGTATGGAACATTTTTTGTTTTCCAATTAATTGCAACCGAATTCAACATTTATTCATTCGATAAAGCCATACACCATTTGAAAAAGTTTGGTCCGGATCGGACCACTATATCTTATCGCTGCCATACAAACGACCGATATGAAAATAAGTCTTTGTATAGAAATCTTTTTTTTTGCTAAGCTATTCCAACCGAATACAAAATGTTTTTTATTTGATATAG
The DNA here is from genome assembly GCA_035047645.1 of Drosophila merina. Classification (NCBI taxonomy): domain Eukaryota; kingdom Metazoa; phylum Arthropoda; class Insecta; order Diptera; family Drosophilidae; genus Drosophila; species Drosophila merina. The sequence goes on along the minus strand of JAWNPH010000076.1, from coordinate 2,529,027 downwards.
CCATACATAATTTGTAAAAGTTTAATATGGATCGCATCACTATATCCTATAGCTGCCATACAAACGACCGATATGAAAACATGTCTTTGTATGGAAAATTTTTTTTTTCCAACCTATTGCAACCGAATTCAACATTTATTCATTCAATAAAGCCATACACCATTTATAAAAGTTTGGTCCGGATCGGACCACCATATCATATAGCTGCCATACAAACGACCGATATGAAAACAAGTCTGTGTATTGAAAACTGTTTTGTTTTGAAAGCTATTGCAACCGAATTCAACATTTTTCCATTTGACATAGCCATACACGATTTGTGAAAGTTTGGTCCGGATCGGATCACTATATCATATAGCTGCCATACAAACGACCGATATGAAAACAAGTCTTTGTATGGAACATTTTTTGTTTTCAATTAATTGCAACCGAATTCAACATTTATTCATTCGATAAAGCCATACACCATTTGAAAAAGTTTGGTCCGGATCGGACCACTATATCTTATCGCTGCCATACAAACGACCGATATGAAAATAAGTCTTTGTATAGAAATCTTTTTTTTTTGCTAAGCTATTGCAACCGAATACAAAATGTTTTTTATTTGATATAGCCATACATAATTTGTAAAAGTTTAATATGGATCGCATCACTATATCCTATAGCTGCCATACAAACGACCGATATGAAAACATGTCTTTGTATGGACAATTTTTTTTTTCCAACCTATTGCAACCGAATTCAACATTTATTCATTCAATAAAGCCATACACCATTTGTAAAAGTTTGGTCCGGATCGGACCACCATATCATATAGCTGCCATACAAACGACCGATATGAAAACAAGTCTTTGTATGGAAAACTTTGGTTTTCCACACTATTGCAACCGAATTCAACATTTATCGATTTGACATAGCCATACACGATTTGTGAAAGTTTGGTCCGGATCGGATCACTATATCATATAGCTGCCATACAAACGACCGATATGAAAACAAGTCTTTGTATGGAAAATTTTTTTTTGTTTTCCAATTAATTGCAACCAAATTCAACACATTCTCATTTGACATAACCGTTCATGATTTGTGAAAGTTTGGTCCGGATCGGATCACTGTATCCTATAGCTGCCATACAAACGACCGATATGAAAACAAGTCTGTGTATTGAAAACTGTTTTGTTTTGAAAGCTATTGCAACCGAATTCAACATTTTTCCATTTGACATAGCCATACACGATTTGTGAAAGTTTGGTCCGGATCGGATCACTATATCATATAGCTGCCATACAAACGACCGATATGAAAACAAGTCTTTGTATGGAACATTTTTTGTTTTCCAATTAATTGCAACCGAATTCAACATTTATTCATTCGATAAAGCCATACACCATTTGAAAAAGTTTGGTCCGGATCGGACCACTATATCTTATCGCTGCCATACAAACGACCGATATGAAAATAAGTCTTTGTATAGAAATCTTTTTTTTTTTGCTAAGCTATTGCCACCGAATACAAAATGTTTTTTATTTGATATAGCCATACATAATTTGTAAAAGTTTAATATGGATCGCATCACTATATCCTATAGCTGCCATACAAACGACCGATATGAAAACATGTCTTTGTATGGAAAATTTTTTTTTTCCAACCTATTGCAACCGAATTCAACATTTATTCATTCAATAAAGCCATACACCATTTATAAAAGTTTGGTCCGGATCGGACCACCATATCATATAGCTGCCATACAAACGACCGATATGAAAACAAGTCTTTGTATGGAAAACTTTTGGTTTTCCAATCTATTGCAACCGAATTCAACATTTATCGATTTGAAATAGCCATACACGATTTGTGAAAGTTTGGTCCGGATCGGATCACTAAATCATATAGCTGCCATACAAACGACCGATATGAAAACAAGTCTTTGTATGGAACATTTCTTGTTTTCCAATTAATTGCAACCGAATTCAACATTTATTCATTCGATAAAGCCATACACCATTTGAAAAAGTTTGGTCCGGATCGGACCACTATATCTTATCGCTGCCATACAAACGACCGATATGAAAATAAGTCTTTGTATAGAAATCTTTTTTTTTGCTAAGCTTTATTGCAACCGAATACAAAATGTTTTTTATTTGATATAGCCATACATAATTTGTAAAAAGTTTAATATGGATCGCATCACTATATCCTATAGCTGCCATACAAACGACCGATATGAAAACATGTCTTTGTATGGAAAATTTTTTTTTTTTTCCAACCTATTGCAACCGAATTCAACATTTATTCATTCAATAAAGCCATACACCATTTATAAAAGTTTGGTCCGGATCGGACCACCATATCATATAGCTGCCATACAAACGACCGATATGAAAACAAGTCTTTGTATGGAAAACTTTTTGGTTTTCCAAACTATTGCAACCGAATTCAACATTTATCGATTTGACATAGCCATACACGATTTGTGAAAGTTTGGTCCGGATCGGATCACTAAATCATATAGCTGCCATACAAACGACCGATATGAAAACAAGTCTTTGTATGGAACATTTTTTTGTTTTCCAATTAATTGCAACCGAATTCAACATTTATTCATTCGATAAAGCCATACACCATTTGAAAAAGTTTGGTCCGGATCGGACCACTATATCTTATCGCTGCCATACAAACGACCGATATGCAAATAAGTCTTTGTATAGAAATCTTTTTTTTTTGCTAAGCTATTGCAACCGAATACAAAATGTTTTTTATTTGATATAGCCATACATAATTTGTAAAAGTTTAATATGGATCGCATCACTATATCCTATAGCTGCCATACAAACGACCGATATGAAAACATGTCTTTGTATGGAAAATTTTTTTTTCCAACCTATTGCAACCGAATTCAACATTTATTCATTCAATAAAGCCATACACCATTTATAAAAGTTTGGGCCGGATCGGACCACCATATCATATAGCTGCCATACAAACGACCGATATGAAAACAAGTCTTTGTATGGAAAACTTTTGGTTTTCCAAACTATTGCAACCGAATTCAACATTTATCGATTTGACATAGCCATACACGATTTGTGAAAGTTTGGTCCGGATCGGATCACTATATCATATAGCTGCCATACAAACGACCGATATGAAAACAAGTCTTTGTATGGAAAATTTTTTTTGTTTTCCAATTAATTGCAACCAAATTCAACACATTCTCATTTGACATAACCGTTCATGATTTTTGAAAGTTTGGTCCGGATCGGATCACTGTATCCTATAGCTGTCATACAAACGACCGATATGAAAACAAGTCTGTGTATTGAAAACTGTTTTGTTTTGAAAGCTATCGCAACCGAATTCAACATTTTTCCATTTGACATAGCCATACACGATTTGTGAAAGTTTGGTCCGGATCGGATCACTATATCATATAGCTGCCATACAAACGACCGATATGAAAACAAGTCTTTGTATGGAACATTTTTGTTTTCCAATTAATTGCAACCGAATTCAACATTTATTCATTCGATAAAGCCATACACCATTTGAGAAAAGTTTGGTCCGGATCGGACCACTATATCTTATCGCTGCCATACAAACGACCGATATGAAAATGAGTCTTTGTATAGAAATCTTTTTTTTTTTGCTAAGCTATTGCAACCGAATACAAAATGTTTTTTATTTGATATAGCCATACATAATTTGTAAAAGTTTGATATGGATCGCATCACTATATCCTATAGCTGCCATACAAACGACCGATATGAAAACAAGTCTTTGTATGGAACATTTTTTGTTTTTCCAATTAATTGAAACCGAATTCAACATTTATTCATTCGATAAAGCCATACACCATTTGAAAAAGTTTGGTCCGGATCGGACCACTATATCTTATCGCTGCCATACAAACGACCGATATGAAAACAAGTCTTTGTATAGAAAACTTTTTTGTTTGCTAAGCTATTGCAACCGAATACAAAATGTTTTTTATTTGATATAGCCATACATAATTTGTAAAAGTTTAATATGGATCGCATCACTATATCCTATAGCTGCCATACAAACGACCGATATGAAAACATGTCTTTGTATGGAAAATTTTTTTTTTCCAACCTATTGCAACCGAATTCAACATTTAATCATTCAATAAAGCCATACACCATTTATAAAGTTTGGTCCGGATCGGACCACCATATCATATAGCTGCCATACAAACGACCGATATGAAAACAAGTCTTTGTATGGAAAACTTTTCTGGTTTTCCAATCTATTGCAACCGAATTCAACATTTATCGATTTGAAATAGCCATACACGATTTGTGAAAGTTTGGTCCGGATCGGATCACTAAATCATATAGCTGCCATACAAACGACCGATATGAAAACAAGTCTTTGTATGGAACATTTTTTGTTTTCCAATTAATTGCAACCGAATTCAACATTTATTCATTCGATAAAGCCATACACCATTTGAAAAAGTTTGGTCCGGATCGGACCACTATATCTTATCGCTGCCATACAAACGACCGATATGAAAATAAGTCTTTGTATAGAAATCTTTTTTTTTTTTGCTAAGCTATTGCAACCGAATACAAAATGTTTTTTATTTGATATAGTCATACATAATTCGTAAAAGTTTAATATGGATCGCATCACTATATCCTATAGCTGCCATACAAACGACCGATATGAAAACATGTCTTTGTATGGAAAATTTTTTTGTTTTCCAACCTATTGCAACCGAATTCAACATTTATTCATTCAATAAAGCCATACACCATTTATAAAAGTTTGGTCCGGATCGGACCACCATATCATATAGCTGCCATACAAACGACCGATATGAAAACAAGTCTTTGTATGGAAAACTTTTTGGTTTTCCAAACTATTGCAACCGAATTCAACATTTATCGATTTGACATAGCCATACACGATTTGTGAAAGTTTGGTCGGGATCGGACCACTATATCATATAGCTGCCATACAAACGACCGATATGAAAACAAGTCTTTGTATGGAAAATTTTTTTTGTTTTCCAATTAATTGCAACCAAATTCAACACATTCTCATTTGACATAACCGTTCATGATTTGTGAAAGTTTGGTCCGGATCGGATCACTGTATCCTATAGCTGCCATACAAACGACCGATATGAAAACAAGTCTGTGTATTGAAAACTGTTTTGTTTTGAAAGCTATTGCAACCGAATTCAACATTTTTCCATTTGACATAGCCATACACGATTTGTGAAAGTTTGGTCCGGATCGGATCACTATATCATATAGCTGCCATACAAACGACCGATATGAAAACAAGTCTTTGTATGGAAAATTTTTTTGTTTTCCAATTAATTGCAACCAAATTCAACACATTCTCATTTGACATAACCGTTCATGATTTGTGAAAGTTTGGTCCGGATCGGATCACTGTATCCTATAGCTGCCATACAAACGACCGATATGAAAACAAGTCTGTGTATTGAAAACTGTTTTGTTTTGAAAGCTATTGCAACCGAATTCAACATTTTTCCATTTGACATAGCCATACACGATTTGTGAAAGTTTGGTCCGGATCGGATCACTATATCATATAGCTGCCATACAAACGACCGATATGAAAACAAGTCTTTGTATGGAACATTTTTTGTTTTCCAATTAATTGCAACCGAATTCAACATTTATTCATTCGATAAAGCCATACACCATTTGAAAAAGTTTGGTCCGGATCGGACCACTATATCTTATCGCTGCCATACAAACGACCGATATGAAAATAAGTCTTTGTATAGAAATCTTTTTTTTTGCTAAGCTATTGCAACCGAATACAAAATGTTTTTTATTTGATATAGCCATACATAATTTGTAAAAGTTTGATATGGATCGCATCACTATATCCTATAGCTGCCATACAAACGACCGATATGAAAACAAGTCTTTGTATGGAACATTTTTTGTTTTCCAATTAATTGAAACCGAATTCAACATTTATTCATTCGATAAAGCCATACACCATTTGAAAAAGTTTGGTCCGGATCGGACCACTATATCTTATCGCTGCCATACAAACGACCGATATGAAAACAAGTCTTTGTATAGAAAACTTTTTTCTTTGCTAAGCTATTGCAACCGAATACAAAATGTTTTTTATTTGATATAGCCATCCATAATTTGTAAAAGTTTAATATGGATCGCATCACTATATCCTATAGCTGCCATACAAACGACCGATATGAAAACATGTCTTTGTATGGAAAATTTTTTTTTCCAACCTATTGCAACCGAATTCAACATTTAATCATTCAATAAAGCCATACAGCATTTATAAAAGTTTGGTCCGGATCGGACCACCATATCATATAGCTGCCATACAAACGACCGATATGAAAACAAGTCTTTGTATGGAAAACTTTTTGGTTTTCCAATCTATTGCAACCGAATTCAACATTTATCGATTTGAAATAGCCATACACGATTTGTGAAAGTTTGGTCCGGATCGGATTACTAAATCATATAGCTGCCATACAAACGACCGATATGAAAACAAGTCTTTGTATGGAACATTTTTTGTTTTCCAATTAATTGCAACCGAATTCAACATTTATTCATTCGATAAAGCCATACACCATTTGAAAAAGTTTGGTCCGGATCGGACCACTATATCTTATCGCTGCCATACAAACGACCGATATGAAAATAAGTCTTTGTATAGAAATCTTTTTTTTTTTGCTAAGCTATTGCAACCGAATACAAAATGTTTTTTATTTGATATAGCCATACATAATTTGTAAAAGTTTAATATGGATCGCATCACTATATCCTATAGCTGCCATACAAACGACCGATATGAAAACATGTCTTTGTATGGAAAATTTTTTTTTTTTCCAACCTATTGCAACCGAATTCAACATTTATTCATTCAATAAAGCCATACACCATTTATAAAAGTTTGGTCCGGATCGGACCACCATATCATATAGCTGCCATACAAACGACCGATATGAAAACAAGTCTTTGTATGGAAAACTTTTTGGTTTTCCAAACTATTGCAACCGAATTCAACATTTATCGATTTGACATAGCCATACACGATTTGTGAAAGTTTGGTCCGGATCGGATCACTATATCATATAGCTGCCATACAAACGACCGATATGAAAACAAGTCTTTGTATGGAAAATTTTTTTTGTTTTCCAATTAATTGCAACCAAATTCAACACATTCTCATTTGACATAACCGTTCATGATTTGTGAAAGTTTGGTCCGGATCGGATCACTGTATCCTATAGCTGCCATACAAACGACCGATATGAAAACAAGTCTGTGTATTGAAAACTGTTTTGTTTTGAAAGCTATTGCAACCGAATTCAACATTTTTCCATTTGACATAGCCATACACGATTTGTGAAAGTTTGGTCCGGATCGGATCACTATATCATATAGCTGCCATACAAACGACCGATATGAAAACAAGTCTTTGTATGGAAAATTTTTTTGTTTTCCAATTAATTGCAACCGAATTAAACATTTATTTATTTGACATAGCCTTACACGATTTGTAAAAGTTTGGTCCGGATCGGATCACTATATCATATAGCTGCCATACAAACGACCGATATGAAAACAAGTCTTTGTATGGGAAACTTTTTTGTTTTCTAAGCTATTGCAACCGAATTCAACACTTATTAATTCGCCGTAGCCGTTCATGATTTTTAAAAGTTTGGTCCGGATCGGACTACTATATCATATAGCTGCCATACAAACGACCGATATGAAAACAAGTCTTTGTATGGAAAATTTTTTTGTTTTCCAATAATTTGCAACAGAATTCAATATTTATTCATTTGACATAGCCATACACGATTTGTGAAAGTTTGGTCCGGATCGGATCACCATATCATATAGTTATTGCAACCGATTTCAACATTTATTCACTTGAGATAGCCATACACGATTTGTGAAAGTTTGGTCCGGATCGGACCACCATATCATATAGCTGCCATACAAACGACCGATATAAAAACAAGTCTTTGTATGGAAAACTTTTTTGTTTTCCAAGCTATTGATACCGAATTCAACATTTATCCATTTGACATAGCCATACACGATTTGTGAAAGTTTGGTCCGGATCGGATCACCATATCATATAGTTATTGCAACCGATTTCAACATTTATTCACTTGAGATAGCCATACACGATTTGTGAAAGTTTGGTCCGGATCGGACCACCATATCATATAGCTGCCATACAAACGACCGATATAAAAACAAGTCTTTGTATGGAAAATTTTTTTGTTTTCCAAGCTATTGATACCGAATTCAACATATTCTCAACTGACAAAGCCATACATGATTTGTAAAAGTTTGATCCGGATCGGACCACTATATCATATCGCTGCCATACAAACGACCGATATGAAAACAAGTCTTTGTATGGAACATTTTTTTGTTTTCCAACCTATTGCAACCGAATTCAACATTTTTTCATTCAATAAAGCCATACACGATTTGTAAAAGTTTGGACTCGGCTGTTGATGCTGATCAAGAATATATATACTTTATGGGGTCGGAGATGCTTCCTTCTGCCTGTTACATACATTTGCAGCATATTATGATACCCTTTTCACCCATTTTTAATGGGTATAGGTTATAGCAAGTCTTTTGTATGGGAACCTTTTTTGTTTTCCAAGTTATTGCAACCGAACTCAACATTTATTCATTTGACATAGCCGTACACGATTTGTGAAAGTTTGATATGGATCGCATCACTATATCCTATAGCTGCCATACAAACGACCGATATGAAAACAAGCCTTTGTATGGAAACCTTTTTTCTTTTCCAAGCTATTGCAACCGAATTCAAAATTTTTTTTTTTGACTTAGCCATACATGATTTGTAAAAGTTTGATATGGATCGCATCACTATATCCTATAGCTGCCATACAAACGACCGATATGAAAACAAAGTCTTTGTATGGAACATTTTTTTTGTTTTCCAATTAATTGCAACCAAATTCAACACATTCTCGTTTGACATAACCGTTCATGATTTGTGAAAGTTTGGTCCGGATCGGATCACTGTATCCTATAGCTGCCATACAAACGACCGATATGAAAACAAGTCTGTGTATTGAAAACTGTTTTGTTTTGAAAGCTATTGCAACCGAATTCAACATTTTTCCATCTGACATAGCCATACACGATTTGTGAAAGTTTGGTCCGGATCGGATCACTATATCATATAGCTGCCATACAAACGACCGATATGAAAACAAGTCTTTGTATGGAAAATTTTTTTGTTTTCCAATTAATTGCAACCAAATTCAACACATTCTCATTTGACATAACCATTCATGATTTGTGAAAGTTTGATCCGGATCGGATCACCAGATCATATAGCTGCCATACAAACGACCGATATGAAAACAAGTCTTTGTATGGAAAATTTTTTTGTTTGCCAATTAATTGCAACCGAATTAAACATTTATTTATTTGACATAGCCGTACACGATTTGTAAAAGTTTGGTCCGGATCGGATCACTATATCATATAGCTGCCATACAAACGACCGATATGAAAACAAGTCTTTGTATGGGAAACTTTTTTGTTTTCTAAGCTATTGCAACCGAATTCAACACTTATTAATTCTGCCGTAGCCGTTCATGATTTTTAAAAGTTTGGTCCGGATCGGACTACTATATCATATAGCTGCCATACAAACGACCGATATGAAAACAAGTCTTTGTATGGAAAATTTTTTTGTTTTCAAATAATTTGCAACCGAATTCAATATTTATTCATTTGACATAGCCATACACGATTTGTGAAAGTTTGGTCCGGATCGGATCACCATATCATATAGTTATTGCAACCGATTTCAACATTTATTCACTTGAGATAGCCATACACGATTTGTGAAAGTTTGGTCCGATCGGACCACCATATCATATAGCTGCCATACAAACGACCGATATAAAAACAAGTCTTTGTATGGAAAACTTTTTTGTTTTCCAAGCTATTGATACCGAATTCAACATTTATCCATTTGACATAGCCATACACGATTTGTGAAAGTTTGGTCCGGATCGGATCACCATATCATATAGTTATTGCAACCGATTTCAACATTTATTCACTTGAGATAGCCATACACGATTTGTGAAAGTTTGGTCCGGATCGGACCACCATATCATATAGCTGCCATACAAACGACCGATATAAAAACAAGTCTTTGTATGGAAAATTTTTTTGTTTTCCAAGCTATTGATACCGAATTCAACATATTCTCAACTGACAAAGCCATACATGATTTCTAAAAGTTTGATCCGGATCGGACCACTATATCATATCGCTGCCATACAAACGACCGATATGAAAAAAAGTCTTTGTATGGAAAATTTTTTTGTTTTCCAACCTATTGCAACCGAATTCAACATTTTTTCATCCAATAAAGCCCTACACGATTTGTAAAAGTTTGGACTCGGCTGTTGATGCTGATCAAGAATATATATACTTTATGGGGTCGGAGATGCTTCCTTCTGCCTGTTACATACATTTGCAGCATATTATGATACCCTTTTCACCCATTTTTAATGGGTATAGGTTTTAGCAAGTCTTTTGTATGGGAACCTTTTTTGTTTTCCAAGGTATTGCAACCGAACTCAACATTTATTCATTTGACATAGCCGTACACGATTTGTGAAAGTTTGATATGGATCGCATCACTATATCCTATAGCTGCCATACAAACGACCGATATGAAAACAAGCCTTTGTATGGAAACCTTTTTTCTTTTCCAAGCTATTGCAACCGAATTCAAAATTTTTTTTTTTTGACTTAGCCATACATGATTTGTAAAAGTTTGATATGGATCGCATCACTATATCCTATAGCTGCCATACAAACGACCGATATGAAAACAAGTCTTTGTATGGAACATTTTTTGTTTTCCAATTAATTGAAACCGAATTCAACATTTATTCATTCGATAAAGCCATACACCATTTGTAAAAGTTTGGTCCGGATCGGATCACTAAATCATATAGCTGCCATACAAACGACCGATATGAAAACAAGTCTTTGTATGGAAAACTTTTTGGTTTTCCAAGCTATTGCAACCGAATTCAACATTTATCTATTTGACGAAGCCGTACATGATTTTTAAAAGTTTACAAACGACCGATATGAAAACAAGTCTTTGAATGGTAAACTTTTTTGTTTTCCAAGCTATTTTAACCGAATTCAACATTTATCCATTTGACATAGCCATACACGATTTGTGAAAGTTTGGTCCGGATCGGATCACCATATCATATCGCTGCCATACAAACGACCGATATGAAAACAAGTCTTTGTATGGAAAAGTTTTTGGTTTTCCAAGCTATTGCAACCGAATTCAACATTTATCCATTTGACATAGCCGTACATGATTTTTAAAAGTTTACAAACGACCGATATGAAAACAAAATTGTTATTAAATCTGCCGTACTACACAAGCACTAAATACATACACAGCATTGCTAAAATTTCAACTGTTAAACAATATTTAAGTTAGTTTAGTTTTAAGTTAGGTTAGTAAATTCAAATTAAGGTTTTTTCCCCATTTTCCTTATAAATATATAGAATGTAAGCAAAATGTAAATCAATTTCATTTGTTAATATTAAAATCAAAATTAATAATAATTCAGTTGAAAAGCAAATTAACGCTAAACTCTGGAACATATGATATAAAGTCATAAGCTTTAGTGCCAAAATATCGTTTTAAGGGATAAATAAAGCAAATAAATAAATAAATAATAAAGATATGAAAACAAGTCTTTGTATGGAAAACTTTTTTGTTTTCCAAGCTATTGCAACCGAATTCAACATTTTTTCGTTTGACATATCTATACATAATTTGTTAAAGTTTGATATGGATCGCATCACTATATCCTATAGCTGCCATACAAACGACCGATATGAAAACAAGTCTTTGTATGGAAAATTTTTTGTTTTCCAACCTATTGCAACCGAATTCAAAATTTGTTCATTCGATTAAGCCGTACACCATTTGTAAAAGTTTGGTCCGGATCGCACCACCATATCATATAGCTGCCATACAAACGACCGATATGAAAACAAGTCTTTGTATGGAAAACTTTTTGGTTTTCCAAACTATTGCAACCGAATTCAACATTTATCCATTTGACATAGCCATACACGGTTTGTGAAAGTTTGGTCCGGATCGGACCACTAAATCATATAGCTGCCATACAAACGACCGATATGAAAACAAGTCTTTGTATGGAACATTTTTTGTTTTCCAATTAATTGCAACCGAATTCAAAATTTAATCATTCGATAAAGCCTTACACCATTTGTAAAAGTTTGGTCCGGATCGGACCACCAGATCATATAGCTGCCATACAAACGACCGATATGAAAACAAGTCTTTGTATGGAAAATTTTTTTGTTTTCCAATTAATTGCAACCGAATTCAACACATTCTCATTTGACATAACCATACATGATTTGTGAAAGTTTGGTCCCGATCGGGTCACTGTATCCTATAGCTGCCATACAAACGACCGATATGAAAACAAGTCTGTGTATTGAAAACTGTTTTGTTTTGAAAGCTATTGCAACCGAATTCAACATTTTTCCATCTGACTTAACCATACATGATTTGTGAAAGTTTGGTCCGGATCGGATCACCAGATCATATAGCTGCCATACAAACGACCGATATGAAAACAAGTCTTTGTATGGAAAATTTTTTTGTTTTCCAATTAATTGCAACCGAATTCAAAATTTTTCCATTTGACATAGCCATACATGATTTGTGAAAGTTTGGTCCCGATAGGATCACCAGATCATATAGCTGCCATACAAACGACCGATATGAAAACAAGTCTTTGTATGGAAAACTTTTTGGTTTTCCAAGCTATTGCAACCGAATTCAACATTTATTTAGTCGCCGTAGCCGTTCATGATTTTTGAAAGTTTGGTCCGGATCGGATCACTATATCATATAGCTGCCATACAAACGACCGATATGAAAAGAAGTCTTTGTATGGAAAACTTTTTGGTTTTCCAAGCTATTGCAACCGAATTCAACATTTATCTATTTGACGAAGCCGTACATGATTTTTAAAAGTTTACAAACGACCGATATGAAAACAAGTCTTTGAATGGTAAACTTTTTTGTTTTCCAAGCTATTTTAACCGAATTCAACATTTATCCATTTGACATAGCCATACACGATTTGTGAAAGTTTGGTCCGGATCGGATCACCATATCATATCGCTGCCATACAAACGACCGATATGAAAACAAGTCTTTGTATGGAAAACTTTTTGGTTTTCCAGCTATTGCAACCGAATTCAACATTTATCCATTTGACATAGCCGTACATGATTTTTAAAAGTTTACAAACGACCTATATGAAAACAAGTCTTTGTATGGAAAACTTTTTTGTTTTCTAAGCTATTGCAACCGAATTCAAAATTTTTTCGTTTGACATATCTATACATGATTTGTTAAAGTTTGATATGGATCGCATCACTATATCCTATAGCTGCCATACAAACGACCGATATGAAAACAAGTCTTTGTATGGAAAATTTTTTTGTTTTCCAATTAATTGCAACCGAATTCAACGTTTATTTATTTGACATAGCCGTACACCATTTGTAAAAGTTTGGTCCGGATCGGACCACCATATCATATAGCTGCCATACAAACGACCGATATGAAAACAAGTCTTTGTATGGAAAACTTTTTGGTTTTCCAAGCTATTGCAACCGAATTCAACATTTAATTAGTCGCCGTAGCCGTTCATGATTTTTGAAAGTTTGGTCCGGATCGGATCACTATATCATATAGCTGCCATACAAACGACCGATATGAAAAGAAGTCTTTGTATGGAAAACTTTTTGGTTCTCCAAGCTATTGCAACCGAATTCAACATTTATCTATTTGACGAAGCCGTACATGATTTTTAAAAGTTTACAAACGACCGATATGAAAACAAGTCTTTGAATGGTAAACTTTTTTGTTTTCCAAGCTATTTTAACCGAATTCAACATTTATCCATTTGACATAGCCATACACGATTTGTGAAAGTTTGGTCCGGATCGGATCACCATATCATATCGCTGCCATACAAACGACCGATATGAAAACAAGTCTTTGTATGGAAAACTTTTTGGTTTTCCAAGCTATTGCAACCGAATTCAACATTTATCCATTTGACATAGCCGTACATGATTTTTAAAAGTTTACAAACGACCGATATGAAAACAAGTCTTTGAATGGTAAACTTTTTTGTTTTCCAAGCTATTTTAACCGAATTCAACATTTATCCATTTGACATAGCCATACACGATTTGTGAAAGTTTGGTCCGGATCGGATCACCATATCATATCGCTGCCATACAAACGACCGATACGAAAACAAGTCTTTGTATGGAAAACTTTTGGTTTTCCAAGCTATTGCAACCGAATTCAACATTTATCCATTTGACATAGCCGTACATGATTTTTAAAAGTTTACAAACGACCTATATGAAAACAAGTCTTTGTATGGAAAACTTTTTGGTTTTCCAAGCTATTGCAACCGAATTCAACATTTATCCATTTGACATAGCCGTACATGATTTTTAAAAGTTTACAAACGACCGATATGAAAACAAGTCTTTGTATGGAAAACTTTTTGGTTTTCCAACCTATTGCAACCGAAATCAAAATTTATTCATTCTCCGTAGCCGTACATGATTTTTAAAAGTTTGGTCCGGATCGGACCTCTTATCATATAGCTGCCATACAAACGACCGATATGAAAACAAGTCATTGTATGGAAAACTTTTTTTGTTTTCCAAGCTATTGCAACCGAATTCAACACTTATTCATTCGCCGTAGCCGTTCATGATTTTTGAAAGTTTGGTTCGGATCGGATCACTATATCATATAGCTGCCATACAAACGACCGATATGAAAACAAGTCTTTATATGGAAAATTTTTTGTTTTCCAATTAATTGCAACCGAATTCAACACATTCTCATTTGACATAACCATACATGATTTGTGAAAGTTTGGTCCGGATCGGGTCACTGTATCCTATAGCTGCCATACAAACGACCGATATGAAAACAAGTCTGTGTATTGAAAACTGTTTTGTTTTGAAAGCTATTGCAACTGAATTCAACATTTTTCCATTTGACATAGCCATACATGATTTGTGAAAGTTTGGTCCGGATCGGATCACCAGATCATATAGCTGCCATACAAACGACCGATATGAAAATAAGTCTTTGTATGGAAAATTTTTTTGTTTTCCAATTAATTGCAACCGAATTCAACACATTCTCATTTGACATAACCATACATGATTTGTGAAAGTTTGGTCCGGATCGGGTCACTGTATCCTATAGCTGCCATACAAACGACCGATATGAAAACAAGTCTGTGTATTGAAAACTTTTTTGTTTTGAAAGCTATTGCACCCGAATTCAACACTTATTCATTCGCCGTAGCCGTTCATGATTTTTAAAAGTTTGGTCCGGATCGGACTACTATATCATATAGCTGCCATACAAACGACCGATATGAAAACAAGTCTTTGTATGGGAAACTTTTTTGTTTTCTAAGCTATTGCAATCGAATTCAACACTTATTCATTCGCCGTAGCCGTTCATGATTTTTGAAAGTTTGGTCCGGATCGGATCACTATATCATATAGCTGCCATACAAACGACCGATATGAAAACCAGTCTTTGTATGGAAAATTTTTTTGTTTTCCAATTAATTGCAACCGAATTCAACACATTCTCATTTGACATAACCATACATGATTTGTGAAAGTTTGGTCCGGATCGGGTCACTGTATCCTAAGCTGCCATACAAACGACCGATATGAAAACAAGTCTGTGTATTGAAAACTGTTTTGTTTTGAAAGCTATTGCAACCGAATTCAACACTTATTCATTCGCCGTAGCCGTTCATGATTTTTAAAAGTTTGGTCCGGATCGGACTACTATATCATATAGCTGCCATACAAACGACCGATATGAAAACAAGTCTTTGTATGGAAAATTTTTTTGTTTTCCAATTAATTGCAACCGAATTCAACATTTATCCATTTGACATAGCCGTACACGATTTGTGAAAGTTTAGTCCGGATCGGATCACTATATCATATAGCTGCCATACAAACGACCGATATGAAAACAAGTCTTTGTATGGGAAACTTTTTTGTTTTCTAAGCTATTGCAACCGAATTCCACATTATTCATTCCGCCGTAGCCGTTCATGAAAGTTTGGTCCGGATCGGATCACTATATCATATAGCTGCCATACAAACGACCGATATGAAAACAAGTCTTTGTATGGAAAATTTTTTTGTTTTCCAATTAATTGCAACCGAATTCAACACATTCTCATTTGACATAACCATACATGATTTGTGAAAGTTTGGTCCGGATCGGGTCACTGTATCCTATAGCTGCCATACAAACGACCGATATGAAAACAAGTCTGTGTATTGAAAACTGTTTTGTTTTGAAAGCTATTGCAACCGAATTCAACATTTTTCCATTTGACATAGCCATACATGATTTGTAAAAGTTTGGTCCGGATCGGATCACCAGATCATATAGCTGCCATACAAACGACCGATATGAAAACAAGTCTTTGTATGGAAAATTTTTTTGTTTTCCAATTAATTGCAACCGAATTCAACACATTCTCATTTGACATAACCATACATGATTTGTGAAAGTTTGGTCCGGATCGGGGCACTGTATCCTATAGCTGCCATACAAACGACCGATATGAAAACAAGTCTGTGTATTGAAAACTGTTTTGTTTTGAAAGCTATTGCAACCGAATTCAACATTTTTCCATTTGACATAGCCATACATGATTTGTGAAAGTTTGGTCCGGATCGGATCACCAGATCATATAGCTGCCATACAAACGACCGATATGAAAACAAGTCTTTGTATGGGAAACTTTTTTGTTTTCTAAGCTATTGCAACCGAATTCAACACTTATTCATTCGCCGTAGCCGTTCATGATTTTTGAAAGTTTGGTCCGGATCGGATCACCAGATCATATAGCTGCCATACAAACGACCGATATGAAAACAAGTCTTTGTATGGAAAATTTTTTTGTTTTCCAAGCTATTGCAACCGAATTCAACACATTCTCATTTGACATAACCATACATGATTTGTGAAAGTTTGGTCCGGATCGGGGCACTGTATCCTATAGCTGCCATACAAACGACCGATATGAAAACAAGTCTGTGTATTGAAAACTGTTTTGTTTTGAAAGCTATTGCAACCGAATTCAACATTTTTCCATTTGACATAGCCATACATGATTTGTGAAAGTTTGGTCCGGATCGGATCACCAGATCATATAGCTGCCATACAAACGACCGATATGAAAACAAGTCTTTGTATGGAAAATTTTTTTGTTTTCCAATTAATTGCAACCGAATTCAACACATTCTCATTTGACATAACCATACATGATTTGTGAAAGTTTGGTCCGGATCGGGGCACTGTATCCTATAGCTGCCATACAAACGACCGATATGAAAACAAGTCTGTGTATTGAAAACTGTTTTGTTTTGAAAGCTATTGCAACCGAATTCAACATTTATCCATTTGACATAGCCGTACACGATTTGTGAAAGTTTAGTCCGGATCGGATCACTATATCATATAGCTGCCATACAAACGACCGATATGAAAACAAGTCTTTGTATGGGAAACTTTTTTGTTTTCTAAGCTATTGCAACCGAATTCAACACTTATTCATTCGCCGTAGCCGTTCATGATTTTTGAAAGTTTGGTCCGGATCGGATCACTATATCATATAGCTGCCATACAAACGACCGATATGAAAACAAGTCTTTGTATGGAAAATTTTTTTTGTTTTCCAATTAATTGCAACCGAATTCAACACATTCTCATTTGACATAACCATACATGATTTGTGAAAGTTTGGTCCGGATCGGGTCACTGTATCCTATAGCTGCCATACAAACGACCGATATGAAAACAAGTCTGTGTATTGAAAACTGTTTTGTTTTGAAAGCTATTGCAACCGAATTCAACATTTTTCCATTTGACATAGCCATACATGATTTGTGAAAGTTTGGTCCGGATCGGATCACCAGATCATATAGCTGCCATACAAACGACCGATATGAAAATAAGTCTTTGTATTGAAAATTTTTTTGTTTTCCAATTAATTGCAACCGAATTCAACACATTCTCATTTGACATAACCATACATGATTTGTGAAAGTTTGGTCCGGATCGGGTCACTGTATCCTATAGCTGCCATACAAACGACCGATATGAAAACAAGTCTGTGTATTGAAAACTGTTTTGTTTTGAAAGCTATTGCAACCGAATTCAACACTTATTCATTCGCCGTAGCCGTTCATGATTTTTAAAAGTTTGGTCCGGATCGGACTACTATATCATATAGCTGCCATACAAACGACCGATATGAAAACAAGTCTTTGTATGGAAAATTTTTTTGTTTTCCAATTAATTGCAACCGAATTCAACATTTATCCATTTGACATAGCCGTACACGATTTGTGAAAGTTTAGTCCGGATCGGATCACTATATCATATAGCTGCCATACAAACGACCGATATGAAAACAAGTCTTTGTATGGGAAACTTTTTTTGTTTTCTAAGCTATTGCAACCGAATTCAACACTTATTCATTCGCCGTAGCCGTTCATGATTTTTGAAAGTTTGGTCCGGATCGGATCACTATATCATATAGCTGCCATACAAACGACCGATATGAAAACAAGTCTTTGTATGGAAAATTTTTTTGTTTTCCAATTAATTGCAACCGAATTCAACACATTCTCATTTGACATAACCATACATGATTTGTGAAAGTTTGGTCCGGATCGGGTCACTGTATCCTATAGCTGCCATACAAACGACCGATATGAAAACAAGTCTTTGTATGGGAAACTTTTTTGTTTTCTAAGCTATTGCAATCGAATTCAACACTTATTCATTCGCCGTAGCCGTTCATGATTTTTGAAAGTTTGGTCCGGATCGGATCACTATATCATATAGCTGCCATACAAACGACCGATATGAAAACCAGTCTTTGTATGGAAAATTTTTTTGTTTTCCAATTAATTGCAACCGAATTCAACACATTCTCATTTGACATAACCATACATGATTTGTGAAAGTTTGGTCCGGATCGGGTCACTGTATCCTATAGCTGCCATACAAACGACCGATATGAAAACAAGTCTGTGTATTGAAAACTGTTTTGTTTTGAAAGCTATTGCAACCGAATTCAACACTTATTCATTCGCCGTAGCCGTTCATGATTTTTAAAAGTTTGGTCCGGATCGGACTACTATATCATATAGCTGCCATACAAACGACCGATATGAAAACAAGTCTTTGTATGGAAAATTTTTTTGTTTTCCAATTAATTGCAACCGAATTCAACATTTATCCATTTGACATAGCCGTACACGATTTGTGAAAGTTTAGTCCGGATCGGATCACTATATCATATAGCTGCCATACAAACGACCGATATGAAAACAAGTCTTTGTATGGGAAACTTTTTTGTTTTCTAAGCTATTGCAACCGAATTCCACATTATTCATTCGCCGTAGCCGTTCATGAAAGTTTGGTCCGGATCGGATCACTATATCATATAGCTGCCATACAAACGACCGATATGAAAACAAGTCTTTGTATGGAAAATTTTTTTGTTTTCCAATTAATTGCAACCGAATTCAACACATTCTCATTTGACATAACCATACATGATTTGTGAAAGTTTGGTCCGGATCGGGTCACTGTATCCTATAGCTGCCATACAAACGACCGATATGAAAACAAGTCTGTGTATTGAAAACTGTTTTGTTTTGAAAGCTATTGCAACCGAATTCAACATTTTTCCATTTGACATAGCCATACATGATTTGTAAAAGTTTGGTCCGGATCGGATCACTATATCATATAGCTGCCATACAAACGACCGATATGAAAACCAGTCTTTGTATGGAAAATTTTTTTGTTTTCCAATTAATTGCAACCGAATTCAACACATTCTCATTTGACATAACCATACATGATTTGTGAAAGTTTGGTCCGGATCGGGTCACTGTATCCTATAGCTGCCATACAAACGACCGATATGAAAACAAGTCTGTGTATTGAAAACTGTTTTGTTTTGAAAGCTATTGCAACCGAATTCAACACTTATTCATTCGCCGTAGCCGTTCATGATTTTTAAAAGTTTGGTCCGGATCGGACTACTATATCATATAGCTGCCATACAAACGACCGATATGAAAACAAGTCTTTGTATGGAAAATTTTTTGTTTTCCAATTAATTGCAACCGAATTCAACATTTATCCATTTGACATAGCCGTACACGATTTGTGAAAGTTTAGTCCGGATCGGATCACTATATCATATAGCTGCCATACAAACGACCGATATGAAAACAAGTCTTTGTATGGGAAACTTTTTTGTTTTCTAAGCTATTGCAACCGAATTCCACATTATTCATTCGCCGTAGCCGTTCATGAAAGTTTGGTCCGGATCGGATCACTATATCATATAGCTGCCATACAAACGACCGATATGAAAACAAGTCTTTGTATGGAAAATTTTTTTGTTTTCCAATTAATTGCAACCGAATTCAACACATTCTCATTTGACATAACCATACATGATTTGTGAAAGTTTGGTCCGGATCGGGTCACTGTATCCTATAGCTGCCATACAAACGACCGATATGAAAACAAGTCTGTGTATTGAAAACTGTTTTGTTTTGAAAGCTATTGCAACCGAATTCAACATTTTTCCATTTGACATAGCCATACATGATTTGTAAAAGTTTGGTCCGGATCGGATCACCAGATCATATAGCTGCCATACAAACGACCGATATGAAAACAAGTCTTTGTATGGAAAATTTTTTTGTTTTCCAATTAATTGCAACCGAATTCAACACATTCTCATTTGACATAACCATACATGATTTGTGAAAGTTTGGTCCGGATCGGGGCACTGTATCCTATAGCTGCCATACAAACGACCGATATGAAAACAAGTCTGTGTATTGAAAACTGTTTTGTTTTGAAAGCTATTGCAACCGAATTCAACATTTTTCCATTTGACATAGCCATACATGATTTGTGAAAGTTTGGTCCGGATCGGATCACCAGATCATATAGCTGCCATACAAACGACCGATATGAAAACAAGTCTTTGTATGGGAAACTTTTTTGTTTTCTAAGCTATTGCAACCGAATTCAACACTTATTCATTCTGCCGTAGCCGTTCATGATTTTTGAAAGTTTGGTCCGGATCGGATCACCAGATCATATAGCTGCCATACAAACGACCGATATGAAAACAAGTCTTTGTATGGAAAATTTTTTGTTTTCCAAGCTATTGCAACCGAATTCAACACATTCTCATTTGACATAACCATACATGATTTGTGAAAGTTTGGTCCGGATCGGGGCACTGTATCCTATAGCTGCCATACAAACGACCGATATGAAAACAAGTCTGTGTATTGAAAACTGTTTTGTTTTGAAAGCTATTGCAACCGAATTCAACATTTTTCCATTTGACATAGCCATACATGATTTGTGAAAGTTTGGTCCGGATCGGATCACCAGATCATATAGCTGCCATACAAACGACCGATATGAAAACAAGTCTTTGTATGGAAAATTTTTTTGTTTTCCAATTAATTGCAACCGAATTCAACACATTCTCATTTGACATAACCATACATGATTTGTGAAAGTTTGGTCCGGATCGGGGCACTGTATCCTATAGCTGCCATACAAACGACCGATATGAAAACAAGTCTGTGTATTGAAAACTGTTTTGTTTTGAAAGCTATTGCAACCGAATTCAACATTTATCCATTTGACATAGCCGTACACGATTTGTGAAAGTTTAGTCCGGATCGGATCACTATATCATATAGCTGCCATACAAACGACCGATATGAAAACAAGTCTTTGTATGGGAAACTTTTTTGTTTTCTAAGCTATTGCAACCGAATTCAACACTTATTCATTCGCCGTAGCCGTTCATGATTTTTGAAAGTTTGGTCCGGATCGGATCACTATATCATATAGCTGCCATACAAACGACCGATATGAAAACAAGTCTTTGTATGGAAAATTTTTTTGTTTTCCAATTAATTGCAACCGAATTCAACACATTCTCATTTGACATAACCATACATGATTTGTGAAAGTTTGGTCCGGATCGGGTCACTGTATCCTATAGCTGCCATACAAACGACCGATATGAAAACAAGTCTGTGTATTGAAAACTGTTTTGTTTTGAAAGCTATTGCAACCGAATTCAACATTTTTCCATTTGACATAGCCATACATGATTTGTGAAAGTTTGGTCCGGATCGGATCACCAGATCATATAGCTGCCATACAAACGACCGATATGAAAATAAGTCTTTGTATTGAAAATTTTTTTGTTTTCCAATTAATTGCAACCGAATTCAACACATTCTCATTTGACATAACCATACATGATTTGTGAAAGTTTGGTCCGGATCGGGTCACTGTATCCTATAGCTGCCATACAAACGACCGATATGAAAACAAGTCTGTGTATTTAAAACTGTTTTGTTTTGAAAGCTATTGCAACCGAATTCAACACTTATTCATTCGCCGTAGCCGTTCATGATTTTTAAAAGTTTGGTCCGGATCGGACTACTATATCATATAGCTGCCATACAAACGACCGATATGAAAACAAGTCTTTGTATGGAAAATTTTTTTATTTTCCAATTACTTGCAACCGAATTCAACATTTATCCATTTGACATAGCCGTACACGATTTGTGAAAGTTTAGTCCGGATCGGATCACTATATCATATAGCTGCCATACAAACGACCGATATGAAAACAAGTCTTTGTATTAGAAACTTTTTGTTTTCTAAGCTATTGCAACCGAATTCCACACTTATTCATTCGCCGTAGCCGTTCATGATTTTTGAAAGTTTGGTACGGATCGGATCACTATATCATATAGCTGCCATACAAACGACCGATATGAAAACATGTCTTTGTATGGAAAATTTTTTTGTTTTCCAATTAATTGCAACCGAATTCAACACATTCTCATTTGACATAACCATACATGATTTGTGAAAGTTTGGTCCGGATCGGGTCACTGTATCCTATAGCTGCCATACAAACTACCGATATGAAAACAAGTCTGTGTATTGAAAACTGTTTTGTTTTGAAAGCTATTGCAACCGAATTCAACATTTTTCCATTTGACATAGCCATACATGATTTGTGAAAGTTTGGTCCGGATCGGATCACCAGATCATATAGCTGCCATACAAACGACCGATATGAAAATAAGTCTTTGTATGGAAAATTTTTTGTTTTCCAATTAATTGCAACCGAATTCAACACATTCTCATTTGACATAACCATACATGATTTGTGAAAGTTTGGTCCGGATCGGGTCACTGTATCCTATAGCTGCCATACAAACGACCGATATGAAAACAAGTCTGTGTATTGAAAACTGTTTTGTTTTGAAAGCTATTGCAACCGAATTCAACATTTTTCCATTTGACATAGCCATCCATGATTTATGAAAGTTTGGTCCGGATCGGATCACTATATCATATAGCTGCCATACAAACGACCGATATGAAAACAAGTCTTTGTATGGAAAATTTTTTGTTTTCCAATTAATTGCAACCGAATTTAACACATTCTCATTTGACATAACCATACATGATTTGTGAAAGTTTGGTCCGGATCGGGGCACTGTATCCTATAGCTGCCATACAAACGACCGATATGAAAACAAGTCTGTGTATTGAAAACTGTTTTGTTTTGAAAGCTATTGCAACCGAATTCAACATTTTTCCATTTGACATAGCCATACATGATTTGTGAAAGTTTGGTCCGGATCGGATCACCAGATCATATAGCTGCCATACAAACGACCGATATGAAAACAAGTCTTTGTATGGGAAACTTTTTTGTTTTCTAAGCTATTGCAACCGAATTCAATACTTATTCATTCGCCGTAGCCGTTCATGATTTTTAAAAGTTTGGTCCGGATCGGATCACCAGATCATATAGCTGCCATACAAACGACCGATATGAAAACAAGTCTTTGTATGGAAAATTTTTTGTTTTCCAATTAATTGCAACCGAATTCAACACATTCTCATTTGACATAACCATACATGATTTGTGAAAGTTTGGTCCGGATCGGGGCACTGTATCCTATAGCTGCCATACAAACGACCGATATGAAAACAAGTCTGTGTATTGAAAACTGTTTTGTTTTGAAAGCTATTGCAACCGAATTCAACATTTTTTCATTTGACATAGCCATACATGATTTGTGAAAGTTTGGTCCGGATCGGATCACCAGATCATATAGCTGCCATACAAACGACCGATATGAAAACAAGTCTTTGTATGGAAAATTTTTTTGTTTTCCATTTAATTGCAACCGAATTCAAAATTTATCCATTTGACATAGCCATACACGATTTGTGAAAGTTTAGTCCGGATCGGATCACTATATCATATAGCTGCCATACAAACGACCGATATGAAAACAAGTCTTTGTATGGGAAACTTTTTTGTTTTCCAAGCTATTGCAACCGAATTCAACACTTATTCATTGGCCGTAGCCGTTCATGATTTTTGAAAGTTTGGTCCGGATCGGATCACTATATCATATAGCTGCCATACAAACGACCGATATGAAAACAAGTCTTTGTATGGAAAATTTTTTTGTTTTCCAATTAATTGCAACCGAATTCAACACATTCTCATTTGACATAACCATACATGATTTGTGAAAGTTTGGTCCGGATCGGGGCACTGTATCCTATAGCTGCCATACAAACGACCGATATGAAAACAAGTCTGTGTATTGAAAACTGTTTTGTTTTGAAAGCTATTGCAACCGAATTCAACATTTTTCCATTTGACATAGCCATCCATGATTTATGAAAGTTTGGTCCGGATCGGATCACCAGATCATATAGCTGCCATACAAACGACCGATATGAAAACAAGTCTTTGTATGGAAAATTTTTTTGTTTTCCAATTAATTGCAACCGAATTCAACACATTCTCATTTGACATAACCATACATGATTTGTGAAAGTTTGGTCCGATCGGGGCACTGTATCCTATAGCTGCCATACAAACGACCGATATGAAAACAAGTCTGTGTATTGAAAACTGTTTTGTTTTGAAAGCTATTGCAACCGAATTCAACATTTTTCCATTTGACATAGCCATACATGATTTGTGAAAGTTTGGTCCGGATCGGATCACCAGATCATATAGCTGCCATACAAACGACCGATATGAAAACAAGTCTTTGTATGGGAAACTTTTTTGTTTTCTAAGCTATTGCAACCGAATTCAACACTTATTCATTCGCCGTAGCCGTTCATGATTTTTAAAAGTTTGGTCCGGATCGGATCACTATATCATATAGCTGCCATACAAACGACCGATATGAAAACAAGTCTTTGTATGGAAAATTTTTTTGTTTTCCAATTAATTGCAACCGAATTCAACACATTCTCATTTGACATAACCATACATGATTTGTGAAAGTTTGGTCCGGATCGGGGCACTGTATCCTATAGCTGCCATACAAACGACCGATATGAAAACAAGTCTGTGTATTGAAAACTGTTTTGTTTTGAAAGCTATTGCAACCGAATTCAACATTTTTCCATTTGACATAGCCGTACATGATTTGTGAAAGTTTGGTCCGGATCGGATCACCAGATCATATAGCTGCCATACAAACGACCGATATGAAAATAAGTCTTTGTATGGAAAATTTTTTGTTTTCCAAGCTATTGCAACCGAATTCAACACATTCTCATTTGACATAACCATACATGATTTGTGAAAGTTTGGTCCGGATCGGGTCACTGTATCCTATAGCTGCCATACAAACGACCGATATGAAAACAAGTCTGTGTATTGAAAACTGTTTTGTTTTGAAAGCTATTGCAACCGAATTCAACATTTTTTCATTTGACATAGCCATACATGATTTGTGAAAGTTTGGTCCGGATCGGATCACCAGATCATAAAGCTGCCATACAAACGACCGATATGAAAACAAGTCTTTGTATGGAAAATTTTTTGTTTTCCATTTAATTGCAACCGAATTCAAAATTTATCCATTTGACATAGCCATACACGATTTGTGAAAGTTTAGTCCGGATCGGATCACTTATATCATATAGCTGCCATACAAACGACCGATATGAAAACAAGTCTTTGTATGGGAAACTTTTTTGTTTTCCAAGCTATTGCAACCGAATTCAACACTTATTCATTGGCCGTAGCCGTTCATGATTTTTGAAAGTTTGGTCCGGATCGGATCACTATATCATATAGCTGCCATACAAACGACCGATATGAAAACAAGTCTTTGTATGGAAAATTTTTTTGTTTTCCAATTAATTGCAACCGAATTCAACACATTCTCATTTGACATAACCATACATGATTTGTGAAAGTTTGGTCCGGATCGGGGCACTGTATCCTATAGCTGCCATACAAACGACCGATATGAAAACAAGTCTGTGTATTGAAAACTGTTTTGTTTTGAAAGCTATTGCAACCGAATTCAACATTTTTCCATCTGACATAGCCATACATGATTTGTGAAAGTTTGGTCCGGATCGGATCACCAGATCATATAGCTGCCATACAAACGACCGATATGAAAACAAGTCTTTGTATGGAAAATTTTTTTTGTTTTCCAATTAATTGCAACCGAATTCAACATTTTTCCATTTGACATAGCCATACATGATTTGTGAAAGTTTGGTCCGGATAGGATCACCAGATCATATAGCTGCCATACAAACGACCGATATGAAAAACAAGTCTTTGTATGGAAAATTTTTTTGTTTTCCAATTAATTGCAACCGAATTCAACATTTATTCATTTGACATAGCCATACACGATTTGTGAAAGTTTGGTCCGGATCGGATCACCATATCATATAGTTATTGCAACCGATTTCAACATTTATTCACTTGAGATAGCCGTACACGATTTGTGAAAGTTTGGTCCGGATCGGACCACCATATCATATAGCTGCCATACAAACGACCGATATAAAAACAAGTCTTTGTATGGAAAATTTTTTTGTTATCCAAGCTATTGATACCGAATTCAACATATTCTCAACTGACAAAGCCATACATGATTTGCAAAAGTTTGATCCGGATCGGACCACTATATCATATCGCTGACATACAAACGACCGATATGAAAACAAGTCTTTGTATGGAAAATTTTGTTGTTTTCCAACCTATTGCAACCGAATTCAACATTTTTTCATTCAATAAAGCCATACACGATTTGTAAAAGTTTGGACTCGGCTGTTGATGCTGATCAAGAATATATATACTTTATGGGGTCGGAGATGCTTCCTTCTGCCTGTTACATACATTTGCAGCATATTATGATACCCTTTTCACCCATTTTTAATGGGTATAGGTTATAGCAAGTCTTTTGTATGGGAACCTTTTTTGTTTTCCAAGGTATTGCAACCGAACTCAACATTTATTCATTTGACATAGCCGTACACGATTTGTGAAAGTTTGATATGGATCGCATCACTATATCCTATAGCTGCCATACAAACGACCGATATGAAAACAAGCCTTTGTATGGAAACCTTTTTTGTTTTCCAAGCTATTGCAACCGAATTCAAAATTTTTTTTTTTGTCTTAGCCATACATGATTTGTAAAAGTTTGATATGGATCGCATCACTATATCCTATAGCTGCCATACAAACGACCGATATGAAAACAAGTCTTTGTATGGAAAAATTTTTTGTTTTCCAAGCTATTGCAACCGAATTCAAAATTTTTTCGTTTGACATATCTATACATGATCTGTTAAAGTTTGATATGGATCGCATCACTATATCCTATAGCTGCCATACAAACGACCGATATGAAAACAAGTCTTTGTATGGGAAACTTTTTTGTTTTCTAAGCTATTGCAACCGAATTCAACACTTATTCATTCGCCGTAGCCGTTCATGATTTTTAAAAGTTTGGTCCGGATCGGACCACCATATCATATAGCTGCCATACAAACGACCGATATGAAAACAAGTCTTTGTATGGGAAACTTTTTTGTTTTCCAATTAATTGCAACCGAATTCAACATTTATTCATTTGACATAGCCATACATAATTTGTAAAAGTTTGGTCCGGATTGGAGCACCATATCATATATCTGCCCTACAAACGACCGATATGGAAACAAGTCTTTGTATGGAAAATTTTGTTGTTTTCCAACCTATTGCAACCGAAATCAAAATTTTTTCATTCTCCGTAGCCGTACATGATTTTTAAAAGTTTGGTCCGGATCGGACCTCTTATCATATAGCTGCCATACAAACGACCGATATGAAAACAAGTCATTGTATGGAAAACTTTTTTGTTTTCCAAGCTATTGCAACCGAATTCTGCATTTATTTAGTCGCCGTAGCCGTTCATGATTTTTGAAAGTTTGGTCCGGATCGGATCACTATATCATATAGCTGCCATACAAACGACCGATATGAAAACAAGTCTTTGTATGGAAAATTTTTGTTTTCCAATTAATTGCAACCGAATTCAACACATTCTCATTTGACATAACCATACATGATTTGTGAAAGTTTGGTCCGGATCGGGTCACTGTATCCTATAGCTGCCATACAAACGACCGATATGAAAACAAGTCTGTGTATTGAAAACTGTTTTGTTTTGAAAGCTATTGCAACCGAATTCAACATTTATTCATTCGCCGTAGCCGTTCATGATTTTTGAAAGTTTGGTCCGGATCGGACTACTATATCATATAGCTGCCATACAAACGACCGATATGAAAACAAGTCTTTGTATGGAAAATTTTTTTTGTTTTCCAATTAATTGCAACCGAATTCAACATTTATCCATTCGACAAAGCCATACACGATTTGTGAAAGTTTAGTCCGGATCGGATCACTATATCATATAGCTGCCATACAAACGACCGATATGAAAACAAGTCTTTGTATGGGAAACTTTTTTGTTTTCCAAGCTATTGCAACCGAATTCAACACTTATTCATTCGCCGTAGCCCTTCATGATTTTTGAAAGTTTGGTCTGGATCGGACCACCATATCATATAGCTGCCATACAAACGACCGATATGAAAACAAGTCTTTGTATGGAAAATTTTTTTGTTTTCCAATTAATTGCAACCGAATTCAACATTTATCCATTCGACATAGCCGTACACCATTTGTAAAAGTTTAGTACGGGTCGGATCACTATATCATATAGCTGCCATACAAACGACCGATATGAAAACAAGTCTTTGTATGGGAAACTTTTTTGTTTTCTAAGCTATTGCAACCGATTTCAACACTTATTCATTCGCCGTAGCCTTTCATGATTTTTAAAAGTTTGGTCCGGATCGGACTACTATATCATATAGCTGCCATACAAACGACGATATGAAAACAAGTCTTTGTATGGGAAACTTTTTTGTTTTCCAATTAATTGCAACCGAATTCAACATTTATTCATTTGACATAGCCATACATAATTTGTAAAAGTTTGGTCCGGATTGGAGCACCATATCATATAGCTGCCATACAAACGACCGATATGAAAACAAGTCTTTGTATGGAAAATTTTGTTGTTTTCCAACCTATTGCAACCGAAATCAAAATTTTTCATTCTCCGTAGCCGTACATGATTTTTAAAAGTTTGGTCCGGATCGGACCTCTTATCATATAGCTGCCATACAAACGACCGATATGAAAACAAGTCTGTGTATTGAAAACTGTTTTGTTTTGAAAGCTATTGCAACCGAATTCAACACTTATTCATTCGCCGTAGCCGTTCATGATTTTTAAAAGTTTGGTCCGGATCGGACTACTATATCATATAGCTGCCATACAAACGACCGATATGAAAACAAGTCTTTGTATGGAAAATTTTTTTGTTTTCCAATTAATTGCAACCGAATTCAACATTTATTCATTTGACATAGCCGTACACGATTTGTGAAAGTTTAGTCCGGATCGGATCACTATATCATATAGCTGCCATACAAACGACCGATATGAAAATAAGTCTTTGTATGGGAAACTTTTCGTTTTCTAAGCTATTGCAACCGATTTCAGCACTTATTCATTCGCCGTAGCCGTTCATGATTTTTAAAAGTTTGGTCCGGATCGGACTACTATATCATATAGCTGCCATACAAACGACCGATATGAAAACAAGTCTTTGTATGGAAAATTTTTTTGTTTTCCAATTAATTGCAACCGAATTCAACATTTATTCATTTGACATAGCCATACACGATTTGTGAAAGTTTGGTCCGGATCGGATCACCATATCATATAGTTATTGCAACCGATTTCAACATTTATTCACTTGAGATAGCCATACACGATTTGTGAAAGTTTGGTCCGGATCGGACCACCATATCATATAGCTGCCATACAAACGACCGATATAAAAACAAGTCTTTGTATGGAAAATTTTTTGTTTTCCAAGCTATTGATACCGAATTCAACATATTCTCAACTGACAAAGCCATACATGATTTGTAAAAGTTTGATCCGGATCGGACCACTATATCATATCGCTGCCATACAAACGACCGATATGAAAACAAGTCTTTGTATGGAAAATTTTGTTGTTTTCCAACCTATTGCAACCGAATTCAACATTTTTTCATTCAATAAAGCCATACACGATTTGTAAAAGTTTGGACTCGGCTGTTGATGCTGATCAAGAATATATATACATTATGGGGTCGGAGATGCTTCCTTCTGCCTGTTACATACATTTGCAGCATATTATGATACCCTTTTCACCCATTTTTAATGGGTATAGGTTATAGCAAGTCTTTTGTATGGGAACCTTTTTTGTTTTCCAAGGTATTGCAACCGAACTCAACATTTATTCATTTGACATAGCCGTACACGATTTGTGAAAGTTTGATATGGATCGAATCACTATATCCTATAGCTGCCATACAAACGACCGATATGAAAACAAGCCTTTGTATGGAAACCTTTTTTGTTTTCCAAGCTATTGCTACCGAATTCAACATTTACCCATTTGACATAGCCATACATGATTTGTAAAAGTTTGATATGGATCGCATCACTATATCCTATAGCTGCCATACAAACGACCGATATGAAAACAAGTCTTTGTATGGAACATTTTTTGTTTTCCAATTAATTGAAACCGAATTCAACATTTATTCATTCGATAAAGCCATACACCATTTGAAAAAGTTTGGTCCGGATCGGACCACCATATCATATAGCTGCCATACAAACGACCGATATGAAAACAAGTCTTTGTATGGAAAACTTTTTGGTTTTCCAAGCTATTGCAACCGAATTCAATATTTATCCATTTGACATAGCCGTACATGATTTTTAAAAGTTTACAAACGACCGATATGAAAACAAGTCTTTGAATGGTAAACTTTTTTGTTTTCCAAGCTATTTTAACCGAATTCAACATTTATCCATTTTACATAGCCATACACGATTTGTGAAAGTTTGGTCCGGAGCGGAACACCATATCATATCGCTGCCATACAAACGACCGATATGAAAACAAGTCTTTGTATGGAAAACTTTTTGTTTTCCAAACTATTGCAACCGAATTCAACATTTATATATTTGACATAGCCGTACACGATTTGTGAAAATTTGGTCCGGATCGGACCACCATATCATATAGCTGCCATACAAACGACCGATATGAAAACAAGTCTTTGTATGGAAAATTTTTTTGTTTTCCAAGTTATTGATACCGAATTCAACATATTCTCAACTGACAAAGCCATACATTATTTGTAAAAGTTTGATCCGGATCGGACCACTATATCATATCGCTGCCATACAAACGACCGATATGAAAACAAGTCTTTGTATGGAAAATTTTGTTGTTTTCCAACCTATTGCAACCGAATTCAACATTTTTTCATTCAATAAAGCCATACACGATTTGTAAAAGTTTGGACTCGGCTGTTGATGCTGATCAAGAATATATATACTTTATGGGGTCGGAGATGCTTCCTTCTGCCTGTTACATACATTTGCAGCATATTATGATACCCTTTTCACCCATTTTTAATGGGAATAGGTTATAGCAAGTCTTTTGTATGGGAACCTTTTTTGTTTTCCAAGGTATTGCAACCGAACTCAACATTTATTCATTTGACATAGCCCTACACGATTTGTGAAAGTTTGATATGGATCGCATCACTATATCCAATAGCTGCCATACAAACGACCGATATGAAAACAAGCCTTTGTATGGAAACCTTTTTTGTTTTCCAAGCTATTGCAACCGAATTCAAAATTTTTTTTTTTGACAGCCATACATGATTTGTAAAAGTTTGATATGGATCGCATCACTACATCCTATAGCTGCCATACAAACGACCGATATGAAAACAAGTCTTTGTATGGAAAATTTTGTTGTTTTCCAACCTATTGCAACCGAATTCAACATTTTTTCATTCAATAAAGCCATACACGATTTGTAAAAGTTTGGACTCGGCTGTTGATGCTGATCAAGAATATATATACTTTATGGGGTCGGAGA
Organism: Drosophila merina; assembly: GCA_035047645.1. Classification (NCBI taxonomy): domain Eukaryota; kingdom Metazoa; phylum Arthropoda; class Insecta; order Diptera; family Drosophilidae; genus Drosophila; species Drosophila merina. The sequence continues at coordinate 2,496,313 of JAWNPH010000076.1, read as the reverse complement.
TGCTTCCTTCTGCCTGTTACATACATTTGCAGCATATTATGATACCCTTTTCACCCATTTTTAATGGGAATTTGTTATAGCAAGTCTTTTGTATGGGAACCTTTTTTGTTTTCCAAGGTATTGCAACCGAACTCAACATTTATTCATTTGACATAGCCATACACGATTTGTGAAAGTTTGGTCCGGATCGGATCACCATATCATATCGCTGCCATACAAACGACCGATATGAAAACAAGTCTTTGTATGGAAAACTTTTGGTTTTCCAAGCTATTGCAACCGAATTCAACATTTATCTATTTGACGAAGCCGTACATGATTTTTAAAAGTTTACAAACGACCGATATGAAAACAAGTCTTTGAATGGTAAACTTTTTTGTTTTCCAAGCTATTTTAACCGAATTCAACATTTATCCATTTGACATAGCCATACACGATTTGTGAAAGTTTGGTCCGGATCGGATCACCATATCATATCGCTGCCATACAAACGACCGATATGAAAACAAGTCTTTGTATGGAAAACTTTGGTTTTCCAAGCTATTGCAACCGAATTCAACATTTATCCATTTGACATAGCCGTACATGATTTTTAAAAGTTTACAAACGACCGATATGAAAACAAGTCTTTGTATGGAAAACTTTTTGTTTTCCAAGCTATTGCAACCGAATTCAAAATTTTTTCGTTTGACATATCTATACATGATTTGTCAAAGTTTGATATGGATCGCATCACTATATCCTATAGCTGCCATACAAACGACCGATATGAAAACAAGTCTTTGTATGGAAAATTTTTTTGTTTTCCAATTAATTGCAACCGAATTCAACATTTATCCATTCGACATAGCCGTACACCATTTGTAAAAGTTTAGTACGGGTCGGATTACTATATCATATAGCTGCCATACAAACGACCGATATGAAAACAAGTCTTTGTATGGGAAACTTTTTGTTTTCTAAGCTATTGCAACCGAATTCAACACTTATTCATTCGCCGTAGCCTTTCATGATTTTTAAAAGTTTGGTCTGGATCGGACTACTATATCATATAGCTGCCATACAAACGACGATATGAAAACAAGTCTTTGTATGGAAAATTTTTTTGTTTTCCAATTAATTGCAACCGAATTCAACATTTATTTATTTGACATAGCCGTACACCATTTGTAAAAGTTTAGTCCGGATCGGATCACTATATCATATAGCTGCCATACAAACGACCGATATGAAAACAAGTCTTTGTATGGGAAACTTTTTTGTTTTCTAAGCTATTGCAACCGAATTCAACACTTATTCATTCGCCGTAGCCTTTCATGATTTTTAAAAGTTTGGTCCGGATCGGACCACCATATCATATAGCTGCCATACAAACGACCGATATGAAAACAAGTCTTTGTATGGGAAACTTTTTTGTTTTCCCAACTATTGCAACCGAATTCAACATTTATTCATTTGACATAGCCATACATAATTTGTAAAAGTTTGGTCCGGATTGGAGCACCATATCATATAGCTGCCATACAAACGACCGATATGAAAACAAGTCTTTGTATGGAAAATTTTGTTGTTTTCCAACCTATTGCAACCGAAATCAAAATTTATTCATTCTCCGTAGCCGTACATGATTTTTAAAAGTTTGGTCCGGATCGGACCTCTTATCATATAGCTGCCATACAAACGACCGATATGAAAACAAGTCATTGTATGGAAAACTTTTTTGTTTTCCAAGCTATTGCAACCGAATTCTACATTTATTTAGTCGCCGTAGCCGTTCATGATTTTTGAAAGTTTGGTCCGGATCGGATCACTATATCATATAGCTGCCATACAAACGACCGATATGAAAACAAGTCTTTGTATGGAAAATTTTATTGTTTTCCAATTAATTGCAACCGAATTCAACACATTCTCATTTGACATAACCATACATGATTTGTGAAAGTTTGGTCCGGATCGGGTCACTGTATCCTATAGCTGCCATACAAACGACCGATATGAAAACAAATCTGTGTATTGAAAACTGTTTTGTTTTCTAAGCTATTGCAACCGATTTCAACACTTATTCATTCGCCGTAGCCGTTCATGATTTTTAAAAGTTTGGTCCGGATCGGACTACTATATCATATAGCTGCCATACAAACGACGATATGAAAACAAGTCTTTGTATGGAAAATTTTTTTGTTTTCCAATTAATTGCAACCGAATTCAACATTTATTTATTTGACATAGCCGTACACCATTTGTAAAAGTTTAGTCCGGATCGGATCACTATATCATATAGCTGCCATACAAACGACCGATATGAAAACAAGTCTTTGTATGGGAAACTTTTTTGTTTTCTAAGCTATTGCAACCGAATTCAACACTTATTCATTCGCCGTAGCCGTTCATGATTTTTAAAAGTTTGGTCCGGACTGGACCACCATATCATATAGCTGCCATACAAACGACCGATATGAAAACAAGTCTTTGTATGGGAAACTTTTTTGTTTTCCCAACTATTGCAACCGAATTCAACATTTATTTATTTGACATAGCCGTACACCATTTGTAAAAGTTTAGTCCGGAGCGGATCACTATATCATATAGCTGCCATACAAACGACCGATATGAAAACAAGTCTTTGTATGGAAAATTTTGTTGTTTTCCAACCTATTGCAACCGAAATCAAAATTTATTCATTCTCCGTAGCCGTACATGATTTTTAAAAGTTTGGTCCGGATCGGACCTCTTATCATATAGCTGCCATACAAACGACCGATATGAAAACAAGTCATTGTATGGAAAACTTTTTGTTTTCCAAGCTATTGCAACCGAATTCTACATTTATTTAGTCGCCGTAGCCGTTCATGATTTTTGAAAGTTTGGTCCGGATCGGATCACTATATTATATAGCTGCCATACAAACGACCGATATGAAAACAAGTCTTTGTATGGAAAATTTTTTTGTTTTCCAATTAATTGCAACCGAATTCAACATTTATCCATTCGACATAGCCGTACACCATTTGTAAAAGTTTAGTACGGGTCGGATCACTATATCATATAGCTGCCATACAAACGACCGATATGAAAACAAGTCTTTGTATGGGAAACTTTTTTGTTTTCTAAGCTATTGCAACCGATTTCAACACTTATTCATTCGCCGTAGCCTTTCATGATTTTTAAAAGTTTGGTCCGGATCGGACTACTATATCATATAGCTGCCATACAAACGACGATATGAAAACAAGTCTTTGTATGGGAAACTTTTTTGTTTTCCAATTAATTGCAACCGAATTCAACATTTATTCATTTGACATAGCCATACATAATTTGTAAAAGTTTGGTCCGGATTGGAGCACCATATCATATAGCTGCCATACAAACGACCGATATGAAAACAAGTCTTTGTATGGAAAATTTTGTTGTTTTCCAACCTATTGCAACTGAAATCAAAATTTTTTCATTCTCCGTAGCCGTACATGATTTTTAAAAGTTTGGTCCGGATCGGACCTCTTATCATATAGCTGCCATACAAACGACCGATATGAAAACAAGTCTGTGTATTGAAAACTGTTTTGTTTTGAAAGCTATTGCAACCGAATTCAACACTTATTCATTCGCCGTAGCCGTTCATGATTTTTAAAAGTTTGGTCCGGATCGGACTACTATATCATATAGCTGCCATACAAACGACCGATATGAAAACAAGTCTTTGTATGGAAAATTTTTTTGTTTTCCAATTAATTGCAACCGAATTCAACATTTATCCATTTGACATAGCCGTACACGATTTGTGAAAGTTTAGTCCGGATCGGATCACTATATCATATAGCTGCCATACAAACGACCGATATGAAAATAAGTCTTTGTATGGGAAACTTTTTCGTTTTCTAAGCTATTGCAACCGATTTCAACACTTATTCATTCGCCGTAGCCGTTCATGATTTTTAAAAGTTTGGTCCGGATCGGACTACTATATCATATAGCTGCCATACAAACGACCGATATGAAAACAAGTCTTTGTATGGAAAATTTTTTTGTTTTCCAATTAATTGCAACCGAATTCAACATTTATTCATTTGACATAGCCATACACGATTTGTGAAAGTTTGGTCCGGATCGGATCACCATATCATATAGTTATTGCAACCGATTTCAACATTTATTCACTTGAGATAGCCATACACGATTTGTGAAAGTTTGGTCCGGATCGGACCACCATATCATATAGCTGCCATACAAACGACCGATATAAAAACAAGTCTTTGTATGGAAAATTTTTTTGTTTTCCAAGCTATTGATACCGAATTCAACATATTCTCAACTGACAAAGCCATACATGATTTGTAAAAGTTTGATCCGGATCGGACCACTATATCATATCGCTGCCATACAAACGACCGATATGAAAACAAGTCTTTGTATGGAAAATTTTGTTGTTTTCCAACCTATTGCAACCGAATTCAACATTTTTTCATTCAATAAAGCCATACACGATTTGTAAAAGTTTGGACTCGGCTGTTGATGCTGATCAAGAATATATATACATTATGGGGTCGGAGATGCTTCCTTCTGCCTGTTACATACATTTGCAGCATATTATGATACCCTTTTCACCCATTTTTAATGGGTATAGGTTATAGCAAGTCTTTTGTATGGGAACCTTTTTTGTTTTCCAAGGTATTGCAACCGAACTCAACATTTATTCATTTGACATAGCCGTACATGATTTTTAAAAGTTTACAAACGACCGATATGAAAACAAGTCTTTGAATGGTAAACTTTTTTGTTTTCCAAGCTATTTTAACCGAATTCAACATTTATCCATTTTACATAGCCATACACGATTTGTGAAAGTTTGGTCCGGAGCGGAACACCATATCATATCGCTGCCATACAAACGACCGATATGAAAACAAGTCTTTGAATGGTAAACTTTTTTGTTTTCCAAGCTATTTTAACCGAATTCAACATTTATCCATTTTACATAGCCATACACGATTTGTGAAAGTTTGGTCCGGAGCGGAACACCATATCATATCGCTGCCATACAAACGACCGATATGAAAACAAGTCTTTGTATGGAAAACTTTTTTGTTTTCCAAACTATTGCAACCGAATTCAACATTTATATATTTGACATAGCCGTACACGATTTGTGAAAGTTTGGTCCGGATCGGACCACCATATCATATAGCTGCCATACAAACGACCGATATGAAAACAAGTCTTTGTATGGAAAATTTTTTTGTTTTCCAAGTTATTGATACCGAATTCAACATATTCTCAACTGACAAAGCCATACATTATTTGTAAAAGTTTGATCCGGATCGGACCACTATATCATATCGCTGCCATACAAACGACCGATATGAAAACAAGTCTTTGTATGGAAAATTTTGTTGTTTTCCAACCTATTGCAACCGAATTCAACATTTTTTCATTCAATAAAGCCATACACGATTTGTAAAAGTTTGGACTCGGCTGTTGATGCTGATCAAGAATATATATACTTTATGGGGTCGGAGATGCTTCCTTCTGCCTGTTACATACATTTGCAGCATATTATGATACCCTTTTCACCCATTTTTAATGGGAATAGGTTATAGCAAGTCTTTTGTATGGGAACCTTTTTTGTTTTCCAAGGTATTGCAACCGAACTCAACATTTATTCATTTGACATAGCCCTACACGATTTGTGAAAGTTTGATATGGATCGCATCACTATATCCAATAGCTGCCATACAAACGACCGATATGAAAACAAGCCTTTGTATGGAAACCTTTTTGTTTTCCAAGCTATTGCAACCGAATTCAAAATTTTTTTTTTTGACAGCCATACATGATTTGTAAAAGTTTGATATGGATCGCATCACTACATCCTATAGCTGCCATACAAACGACCGATATGAAAACAAGTCTTTGTATGGAAAATTTTGTTGTTTTCCAACCTATTGCAACCGAATTCAACATTTTTTCATTCAATAAAGCCATACACGATTTGTAAAAGTTTGGACTCGGCTGTTGATGCTGATCAAGAATATATATACTTTATGGGGTCGGAGATGCTTCCTTCTGCCTGTTACATACATTTGCAGCATATTATGATACCCTTTTCACCCATTTTTAATGGGAATAGGTTATAGCAAGTCTTTTGTATGGGAACCTTTTTTGTTTTCCAAGGTATTGCAACCGAACTCAACATTTATTCATTTGACATAGCCATACACGATTTGTGAAAGTTTGGTCCGGATCGGATCACCATATCATATCGCTGCCATACAAACGACCGATATGAAAACAAGTCTTTGTATGGAAAACTTTTTGGTTTTCCAAGCTATTGCAACCGAATTCAACATTTATCTATTTGACGAAGCCGTACATGATTTTTAAAAGTTTACAAACGACCGATATGAAAACAAGTCTTTGAATGGTAAACTTTTTTGTTTTCCAAGCTATTTTAACCGAATTCAACATTTATCCATTTGACATAGCCATACACGATTTGTGAAAGTTTGGTCCGGATCGGATCACCATATCATATCGCTGCCATACAAACGACCGATATGAAAACAAGTCTTTGTATGGAAAACTTTTTGGTTTTCCAAGCTATTGCAACCGAATTCAACATTTATCCATTTGACATAGCCGTACATGATTTTTAAAAGTTTACAAACGACCGATATGAAAACAAGTCTTTGTATGGAAAACTTTTTTGTTTTCCAAGCTATTGCAACCGAATTCAAAATTTTTTCGTTTGACATATCTATACATGATTTGTCAAAGTTTGATATGGATCGCATCACTATATCCTATAGCTGCCATACAAACGACCGATATGAAAACAAGTCTTTGTATGGAAAATTTTTTTGTTTTCCAATTAATTGCAACCGAATTCAACATTTATCCATTCGACATAGCCGAACACCATTTGTAAAAGTTTAGTACGGGTCGGATCACTATATCATATAGCTGCCATACAAACGACCGATATGAAAACAAGTCTTTGTATGGGAAACTTTTTTGTTTTCTAAGCTATTGCAACCGAATTCAACACTTATTCATTCGCCGTAGCCTTTCATGATTTTTAAAAGTTTGGTCTGGATCGGACTACTATATCATATAGCTGCCATACAAACGACGATATGAAAACAAGTCTTTGTATGGAAAATTTTTTTGTTTTCCAATTAATTGCAACCGAATTCAACATTTATTTATTTGACATAGCCGTACACCATTTGTAAAAGTTTAGTCCGGATCGGATCACTATATCATATAGCTGCCATACAAACGACCGATATGAAAACAAGTCTTTGTATGGGAAACTTTTTGTTTTCTCAGCTATTGCAACCGAATTCAACACTTATTCATTCGCTGTAGCCGTTCATGATTTTTAAAAGTTTGGTCCGGATCGGACCACCATATCATATAGCTGCCATACAAACGACCGATATGAAAACAAGTCTTTGTATGGGAAACTTTTTTGTTTTCCCAACTATTGCAACCGAATTCAACATTTATTCATTTGACATAGCCATACATAATTTGTAAAAGTTTGGTCCGGATTGGAGCACCATATCATATAGCTGCCATACAAACGACCGATATGAAAACAAGTCTTTGTATGGAAAATTTTGTTGTTTTCCAACCTATTGCAACCGAAATCAAAATTTATTCATTCTCCGTAGCCGTACATGATTTTTAAAAGTTTGGTCCGGATCGGACCTCTTATCATATAGCTGCCATACAAACGACCGATATGAAAACAAGTCATTGTATGGAAAACTTTTTTGTTTTCCAAGCTATTGCAACCGAATTCTACATTTATTTAGTCGCCGTAGCCGTTCATGATTTTTGAAAGTTTGGTCCGGATCGGATCACTATATCATATAGCTGCCATACAAACGACCGATATGAAAACAAGTCTTTGTATGGAAAATTTTATTGTTTTCCAATTAATTGCAACCGAATTCAACACATTCTCATTTGACATAACCATACATGATTTGTGAAAGTTTGGTCCGGATCGGGTCACTGTATCCTATAGCTGCCATACAAACGACCGATATGAAAACAAATCTGTGTATGGAAAACTGTTTTGTTTTCTAAGCTATTGCAACCGATTTCAACACTTATTCATTCGCCGTAGCCGTTCATGATTTTTAAAAGTTTGGTCCGGATCGGACTACTATATCATATAGCTGCCATACAAACGACGATATGAAAACAAGTCTTTGTATGGAAAATTTTTTTGTTTTCCAATTAATTGCAACCGAATTCAACATTTATTTATTTGACATAGCCGTACACCATTTGTAAAAGTTTAGTCCGGATCGGATCACTATATCATATAGCTGCCATACAAACGACCGATATGAAAACAAGTCTTTGTATGGGAAACTTTTTTGTTTTCTAAGCTATTGCAACCGAATTCAACACTTATTCATTCGCCGTAGCCGTTCATGATTTTTAAAAGTTTGGTCCGGACTGGACCACCATATCATATAGCTGCCATACAAACGACCGATATGAAAACAAGTCTTTGTATGGGAAACTTTTTTGTTTTCCCAACTATTGCAACCGAATTCAACATTTATTTATTTGACATAGCCGTACACCATTTGTAAAAGTTTAGTCCGGAGCGGATCACTATATCATATAGCTGCCATACAAACGACCGATATGAAAACAAGTCTTTGTATGGAAAATTTTGTTGTTTTCCAACCTATTGCAACCGAAATCAAAATTTATTCATTCTCCGTAGCCGTACATGATTTTTAAAAGTTTGGTCCGGATCGGACCTCTTATCATATAGCTGCCATACAAACGACCGATATGAAAACAAGTCATTGTATGGAAAACTTTTTTGTTTTCCAAGCTATTGCAACCGAATTCTACATTTATTTAGTCGCCGTAGCCGTTCATGATTTTTGAAAGTTTGGTCCGGATCGGATCACTATATTATATAGCTGCCATACAAACGACCGATATGAAAACAAGTCTTTGTATGGAAAATTTTTTTGTTTTCCAATTAATTGCAACCGAATTCAACATTTATTCATTTGACATAGCCATACACGATTTGTGAAAGTTTGGTCCGGATCGGATCACCATATCATATAGTTATTGCAACCGATTTCAACATTTATTCACTTGAGATAGCCATACACGATTTGTGAAAGTTTGGTCCGGATCGGACCACCATATCATATAGCTGCCATACAAACGACCGATATAAAAACAAGTCTTTGTATGGAAAATTTTTTTGTTTTCCAAGCTATTGATACCGAATTCAACATATTCTCAACTGACAAAGCCATACATGATTTGTAAAAGTTTGATCCGGATCGGACCACTATATCATATCGCTGCCATACAAACGACCGATATGAAAACAAGTCTTTGTATGGAAAATTTTGTTGTTTTGCAACCTATTGCAACCGAATTCAACATTTTTTCATTCAATAAAGCCATACACGATTTGTAAAAGTTTGGACTCGGCTGTTGATGCTGATCAAGAATATATATACTTTATGGGGTCGGAGATGCTTCCTTCTGCCTGTTACATACATTTGCAGCATATTATGATACCCTTTTCACCCATTTTTAATGGGTATAGGTTATAGCAAGTCTTTTGTATGGGAACCTTTTTTGTTTTCCAAGGTATTGCAACCGAACTCAACATTTATTCATTTGACATAGCCGTACACGATTTGTGAAAGTTTGATATGGATCGGATCACTACACCATATAGCTGCCATACAAACGACCGATATGAAAACAAGTCTTTGTATGGAAAATTTTTTTGTTTTCCAATTAATTGCAACCGAATTCAACATTTATTCATTTGACATAGCCATACACGATTTGTGAAAGTTTGGTCCGGATCGGATCACCATATCATATCGCTGCCATACAAACGACAGATATGAAAACAAGTCTTTGTATGGAAACCTTTTTTGTTTTCCAAGCTATTGCAACCGAATTCAAAATTTTTTTTTTTGACATAGCCGTACATGATTTGTTAAAGTTTGATATGGATCGCATCACTATATCCTATAGCTGCCATACAAACGACCGATATGACAACAAGTCTTTGTATGGAAAATTTTTTTGTTTTCCAATTAATTGCAACCGAATTCAACATTTATTCATTTGACATAGCCATACACGATTTGTGAAAGTTTGGTCCGGATCGGATCACCATATCATATCGCTGCCATACAAACGACCGATATGAAAACAAGTCTTTGTATGGAAAACTTTTTGGTTTTCCAAGCTATTGCAACCTAATTCAACATTTATCTATTTGACGAAGCCGTACATGATTTTTAAAAGTTTACAAACGACCGATATGAAAACAAGTCTTTGAATGGTAAACTTTTTTGTTTTCCAAGCTATTTTAACCGAATTCAACATTTATCCATTTGACATAGCCATACACGATTTGTGAAAGTTTGGTCCGGATCGGATCACCATATCATATCGCTGCCATACAAACGACCGATATGAAAACAAGTCTTTGTATGGAAAACTTTTTGGTTTTCCAAGCTATTGCAACCGAATTCAACATTTATCCATTTGACATAGCCGTACATGATTTTTAAAAGTTTACAAACGACCGATATGAAAACAAGTCTTTGTATGGAAAACTTTTTTGTTTTCCAAGCTATTGCAACCGAATTCAAAATTTTTTCGTTTGACATATCTATACATGATTTGTTAAAGTTCGATATGGATCGCATCACTATATCCTATAGCTGCCATACAAACGACCGATATGAAAACAAGTCTTTGTATGGGAAACTTTTTGTTTTCTAAGCTATTGCAACCGAATTCAACACTTATTCATTCGCCGTAGCCGTTCATGATTTTTAAAAGTTTGGTCCGGATCGGACTACTATATCATATAGCTGCCATACAAACGACCGATATGAAAACAAGTCTTTGTATGGAAAATTTTTTTGTTTTCCAATTAATTGCAACCGAATTCAACATTTATTCATTTGACATAGCCATACACGATTTGTGAAAGTTTGGTCCGATCGGATCACCATATCATATAGTTATTGCAACCGATTTCAACAATTATTCACTTGAGATAGCCATACACGATTTGTGAAAGTTTGGTCCGGATCGGACCACCATATCATATACTGCCATACAACCGACCGATATGAAAATAAGTCTTTGTATGGAAAACTTTTTTGTTTTCTAAGCTATTGCAACCGAGTTCGACATTTATCCGTTTGACATAGCCATACACGATTTGTTAAAGTTTGATCCGGATCAGATGACTACATCATATAGCTGCCATACAAACGACCGATATGAAAACAAGTCTTTGTATGGAACATTTTTTTGTTTTCCAACCTATTGCAACCGAAATCAACATTTTGTTCATTCTCCGTAGCCGTACATGATTTTTAAAAGTTTGGTCCGGATCGGACCACTATATCATATAGCTGCCATACAAACGACCGATATGAAAACAAGTAATGTAGCAGCAGTCGAGTTTCCCGATTGCAAAATACCCTGTACCCTTAGACATGCTTACAATTTATTTATTTAGTATCAATAAATAAATGAAACAATATTCTATTAGAAAAGAGCACCATAACAATATAAATTTGGTATGATTTTGGTTATGAAAATAAGTTTCGTGTGTCATAAAGCCATACACATTTCGCTGTCAACGTCGCAGTCGCCGTCGCGCAATGCGTGTTTTGCTGCAGTTCTACTTCCCTTGCCATAGATTTTGCATGTGGCATAACTTCCGCGTTTCTTATCCGATTTGGTTAAAATTTAAAAATAGCTTTTATAAGCACCAACGCATATGCCGAATTGCATAGCATTAGGTTAATAATTGTGGGCGTGGCAGTTTTTTGCGGTTTGCGGGGGAGCGTGGTTGTGCCAGTTTTTTGCTGTTTGCGGGTGAACGGGGTGTGATATCAAAATAAAAAAACAAACTTGTACTGTGTATGGAAATTACCTATCCAACGAAATATGGTACATGTCTGTCACTCTTGTAGTTTCTGAGATCTAGGCGTTGATACGGATAGACGGACGGACGGACAGACGGACAGACGGACATGGCTATATCGTCTCGGCTGTTGATGCTGAACAAGAATATATATACTTTATGGGGTCGCAGATGCTTCCTTCTGCCTGTTACATACATTTGCAGCATATTATGATACCCGTTTCACCCATTTTTAATGGGTACAGGGTATAACAAGTCTTTGAAAACTTTTTTGTTTTCCAAAGTATTGCAACCGAATTCAATATTTATTCATTCGCCGTAGCCGTACATGATTTTTGAAAGTTTGGTCCGGATCGGACCACTATATCATATAGCTGCCATACAAACGACCGATATGAAAACAAGTAATGTAGCAGCAGTCGAGTTTCCCGATTGCAAAATACCCTGTACCCTTAGACATGCTTACAATTTATTTATTTAGTATCAATAAATAAATGAAACAATATTCTATTAGAAAAGAGCACCATAACAATATAAATTTGGTATGATTTTGGTTATGAAAATAAGTTTCGTTGTCATAAAGCCATACACATTTGGTTGTCAACGTCACAGTCGCCGTCGCGCAATGCGTGTTTTGCTGCAGTTCTACTTCCCTTGCCATAGATTTTGCATGTGGCATAACTTCCGCGTTTCTTATCCGATTTGGTTAAAATTTAAAAATAGCTTTTATAAGCACCAACGCATATGCCGAATTGCATAGCATTAGGTTAATAATTGTGGGCGTGGCAGTTTTTTGCGGTTTGCGGGGGAGCGTGGTTGTGCCAGTTTTTTGCTGTTTGCGGGTGAACGGGGTGTGGTATCAAAATAAAAAAACAAACTTGTACTGTGTATGGAAATTACCTATCCAACGAAATATGGTACATGTCTGTCACTCTTGTAGTTTCTGAGATCTAGGCGTTGATACGGATAGACGGACGGACGGACAGACGGACAGACGGACATGGCTATATCGTCTCGGCTGTTGATGCTGAACAAGAATATATATACTTTATGGGGTCGCAGATGCTTCCTTCTGCCTGTTACATACATTTGCAGCATATTATGATACCCGTTTCACCCATTTTTAATGGGTACAGGGTATAACAAGTCTTTGAAAACTTTTTTGTTTTCCAAAGTATTGCAACCGAATTCAATATTTATTCAGTCTGCCGTAGCCGTACATGATTTTTGAAAGTTTGGTCCGGATCGGACCACTATATCATATAGCTGCCATACAAACGACCGATATGAAAACAAGTAATGTAGCAGCAGTCGAGTTTCCCGATTGCAAAATACCCTGTACCCTTAGACATGCTTACAATTTATTTATTTAGTATCAATAAATAAATGAAACAATATTCTATTAGAAAAGAGCACCATAACAATATAAATTTGGTATGATTTTGGTTATGAAAATAAGTTTCGTTGTCATAAAGCCATACACATTTGGTTGTCAACGTCACAGTCGCCGTCGCGCAATGTGTGTTTTGCTGCAGTTCTACTTCCCTTGCCATAGATTTTGCATGTGGCATAACTTCCGCGTTTCTTATCCGATTTGGTTAAAATTTAAAAATAGCTTTTATAAGCACCAACGCATATGCCGAATTGCATAGCATTAGGTTAATAATTGTGGGCGTGGCAGTTTTTTGCGGTTTGCGGGGGAGCGTGGTTGTGCCAGTTTTTTGCTGTTTGCGGGTGAACGGGGTGTGGTATCAAAATAAAAAAACAAACTTGTACTGTGTATGGAAATTACCTATCCAACGAAATATGGTACATGTCTGTCACTCTTGTAGTTTCTGAGATCTAGGCGTTGATACGGATAGACGGACGGACGGACAGACGGACAGACGGACATGGCTATATCGTCTCGGCTGTTGATGCTGATCAAGAATAAATATACTTTGTGGGGTCGCAGATGCTTCCTTCTGCCTGTTACATACATTTGCAGCATATTATGATACCCGTTTCACCCATTTTTAATGGGTACAGGGTATAACAAGTCTTTGAAAACTTTTTTGTTTTCCAAAGTATTGCAACCGAATTCAATATTTATTCATTCGCCGTAGCCGTACATGATTTTTGAAAGTTTGGTCCGGATCGGACCACTATATCATATAGCTGCCATACAAACGACCGATATAAAAACAAGTCTTTGCATGGAAAACTTTTTTGTTTTCCAAGCTATTGCAACCGAATTCAAAATTTATTTATTAGGCAAAGCCATACACGATTTGTGAAAGTTTGGTCCGGATCGGACCACTATATCATATAGCTAATATACAAACGACCGATATAAAAACAAGTAAGGTAGCAGCAATAGAATTTCCCGATTGCAAAATACCCTGTACCCTTAGACATGCTTACAATTTATTTATTTAGTATTAATAAATAAATGAAACAATATTCTATTGGAAAAGAACACCATAACAATATAAATTTGACTTTGGTTATGAAAATAAGTTTCGTGTGTCATAAAGCCATACACATTTCGCTGTCAACGTCGCAGTCGGCGTCGCGCAATGCGTGTTTTGCTGCGCTTCTACTTCCCTTGCCATAGATTTTGCATGTGGCATAACTTCCGTGTTTCGCATCCGATTTAATTCAAATTTAAAAATTAGATAGCTTTTGTAAGCACCAACGCATATGCCGAATTGCATAGCATTAGGTTAATAATGGTGGGCGTTGCAGTTTCTTGCGGTTTGCGGGGAAGCGTAGTCGTGGCAGTTTTTTGCTGTTTGCGGGGGAACGGGGTGTGATATCAAAATAAAAAAACAAACTTATACTGCGTATGGAAATTACCTATCCAACGAAATATGGCACATGTCTGTCGCTCTTGTAGTTTCTGAGATCTAGGCGTTGATACGGACAGACGGACGGACGGACGGACGGAGAGACGGACAGACGGATATGGCTATATCGACTCGGCTGTTGATGCTGATCAAGAATATATATACTTTATGGGGTCGGAGATGCTTCCTTCTGCCTGTTACATACATTTGCAGCTTATTATGATACCCTCTTCACCCATTTTTAATGGGTACAGGGTATAAAAAGTCTTTGAAAACTTTTTTGTTTTCCAAAGTATTGCAACCGAATTCAATATTTATTCATTCGCCGTAGCCGTACATGATTTTTGAAAGTTTGGTCCGGATCGGACCACTATATCAAATAGCTGCCATACAAACGACCGATATGAACACAAGTCTTTTGTATGGGAACCTTTTTTGTTTTCTAAGCTATTGCAACCGAATTCAACATTTATTCATTTGACATAGCCATAAACGATTTGTGACAGTTTGATCCGGATCGGATCACTTTACCATATAGCTGATATACAAACGACCGATATGAAAACAAGTAAGGTAGCAGCGGTCGAGTTTCCCGATTGCAAAATACCCTGTACCCTTAGACATGCTTACAATTTATTTATTTAGTATCAATAATTAAATGAAACAATATTCTATAACAATATTAATTCGGTATGATTTTGGTTATGAAAATAAGTTTCGTAAAGCCATACACATTTCGCTGTCAACGTCACAGTCGGCGTCCCGCAATGCGTGTTTTGCTGCGCTTCCCTTGCCATAGATTTAGCATGTGGCATAACTTCCGTGTTTCTTATCCCATTTGGTTAAAATTTAGATAGGACCAACGCATATGCCGAATTGCATAGCATTAGGTTAATAATTGTGGGCGTGGCAGTTTTTTGCAGTTTGCAGGGAGCGTGGTTGTGCCAGTTCTTTGCTGTTTGCGGGGGAATGGCGGGTGATATCAAAATAAAAAAACAAACTTGTACTGCGTATGGTAATTACCTATCCAACGATATATGGCACATGTCTGTAGCTCTTGTAATTTCTGAGATCTAGGCGTTGATACGGACAGACGGACGGACGGACGGACGGACAGACGGACAGACGGACATGGCTATATCGACTCGGCTATTGATGCTGATCAAGAATATATATACTTTATGGGTTCGGAGATGCTTTCTCTGCCTGTTACATACATTTGCAGCATATTATGATACCCTTTTCACCCATTTTTAATGGGTAAAGGGTATAACAAGTCTTTTGTATGGAAACCTTTTTTGTGTTCTAAGCTATTGCAACCGAATTCAACATTTATTCATTTGACATAGCCATACACGATTTGTGACAGTTTGATCCGGATCGGATCACTTTACCATATAGCTGCCATACAAACGACCGATATGAAAACAAGTCCTTGTATGGAAACGTTTTTTGTTTTCTTAGCTATTGCAACCGAATTCAACATTTATTCATTTGACATAGTCATACACGATTTGTGAAAGTTTGATCCGGATCGGATTACTATATCATATAGCTGATATACAACGACCGATATGAAAACAAGTCTTTGTATGGGAACCTTTTTTGTTTTCCAAGCTATTGCAACCGAATTCAACATTTATTCATTTGACATAGTCATACACGATTTGTGAAAGTTTGGTCCGGATCGGACCACTATATCATATAGCTAATATACAAACGACCGATATGAAAACAAGTAAGGTAGCAGCAGTCGAGTTTCCCGATTGCAAAATACCCTGTACCCTTAGACATGCTTACAATTTATTTATTTAGTATTAATAAATAAATGAAACAATATTCTATTGGAAAAGAGCACCATAACAATATAAATTTGGTATGATTTTGGTTATGAAAATAAGTTTCGTGTGTCATAAAGCCATACACATTTCGCTGTCAACGTCGCAGTCGGCGTCGCGCAATGCGTGTTTTGCTGCGCTTCCCTTGCCATAGATTTTGCATGTGGCATAACTTCCGTGTTTCGTATCCGATTTAATTCAAATTTAAAAATTAGATAGCTTTTATAAGCACCAACGCATATGCCGAATTGCATAGCATTAGGTTAATAATTGTGGGCGTGGCAGTTTTTTGCGGTTTGCGGGGAAGCGTAGTCGTGGCAGTTTTTCGCAGTTTGCGGGGGAACGGGGGGTGATATCAAAATAAAAAAACAAACTTGTACTGCGTATGGAAATTACCTATCCAACGATGTATGGCACATGTCTGTAGCTCTTGTAGTTTCTGAGATCTAGGCGTTGATACGGACAGACGGACGGACGGACAGACGGACAGACGGACATGGCTATATCGACTCGGCTGTTGATGCTGATCAAGAATAGATATACTTTATGGGGTCGCAGATGATTCCTTCTGCCTGTTACATACATTTCCAGCATATTATGATACCCTTTTCACCCATTTTTGATGGTTACAGGGTATAACAAGTCTTTTGTATGGGAACCTTTTTTGTTTCCTAAGCTATTGCAACCGAATTCAACATTTATTCATTTGACATAGCCATAAACGATTTGTGACAGTTTGATCCGGATCGGATCACTTTACCATATAGCTGATATACAAACGACCGATATGAAAACAAGTAAGGTAGCAGCGGTCGAGTTTCCCGATTGCAAAATACCCTGTACCCTTAGAAATGCTTACAATTTATTTATTTAGTATCAATAAATAAATGAAACAATATTCTATTAGAAAAGAGTACCATAACAATATAAATTCGGTATGATTTTGGTTATGAAAATAAGTTTCGTGTGTCATAAAGCCATACACATTTCGTTGTTAACGTCGCAGTCGGCGTCGCGCAATGCGTGTTTCGCTGCGCTTCCCTTGCCATAGATTTTGCATGTGGCATAACTTCCATGTTTCGTATCCGATTTAATTCAAATTTAAAAATTAGATAGCTTTTATAAGCACCAACGCATATGCCGAATTGCATAGCATTAGGTTAATAATTGTGGGCGTGGCAGTTTTTTGCGGTTTGCGGGGAAGCGTAGTCGTGGCAGTTTTTCGCTGTTTGCGGGGGAACGGGGTGTGATATCAAAATAAAAAAACAAACTTGTACTGTGTATGGAAATTACCTATCCAACGAAATATGGTACATGTCTGTCGCTCTTGTAGTTTCTGAGATCTAGGCGTTGATACGGATAGACGGACGGACGGACAGACGGACAGACGGACATGGCTATATCGTCTCGGCTGTTGATGCTGATCAAGAATATATATACTTTATGGGGTCGGAGATGCTTCCTTCTGCCTGTTACATACATTTGCAGCTTATTATGATACCCTTTTCACCCATTTTTAATGGGTACAGGGTATAACAAGTCTTTTGTATGGGAACCTTTTTTGTTTTCTAAGCTATTGCAACCGAATTCAACATTTATTCATTTGACATAGCCATACACGATTTGTGACAGTTTGATCCGGATTTGATCACTATACCATATAGCTGTCATACAAACGACCGATATGAAAACAAGTCTTTGTATGGAAAGCTTTTTTGTTGTCTAAGCTATTGCTATTTGTATGGAAACGCTTTTTGTTTTCCAAGCTATTGCAACCGAATTCAACATTTATTCATTTGACATAGTAATACACGATTTGTGAAGGTTGATCCGAATCGGATTACTATATCATATAGCTGATATACAACGACCGATATGAAAACAAGTCTTTTGTATGGGAACCTTTTTTGTTTTCTTAGCTATTGTAACCGAATTGAACATTTATTCATTTGATATAGCCATACATGATTTGTGAAAGTTTGGTCCGGATCGGACCACTATATCATATAGCTGATATTCAAACGACCAATATGAAAACAAGTCTTTGCATGGGAACTTTTTTGTTTTCCAAGCTATTGCAACCGAATTCAACATTTATTCATTTGACATAGTCATACACGATTTGTGAAAGTTTGGTCCGGATCGGACCACTATATCATATAGCTGATATACAAACGACCGATATGAAAACAAGTAAGGTAGCAGCAGTCGAGTTTCCCGATTGCAAAATACCCTGTACCCTTAGACATGCTTACAATTTATTTATTTAGTATTAATAAATAAATGAAACAATATTCTATTGGAAAAGAGCACCATAACAATATAAATTTGGTATGATTTTGGTTATGAAAATAAGTTTCGTGTGTCATAAAGCCATACACATTTCGTTGTCAACGTCGCAGTCGGCGTCGCGCAATGCGTGTTTTGCTGCGCTTCTACTTCCCTTGCCATAGATTTTGCATGTGGCATAACTTCCGTGTTTCGTATCCGATTTAATTCAAATTTAAAAATTAGATAGCTTTTATAAGCACCAACGCATATGCCGAATTGCATAGCATTAGGTTAATAATTGTGGGCGTGGCAGTTTCTTGCGGTTTGCGGGGAAGCATAGTCGTGGCAGTTTTTTGCTGTTTGCGGGGGAACGGGGTGTGATATCAAAATAAAAAAACAAACTTGTACTGCGTATGGAAATTACCTATCCAACGAAATATGGCACATGTCTGTCGCTCTTGTAGTTTCTGAGATCTAGGCGTTGACACGGATAGACGGACGGACGGACAGACGGACAGACGGACAGACGGACATGGCTATATCGACTCGGCTGTTGATGCTGATCAAGAATATATATACTTTATGGGGTCGGAGATGCTTCCTTCTGCCTGTTACATACACTTGCAGCATATTATGATACCCTTTTCACCCATTTTTAATGGGTACAGGGTATAACAAGTCTTTTGTATGGGAACCTTTTTTGTTTTCTAAGCTATTGCAACCGAATTCAACATTTATTCATTTGACATAGCCATACACGATTTGTGACAGTTTGATCCGGATCGGATCACTTTACCATATAGCTGCCATACAAACGACCGATATGAAAACAAGTCTTTGTATGGAAAACTTTTTTGTTTTCTAAGCTATTGCTATTTGTATGGAAACGTTTTTTGTTTTCTTAGCTATTGCAACCGAATTCAACATTTATTCATTTGACATAGTCATACACGATTTGTGAAAGTTTGATCCGGATCGGATTACTATATCATATAGCTGATATACAACGACCAATATGAAAACAAGTCTTTGTATGGGAACCTTTTTTGTTTTCCAAGCTATTGCAACCGAATTCAACATTTATTCATTGGACATAGCCATACATGATTTGTGAAAGTTTGGTCCGGATCGCGCCACTATATCATATAGCTGATATACAAACGACCGATATGAAAACAAGTAAGGTAGCAGCAGTCGAGTTTCCCGATTGCAAAATACCCTGTACCCTTAGACATGCTTACAATTTATTTATTTAGTATTAATAAATAAATGAAACAATATTCTATTGGAAAAGAGCACCATAACAATATAAATTTGGTATGATTTTGGTTATGAAAATAAGTTTCGTGTGTCATAAAGCCATACACATTTCGCTGTCAACGTCGCAGTCGGCGTCGCGCAATGCGTGTTTTGCTGCGCTTCTACTTCCCTTGCCATAGATTTTGCATGTGGCATAACTTCCGTGTTTCGTATCCGATTTAATTCAAATTTAAAAATTAGATAGCTTTTATAAGCACCAACGCATATGCTGAATTGCATAGCATTAGGTTAATATTTGTGGGCGTGGCAGTTTTTTGCGGTTTGCGGGGGAGCGTAGTCGTGGCAGTTTTTGCTGTTTGCGGGGGAACGGGGTGTGATATCAAAATAAAAAACCAAACTTGTACTGCGTATGGAAATTACCTATCCAACGAAATATGGCACATGTCTGTCGCTCTTGTAGTTTCTGAGATCTAGGCGTTGATACGGATAGACGGACGGACGGACAGACGGACAGACGGATATGGCTATATCGACTCGGCTGTTGATGCTGATCAAGAATATATATACTTTATGGGGTCGGAGATGCTTCCTTCTGCCTGTTACATACATTTGCAGCATATTATGATACCCTTTTCACCCATTTTTAATGGGTACAGGGTATAACAAGTCTTTGTATGGGAACCTTTTTTGTTTTCTAAGCTATTGCAACCGAATTCAACATTTATTCATTTGACATAGCCATACACGATTTGTGACAGTTTGATCCGGAGCGGATCACTATACCATATAGCTGCCATACAAACGACCGATATGAAAATAAGTCTTTGTATGGAAAACTTTTTTGTTTTCTTAGCTATTGCAACCGAATCCAAAATTTATTTATTTGACATAGCCATACATGATTTTTAAAAGTTGATCTGGATCGGACCACTATATCATATAGCTGCCATACAAACGACCGATATGAAAACAAGTCTTTGTATGGAAACGTTTTTTGTTTTCCAAGCTATTGCAACCGAATTCAACATTTATTCATTTGACATAGTCATACACGATTTGTGAAAGTTTGGTCCGGATCGGATTACTATATCATATAGCTGATATACAACGACCGATATGAAAACAAGTCTTTTGTATGGGAACCTTTTTTGTTTTCTTAGCTATTGCAACCGAATTGAACATTTATTCATTGGACATAGCCATACATGATTTGTGAAAGTTTGGTCCGGATCGCGCCACTATATCATATAGCTGATATACAAACGACCGATATGAAAACAAGTAAGGTAGCAGCAGTCGAGTTTCCCGATTGCAAAATACCCTGTACCCTTAGACATGCTTACAATTTATTTATTTAGTATCAATAAATAAATGAAACAATATTCTATTGGAAAAGAGCACCATATCAATATAAATTTGGTATGATTTTGGTTATGAAAATAAGTTTCGTGTGTCATAAAGCCATACACATTTCGCTGTCAACGTCGCAGTCGGCGTCGCGCAATGCGTGTTTTGCTGCGCTTCTACTTCCCTTGCCATAGATTTTGCATGTGGCATAACTTCCGTGTTTCGTATCCGATTTAATTCAAATTTAAAAATTAGATAGCTTTTATAAGCACCAACGCATATGCTGAATTGCATAGCATTAGGTTAATAATTGTGGGCGTGGCAGTTTTTTGCAGTTTGCGGGGGAGCGTAGTCGTGGCAGTTTTTCGCTGTTTGAGGGGGAACGGATGCTTCCTTCTGCCTGTTACATACATTCGCACCATATTATATTACCCTTTTCACCCATTTTTAATGGGTACAGGGTATAACAAGTCTTTGTATGGAAAACTTTTTTATTTTCAAGGGTATAGCATCTTCTTTTTTCACTTGTTTCATTTGACATAGCCATACATGATTTGTGACAGTTTGATCCGGATCGGATCACTATATCCTATAGCTGCCATACAAACGACCGATGAAAACAAGTCTTTGTATGGAAAACTTTTTGTTTTCAAGGGTATTTTATTAATTGGTCTTCAACGAAGTCAGACGTGTTTTCATCGAGCTCCGTATAAAACCACCTGATTTTAGTGACGCGAATAATTAATAACATAAAATAAATACACAAATCGAAAGCGAAAGAGGCGCTGTTGCCAATGTTAAATTGCTATCTTACAAAACTTTCTGTGTGTGGAATAATAAAGTAAAACTAAAAAAAATACAAATAGACAACAAACAAATCAATCGTTCTAAAATGAGCCAACGCGAATTGCGCGCTCAGCGGCAAAAAGAGCAAGACGAGCGACGACTCTCCCTGCAGCGGAACAATGCATACATTACCGTCGTGTCTAACGCCCGCGAGTGCCAAACCACCCACCCGGTCAATGACCGCACCTGCAGAAAGCACACGATCGCGGTCTTGCTCACCAATGCTTCTGACTGCACGAAGTGAACCCAAACGCACTGAGAGCGTCTCTCTCACCCTCTCCCCATCCCAAACGGTGTCAAGCTCTTTAACTACCAGTACATTAATCACGATATCTACTGCAACCGCACCTTTAGCAACAACAACTGCAACATCATCAACATCAACTCTATGCTCAATACCGACAGCGGTGTACAATTCCGCTGAATCAACAACAACGAATGCAAAAGCACTCACACCGACTCTTGAAAGCGAAAGCGGACAAGAACCAAAACAAAACAAAAAACTTTGCCAAACAGGGCTGGATCGCTACATCCAAATAAAGCGAAAGCTAAGCCCGCAACACAAGCAGGCTGGTAAACAGCCAAAAATAAATCGCGCCAACGCGCCAAGTTCAAATCGGTTTGCACTACTGGATGACTGTGAAGAGCAGGAACAGGAGCAGAAGAAGATAAAGCCGCCACCAATATATATACGTGAGAAAACCTCAAATGCGCTGGTTAACAAACTAGTTGCAATTATTGGAGAGAACAAGTTCCATGTTATACCTCTTACTAAGGGCAACATACAAGAAACGAAAGTGCAGACTCAGGATGAGTCTAGCCACCGGTCAGTGACCAAGTACCTAGACGAAGCTGGGAAGAGTTACTATACCTACCAGCTGAAAAGTGCCAAAGGATTGCAGGTTGTCATCAAAGGAATAGAGTCATCCGTGACCTCATCCGAAATTATCGCGGCACTAAAGGAGAAGAACTTCAACGCCAAAACGGTGATCAACATACTCAACAGGAACAAAGAGCCGCAGCCACTCTTTAAAGTCGAGCCATCGAGTCAGAAAAACAACAAAAATGAAGTACATCCTATATATAAGCTACAGTATTTACTGCACCGAAGAATAACCGTAGAAGAGCCACACAAGCGCAGCCAACCTGTGCAGTGCACCAACTGCCAAGAATATGGACACACCAAAGCGTACTGCACCCTAAAATCCATCTGCGTCGTTTGCAGCGATGCCCACAGGACTGTAAACTTTTCTAAGAATAAAAACGACAGTTCAATTAAGTTATGCAGCAACTGTGGCGAAAAACACACAGCCAACTGGCGAGGATGCATTGTTTACAAGGAACTCAAGAGTCGCCTAAACAAACGAGTGGATTCAGCTCGTGATCGTATCACACCAACAATTCAAAAAGTAATGGAACCGACTACAACTAACATACCTTCGTCTGCCAGCCACCGAACAATACCAAACTCTTCCTTTGCAAGTGTACTAAAATCAGGGATCCAAGTACCAACGGCAGTCACCTCCAGCGTCCAGCATAAAATTAACCAAATAAACACACAGAACATGCAACAGCAGCCAATTGGCCTTGAAGCGATTATGCTTTCGATGCAGCAAAGCATGAACAACTTCATGACCTTCATGCAAGAAACTATGCAACAGATTATGAGGAACCAAAACATCCTTATTGAAATGCTCGTTTCTTCTAAATCAGGATAATGACTCCCTTAATAATCGGTACCTGGAACGCTAATGGCGTTTCGCGGCACAAGCTAGAACTCGCTCAGTTCTTAGCCGACAGAAACATTGACGTTATGCTACTCTCAGAGACTCACCTTACCGAAAAGTACAACTTCCAAATACCAGGATATAAATTTTATTTTACGAATCATCCGGATGGCAAGGCCCATGGAGGCATTGGCATACTAATACGATTGCGAATTAAGCACCACTTTCTTGGTAATTGGCAAGAAGACTGCTTACAATGCACCTCTATAAACCTCCAATGCCACAACGGTGCTCTCACTCTGGCTGCTGTCTATTGCCCACCTCGCTTCACAATCTCCGAAGAAAAATTCACAACACTTTTTGACTCGTTTGGTGAAAGGTTTGTTGCAGCTGGCGATTGGAATGCCAAGCACATGTACTGGGGATCTCGGATAGCGAACCCTAAAGGAAAACAGCTGTACAACGCAATCATTAATCCGCAACGCAAACTAAACTAAGTTTCCCCGAGAGCGCCTACATACTGGCCAGCAGATCCCATGAAGCTTCCAGATTTGATCGACTTTGCCATCACAAAAAGGATACCCCAATCCATGATCACAGCTGAGGCACTTCCAGAACTCTCAACTGATCACTGTCCGGTGCTCTTTCATCTCTTGTACCAGCTACAACACATCGAGCGACCGCATAGGCTCACAAGCAACAGGACCAACTGGGCGAGGTACAAAAAATATGTTTGTTCCCATACCGGCTTTTCTAGCCCCCTGGAAACCGAGCAAGACATTGATCAGCTTACTGATAACATAGAATCAATACTCGTTGCAGCAGCAAAAGCGTCAACTCCACAAGACAATTATGTATGCAGCACAAAGTTCAACAAGACAAGCAGAGATACTGAACTGCTTGTCCTTGAAAAACGACGACTTCGACGACTAAAAGCAGCTTCTCGCAGACTTACCAATGCGCTTAAGAAAGAAGAAGCGGACGCACAACTAAGGTACATCGAGAATCTCACGCCCACAGGCACAAAGAACTCGTTGTGGAAAAGCCACAGGAACCTACAGGCACCAACAGAAACGGTTGTACCCCTCCGTAACTCTACCGGAAGCTGGTCTCGCAGTGACACGGACAGAGCAAGAGTCTTCGCTGATCATCTTAAAAAAGTATTTCAACCAAATCCAGCCACTAACTCATTTACTCTCCCGCCTTTAAATGCATCTGACTTAGCACCACAAGATCCTATAGAATTTCGGCCAAACGAGATAACGCAAGTCATTAAAGAGCAACTTAAGACTGGAAAATCGCCTGGCTTAATAACCCCGAAAATGATCATCGAGCTCCCAAAGTGTGCAGTTCTACGAATCTGCTTGCTCTTCAACGCAATTACTAAAATTGGATACTTCCCTCAAAAATGGAAGAAATCAGTTATCATTATGATCCCTAAGCCTGGGAAAGACAAAACACAGCCATCATCATACAGGCCAATAAGCTTACTTACTTGTCAATCCAAGCTATTTGAAAAAGGGCTGCTACTACGCATCAGCCCCCACCTCAAAACACACAAAACACTCCCATCGCACCAATTTGGTTTTCGGGCAAAACACGGAGCCATCGAACAGGTTAACCGCATCACAACAGAAATTCGCACTGCCTTTGAACATCGTGAATATTGCACAGCTCTATTCTTAGACGTTGCACAAGCATTCGATAGAGTATGGCTGGATGGACTTATGTTTAAAATAATCAAACTGCTGCCTCAAAACATACATAAGCTTCTAAAGTCCTATCTATATAAAAGAGTGTTCGCGGTTAGATGCAGTTCAAGCACTTCAAACGATTGTATTATAGAAGCCGGAGTGCCTCAAGGAAGTGTTCTGGGCCCAATTCTATATACCCTATACACGGCGGACATCCCAACAAACGACCAGCTAACGATATCCACATTCGCTGATGACACTGCAATTCTAAGTCGATCCAGATGCCCAGTAAAAGCTACGATGCAGCTAGCATGCCATCTAACTTGCGTAGAACATTGGCTTGCAGATTGGCGCATACGAGTAAACGAAGAAAAGTGCAAACAGGTAACATTTACCCTAAACAAACAAAGCTGCCCGCCCTTGGTAATGAACCATACGCGCATCCCACAAGCCGATAACGTTACATACCTAGGCATTCATCTGGACAAGCGGCTCACCTGGCGGAAACACATAGAGGCCAAGACGACGCACCTCAGACTAAAAGCACGGGATCTACACTGGCTTATAAACGTCCGCTTTCCCCTAAGCTTGGAGTACAAAGTCCTCCTCTATAACTCCGTCTTAAAACCCATATGGACCTATGGCTCCGAGCTATGGGGCAACGCATCGAGAAGCAACATCGACATAGTCCAGCGAGCACAGTCTAGGATCCTGAGAATCATTACTGGAGCTCCATGGTATCTTCGGAACGAGAATATACACAGGGACTTACAAATAAAACTTGTCATTGAGACAATAGCTGAGAAAAAAGTTAAATATAATGAAAAACCAGCCTCACATCCAAATCCTCATGCAAGAAAACTTATTCGAGTATGCAGCCAAAGCCGACTGCACCGGAACGACCAACCAGCCCAGCGTTAAATTTGTTAGGCCACACAGCACGAATCATTTCATTAAATGATATTTAGTTAGCTTAGAATAAGATTTTAAAACTTATTGTTAGACTCTTAAGTAAAAGGGAAGATTCAATAAATAAGCAAAACATTGGAAAAAAAAAGGGTATACCATCTTCGGCAAGCCGAAGATAACTTTTCTCACTTGTTTCATTTGACATAGCCATACATGATTTGTGAAAATCTGGTCCGGCTCGGATCACTATATCATATAGCTGCCATACGAACAACCGATATGAAAACAAGTCTTTGTATGAAAAACTTTTTTGTTTTCCAAGCTATTGCAACCGAATTCAAAATTTTTTCATTTGACATAGCCATACATGATTTTTAAAAGTTTGATCGGGATCAGATGACTATATCATATAGCTGCCATGAAAACGACCGATATGAAAACAAGTCTTTGTATGGAAAACTTTTTTGTTTTCCAAGCTATTGCAACCGAATTCAGCACCTATTCATTTGCTGTAGCCGCACATAATTTTTGAAAGTTTGGTCCGGATCGGACTACTATATCATATAGCTGCCATACAAACGACCGATATGAAAACAAGTCTTTGTATGGGAAACTTTTTTGTTTTCCAATTAATTGCAACCGAATTCAACATTTATTCATATGATATAGCCATACACAATTTGTAAAAGTTTGGTCCGGATCGGACCACTATATCATATAGCTGCCATACAAACGACCGATATGAAAACAAGTCTTTGTATGGAAAACTTTTTTGTTTTCAAGGGTATACCATCTTCGGCAAGCCGAAGGTAACTTTTCTCACTTGTTTTAGTATAAGGCAAGTCACTACACTCCACTTAAAATTCCAACAGGCTTGGCGGTCAAAGATCTTAGCCAGCTTTGCTCCACACAAAAAAATAGGATTCTCCTACAGCCCGGGCCAGCTGTTCTTCTGCTCGCTCCGCGTCTCTAGAAACAACTGGGTATTGTTGCTCGAAGCGGAGAGCGGTGTAATGCAAAATCTTGCAGAAGACAGCTGTTTGCAACCCAAACTTGCAAACTCAGCAACTTGCGCTACGTGTAAAGAAAAGAAGAGAGGAAAAATAAGAAAAACTCTACTTTTCATGAGATTGCTTGCCACGATTGGCAACAGGAAAAGCTCCTATATATAATCCTTTAAATGCGCGATCCACGTTTGAAGCGAAGTGAAAAATAAGTAGTTTTGTCTATTGTTTCAGATCTTTAGCATGCAATTTTCCTTGGTAATGGCCATTCAGGTCTTCTACGTCGTAATAGCTGTTTCCCAATTTACGCTTTATTCGACTTTTTATAAAATTAGGTGCAAGTTTCGCGTTATATTCCTTTGCAAAGTTACTTTGCGTGAAGTTTCTCCGATTTATGTTACCTCCTGACCTACGGTGTATGAAACTTTGCGGGCTCGCAAATTGTAAGCATTTTCATTTCTTTGGTGTTGTTTCCACATTGATGTTATTGCTTTGTTTCGTTCTAAGTCAAAACTATCATCCCTTTCAAAACACACAGAGCGATCTTCTAACAGGTAAAACGTTTTCAACAGTTTGTATGTTGATCCGTTTGTGATCATGTTCTGACCAAAGGTTAGTGGATACGGTGTAGTGTTAATTTCTGTGTGCCAGCTCGATCGAAGACAACTACATATTTACTAAGCTGCTCATCCCAATTGTTTTGGTTTGGATGTATATAGGCTGTTCTATTAACTCTTTCTGACGCGTTGCCTTGAGGAGAGTATACGGCGGTGTACGAGTAAACTATTTTATATTTTTCTAATAGGTTATTGAAGGCATGGGATTTCAACTGCACGCCATTATCGGATACTATGGCCTCGGGTTCGCCAAAGCAATGTATCAGTTCTTCTTCCAGGTATTTTAAAATGGCTTCAGCAGTAGATTTTTTCACTGGTTTTAAGAACGGAAATTTAGAAAAATGGTCTAGAACTACAAAAATCCCTACATTTCCAGACTGAGAACGTGGGAATGGACCTAAAAAATCCGCATATAGTTTCTGAAAAAACGTCTCGTCTCACTTTTCTGGCCAAGTGTTGGTTTCACGCTATAATTTGGGGGCTTCGTGCATTTGCATTTTTTGCAGTTATTGACATATTCTCTAACGTCAGCAACCAGATTTGGCCAGAAGTAATATCTCCGTAAGGTTTTGTTGATACCACAATGCGAGGCCAAAGGGTGATCATGCGCTAATGTTAAGGGAATCGGTATTACCTCGTTCGGTAACCAAATTTTCCACGCCATATCATCAGCAATGCGGTCTCCTATTGCATGTTCCATTCTACGATATAATATCCCATCTACAATATTTATATCTAAAAGTTTGACTAGACTTTGTTCAATTTGTTTCACCAAAATGTGGTATTCTTTGCTTTTTGAAAGCTATCGGAGTCAATATCGATGAACTGGTCCATATCGACCAATGCCAAATCTTCAGTAAACGTTCTAGAAAGTGCATCGGGAACGATATTTTGGCTATCCTTATGCTTAATTTCAAAACTAAAGTCTTGAAGCTTAAGGGCCCATCGGGCCAGCCTACTGCTTAGGTCTGACTGAGACATCAGCCATTTAAGTGACGCATGATCGGTGACGACTGTAAATTTTTGCCCCTCAACATAGGCTCTAAATTTCTTGATTGCCAGGATGCCTGTCATACACTCTTTTTCGGTCACTGAATAGTTCCTTTGGCTTTGATTCATCTTCAGCTTTCTTGACATAAATGCTAAGGGAACTTTGTCGCCTGCAGCATTTAGTTGTACCAAAACACCACCAACACCCGTGTGACTAGCATCACAGTGCGGAAAAATTCTGCATCGAAGTTCGGACTGTGTAGCACCGATAGTGCCATGACCTACTATATGGCCAAGATATTGTATTTCTTTAAGGCAAAATTTACTTTTTTCAACGTTAATAGTCAAGCCCGATCTATTTAAATGAGATGCTAATTCACCAAGAGTTGTTATATGCCGTTCGAATGTGTCGGATACCATTTATCATCAAGATAAATGAATACTTCGCTTCGTAAGTGCGCTGGTATGATTCGATCCATTAATTTGGACATAGTTTGCAGTGCATTACACGGCCCAAATGGCATTACAGTGATTTGATAACTATATCATAATAACCGACCACTAGGTCGGCCTGGTACGGTAAATGCAGTCTTATCCCTAGATTTCGGTTCAAGTGGAATTTTCCAAAAACCATCCTTTAAATCAATACTTGATATATATTCTGCTTTAGAAAGTCTGCTCAAAATTCCGTCTTTAAACGGCATAGAATTTGCATCTTTGACTGTGACTGCGTTTACTTTTCTGCTGTCTAAGCAAAGTCTCACTTTTCCAAAACAACAGGGGAAGACCACGCACTGTTCGACTCTTCAATCACCCCTAAATCTAGCATTCGGTCTAGTTCCTCGTACATTAGCTTTTCTATAGCTGGAGATACTGGAAAATGCCTTTGCTTAATTGGGCTTGCATCAGAAACGTTGATGCTGTGAGAAAGTACAGAGGTACGTGCAAGAGATGTGCAGAGATGCAGGCATGACTATTGAATTTAGTTCAGGAGGTGTGAAAGTCACAAAGAACGGCTGTTTGGTATTTGGCGGTAACTGTGAGTATAATTTTCCAATTATTAAATTGCAATTAAATCACAAAGCATATATGTCTAAAATATCTAATAATGCAGAGTATCGTTTGTGGCATGTAAGGTTGGGGCATATAAGTATTGGCAAATTTCTGGAAATAAAGCGAAACCAAATGTGTGATGACATTATGCTACTAAATAATATAAATCAGAACGACGAATTTTGTGAAGCTTGTGTAAATGGCAAGCAATCTTAAATTTAAAAAACCAACAATTAAAGAGCATGTCAAAAGACCATTATTCGTAGTACATCGGATGTTTGCGGACCAATTGTACCGTCAACAATTGACAATAAAAATTACTATGTTCTTTTCATAGACCAATTTACACCAATTTAACCAATTTAACCTATTTAATATCTTACAAGTCAGATATGTTTTCAGTTTTTAAAGATTTTATTGCCAAAGGCGAAGCTCACTTTAATTTAAAAGCAGTAAATCTCTATATAGATAATGGTAGAGAATACTTGTCAAACGAGATAAGACAATTTTGTGTAGAAAAAGGCTTCAGCTATCATTTAACGGTTGCTCATACTCCACAATTGAATGGTGTTTCTGAGCGCATGATCAGAACAATAACTGAAAAAGCTCCAGCAATGATAACAGGAGCAGAATTGAATAAAAGTTTTTGGGGTGAACCTGTTTTAACAGCAACTTATCTAAAAAATAAATGCCCAAGTAGAGCATTGCAAAATATGAAGAAAACACCTTATGAAATGTGGCATGACAAGAAACCAGTTTTGAAATATCTTAAGATATTTGGTTCAACTGTCTATGTACTGAATAAAAAAAGAAAGCGAAAATTTGATGAGAAATCAATAAAATGTGTCCTTGTTGGATATGAACCAAACGGGTTAAAATTGTGGAATGTAGAATCAAGGAAATTTATGACAGCTAGGGATGTTGTGGTGGATGAAAATAATATTTTTCATACTAGATCTGGATTCATATCTATTGACACTATCATAGTGTCAAGCAATCGCAAGACATATTATCTGAACCTGAAAATACAGATCAGGGTAAAGACTTTTGTTTGTTGGATACAAATGGATTGAAGAGTTTATACATGAGAAGTCTGATAATCTTGAATCAGACATACAGACTAGTGAAAATTCCACAAATCCAGAGAATGCCGATCCACGATCCAGTTGACGATTCTGGTGACAAATTACAACAATTCGAGTATAGAGAATGAAGAAATAAGGAGAAGTGAATGAATTAATATTAGAATGAGAGTTTATTTGTGACTAACTAATACATAAAATGATGCGTTACTCGTGACGCGCTTAAGAGAATAAACAAAAGAGAAAGATCAATTAGAGTTACATTTAGTATAAGACATTCGCTTTGCACTCTTAATTCAGATTTCAACACTCCTTCTCAAAGAGACATGCCTTTACAAGTTAACTTAAATATACATTTTTCTTCTAAACATAATTTTCAATTCAATTTAAACCTAACTGTTTAACAAAACCTTAAATATACATTTTTCTTCTAAACATAATTTTCAATTCAATTTAAACCTAACTGTTTAACAAAACCTGTATGCTTGATCTTATTTAAGTTTTTTGTTAAAATATCAGAAATCATATTTTGTGTTGAAACATACTTAATATCAATAACATTTTCCTTATATAATTGTCTTACAAAATGGTACTTAATATCAATATGTTTGCTTCGTGCATGAAACTTGGAGTCTTTTGCCAGACATTGTGCGCTTTGATTATCGCTGTATATAACCATCTTTGGAACCAATCCTATTTCTATCTCCTCCACCAGCTTTTTAATGTAAACTGCCTCTTTTGCTGCTGTTGATAGCGCCACATACTCAGCTTCAATTGTACTAAGTGCCACAATGGTCTGCTTTTTGGACTCCCATGAAATCGCTGGACCAGCCATGATGAATGCCCAACCAGTAAAGGATTTGCGATCTGTGCTATCGCCAGCCCAGTCTGCATCGACGAAACAATGGATATGTACACCTGTACGTTTGTAACATAGCTTCATGTCAGCTGTGCCCTTAAGGTACCTTAAGACACGCTTTGCAGCCACTTCGTGCTCCTTGTGAGGATCAGAATTTCTTTGTGCCAATTTAGCCACACTATGCATGATATCTGGTCTTGTTGTCATAGCCAAATAAATCAAAGAACCAATGGTTGATTGATACTTCTTCTGATCCACTTTTGTGCAGCTTTCATCCTCGCATTTAACTTGAAAGCCCGCCTCCAGAGGAATCGCGTTGGGTTTGCAGTCTTCCATACCATAGTCTTTTAGTAGACCAGCAATAAATTGTTTATGGCCTATAGTGACACTGCCAGTTTCGCCACTCCTCTCTATCTCCATGCCTAGGAAATGTTTCAGGTCTCCGCCATCTACAACATCAAACTCGTCTGATATTTGCTTCTTGATGCTAAGGAGGTCATCTTTTCTGGAACAAGCAAGAATTAAATCATCAACATATACCACAATAATGTTTAGGTTTTCCCCAATTTTCTTCGTGTATATGCAAGGCTCGCTGGGACAGGAAATGAATCCAATTTTGTTGAGAACCTCATCTAGCTTCCAGTTCCACTCGCGTCCACTCTGCTTTAGACCGTATAAGGACCTATGCAATCGCAGGACTCGATCTGGGTGTTTTGCGTCTACAAAACCTTCAGGTTGTCTCATGTAGACCTCATCTCTCAGTTCACTGTTTAGGTACGCTGCTGACACGTCCATTTGGTGCATAATCATGCCATGCTCGACAGCCAATGCAATCACTAACCTTATTGACGAGTAACGTGCCACCGGGGAAAATGTTTCCAGGTAATTCACCCCATACTGCTGTCCGCAACCTTTGGCTACTAACCTCGATTTGAGTCGATCAACTTTACCATTTTTGTCGCATTTAATGGTAAACACCCACTTGCACCCGATTGCTTTCTGCTCTTCAGGAAGGTCAACCAAGCTCCAAGTGTTTGTAGCTCGCAAGTGATCAAACTCCTTCTGCATCGAGATTCTCCATTCATCAGAATGTTCTCCAGTCAATGCCTCACGCACGCTTGTTGGTGCCACCATATTAGTTCCGGCTATAACATTTAGCATATTGTACTCTTTTCGTGGACGACCCACTAATCCTGTTCGGACTATCTTGGGGCGACCTGGGCCCCTCTTCTGCGATGTTTTTTGTTCTGTCCCAGACTCTTCGTCGTCATCACTGCCTTGAACATCCACCGACTGTTCATTGTTGTCAATATGATCTTCTCGGTGTCCAGCAGACTCATCCAATTCAATGATTACTTTTCCTGGAACTGATGCTCTATCATCCTCTATAAACACAACATCTCGGGCTATCACAATGCTTTGTTTTTCCGGGTTGTATGAACGATAAGCCTTAGAAGTCTGAGAATAGCCTACTAATATGTGCTCTTCTCCCTTTGGACGAAACTTCTTGCTATGTGTTTTGTTCAATACGATCGCTTTGCAACCAAACACACGTAGATGAGATACACTTGGCTTCTTTCCAAACCAAGCTTCAAATGGTGTTATATTAGCTAGTGTCGACGTCTCTGCTCTGTTCCGCAAGTATGCCGCTGTCATTATAGCCTCTCCCCAAAAACTCTCACCCACTCCAGCATGAGTTAACATACTGCGAGCCATTTCCAGGAGGGTTCTGTTAGCACGTTCTGCAACTCCGTTTTGTTGAGGAGTATAGGGGACTGTTAGCTGTCTTTGTATGCCTTGACTCACCAGGTATTCTTCAAACCTTCGGGAAACATATTCTCGACCGTTGTCACTACGGATCCTTTTTATCTTCTTTCCTGTTTGCTTCTCGACCAACGATTGGAACTTTTTAAATTTTTCAAAAACCTCATCTTTAGTGTTTAACATGTAGACCGACATGTACCGTGTTTTGTCATCGATGAAAGTTGCAAAGAACCGTGCACCACCGTTTGATTTTGTGTTGATTGGACCACATATGTCCGTGTGTATAAGTCCTAACAATTCACTCTCGCGGCTTTCCGACGCGTTTGGAAACTGTTTTACACAAATTTTGCATTTGGCACACGTTTTGCATACGAAACCGTTCAAATCACACGAATTTATTTTCAAACCGTACACCATGTCTTTGTTAATCATTTTCTGCATACTATTCAAGTTCAAATGTCCAAACCGATTATGCCACTTAATCATTTCATACTTTTCTCCATTAATTGCAAACACTTTTTCTGATTTATTTTCAAATAAGAACAATTCATTTTTGCGTTTAGCAACTAGTAAAGTGTCTCCGTCAGTGTCTATTACTTTCGCTTCGTTCTTATTAAAAATCACCTTCAATCCTTTTGAAGTTGCCTTTTGCACCGAAATAAAGTTACATTGCAAATTTTTTACGTACAATACATCAAGCAGTTTGATCGTATTCTCTCCATAGCACAAATTCACTGTACCGCGCCCTTCGGCTTCTACGTAATTATCGCCTGCTAACATTATTTTTTCCTTGTGTTCACGCATTGATACAAACATGGTTTTTTCCGCACACAAATGAGTTGTTGCTCCACTGTCTAGACACCATGTACTTTTACTGTCTATTTCGTTTTTAACTGCACCGAAAACCGAAAACGCTTTTGGTTTATTCCCGTTTGAATTTCCTTCTTTTGCTTTGTTATGTTTTGCCAATTTTTCTTTCGATCTACACTTTGCAGCAATATGCCCGCGCTTTCCACATGACCAACATTCGACACCTTTTTCGATATTCCTTTTTGAGTATTGTCTTTCCGTACCCGACGCGAACTTTTTCTGTTCCTTTCCGATCACCGTTTCGTTTGTCTTGCGCCTCTCTCCCTCTTCTAGAAGTTTAACCTTGAGAGCGGTCAGTCCCGGCAATATGTCGCGCGTCTCTATGGCAACAACAAAATTTTCAAACGAGTCACACAAGCTCGAAAGCAAAATTATGACGAGCATTTCTTCTGGCACACTTTGTTCAATTTCTTGCAGCTTTTCTACCAATGCACTGAATTTATTTAAATGTTCCTCCACACTTTCCGTCTCACTCATTTTTATGTACAACAAGTGCTTAAACAAATGTATGCGTCTCGCTGGACAGGATGGCATATGAATTTCACCAAGTTTTTTCCAAGCCTCCTTAGCAATGTCTCACATGACTAATTTGCGTCGGCTTTATACATAGTATTATACTTGCAAGTGCCTTTTCGTCTTTAGCATCGAAAGAGGCTTTTTGTTCTGCAGTGTCATTTTCATTTTTTATCAAACGGCCACTGACCACTGACCATAATTCGGCGTGTATCAGCACACTTTTAATTTGAATACACCACACACTATAGTTTTCATTGTCCAGTTTCTCAATTGAGTATTGGGAACTCATTTTATATCAAGTCAATTTAATTTTTTTTTTCACAATATTAAACACGAGTCACACAAGTCTTTTCGACTATTATCAACAACTTTTCGCTGTTAAACTTTCCAAGTAATAATAGCGCACAGGAGCTCTGCCTGGGCCCATAACCTATTAGAATGAGAGTTTATTTGTGACTAACTAATACATAAATTGATGCGTTACTCGTAACGCGCTTAAGGGAATAAACAAAAGAGAAAGATCAATTAGAGTTAAATTTAGTATAAGACATTCGCTTTGCACTCTTAATTCAGATTTCAACAATTAAAGATAGACATAAAATATATTTTAGACTGATGAAAAAGTGTTTATTGAATGCAAGTTAACACCTGAAAGAGCATAAGTTGACGTTAACACTACCCTAGAAACTAAGTAGCTTCAAATAAATAATGCTGACGCGCCCCAACTGAGTTCAGCGCTCTGCGCTAAGAACGGTCAGCAGTGGCAATTGGATACCCATCTTCCGGGGTATCGAAATGCGCTGCATAAATGCTGAGTCGGCTTGCCGACCATGGGTTTATGGCGTGATGCATTAAAGCTAGGGTAGATTCATATTTTTCCATTCCCTTGTATTCAGTTCTGTCTAAGATACGAAAGCTTACGCTTCATCAATAAAACATAGCTCCGGCATTGCCGTAAAACCTTGTCTTATTATTGACATAATTAAACTCTCCAACATAAACTTCGTAAAAAGACTGGTCCCACAACAGCAGTACCACTGCGTGATTCCAGGATAGCAGCTAACGCCGCTGGACTACACCTCAACCTGCCACGCCTCCTACATCGACGCGGGACAGGATTATATAATTAGCAGCTAACGCCGCTGGACTACACCTCAACCTGCCACGCCTCCTACATCGACGCGGGACAGGATAAACTAACTGGCGCCCAACGTTCATCAAGGACCTAGGAGTATCCTAACAGGATAGTTAAGAGGATAAAACATGTAAGTTTGATTAGTGAAGTCAATTCGGCAGCATAGGAATTGTTTATTAAATAAATAAAAAAGCCAAAAGCCTTTTTTGTATGCCAGTATTATTTCCACTGCATACTTTTACCAAAAAAGAAAAATTTGTAGCATACCCCAAATTATCTTGTTGTTTTTCATTGCATACCTAGAGCATAAATTCTATAACATACCCTACGGAGTGGTATTTTGCACTGCATACTTTTACCAAAAACGAATTCTGTAGCATACCTTGTTGTTTCACATTCGTGAATTAATAAGAAATAATTATTTTTTTTGCAAAGACCCTTCGTTTTTGAAAAAAAAAAAAAAAAAAAAAAAAAATTTTTTTTTGTCTTTGTGTCGCATTC
The DNA here is from genome assembly GCA_035047645.1 of Drosophila merina. Lineage (NCBI taxonomy): Eukaryota > Metazoa > Arthropoda > Insecta > Diptera > Drosophilidae > Drosophila > Drosophila merina. Next base: position 2,459,231 of record JAWNPH010000076.1, on the reverse strand, counting down.
TACTTTTCGCGCGTGTAATAATTAATCGCACCTCGTATAGCAATCAACCGTGCTCGAAAAAATTTAATTGCGCGGTGCCAGCCAATGGTAAATGAGTTGGGCATATAGAAACATTAAAGTCGAGTACGAGAGGCACAGTTAGATGAGATGAAACAGCAAATGAAAAGCTTGTGCGTGGAAGCACCACAAGTAGAAGCTTACGAAAGGATAAAGCCGGACCCTAGTATTCGATGTGAAGTCAAGCTTGACATCGTAAAAACTATACCGGATTTTACGGGAGAGCAAGATGACTATGTGTCATGGCGGCAGTCAGCCGTAGACGCATACGAGATCTTCAAACCGTATTATGGTAGCGAAGCGCATTATCAGGCCGTTTCGATTATCAGAAATAAAATCAGGGGGTCGGCAAGAGGGCTACTAGTTGCCCATAACACAGTCTTGAATTTCGATGCCATTATTGCTCGATTGGACTGCACTTACGCGGACAAAACGTCGCTGCGTGTCCTTAGGCAGGGACTTGAAACAGTTAGGCAAGGAGAGCTTAGCCTGATGCAGTATTATGACGAGGTAGAAAAACGATTAACGTTGATAACGAACAAGATCGTTATGACACACGAACCGGACAGTGCTATTCTGTTCAATAATGAAGTTAGAGAGGATGCTCTCCATGCATTTATTGCAGGCCTTAGAAAACCCTTGAGGGCCATAGTCTTGCCAGCGCAGCCCAAGGATTTGCCCTCAGCTTTGGCTTTGGCTAGGGAATCCGAGGCTACCATAGAGCGCACTACCTTCACTGCCACGTATGCAAAGGCTTTGGAGGACAAGACACTCCTCTATGACCACCGAAAAAATCAAAACCGCTCAAGGGAGCCGCAGGGAAAACATAGCAGGGCCGAAAATGACCAAGGGAAAAACCCTCATTTCTACAGAAAGAAAAATTGGCCCCAACACAATAGTTCTGCACAGAACACGGGCAACTACCGTAATCAGTCGCCTGAGCCTATGGAGTTAGGGTCCACCATGACTCAATTTAGGCAACCGACTTCCTTTGAAAGCGGTCAGCCTACAAATACCAAGGCCGAGAGTGCTCGGGGCCATAAAAGATTTGGCTCCGCACGCATGACCGGTCAAAGGCGTCAGAGATTGCAACACACCATGCAACAGGCTGACGATAAAAATGACAGGCGCGGCAGCAGCGGCAGCAGCGGCCGTTACCGAGATAGACGAAGGGTCTGATGATAATGATCAGATCAATTTTTTAGGGAGCGCTCCCGACTGCCGTTCGTTGAACGACAGCTACAAGGGAGGAAACTAAAAATTTTAATCGACACAGGGGCGGCAAAGAACTACATCAAGCCCGTAAAGGAGCTTAAAAATGTGATGCCGGTCGATTCCCCTTTCACAGTTAGTTCCATTCATGGTTCTAACAGAGTTCACCAGAAATGTTTGATGAACATTTTTGGAAAAACATCTGCGTTCTTTCTTTTAGACGCGCTAACACCATTCGATGGTATTATAGGATTTGACCTCCTAGCTCAAGTGGGAGCAAAACTCGACGCAGAGAAAGGTACGATAAATTATGGTTCTGTTTCTGAAAAGCTTCAGCATCATAATTGCGACAATGTGAATTTTACTAACGTAAATGACATCGCCGTACCAGAACATGTTAAAGATCAATTTCGAAACATGATCGCAAACAGATCTAAGGCATTTTCAGCCTCTAACGAGGCACTGCCGTTTAACACTTCTGTTGTTGCCACAATTCGAACAAGCGACGAAAAGCCGGTATATTCCAAATTATACCCGCACCCCATGCGTGTAGCTGAGTTTGTTAAGCGAGAAATCGCAGACTTACTGCAGAAAAGCATTATCAGAACCTCAAGGTCACCGTACAACAATCCAACATGGGTTGTGGACAAAAAAGGCCATGATGAGCTGGGGAACAAAAATAAGCGTCTGGTTATAGACTTTAGGAAACTTAACGAAAAAACCATCGCTGATAAGTACCCAATGCCAAACATCCCCATGATACTGGCAAACTTAGGAAAAGCCAAGTACTTTACAACGTTAGATTTAAAGTCCGGCTACCACCAGATTTACTTGGCCGAGCACGACCGTGAGAAGACCTCTTTTTCGGTAAACGGCGGAAAGTATGAGTTTTGTCGATTACCGTAGATGAAGAATGCGGGAAGTATCTTCCAAAGAGCGATCGACGACGTCTTACGGGAACAGATTGGCAAATCGTGCTATGTCTACGTAGATGACGTCATTATTTTTTCTGAAAATGAAGACGACCATGTTAGGCACATAGATTGGGTTTTAAAAAGCCTGTGTGATGCCAACATGAAGGTATCCAACGAAAAGACGCACTTTTTTAAGCAAAGCGTTGAATATCTGGGATTTATTGTCACCAATGGAGGTGCAAAGACCGACCCAGAAAAAGTAAAGGCCATAAAGGAATACCCAGAGCCTACAAATCTGTATGAGCTTAGATCATTTTTGGGTGTAGCCAGTTATTACCGATGTTTCGTTAAAGACTTCGCGGCGATCGCGAGGCCTTTGACAAGCTTGATGAAAGGAGAAAATGGCTCTGTCAGTAAGCACATGTCTAAGAAGACTTCTATTGAGTTCGGTGACTTGCAGAGAGGTGCGTTCGAGAGGCTGAGAAATGTCTTGGCTTCCGAGGATGTAATTCTCAGATACCCTGATTTCAGGAAGCCATTCGACCTGACAACGGATGCTTCCGCGAACGGTATCGGTGCGGTTCTTTCGCAAGACAAAAGACCCATCACAATGATCTCTAGGACCCTCAAAGAGGGCGAGTCACACTACGCCACGAATGAAAGGGGAATTATTGGCCATAGTGTGGGCTTTAGGCAAGTTACAACACTACCTGTACGGCACTCGCGATATTAATATTTATACGGACCATCAACCGTTGACATTCGCGGTGTCCGATCGAAATCCAAATCCGAAAATAAAAAGATGGAAAGCGTATATTGACGATCATAACGCAAAAATCCACTACAAACCGGGTAAAGACAACCATGTGGCCGACGCTCTTTCCAGGCAGAACATTAATGCCTTACAAGATGAGCCTCAGTCGGACGCTGCGACTATTCACAGTGAAATGTCACTGACCTACACGTTCGAAGCGACAGACCAACCAGTAAACTGCTTCAGAAACCAAATTGTTATAGAAGAAGCACGTTTCCAGCTAAAGCGAAGCTTGGTGTTGTTCCGTAGCAAAACTCGTCACTTAATTAATTTCGCCGACAAAAGCACCATTTTGGAAATGCTGAAGGAAGTCGTGAACCCCGAGGTCGTAAATGCAATACACTGCGACCTACCCACCCTGGCAAGTTTTCAACATGACTTAATTGCTCATTTCCCGGCTACGCAGTTTCGATATTGTAAAAATATTGTAATAGACGTTACCAATAGGAACGAGCAGTTGGAAATTGTCACGACAGAACACAATCGTGCACACAGGGCGGCTCAGGAGAATACCAAGCAAGTCCTCCGCGATTACTATTTCCCCAAAATGAGCGGCCTAGCAAAGGAGGTGGTTGCAAATTGCAAAATATGCACCAAAGCCAAATATGATAGGCACCCAAAAAACAGGAGCTTGGGGAAACACCCATACCGAGCTACACCGGCGAAATGTTGCACATTGATATCTTCTCAACCGATAAGAAGCAATTCTTAACATGCGTTGACAAATTCTCGAAGCTTGCAATAGTGCAACCAGTGCTGTCCAGAACAATAGTGGACGTCACAGGCCCCTTGCTTCAACTCGTAAACTTGTTCCCCAAAACCAGAACAATATAATGCGACAATGAGGCCGCATTCAATTCAGATACGACCACCTCTTTACTTAAAAACAATTACCACATTGACATCGTGAACGCGGCCCCGCTTCATAGCTTGTCAAACGGTCAAGTGGGACGACTCCACAGCACCTTGACAGAAATCGCCAGATGTTTTAAGCTAGATAAAAAAATCAGCGATACGGTAGAGCTAATCTTGAGGGCAACGATAGAATATAATAAAACAATACATTCTGTCACTCAGGAGAAACCGGTCGAGATCCTCCACGCAGGTTCCGATGATCGCTGCCTAGGCATTAAAGACAGGTTGATAAAGGCCCAGCAAATCAATATCGAAAGATGTAACCCAGCTAGACGAAACCGTGTTTTTGAGGTAGGAGAAGAGGTTTTTGTTAAAAACAACAAAAGGTTAGGAAACAAGCTAACCCCATTGTGCACAGAACAAAAAGTGCAGGCAGACCTAGGAACGTCTGTTCTTATTAAGGGGAGGGTGGTCCATAAGGACAACCTCAAATAAATTCCCCCACTTTTAATTTACTTATACCATACCCTTTAATAGTAAGCTAGATTTTAGTAAAAACGCCGTGGTCTCATTCTACGTTTGGATTGCAGGTTCGCCTTCGTAACGCTCATCACCCTGGCAGTGGCAAATGCGCGGATCACCGACTTTTCTTACGCCACATATATTCCCGTCGCAGATGGAGATGTACTGGTGTTTGAACAACATGACTGCTTGAGGCACTCGAGCAACCTCTCAGAACTTATTAGTATGGTAGATGAGACAGAAAAATTGTCCGAGTCTTTTCCTCAGTCGCATATGCGCAAATTACTAGACGTTGATACAGATCATTTGAGAAACTTGTTGTCCGTTCTAAAAATACACCACCGAATTGCGAGGAGTTTAGACTTCTTAGGTACAGCTCTTAAGGTAGTTGCAGGAACTCCCGATGCCTCAGATTTCCTAAAAATCAAGATGACAGAAGCTCAGCTAGTGGAATCAAACTCCAGGCAGATTAATATAAACTCAGAGACTCAAAAACAGATAAACAAACTGACCGACACCATTAATAAAATTATTAAGGCCCGAAATAACAATTTGGTTGACACCCCGCACCTGTATGAAGCACTACTAGCGAGAAATAGAATGCTGACGACAGAGATACAAAATTTAATTCTAACCATAACATTGGCTAAGGCTGATATAATAAATACCACTATCCTTAGTCATGCCGATCTGAAATCACTAATTGAACAAGACACTCCAATAGTTAGTTTATTAGAAGCAGCTAAAATTAGAGTTCTTGAGTCCGATAATATTATCCATATACTAATAGCCTACCCTAGAGTTAAGGTCAGATGTAAAAAAGTCCTCATATACCCGGTATCACATAATCAAATAATCCTACGGCTCGACGAAAACATTTTGGCGGAATGTGAAGAAGACACCTTTGCGGTCACAGAGTGCACGGAAACAACGCACAGCACCTTCTGTGAGCGGTCGCGACGCGAAACCTGCGCCCGCTCGCTCCATGCGGGAATCTCGGCCCACTGCTACACTCAACCCAGCCACCTGGGAGCAGTAATGCCTATAGATGACGGCATCGTTGTCATTAACGAAGCGACAGCCCGCGTCAGCACGGACGGCGGCCCAGAGGTTCTCGTCAAAGGGACGCACCTAATAACCTTCGAGCGGTCAGCTACAGTCAACGGATCGGAATTCATAAATTTAAAAAAAACATTAGATAAGCAGCCTGGCGTAGCAAGATCACCACTACTGAACATCGTCGGCCATGACCCAGTATTGAGCATGCCCTTGCTACACCGCATGAACAACGACAATCTGCGCTTTATCCAAGGGTTCAAGGACGAGGTTGACGCCGCGGGCTCCCCCTAAACTTTGGTTCGCGGCTGGAGTAATCCTGAACGTTGCTCTGATTGGTTCACTCATCCTTTTTTTGGCATTAAGGAAAAGGCGAGCCTCCATCGAAATACAACAAACCATCGATAAACTCAATATAACCGAGGACGGTCATAATCTGAAGGGGGGAGCAGTTAACACCTGAAAGAGCATAAGTTGACGTTAACACTACCCTAGAAACTAAGTAGCTTCAAATAAATAATGCTGACGCGCCCCAACTGAGTTCAGCGCTCTGCGCTAAGAACGGTCAGCAGTGGCAATTGGATACCCATCTTCCGGGGTATCGAAATGCGCTGCATAAATGCTGAGTCGGCTTGCCGACCATGGGTTTATGGCGTGATGCATTAAAGCTAGGGTAGATTCATATTTTTCCATTCCCTTGTATTCAGTTCTGTCTAAGATACGAAAGCTTACGCTTCATCAATAAAACATAGCTCCGGCATTGCCGTAAAACCTTGTCTTATTATTGACATAATTAAACTCTCCAACATAAACTTCGTAAAAAGACTGGTCCCACAACAGCAGTACCACTGCGTGATTCCAGGATAGCAGCTAACGCCGCTGGACTACACCTCAACCTGCCACGCCTCCTACATCGACGCGGGACAGGATTATATAATTAGCAGCTAACGCCGCTGGACTACACCTCAACCTGCCACGCCTCCTACATCGACGCGGGACAGGATAAGCTAACTTGCATACGTATGTTTCAATGACATACCCAGTACATTTGAAAAAATTAAACACCGCGATGGCAGAGTTTTCTGGGAGAAAACTGTTTGTGATGAATTAAATTCTCATTTAGACCAATAAACAAAAAACATTGTTGACATGAAGTGGGTGTTCACAGTTAAGCAAGATGAGTTCGGTAATTTGGTAAAGTATAAGGCTAGGTTAGTGGCTTTACTTAAGAATATTTGACAGACTATGACGAAACCTTTGCACCAGTTGCGCGAATATCTAGTTTCCGATGGATTTTATCAATTTGTAACCAATATGACTTAAAAATACATCAAATTGATGTATTGACAGCGTTTTTAAACGGAGTTTTGAAAGAGGAAATATATATAAAAATTCCTGAAGGCTTAATACATAGTCAGAATACAAATTGTAAATTGAATAAGGCAATTTATGGCCTTAAGCAAGCAGCTAGATGCTGGTTTCAAGTATTCGAAGATGTATTAAAAGAAATTGGCTTTGTCAACAGTGGAGTAGATCGCTGCATTTACTAAATAGATAAAGGAGACATATATATATATATATATATCTGTATATATATATATATATAGTGACATATCCACGGTACCCTTAGTATATGCCTACATAAACCACACGCCTACTATATAAGCACACACATAAAATGTAACCTCACCCTACCCTACACTATTAAACCAATACATCCTATGTCACCCTTTGCTATAAAAACCAGACTGTTATTCGAACCCTCAAGATAAGTCCAGATGGAAAATTCCCAAAAAGAATTAGACTGCCATTTGAATCCTCCAAATGGAAAAACCCCAAAAATCCAAAACAGGATGTAAACATTTCACCCACTGGTAGACTAAACAATTTTATTGCCTAAGTCTTCACCCCAATTGTCACGTTCCCACGTTCAAAGCTCGGATCGGAAGACCAAACTCAAAGATCACTTGTATCCAAGAGCAAACGCACTTGAATCCAAGAGTAAATTAAAATCAAGAACTTCAAAGCTTTCTCCGAAATTCTCTTAGGACCCTAAGTCCAAAGTCCACATCCAAAAAGCTCGAGACCGAGGCTTGATCGTAAATCAATCCAGATCAATAAGTTAAGTTCAGTTTGAGACCTACAACTATTCGGGTCGGTGTTCTTCAAATACAAATAACTTGTAAAATTAAATTCGGTAAAAAATAAAATTATATTTTTTTACTTACGAATAAACCAAGTTATATAATTGGCGCAGTCGGTAGGATCACACATTTAAAGAGTCCTTTTAATACGGTATTGGTTAAATAAAGGATAAGCTATACGACTAGCTATCCTAAACCAACGAATTAAAAACAGTGATTCAAAAATCGTGATCCGCAAAAGAATCTACGTGCAAGTAGTATTCTAAATCATAAAATCCCGTGTGGTCGGAAACAAAAATTAAATAACATTTTTTAATTCCGTAAACTTAACAAAATCTAAAACCAAACACAATGGCAAATCCACCACAACTCTCCGAAATCCATTTGAACCAATTGTTGGCTCAAATAAAAGAATTGCACTACTACGATGGAGCACCAGGAAAACTATCCGGATTCATCAGTCAAGTCGAGCAACTACTCAGCTTATACCCCACCCAGGACACCCGACAGGCTCATGTAATCTATGGAGCAGTAAGGCGCGAACTCGTGGACTCAGCGCTAGAAGCCGTCATCCAAGCCAACGAAACCACATGGATGGACATGAGAGCAGCTTTATCCATATCATTCAAGGATCACAGGTCCTACGTAACACTGGTGAAACAACTGGAGGAAACAGCATATCCGGGTAGCATAAGTAAGTTTATTAATATTCTTGAGGTGCAATACAGAAATATTTTCGATAAACTCGAGTTAGAAATTGACCCTGTTAATAAATCAAACTATACAGAAATGTTAAAGAGAACAATTAAATCAACAATCGATAGAAAACTACCAGATAGAATATACATGTCATTAGCTCGTAAGGATATCGATACTATCCCAAAATTAAAACAAGCCACAATGGAGCTCGGACTCTATGACGCTAAACCTGAAGACCAATATTTCAGTAAATCAGAATGGCATAAGAAAAAGAATAGGGATAATGGTAATCAAAGAAATAATCAAATATATTACAACAGACACCATAACTATAATGCCAATTATCCTTCACCAAACCAAAATTCTAATTCTCCAATTCATAATCCAAACCCAATATTAATCAAGTCCAAAACTCGCCTCGCCCTTTTCCTCCTAATCAGAGGGGAAATTATTACGATTTCAGAAATAGTTTAAATCAAGATAGGCAGAACAATCCTCTCAATTATCAGCCGTCAACCTCAAATAATGTGAATAATAATAGACCCGTAAAGCGACAACGAGAAAGACAGAGTGATCAGAGCAGGATGGACGTAAATTTTCATCAGACTGCCTCGGACACTCAGGACACTGGGAACGAAGAGTCAGTCCCTATGTCCGAATAAACTATCATAATAAAATTTACAAAGGAATGATCGATACAGGCTCTTCCATCAACATCATAAAGGAAAATTATGCTAGGCTAGAAGAAAACCAAGAAGATCTGACGGTATACACTATAAATGGGCCGATAAAATTAACAAAAAGTATTATGATGAAGCCCAATTCAATATGTCTGTCCGAACAGAAATTCTATGTCCATAATTTTTCCGATAATTATGATTTCCTGTTAGGTCGAAAGTATCTAGAAGATACAAAAGCAAAAATTAATTATGAAAACGATACAGTAACCTTAGGTTCAAGAACTTACAAGTTCATTTACGAAGAAAAAAAGGGCGAGACCGCATCCAAAAAATGCCTTGACCCAGAAGTAAAAGTTGATTCAGCTAAAGTAGAACGAATTAACACAAAAAAGCAAAAGGTTAAGACTGCACCCAAGTGCCTTAAACCACAGCTTAAACAAAAACAACAAAAGGAGGAGACCGCATCAACTGAATGCCTCACTCCAAAAGTTGTTATTAATACAGTGGACAATGATGAAACACATCTTGATCCTTCGTCTATTAAGGACGATATAATTAACTACGCGATAAATAATGAATTACGCGAGTGTAACGAATACAGACTTGAGCATCTAAATGCAGAAGAGTTTGAATGTTTAAAAAAGGTCCTATATGATTATAGAGACATTCAGTACAAAGAACGCGAAAATTTGACTTTCACTAGTACTATTAAACATGTCATCCAAACTCAACATGAATCTCCAGTCTATCGTAAACCATATAAATACCCCCAAAGTGTTGACGAAGAAGTCAACAAACAAATTAAAGAAATGATAGAACAAGGGATCATTCGCAAGTCAAAATCCCCTTATTGTTCTCCCATTTGGGTGGTCCCCAAGAAGGCAGATGCCTCTGGGAAACAAAAATTTAGGTTGGTAGTAGATTACAGAAGTCTCAATGAAGTAACCGTCAATGATAAATTCCCCATCCCCCGAATGGATGAGATATTAGACAAACTTGGTGGATGTCAATATTTTACTACAATTGATTTAGCCAAGGGATTTCATCAGATTCAAATGGATGAAAACTCCATTACGAAAACCGCATTTTCTACTAAACATGGGCATTATGAAAACACGTATGCCCTTTGGCCTTAAAAATGCTCCCGCAACATTTCAAAGATGCATGAATAATCTTTTAGAATATCTAATTTATAAAGATTGTTTAGTATACTTAGACGACATTATAATTTACTCAACTTCATTGGAGGAACACATTTTGTCTTTAAGTAAAGTCTTTGGAAAGCTCAGGGACGCTAATTTGAAGTTGCAGTTAGACAAATGCGAGTTCATGAAAAAGGAAACAGAATTCTTGGGACACATTGTAACTTCTAACGGCATTAAACCTAATCCAAATAAAACAAACGCGATTACAAATTTTCCATTACCAAAGACACCCAAGCAAATTAAATCATTTTTGGGCCTATGTGGATTCTATCGCAAATTCATACCTAATTTCGCGAAAATAGTTAAACCCATGACCCTCAAATTAAAGGAAGGTGCGGTAATAGATACTAAATGTAAAGATTACTTCGAATCATTTGAAAGATTAAAGGTTTTGATAACATCAGATCCGATTTTAATCTACCCTGATTTCTCAAAACCCTTTTCTCTGACAACTGATGCGAGTAATGTAGCCATCGGTGCTGTGTTATCACAAAACCATAAGCCCTTTCGTTATGCCAGCAGAACGCTGAATGAACATGAAATTAATTATGCTACTATCGAAAAAGAATTATTAGCTATAGTTTGGGCGACGAAATATTTCAGGTCATACCTATTCGGAAGGCCATTTGAAATATTAAGTGATCACAAACCTTTGGTATGGCTTAATAATATTAAAGAACATTACAAAGATGGAAAATAAAATTAAACGAATTCGATTACAAAATCAAATATCTTCCTGGCAAAAAGAATTATGTAGCGGATGCTCTTTCCCGCACAAAAATTGAAGAAGCCATGCTAGGTGAAGTCGCCGATAACGCAAATGCAACTATACATAGTGCAACTGAAGATAATTTAAATTACATATCAATAACGGAACGACCAATTAACTTCTTCTCTCGACAAATAGAGATAGAAAGAGGTGCTAGCTATTCAACAAGTGTTAACCATTTCTTCCAGAAACTAAAAATCAAAATAACTTATAAAGAAATGACACTTGAACTTGCTAAAAACATCATTAAAGAGTATGTGTGCACAAAGAAAAGCGCTATATTCTTCTCTGATGACAATGATTTTCTGATTTTCCAAAGGGCCTTTACCGAAATCATCAGTCCCAACAATTTCACAAAACTATTGAGATGTACAAAGAAATTAATTGACATACTCACTTATGCCGAATTTAAAGATTTAATATTAAAAAGGCATAAAGAAGTTCTACATTCAGGTATAGAAAAAACTATTAATTGGTTTAAAGAAAAATACTATTACCCGGATAGTCAAAAATTAATTCAAAATATTATCAACGAATGTGAAATTTGTAAAATAGCGAAAACAGAACATAGAGATACCAAATTAAGTTACGAAACCACACCGGAAATAATGAATGCGAGAGAAAAGTATGTAATAGATTTTTATCTCACTGGAAACCAAATCTTCTTATGTTGCATTGATATCTATTCAAAATTTGCACCACTAATTGAAGTAAAAAGTAGAGATTGGCTAGAAGCAAAAAGAGCCATTATGAAGATATTCAATGACATGGGAAAACCCCAAGAGATAAAGGCAGATAAAGATTCAGCATTCATGTGTGTAGCTTTACACAACTGGTTAAAATCTGAAGGTGTAAATATCTCTGTAACAACAAGTAAAAATGGCGTATCCGACATTGAAAGATTTCATAAAACTGTAAACGAAAAGCTGAGAATCATCGATAGTGAACAAAATATTGAAGATAGATGCACAAGATTTGAAACAATCTTATACATCTATAATCACAAAACAGTACATAGCACTACTAAACGATCTCCAGCAGATATTTTTCTATATGCAGGAAGCCCAGACTTTAACGTACAACAAAACAAAATCGACAAAATCGAGCAGCTCAACAAAAAGAGACATGATTTTGAGGTTGATACAAAATATAGGCAAGCCCCACTTGCAAAAAGTAAAATTACCAATCCATTTAAGAAAACAGGAAGAATTGAACAAGTGGATAGTAAACATTTTGAAGAAACAAATCGAGGCAGGAAAATCGTACATTACAAATCTAAGTTTAACAAGTGGGAAAAGTTATCTTCGCCTTGCCGAAGATGGTATACCCTTGAAAACAAAAAAGTTTTCCATACAAAGACTTGTTTTCATATCGGTCGTTTGTATGGCAGCTATATGATATAGTGATCTGATCCGGATCAAACTTTCAAAAATCATGTAAGTATATGGCAAATGAATAAATAATGAATTCAGTTGCAATAGCTTCGAAAACAAAAAAGTTTTCCATACAAAGATTTGTTTTCATATCGGTCGTTTGTATGGCAGCTATATGATATAGTGGTCCGATCCGACCGATTCTTAAACTTGATCTGCGTGCAAGAAAAATAATGATCTGGTAAAAATTTCAAAACGCTAGCTTTAAAACTACTGTCTATTTTTTGCATAGAAACAGACGGACATACGGACAGACAGACGGACAGACGGACATGGCTATATCGACTCGGCTGTTGATGCTGATCGAGAATATATATACTTTGTGGGGTCGGAGATGCTTCCTTTAATGCGTTACACATTTCTGGACAAAATTATAATACCCTTTTTCAAGGGTATAAAAAGCAAAAGAAGATTAATAAGAGTAAAAACGATAATTCCAGGGCAGTCGAAGAAGAGTAAAGGACTAAACATTCCCATAGTGCTTATTTGTATGATCTCCTTTATCAACATGGTCCAAAGCAGCAATATTGAAGTAAACCCACTTAGTGCTAAAAATGGATACCTAATATTCCAAACAGGAACAGTGGAAATCCCCATAAACTACGACTACCATTCTTTGAGTATAAACATAATAAAGACAATGTTAACGTTCGAAAACCTAGTAGAAGAAGCAAGGAATGTCTCTAGAGTACCACAAGTGAAATATTTAGTGGAAAAACTAAAGCGAGAAATTAATGGGTTACGAATTATTAAGAGACATAAAAGAGGTCTTTTAAATATGGTAGGAACAGCATATAAGTACCTATTCGGCACTTTAGACCAAAACGATAAAGATGAGCTACAAGAAAGAATTAGTAACTTGTCAGAGAACACTGTACAGAAACATGATTTAGACACGGTAATAGACGTAATCAACAGTGGAATTGACGTTATTAATAAGCTCAGAGCAAAGAACGACAAAGATCAACAAATAGCCATTTTGATTTTCAACTTACAACAGTTCACAGAATACATAGAAGATATTGAACTAGGTATGCAACTAACCAGGCTGGGAATCTTCAACCCAAAATTATTAAAACATGATTAATTAAAACAAATAAATTCAGAAAAGATTTTGAAAATAAAAACATCAACATGGTTAAAAACAGATACAAAAGAAATTTTAATTATTTCCCATATCCCTAGTAAGATTGAAAAAATTCCGATTTTACAAGTAGTACCTTATCCAGACGAGCATGGTTACATTCTAACTGAGCATACGTCCGATAAATTCTACATTTATAATAATCAGGTATATCACAAAGATACAGAAAAAATTGTATTTGACAAATGTATAGTTGGAATTATAAAACAGGAGCCAACCGAGTGTAAATATACAAAAACTCATAAAAACTTTCAAGTAAATCACATAGAGCCAAATATTCTAATTACCTGGAATTTACCAGAAACAATAATAAATCAAGATTGCACCAATAACAAAATTATAGTATCAGGCAACAATATCATAAAAATTAAAAATTGTACAGCTCAAATTAATGAATTTATAATTTCAAACAACCTAGCAGATTTTGCACAAACCGATTATATCACTAATAATGTAACAAAATTAAAGCCTATGGAATATTTGCACACTAAAGAGATAATAAACTCCCATGTAAAATACTACAATGTATTCCAAATTATAAGTATCACAACATTTGTCATTACAATCATAAGCTTAACTCTGTATTTAGCGTATAAATTTAAGAATATACCTAAGAAATTAATTGTAAAATACTCTAATACTAAAAACGAAGAACATACGAACCCTAACATCATTGTAAAAGATCAAATTCAACCAGAAAACAACATTATGATGTATCCAAATTTAACTGCCTGAGGACAGGCCAAATTCAATGGTTGGGGGAGTGACATATCCACGGTACCCTTAGTATATGCCTACATAAACCACACGCCTACTATATAAGCACACACATAAAATGTAACCTCACACTACCCTACACTATTAAACCAATACATCCTATGTCACCCTTTGCTATAAAAACCAGACTGTTATTCGAATCCTCAAGATAAGTCCAGATGCAAAATTCCCAAAAAGAATTAGACTGTCATTTGAATCCTCCAAATGGAAAAACCCCAAAAATCCAAAACAGGATGTAAACATTTCACCCACTGGTAGACTAAACAATTTTATTGCCTAAGTCTTCACCCCAATTGTCACGTTCCCACGTTCAAAGTTCGGACTCGCTAAACTCGAAAACAAAAGTGTTAGATTACAAGATCGGAAGACCAAAATCAAAGATCACTTGTATCCGAGAGCAAACGCATAATAATTATATATTGTCACGTTATATATATAATTATATATATAATTATATAACTTGGTTTATTCGTAAGTAAAAAAAATTACAAATTTAATTTTACCGAATTAAGTTTCAACTCAGTGATCAGAGCCCGAAGTGTCAACACGTTTTTGCTTATTTATAAATTTTCCGGAAAAAATAAATAAATAAATTTTTTCGAGAAAAAACAAAGCGTTTTTACGCACAGATCGGACGCTGTCTAGTGCAGTGTCGGCAGCTGGACAAAAACAACAACATAAGAGAAGTGCGATAGACTGCATTTGTGGCCCGTTAGGGCAACGCAGTGTGAGGCGCAAGAGGGGCAATAAAAGCAGTGATTGTCTTACATTCTTATTTGCATAAATTCGCGAGAAATGGCAAATTCTAGGAAAACGAAACTTGGCGAAGCTCTGAGAAAAGCCGTCATGGACGAGGAGATTACAGTAGAGTTAACTCTGGAAGAAGAACTGGCCACTAGCGGCAAGCTTAACTCATATGACTTCCCCCCTCTACCGGACCTCAATGAATCTGATTCACCTAGATGGAAAAAAATCCAGTGCCAGAAGAGGAAGGTGCCATCGAACTCACCAATAATCCAACGAAAACGTGCTGTTCCTAGAAATTTAGAACCCAGTGACCCTGTGACAGCAAATAGGTTCGAGACACTATGAGTAGATGACGACGAGATGGATTGTAATAGTGTGGACGAACCATCGACTAGCGCTGCAGCAGCGGCCTACCGTTCTTCTAAGGCTAAAGACAGCAATAATAATAATAACATACATAATAAGAACGCAAACGTACAAAGTAAGGTAAACTCTGCTTCTACTGGTAGTCCAAAACCACCACCAATCGTTCTTATGGACGTGACAAACGTGAACGAACTTCTTATTGCTATCGAGGAAGTAACAAATCTTGAAAATGTTGAAATCAAATCCTCTGTGGGCTCCACTCACAGAATCTACACCAAGGACGCAGATACCTACAGGGCAGTAGTACGACAACTAAATACTCTGAAAATTCAATTCCATTGCTATCAATTGAAAGACGAGAAGCCATTCAGAGTTGTTGTGCGAGGATTACACCATTCACAGCTCCATCATAAAATCAAAGAGGAATTACTCAGACAGGGGCATAAAGTTCAATCAATATATAACCCAAAAAGCAACAAGAGCGGTGAACAGATGAACCTCTTCTTTATTAATATAGAAAAGAATCTAAATAACAAAGATATACTCCAAATACGATCTCTATGCCGCCAACGCGTCAGTTTTGAAGTAGCCAGAAAAGCGCACGACATTGTGCAATGTCGGAGATGCCAATCGATTGGTCATACTGCAAAATATTGCTACAGACCTTTTATCTGTGTCTCTTGCGGTGAACATCATAAATCATCAGATTGTCCCAGAAGCAAATAAGCACCAGCAACTTGCGCTCACTGCGGTGAAAACCACCCAGCTAACTTCCGTGGCTGCAAATCCTATCAAAGATTGCTCAAAATGAATGACAATGTACAGAAAATTCCAAGAGTGGTCATAAACAATAACTCTACACCTAATCATTATGTAAATGGAGTTTCTTATGCTCAAATAGCCAGAAATGCACTTCCAATCACGGAAAAACAAAACAAACGACCAGGGAACCTAACAAATAGGCTACAGGAAACCATTCAACAGCAACATCACTACTGTACAATAAATCATGCGCACTTATCCCCAGATGAGACACAACAGCAAAATGCACAAGAATTTAATATAGAAACGGCAATTGCATCGCTCACAAAAGCTATCGTGAGTCTAAACTCCATGCAAGCCGAGATGCTGCAGATGCTGGCAGCAATTAGCGCGCAACTCACACAATGTCCCAAATAAAAATTCTCACCTGGAACACGCGAGGTGCTGCCGGCAAAATGACTGAAATCGGCCATTTTGCGGAGAGAGAGAATATTGACATTATCCTTCTCACCGAAACGAAGACATCCAACCTTCAACTATTTGGATATGAAGTCTACACTTCAAATCTACCTGATGGCAGCCGCAGGGGTGGAGCTGCAATCCTGGTTAACAAAAAGATCAATCACTTTCCCATTGAGCCAATCGCCCATGCTAAAGTTCAAATCGTGGGTGCCAAAATCCAAACATGTTTAGGACAAATATTCATCGGATCAATCTACTGCCCTCCAAACTTCAGCTGGACTCAATCAGAATTTGATGACATATTCGCTAACTTCAACTTTCCAAGATCATTCATTAGCGGAGACTGGAACGCAAAACATCCATGGTGGGGTTCTGCGATCACCTGTCACCGAGGTAACTTACTTGCTGCTAGCGTCATCTCAATTAACGCCAACATCCTGGCGACTGGAGCACCAACATACTATCCAAGCGCAGTAAATCGAAGACCATCCTGTTTAGACTTTGCAATCTATCGCAACATTCCACACGACAAGCTAAACATCAGAGACAGCTGGGACCTTGAATCGGACCACCTGTCCCTCATCACTACACTAAAAACAGAAGCCATACAATGCACTCAACGTAGGCAACTTCTTAGCAAACATACAAATGTAGCTGTTTTCAAGGAAGAACTATGTAGATCGATACGCCTTAACATTGAGCTCAACTCTGCTGCTGAAATTGACGACGCGGTAGACCTCTTCACTACCAATGTGACAAATGCGGCGAGGAGTGCAAACGTGTACACTGCAAGCAATCATAGCAGAGCCCTCATACGCCACTCGAATAGAATTGACCCAACCACTGCAGAGATTCTAGTCCGTAAGAGAGCATTGAGAAGACGTTATATTCGAACGCACAGTCCTGAGGATAAAGCTCAATGGCGTAGATGCGCCAGAGAGCTTCACGTAGCCACGGCTGAATTGAAAAATGCGCAATTCGAACATATGCTGACCAATATGGATTACTCTAATGATTCCATTTTTAATATGTGGTCCTTTACCAAAAAAGTAAAAAGAATGCCACAGAAAGTTACGCCTCTGAAGAACAGCAATGGTAACTGGTGTCGCTCCTTAGAAGAGCAAGTACAAACATTTGCGGAACACCTTGGCGACAGATTCACTGCGTTTAATTTCGCATCCGAGGGGGATATCAACAGAATAAACGAAGTACTACAGCGCCCATTCCAGATGTCACCTCCAATAAGACATATCCGTCTGGAAGAAGTCTCTAACATGATACGTACCCTCAAAAGTCGAAAGGCGCCAGGTCACGACCTAATAAGTAACGCAGTACTTAAAATCCTTCCCAAGAGAGCACTATTACTCATCACATTGATATTCAATGCGATACTTAGAGTGCAATACTTTCCTAAAAAATGGAAGAGTGCTAGAATCAGTATGATTCTAAAACCAGGGAAGCCGGAACAGGATCCAAGCTCCTACCGGCCCATCAGTCTCCTGCCCTCCTTATCGAAGGTAATGGAAAGGCTGATAGCTTCCCGACTTATAACACACCTAGAAGACAATGATACTATCCCAATGCACCAATTCGGATTCAGAGCTGGTCACAGTACGATTGAGCAACTGCACCGCGTAGTCAATCATATTCTGAAGGCCTACGAACATAAAGAATACTGCAACGGAATCTTCCTTGACATTCAACAGGCATTTGATAGAGTTTGGATCCCGGGACTACTAGCCAAAGTCAAAACAGCGCTGCCAGCCAACCTGTTTGAGCTCATCAGATCGTTTCTCACAAACAGAGAGTTTTGCGTCCAGTCCAGAGACGCAACCTCTGCAAATGTTGCCATTGCAGCTGGCGTACCTCAAGGAAGCGTCCTAGGACCGATACTGTACTCCATCTATACAGCAGATATCCCTAAGCCAAGCGATTATGAAATGACCTATGACAACAGCAAAATGCTGTTGGCCAGCTTCGCTGACGACGTCTGCTTTCTCAGCTCCTCGAACAGTGAGACCGAGTCGTCACAAATGCTGCAAACTTATCTCAATGAATTCGAGAAATGGGCCATGGCGAACAACATTAAAATTAACGAAAGCAAATGCGTAAACGTTTGCTTTACATTACGCCGTAACACAACTCCTGCGGTACACATTAATAATGTGGACATAGAGCAAGCGACTAAGGCGAAATACCTAGGCCTCATACTGGACAAACGCCTAACCTTCCGTGAACATATTGCCAGCGTCGTCAAAATGTGCAACCTAAAGCGTAACCAACTATTCTGGATGCTAAATAAGAAAAGTAAACTACCTTTAAGATGCAAGCGTCAGATATATCAGCAAATCATCGCACCTACTTGGAGATACGGCATCCAAATTTGGGGAGTGGCGGCTGCGTCCCACCGAAAACGAGTCCAAACCGTCCAGAATAAAACATTAAGACAAATCACTGGCTGTGAGTGGTTCGTTAGCGGCCAACCGCTTCACAATGACTTAAACCTGAGCCTTGTTGAAGACCAAATCTCGTTTTTCTCAAGCAGATACAACGACCGACTAACTGCCCACCGTAATCGTCTCGCCCGGAGATTACAGGGGGCTATTCCAATTCGCAGGCTCAAAAGAAGACATTTTGGGCTGCTTCTAAGATGAATATATTATATACTTGAAACCTCACTATTCGCAATTTGACCTATTCCTACATAATAAGATGAAAACAAATTATAATTTATAATTAAGAGATGATCTACTTAAGAAAACATTTAGGTTAAAGCTTTAATTAGATGTTCCTGAATAATATTAAATAAAGATGTTAATTAAAAAAAAAAAAAAAAAAAAAAAAAAACCGAATTAAGTTTTACAAGTTATTTTTATTTGAAGAACACCGACCCGAATAGTTTTAGGTCTCAAACTGAACTTAACTTATTGATCTGGATTGGTTTACGATCAAGCCTCGGTCTCGAGCTTTTTGGATGTGGACTTTGGACTTAGGGTCCTAAGAGAATTTCGAAGAAAGCTTTGGAGTTCTTGATTTTAATTTACTCTTGGATTCAAGTGAGTTTGCTCTTGGATACAAGTGATCTTTGATTTTGATCTTCCGATCTTGTAATCTAACACTTTTGTTTTCGAGTTTAACGAGTCCGAGCTTTGAACGTGGGAACGTGACAATTGGGGTGAAGACTTAGGCAATAAAAATTTGTTTAGTCTACCAGTGGGTGAAATGTTTACATCCTGTTTTGAAGTTTTGGGGTTTTTCCATTTGGAGGATTCAAATGACAGTTTAATTCTTTTTGGGAATTTTCCATCTGGACTTATCTTGAGGGTTCGAATAACAGTCTGGTTTTTATAGCAAAGGGTGACATAGGATGTATTGGTTTAATAGTGTAGTGTGAGTTACATTTTATGTGTGTGCTTATATAGTAGGCGCGTGAATTTGGCCTGTCCTCAGGCAGTTAAATTTGGATACATCATAATGTTATTTTCTGGTATTTGATCTTGTACAATGATGTTAGGATTCGTATGTTCTTCGTTTCGGGTATTAGAGTATTTTACAATTAATTTCTTAGGTATATGTTTCTGGCAAATGTAGAATTTATCGTACGTATGCTCAGTTAGAATGTAACCATGCTCGTCTGGATACGGTACTACTTGTAAAATCGGAATTTTTTCAATCTTACTAGGGATATGGGAAATAATTAAAATTTCTTTTGTATCTGTTTTTAACCATGTTGATGTTTTTATTTTCAAAATCTTTTCTGAATTTATTTGTTTTAATTAATCATGTTTTAATAATTTTGGGTTGAAGATTCCCAGCCTGGTTAGTTGCATACCTAGTTCAATATCTTCTATGTATTCTGTGAACTGTTGCAAGTTGAAAATCAAAATTGCTATTTGTTGATCTTTATCGTTCTTTGCTCTGAGCTTATTAATAACGTCGATTCCACTATTGATCACGTCTATTACTGTGTCTAAATCGTGTTTCTGTACTGTGTTTTCTGACAAGTTACTAATTCTTTCTTGTAGCTCATCTTTATCGTTTTGGTCTAGAGTGCCGAATAAGTACTTGTATGCTGTTCCTAACATGTTTAAAAGACCTCTTTTATGTCTCTTAATAATTCGTAACCCGTTAATTTCTCGCTTTAATTTTTCATCTAAATATTGCACCTGTGGTACTCTAGAGAAATTCCTTGCTTCTTCTACTAGGTTTTCGAACGTTGACATTGCCTTTGTTATGTTTATACTTAGAGAATGGTAGTCGTATTTTATGGGGATTTCCACTGTTCCTGTTTGGAATATTGGGTATCCATTTTTAGCACTAAGTGGGTTTACTTCAATATTGCTGCTTTGGACCATGTTGATAAAGGAGATCAAACAAATAAGCATTATGGGAACGTTTAGTCCTTTACTCTTCTTCGACTGCCCTGGAATTATCGTATTTACTCTTATTAATCTTCTTTTGTTTTTTAAACTTAGATTTATAATGTACGATCTTCCTGCCTCGATTTGTTTCTTCAAAATGTTTACTATCCACTTGTTCAATCCTTCCTGTTTTCTTAAATGGATTGGTAACTTTACTTTTTACAAGTGGGGCTTGCCTATATTTTGTATCAACCTCAAAATCGTGTCTCTTTTTGTTGAGCTGCTCGATTTTGTCGATTTTGTTTTGTTGAACGTTAAAGTCTGGGCTTCCTACATATAGAAAAATATCTGCTGGAGATCGTTTAGTAGTGCTATGTACTGTTTTATGATTATAGATGTATAAGATTGTTTCAAATCTTGTGCATCTATCTTCGATATTTTGTTCCCTACCGTTGATTCTCAGCTTTTCGTTTACAGTTTTATGAAATCTTTCAATGTCGGATACGCCATTTTTACTTGTTGTTAATGAAAATAGGATGAAATAGGATGATTACGTTGGAAGGAGACTGTCCTTCAATACCGCTGGCCTAGAGACTCAGCCGGTATATTTTGTAAATAAAAAGGTTTAACGGCTAAGTGCCGGAGTTTCTTTATATGAGCTTGTGCTCTTTATTAATTGAATATAAAATCAGAACTAAACTTAAGAACTAACAAAAGCTCATGCATGACCGGATGCCCGTGGCAGACCGCTGACCATGCACATTTTGCAGAAGTCATACGATCGCTGCTAGCCAATGGGACAAAGCCACGGCCCATAAGGGCGCAATATGTTGGCTCAGCTCTCGGACCAATTAGGGTGGATCCAATTTGGGGTGGACCATACATAAGTGGAGTAATAATTATAATATTAAATGCTTAATATTAATAAATTATGGGTAATAAAATGATTAATATTAATAGGAGGAATAAAAATAGGCCTGCTGATGCTAACCTGGGAGTTCGTTGTTAACTACTCCCCCCTTAAATTAGACGCCGTCCTCGGTGACAGCCAATTCGTCAATGGATTTTTGCAACTGGGATGCCTCCCGTTTGCGCCTGCATTGTTGTTGCAGCAGGACCAAGCCGCATAACGTGAAGCTAACGGCGACTCCCGCGACGAACCAGATTTTTGGTGCACCTCCCGCGGACACGTCCTCTCTGAGCTCCTGCATCAGCCGCAGGTTGTGCTCGTTCATCCGCTGTAGTAGCGGCAGACTCAGTATTTGATCATGTCCGGTGATGTTGATTAATGGGGAGGCCGCGATTCCAGGGCTCTTATCCACAGCGTAATTGAGGTTCAAATACACTGAGCCGTTGATGACTGCCTTCCGTTCGAAGGTAATAAGGTGGGTCCCTATTACGGTTGTGGTAGGCCCGTCATCGATAGTAATCCTCGTAAATTTCTCGTTGACGATTATTACTCCATCGTCCACGATTGTAAGGGGCTCTAGATTGCTGGGCTGCGTCCGGCATGTAGCCACACCGCCGGCATGTAACTGCCTGGCGCAGGTGTCGTGAACCGCCTTTTTGCAGAACGTGGCCAAGTTGGTAGACGCGCAATCTGAAACTGCTAGGACTCCGTCATCACATTCCGCCAAGACGTTTTCTTCAATTTGTAACATGGTATGGTAGTGAGCAAAAGGAAAGAGCAGGACTTTTTTACAAATAAACTTAACTTTAGGATATTGAACAATTACATGGATAAAAATATTAGATTGAAAAATCTTAATCTTAGATACATCCATAAGACTAACTATGGGGACCTCTGTGAGCTGTTCGTCGAAGATAGATTTAAGGTCATTGTGATTAAAAATAACTGGATTTATCATATTGTTTTTTGCGAGTGTGATCGTGAGCATGCAATTTTGTATTTTTGAAATTAGTATTCTATTTCTGGCTAAGAGGGTCTCGAAAAGGTGGCCGGCGTCAACCAACCCGTCCCTTTTCTCTTTGAGGATTCTGTTTACTGTGTCTGTGAGTTGGTTAATATGGTTTTGCGTTTCTGTGTTTATTACTACCTGCCTATTGTTTGCCTCTATTAGGGCTGCTTCGTTAGTTTTGATTCTAAAGAGGTCCTCCGCGTCGGGCGTGCCCGCCACGACCTTGAGTGCCGAGCCCAGGAAATCCAGGCTCCTGGCCATTCTACGGTGCACGGTAATTTCATCCAGCATGTTCTGGGCATGGTTGATGTCGACTTTCAGAAGTTTCCTCATGTGGGACTGTGGGAACAGTTCAAGCATTCCGACTGTAGAGTCAATTATGCTAGAAAACTCAGACAGATTTGTCGAGTGCCTAATCAGGCCATACTGTTCCCATACTAATACATTCCCGTCTAACACCGGGATGTATTTTGCATGCGAGAAGTCGGTGACTCGCGCGCTTGCGGTGGTTAGAAGTATGATGGATATTACGGCAAGCCTGTGGAAATTATAGCAAATGGTGAGTGTTTAATATAAGGGTGAATGTGGCAAATGAAATGCCTATTTGATATTGTCCTTATGGACCACCCTCCCTCTAATGAGAACAGATGTTCCCAGATCTGCTTCCACACGCTCTTCTGAATAAAGCGGGGTCAATTTGTTACCTAACCTTTTGTTGTTACGTAGGTGTACTTTTTCACCAACTTCAAAGATTCGGTTTTGTCTAGAAGGGTTAATTCTGTCCAGGTTAGCTTGTTGTGCCTTGTCAATTCTATCTTTGATTGCCAACAGGATCTCGTCATTGCCAGCGTGGATAACCTCCACTGGTCTAAACTTTGTGACCGAATGTAGCGACCTGTTGTATTCTATCGTAGCCCGTGAGATCAATTCCACAGTATCCTCTATTTTTTTATCAATTTTGAGGCATCTGGCGATTTCTGCCAGTGTACTGTGAAACCTTTCAATTTGGCCATTGGAGCTACTGTGTAGCGGTGGCGCATTGACAACATCGATGCTGTATTGGTTTTTAAGCAACGACGTGATTGTCTCAGAGTTGAAAGAGGCTTCGTTGTCGCAGTATATGGTTTTGATATTTGGGTAGAAGTTTACCAATTGGAGAATAGGGGCTCGTACATCGATGATTGCCCTAGAAACTAAGGGTTGTACGATGGCAAATTTGGACAATTTGTCAATACAGGTTAAGAAGATTTTTCTGTCAGTGGAAAATATGTCGATATGCAACATTTCTCCAACGTATGAAGGTATAGGGGTATTTCCTAATTCCTGTTTCTTAGGATGGCGGTCGTATTTGGCTTTGTTGCAGACTTTGCAATTTGCGACCACTTCGCTAGCTAGTTTAGATATATTCGGGAAGTAATAATCCCGGAGAATTTGTTTAGCGTTCTCTTGTGCAGCCCGATGGGCGCGATTGTGCTCGGTGTTAGTGATTTCAAGCTGTTCATTGACGTTGGTAATATCACTGACGAAGGCTTTACAATGCCAAAACTTTGTCGCAGGAAACTCCTGCCTCAAGGCATGTTGAATACGCGCCAGGGTAGGGAAATCACAGTGAATCGCGTTCACGACATTGGCGTTGACAATTTCTTTAACGGATTCTACAAGCGAGTCTTTGTCATTAAAGTTAATGATATGGCGAGTTCTATTTCCGAAGATTATGAAGTCTCGCCGAAGCGGTTGGTTTGCTTCTTCCAAAATGATTTGGTTTCTGAAGCAGTTCAGAGGTTTGTCTGTGGTTTCTATAGTGTACGAAAGGGAAAGCTCACTATGCACCGTGGCTGCATCGGACTGGGCCTCAGCCTCTAAGTTGTTCAGGGGTTGTCGAGATAGCGCGTCCGCTACCAGGTTTTGTTTTCCCGGTGTGTAAAATACTTTCCCGTTGTTCTCATCAATAAATGCTTTCCATCGCTTAATCTTAGCGTTGGTGTTTTTCTCGGATACCGCGTATGTGAGGGGCTGGTGATCTGTAAAGATCCTTACCTCTTTGGTACCGTATAGGTAATTTTGAAGTTTGCCTATTGCCCAGACTATCGCCAACAATTCTCTTTCGTTGGTGGCGTAGTTCAGTTCGCAGTCTTTCAGCGTACGAGAGATCATGGTGATGGGCCTCTTGTTCTGGGACAATACCGCGCCTATACCACTGCCTGAAGCATCGGTGGTTAGGTCAAATGGTAATTTGAAATCGGGGTACGTCAAAATGACATCTTCTGATGCTAGGATGTTACGCAGGTGATCAAACGCATTGCGCTGGGTTTCATCAAATGTAACAGGAACTTTTTTCGACATGTTTTTACTCACTGTACCGTTTTCCCCTTTGAGAATATGAGTGAGAGGCCTGGCAATGGAGGCAAAATTCTTCACAAAGCTTCTGTAATAGCTTGCCAGGCCGAGGAAAGACCTAAGGCTAAACAGATTTTTGGGTTCGGGGAACTCTTGTATTGCCCTGACTTTTTCAGGGTCTGTTTTCGTTCCCCCCTAGTGACTATGAAGCCTAAGAATTCTACGCTTTCTTTAAAGAATTTAGTCTTTTCTCGTGCCACCTTCATGTTGGCATCGAGCAGTCGCTTAAGCACTATATCGATGTGCTTAACATGTTCGGTTTCGTTTTCTGAAAATATAATGACGTCATCGACATAGACGTAACATATCTTGCCTATTTCTTCCCTCAGCACATCATCGATGGCTCTTTGGAATATGCTACCTGCGTTTTTTAATCCGAAAGGTAATCGGCAAAACTCGTACTTCCCTCCGTTAACTGAGAAAGAGGTTTTTTCCCGGTCCTTCTCGGCCAAGTATATCTGGTGATACCCTGACCTTAAGTCTAGGGTAGTAAAGTATCTGGCTTTTCCCAAGTTCGCTAAAATCATGGGAATGCTTGGCATAGGGTAGCGGTCAGCAATTGTTTGTTCATTTAGTTTCCTAAAGTCGATTACCAAGCGCTTATTTTTGATGCCGTTATCGTCAGTCCCTTTTTTGTCAACTACCCAAGCAGGGCTGTTGTATGGGGATCTGGAAGGCCTTATTATGCCATTGCTCAGCAGCTCCTTGATCTCGTTGTTAACAAAGTCTGCTGCCCCCATGGGGTAGGGGTATAATCTGGAGTAGACGGGTTCGTCACTCTTAGTTCGAATAGTGGCGGTGACCGAGGTGTTGAAAGTTAGCGCCTCGTTAGAGGTCGAAAACACCTTTATTCTTTTCAGAATAACATTTTTAAATTCGGCTTTCACCGAATTTGGTACCACTATGTCATCAATTTTAGTGAAATTAACGTTTTCACAGTCAAAGAATTTGAGCTTTTCAGTGACGTTTGCGTATTTTATTACGCTGTCGCCTAAGTTCAATGCCACTCCTGCTCGCGTTAGCAAGTCGAAGCCTATTATAGCATCGAACGTGCTCAGTGTGTCCAACAGGAAAAATGGGGCGTCTAACCCAAAAATGCGCATTATGCACTTGTTCTTGACGTCACTGGAGCCGTGAATAGAGCTCACAGTAAAGGGGGTCTCGACCGGCATTACATTTCTTAGCTCCTTTATGGGCTTAAGGTAATTCTTTGCCGCCCCCGTGTCGATAAGTATTTTTAGTGTTCTACCAGCCAACTGTCGTTCGATGAACGGCAGTCGGGAGCGTTCCCTAAAAAATGTAGCAGATCTTTAAGTTCATCGGAGTCGTTACCTCCTTCAATGCTGGCGACTTCCGCTTCAGCTGTGACGGAATACCCTGCCTCTTCCTGCTCGTGGGATTGAGTTATATTATTAACACGCTGGCGTCTTTGTCCCGAATAACGCTGAGATGAATTCTGTCTTTTGTTGTTGCTATTATTCTGAGGCTTTCCCCAATTTGTTTCCTGCCTAAATTTGGCTGTCGAAGGGTCGATCTCCATTGGCTGTACTTTGTTATGGTCTACAATTTCGGGGTCCCCGCGCTTCTGCCAGGGGCTGTCCTCTTGTGGCTTGCTTTGGAATTGCTTAGGAATAAAGTGTGGATTTTTATCCTCTCCTTTCCATTGCTTTCCCTGAAATTTATTAGTACGCCTGTTGCCATCATGCACAAGAGCCTTGTCTTCGATGGCCTTCGCGTATGACGCCGCGAATGCACTTCTTTCAATGCTATTTTCAGCCTCCCGCGCAAGCGCTAACGCAGTCGTAAGGTCTTTTGGTTGTGCTGGTAGCACCAGTGCTTTGAGCGGTCTTTTCAGCCCAGCAATAAATGCGTGTAGGTCATCGTCCCTAACCTCCTTATTTAAGATAGTTGCAGTGTCCGCACTATGCGACATAACTATTTTGTTCGTGACGAGCGTGAGTTTCCTCTCGACTTCGTCATAGTATGCCATAAGATCGGCATCACGTTGTTGAACCATCTCGAGATTTTGACGTAATACTCGTAGGGACGTTTTGTCCGCGTATGTGCAGTCCAGCCTAGCCAGAATTGCATCGAAATTTAGCACAGTATTATGTGACGTGAGGAGCGCTCGCGCGTTACCACAAATTTTGTTTTTAATAATTACCACTGCTTCATAGTGGGCCTCGCTGCCCTTGTATCTCTTGAATACCTCGTACGCATCTGATGCGGCCTGCCTCCAAGACACGTATTCATCGTGGCTGCCGCTAAAGGTTGGGAGCGATTTCACAATATCTAACTTGACATCACACTTTATGCTGGGGTCAGGCGTTACCCTTTCATAAACTTCTACTTGGGGTGCCTGCACAGTTAACGAGCTGACCTGGTTTCTAACTGATTCAATTTCTGCCCGCCAGCGCTGCTCCTGTGCGGTTAGCGCGGCGTTGACGGCATTTGTTATGAGCGCTTGGACCATTTCTGCATTCATTTCTGATGAGTCTGGTTGTCTCACTGCGGGGCAAAATCCGATTTCCTCACTATCGTCACTGTCTACTTCTTGCTTCACTTCCCTATATTCCCAATTCATCGGCCGCAAATGAAGCTGAGTAAATTAATTGGCAGTAATATGGGTGGCGAATAAAGGTAAAATTTGCGTTTCGCGCACCGCTTTTAGTTGGCCAACACTTGTAGCTAAGTCAGGGTCTGGCGACGATGTACAATATTTTAGAGGAGTCACAACACAGTGGGCGAAGTATAACAAATTTGAGACAAAATATAATAATAAACCCGCAGAATTTATATGTGTAAAACTTAGCAATCATTTGCTGGAGTTGCTGCACAGAGAGTGGAGTCACAGAAAATTCGAGAAAACATCACCATAAAAACGCTGAGTTATACATCCCAAGAAAAATTCCAGTTGGGAAATGGTCGGAGCGAAGCACAGGCTTAGCAAACACACAGATACACTGGGCACAAAATTTCTACGTTTCTTTATTTAAAATTAGACACATGCAAATAAAGTAAATTCACAGAATACTCCAGGGGAAAGGTGCGGGGCATAATCGCCACACAAAAATGCAAGGAAATATATATATCGGGATTTTACACTGTACGGAATTTTTACTGGCGAGGTATGCAGAACTCACAGGCACACTTTATTTATTCGTTTATTAGAGTATCATGACCTGCGACTAAGAAGTCGCACAGTCACTTACATTTTATGATCTTCAGGGTAGGTTCGAAGAGTAGTTGGGCTCCAGTTATTAAGTGGGGGGCCGGTTGGCCGTCCTGTTTCTATGATGAAATAGGATGATTACGTTGGAAGGAGACTGTCCTTCAATACCGCTGGCCTAGAGACTCAGCCGGTATATTTTGTAAATAAAAAGGTTTAACGGCTAAGTGCCGGAGTTTCTTTATATGAGCTTGTGCTCTTTATTAATTGAATATAAAATCAGAACTAAACTTAAGAACTAACAAAAGCTCATGCATGACCGGATGCCCGTGGCAGACCGCTGACCATGCACATTTTGCAGAAGTCATACGATCGCTGCTAGCCAATGGGACAAAGCCACGGCCCATAAGGGCGCAATATGTTGGCTCAGCTCTCGGACCAATTAGGGTGGATCCAATTTGGGGTGGACCATACATAAGTGGAGTAATAATTATAATATTAAATGCTTAATATTAATAAATTATGGGTAATAAAATGATTAATATTAATAGGAGGAATAAAAATAGGCCTGCTGATGCTAACCTGGGAGTTCGTTGTTAACTTACACACATGAATGCTGAATCCATATCTGCCTTTATCTCTTGTGGTTTTCCCATGTCATTGAATATCTTCATAATGGCTCTTTTTGCTTCTAGCCAATCTCTACTTTTTACTTAAATTAATGATGTAAATTTTGAGTAGATATCAATGCAAGATAAGAAGATTTGGTTTCCAGTGAGATAGAAATCTATTACATACTTTTCTCTGGCATTCATTATTTCCGGTGTGGTTTCGTAACTTAATTTTGTATCTCTATGTTCGGTTTTTGCTATGTTGCAAATTTCACATTCATTGATAATACTTTGAATTAACTTCTGACTATCCGGGTAATAGTATTTTTGTTTAAACCAATTAATAGTTTTTTCTATCCCTGGATGTAGAACTTCTTTATGCCTTTTTAATATTAAATCTTTAAATTCGGCATAAGTGAGTATGTCAATTAATTTCTTTGTACATCTCAATAGTTTTGTGAAATTGTTAGGACTTATGATTTCGGTAAAAGCCCTTTGGAAAATCAGGAAGTCATTATCATTAGAGAAGAATATAGCGCTTTTCTTTGTGCACACATACTCTTTAATGATGTTTTTGGCGAGTTCAAGTGTCATTTCTTTATAAGTTATTTTGATTTTTAGTTTCTGGAAGAAATGGTTAACACTTGTTGAATAGCTAGCACCACTTTCTATCTCTATTTGTCGAGAGAAGAAGTTAATTGGTCCTTCCGTTATTGATATGTAATTTAAATTATCTTCAGTTGCATTATGTATAGTTGCATTTGCGTTATCGGCGACTTCACCTAGCATGGCTTCTTCAATTTTTGTGCGGGAAAGAGCATCCGCTACATAATTCTCTTTGCCAGGAAGATATTTGATTTTATAATCGAATTCGTTTAATTTTATTTTCCATCTTTGTAATGTTCTTTGATATTATTAAGCCATAGCAAAGGTTTGTGATCACTTAATATTTCAAATGGCCTTCCGAATAGGTAAGACCTGAAATATTTCGTCGCCCAAACTTTAGCTAATAATTCTTTTTCGATAGTAACATAATTAATTTCATGTTCATTCAGCGTTCTGCTGGCATAACGAAAGGGCTTATGGTTTTGTGATAACACAGCACCGATGGCTACATTACTTGCATCAGTTGTCAGAGAAAAGGGTTTTGAAAAATCAGGGTAGATTAAAATCGGATCTGATGTTATCAAAACTTTTAAGCTTTCAAATGATTCGATGTAATCTTTATATTTAGTATCTATTAGTATCCTTTCTTTAATTTGAGGGCCATGGGTTTAACTATTTTACCGAAATTAGGTATGAATTTGCGATAGAACCCACATAGACCCAAGAATGATTTGATTTGCTTAGGTGTCTTTGGTAATGGAAAATTTGTAATCGCGTTTGTTTTATTTGGATTAGGTTTAATGCCGTTAGTAGTTACAATGTGTCCCAAGAATTCTGTTTCCTTTCTCATGAACTCGCATTTGTCTAAGACCAAAGACTTTACTTAAAGACAAAATGTGTTCCTCAAATGAAGTTGAGTAAATTATAATGTCGTCTAAGTATACTAAACAATCTTTATAAATTAAATCTTCTAAAAGATTATTCATGCATCTTTGAAATGTTGCGGGAGCATTTTTAAGGCCAAAGGGCATACGTGTGTATTCATAATGCCCATGTTTAGTAGAAAATGCGGTTTTCGTAATGGAGTTTTCATCCATTTGAATCTGATGAAATCCCTTGGCTAAATCAATTGTAGTAAAATATTGACATCTACCAATTTTGTCTAATATCTCATCCATTCGGGGGATGGGGAATTTATCATTGACGGTTAATTCATTGAGACTTCTGTAATCTACAACTAACCTAAATTTTTGTTTCCCAGAGGCATCTGCCTTCTTGGGGACCACCCAAATGGGAGAACAATAAGGGGATTTTGACTTGCGAATGATCCCTTGTTCTATCATTTCTTTAATTTGTTTGTTGACTTCTTCGTCAACACTTTGGGGGTATTTATATGGTTTACGATAGACTGGAGATTCATGTTGAGTTTGGATGACATGTTTAATAGTACTAGTGAAAGTCAAATTTTCGCGTTCTTTGTACTGAATGTCTCTATAATCATATAGGACCTTTTTTAAACATTCAAACTCTTCTGCATTTAGATGCTCAAGTCTGTATTCGTTACACTCGCGTAATTCATTATTTATCGCGTAGTTAATTATATCGTCCTTAATAGACGAAGGATCAAGATGTGTTTCATCATTGTCCACTGTATTAATAACAACTTTTGGAGTGAGGCATTCAGTTGATGCGGTCTCCTCCTTTTGTTGTTTTTGTTTAAGCTGTGGTTTAAGGCACTTGGGTGCAGTCTTAACCTTTTGCTTTTTTGTGTTAATTCGTTCTACTTTAGCTGAATCAACTTTTACTTCTGGGTCAAGGCATTTTTTTGGATGCGGTCTCGCCCTTTTTTTCTTCGTAAATGAACTTGTAAGTTCTTGAACCTAAGGTTACTGTATCGTTTTCATAATTAATTTTTGCTTTTGTATCTTCTAGATACTTTCGACCTAACAGGAAATCATAATTATCGGAAAAATTATGGACATAGAATTTCTGTTCGGACAGACATATTGGATTGGGCTTCATCATAATACTTTTTGTTAATTTTATCGGCCCATTTATAGTGTATACCGTCAGATCTTCTTGGTTTTCTTCTAGCCTAGCATAATTTTCCTTTATGATGTTGATGGAAGAGCCTGTATCGATCATTCCTTTGTAAATTTTATTATGATAGTTTATTCGGACATAGGGACTGACTCTTCGTTCCCAGTGTCCTGAGTGTCCGAGGCAGTCTGATGAAAATTTACGTCCATCCTGCTCTGATCACTCTGTCTTTCTCGTTGTCGCTTTACGGGTCTATTATTATTCACATTATTTGAGGTTGACGGCTGATAATTGAGAGGATTGTTCTGCCTATCTTGATTTAAACTATTTCTGAAATCGTAATAATTTCCCCTCTGATTAGGAGGAAAAGGGCGAGGCGAGTTTTGGACTTGATTAATATTGGGATTTGGATTATGAATTGGAGAATTAGAATTTTGGTTTGGTGAAGGATAATTGGCATTATAGTTATGGTGTCTGTTGTAATATATTTGATTATTTCTTTGATTACCATTATCCCTATTCTTTTTCTTATGCCATTCTGATTTACTGAAATATTGGTCTTCAGGTTTAGCGTCATAGAGTCCGAGCTCCATTGTGGCTTGTTTTAATTTTGGGATAGTATCGATATCCTTACGAGCTAATGACATGTATATTCTATCTGGTAGTTTTCTATCGATTGTTGATTTAATTGTTCTCTTTAACATTTCTGTATAGTTTGATTTATTAACAGGGTCAATTTCTAACTCGAGTTTATCGAAAATATTTCTGTATTGCACCTCAAGAATATTAATAAACTTACTTATGCTACCCGGATATGCTGTTTCCTCCAGTTGTTTCACCAGTGTTACGTAGGACCTGTGATCCTTGAATGATATGGATAAAGCTGCTCTCATGTCCATCCATGTGGTTTCGTTGGCTTGGATGACGGCTTCTAGCGCTGAGTCCACGAGTTCGCGCCTTACTGCTCCATAGATTACATGAGCCTGTCGGGTGTCCTGGGTGGGGTACAAGCTGAGTAGTTGCTCGACTTGACTGATGAATCCGGATAGTTTTCCTGGTGCTCCATCGTAGTAGTGCAATTCTTTTATTTGAGCCAACAATTGGTTCAAATGTATTTCGGAGAGTTGTGGTGGATTTGCCATTGTGTTTGGTTTTAGATTTTGTTAAGTTTACGGAATTAAAAAATGTTATTTAATTTTTGTTTCCGACCGCACGGGATTTTATGATTTAGAATACTACTTGCACGTAGATTCTTTTGCGGATCACGATTTTTGAATCACTGTTTTTAATTCGTTGGTTTAGGATAGCTAGTCGTATAGCTTATCCTTTATTTAACCAATACCGTATTAAAAGGACTCTTTAAATGTGTGATCCTACCGACTGCGCCAATTATATAACTTGGTTTATTCGTAAGTAAAAAAATATAATTTTATTTTTTACCGAATTTAATTTTACAAGTTATTTGTATTTGAAGAACACCGACCCGAATAGTTGTAGGTCTCAAACTGAACTTAACTTATTGATCTGGATTGATTTACGATCAAGCCTCGGTCTCGATCTTTTTGGATGTGGACTTTGGACTTAGGGTCCTAAGAGAATTTCGGAGAAAGCTTTGGAGTTCTTGATTTTAATTTACTCTTGGATTCAAGTGCGTTTGCTCTTGGATACAAGTGATCTTTGATTTTGATCTTCCGATCTTGTAATCTAACACTTTTGTTTTCGAGTTTAACGAGTCCGAGCTTTGAACGTGGGAACGTGACAATTGGGGTAAAGACTTAGGCAATAAAAATTTGTTTAGTCTACCAGTGGGTGAAATGTTTACATCCTGTTTTGGATTTTTGGGGTTTTTCCATTTGGAGGATTCAAATGACAGTTTAATTCTTTTTGGGAATTTTCCATCTGGACTTATCTTGAGGATTCGAATAACAGTCTAGTTTTTATAGCAAAGGGTGACATAGGATGTATTGGTTTAATAGTGTAGGGTAGTGTGAGGTTACATTTTATGTGTGTGCTTATATAGTAGGCGTGTGGTTTATGTAGGCATATACTAAGGGTACTGTGGATATGTCACTATATATATGTTTTTATATTCTTTTATATGTAGACGATGTAGTCATAGCAACAAAAAACATAAACACATTGACAAATTTAAAATAATACTTGATGAAAAATTTTAAAATGACGGATTTAAACGATATTTGATACTTTATTGGAATTAAACATATTAAGTTTAAGTCAATCAGCTTATATTCAAAGCATTTTAAGAAAATGTAATATGGAGGATTGTAAGCCAGTAAATACCCCCTCTGCCAAATAAACTTGACTATGCAGCATTGCAATCAGAGGAAACATGCAACGCATCATATCGGAGCTTGATCGGCTGTTTGTATTAAGTATATTCCCACAGATAAGCAACTGGCGGATATAATGACAAAACCATTGCCATCGGCCAGATTCTGCTTCTAAGACAAGATGTCTAAGACAAAATGTCTAAGTATGTTCATAAATTTTTAGACAACTGAATTACCTGTAAGTTGTCCAAGGCTCCTTCTGGTAAGATACAATCCGAATTGCATCCCATTCAAAAAGTCGATATTCCGTGGCATACAGTACGCGTAGATATTACGGGGAAACTTAGTGGCAAGAGCGACTTGAGAAGTACATAATCGTGGTGATAGATGTATTTACCAATTTTGTTTATTTCTCTCATACCTTAAAGCTAGACACAGAGAGTTGCATTAAGGCAGTGAAGTCCTTAATTTCATTGTTTGGTGTTCCTTCACGACTGATCGCTGATCAAGGTCGTAGTTTCGCTAGCACAACTTTCCGTGATTTTTGCTTATCACAGAAAATAGAATTGCACTTAATCGCCACAGGAGCTAGTCGAGCTAATGGCCAAGTAGAGCGAGTCATGAGTACTCTGAAGAACATGCTAACTGCAGTTGAAATAAGCCAAAGATCTTGGCGGGATTCCCTATGCGAAATTCAACTGGCTCTAAGTTGTACCATCAACAGAGTGACTAAATCTAGCCTATTAGAGATACTTGATGGTAAAGAAGCCAGGCCTGTTGTAAATCAAGAAAACAATTTTGATGTAGGTTAAGTTAGAGAAATGGCAAAACGTAACATTAATAAGAATGCCAAAATCGATAAATCTAGATTTGATAATTGTAAAGCTACTATTATACGACATAAGGTCGGGGACTATGTTTTGATTAAGAACGAAGAAAGGTATCAAACCAAATTAGGCAATCAGTTTAAAGGTATTGCAGGTATTGCCAGGAGATCGGTATACACTCAAAGCATTGAATAACAAAAGAACTTACAAATACTCCCACGAATTTTTGCGAAGTATGCCTGAAAAGGGGATTACCATTGAACTCGAAGATGAAAGTGGCGAAGAAGATGTTATCGCGAATCGAGCTAGTGAGAGCTGCGATGTCGGAACGAATCGAGCTAGTGAGAGCTGCGATATCGGAATGGATCGAGCCAGTGCGGCCTACGATATTATCACGAATCGAGCCAGTGATGGCTGCGATGTCGGAACAAATCGAGCTAGTGAGAGCTGCGATGTCGAAATGGATCGAGCTATTGAATGCTGCGATGCCAAGAATAATTGATAAATCACGTACATCTTTGAGATCACTCCAAAATGTTACGGCTTCCTGCACAAGTGGGCGCCCGAGTTATGTGGCCCGGCATTTAATGCTTGAGGTTGGAAATTTGGACAAGGATCGGAAGTTTGTATTTGTTTGGCCGGTTAAGTGTTATTCCGTGTGCTAATATTGATTTGGTTTTGTTGAAGCAGTGAGAAATAATTGAATGAAATATTGTAATACGTGAAATGTATTTTGAAATGTTGGAAACGAATCTGTAGCATTCGGAATGAATCATGTAATGATTGAAATTAATTTTAAAGTATTTGTAATGAATTTTAATCGATAATCTGATCTTATGCTTTGAACTAATGCTAAATTACAAAATTTAATTTTGAAAATAATTTTTGGTTTGATTTGGTTTCAAGAGACTAAGAAAATAAAGTGTTTAATTTGAAATGAAAAGAGTTATCTAAAAGATTTTGTTTGAGTTTGTTTATTGAAGATCATGGTGACTGAAATAAGACACGATAGTATAATTTGAATAAGAAACACAAGAGGACGTGTGATATGTCAGGAAGGCCGAGTCGCAGATTATTTTCAAATTCAAATTATAACGAACATTGTAACAGATTATTTTTAAATTCAAATTGTAACGAGCATTGCCGCCAGAGTTGCATGACGACAGTCCGCTTATCTCGTTTGCAATGCTCTTTCTCTCTGTATTCTCCCTCTGTATGCTCGAGCGTGGTAGACAACTATTTCTAGTTGCTACCTACCATAGTCTGACCGTGAGTATGGGCGAAGGGGAGGGAGCGTATGTGGCGGAGACGTCTGTGTGAAAAGGAGGTACCGATTAAGTACCGTTGATCGTGCATTAGTATTGTGTGAATCAGCATGGTGAGATAACACTGTGTGATGGTATGTGTCACTTGATTAAGGAAAGTAAAAAGAAACAGACATGCCACGCTTCCAACCAAAAGTGGCGCCAAGGCCATGCAGAGGAGTGATTCAGAGTCCGAATCGGAATATAATCCACCAATATCTCCGACATATAGTGACTTTGAAGCATTAAAGCTATTTTGTTAAATTTTCAAACCTATCACAAATTTTTAACTATTATTGTATATATTACCTTGAAGCATAGAAGCTATTTTGTTGATTTTATTTTAAACTCACTGCTAATTTTTGAATGATCTGATTAGGTTTTACTGGGTTTGCCTAATCCTTTGCAGTAAATGCTGGATCATAAAATTGTATTTTCCCAGAACGCATAAAGTCGTCAAATAAGAATTTTGTAATTTTATTTTAACAATTAAAATTGAATCAATGAATCTTTTGAGGAGGTGTGTAGCAAATGTCCCTATGTGTATGCTTGTATACGAATACATGAACATGACCATATATGGACATAAGAAAAAGCCTCATTGATCTGTTAGAGCAAAGAATATGACCAATACATATGCAAATGTTAACGGGACTATTTCAATGGAAGGAATCGCTGTCTCTCTCTTTTGTTTCTGTTCGGTCTCTTTGCAATGCTGAGATCGAGTTCGGTTGCTTGTAGACGACGAGTGCGTGCCCATCGAAAAGAGATAAAATAAAACAAAACTGAAATTCACACAATTTGCTGTTGTTTGATTATTAAAGTCTGGATATTTTTATTACTTTCAATAGCACGGTTGTCAATAGAATCGGGTCCAGGTGTCTTCTTTGGTTGGAGGCCCTCTAACTGGGGATGTGCTGGTTTAGTAGGCACATCCAAAAAGCTTGCGCCTTCGTCTCGGTGCAAGTCGTCAGTCAATGGAAGGGGGTAAAGGTGGAAAACAAATGCTCAGCAAATGGCATCGCTTTGTCACAATCTGTTTAGCGCCATAGGCCACTGTATCCCAAAAAGGGCGATTGACAGAGCGGCTGCTTTTTATACCATTGAAAAAGGGTATTATAATTTTTTCCAGAAATGTGTAACGCATTAAAGGAAGCATCTCCGACCCCACAAGGTATATATATTCTTGATCAGCATCAACAGCCGAGTCGATATAGCCATGTCCGTCTATCCGTCTGTTTCTATGCAAAAAATAGACAGTAGTTTTAAAGCTAGCGTTTTGAAATTTTTAGCAGATCATTATTTTTGTTGCACTCAGATCAAGTTAAAAAATCGGTCGGATCGGACTACTACACTATATCATAAAGCTGCCATACAAACGACCGATATGAAAACAAGTCTTTGTTTGTAAAACTTTTTTGTTTTCAAGGGTATACCATCTTCGGCAAGCCGAAGATAACTTTTCTCACTTGTTATTCCTTTCGTTACTTTCCAGACTGACAAGTCGCTGCTGTTTTCAGGGCCAGTTCCCTCAAGTAGGCTGTTGAGGTTTTCCTGGCGGTTTTTGGCAATCATCCGACGCAGTTTGCTTAGTTGCAGAATCTCCTGTTGCTATGAAATGCCTCCTGAGGTGTCTTTTGAGGTTCTGAAGAACTCTTGCCTCCAGATTTAGTATTGGTCTTCTAACACTTTTCGGGCTTACTTGGCGCGGTGATGGAGTAGCCCGTAGCAGTGAAGCAGTCGACAAAGTATCCAGCTCGTCGCTAGTGTTGATGGGCGAATTGAGCGCGACGTTATCCTCGATATGTGTTTTAAATAGAGCAACGTTTGCATTCGGGGGCAGTGTTCTAGGGGTTCCCTTACAGTATTGGGCCTCCTTATCCAGTTCAAAGAGAAACGGGAGATGGTCAGATGAAAGCTCAGTGAGTGCTCTTACCTGGATTCGTTGCTGTCTGAAGCCTTTTGATATGCCAAAGTCAATGGCGCTGGAAGTGGCGCTCACCTGGTAGTGGTAGCAGGTAGCTTCGCCTGTAGCTACAATGTCAATGCCCTCGTCTGCTAGAGCAGAGGACAAAACCCTGCCTCTGACACACATTCTTTAGTTGCCATACCACCTATGCTTGGCGTTCCAGTGACCTGCAGCAGGGTATTTCTTGCCGAGTTGGGAGAAAAGTGCCAGAAAATCTGTGTCCACCCATCTGTAGGCAGGGGGCAGTAGACCGAGGCAACATCGAAAGATCCTCTGCTGGCAGACAGTTTAATGCCGACTGCTTGTAGGTGCTTTTCCGAGAGTGTAAAGGAGGGTTGATGGGAGACTGTGGATCTTATAATAATTGCCGCATCTCCGTGCTGCCTGCCATCTGGGTGTTGGTGTTGGCATTGAATTATACTGGGATGACAATGTGGAGATGCTTGAAGTTACCGTACTAATGGTAGTACAGGTTGTGAGATCGCATGGGGCGAAGATGGCTGGGCATTCGCGCGACCCGCAATTATGTAAATGGGCTTGCGTACCAGCGCGCTGTTCTTATGAGCTGAATTGACTCCATTACGTCGAAGTCAATTGATTTACTTTTACGCGTACCAGCGCGCTGTTCTGATGAGCCGAATTGACTATGCAATTGATTCCATTACGTCGAAGTCAATTGATTTACTTGGCGATGGATTGTCCATGTTTTCTAGCAATTACTTAAAACTTTATTTGATAAGTTGAAGAATTGCCAGAAGTATATTTGCAGAGCAGGTTCTGAAACCGGCTAAACTTCTATACCAGGCAAGAGCTATAACGGCCAATCGAGCTTAAAGCTTAAGCTTTAATATCTGATCGCCACGCGGGCTACCAGAGTGAAGGCGCGGCGACAAAGTATAGATGAGGATTTGATATAAAGTAAATCACTTTGCTAGCACTTTCTGCACTCGCAGACTAATAAGAATAATGCCACAACCGTGGACTTGGTGCTGTGGTACAGATATAAGTGAAGCGGAATGTTAAAACGGGTCCTACTCATACGAGAGCTCAGAAATGCTCAAGCTCAAGAATGAGGGCTAGGATTTAGGAGGAAGTAGCACCAGTTTGGCCACTGGCCACACTGGCCTCCTAATTGTGCCTCTGCTTGTGAGGAGGTGGACCACACGACCGAGATCATCTTCGCGTGGGTAAAATTCGGGTTCCCCTTTTGAGACGCCATTCATTTGATGGAAGATTGTCGTCTTTAATGACAATCATTTCGTTTATTTCATTTGTGAGGGTCCTTTAGGTATTCGTACTTTCAACCCAAGCAGAACTGCTGATTCTGAACCCTGAGGCGATTTAATTTATTAATAATTGAGTTTATCTCAGGCTTAGCAACCGCGAGTAGTGGACAGCCAATGAGGAAATGACCGGGCATCAGTGCCAATAGGTCAGTAGGGTCCTCGGATAGAGAAGAAAGAGGTCTTGAATTTAAACAGGCTTCGATCTTGGATAAGAGAGTTAAAAGCTCTTCGAAAGTATATTTTTAGAAAAGAGTTTTAAAACTTCTAACCCTTGCTTCCTAAAGGCCAACCATATGTGGCGCCGTGGGGGCACTGAAACGTCAAGCTTATGGTAAGCTTATGGTGGTTATAATTGGGGACCACAGTGGACCTAGTCGCCTCCAAGAACTCTTGGGTTAGCACATTGCTTGCTCCCTCGAACGTTTTTCCATTGTCGGAGAAAACTGTAGCGGGGCAGCCGCGTCTCGACACGAAACGAGCGAAAGCTGAGACTGACTTCACGGTGGTCGAATCGGAGCCAGTTTCTAGATGGATGGGTCTAGTGCTGAAATATACAAATACACATACATACCCTTTAATGATAAGACACGCTCTGCTGGTATAATTTTTAATTTTGAACGGTCTGACAAAGTCGAAGGGCCGTGAAGGGCCGAGAGAACGAAGATCGTTCGGAAAGGAGGGCGCCCATGAGCTGAGATTGGAGTTTTTTTTTGTATATATTGCGCAGACGCGAAATAAGTTTATGATAGCTTTTTGCAAGTTTTGTAGCTTCGGCACCCAGAATTTGGATCGAATGAACCACATCAGAAGTTGATTCCCTCCATGCAACGAGATTTCATGAGTTAATAGAGCGAGGAGTCCTTTGAAATTGGCACCGTATGAAAGAATGATCAGATGCCGTTCGTCGTGACTCAAGGACTCCGACGCCCTTACACGTCCACATGCTCTGAGGACGTGTATGTCAATGAGTCGATGAAGGGAGTCAGGGTAGATAAAGAATTACACCTTGTAATCAGACTCTTAACAAGCAGACAATTACATTCCGCCTGAAAATCTAATTGTTTAATAGGCCGGATGAGGTGAACTTGCGCCTCTGATAGCTCATCTGCTCGAAATTCGGATGGAATTTCCGCTTCTCGAAATTAGTATCGCCATATTCATTTCGTGTGCTGACGCGTGAAGACGTGTTTTCATCGAACTCCGTATAAAATCATGATTACTTCTATAAAATCATGATTTTATACGGATTTCGATGAAAATGGTTATTAATAAGGAACAAATAAATAAATCGAAAGCAAAAAAAAGACGCTCCGTGTCATCGCTCGAATACATATTCTGTATTTGAAATGGTATAAACGAGTAGTTCTACATCTTCAAACAAATAAAAAAAACCACCATCAACCAGAACGACACTAGCGCTCAGCGACAAAGTGAACAAGACGATCGCCGGCGCTCATTGCTACTCATCTCAACCACCCCTAACCAGAAAAATTTAACTTTGCGAACAACTCGAAAAAGGGCGCGTTTTTGCGCTCCATTACTAATAGTTTCATCACTAAATCAGCAATCTCTAAAATCTTGTGAAATCTCTACGCTTACCTACTGTGACTAGTTCTGTGACAACTGTAATCACTGCACATGCAATCACAACTACAATTTAAACGGCATCGTCATCTCTCACTGAACCAGCGATCAAAACAAAAACACAACTTACAGTACAACACAACAAACAGTAAACAAGTCAAAAATTACCAGCGACAATGCTAAAATGCTCACTAATAAAACGCCATCAAACAACAACAGATTTGAGCTGCTGGCAAATTGTACTGATGAAAGTGAACTCTGTGTGAACTGAAAGAATCAACTGGTGAACATCCAGAAAAGTCACCTAAAGAGGAACCTAAGAAGGTTCAGCCTCCTCCAATATACATACGCAAAAAAACTCAAGTGAATTATTGAACAAAATATCCACACCATAGGATAAAACTTACTTACGTAATTCCCGTTAAGAAAAGGGAACATAAATGAAGAACGTTCAAACTCTTTAAAACCGACGATGAAACAAAACTCTGTGATGAGGCAGGAATAAACTTTTATACATACCAACTAAAAAGCGCAAAGGGCGTACAAGAGTTTATGACTTTTATTCAAACCACCATGCAAGAGGTTAAGCGAAACCAAAACATTCAGATTCAGCTCCTTGTGAAACTTAAAACCAAATAATGTCTACACTCCAAATATCTATGTGAAACGCAAATGGAGTTTCACGGCATAAACACGAACTTGCCCAGTTCTCAGCCGAAAAAAATATTGACGTCATGCTTTTCTCCGAGACACATCTAACAGCCAAGCACAACTTACATATTCCAGGATACCTATTCTACGCTACAAACCATCCACACGGCAGAGCCTATGGGACACTGGAATACTATTCAAAAGTCGCATTAAACACCACCTATATAAGAGAACAGAAACGAATGCCTGCAATCCACTTGCATAAGCATGCAATCCAGCAGCGGCCCGTCACTTTGCGCAATATTGAGGACCAATTCTTCAATTCTTGGAACTTTTTAACTCACTCGGTGAGCGATTCATAGCGGCCGGTGACTACAATGCCAAACATACGCACTGGGGATCACGCCTTATTATCCTAAAGGGCAAACAACTCTACAACGCGCTCATCAAGCCGCGAAACAAGCTCGATTACGTGACTCCGAGTAGGCTTACATACTGGCCAGCAGATCCAAATAAGCTCCCGGACCTCATTGACCTCGCAATAATAAGAAAGATCACAAGAAATATTATTAGTGCCGAGTCATCATCAGATCACTCTTCATTCTTATATTTCCTCTCAGGCATCGATCATATATAACTGAGCGGCTCTACAGGCTGACAGACAACAGCACCAACTGGGTAAGGTACGCGAAATATGTTTGTACGCATATGGAACCAACTTATACGGCATTCACCGAGGAGGATGTTGATAGCCTGGTCAAATCGATCGAGGAAACATTTGTTGCTGCAGCCAAGCCCGCTACCGCTGCAGACACCCACAAAATGACAAATCATAGCACGACAAATCGCGAAATCGAACAGTCAGCACTTGAAAAACGAAGACTATTAAGAGAATGGCAGAATCACAGATCCCCAACGGCTAAAGAACAACTAAAAATAACTATACGTAGAATAACCAGGGCACTTAAGCTTGAGGAAGCAAACGCTGTGCATCTCTACATATATTTTTTATTTTCGCGCGGCTCCCACTGCATAACGTACGGCCCACCTCCTGCCCTACCGACCGAGGGGCGCTGTCGTTTATCGTACGGCTCGGATCGCTGGGATAGACCCGAGAGAATAAAGTATAGAAAAGATTATGAGGAAAAAGTGGAGTGCGATTGTTGCTATGAAAAGTATGAAAGGTAGGTGAGAATTGAGGATTTCATAGAAGTGGTCGTGCAGAGTGAAGAATAGAGTATAAGTCATTGTAGTCAGAACTTAAACGCCTGAAAGGCTTATGCTGGGCATATGTAGATGTACAATAACTTAGGAACAGGGGACTAAAATTTCTAGTACGTCTATTTGGAATCTTAAATGTTAGTCGTGTTAGTAAGATGCTGGCTGTCTACATTACCATTAATAAGGTTATGGAGGAAAAACAACCCCCAGCATCTTTCTATGATTGCTAAGGGAAGGTAAATTGATTAGAAGGAGTCTGTTAGTATAAGATGGGAAGTGAAGATTTGCATCCCGGTTGAGTCCCTTAAGAGCAAACATTTTTTTTTTTTGTATTAACTCTGCTTTTATTTATTGAATCCTCTCAAATAAGAACTAACAATAAGTTTAAAAATCTTAACTAATACAAATTTTTTCTAAACAGTTGTTTTATTTTTCCAACTGTTCCGAGATTGGGCGTCCCTAAAAATTTCTTCTTGTAGAGTAAGACCTTGTAGTCCAGGCTAAGCGGAGAGCCAGCGTTGATGAGCTTGAGCTGTTGTTGGCTTTGAGCTTAAGATGGGTTTTTTTCGCTTCAATGTGCCTGCGCCATGTGAGTGTTCTGTCGATGTGTACTCCTAGGTACGTTACCTCATCTGCTTTCGGGAGTGGTATGTTGTTCAACAAAAGTGGTGGGCAATCTTGTCTGTTCAGCGTAAATGTCACGTGCTGGCATTTTTCCTCGTTTATTTTTATTCGCCAGTCAGAGACCCACTTCTCAGTGTCTATGAGGTGCAATGCCAGCTGTGCTGTAGATTGGATTGGGGACCTTGAACGGCTAAGGATAGCTGTATCGTCGGCAAACGTGGACACTGTTAGGCGACTATTTTTAGGAATGTCAGCAGTATAGATGAGGTATAACTCTTTATAAAGTTGGCCCAAGAACGCTGCCTTGGGGGACTCCGGCCTTAATTTCGTGGTCAGTGGAAGTAGTAGTGCTGCACCGCACTGCAAACTTTCTGTCATATAGGTATGACTTTAGAAGTTTGTGTGTGCTTTCGGGTAGAGCTGTTTTAACTTTAAACGGATACGTCTATAAATACGGCTGTACAGTATTAACCTGTCGTTTTGTTGTGTGTCCAATTTTGTGTGTTCTTCATGTGAGGTTTGGGAATTTTGTGTTGGAGGTGTCATACCTGATTTTAAAACGTTTGTAAAACTTATCTTGATAGTGCTTGGTATAGTCCAGGGAGCAATACTTGTTGGCTTCGAAAAAAGTACTTCTGGATTTGTTTCCGATGGTATCAGCGTAGCTGTTCCTTGGTGTACCCGTGCCGTGTTCATTCTTTTGTGGAGACGGGTTTTCAGCTCTTTGTAGATTGGACAGCCTCTGTAGTTTGCTGTGTGATTACCCCCACAGTTACCGCACTTTTTCGCGCTTGCATTTTCTTTATTAGCTTGGCAGTGTGTGGAGACGTGGAGATCTCCACAGACTACACACACTGGGCGAAGTGTGCAATACGTATGGCCGTATTCTTGGCAGTTCATACATTGTACAAGAGCGTTACGTTTATGCGGCTGTTCTACTGTAATCCTACGGTGCAGAAGGAGCTGGAGTTTATAAATTGGATGAACCTCGACTTTTTTTAGATGCATGTTTTCTGGTTCAAGCTCAAGCTTAAAGAGTGGTTGCTTTTGACGCAAAATCCCTTTTCCTTTAGCGCCTCAGTTATCTCTTCGGGCTTTACATCAAGCTCAATGCCCTTCAGTACTACTTGTAGACCCTTGCTACTTTTAAGCTGGTAGGCTGGATGGTTTGTGACTTTTCTGTAGTTTTCCTCCGTTTTCGTTTGAAGTTTGATTTCATTAATAGTATCTCTTATGAGGGGTTTATATAAAAGATATCTTTGCCAATAAGGCCAATTAAAGAATTTACCAAACCCTTTGTGCTCTTCTCGCGGATGTAAATTGGGGGAGGCTTATCGATCGATTTCAGTGGCACGTCCTCGTTGGTATCTACCAGCAAAGCGAATCTGTTGTTATTTGCGGGCGCTTCATTGTTGATCGTGTTAGTATTGTCGCGTATCGGAATCTGTATCGGAATTTTTAGGGCTAAGCTTCCGGTTTAT
Source organism: Drosophila merina (assembly GCA_035047645.1). Taxonomy (NCBI): domain Eukaryota; kingdom Metazoa; phylum Arthropoda; class Insecta; order Diptera; family Drosophilidae; genus Drosophila; species Drosophila merina. Next base: position 2,414,272 of record JAWNPH010000076.1, on the reverse strand, counting down.
TGTAATACAACGGTCCATTCCAGTCTGCGGGGCCGACCCAACTTTATTGTTTGCGTTTTGTTTTGCTAGTTGTGCAGCAGTGCCGTTTGGCTTTTGGGGTTTTGTTTTTGTATTCGCTGACTCAGGAAAAGCGTTAGCGGGTGCAGCCAATGGCGAAGTACAGCGGGCTGTTGATATTGCTTCAGTTGTTGTTGTTGCAGATAGCGCAGCTTGTGTCGGAGCTATAAGTGCGGGAGAGCAAGAGCGCGCTCTTTCTTGATTTGTTGGTGCAAGAAGGTTCGTTGGGTTATGGGTTATTGGCCGCTCGTTGTCTTCGTTTGCAGGTGTCGCGGAGACATAGGAAAAGTACGCGTTGTTTCGTTGTAATGAGTGTTGAGGATGTTTCAAATTCAAAAGAAACTTCCCGCCTTAAAGAGAGGGCGCTTTTTGCCAAAACATCTTTTCTTATCGATGTATCGATTCAAGTAACACATAACCTAAGAAAGCTGTCAAAGAGAGTAAATAAACCAAAAGTTAATTTAGAAGAAATATTGTTTATTTACCGGCCTAAATAACAAAAGAACCTAAAGTTATAATAGGTTATGGGCCCAGGAACGTTTTGTTCAATTTAAAGTCTGTAGAAAAAGTGAATTACGCTCGATTACAATGGATTTGGCGAAGCACATCACGAAGCTCTCAGGTGCGACCGATTGGCCGATTTGGAAAAGAAAAATCCGAGACTTGATTGACTACCACGATGGTGCTCTCGACGCGTTGGACGGAAAGATTGTCAAACCGGAACCATTGTCAGAAGACGCTTCAGCAGCAGACGAGAAGAAGCACAAGGAGCAGAGCGACTTTTTCCGGAAGGCCAACAGCTACGCAAAATCCATGATCACCACTGCGGTCACGGATTCAGTCTACCAGAAAATTATGGACAAGAATACAGCTCACGATACATGGGATGCCCTGAAAAATCTGTTTGAAGCAACAGCAAAGGATCAAGTTTTCAGGATCTGTAACGAGTTTTTCGCCTTTTCTTGGGATCCAGTTAACGATGTATCAACTCACATAGCAAAATTACGCGGTCTCTGGAATGAATTAAATCTTGCCTTAAAGACTAAAAATGAAAATGAGCTCTCAGATTTAATTCTTGTTTGTAAAACATTGCAAATTTTGCCAAAATCTTTTGAAACGTTCCGTCAGAGTTGGATTCTCTTGACAAAAGAAGAAGAAAAGACATTCGATGAACTAACGAATCAACTTGTTATGTCTGAGAGGAACTTTAGGTCAAAAATGGACGAAGAAAAGACGGGTCAAGAGGCATTGGTATCCAGAGCACAAAAGGAAAATCCTCAGGATTCAGGAGCAAATGGTCGGAAATACGATACCTGCAACTACTGCAAGAAAAAGGGGCACTGGGTCAGGAATTGTATAAAATGGAAGAAGGATGGACGTCCGAAGCCGAAGAATCAGGATGCTGAAGTAGGAAACTGTGCAGAACCAACGCTAACTCTTGTCTCAGTTCACAACGACGTGTTTGCAGCAGAGGCAAACTCAGAAGACGACTGGTGGATAGACAACGGAGCAACAAAACATGTTGTGAAATCGGCAAAGTATTTTGAGCATTACGAGAAATTTGAAAAACCTAGTTGGATTAAAGCTGCGGGAAATGAAACCTTGTCAGCTTTGGGCCAGGGTACAATCAAAGTCAGAACGATTGTCCATGGAAAAACATTTTTTATGTCCTTGAAAAATGTTTGGTTTGTTCCCAAAATAACAAAAAATCTGTTTTCAGTTCTGTCTGCCCAAGACAAAAATCTTAGTAGTCGATTTGAGTCGTCAGCAACAGAATGCAGTCTCAAGGTGAACTACAAAATTGTTCTCACTGGGACCAGAGAAGTAGGAGGAACACTCTACAAAGCAGCAGTCGAGCCCATTCTACCAGAACGAAATGTCGAGGTCAATTTCGCAACTTCAGGATTTTCAACTCTTCAACTCTACCACGAGAGGTGGGGACATCAGGACAAAAACCACATTAGGGAGATGCTCAAAAGAGAAATGGGCATTGAAGTCAAGCTTGAAAGCAATCTTTGTGAGCCTTGCATCTATGGAAAAGCACATCGATTGCCATTTGGAACGAGGAAAACAACAACGAAGCCAGGTGAATTGATATCAGGGGATGTTTGCGGCCCATTTGAGAATTCTTTCCAGATGAAAAGGTACCTCGTGGTCTTCAAGGACCATTTCACGAGATTTCGTTACGGGTACATCGTCAAGCAGAAATCAGAGGTCAAAGATGTGCTGCGACACATGATCTCTCACGCTAAGCAACAAGGGCACATAATTCAAGAATTTATGAGCGACAACGGAGGAGAATTCAACTGTTCAGGAGTGCGTGAAATTCTTCAGGAAGTTGGAATAACTTTTCGACTAACTGCTCCCTATACTCCAGAGCAAAACGGGGGTGTTGAAAGAGAGAATCGTACTATAGTCGAAATGGCAAGGACCTTTAAGTATTCTAATCCTGAAACTAAATTTCCAGAGGCAATTTGGGCCGAACTAGTCAGCACAGCAGTCTACATTCTCAACAGGACGGGAAAATCATCGCTGAAGGGAAGAACGCCTTACGAACTGTGGTTGTCCAAGAAGCCAAGGATTAAACATCTCCGAATCGTCGGATCAACGTGCTATGTACACATTCCATCGCAGAAAAGAAGAATGATGGGCGAAAAAGCAAAGAAGGGATACTTGGTGGGTTACGACGGTGATGAAAGATATCGTGTTACCAGAGGAGCACAAAGTAATTGTGTCGAGAGACGTAAAATTTCAAGAAAAATTCAGCGAATGTGATTCAAGTGTCAACCTTCCTTTCAAAGATTCCAAGAAGAAAGATGTCGTAGAAGACAATAAGGAAGAATAAGACGTAATTTCACACAAAAGCGAGGACGAAGATACGATTAAGAAGGAAGACTTCGAAGAAAACACAACTGAGACAGAAAGCGAAGACAATTACGAGACAGGAGGAGAAACGAGCTTCGACGAAGAAATTGACAAGAGAGGAATACAGTCGATGAGGTTGAGAGATCGTTCGTTGTTAAAAAGGCCAGGACATCTGGATGATTACGTATCAGCAGCTGAGAATTTCGTGTTGGAGAGTCCAGACACCTTCCATGAAGCCGTCAACAGCAACTTCGAGTGGAAGAAAGCAATGGACAAGGAAATTAAGTCTTTACACGAAAATGAAACCTGGAAATTGACAAGACTTCCAAAAGGTTCGAAAGCACTCCCGTGCAAATGGGTCTATCGAGTTAAAACCCACCCCGACGAAAATATTGATAAATACAAAGCTCGTTTGGTCATAAAAGGATTTGCTCAAAGACGAGGGATTGATTACGATCAAACTTTTAGTTCCGTCGCAAGAATGGAGACAATTCGCTCAGTGTTGAGTGTTGCAGCGAAGAATGACATGTTTTTGGCCCAGTTCGACGTCTCGACTGCTTTCCTGTACGGAGAATTGGACGACAAAGAGATCTACATGCAACCTGAAGGATACGGGCAAGGACAAGGGTTGGTTTGCAGATAAAGAGCCTTTATGGACTCAAACAAGGACCAAGATGTTGGCAAAAGCGCTTTGGAGGTTTCCTGCAGAAACTCGGTTTCAAAGTCAACGAGGCTGATCCATGTCTTTACATCAGGGAAAGATATAACAAAAGGATTCTACTTGTTATTTATGTAGACGACGGACTCGTCGCAGCGACGGATGTTCAAGATTTGGAAGTTTTTCTAAATGAACTAAAAGCAGAATTTAAAATAATCACGAACAAGGCCGAGTGCTTCTTAGGACTCGAAATCAAGAACCAAGAGAACGGAATAAAAATTGGTCAACTAACGATTGTCTGCGATGTTTCAAATTCAAAAGAAACTTCCCGCCTTAAAGAGAGGGCGCTTTTTGCCAAAAAAGATCTTTTCTTATCGATGTATCGATTCAAGTAACACATAACCTAAGAAAGCTGTCAAAGAGAGTAAATAATCCAAAAGTTAATTTAGAAGAAATATTGTTTATTTACCGGCCTAAATAACAAAAGAACCTAAAGTTATAATAATGAGAGCCGGCGATCGTCTTGCTCTCGTTGTCGCTGAGCGCAAGCGTCGTTCTTGCTCATAGTGTTTTTTTTTTTTTTTAATTTATTTGTTTGAAACTATTATTTATACTATTTCAAACGCAGAATATGAATTCGAGCGATGGTGCATCGCCCGGAGCGTTTTTTTCGCTTTCGATATATTTACTTTTCACTTCACAAGAATCAATTGATTTTATAGGAGCTCGATGAAAACACGTCTTCACGCACCAGCATACGAATGATACATGCAAACATCAAGCAATTCTTTTGAACGTTTTAATACGATCTTGATAAACCCCATACTGAGAGCTCCAGACGCATGATCTGTACTCCAGAATTGGACGTACTAAAGATACGTATAATGTTTTGATAAAATAAGGTTCATTGAATTCCTTAGACTATCTTTTAAAGAAGCCAAGCACGCCCTTGGCTTTATTAACCATCGTAGAAATATGGTCGGAAAATTTAACTTTAACGTCTAAAAGAACACCAAGATCGTTAACCTGGGTTAATCTTTCTAATGAAATCCCATAGAGAAAGTATGTGGCCTGGTTAGAGCACAAACGATAAAAGCTTACATAAGCTTACATTTTGACTCATTAAGTTTTAGGAAATTTGTAGAGCACCATTTTTGCAAATTGCCCAGATCCGACTGAAGTTAATATTGTGCAGAAGGGAATTTGTATTGAAGACAAAGCTTAACGTAGTTTGCATACATAAGAACCAGAGAGTTTGTTATAGCAGGGGTCGCTAATAAAGATAGTGAAATGTAGTGGCCCCAAATGACTTCCTTGGGCGACTTCCGATGTAGCACTAAGAAGGCGATAGTGTACATCTTTAAAAAGAACACGTTGGGTTCTCGCAGTTAAGAAGCTAGAAATCCACGTGAGAAGGTATGAAGAAGGAAATCCTAGGATACTAAGTTTACTCAAAAGGAGTGAGTGCTTGACAGAGTCAAATGCTTTACTAAGGTCCGTATAGATGACATCTGTTTAAAGGCGTTTACGGAAGCCATCTATAATAAAGGAAGTCAGCTCCAAGAGGTTTGTGGTGGTGGAGCGACGCTTTATGAAACCATTGTGGCATGGAAAAATAATTGAACTGCAGAGATGTTCAAGATGTGGTGTTACCAATTTTTCGAAAAGCTTTGGAATTTCTGACAATTTATAGATTCCTCTATAGTTTATAGCATCCGATATTGTTCCTTTTTTGTGTAGAGCAATTATGAAGGAAAAATCGACGTTTCCAGAGACAAAGAGAAAACTTTTAGAAGAGGTCTGCACAATGGCTTAGTGCAGTTTTTTACCGTAAAGACCTGGCGAATAGACTGGTTTCACCCTCAGAAGGTCCGATAACGCTGTGCTTTCAGAGAAAGTTGGTCTGAAAATAAGAGTGACTGATTGAATGTTGTATGAATAGGGCTGATCCATAATTGCAAGAAATGAGTACGTTCTTTGAAAGAAAGTTGCGAAGAGATCGGCAATACCCTGATCAGTAGTCGCAGATACATTTTCAAGCGAAATTAAGGGGGAGAAGATACATGCTTACGCTTAGTCTTCGCAAAATTATAAAACTGTATAAATAAAACTGTATAAAAAAAACTGTATTTAATTCTTATAACACTCAGCGTTATGCATGGAGAAGTTTGACCGAGCTACTAAATATCTTGAGAAAGTTACATTACAGCCAGTTTTCTTATGTCTGTTAAGGAGTCTGTTTTTAATGTATTTTAAGTTTTTAAGGCTCCTTGTAAGGGGCCAAGGAGAGTCACTCGAGGCGGATGGATATTTCCATGGCACGCAAGAGTCGAAGAAAGCGCTAAGCGTTTTCTAGAATGTTTCTAAAGCGATATTAATATCGGTGCATTCCCAGAGATCGGACCAATCGAATGTAGAAATTAAATTGCTTAGTCTCTGAAAATTAGCCTTGCGAAAGCAGCTAGTTTTATGAACTCCATGGCGAAACTGAAGGTTACCAGCAGTAAGGGTTTCAATCGACACCTCAAGCGTTGGGTGGTAAGGATCTTCTGGGAACGAAAGTGGCATGGCTCTGGAAACGGTTATTTCATCTGGATCAGAAACGAACAATAGATCTAGAAGCCGACCTAAAGAATTCCTTACGTGGTTTATTTGACCAAGGGATATATCGAACATACCCTCAGTAAAATCATGATGTGTTGAGATTGGTAAAGATGGTGAATTCTCGAGGTTTGACCAGACAAGTTCAGGTAAATTGAAGTCTCCTTGAGTCAATAGCAGGTCCCTGTCGGACATGCGATTAAAAACCTGCTGAATTACAGATAAGTGGTGCCAGTATGTAGGCGGTTCTGAAGAAGGTGGTAAGTATGAGCATATGATGAACAGTGATTGAATCGACATAGTGATTTTCACACATAGGAATTCTAGATCACCAAGATTCTGTAACTTAACCTCTTCATAAGGGAAGTCGGAGTCCACAGAGATTAGGACTCCTCCTCCCCTTTGTAGTGGTCGGTCCCGTCTGTAAGTGGTGTACCAGTCTCGGAAAATTTCGGAGCTAAAAATCTCCGGCTTTAACAAGGTTTCTGTGAAGACTACAATCTGAAATGCAAATGATGAACTATCAGAATACAGTTTAGGGAGCTTACTCCGGAGCCCCCTAGTATTTTGATAGGTAAGAGGGATAGATGTTGTTAGTTTTTTGAGGATGAAGGTTTAGGTACAGGACGGTTCAGGGTTTTTAGGCTATGGGAGTTTAACTCCCACAGGCGTATTAACTTTTTTTTTACTGTACTCGGCTGATGTTCTTGTACGAATATGTTTTCCGCCCAAAAGTCCGTATCGAACATCGGCAAAGGTACACGTATCAGGTACACAACGGCCTTAGATTTGGTTTGGATGTAACCCAAAATATCAATCTCTGAGGTGTCAGGGGCCAGACGTGAAATAAATATGTGTTTAGAGGGGAGAATCACCAGTAATGGTTTTGGTGTTACGGTTGGTAAGACCGTGACATCAGTCCGTACCGGGGGTCCGGACGGTGGGTTACCCTTTTTATTTATTTTTATTTTATTTAAAAACAATTTAACAATGATCTCCTAAATATAAATATAACTACAATACTTGTATAACTATTCTAAGAGGTATTCTAAGATTTTTAATTTATTAACATAAATAGAGAGTTCAGGGGAACTATGAGATAAGAGGTTATAGTTTTTACAAATAGTGCGAAAGGGATCGTGTTCAGCGTAGTTGGATCTGCAAATAGGTAAATATAGGGGTAGGAAGGACCTAGTTTTCCTATTAGGGATGCAAAAATATAGTTGGTTTGAAGGTGTTTAGAATGAACCATGCCTTGGATAAGCAGATGTAGAAACTTGACCCCAGCACAGGTTCGGCGCTCCTTCAGAGGAGGTACCTTTAACAAATAAAGCCTGCAACGGTACGGCAGGAGACGATTATTAGGATCCCAATGCTGTTTTGGTGAGAGGAGTATTGAGGACTCCAAACGCACGAGCAGTATTCAAGGATAGGACGAACTATGGTGATATAAAGGGATTTGGTGGTGAAAGGATCGTTAAATTCTTTAGACCATCGCTTAAGAAAGGCGATAAAGGATTCCTCTGGCTTTATTCACTATCACAGAAATGTGTTTATGAGTTTATGTTCAAAAAGAACTTTCCACAAGATCATTGATTGTGGAAACACGATCAAGGACGTGATTTCCGAGAGAGTAAGATACAATAAGCGGTACACTGCGATGGATGTCATAAGTTTGCATTTGGAGCAGTTTAGTAACAGAAGATTACTTGAGCACCACAAATAGAGTTCCTCAAGGTCTAATTGCAAATGCCTGTCCAGGAAATGTTCCGAGAAGGAATAGCAGGAACATGACATCATCAGCATACATAAGCGTAGAGGCATAACTAATCACAATCGTTCGTTCAAAAGAGTATAAACAACAGTGGTCCTAGATGACTACCCTTCGACTTAGTAGATTTAAATAGGACACGCTGGGTTCGATCTGAGAGGTAGGAAGCAACCCACATCAGGATATTTGGTGGAAAACCAATAAGCGAGAGTTTCCGTAGCAAGAGCTGATGATTAACTGAATCAAATGCTTTGCTAAAGTCAGTATAAATTACATCAGTTTGCAAGCGATATTGAAATACTCGGTTGATAATTGACGAAAATTCAAGTAGATTCGAGCGAAGCTTGACAAAACCATGCTGTGTTGGTGAGATTACGCTTAGCAATTCCGCGGTAGTTCTCAATGGAAGCCTTCGAGCCTATGATTCATTCCATAATTTAGGTACAGAAGTTTGCTCCAAGGATAGGTTAAAAGTATAGTGAGAGCACTTTCTGAGTACTACTGAGTGCTGAGTGCTTCTGAGTGATGCAGTAAAAATGAGATTTTAATTGATGAAAGAGCCGTAAACACATCGTGACAGTGGAACTTAAAAAGGGAAATGTTATTTATGTAGGGTAAATATATGGATAGTTAGAGGAGGGAGCAAATGAATCAGATGAGTAGGTTGATTGAAAAAATGACGCAAAATGGTTAGCAATACCTAGATGTGAAGAGTATTATTATATGAGAGGAAAGGGGGAAAAGAGTTGATTTACGTTTAGAGTTAACAAAAGATTAAAAAGAGATTGGATCATTTCGAAAATAGAGTTTTACATTTTGAAATATAATTTTTATATAGTTGAGTGTTACTGGTTGCGGATTAGAAGGTAATTAGAAAGTTATTGTTGCTTATTTTTTTGCAATAGTAACTGGACTGGTCAAGAATACATAAACAATACTGTGCTCGGGCCAAGTTGCAGGATCTAAAGCTTTAGCAAGGGAAGCATCTGGTAAAGTTATTTTAAATGAGGATATGCTACGTTTATGTTTGAAATTAAATTTGGTCACAAAAAGTTCTGAGGGAGCTATACTAAGATTATTTGCAAGGTGAAGCCGCGTAACAAAGATGGATTTGCGTGGAGCCACAGCTCTCAGCGTAAGTCCAGAAGATCACGATTCAGATGGTACACCCGTCAGTGGCTTTGGTGATTTTACCACGGGTTGGCGGGTTGGTGCGGCGGCAGGCAGGAGTAGTTATGGAGCAGCAGGCTGGCTTGGTGAAATGACGGTTGAAGATTTGTCAAGCATGGAATCAGGTAGGAGATTCCTACTGGCGGGTTCCGGCGGATCTACTTTTAAAGTGGGAAGAACAAGTTTCTGAAGAGCTAGGCTGGGTGGCTGTTTGCCAGGGGCATCAATCATAACATTACTTACTGGCAAATGTGTACAAATGGGTACATATATTCATTTGCTGGTTATTGATAGGAATTTTCCGGCGTGGTGATTCGCTTAGTATTTTTAGGCCCAGAAATAGAGATTCAAGGTTAAGAAACTGCTTATTTAATGAAGCAAATTCTTTCCGAACATCCCGAAACCATACAATGTCATTCTGCAGTGCCGTCGGCTATTCCAGCAATTCGCTGTCGACATTTATGTCAAATTCAACACCGAACGTTTAGCGTTTATCCGATTCAATCAGGCAAAGCTACGATCTAAAGAGTATATACATTTTCGTGATGCTGTTCATTTAGATGGAAATGTTCAGAATATTGGACGTTTGACGATTCTACCATCATCTTATATCGGAAGCCCACGCCACATGCACGAATGTCGCTCAAGACGCTAGGACGTACGTGCTCCGGATTTATTTATTAATCTCACATGCAATCCAAAGTGGACGGAAATTGGACGTGAGTTGGAACCGGGCCAAAAACCGCAAGATCGCCATGACATAATCGCCAGTGTATTTCAGCAAAAACTCAAGGTTATGAAGGATGTGTTTACTAACTATCCAGTTTTTGGTGACAGACGTGGTTATATGTACTCGGTGGAATGGCAGAAGCGTGGACTGCTGCCTGCTCATATTGCTAAACAAATCACATTTAAATTAAGTGGATGAGATCATATCAGCGGAAATTCCTGATCCAGTCACTGATCCCCATCTACACGACAATGTGACGACACAGATGATGCATGGGCCGTGCGGTGCATTAAATCCTATCGCCTTGCATGGCTAATGGAAAGTGTTCAGAACGATAACCGCAACCGTTAATTCATGAAACAGTCACAGGGAACGATTGATATCCATTTTATCGTCGGCGTTCAAAAGAAGATAATGGTCGAACTATCAAAGTGAAAGTTCAAAATTCATTGAATGAATGAATTGAATTCATTTTACCATATTGGCCGCTGGTATCACGAATTTTCGAAACACAAGCAAACGTTGAGAGTTGTCATTCGGCGAAATCAATCAAATTTTGTGCAAGTACGTCGCAAAAGGGAGCGACATGGCTGTGTTTGGTACTGCGTCGGAAAACGCGAATGACGAAATCAGCAACTTTCAAATGGGCAGATACGTCAGTACTAATGAAGCACTGTGGCGATTATTGTCATTTCAAAAACTGTGGGATATCCCACAGTTGTTCATTTAGCAGTGCATTTGGAAAATGTCCAAAAAGTTTACTCCACTGAGGCTTATGCGACACAACCATCGACAATATTGCCTAGCTTCTTTGAAATGTGAGAATCAGATCTATTCCTAGCGACGCTAATGTACGTTGAAATGCCCAAGTATTACACTTGGAATCAATCAACAAAGAAATTCAAACGTCGCAAAACAAGGAACACCAGTTCCAGATTGGCCACAGGTGCTTTTCGCTGATGCACTAGGTCGCATGTATATATACTGTCCATTGAAATGAGGAATGTTTTTATTTGCGACTGCTTTTGGTAAATGTACGTAGACCAAAATAATTTCCCCATTTAAAAACTGTGAATGGGCCCCAATACCAAACATATCGACAAGCATGTCAACTATTGGGTTTGCTGGAGAACGACAAAGACGTCATATGTGAAGATATCTTGTATCGCTTGCACATTCAAACGAATAATTCTGACATCCAAATAACCGATGAAATGTACAATAATGAAATGATTCTGATTTAGGATTAATGCTTGTCTATTGCAAACAAGCTACTGATGGAAACATTGAATCAAGCGGTGGACAATACTACTGGTGGTCTATTTTTCCTGGGCGCACCTGGAAGAACAGGGAAAACATTTGTGATTTCATTGATTTTGGCTACTGTTCGTTCAAGATATGACATAGCTTTGAAGTTAGCATCATCTGGAAATGCGGCGGTCGTACTGCACAATCTGCGTTTAAGTGGACACTCAATTTTAACACAAATTCTCCAACATGCAATATTTCCCTATCCAGTGCAACGGAAAAATTGTTGGTGCAATGCAAGCTCATTGTTTGGGATGAGTGCACAACACCACATAAGAAATCACTTGAAGCACTCAACTTCATACTAAAGGATCTTCGCAACGGTATTCGACTTTCGGTAAGCAGACTTATGCCGAATTTCATTGAGACAACCATTACTAACGGAAAGTACGCAATTAAAAATGTATGTAAATTTTCGCTTGCGGATTGGAAGATACGCGAGAGCAGACGTCTCACAATTGTGCTCCGTGAATTTAACAATCTCAACAGTGTAAAACTCTACATTAAAACATATAAAGTGGTACCACCACCAAGTGAAAAGACGCTACTGTGTGCAATGTGCAAGCACACAAAACCTTGTGTTACTTCTATTAAGTAATCTAAGAAAAACATAAAATCAACAATGCCAACATATAATAATGCAAAAGCAATCGGTAAAAGTGCCAACAACAAAAATATTCAAGATGAAATCAGAATGCAACGGAAAAGAGAGCAAGACGAGCGTCGTCTCTCAGTGGCTCGCAATAATGCCTACCTGTCAATAATTTCCCCAACAGCAACAACAAGCAATGCAAGCGATCGATCTATTTCTCCCGCTCCCCTGGGCTCAAAAGAAAGTTGGAGTGTAGAATGCGCGGCATTCTCTCTGCCAATAATATCAACAACAACTACGCAACCTTCGTTCGCCCTGTATCAGTCCACAGTGCTACCCGCTGCTGCTATGCCCGACCGGCCAATACTACAAAGTCAGCAGTTTCCGAGTCAATTACCTAAACAACCTACCTCAATTTTAAACTCACGTCCAACTATACAGACCGGAATGGATCGATACATACAAGTTACCAAGCGCAAATTAAGCCCGCACAATAAAAAGTTGGGCAATAATTCAAAGCTTAATAAAACCTCCGAATCAAAATCAAATCAAGAAAACATTTCAAACGATAATAGATTCCAAATTTTAGTCGAACACCTTGAAGACGAACCCGAAGAAGTGGCCACAGAACCTGCAAAGCCAAAACCCCCTCCCATCTACATAAGAGACTCAAATTGTTCTTCGATCTTCGAACGACTTACGGAGGTAATAGGCACCAACAACTTTTATGGGACTCATATAAATAAGGGCAATACACGCGAAGTCAAGCTTCAAGTTAACAATGAAAATAACTACCGCACCGTTGAGAAAGACCTAAGAGCTACAAAGAAAAATTACTATACCTACCAATTAAAGAGCAGTAAGGGTCTCCAAGTGGTAATCAAAGGTATCGAACCAACTGTGTCAACTGCAGAAATCATCTTTGCTCTACAAGAGAAAGGATTCGAGGTGAAATCGGCTATGAACATTATTAATAGAGCTGAGATACCACAACCTCTTTTCAAAGTGGAATTAAGCCCCGAAAACCAACCCAAAAACAAAAATTCCGTCCATCCAATCTATAAACTCCAGTATCTAGTCCACCGCAGAATAACAGTGTAGGAGCCACATAAGCGTAATGTTCCTGTACAATGCACGAATTGCCAGGAGTATGGACACACTAGAACCTATTGTACACTACGCCCAGTGTGCGTAGGTTGCGGAGAATTGCACGACTCTGGCATCTGTTCAAATAATAAGAACGACCCTAATCTAAGGAAATGCGGTAACTGGTGTGGAAACCACACAGCAAACTACAGAGGGTGTCCAGTCTACAAAGACCTCAAAAGTCGCGTTTCTAAGCAACCATTCCCCAAACAGAACTCTGTAACTCCATCTCAATCAACACCGGGAGTCTTTTTCACCAAGCAACTAGGTCCTCCTTTGAACCTGTATGCACAATTCCAGGAGTATCATTTGCAAATGCCTTAACAGGCATAGTAAAGCCAGCTTCTAAGTCGGCAATCTCCCTAACACCAGCTGCCCAATCAACATCAGAGAAACACCACATCTTAGAACAGCCATCAACTGGAATTGAATAACTAATTAGTTCACTCCATAAAAGCATGATGGAATTTATGCAGTTTATGCAATCTACAATACAAGACCTCATGCGAAATCAAAACATACTCATGGAAATACTTGCATCCCAACACTCCAAACTATAAATTGCTATTTTAAAGATATGTTTCTGGAATTCTAACGGCATTTCACAGCACAAAAACGAACTTATTCAATTCCTAAAGGAACACGACATTGATATAATGTTAATCTCCGAAACCCATCTCACAAATAAAAATAACTTCTTTCTTAGTGAGTACACTTTTTACTCAACGAATCATCCAGACGACAAAGCTCATGGGAGAACAGGCATCCTTATCAAGAGACGCATCAAGCACCATCAATTGCAGCCATTCGCAACCAATTACTTGCAAGCTACGTCAATAAGTATTAAAGTGTCTTTCGGCAGTCTTAGTATTGCCTCAATATACTGCCCACCACGGTTTTCTATTTCGGAAGAAGACTTCATGGAATATTTCAACCAACTAGTTACCCATTTCATATCAGCAGGCGATTATAATGCCAAAGACACGCACTGGGGCTCCCGTCTTACAAACCCAAAAGGAAGGCAATTATACAAAGCTTTAATCACAAGATCGAATAAACTTGACTTCATATCTCCGGGTAGGCCTACATATTGGCCAGCTGATCCAAACAAAAAACCGGATCTTATACACTTTGCTATAACCCGAAACATACCAAAACAACTAACGCGGATAGAAGCAATAGCTGACTTGTCCTCGGACCACTCTCCTATCCTTCTTCAACTGTTCGAACAACCACCAACGTTGGAACGGCCTGATATTATTACATCCAACCAAACAAGCTGGCTCCGCTACAAAAAATATATAAGCTCACACATTGAGCTAAGCCCAACACTACTCCAAAAATGATCATAGAACTACCGAGCTGTGCTGTAAATCATTTATGCACGCTTTTCAACGCAATGACTAAATATGGTTATTTTCCTCAAAGATGAAAAAAGTCAACTATAGTTATGATTCCAAAATCTGGTAAAGACAAAACACAAGCATCTTCATATAGACCAATAAGTCTTCTGTCCTGCTTATCAAAACTATTCGAAAAACTCATCTTTCAACGCAATGACTAAATATGGTTATTTTCCTCAAAGATGGAAAAAGTCAACTATAGTTATGATTCCAAAATCTGGTAAAGACAAAACACAAGCATCTTCATATAGACCAATAAGTTTTCTGTCCTGCTTATCAAAACTATTCGAAAAACTCATCTTATCGCACATCAGTCCGCATCTTAGTATAAATAACGTAATCCCAATGCATCAATTTGGGTTCCGAGAAAAACATGGTACAATAGAACAGGTAAACCGTATTACCACGGAAATACGCTCTGCGTTGAACAACGAGAATACTGCTCTGCTTTATTTCTTGATATTGCCCAAGCGTTTGAAAGGGTGTGGCTTGATGGACTCATGTACAAGATCAAAACATTACTCCCCAATAGTATTCACAAACTCCTCGAATCCTATCTGAACCTATCCTATCTGCGCCTCAACATCTGCTGAGCGTGAAATCAAAGCTGGAGTCCCTCAAGGAAGCGTTCTCGGTCCCATTCTATATACACTATACACATCGGACATTTCGACAAACATTCATCTTACCACTTCAACTTTTGCAGATGACACTGCCATTCTTAGCCGGAGTAAATGTTCCCTTAGAGCAACTGTTATTCTACAAAATCATTTGGAATATCTTGAAAAATAGTTAGCTAACTTGAGAATTAAAGTAAATGAAAGTAAATGTAAACACGTAACATTCACACTGAACAGACAAACCTGTCCCCACCTTACTCTAAACGGAACACGAATCCCACAGTCAAACACCGTCACATACTTGGGTATCCATCTTGACAGGAGACTCACCTGGCGCTCACACATAGCAGCCAAAAAAACTCAACTAAAGTTGAAGACCAACAAGCTTCATTAGCTAATCAACTCTCAATCCCCTCTTTGCCTTGATTACAAAATACTTATCTATAACACCGTGATCAAGCCAATATGGAAATACGGCTCTGACCTTTGGGGAAATGCCAGTCGTAGTAACATCAAAGTAATTCAAAGAGTTCAATCTAAGACACTTGACTCATCTCTGGTGCTCCTTGGTATATAAGGAACGAAAACATTCATCGAGATTTAAATATCAACACCGTTTCTGACGAAATTTTCCATCAAAAAGCAAAACACCAAGCTAAATTAACATCTCATCCAAATCCTCTTGCATGCTCGCTAACCAGAACTTCCAGTTGGAGTAGACTGCAACGTGCCGATAATCCACTCGCTCAGTTCCGATATATTTAGAGCCGTTCTTAAAACTAAACCCATCGATAAAAAATGGATTTTAGTTATAATATTAGTCTAAGATTTTAAAACTTGTTGTTAGTCTCTATTAAGAAGAGAAAATCCAGCAAATAAAAAAAAAATAAAAAAAAAAAAATTGAAAAAATTTCGTAGTCCTCCTCTTCCTGTTGGTTGAATATATGGTGTGCTGATCCCGGACGTCCTTCTTCTTCCAGGAAACCTCCCAAGTTCCCATTTCGCCTTCTTTAAGTCATACACAGATGGAAGAGAGTTTCGAGTGAGATGCGGATCATCAATCCTGCCTAGGCCCATAAGAGCAGGAGTACCACAAGGCAGCGTTCTTGGACCCATCTTGTAAGTGTACAAGAGTACACACAAGTACACACTCTACACAGCGGACCTCCCCATCAACCACTCCCGGAGCCTCACTGTAGCCACATATGCCGAAGACACCGCCTTCCTAGCCTCCGCCACAGATCCTCAGGAAGCATCAGCCATCATCCAGAGGGAACTGGATGCCTCGATCCATGGCTGAAAGGATGGAACATCGTGGTCAACGCGGAGAAATCCTCACATACAACCTTCACACTACGCAGGGGAGAATGCCCCCCGTCACACTCAACGGTGAAACCATCCCAACGAATAACACTCCCAAATATCTAGGGCTGACCCATGACCGCAGGCTCACATGGCGTCCACACCTAATCAACAAGCGCAACCAGGCCAACCTACGACTTAAGCAACTGCACTGGCCCCTGGGGAGAAGGTCCAAACTCAAAGAAAAATTCAAACTGCTTATTTACAAAGTAGTGCTAAAGCCAATCTGGACATATGGGATACAGTTGTGTGGCACGGCAAGCTGTTCTAGCCGTATCAGAACCCAGTAGTTTCAGAATAAATGCCTGAGAACAGTTTCGAACGCCCATCCGTACCACGAAAACTCAATAATCCATAAAGAGCTTGGAATTAGATGGGTAGCAGAGGAGATCACTCGTCTCAGCGAAAGATACATAAAAATACTGGACAACCACCCCAACCACCTGGCCATCAACCTCCAACATAAAAGTCAACCCCTTAGACGCCCAAAAAGGAAACACCCGCTTGACCTCCCCAACCAATAGACACCTAAGTCAACCTCATTAGATATACATTCCATGAACCTCCCTTAAGTCAAGGTCTCCCCCAAACCATTTAATGATTGTCCGATCGGATAGATTTTAAATACAAAAGAAGTGAGAAAAGTTATCTTCGGCTTGCCGAAGATGGTATACCCTTGCAGATCTTTACAAAATTGCAACAAGTACTTATGTAAAAATCAGAAGTCTTTTCAAAATTATAAATGTTGAATTCGGTTGCAATACCTTGGAAAACAAAAAAAATTTCCATACAAAGACTTTTTTTCATATCGGTCGTTTGTATTCCAGCTATATGATATAGTGGTCCGATCCGAACCGATTTTTAAACTTGATCTGCGTGCAACAAAAATAATGATCTGGTAAAAATTTCAAGACGCTAGTTTTAAACCTACTGTCTATTTTTTGCATAGAAACAGACGGACAGACGGACATGGCTATATCGACTCGACAGTTGATGCTGATGAAGAATATATATACTTTGTGGGATCGGAGATGCTTCCTGCTTAATGCGTTACACATTTCTGGACAAAATTATAATACCCTTTTCAAGGGCATTAAAATATAAAAGAAAGACGATGGGGAGTATATCGTTTGGCTTATCATCATCTTGCTGTGCGTCTTATTGGCAGCCGGTGGATTAGGTCCCTAGGAAGTCGCCTGTTGAACCTTCTTTGTGGGCGAGGCTTAGCGAGTCGGTTGCGATGGCGCTCCAGTCGGTCGTTGTAGTGGAGTGGAAATTTATGGTGGTGTTCCTCACATACGCTACTTTTGAGCTTATTTAGCTTAATGGTTGAGTTTTCTAAAAATGGTAAGGATGTTAAGCCCAACTTAAGCGAAAAGAATTTTATATCATTTTATTTTTTTTATTGGCAATGTCTGAAGTTCCTTTTTATTTATAGTTTTTTTTAATAAAAAAAATTGTTTTCTTCTCCACCACAGGTTTGCGATAATTTTTATGTATGCGCCGATATTACTGTTGCTGTTGATGTGCGCCGGTTAGAAATTGAAGATACTGAAGCCACAGTACATAATCATTTATCACATGCCAGGCAATGGTTAAAATACGCAGATTGGCAAAAAACTTTCTTGTTACTATATCAAGTAGCCAAGCTTGTAAAATCTAAGGAGCGCTTGGTTAACTTTATTGAGACTCTTTTTGTATACCAACCGCAGACTACTGTTCAGCTTGCCCACTTGGTGCGACTTACTAAGAGGGTAGTTCTGTCTTTGGAACCTCTTGATGATATGGACGTCATCGTAATTGCAAGGATGCTCCATATAATTTCATCTACTTTCAGATTAATAATTAGTACTAATGAACTAAGCACATTAATGGACAATTACTATGATACGATGGTCAATGAATTGTGCGATATTCTTAACAAGTTTAATGCTGAATGGGAGTATATACCAAAATCACAATGTCGGGCGGAGTCGGAATCTTGTTTGAATATTGACAATTTCAGGAATAGACAAGAGCAAATGTCCACTCTTCGGCCACAGGGCTTAGAGCATATAAATAATTGGTTGCATGCTCATTGGAAGCTTAGTAGTTGTTTATTTTACATGGGAATGGGAACAGCGCGTCGTCTACACCCAGAGGAAGGGCCAAAGCTAATAGTCCGGTCAACTTTTAATATGCGAATGGAAAGTTTTGATCTTGACCAAGAACGGAACGTTGAATTTGAGTCAGCTGATGCGATGCATACTCTTATATTTACAGACAAACTTCTTCAAGAGTTGAGACGTCGCCTTCAATCTGACGAAGTTCTTCTTTCCGTTCGAAGTCATAAGCAAAGCCAATACTGGTGGTATCCGGAGCAGGAATCGACAACTCAAGTTCTTGTTGTTAATGCCTACACTACTAATGCTATATGGCAAAAAACTCAAGAGATTCATGAACCTTTTCAATATATCTCAAAATTAAAAATGAACTTTTCGGCTGGTGAGACTTTTAGTGATGAAACAAATGTACAGCTTTTCCCACGAGGTCTTGATTTAGATGATCCAGAGGAGGACGTGGAAAATGTAATACATGATAATGTGTACAGCCCATATGAGGTTCGTATGTATAGAACAGAATTATATGGGCATTCAGTGCTTGGAGTCACTTTTACTCAAGCCGACATAGATTATCATGTATTAATGCGCATGACTAATGTACCTAAACTAGAAGATCTGGAGGTTCTCGGTTCTACTTGTCGCGTTAGAACTGGAGGCCAACAACCCACTACAATATTACTTAGAAACAGATGTGAAAAATCGAGACCTGTTTATATATATCTACGAGCAGCAAATTTGTCACAGCCTTTGAGCTTTTTTGACCACCATGGTGCTTATTTTGCTTTTTCTACAGAAATTAGGAGCTGTCGGATCTGGAATTACGCTCGACCCGAACCAAGTTGGCAAAATTTGGCTTGCATGCCCGAAATGAACCGCAGTGTATATTTTGGTATACATTGCAGGTGTAACTTTATTAGTGATTTCGATGCTGACGCTATGCCAATAATTGCACTGCCAATGAATCTCAAATGCCATTTAGAACGCCCAGTGGTGGAGCCCAACTACCATATGATAATCTTTTATATATGTATTACGATTTCTGGAGTAGTATACATATTTTTAAAATGAAAAAAATACCCGAATGGGATAAAAGATTGTATGTCGAACAATATATCACGAGTGACCCGTGCTATCTTGGGGATATTGTTTTTAGGTGTACTTTTGGGGGAAGATACAATGCAGGCACATCCGCTAACATTATATTTTCTTTTAAATTGTTCAATAAAATAATGCAAGTTATAGTATATCAAGACCCTATATTTCGAAATTTTCAAAGAAATTGCACTATTTCATTTCGACTTCAACGTCAACTTATTCCACTGCCATCTGCCATAGTAATACGTCATGATAACTCGGGAATTTACCCTAATTTTTTTTGCCGATGCGTTATAATAAGCGATATAGTTACCGAACAAACGCAATACTTTCGCTTTCATCAGTGGGTGCGAAAATCTCAATCTGATCCATATCATAAGAAGGAAAAAATACGTTACCATTCAAAAACAACAGAAAAATATTCCTGTCCATGGAAGTTTCGATTTTCATACGCAATGGAAGGATATATGGGAAATTGGTATTTATTTCAGCCGATTGTTGGCCCATGGCGATTTGGAACAGACCGATGTGCATTTTGTAGATGGGAAAGAAGTTGCATATTTATTACTAAGTTATTTATTTCAATAACTATTGTCATAATATTTTTTGGTCGTACGGAACCAATAGCTTGTGACCCCAGTCCAAGGAAATATAATGATATCGACGTGGTGGTCTGGCTGTGCTTGGTGTGTTTTCTAGTTAGTTGTTTCGTTCAAGCCTCTATGGAACTGTTTCTCAAGATGATTGGAATTTATGACTTTTTATAAAAATGAATCATGTTATCCAATTAGTTCTAAGTCGTATAAAAAAAAATAAATAAAAAATTTGCAACGGACATACACACTGTGCTAGTGTTAAACTTCCGCCACTACTGTGTATACTTTGGGAACGGCTTGTAAAATAAGAGAATCGTCGTAGAAATAGATGAAAGAAATTGAAAAAGGGTTGAGGACTTTGGCCAGTCCTTAGGTGGGAATACTATAGCTCCTAAAGATACAAGAAATAGGTTGCGGTGTTCTTCGATTATACCATCCTTTCCACATAGATTTTAACCTTATCAGTTGGTCTACCCATTTTCAAGTACCATGTGTTGCCGCGACGTAATCGAGTAAAAGTATATGGTTCAACAAGTGGTGGTACACAACTTAATGATATTGTATATAAAAAAAATAATAACTGTCACGAAAGGTAATGTATGGCTGCCAACATATTCATAATTCTATTACTTTTGATTAAATACTCACTCCGCTTTGCCTGACTCTAATTTTTACAACAATAAAATCAAAATCGACGCTTATGAATCCAAATTTTTTTTACTTTACATGACCATATAAGAAAATAAGAAAATAATACATATAATATTTGGAATAACAAGTGGGAAAAGAATTCGGTTGCAATAGCTTGGAAAAACAAGTGAGAAAAGTTATCTTCGGCTTGCCGAAGATGGTATACCCTTGAAAACAAAAAGTTTTCCATACAAAGACTTTTTTTCATATCGGTCGTTTGTATGGCAGCTATATGATATAGTGGTCCGATCCGAACCGATTTTTAAACTTGATCTGCGTGCAACAAAAATAATGATCTGGTAAAAATTTCAAAACGCTAGCTTTAAAACTACTGTCTATTTTTTGCATAGAAACAGACGGACAGACGGATATGGCTATATCGATCGGCTGTTGATGCTGATCAAGAATATATATACTTTGTGGGGTCCGAGATGCTTCCTTTAATGCGTTACACATTTCTGGACTAAATTATAATACCCCTTTTCAAGGTTATAAAAAAACAAGTGAGAAAAGTTATCTTCGGCTTGCCGAAGATAGTATACCCTTGAAAACAAAAATGTTTTCCATACAAAGACTTGTTTTCATATCGGTCGTTTGTATGGCAGCTATATGTTATAGTAGTCCGATCCGGACCAAACTCTCACAAATCGTGTATGGCTATATAAAATAAATAAATGTTGAATTTGGTTGCAATAACTTGGAAAATAAAATAGTTTTCCATACAAAGACTTGTTTTCATTTCGGTCGTTTGTATGGCAGCTATATGATATAGTGATCCGATCCGGACCAAACTTTCATAAATTATGTAATGCTATGTCAAATGAATAAATATTGAATTCGGTTGCAATAACTTGGAAAACAAAAAAGTTTTCCATACAAAGGCTTGTTTTCATATCGGTCGTTTGTATGGCAGCTATAGGATATAGTGGTCCGATCCGACCGATTCTTAAACTTGATCTGCGTGCAACAAAAATAATGATCTGGTAAAAATTTCAAAACGCTAGCTTTAAAACTACTGTCTATTTTTTGCATAGAAACAGACGGCCAGACGGACAGACAGACGGACAGACGGACAGACGGACATGGCTATATCGACTCGGCTGTTGATGCTGATCAAGAATATATATACTTTGTGGGGTCGGAGATGCTTCCTTTAATGCGTTACACATTTCTGGACAAAATTATAATACGCTTTTTCAAGGGTATAAAAACTACTAATTTAACAAGATTTCGTAACGGATTATACGGTAGGGTGTCCCGTCAATGTATAAGAAAACATTTTTTTTGTCCTATTATATTGCAAAAGCTATCAAAATTTGCGTAATTGAACACAGATTACAGAACTGATAAAAAAATTAATTTATAAATCATTTTGAGGGCTCTGCCTGTCTTCAAAGAATTAAAAATAGACCTTAAAGGACATTTTTCTCCTAATTAGTTTCGAATGTTACTTTTGATTTCAATTTACCGCCTAACCAGAACCCAAGCCATCACTGTTTTATTGCGTTATCGAGAGCAGTACTTTTTTATATAGACATATAGACATATAGACATATAGACTTATGGACATATAGACATATAGACATATAGACACATAGACATATAGACATATAGACATATAAGTGTTGGATTCATTACCTTTTAGGATATTCAAATGCCTCATTGCATTTGCTTGTCCATTCAAATGTGACGTTCTTTTTGCAAAGCCTCGTTAAGTGGCGTGATATTTATGAACAGTTTTTAATGAATCTTCTGTGATAGTTGCAAAATCCAACGAATCTCTAGGTTCGTCTGCATTTGCTGGTTGCGGGTAGTTTTTTATTACATCATATATAGAGTCATCTGGTAGTATACCTCTATCAGTACATTTGTGACGTAAATAAGTGACCTCTTTCATAAAGAAAGTACATTTTTCTGGATATAGTTTTAGATTATGCTATCTACATAATTTTAAGACTTCGGTTAAATTCTTAACCATATGCTTTACAGAACAACCGATTACCACTAAATCATCCATATACAGAAGAGCTTGCTAAGGCTGTAAGCCTGTCAATCCAAGTGTCATCATTCTTTGAAAGGAATTTTGTGCTATTTTTAAACCAAATGGTATTCGGGTTTAGCGATAGGCACTTGTTGAAGTTGAGAAGGACATTATATTTCTTGACCTTTCGTCTGATTTTATTTGTTAGATTCCAGACATCGGGCACGAGACATTTTTTGATCGTCCTAATAGATCAATAATATTTTCTATTCTTGAAAAAGCGAATTTATCTGCTAGCAGTTTCTTGTTATCAAGAGAAGTAGGCTGTTATATTCTGATATATGACTCGAAAATGCCGTCTTTTATAAATTTGTTAACTTGCTTTTGAATTTCTGGCTTTTGACTTTCTGCCATTTTATCACTCAATCTCAATTTTTGCTTATAAAAGGTTTTAGCTGATATGGTTTCTGTTTCAAGACTAAAATATCGGTATATTCGGTGAATAATTCTGTTAATTTGTTTTTAAATAACGATGGCAATTTAAGAAGTTTTAGTACTCCATTTTAAACATCATAATCATTGAACGATTCGCTTTTTATATTTGCGCTGTTTACGATAGCGTCTTTATCCCTTCGTTTATTATACGAATCACTTAATTCTGAGTGTTTACAAGTGCGCTTGCGATTATAAATTCAGGTTGCAATTCCTGGTTGGGAACCAAGATATGCGTGTCTTTTGAAAAAAATATTGATCTTTCGTATAACTTCAGATCTTGCCGACAAAACTATTTCATTCGCGAGTGAATGTCTTATAGGAATGTTTATGTTCCTGAAGTTATTGGATCTTAGGGTAAACGAATCTTCCTGGTCATGGAATTCTAAAATACAATTCTATTTACAAAACAATTATACCTGGTATAGGAAAATTGTCAGGTACGATATGGAATTCATATGGTATTGCAACGCACATATCTATTTTGACAGTACCTAGAGACTGTATTGTCCCTTGCAGTCTCTGCATTTGAGCAGTGTGATATCTGTACCTGTATCTCCTAGTAGAGTTACCGTTGAATTGGTACTCATATTTTCTAATTTAATAAAGATGCTTAAATTGAGATTAATTTCATATTGTTGGTTGTTGCTCAAGGTGTTGCTTAAGTCCTGAAGTAAATTTGTTATGTGCTCTTGGACTCTTGCCTTTCCGTCAGAATATTTTGGATAATTTGCATGACCGTAGGAGCCAGTCCAGTTTTTTAAGCCTTTTAAAGCCCCAGGTGAACTCCCAGGTAATAGTGGGAATTGACGTTGCCTATCAACCCTCCGTTAAATGTTAGGCCAGTTCAGGTGCCGGAACGGAGACGGGACGAAGGTCACACACGCGGACTTGATAGCTGTGTTCCACTTGGCTGCCCAGGCTTCAATGTCGTGCAGCCATTTGGGACGCAAGCATGGCTGTGTCGTCGGCGTATGTAGCCACTAGTATCTCAGCAGAGGGATCACTGGAGGACGGAACTGGCATATCTGCTGTGTAGAGGGTGTCAAGAAAGGGTCTGAGAACACTTCCTGCGTTCATTGCCAGCATTCTCGATCGGGAGTCTCTCACTGCCACCTCGAAGGCCCGATCAATGATGAAGGATCTCAGGATATTATAGTAGGGTGCTGGAAGAAGAGCCTTAGTTTTATATTGGAGTCCCTTGACATCGAGGAAGACTGCCACCGTGTTTAGCTTAGACTCAAGGCCGTGCGTTACGCGATTGACTATAGGGTGGACTTGTTCCGGGAAAAAGTGTGACTTCCTGAAGCCAAATTGATATTGGGGTATACCTGATACCTGCGGCAGATCCATCAATCGCTTCAACAGAATGCGTTCAAAGACCTTTGAAAAGGTTGGAAGTAAACTTATTGGGCGGTACGAGTCTATCTGCGTTGGAGGTTTGCCGGCTTTGGGTATCATAACGATCCTCGCACGCTTCCAGTGCTTAGGGAGTACCCTAGTCTTAGCATGACGTTATAAATTTTTAGTAGTGCCATAACTATTTTGTGTGGAAGGTATTTGCACGGTTGTCAACACCATCGGGTCTAGGTGTCTTCTTCGGTTGGAGGCCCTCTAACTGGGGATGGGCTGGTTGAGTAGGCACATCCTAAAAGCTTGCGACTTCGTCTTGCTGCGAGTGAATGTGAAAAGGAAATGCTCAGCAAATGCGTTCGTTTTGTCACAATCTGTTTAGAGCCATAGGCCACTGTGTTCCAAAACGGGCGATTGACAGAGCGGCTGCTTTTTTATTCCTTTCGTTAGCTTCCAGACTGAGAGGTCGCTGCTGTTGTCAGGGCCAGTTCCCTCAAGTAGGCTGTTGAGGTTTTCCTCGCGGTTTTTGGCAAGCATCCGACGCAGTTTGCTTAGTTGCAGAATCTCCTGTTGCTATGAAATGCCTCCTGAGGTGTCTTTTGAGGTTCAGAAGAGCTCTTGCCTTCAGATTTAGTATTGGTCATCTAACACTTTTCGGGCTTACTTGGCGCGGTGATGGAGTAGCCCGTCGTCAAGCCTCAATGACAGTGAAGCAGTGAAGCAGTCGATATAAACATTCAGATCGTCGCTAGTGTTGATGGGCGAATTGAGCGCGACGTTATCCTCGACGTGTGTGTTTAAATAGAGCAACGTTTGCATTCGAGGGCAGTGTTCTAGGGGTTCCCTGAAAGTATTGGGCCTCCTTATGCAGTTCAAGGAGAAACGGGAGATGGTCAGATGAAAGCTCAGTGAGGGCTCTTACCTGGATTCGTTGCTGTCTGAAGCCTTTTGATATGCCAAAGTCAATGGCGCTGGGAGTGGCACTCACCCGGTAGGGGTAGCAGGTAACTTCGCCTGTAGCTACAATGTCAATGCCCTCGTCTGCTAGAGCAGAGGACAAAATCCTGCCTCTGACACACATTCTTTAGTTGCCATACCACCTATGCTTGGCGTTCCAGTCAGCTGCAGCAGGGTATTTCCTGCCGAGTTGGGCGAAAAGGGGAGCGGGTTGTAAACTGGTGGTATACTGGGCTAACCGAGTTGGTCGACCATTTTATTAATGTTTGCTAAGCTTGCGTAAGTTTGCTTGCCAAAGATAGGGGTAATAGTTGGTGGAGGTGATGTAATGATATTCTGCTGCTGCTTATTTTAAAAATTGATTTGAAGATATTTTTTTGATGTCGAGTGCAGTATGCCTTGGTGTGCCCATATTCCTGGCACCTGAGGCATTGGACAGGCTCGGTCTTGTTACGCGGCTTCTCCCAGCTAACTTTATGTATGTTTTTATGTTTTAGGAGGTTGTTACTTTCGTCGTTTTTGAGGTTGATGAATCTCATTGTTCAGTGAGAGTTTCGTTACCTTGTTATGACCTTGTTACCTTGTTATTACCTTGCCTTCTTTCTCCAGGCATTCGGTAATGTCTTCCGATGGAACCGCAGTGAATATTACGCATGACAATGCGGAAAGGCCGATCCTCAGGTAGCTGGTGTTGCTGAAAGAGTGTATCATTTTCGGGGAAGTGACGGGCCACAGTTCTGTAGTCGTCAGATAAGTTGCACTATATAGCACAATCACCTGAATTTAAGGTTTTTATTGAGAAGGTGGGTCCAATGAGGGCGTCGAGCTCGTTGGCGAATTCCGGAAAGTTAATCACGCGGGGGACCGTGATTCTTGATACTTTAGATTGACGACGAGTTGGTGAGGGGGCGCCGTTAAGAGGTGTATTAATACTTGCGGGCTTCTGGTTGGCAATACGCTTCTTTTCGTCACGACCAATCGCTGATTGTGAGGTGGATGGTCTTCATTGTCGCTTAAAGCCTGGAAGCGATTTCTGCGGATAATGTCCTCCTGATGAAGGACTGCCTTTTTAAGATGAACAGTGGAGGTCGGTGAGGTGCTTACCGTCGCATTAATTTGGGTCTTGCTAATTGTTCTAGAGTACACACTACCATTTAGTGTTGGTATTAATTATACTGGGATGACATTGTGGAAGTTGCCGTACTAGTGGTAGTACAGGTTGTGAGATCCCATGGGGCGAAGATGGCTGGGCATTCGCGTGACCCACAATTATGTAAATGGGCTTGCGTACCAGCGCGCTGTTCTGATGAGCCGAATTGACTATGCAATTGATTCCATTACGTCGAAGTCAATTGATTTACTTCTACGCGTACCAGCGCTCTGTTCTGATGAGCCGAATTGACTATGCAATTGATTCCATTACGTCGAAGTCAATTGATTTACTTGGTGATGGATTGTCCATGTTTTTTAGTAATTACTTAAAACTTTATTTGATAAAGTTGAAGAATTGCCAGAAGTACATTTGCAGAGCAGGTTCTGAAACCGGCTAAATTTGTAGACCAGACAAGAGCTATAACGGCCGATCGAGCTTAAAGTTTAAGCTTTAATATCGGATCGCCATGCGGGCCACCATAGTGGAGGCGCGGCGACAAAGTATAGATGAGGATTTGATATAAAGTAAATCACTTTGCTAGCACTTTCTGCACTCGCAGATTAATAAGAATAATGCCACAACCGTGGACTTGGTACCGTGGTACAGAAATAAGTGAAGCGGAATATAAAAACGCGTTCTACTCATACGAGAGATCAGGAATGCTCAAGCTCAAGAATGAGTGCTAAGATTTAGGAGGAAGTAGCATCACAATCTGCTTGTGAGGAGGTGGACCACACGACAGAGATCATCTTCGCGTGGGTAAAATTCGGGTTCCCCTTTTGAGACGCCATTCATTTGATGGAAGATTGTCGTCTTTAATGACAACCATTTCGTTTATTTCATTTATGACGGTCCTTTACGTATTCGTGCTTCCAACCCAAGCAGAACTGCTGATTCTGAACCCTGAGGCGATTTAATCTATTAATAATTGAGTTTATCTCAGGTTTAGCAACCTCGAGTAGTGGACAGCCAATAAGGAAATGACCGGGCATCAGTGCCAATAGGTCAGTAGGGTCCGCGGATAGAGAAGAAAAAGGTCTTGAATTTAAACAGGCTTCGATCTTGGATAAGAGAGTTAAAAGCTCTTCGAAAGTATATTTGTAGAAAAGAGTTTTAAAACTTCTAACCCTTGCTTCCTAAAGGCCAACCATATGTGGCGCCGTGGGGGCACTGAAACTTCAGGTAAGCTTATGGTGGTTATAATTGGGGACCACAGTGGACCTAGTCGCCTCCAAGAACTCTTGGGTTAGCACATTGCTTGCTCCCTCGAACGTTTTTCCATTGTCGGAGAAAACTGTAGCGGGGCAGCCGCGTCTCGACACGAAATGAGCGAAAGCTGAGACTGACTTCACGGTGGTCGAATCGGAGCCAGTTTCTAGATGGATGGGTCTAGTGCTGAAATATACAAATACACATACATACCCTTTAATGATAAGACACGCTCTGCTGGTGTAATTTTTAATTTTGAACGGTCTGACAAAGTCGAAGCGCCGTGAAGGGCCGAGAGAACGAAGATCGTTCGGAAAGGAGGGCGCCCATGAGCTGAGGGGATACGCACTGGGGATCACGCCTTATTATGCTAAAGGGCAAACAACTCTACAACGCGCTCATCAAGCCGCCAAAACAAGCTCGATTACGTGACTCCGAGTAGGCTTACATACTGGCCAGCAGATCCAAATAAGCTCCCGGACCTCATTGACCTCGCAATAAGAAGAAAGAACACAAGAAATATTATTAGTGCCGAGTCATCATCAGATCACTCTTCATTCTTATATTTCCTCTCAGGCATCGACCATATATAACTAAGCGGCTCTACAGGCTGACAGACAACAGCACCAACTGGGTAAGGTACGCGAAATATGTTTGTACGCATATGGAACCAACTCATACGGCATTTACCGAGGAGGATGTTGATAGCCTGGTCAAATCGATCGAGGAAACATTCGTTGCTGCAGCCAAGCCCGCTACCGCAGCAGACACCCACAAAATGACAAATTATAGCACGAAAAATCGCCAAATCGAAAAGTCAGTAGTTGAAAAACGAAGACTAGGAAGAGAATGGCAGAATCACAGATCCCCAACGGCTAAAGAACAACTAAAAACGAGTGAGAAAAGTTATCTTCGGCTTGCCGAAGATGGTATACCCTTGAAAACAAAAAGTTTTCCATACAAAGACTTGTTTTTATATGGGTCGTTTGTATGGCAGCTATATGATATAGTGGTCCGATCCGGATCAAACTTTTAAAAATCATGTATGGCTATGTCAAATGGAAAATTTTGAATTCGGTTGCAATAGGTTGGAAAACAAAAAAAATTTCCATATTAAGACTTGTTTTCATATCGGTCGTTTGTATTGCAGCTATATGATATAGTGGTCCGATCCGGATAAAACTTTTGAAAATCATGTATGGCTATGTCAAATGGTTAAATATTGAATTCGGTTGCAATAGCTTGGAACACAAAAAGTTTTCTATACAAAGACTTGTTTTCATATCGGTCGTTGGTATGGCAGCTATATGATATAGTCATCTGATCCGGATCAAACTTTTAAAAATCATGTATGGCTATGTCAAATGGAAAATTTTGAATTCGCTTGCATAAATTGGAAAACAAAAAAATTTTCCATACCAAGACTTGTTTTCATATCGGTCGTTTGTATGGCAGCTATATGATATAATAGTCCGATCCGGACCAAACTTTCAAAAATCATGTGCGGCTACGGCGAATGAATAGGTGCTGAATTCGGTTGCAATAGCTGGGAAAACAAAAAAATTTTCCATACCAAGACTTGTTTTCATATCGGTCGTTTGTATTGCAGCTATATGATATAGTTGTCCGATCCGAATAAAACTTTTGAAAATCGTGTATGGTTATGTCAAATGGATAAATGTTGAATTCGGTCGCAATAGGTTGGAACACAAAAGTTTTCCATACAAAGATAATATTGTTTTCATATCAGTCGTTTGTATTGCAGCTATATGATATAGTCGTCCGATCCAGACCAAACTTTTACAAATCGTGTATGGCTATGTCAAATGGAAAATTTTGAATTCGCTTGCAATAAATTGGAAAACAAAAAAATTTTCCATACCAAGTCTTGTTTTCATATCGGTCGTTTGTATGGCAGCTATATGATATAGTAGTCCGATCCGGATAAAACTTTTGAAAATCATGTATGGCTATGTCAAATGGTTAAATATTGAATTCGGTTGCAATAGCTTGGAACACAAAAAGTTTTCTATACAAAGACTTGTTTTCATATCCGTCGTTGGTATGGCAGCTATATGATATAGTCATCTGATCCGGATCAAACTTTTAAAAATCATGTATGGCTATGTCAAATGGAAAATTTTGAATTCGCTTGCAATAAATTGGAAAACAAAAAAGTTTTCCATACAAAGACTTGTTTTCATATCGGTCGTTTTCATGGCAGCTATACGATATAGTGATCCGATCCGGATAAAACTTTTAAGAATCGTGTGTGTCTATGTCAAATGGATAAATGTTGAATTCGGTTGCAATAGGTTGGAAAACAAAAAATTTTCCATACAAAGACTTGTTTTCATATCGGTCGTTTGTATTGCAGCTATATGATATAGTTGTCCGATCCGAATAAAACTTTTGAAAATCGTGTATGGTTATGTCAAATGGATAAATGTTGAATTCGGTCGCAATAGGTTGGAACACAAAAAGTTTTCCATACAAAGACAATATTGTTTTCATATCAGTCGTTTGTATTGCAGCTATATGATATAGTCGTCCGATCCAGACCAAACTTTTACAAATCGTGTATGGCTATGTCAAATGAATAAATGTTGCATTCGGTTGCATTAGGTTGGAATACAAAAAAATTTTCCATATTAAGACTTGTGTTCATATCGGACGTTTGTATGGCAGCTATATGACATTGTGATCCGATCCGCATAAAACTTTTAAAAATCATGTACGTCAATGTCGAATGAATAAATGTTGAATTCGGTTGCAATAGCTTGGAAAAGAAAACAGTTTTACACACAGACTTGTTTCCATATCGGTCGTTTGTATTGCAGCTATATGACATAGTGGTCCGATCCGGACCAAACTTTCACATATCGTGTATGGCTATGCCAAACGGACAAATTTTGAATTCGGTTGCAATACCTTGGACAACAAAAAAGTTTTCCATACAAAGACTTGGTTTCATGTCGGTCGTTTGTATGGCAGCTATATGATATAGTCATCTGATCCGGATCAAACTTTTAAAAATCATGTATGGCTATGTCAAATGGAAAATTTTGAATTCGGTTGCAATAGGTTGGAAAACAAAAAAAATTTCTATATTAAGACTTGTTTTCATATCGGTCGTTTGTATTGCAGCTATATGATATAGTGGTCCGATCCGGATAAAACTTTTGAAAATCATGTATGGCTATGTCAAATGGTTAAATATTGAATTCGGTTGCAATAGCTTGGAACACAAAAAGTTTTCTATACAAAGACTTGTTTTCATATCGGTCGTTGGTATGGCAGCTATATGATATAGTGGTCCGATCCGGACCAAACTTTCACATACCGTGTATGGCTATGTTAAATGGTGAATGTTGAATTCGGTTGCATTAGGTTGGCAAATAAAAAAGTTTTCTATACAAAGACTTGGTTTCATGTCGGTCGTTTGTATGGCAGCTATATGATATAGTCATGTGATCCGGATCAAACTTTCAAAAATCATGTATAGCTATGTTAAATGGATAAATGTTGAATTCGGTTGCAATAGGTCGGAAAACAAAAAAGTTTTCCATACAAAGATTTGTTTTCATATCGGTCGTTTGTATTGCAGCTATATGATATAGTGGTCCGATCCGGACTAAACTCTCACAAATTGTATACAGCTATGTCAAATGAATAAATGTTGAATTCGGTTGCAATAGCTTGGAAAACAAAAAAATTTTCCATATTAAGACTTGTTTTCATATCGGACGTTTGTATGGTAGCTATATGATACAGTGATCCGATCCACATAAAACTTTTGAAAATCATGAACGTCAATGTCGAATGGATAAATGTTAAATTCGGTTGCAATAGCTTGGAAAAGAAAAAGTTTTCCATACAAAGACTTGATTTCATATCGGTCGTTTGTATTGCAGCTATATGATGTAGTTGTCCGATCCGGATAAAACTTTTGAAAATCGTGTAGTGCTATGTCAAATAAGAAAATGTTGAATTCGGTTGCAATAGATTGGAACAGAAAAAAGTTTCCCACACATAGACTTGTTTTCATATCGGTCGTTTGTATGGCAGCTATATGATATAGTGATCCGATCCGGATAAAACTTTTAAAAATCGTGTGTGTCTATGTCAAATGGATAAATGTTGAATTCGGTTGCAATAGCTTGGAACACAAAAAGTTTCCCATACAAAGACTTGTTTTCATATCGGTCGTTTGTATTGCAGCTATATGATATAGTTGTCCGATCCGAATAAAACTTTTGAAAATCGTGTATGGTTATGTCAAATGGATAAATGTTGAATTCGGTCGCAATAGGTTGGAACACAAAAGTTTTCCATACAAAGACAATATTGTTTTCATATCAGTCGTTTGTATTGCAGCTATATGATATAGTCGTCCGATCCAGACCAAACTTTTACAAATCGTGTATGGCTATGTCAAATGAATAAATGTTGCATTCGGTTGCATTAGGTTGGAATACAAAAAAATTTTCCATATTAAGACTTGTGTTCATATCGGACGTTTGTATGGCAGCTATATGACATTGTGATCCGATCCGCATAAAACTTTTAAAAATCATGTACGTCAATGTCGAATGAATAAATGTTGAATTCGGTTGCAATAGCTTGGAAAAGAAAACAGTTTTACACACAGACTTGTTTCCATATCGGTCGTTTGTATTGCAGCTATATGACATAGTGGTCCGATCCGGACCAAACTTTCACATATCGTGTATGGCTATGCCAAACGGACAAATTTCGGTTGCAATACCTTGGAAAACAAAAAAGTTTTCCATACAAAGACTTGGTTTCATGTCGGTCGTTTGTATGGCAGCTATATGATATAGTCATCTGATCCGGATCAAACTTTTAAAAATCATGTATGGCTATGTCAAATGGAAAATTTTGAATTCGGTTGCAATAGGTTTTCCATACAAAGACTTGTTTTCATATCGGTCGTTTGTATTGCAGCTATATGATGTAGTTGTCCGATCCGGATAAAACTTTTGAAAATCGTGTAGTGCTATGTCAAATAAGAAAATGTTGAATTCGGTTGCAATAGATTGGAACAGAAAAAAGTTTCCCACACATAGACTTGTTTTCATATCGGTCGTTTGTATGGCAGCTATATGATATAGTGATCCGATCCGGATAAAACTTTTAAAAATCGTGTGTGTCTATGTCAAATGGATAAATGTTGAATTCGGTTGCAATAGGTTGGAAAACAAAAAAATTTTCCATACAAAGACTTGTTTTCTTATCGGTCGTTTTCATGGCAGCTATACGATATAGTGATCCGATCCGGATAAAACTTTTAAAAATCGTGTAGTGCAATGTCAAATAAATAAATGTTGAATTCGGTTGCAATAGATTGGAACAGAAAAAAGTTTCCCACACAAAGACTTGTTTTCATATCGGTCGTTTGTATGGCAGCTATATGATTTAGTGATCCGATCCGGATAAAACTTTTAAAAATCGTGTGTGTCTATGTCAAATGGATAAATGTTGAATTCGGTTGCAATAGGTCGGAAAACAAAAAAGTTTTCCATACAAAGATTTGTTTTCATATCGGTCGTTTGTATTGCAGCTATATGATATAGTGGTCCGATCCGGACTAAACTCTGACAAATTGTATACAGCTATGTCAAATGAATAAATGTTGAATTCGGTTGCAATAGCTTGGAAAACCAAAAAATTTTCCATATTAAGACTTGTTTTCATATCGGACGTTTGTATGGTAGCTATATGATACAGTGATCCGATCCACATAAAACTTTTGAAAATCATGAACGTCAATGTCGAATGGATAAATGTTGAATTCGGTTCCAATAGCTTGGAAAAGAAAAAAGTTTTCCATACAAAGACTTGTTTTCATATCGGTCGTTTGTATTGCAGCTATATGATGTAGTTGTCCGATCCGGATAAAACTTTTGAAAATCGTGTAGTGCTATGTCAAATAAATAAATGTTGAATTCGGTTGCAATAGATTGGAACAGAAAAAAGTTTCCCACACAAAGACTTGTTTTCATATCGGTCGTTTGTATGGCAGCTATATGATATAGTGGTCCGATCCAGACCAAACTTTCACATATCGTGTATGGCTATGTCAAATAGGGGAATGTTGAATTCGGTTGCAATAGCTTGGAACACAAAAGTTTTCCATACAAAGACTTGTTTTCATATCGGTCGTTTGTATTGCAGCTATATGATACAGTCTGCGATCCAGACCGAACTTTTACAAATCGTGTATGGCTATGTCAAATGAATAAATTTTGAATTCGGTTGCATTAGGTTGGAAAACAAAAAAATTGTCCATATTAAGACTTGTTTTAATATCGGACGTTTGAATATCAGCTATAAGATATAGTGATCCGATCCGCATAAAACTTTTAAAAATCATGTACGTCTATGTTGAATGGATAAATGTTGAATTCGGTTGCAATAGCTTGGAAAAGAAAAAAGTTTCCCACACAAAGACTTGTTTTCATATGGGTCGTTTGTATTGCAGCTATATGATATAGTGGTCCGATCCGGACCAAACTTTCACATATCGTGTATGGCTATGCCAAATGGACAAATGTTGAATTCGGTTGCAATACTTTGGAAAACAAAAACGTTTTCCATACAAAGACTTGGTTTCATGTCGGTCGTTTGTATGGCAGCTATCTGATATAGTCATCTGATCCGGATCAAACTTTTAAAAATCATGTATGGCTATGTCAAATGGATAAATGTTGAATTCGGTTGCAATAGGTTGGAAACCAAAAAAATTTTCCATATTAAGACTTGTTTTCATATCGGTCGTTTGTATGGCAGCTATATGATATAGTAGTCCAATCCGGACCAAACTTTCAAAAATCATGTGCGGCTACGGCGAATAAATAGGTGCTGAATTCGGTTGCAATAGCTTGGAAAAGAAAAAAGTTTTCCACACAAAGACTTGTTTTCAGATGGGACGTTTGTATGGCAGCTATATGATATAGTGATCCGATCCGCATAAAACCATAAAAATCATGTACGACTAAGTCGAATGAATATTTGTTGAATTCGATTGCAATAGCTTGGAAAACAAAAAAGTTTCCCTTACAAAGACTTGTTTTCATATCGGTCGTTTGTATTGCAGCTATACGATATAGTGATCCGATCCGGATCAAACTTTAAAAAATCATGTATAGCTATGTCAAATGAATAAATGTTGAATTCGGTTGAAATAGCTTGGAAAACAAAAAAATTTTCCATATTAAGACTTGTTTTCATGTCGGACGTTTGTATGGTAGCTATATGATACAGTGATCCGATCCACATAAAACTTTTAAAAATCATGAACGTCAATGTCGAATGGATAAATGTTGAATCCGGTTGCAATAGCTTGGAAAAGAAAAAAGTTTTCCATACAAAGACTTGTTTTCATATCGGTCGTTTGTATTGCAGCTATATGATGTAGTTGTCCGATCCGGATAAAACTTTTAAAAATCGTGTAGTGCTATGCCAAATAAATAAATGTTGAATTCGGTTGCAATAGATTGGAACAGAAAAAAGTTTTCCACACAAAGACTTGTTTTCATATCGGTCGTTTGTATGGCAGCTATATGATATAGTGATCCGATCCGGATAAAACTTTTAAAAATCGTGTGTGTCTATGTCAAATGGATAAATGTTGAATTCGGTTGCAATAGGTTGGAAAACAAAAAAATTTTCCATACAAAGACTTGTTTTCTTATCGGTCGTTTTCATGGCAGCTATACGATATAGTGATCCGATCCGGATAAAACTTTTAAAAATCGTGTAGTGCAATGTCAAATAAATAAATGTTGAATTCGGTTGCAATAGATTGGAACAGAAAAAAGTTTCCCACACAAAGACTTGTTTCATATCGGTCGTTTGTATGGCAGCTATATGATATAGTGATCCGATCCGGATAAAACTTTTAAAAATCGTGTGTGTCTATGTCAAATGGATAAATGTTGAATTCGGTTGCAATAGGTCGGAAAACAAAAAAGTTTTCCATACAAAGATTTGTTTTCATATCGGTCGTTTGTATTGCAGCTATATGATATAGTGGTCCGATCCGGACTAAACTCTCACAAATTATATACAGCTATGTCAAATGAATAAATGTTGAATTCGGTTGCAATAGCTTGGAAAACAAAAAAATTTTCCATATTAAGACTTGTTTTCATATCGGACGTTTGTATGGTAGCTATATGATACAGTGATCCGATCCACATAAAACTTTTGAAAATCATGAACGTCAATGTCGAATGGATAAATGTTGAATTCGGTTGCAATAGCTTGGAAAAGAAAAAGTTTTCCATACAAAGACTTGTTTTCATATCGGTCGTTTGTATTGCAGCTATATGATGTAGTTGTCCGATCCGGATAAAACTTTTGAAAATCGTGTAGTGCTATGTCAAATAAATAAATGTTGAATTCGGTTGCAATAGGTTGGAAACCAAAAAAATTTTCCATATTAAGACTTGTTCTCATATCGGTCGTTTGTATGGCAGCTATATGATATAGAAGTCCAATCCGGACCAAACTTTCAAAAATCATGTGCGGCTATGGCGAATAAATAGGTGCTGAATTCGGTTGCAATAGCTTGGAAAAGAAAAAAGTTTTCCACACAAAGACTTGTTTTCAGATGGGACGTTTGTATGGCAGCTATATGATATAGTGATCCCATCCGCATAAAACTTTAAAAATCATGAACGACTAAGTCGAATGAATATTTGTTGAATTCGATTGCAATAGCTTGGAAAACAAAAAAGTTTCCCTTACAAAGACTTGTTTTCATATCGGTCGTTTGTATTGCAGCTATACGATATAGTGATCCGATCCGGATCAAACTTTAAAAAATCATGGATAGCTATGTCAAATTTATAAATGTTTAATTCGGTTGCAATAGGTTGGAAAACAAAAAAATTTTTCATATTAAGACTTGTTTTCATATCGGACGTTTGAATGGTAGCTATATGATATAGTGATCCGATCCACATAAAACTTTTAAAAATCATGAACGTCTATGTCGAATGGATAAATGTTGAATTCGGTTGCAATAGCTTGGAAAAGAAAAAAGTTTTCCATACAAAGACTTGTTTTTATATCGGTCGTTTGTATTGCAGCTATATGATATACTTTCACAAAATTTCACAAATTGTGTATGGCTATGTCAAATGATTTAAAGTTGAATTCGGTTGCATCAGGTTGGAAAACAAAAAAATTTTCCATATTAAGACTTGTTTTCATGTCGGTCGTTTGCATGGCAGCTATATGATATAGTGGCCCGATCCGGACCAAACTTTTACTAATCGTGTATCCCAATTTCAAATGGATAAATGTTGAATTCGGTTGCATTAAGTTGGAAAACAAAAAAAATTTTTCATATTAAGACTTGTTTTCTTATCGGGCGTTTTTATGGCAGCTATAAAATATAGTGGTCCGATCCGGACCAAACTTCCACAAATCGTGTATAGTCAAATGGATAAATGTTGAATTCGGTTGCATTAGGTTGGAAAACAAAAAAGTTTTCCATACAAAGACTTGGTTTCATATCGGTCGTTTGTATGGCAGCTGTATGATATAGTGATCCGATCCGCATAAAACTTTTAAAAATCATGTACGACTAAGTCGAATGAATATTTGTTGAATTCGATTGCAATAGCTTGGAAAACAAAAAAGTTTCCCTTACAAAGACTTGTTTTCATATCGGTCGTTTGTATGGCAGCTATACGATATAGTGATCCAATCCACATAAAACTTTTAAAAATCATGAACGTCTATGTCAAATGGATAAATGTTGAATTCGGTTGCAATAGCTTGGAAAAGAAAAAAGTTTTCCATACAAAGACTTGTTTTCATATCGGTCGTTTGTATGGCAGCTATACGATATAGTGATTTAATCCACATAAAACTTTTAAAAATCATGAACGTCTATGTCAAATGGATAAATGTTGAATTCGGTCGCAATAGCTTGGAAAAGAAAAAAGTTTTCCATACAAAGACTTGTTTTCATATCGGTCGTTTGCATATGCTATATGATATAGTAATCCGATCCGGCTAACACTTTTGAAAATCATGAACCCCTATGTCAAATGGACAAATGTTGAATTCGGTTGCATTAGGTTGGAAAACAAAAAAGTTTTCCATACAAAGACTTGGTTTCATATCGGTCTTTTGTATGGCAGCTATATGAAATAGTGATCCGATCCACATAAAACTTTTAAAAATCATGAATGTCTATTTCGAATGGATAAATGTTGAATTCGGTTTCAATAGCTTGGAAAAGAAAAAAGTTTTCCATACAAGGACTTGTTTTCATATCGGTCGTTTGTATTGCAGCTATATCCGATCCGGATCAAACTTTTACAAATGGTGTATGGCTTTATCGAATGAATAAATGTTGAATTCGGTTGCATTGGGTTGGAAAACAAAAAAGTTTTCCATACAAAGACTTGGTTTCATATCGGTCGTTTGCATGCCAGCTATATGATATAGTAATCCGATCCGGATAAAACTTTCAAAAATCATGTACCTCTATGTCAAATGGACAAATGTTGAATTCGGTTGCAATACCTTGGAAAATAAAAAAGTTTCTCACACAAAGACTTGTTTTCATATCGGTCGTTTGTATTGCAGCTATATGATATAGTCGTCCGATCCGGACCAAACATTCACATATCGTGTACGGCTCTTTCAAATAAATAAATGTTGAATCCGGTTGCATTAGGTTGGAAAACAAAAAAATTTTCCTTGTTAAGACTTGTTTTATATCGGTCGTTTGCATGGCAGCTATACGATATAGTAATCCGATCCGAAACAAACTTTCAAAAATTATGTACGTCTATGTTACATGGATAACTGTTGAATTCGGTTGCAATACCTTGGAAAAAAAAAAAGTTTCCCACACAAAGACTTGTTTTCATATCGGTCGTTTGTATGGCAGCTATATGATATAGTGGTCCGATCCAGACCAAACTTTTTCTAATCGTGTATCGCAATCTAAAATGAATAAATGTTGAATTCGGTTGCATTAAGTTGGAAAACAAAAAAAATTTTCTATATGAAGACTTGTTTTCATATCGGACGTTTGTATGGCAGCTATATGATATTGTTATCCGATCCGCATAAAACTTTTACAAATTATGTATCGCTCTGTCAAATGGATAAATGTTGAATTCAATTGCAATAGCTTGGAAAACAAAAAAGTTTTCCATACAAAGACTTTGTATTATATCGGTCGTTTGTATGGCAGCTATACGATATAGCGGTCCGATCCGGACCAAACTTTCACATATGGTGTATGGCTATGTTATATGGACAAATGTTGAATTCGGTTGCAATACCTTGGAAAAGAAAAAAAATTCCCACACAAAGACTTGTTTGCATATCGGTCGTTTGCATGGCAGCTATACGATATAGTTGTCCGATCCGGATAAAACTTTTGAAAATCGTGTATGGTTATGTCAAATGGATAAATGTTGAATTCGGTTGCAATAGCTTGGAACACAAAAAGTTTTCCATATTAAGACTTGTTTTCATATCGGTCGTTTGTATGGCAGCTATATGATATAGTGGTGCGATCCGGACCAAACTTTCACATATCGTGTATGGCTATGTCAAATAAATAAATGTTGAATTCCGTTGCATTAAGTTGGAAAACAAAAAAAATTTCCATATAAAGA
Source organism: Drosophila merina (assembly GCA_035047645.1). Lineage (NCBI taxonomy): Eukaryota > Metazoa > Arthropoda > Insecta > Diptera > Drosophilidae > Drosophila > Drosophila merina. Next base: position 2,374,683 of record JAWNPH010000076.1, on the reverse strand, counting down.
CTTGTTTTCATATCGGTCGTTTGTATGGCAGCTATACGATATAGTGATCTAATCCACATAAAACTTTTAAAAATCATGAACGTCTATGTCGAATGGATAAATGTTGAATTCGGTTGCAATAGCTTGGAAAAGAAAAAAGTTTTCCATACAAAGAGTTGTTTTCATATCGGTCGTTTGTATTGCAGCTATATGATATAGTTGTCCGATCCGGATCAAACTTTTACAAATTATGTATGGCTCTGTCAAATGAATAAATGTTGAATTCGGTTGCATTAGGTTGGAAAACAAAAAAATTTTCCATATTAAGACTTGTTTTCATATCGGACGTTTGTCTGGTAGCTATATGATATAGTGATCCGATCCACATAAAACTTTTAAAAATCATGAACGTCTATGTCGAATGGATAAATGTTGAATTCGGTTGCAATAGCTTGGAAAAGAAAAAGTTTTCCATACAAAGACTTGTTTTCATATCGGTCGTTTGTATTGCAGCTATATGATACAGTGGTCCGATCCGGATCAAACTTTTACAAATTATGTATGGCTGTGTCAACTGAATAAATGTTGAATTCGGTTGCATTAGGTTGGAAAACAAAAAAATTTTCCATATTAAGACTTGTTTTCACATCGGGCGTTTGTATGGCAGCTATAAAATATAGTGGTCCGATCCAGACCAAACTTCCAAAAATCGTGTATAGCTATGTCAAATGGATAAATTTTGAATTGGTTGCATTAGGTTGGAAAACAAAAAAAATTTTCATATTAAGACTTGTTTTCATATCGGTCGTTTGCATGGCAGCTATATGATATAGTAATCCGATCCGGATAAAACTTTCAAAAATCATGAACCTCTATGTCAAATGGACATATGTTGAATTCGGTTGCAATACCTTGGAAAAGAAAAAAGTTTCTCACACAAAGACTTGTTTTCATATCGGTCGTTTGTATTGCAGCTATATGATATAGTCTTCCGATCCAGACCAAACTTTCACATATCGTGTATGGCTATGTCGAATGAATAAGTGTTGAATTTGGTTGCATTACGTTGGAAAACAAAAAAATTTTCCTTGTTAAGACTTGTTTTATATCGGTCGTTTGCATGGCAGCTATACGATATAGTAATCCGATCCGAAACAAACTTTCAAAAATTATGTACGTCTATGTTACATGGATAACTGTTGAATTCGGTTGCAATACCTTGGAAAAAAAAAGTTTCCCACACAAAGACTTGTTTTCATATCGGTCGTTTGTATGGCAGCTATATGATATAGTGGTCCGATCCAGACCAAACTTTTTCTAATCGTGTATCGCAATCTAAAATGAATAAATGTTGAATTCGGTTGCATTAAGTTGGAAAACAAAAAAATTTTCTATATGAAGACTTGTTTTCATATCGGTCGTTTGCATGGCAGCTATATGATATAGTTGTCCGATCCGGATAAAACTTTTGAAAATCGTGTATGGTTATGTCAAATGAATAAATGTTGAATTCGGTTGCAATAGCTTGGAACACAAAAAGTTTTCCATACAAAGACTTGTTTTCATATCGGTCGTTTGTATTGCAGCTATATGATATAGTGGTCCGATCCAGACCAAACTTTTACTAATCATGTATCGCAATTTTAAATGAATAAATGTTGAACTCCGTTGCACTAAGATGGAAAACAAAAAAAATTTCCATATAAAGCCTTGTGTTCATATCGGTCGTTTGTATTGCAGCTATATGGTATAGTGGTCCGATCCAGACCAACCTTTTACTAATCATGTATCGCAATTTTAAATGAATAAGTGTTGAATGCGGTTGCATTAAGTTGGAAAACAAACAAATTTTCCATATAAAGACTTGTTTTTATATCGGTCGTTTGGATGGCAGCTATATGATATAGTAATCCGATCCGGATAAAACTTTCAAAAATTATGTACGTCTATGTTAAATGGATAAATGTTGAATTCAATTGCAATAGCTTGGAAAACAAAAAAGTTTACCATACAAAGACTTGTTTTCATACCGGTCGTTTGTATGGCAGCTGTATGATATAGTGGTCCGCTCCGGACCAAAGTTTCACAAATCGTGTATGGCTATGTCAAATGAATAAATGTTGAATTCCGTTGCATTAAGTTGGAAAACAAAAAAAATTTCCATATAAAGACTTGTTTTCATATCGGTCGTTTGTATGGCAGCTATACGATATAGTGATCTAATCCACATAAAACTTTTAAAAATCATGAACGTCTATGTCGAATGGATAAATGTTGAATTCGGTTGCAATAGCTTGGAAAAGAAAAAAGTTTTCCATACAAAGAGTTGTTTTCATATCGGTCGTTTGTATTGCAGCTATATGATATAGTTGTCCGATCCGGATCAAACTTTTACAAATTATGTATGGCTCTGTCAAATGAATAAATGTTGAATTCGGTTGCATTAGGTTGGAAAACAAAAAAATTTTCCATATTAAGACTTGTTTTCATATCGGATGTTTGCATGGCAGCTATATGATATTGTAATCCGATCCGGATCAAACTTTCAAAACTTATGTACGTCTATGTTAGATGGATAAATGTTGAATTCAATTGCAATAGCTTGGAAAACAAAAAAGTTTACCATACAAAGACTTGTTTTCATATCGGTCGTTTGTATTGCAGCTATATGATATAGTGGTCCGATCCAGACCAAACTTTCACATATCGTGTATGGCTACGTTGGATGAATAAATGTTGAATTCGGGTGCATTAGGTTGGAAAACAAAAAAGTTTTCCTTACAAAGACTTTGTATTATATCGGTCGTTTGTATGGCAGCTATACGATATAGCGGTCCGATCCGGACCAAACTTTCACATATGGTGTATGGCTATGTTAAATGGACAAATGTTGAATTCGGTTGCAATATCTTGGAAAAGAAAAAAAAATTCCCACACAAAGACTTGTTTGCATATCGGTCGTTTGCATGGCAGCTATACGATATAGTTGTCCGATCCGGATAAAACTTTTGAAAATCGTGTATGGCTATGTCAAATGGATAAATGTTGAATTCGGTTGCAATAGCTTGGAACACAAAAAAGTTTTCCATATTAAGACTTGTTTTCATATCGGTCGTTTGTATGGCAGCTATATGATATAGTGGTGCGATCCGGACCAAACTTTCACATATCGTGTATGGCTATGTCAAATAAATAAATGTTGAATTCCGTTGCATTAAGATGGAAAACAAAAAAAATTTCCATATAAAGACTTGTTTTCATATCGGTCGTTTGTATGGCAGCTATATGATATAGTGATCCGATCCACATAAAACTTTTAAAAATCATGAACGTCTATGTCGAATGGATAAATGTTGAATTCACTTGCATTAGCTTGGAAAAGAAAAAAGTTTTCCATACAACGACTTGTTTTCATATCGGTCGTTTGTATTGCAGCTATATGGTATAGTGGCCCGATCCGGACCAAACTTTTACTAATCGTGTATCCCAATTTCAACTGAATAAATGTTGAATTCGGTTGCATTAGGTTGGAAAACAAAAAAATTTTCCATATTAAGACTTGTTTTCACATCGGGCGTTTGTATGGCAGCTATAAAATATAGTGGTCCGATCCAGACCAAACTTCCACAAATCGTGTACAGCTAAGTCAAATGGAAAAATTTTGAATTCGGTTGCATTAGGTTGGAAAACAAAGAAAATTTTCATATTAAGACTTGTTTTCATATCGGTCGTTTGTATGGCAGCTATATGATATAGTGATCCGATCCACATAAAACTTTTAAAAATCATGAACGTCTATGTCGAATGGATAAATGTTGAATTCACTTGCATTAGCTTGGAAAAGAAAAAAGTTTCTCACACAAAGACTTTTTTTTATATCGGTCGTTTGCATGGCAGCTATACGATATAGTAATCCGATCCGGATCAAACTTTCAAAAATTATGTACGTCTATGTTAAATGGATAAATGTTGAATTCGGTTGCAATACGTTGGAAAAAAAAAAGTTTCCCACACAAAGACTTGTTTTCATATCGGTCGTTTGTATGGCAGCTATATGATATAGTGGTCCGATCCCGACCAAACTTTTTCTAATCGTGTATCGCAATCTTAAATGAATAAATGTTGAATTCGGTTGCATTAAGTTGGAAAACAAAAAAAATTTTCCATATAAAGACTTGTTTTCATATCGGTCGTTTGCATGGCAGCTATATGATATAGTTGTCCGATCCGGATAAAACTTTTGAAAATCGTGTATGGTTATGTCAAATGAATAAATGTTGAATTCCGTTGCAATAGCTTGGAACACAAAAAGTTTTCCATGCAAAGACTTGTTTTCATATCGGTCGTTTGTATTGCAGCTATATGATATAGTGGTCCGATCCAGACCAAACTTTTAGTAATCATGTATCGCAATTTTAAATGAATAAATGTTGAATTCCGTTGCATTAAGATGGAAAACAAAAAAAATTTCCATACAAAGACTTGTTTTCATATCGGTCGTTAGTATTGCAGCTATATGATATAGTGGTCCGATCCAGACCAAACTTTTACTAATCATGTATCGCAATTTTGAATAAATAAATGTTGAATTCGGTTGCATTAAGTTGGAAAACAAACAAATTTTCCATATAAAGAGTTGTTTTCATATCGGTCGTTTGCATGGCAGCTATATGATATAGTAATCCGATCCGGATCAAACTTTCAAAAATTATGTACTTCTATGTTAAATGGATAAATGTTGAATTCAATTGCAATAGCTTGGAAAACAAAAAAGTTTTCCATACAAAGACTTGTTTTCATAGCGGTCGTTTGTATGGCAGCTGTATGATATAGTGGTCCGCTCCGGACCAAAGTTTCACAAATCGTGTATGGCTATGTCAAATAAATAAATGTTGAATTCCGTTGCATTAAGATGGAAAACAAAAAAATTTCCATATAAAGACTTGTTTTCATATCGGTCGTTTGTATGGCAGCTATACGATATAGTGATCTAATCCACATAAAACTTTTAAAAATCATGAACGTCTATGTCGAATGGACAAATGTTGAATTCGGTTGCAATACCTTGGAAAAGAAAAAAGTTTCTCACACAAAGACTTGTTTTCATATCGGTCGTTTGTATTGCAGCTATATGATATAGTGGTCCGATACAGACCAAACTTTCACATATCGTGTATGGCTATGTTGGATGAATAAATGTTGAATTCGGGTGCATTAGGTTGGAAAACAAAAAAGTTTTCCTTACAAAGACTTTGTATTATATCGGTCGTTTGTATGGCAGCTATACGATATAGTAATCCGATCCGGACCAAACTTTCACATATGGTGTATGGCTATGTTAAATGGACAAATGTTGAATTCGGTTGCAATATCTTGGAAAAGAAAAAAAATTCCCACACAAAGACTTGTTTGCATATCGGTCGTTTGCATGGCAGCTATACGATATAGTTGTCCGATCCGGATAAAACTTTTGAAAATCGTGTATGGTTATGTCAAATGGATAAATGTTGAATTCGGTTGCAATAGCTTGGAACACAAAAAGTTTTCCATATTAAGACTTGTTTTCATATCGGTCGTTTGTATGGCAGCTATATGATATAGTGGTGCGATCCGGACCAAACTTTCACATATCGTGTATGGCTATGTCAAATAAATAAATGTTGAATTCCGTTGCATTAAGATGGAAAACAAAAAAAATTTCCATATAAAGACTTGTTTTCATATCGGTCGTTTGTATGGCAGCTATATGATATAGTGATCCGATCCACATAAAACTTTTAAAAATCATGAACGTCTATGTCGAATGGATAAATGTTGAATTCGCTTGCATTAGCTTGGAAAAGAAAAAAGTTTTCCATACAACGACTTGTTTTCATATCGGTCGTTTGTATTGCAGCTATATGATATAGTGGCCCGATCCGGACCAAACTTTTACTAATCGAGTATCCCAATTTCAACTGAATAAATGTTGAATTCGGTTGCATTAGGTTGGAAAACAAAGAAAATTTTCATATTAAGACTTGTTTTCATATCGGTCGTTTGCATGGCAGCTATATGATATAGTAATCCGATCTAGATAAAACTTTCAAAAATCATGAACCTCTATGTCAGATGGACAAATGTTGAATTCGGTTGCAATACCTTGGAAAAGAAAAAAGTTTCTCACACAAAGACTTTTTTTATATCGGTCGTTTGCATGGCAGCTATACGATATAGTAATCCGATCCGGATCAAACTTTCAAAAATTATGTACGTCTATGTTAAATGGATAAATGTTGAATTCGGTTGCAATACGTTGGAAAAAAAAAGTTTCCCACACAAAGACTTGTTTTCATATCGGTCGTTTGTATGGCAGCTATATGATATAGTGGTCCGATCCCGACCAAACTTTTTCTAATCGTGTATCGCAATCTTAAATGAATAAATGTTGAATTCGGTTGCATTAAGTTGGAAAACAAAAAAAATTTTCCATATAAAGACTTGTTTTCATATCGGTCGTTTGCATGGCAGCTATATGATATAGTTGTCCGATCCGGATAAAACTTTTGAAAATCGTGTATGGTTATGTCAAATGAATAAATGTTGAATTCCGTTGCAATAGCTTGGAACACAAAAAGTTTTCCATGCAAAGACTTGTTTTCATAACGGTCGTTTGTATTGCAGCTATATGATATAGTGGTCCGATCCAGACCAAACTTTTAGTAATCATGTATCGCAATTTTAAATAAATAAATGTTGAATTCCGTTGCATTAAGATGGAAAACAAAAAAAATTTCCATATAAAGACTTGTTTTCATATCGGTCGTTAGTATTGCAGCTATATGATATAGTGGTCCGATCCAGACCAAACTTTTACTAATCATGTATCGCAATTTTGAATAAATAAATGTTGAATGCGGTTGCATTAAGTTGGAAAACAAACAAATTTTCCATATAAAGAGTTGTTTTCATATCGGTCGTTTGCATGGCAGCTATATTATATAGTAATCCGATCCGGATCAAACTTTCAAAAATTATGTACTTCTATGTTAAATGGATAAATGTTGAATTCAATTGCAATAGCTTGGAAAACGAAAAAGTTTTCCATACAAAGACTTGTTTTCATAGCGGTCGTTTGTATGGCAGCTGTATGATATAGTGGTCCGCTCCGGACCAAAGTTTTACAAATCGTGTATGGCTATGTCAAATAAATAAATGTTGAATTCCGTTGCATTAAGATGGAAAACAAAAAAAATTTCCATATAAAGACTTGTTTTCATATCGGTCGTTTGTATGGCAGCTATATGATATAGTGGTGCGATCCGGACCAAACTTTCACATATCGTGTATGGCTATGTCAAATAAATAAATGTTGAATTCCGTTGCATTAAGATGGAAAACAAAAAAAATTTCCATATAAAGACTTGTTTTCATATCGGTCGTTTGTATGGCAGCTATATGATATAGTGATCCGATCCACATAAAACTTTTAAAAATCATGAACGTCTATGTCGAATGGATAAATGTTGAATTCACTTGCATTAGCTTGGAAAAGAAAAAAGTTTTCCATACAACGACTTGTTTTCATATCGGTCGTTTGTATTGCAGCTATATGATATAGTGGCCCGATCCGGACCAAACTTTTACTAATCGTGTATCCCAATTTCAACTGAATAAATGTTGAATTCGGTTGCATTAGGTTGGAAAACAAAAAAATTTTCCATATTAAGACTTGTTTTCACATCGGGCGTTTGTATGGCAGCTATAAAATATAGTGGTCCGATCCAGACCAAACTTCCACAAATCGTGTACAGCTAAGTCAAATGGAAAAATTTTGAATTCGCTTGCATTAGGTTGGAAAACAAAGAAAATTTTCATATTAAGACTTGTTTTCATATCGGTCGTTTGCATGGCAGCTATATGATATAGTAATCCGATCCAGATAAAACTTTCAAAAATCATGAACCTCTATGTCAAATGGACAAATGTTGAATTCGGTTGCAATACCTTGGAAAAGAAAAAAGTTTCTCACACAAAGACTTTTTTTATATCGGTCGTTTGCATGGCAGCTATACGATATAGTAATCCGATCCGGATCAAACTTTCAAAAATTATGTACGTCTATGTTAAATGGATAAATGTTGAATTCGGTTGCAATACGTTGGAAAAAAAAAGTTTCCCACACAAAGACTTGTTTTCATATCGGTCGTTTGTATGGCAGCTATATGATATAGCGGTCCGATCCCGACCAAACTTTTTCTAATCGTGTATCGCAATCTTAAATGAATAAATGTTGAATTCGGTTGCATTAAGTTGGAAAACAAAAAAAATTTTCCATATAAAGACTTGTTTTCATATCGGTCGTTTGCATGGCAGCTATATGATATAGTTGTCCGATCCGGATAAAACTTTTGAAAATCGTGTATGGTTATGTCAAATGAATAAATGTTGAATTCCGTTGCAATAGCTTGGAACACAAAAAGTTTTCCATGCAAAGACTTGTTTTCATATCGGTCGTTTGTATTGCAGCTATATGATATAGTGGTCCGATCCAGACCAAACTTTTAGTAATCATGTATCGCAATTTTAAATGAATAAATGTTGAATTCCGTTGCATTAAGATGGAAAACAAAAAAATTTCCATATAAAGACTTGTTTTCATATCGGTCGTTAGTATTGCAGCTATATGATATAGTGGTCCGATCCAGACCAAACTTTTACTAATCATGTATCGCAATTTTGAATAAATAAATGTTGAATGCGGTTGCATTAAGTTGGAAAACAAACAAATTTTCCATATAAAGAGTTGTTTTCATATCGGTCGTTTGCATGGCAGCTATATGATATAGTAATCCGATCCGGATCAAACTTTCAAAAATTATGTACTTCTATGTTAAATGGATAAATGTTGAATTCAATTGCAATAGCTTGGAAAACAAAAAAGTTTTCCATACAAAGACTTGTTTTCATAGCGGTCGTTTGTATGGCAGCTGTATGATATAGTGGTCCGCTCCGGACCAAAGTTTCACAAATCGTGTATGGCTATGTCAAATAAATAAATGTTGAATTCCGTTGCATTAAGATGGAAAACAAAAAAAATTTCCATATAAAGACTTGTTTTCATATCGGTCGTTCGTATGGCAGCTATACGATATAGTGATCTAATCCACATAAAACTTTTAAAAATCATGAACGTATATGTCGAATGGATAAATGTTGAATTCGGTTGCAATAGCTTGGAAAAGAAAAAAGTTTTCCATACAAAGACTTGTTTTCATATCGGTCGTTTGTATGGCAGCTATATGATATAGTGGTCCGATCCAGACCAAACTTTTTCTAATCGTGTATCGCAATCTAAAATGAATAAATGTTGAAATCGGTTGCATTAAGTTGGAAAACAAAAAAAAATTTCCATATAAAGACTTGTTTTCATATCGGTCGTTTGCATGGCAGCTATATGATATAGTTGTCCGATCCGGATAAAACTTTTGAAAATCGTGTATGGTTATGTCAAATGGATAAATGTTGAATTCGGTTGCAATAGCTTGGAACACAAAAAGTTTTCCATACAAAGACTTGTTTTCATATCGGTCGTTTGTATTGCAGCTATATGATATAGTGGTCCGATCCAGACCAAACTTTTACTAATCGTGTATCGCAATTTCAAATGAATACATGTTGAATGCGGTTGCATTAAGTTGGAAAACAAAGAAATTTTGCATATAAAGACTTGTTTCCATATCGGTCGTTTGCATTGCAGCTATATGATATAGTAATCCGATCCGGATCAAACTTTCAAAAATCATGTACCTCTAAGTCGAATGGTCAAATGTTGAATTCGGTTCCAATACCTTGGAAAAGAAAAAAGTTTCTCACATAAAGACTTGTTTTCATATCGGTCGTTTGTATTGCAGCTATATGATATAGTCGTCCGATCTGGACCAAACTTTCACATATCGTGTATGGCTATGTCAAATGAATAAATGTTGAATTCCGTTGCATTAAGATGGAAAACAAAAAAAATTTCCATATAAAGACTTGTTTTCAAATCGGTCGTTTGTATTGCAGCTATATGATATAGTGGTTCGATCCGGATCAAACTTTTACAAATTATGTATGGCTGTGTCATCTGAATAAATGTTGAATTCGGTTGCATTAGGTGGGAAAACAAAAAAATTTTCCATATTAAGACTTGTTTTCACATCGGGCGTTTGTATGGCAGCTATAAAATATAGTGGTCCGATCCAGACCAAACTTCCACAAATCGTGTATAGCTATGTCAAATGGATAAATTTTGAATTCGGTTGCATTAGGTTGGAGAACAAAAAAATTTTCCATATTAAGACTTTTTTTATATCGGTCGTTTGCATGGCAGCTATACGATATAGTAATCCGATCCGGATAAAACTTTCAAAAATCATGTACCTCTATGTCAAATGGACAAATGTTTAATTCGGTTGCAATACCTTGGAAAAGAAAAAAGTTTCTCACACAAAGACTTGTTTTCATATCGGTCGTTTGTATTGCAGCTATATGATATAGTCTTCCGATCCAAACCAAACTTTCACATATCGTGTATGGCTATGTCAAATAAATAAATGTTGAATTCGGTTGCATTAGGTTGGAAAACAAAAAAATGTTTCATATTAGGACTTGTTTTCATATCGGTCGTTTGCATGGAAGCTATACGATATAGTGATCTAATCCACATAAAACTTTTAAAAATCATGAACGTCTATGTCGAATGGATAAATGTTGAATTCGGTTGCAATAGCTTGGAAAAGAAAAAAGTTTTCCATACAAAGACTTGTTTTCATATCGGTCGTTTGTATTGCAGCTTAATGATATAGTGGTCCGATCCGGATCAAACTTTTACAAATTATGTATGGCTGTGTCAACTGAATAAATGTTGAATTCGGTTGCATTAGGTGGGAAAACAAAAAAATTTTCCATATTAAGACTTGTTTTCACATCGGGTGTTTGTATGGCAGCTATAAAATATAGTGGTCCGATCCAGACCAAACTTCCACAAATCGTGTATAGCTATGTCAAATGGATAAATTTTGAATTCGGTTGCATTAGGTTGGAGAACAAAAAAATTTTCCATATTAAGACTTGTTTTCATATCGGTCGTTTGCATGGCAGCTATATGATATAGTAAAATCATGTACCTCTATGTCAAATGGACAAATGTTGAATTCGGTTGCAATACCTTGGAAAAGAAAAAAGTTTCTCACACAAAGACTTGTTTTCATATCGGTCGTTTGTATTGCAGCTATATGATATAGTCTTCCGATCCAGACCAAACTTTCATATATCGTGTATGGCTATGTCAAATAAATAAATGTTGAATTCCGTTGTATTAAGATGGAAAACAAAAAAAATTTCCATATAAAGACTTGTTTTCATATCGGTCGTTTGTATGGCAGCTATACGATATAGTGATCTAATCCCCATAAAAATTTTAAAAATCATGAACATCTATGTCGAATGGATAAATGTTGAATTCGGTTGCAACAGCTTGGAAAAGAAAAAAGTTTTCCATACAAAGACTTGATTTCATATCGGTCGTTTGTATTGCAGCTATATGATATAGTGGTCCGATCCGGATCAAACTTTTACAAATTATGTATGGCTGTGTCAACTGAATAAATGTTGAATTCGGTTGCATTAGGTTGGAAAACAAAAAAATTTTCCATATTAAGACTTGTTTTCACATCGGGCGTTTGTATGGCAGCTATAAAATATAGTGGTCCGATCCGGACCAAACTTCCACAAATCGTGTACAGCTATGTCAAATGGACAAATTTTGAATTCGGTTGCATTAGGTTGGAAAACAAAAAAATTTTTCATATTAAGACTTGTTATCATATCGGTCGTTTGTATGGCAGCTATACGATATAGTGATCTAATCCACATAAAACTTTTAAAAATCATGAACGTCTATGTCGAATGGATAAATGTTGAATTCGGTTGCAATAGCTTGGAAAAGAAAAAAGTTTTCCATACAAAGACTTGTTTTCATATCGGTCGTTTGTATTGCAGATATATGATATAGTGGTCCGATCCGGATCAAACTTTTACAAATTATGTATGGCTGTGTCAACTGAATAAATGTTGAATTCGTTGGATCTCACTTTTAAAAATCATGTACGGCTATGTCAAATGGATGAATGTTGAATCCGGTTGCAATAGGTTGGCAAACAAAAAAATTTTCCATACAAAGACTTGTTTTCATATCGGTCGTTTGTATGGCAGCTATATGATATATAATATAGTGGTCGGATCCAGACCAAACTTTCACAAATCGTGTATGGTTCTGTTAGATGATTAAATGTTGAATTCGGTTGCAATAGCTTGGAAAACAAAAAATTTTCCATATAAAGACTTGTTTTCATATGGGTCGTTTGTATGGCAGCGTACGATATAGTCATTTCATCCGGATCAAACTTTTAAAAATCATGTATGGCTATGTCAAATGGATAAATGTTGAATTCGGTTGCATTAAATTGGAAAACAAAAAAATTTTCCATACAAAGACCTGTTTTCATATCGGTCGTTTGTATGGCAGCTATATGATATATTGGTCGGATCAGGACCAAACTTTTACTAATCGTGTATCGCAATCTTAAATGAATAAATGTTGAATTCGGTTGCATTAAATTGGAAAACAAAAAAATTTTCCATATAAAGACTTGTTTTCATATCGGGCGTTTGTATGGCAGCTATATGATATAGTGGTCCAATCCGGACCAAACTTTCACAAATCGTCTACGGCTATGTCAAATAAATAAGTGTTGAATTCGGTTGCATTAGGTTAAAAACGAAAAAGTTTTCCATAGAAAGACTTGGTTTCATGTCGGTCGTTTGTATGGCAGCTATATGAAATAGTCATCTGATCCGGATCAAACTTTTAACAATCATGTATGGCTTTGTCAAATGGATAAACGTGGAATTCAATTGCAATAGCTTGGAAAACAAAAAATTTTCCATACAAAGACTTGTTTTCATATCGGTCGTTTGTATTGCAGCTATATGATATAGTGGTTCGATCCGGACCAAACTTTCACCAATCGTGTATGGCTGCGTAATATAAATAAACTTTGATTTTGGTTGCATTAAGTAGAAAAACAAAAAAAATTTTCCATACAAAGACTTGTTTTCATATCGGTCGTTTGTATTGCAGCTATATGCACCACAAATCGTGTATGGCTATGTCAAATGGGTAAATGTTGAATTCGGTTGCAATAGCTTGGAAAACAAAAAAATTTTCCATATAAAGACTTGTATACACATCGGTCGTTTGCATAGCAGCTATATGATATAGTGATCCGATCCGGATAAAACTTTTAAAAATCGTGTATGGCTTGCTCAATTGAATTAATGTTGAATTCGGCTGCAATAACTTGGAAAGCACTAAAATTTTCCATACAAAGACTTGTTTTCTTATCGGTCGTTTGTATTGCAGCTATATGATATAGTGGTCCGATCCGGACCAAACTTTCACAAATCGTGTATGACTATGTCAAATGGATAAATTTTGCATTCGGTTGCAATAGCATGGAAAACAAAAAAATTGTCCAGATAAAGACTTGTTTTCATATCGGTCGTTAGTATGGCTGCTATACGATATAGTGATCCGATCCAGATAAAACTTTAAAAAATCGTGTATGGTTATGTCAAATGAATAAATGTTGAATTCGGTTGCAATAGCTTGGAACACAAAAAAGTTTTCCATACAAAGACTTGTTTACATATCGGTCGTTTGTAAGGCAGCTATATGATTTAGTCATCTGATCCCGATCAAACTTTTAACATTATTGTACTACTATGTCAAATGGATAAATGTTGAATTCGGGTGCAAAAGATTGGAAAACAAAAAAATTTTCCATACAAAGACTTGTTTTCGTATCGGTCGTTTGTATTGCAGCTATATGATATAGTAGACCGATCTTGACCAAACTTTCAAAATTTGTGTATCGCTATCTCCAATGGATAAATGTTGAATTCGGTTGCAATAACTTGGAAAAAAAAAAATTTTTCCATACAAAGACTTGTTTTCGTATCGGTCGTTTGTATTGCAGCTATATGATATAGTAGACCGATCTTGACCAAACTTTCAAAATTTGTGTATCGCTATCTCCAATGGATAAATGTTGAATTCGAATGCAATAAATTGGAAAACAAAAAAATTTTCCATACAAAGACTTGTTTTCGTATCGGTCGTTTGTATTGCAGCTATATGATATAGTAGACCGATCTTGACCAAACTTTCAAAATTTGTGTATCGCTATCTCCAATGGATAAATGTTGAATTCGGTTGCATTAAGTTGGAAAACAAAAAATGTTCTATATAAAGACTTGTTTTAATATCGGGCGTTTGTATGGCAGCTATATGATGTAGTGGTCCAATCCCGACCAAACTTTCACAAATCGTGAACGGCTATGTCAAATAAATAAATGTTAAATTCAATTGCAATAGCTTGGAAAACAAAAAAATTTTCCATACAAAGACTTGTTTTCATATCGGTTGTTTGTATTGCAGCTATATGCACTACAAATCGTGTATGGCTATGTCAAATGGATAAATTTTGAATTCGGTTGCAATTGCTTGGAAAACAAAAAAATTTTCCATATAAAGACTTGTATACACATCGGTCGTTTGTATGGCAGCTATATGATATAGTGATCCGATCCGGATAAAACTTTTAAAAATCGTGTTTGGCTTGCTCAATTGAATAAATGTTGAATTCGGTTGCAATAACTTAGAAAACAAAAAAAATTTCCATACAAGAACTTGTTTTCATATCGTCGTTTGTATGGCAGCTATATGATATAGTCATTTGATCCGGATCAAACTTTTAAAATAATGTATGGCTATGTCAAATGGATAAATGTTAAATTCGGTTGCAATAGGTGGGAAAACAAAAAAAATTGCCATATAAAGACTTGTTTACATATCGGTCGTTTGTATTGCAGCTATATGATATAGTAGTCCGATCCGGACCAAAGTACCACAAATCGTGTATGGCTATGTTAGATGGATAAATGTTGAATTCGGTTGCAATAGCTTGGAAAACAAAAAAATTTTCCATATAAAGACTTGTATACACATCGGTCGTTTGTATGGCAGCTATATGATATAGTGGTCCGATCCAGATAAAACTTTTAAAAATCGTTATGGCTTGGTCAGTTGAATAAATAATGAATTCGGTTGCAATAGCTTAGAAAACAAAAAAATTTCCATACAAGGACTTGTTTTCATATCGTCGTTTGTATGGCAGCTTTATGATATAGTCATTTGATCCGGATCAAACTTTTAAAAATCATGTATGGCTATGTCAAATGGATAAATGTTAAATTCGGTTGCAATAGGTGGGAAAACAGAAAAATTTTCCATACAAAGACTTGTTTTCTTATCGGTCGTTTGTATTTCAGCTATATGATATAGTGGTCCGATCCGGACCAAAGTACCACAAATCGTGTATGGCTATGTTAGATGGACAAATGTTGAATTCGGTTGCAATAGCTTGGAAAACAAAAAAATTTTCCATATAAAGACTTGTATACACATCGGTCGTTTGTATGGCAGCTATATGATATAGTGGTCCGATCCAGATAAAACTTTTAAAAATCGTGTATGGCTTGGTCAGTTGAATAAATGTTGAATTCGGTTGCAATAGCTTGGAAAAAAAAAATGTTCCATACAAAGACTTGATTTTTTATCGGTCGTTTGTATTGCAGCTATATGATATATGATACAGTGGTCGGATCCAGACCAAACTTTCACAAATCGTGTATGGCTATGTTAGATGATTAAATGTTGAATTCGGTTGCAATAGCTTGGAAAACAAAAAATTTTCCATATAAAGACTTGTATACACATCGGTCGTTTGTATGGCAGCTATATGATATAGTGATCCGCTGCAGATAAAACTTTTAAAAATCGTTATGGCTTGGTCAGTTGAATAAATGTTGAATTCGGTTGCAATAGCTTAGAAAACAAAAAAACTTTCCATACAAGGACTTGTTTTCATATCGTCGTTTGTATGGCAGCTTTATGATATAGTCATTTGAACCGGATCAAACTTTTAAAAATCATGTATGGCTATGTCAAATGGATAAATGTTAAATTTGGTTGCAATAGGTGGGAAAACAAAAAAATTTTCCATACAAAGACTTGTTTTCTTATCGGTCGTTTGTATTGCAGCTATATGATATATGATATAGTGGTCGGATCCGGACCAAACTTTCACAAATCGTGTATGGCTATGTTAGATGGATAAATGTTGAATTCGGTTGCAATAGCTTGGAAAACAAAAAAATTTTCCATTTAAAGACTTGTATACACATCGGTCGTTTGTATGGCAGCTATATGATATAGTGGTCCGATCCAGATAAAACTTTTAAAAATCGTGTATGGCTTGGTCAGTTGAATAAATGTTGAATTCATTTGCAATAGCTTGGAAAAAAAAAATGTTCCATACAAAGACTTGATTTTTTATCGGTCGTTTGTATTGCAGCTATATGATATATGATATAGTGGTCGGATCCGGACCAAACTTTCACAAATCGTGTATGGCTATGTTAGATGATTAAATGTTGAATTCGGTTGCAATAGCTCGGAAAACAAAAAATTTTCCATATAAAGACTTGTTTATACATCGGTCGTTTGTATGGCAGCTATATTTTATAGTGATCCGATCCGGATAAAACTTTTAAAAATCGTGTATGGCTTGGTCATTTGAATAAATGTTGAATTCGGTTGCAATAGCTTGGAAAACAAAAAAATTTTCCATACTAGGACTTGTTTTCATATCGGTCGTTTGTATGGCAACTATATGATATAGTCATTTCATCCGGATCAAACTTTTAAAAATCATGTATGGCTATGTCAAATGGATAAATGTTGAATTCGGTTGCAATAGGTTGGAAAACAAAAAAATGTTCCATACAAAGACTTGTTTTCATATCGGTCGTTTGTATTGCAGCTATATGATATAGTGGTCCGATCCGAACCAAACTACCACAAATCGATGGCTATGTCAGATGAATAAATTTTGAATTCGGTTGCAATAGCTTGGAAAACAAAAAAATTTTCCATATAAAGACTTGTTTACATATCGGTCGTTTGTATGGCAGCTATATGATATAGTTGTCGGATCCGGACCAAACTTTCACAAGTCGTGTATGGCTATGTTAGATGATTAAACGTTGAATTCGGTTGCATCAGGTTGGGAAACAAAAAAATTTTCCATATTTAGACTTGTTTTCATATGGGTCGTTTGTATGGCAGCTTACGATATAGAGGTCCGATCCGGATCAAACTTTTAAAAATCATGTATGGCTATGTCAAATGGATAAATGTTGAATTCGGTTGCAATAGGTTGGAAAGCAAAAAAATTTTCCATACAAAGACTTGTTTTCATATCGGTCGTTTGTATTGCAGCTATATGATATAGTGGTCGTATCAGGACCAAACTTTTACAAATCGTGTATGGCAATGTCAGATAAATAAATATATGAATTCGGTTGCATTAGGTTGGGAGACAAAAAAAATTTCCATATTAAGACTTGTTTTCATATCGGTCGTTTGTATGGCAGCTATACGATATAGTGGTCCGATCCGGATAAAACTTTTAAAAACCGTGTATAGCTATGTCAAATGGATAAATGTTGAATTCGGTTGCAATAGCTTGGAAAACGAAAAAATTTTGCATATCGGTCGTTTGTATGGCAGCTATATGATATAGTGATCCGACCCGGATAAAACTTTTAAAAATCGTGTATGGCTTGGGCAATTGAATAAATGTTGAATTCGGTTGCAATAGCTTGGAAAACAAAAAATTTTCCATACAAAGACTTGTTTTCATATCGGTCGTTTGTATTGCAGCTATATGATATAGTGGTCCGATCCGAACCAAACTACCACAAATCGATGGCTATGTCAAATGGATAAATTTTGAATTCGGTTGCAATAGCTTGGAAAACAAAAAAATTTTCCATATAAAGACTTGTTTACATATCGGTCGTTTGTATGGCAGCTATATGATATAGTGATCCCATCCGGATAAAACTTTTAAAAATCGTGTATGGCTTGGTCGATTGAATAAATGTTGAATTCAGTTGCAATAGCTTGGAAAACAAAAAAATTTCCATGCAAGGACTTGTTTTCATATCGGTCGTTTGTATGGCAGCTATATGATATAGTCATTTGATCGGATCACACTTTTAAAAATCATGTATGGCTATGTCAAATGGATAAATGTTGAATCCGGTTGCAATAGGTTGGCAAACAAAAAAATTTTCCATACATAGACTTGTTTTCATATCGGTCGTTTGTATGGCAGCTATATGATATATAATATAGTGGTCGGATCCGGACCAAACTTTCACATATCGTGTATGGCTATGTCAAAAGAATAAATGTTGAATTCGGTGCATTAGGTTGGAGAACAAAAAAATGTTCCATGTTAAGACTTGTTTTCATATCGGTCGTTTGCATGGCAGCTATATGATATATAATATAGTGGTCCGATCCGGACCAAACTTTCACAAATCGTGTATGGCTGTGTAATATAAATAAGTGTTGAATTTGGTTGCATTTAGTGGAAAAACAAAAAAATTTTCCATATAAAGACTTGTTTACATATCGGTCGTTTGTATGACAGCTATATGATATAGTGATCCGATCCGGATAAAACTTTTAAAAATCGTGTATGGCTTGGTCAAGTGAATAAATGTTGAATTCGGTACAATAGCTTGGAAAACAAAAAAATTTTCCATTCAAAGACTTGTTTTCATATCGGTCGTTTGCATGGCAGCTATATGATATAGTATTCCGATCCGGATAAAACTTTCAAAAATCATGTACCTCTATGTCAAATGAACAAATGTTGAATTTGGTTGCAATACCATGGAAAAGAAAAAAGTTTCTCACACAAAGACTTGTTTTCATAGCTTGCAGGTATATGATATAGTAGTCCGATCCAGACCAAACTTTCACATATCGTGTATGGCTATGTCAAAAGAATAAATGTTGAATTCGGTGCATTAGGTTGGAGAACAAAAAAATTTTCCATGTTAAGACTTGTTTTCATATCGGTCGTTTGCATGGCAGCTATATGATATAGTAATCCGATCCGGATAAAACTTTCAAAAATCATGTACCTCTATGTCAAATTGACAAATGTTGAATTCGGTTGCAATACCTTTTAAAAGAAAAAAGTTTCTCACACAGACTTGTTTTCATATCGGTAGTTTGTATTGCAGCTATATGATATAGTAGTCCGATCCGGACCAAACTTTCACAAATCGTGTATGGCTGTGTGATATAAATAAGTGTTGAATTTGGTTGCATTTAGTGGAAAAACAAAAAAATTTTCCATATAAAGACTTGTTTACATATCGGTCGTTTGTATGACAGCTATATGATATAGTGATCCGATCCGGATAAAACTTTTAAAAATCGTGTATGGCTTGGTCAAGTGAATAAATGTTGAATTCGGTACAATAGCTTGGAAAACAAAAAAATTTTCCATACAAAGACTTGATTTTTTATCGGTCGTTTGTATTGCAGCTATATGATATATGATATAGTGGTCGGATCCGGACCAAACTTTCACAAATCGTGTATGGCTATGTTAGATGATTAAATGTTGAATTCGGTTGCAATAGCTCGGAAAACAAAAAATTTTCCATATAAAGACTTGTTTATACATCGGTCGTTTGTATGGCAGCTATATGATATAGTGATCCGATCCGGATAAAACTTTTAAAAATCGTGTATGGCTTGGTCATTTGAATAAATGTTAATTCGGTTGCAATAGCTTGGAAAACAAAAAAATTTTCCATACTAGGACTTGTTTTCATATCGGTCGTTTGTATGGCAACTATATGATATAGTCATTTCATCCGGATCAAACTTTTAAAAATCATGTATGGCTATGTCAAATGGATAAATGTTGAATTCGGTTGCAATAGGTTGGAAAACAAAAAAATGTTCCATACAAAGACTTGTTTTCATATCGGTCGTTTGTATTGCAGCTATATGATATAGTGGTCCGATCCGAACCAAACTACCACAAATCGATGGCTATGTCAGATGAATAAATTTTGAATTCGGTTGCAATAGCTTGGAAAACAAAAAAATTTTCCATATAAAGACTTGTTTACATATCGGTCGTTTGTATGGCAGCTATATGATATAGTTGTCGGATCCGGACCAAACTTTCACAAATCGTGTATGGCTATGTTAGATGATTAAACGTTGAATTCGGTTGCATCAGGTTGGGAAACAAAAAAATTTTCCATATTTAGACTTGTTTTCATATGGGTCGTTTGTATGGCAGCTTACGATATAGAGGTCCGATCCGGATCAAACTTTTAAAAATCATGTATGGCTATGTCAAATGGATAAATGTTGAATTCGGTTGCAATAGGTTGGAAAGCAAAAAATTTTCCATACAAAGACTTGTTTTCATATCGGTCGTTTGTATTGCAGCTATATGATATAGTGGTCGTATCAGGACCAAACTTTTACAAATCGTGTATGGCAATGTCAGATAAATAAATATATGAATTCGGTTGCATTAGGTTGGGAGACAAAAAAATTTCCATATTAAGACTTGTTTTCATATCGGTCGTTTGTATGGCAGCTATACGATATAGTGGTCCGATCCGGATAAAACTTTTAAAAACCGTGTATAGCTATGTCAAATGGATAAATGTTGAATTCGGTTGCAATAGCTTGGAAAACGAAAAAATTTTGCATATCGGTCGTTTGTATGGCAGCTATATGATATAGTGATCCGACCCGGATAAAACTTTTAAAAATCGTGTATGGCTTGGGCAATTGAATAAATGTTGAATTCGGTTGCAATAGCTTGGAAAACAAAAAAATTTTCCATACAAAGACTTGTTTTCATATCGGTCGTTTGTATTGCAGCTATATGATATAGTGGTCCGATCCGAACCAAACTACCACAAATCGATGGCTATGTCAAATGGATAAATTTTGAATTCGGTTGCAATAGCTTGGAAAACAAAAAAATTTTCCATATAAAGACTTGTTTACATATCGGTCGTTTGTATGGCAGCTATATGATATAGTGATCCGATCCGGATAAAACTTTTAAAAATCGTGTATGACTTGGTCGATTGAATAAATGTTGAATTCAGTTGCAATAGCTTGGAAAACAAAAAAAATTTCCATGCAAGGACTTGTTTTCATATCGGTCGTTTGTATGGCAGCTATATGATATAGTCATTTGATCGGATCACACTTTTTAAAAATCATGTATGGCTATGTCAAATGGATAAATGTTGAATCCGGTTGCAATAGGTTGGCAAACAAAAAATTTTCCATACATAGACTTGTTTTCATATCGGTCGTTTGTATGGCAGCTATATGATATATAATATAGTGGTCGGATCCGGACCAAACTTTCACATATCGTGTATGGCTATGTCAAAAGAATAAATGTTGAATTCGGTGCATTAGGTTGGAGAACAAAAAAATTTTCCATGTTAAGACTTGTTTTCATATCGATCGTTTGCATGGCAGCTATATGATATAGTAGTCCGATCCGGACCAAACTTTCACAAATCGTGTATGGCTGTGTAATATAAATAAGTGTTGAATTTGGTTGCATTTAGTGGAAAAACAAAAAAATTTTCCATATAAATACTTGTTTACATATCGGTCGTTTGTATGACAGCTATATGATATAGTGATCCGATCCGGATAAAACTTTTAAAAATCGTGTATGGCTTGGTCAAGTGAATAAATGTTGAATTCGGTACAATAGCTTGGAAAACAAAAAAATTTTCCATACAAAGACTTGTTTTCATATCGGTCGTTTGTATTGCAGCTATATGATAGAGTGGTCCGCTCCGGACCAAACTTTCACAAATCGTGTATGGCTATGTTATATGAATAAATGTTGAATTCGGTTGCATCAGGTTGGGAAACAAAAAAATTTTCCATATTAAGACTTGTTTTCATATGGGTCGTTTGTATTGCAGCTATATGATATAGTGATCCGACCCGGATAAAACTTTTAAAAATCGTGTATGGCTTGGTCAATTGAATAAATGTTGAATTCGGTTGCAATAGCTTGGAAAACAAAAAAATTTTCCATACAAAGACTTGTTTTCATATCGGTCGTTTGTATTGCAGCTATATGATATAGTGGTCCGATCCGAACCAAACTACCACAAATCGATGGCTATGTCAAATGGATAAATTTTGAATTCGGTTGCAATAGCTTGGAAAACAAAAAAATTTTCCATATAAAGACTTGTTTACATATCGGTCGTTTGTATGGCAGCTATATGATATAGTGATCCGATCCGGATAAAACTTTTAAAAATCGTGTATGGCTTGGTCGATTGAATAAATGTTGAATTCGGTTGCAATAGCTTGGAAAACAAAAAAAATTTCCATGCAAGGACTTGTTTTCATATCGGTCGTTTGTATGGCAGCTATATGATATATAATATAGTGGTCGGATCCGGACCAAACTTTCACATATCGTGTATGGCTATGTCAAAAGAATAAAGGTTGAATTCGGTGCATTAGGTTGGAGAACAAAAAAATGTTCCATGTTAAGACTTGTTTTCATATCGGTCGTTTGCATGGCAGCTATATGATATATAATATAGTGGTCCGATCCGGACCAAACTTTCACAAATCGTGTATGGCTGTGTAATATAAATAAGTGTTGAATTTGGTTGCATTTAGTGGAAAAACAAAAAAATTTTCCATATAAAGACTTGTTTACATATCGGTCGTTTGTATGACAGCTATATGATATAGTGATCCGATCCGGATAAAACTTTTAAAAATCGTGTATGGCTTGGTCAAGTGAATAAATGTTGAATTCGGTACAATAGCTTGGAAAACAAAAAAATTTTCCATTCAAAGACTTGTTTTCATATCGGTCGTTTGCATGGCAGCTATATGATATAGTATTCCGATCCGGATAAAACTTTCAAAAATCATGTACCTCTATGTCAAATGAACAAATGTTGAATTTGGTTGCAATACCATGGAAAAGAAAAAAGTTTCTCACACAAAGACTTGTTTTCATAGCTTGCAGGTATATGATATAGTAGTCCGATCCAGACCAAACTTTCACATATCGTGTATGGCTATGTCAAAAGAATAAATGTTGAATTCGGTGCATTAGGTTGGAGAACAAAAAAATTTTCCATGTTAAGACTTGTTTTCATATCGGTCGTTTGCATGGCAGCTATATGATATAGTAATCCGATCCGGATAAAACTTTCAAAAATCATGTACCTCTATGTCAAATTGACAAATGTTGAATTCGGTTGCAATACCTTGGAAAAGAAAAAAGTTTCTCACACAGACTTGTTTTCATATCGGTAGTTTGTATTGCAGCTATATGATATAGTAGTCCGATCCGGACCAAACTTTCACAAATCGTGTATGGCTGTGTGATATAAATAAGTGTTGAATTTGGTTGCATTTAGTGGAAAAACAAAAAAATTTTCCATATAAAGACTTGTTTACATATCGGTCGTTTGTATGACAGCTATATGATATAGTGATCCGATCCGGATAAAACTTTTAAAAATCGTGTATGGCTTGGTCAAGTGAATAAATGTTGAATTCGGTACAATAGCTTGGAAAACAAAAAAATTTTCCATACAAAGACTTGTTTTCATATCGGTCGTTTGCATGGCAGCTATATGATATAGTATTCCGATCCGGATAAAACTTTCAAAAATCATGTACCTCTATGTCAAATGAACAAATGTTGAATTTGGTTGCAATACCTTGGAAAAAAAAAAAGTTTCTCACACAAAGACTTGTTTTCATATCTTGCAGCTATATGATATAGTCGTCCGATCCAGACCAAACTTTCACATATCGTGTATAGCTATGTCAAAAGAATAAATGTTGAATTCGGTGCATTAGGTTGGAGAACAAAAAAATTTTCCATGTTAAGACTTGTTTTCATATCGGTCGTTTGCATGGCAGCTATATGATATAGTAATCCGATCCGGATAAAACTTTCAAAAATCATGTACCTCTATGTCAAATTGACAAATGTTGAATTCGGTTGCAATACCTTGGAAAAGAAAAAGTTTCTCACACAGACTTGTTTTCATATCGTTCGTTTGTATGGCAGCTATATGATATAGTCATTTGATCCGGATCACACTTTTAAAAATCATGTATGGCTATGTCAAATGTATAAATGTTGAATCCGGTTGCAATAGGTTGGCAAACAAAAAAATTTTCCATACAAAGACTTGTTTTCATATCGGTCGTTTGCATGGCAGCTATATGATATAGTATTCCGATCCGGATAAAACTTTCAAAAATCATGTACCTCTATGTCAAATGAACAAATGTTGAATTTGGTTGCAATACCTTGGAAAAGAAAAAGTTTCTCACACAAAGACTTGTTTTCATATCTTGCAGCTATATGATATAGTCGTCCGATCCAGACCAAACTTTCACATATCGTGTATGGCTATGTCAAATGAATAAATGTTGAATTCGGTGCATTAGGTTGGAGAACAAAAAATTTTCCATGTTAAGACTTGTTTTCATATCGGTCGTTTGCATGGCAGCTATATGATATAGTAATCCGATCCGGATAAAACTTTCAAAAATCATGTACCTCTATGTCAAATTGACAAATGTTGAATTCGGTTGCAATACCTTGGAAAAGAAAAAAGTTTCTCACACAGACTTGTTTTCATATCGGTCGTTTGTATGGCAGCTATATGATATATAATATAGTGGTCGGATCCGGACCAAACTTTCACAAATCGTGTATGGCTATGTTAGATGATTAAATGTTGAATTCGGTTGCAATAGCTTGGAAAACAAAAAAATTTTCCATATAAAGACTTGTTTACACATCGGTCGTTTGTATGGCAGCTATATGATATAATGATCCGATCCGGATAAAACTTTTTTAAATCGTGTATGGCTTGGTCAGTTGAATAAATGTTGAATTCGGTTGCAATTGCTTGGAAAACAAAAAAATTTTCCATACAAGGACTTGTTTTCATATGGGTCGTTTGTATGGCAGCTTACGATATAGTGGTCCGATCCGGATCAAACTTTTAAAAATCATGTATGGCTATGTCAAATGGATAAATGATGAATTCGGTTGCAATAGGTTGGAAAACAAAAAAATTTTCCATACAAAGACTTGTTTTCATATCGGTCGTTTGTATGGCAGCTATATGATATATGATATAGTTGTCGGATCCGGACCAAACTTTCACAAATCGTGTATGGCTATGTTGGATGAATAAATGTTGAATTCGGTTGCATCAGGTTGGGAAACAAAAAAATTTTCCATATTAAGACTTGTTTTCATATGGGTCGTTTGTATGGCAGCTTACGATATAGTGGTCCGATCCGGATCAAACTTTTAAAAATCATGTATGGCTATGTCAAATGTATAAATGATGAATTCGGTTGCAAGAGGTTGGAAAGCAAAAACATTTTCCATACAAAGACCTGTTTTCATATCGGTCGTTTGTATGGCAGCTATATGATATATTGGTCGGATCAGGACCAAACTTTTACTAATCGTGTATCGCAATCTTTAATGAATAAATGTTGAATTCGGTTACATTAAATTGGAAAACAAAAAAATTTTCCATATAAAGACTTGTTTTCATATCGGGCGTTTGTATGGCAGCTATATGATATAGTGGTCCAATCCGGACCAAACTTTCACAAATCGTCTACAGCTATGTCAAATAAATAAGTGTTGAATTCGGTTGCATTAGGTTAAAAACGAAAAAGTTTTCCATACAAAGACTTGGTTTGATATCGGTCGTTTGTATTGCAGCTATATGATATAGTGGTTCGATCCGGACCAAACTTTCACCAATCGTGAATGGCTGCGTAATATAAATAAACTTTGATTTTGGTTGCATTAAGTGGGAAAACAAAAAAATTTTCCATACAAAGACTTGTTTTAATATCGGTCGTTTGTATTGCAGCTATATGCACCACAAATCGTGTATGGCTATGTCAAATGGATAAATGTTGAATTCGGTTGCAATAGCTTTGAAAACAAAAAAATTTTCCATATAAAGACTTGTATACACATCGGTCGTTTGTATGGCAGCTATATGATATAGTGATCCGATCCGGATAAAACTTTTAAAAATCGTGTATGGCTTGGTCGATTGAATAAATGTTGAATTCGGTTGCAATAACTTGGAAAACAAAAAAATTGTCCAGATAAAGACTTGTTTTCATATCGGTCGTTAGTATGGCAGCTATACGATATAGTGATCCGATCCAGATAAAATTTAAAAAAATCGTGTATGGTTATGTCAAATGAATAAATGTTTAATTCGGTTGCAATAGCTTGGAACACAAAAAAGTTTTCCATACAAAGACTTGTTTTAATATCGGTCGTTTGTAAGGCAGCTATATGATTTAGTCATCTGATCCCGATGAAACTTTTAACATTTATGTACTACTATGTCAAATGGATAAATGTTGAATTCGGATGTAATAGATTGGAAAACAAAAAAATTTTCCATACAAAGACTTGTTTTCGTATCGGTCGTTTGTATTGCAGCTATATGATATAGTAGACCGATCTTGACCAAACTTTAACAATTTGTGTATCGCTATCCTAAATGGATAAATGTTGTATTCCGTTGCATTAAGTTGGAAAACAAAAAAAATTTCCATGCAAGGACTTGTTTTCATATCGGGCGTTTGTATGGCAGCTATATGATATAGTGATCCGATCCGGACCAAACTTTCATAAATCGTGTATGACTATGTCAAATGGATAAATTTTGAATTCGGTTGCAATAGCATGGAAAACAAAAAATTTCCCATATAAAGACTTGTTTACATATCGGTCGT
Source organism: Drosophila merina (assembly GCA_035047645.1). Lineage (NCBI taxonomy): Eukaryota > Metazoa > Arthropoda > Insecta > Diptera > Drosophilidae > Drosophila > Drosophila merina. The sequence goes on along the minus strand of JAWNPH010000076.1, from coordinate 2,347,835 downwards.
TTGTATGGCAGCTATGATATAGTGATCCGCTCCAGATAAAACTTTTAAAAATCGTGTATGGCGTGATCAGTTGAATAAATGTTGAATTCGGTTGCAATAGCTTAGAAAACAAAAAAATTTCCATACAAGGACTTGTTTTCATATCGTCGTTTGTATGGCAGCTATATGATATAGTCATTTGATCCGGATCAAACTTTTAAAAATCATGTATGGCTATGTCAAATGGATAAATGTTGAATTTGGTTGCAATACCTTGGAAAACAAAAAAAATTTTCCATATAAAGTCTTGTATACACATCGGTCGTTTGTATGGCAGCTATATGATATAAAAGTGATCCGATCCGGATAAAACTTTTAAAAAATCGTGTATGGCTGGTTCAATTGAATAAATCTTGAATTCGGTTGCAATAACTTGAAAAAAAAAAAAATTTTCCATACAAAGACTTGTTTTCTTATCGGTCGTTTGTATTGCAGCTATATGATATAGTGGTCCGATCCGAACAAAACTACCACAAATCGATGGCTATGTCAAATGGATAAATGTTGAATTCAGTTGCAAAAGCTTGGAAAACAAAACAAATTTTCCATACAAAGACTGGTTTTCATATCGGTCGTTTGTATTGCAGCTATATGATATAGTGATCCGATCCGGATAAAACTTTTAAAAATCGTGTATGGCTGGTTCAATTGAATAAATCTTGAATTCGGTTGCAATAACTTGAAAAAAAAAAATTTTCCATACAAAGACTTGTTTTCTTATCGGTCGTTTGTATTGCAGCTATATGATATAGTGGTCCGATCCGGACCAAAGTACCACAAATCGTGTATGGCTATGTTAGATGGATAAATGTTGAATTCGGTTGCATTAGGTTGGAAAACAAAAAATTTTCCATATAAAGACTTGTATACACTTCGGTCGTTTGTATGGCAGCTATATGATATAGTGGTCCGATCCAGATAAAACTTTTAAAAATCTTGTAGGGCTTGGTCAGTTGAATAAAAGTTGAATTCGGTTGCAATAGCTTGGAAAAAAAAAATGTTCCATACAAAGACTTGATTTTTTATCGGTCGTTTGTATTGCAGCTATATGATATATGATATAGTGGTCGGATCCGGACCAAACTTTCACAAATCGTGTATGGCTATGTTAGATGATTAAATGTTGAATTCGGTTGCAATAGCTTGGAAAACAAAAAATTTTCCATATAAAGACTTGTTTACGCATCGGTCGTTTGTATGGCAGCTATATGATATAGTCATCTGATCGGGATCAAACTTTTAAAAATCATGTATGGCTCTGTCAATTGAATAAATATTGAATTCGGTTGCAATAGCTTGGAAAACAAAAAAAATTTCAATACAAGGACTTGTTTTTATATCGGTCGTTTGTATGGCAGCTATATGATATAGACATTGGATCCGGATCAAACTTTTAAAAATCATGTATGGCTATGTCAAATGGATAAATGTTGAATTCGATTGCAATAGGTTGGAAAACAAAAAAATTTTCCATACAAAGACTTGTTTACATATTGGTCGTTTGTATTGCAGCTATACGATATAGTGGTCCGATCCGGATAAAACTTTTAAAAACCGTGTATGGCTATGTCAAATGGATGCTTGTTGAATTCGGTTGCAATAGCTTGGAAAACAAAAAAAATTTTGCATATCGGTCGTTTGTATGGCATCTATATGATATAGTGATCCGATCCGGATAAAACTTTTAAAAATCGTGTGTGGCTTGCTTAATTGAATAAATGTTGAATTCGGTTGCAATAGCTTGGAAAACAAAAAAATTTTCCATACAAAGACTTGTTTTCCATATCGGTCGTTTGTATTGCAGCTATATGATAGAGTGGTCCGATCCGGACCAAACTTTCACAAATCGTGTATGGCTATGTTATATGAATAAATTTTGAATTCGGTTGCATCAGGTTGGGAAACAAAAAAATTTTCCATTCTAAGACTTGTTTTCATATGGGTCGTTTGTATTGCAGCTATATGATATAGTGATCCGATCCGGATAAAACTCTTAAAAATCGTGTATGGCTTGGTCAATTGAATAAATGTTGAATTCGGTTGCAATAGCTTGGAAAACAAAAAAATTTTCCATACAAAGACTTGTTTTCATATCGGTCGTTTGTATTGCAGCTATATGATATAGTGGTCCGATCCGAACAAAACTACCACAAATCGATGGCTATGTCAAATGGATAAATGTTGAATTCAGTTGCAAAAGCTTGGAAAACAAAACAAATTTTCCATACAAAGACTGGTTTTCATATCGGTCGTTTGTATTGCAGCTATATGATATAGTGGTCCGATCCGAACCAAACTACCACAAATCGATGGCTATGTCAAATGGATAAATTTTGAATTCGGTTGCAATAGCTTGGAAAACGAAAAAATTTTCCATATAAAGACTTGTTTACATATCGGTCGATTGTATGGCAGCTATATGATATAGTGGTCGGATCAGGACCAAACTTTTACAAATCGTGTATGGCTATGTTAGATAAATAAATGTTGAATTCGGTTGCATTAGGTTGGGAAACAAAAAAAATTTCCATATTAAGACTTGTTTTCATATCGGTTGTTTGTATGGCAGCTATACGATATATTAGTCCGATCCGGATAAAACTTTTAAAAATGGTGTATGGCTATGTCAAATGGATAAATGTTGAATTCGGTTGCAATAGCTTGGAAAACAAAAAAATTTTCCATACAAGGACTTGTTTTCATATCGGTCGTTTGTATGGCAGCTATATGATATACTCATTTGATCCGGATCAAACTTTTAAAAATCATGTATGACTATGTCAAATGGATAAATGTTGAATTCGGTTGAAATAGGTTGGAAAACAAAAAATTTTCCATACAAAGACTTGTTTTCATATCGGTCGTTTGTATTGCAGCTATACGATATAGTGGTCCGATCCGGATAAAACTTTAAAAAATCGTGTATGGTTATGTCAAATGAATAAATCTTGAATTCGGTTGCAATAGCTTAGAACACAAAAAAGGTTTCCATACAAAGACTTGTTTAAATATCGGTCGTTTGTAAGGCAGCTATATGATTTAGTCATCTGATCCCGATCAAACTTTTAACATTATTGTACTACTATGTCAAATGGATAAATGTTGAATTCGGATGCAATAGATTGGAAAACAAAAAAATATTCCATACAAAGACTTGTTTTCGTATCGGTCGTTTGTATTGCAGCTATATGATATAGTAGACCGATCTTGACCAAACTTTCAAAATTTCTGTATCGCTATCTCCAATGGATAAATGTTGACTTCGGTTGCATTAAGTTGGAAAACAAAAAAATGTTCTGTATAAAGACTTGTTTTTATATCGGGCGTTTGTATGGCAGCTATATGATATAGTGGTCCAATCCGGACCAAACTTTCACAAATCGTGAACGGCTATGTCAAATAAACAAATGTTAAATTCAATTGCAATAGCTTGGAAAACAAAAAAATTTTCCATACAAAGACTTGTTTTCGTATCGGTCGTTTGTATTGCAGCTATATGATATACGATATAGTAGTCGGATCCGGACCAAACTTTCACAAATCGTGTATGTCTATGTTAGATGAATAAATGTTGAATTCGATTGCATCAGGTTGGGAAACAAAAAAATTTTCCATATTAAGACTTGTTTTCAGATGGGTCGTTTGTATGGCAGCTTACGATATAGTGGTCCGATCCAGATCAAACTTTTAAAAATCATGTATGGCTATGACACTGGGATAAATGTAGAATGCGGTTGCAATAAGTTGGAAAACAAAAAAATTTTCCATACAAGGACTTGTTTTCATATCGGTCGTTTGTATTGCAGCTATATGATATAGTGGTCCGATCCGGACCAAACTTTCACAAATTGTGTATGGCTATGTCAGATGAATAAATTAGGAATTCTGTTGCAATAGCTTTGAAAACAAAAAAGTTTCCCATACATAGACTTGTTTTCATATCGGTCGTTTGTATGGCAGCTGTATGATATAGGCGTTTGATCCGGACCAAACTTTTAAAAATAATGTATGGCTTTGTCAAATGAATAAATGTTGAATTCAGTTGCAATAGCTTGGAAAACAAAAAAAAATTTCCATACAAAGACTTGTTTTCATATCGGTCGTTTGTATTGCAGCTATATGATACAGTGGTCCGATCCGGACCAAACTTTCACAAATTGTGTATGGCTATGTCAGATGAATAAATTAGGAATTCTGTTGCAATAGCTTTGAAAACAAAAAAATTTTCGATATAAAGACTTGTTTACATATCGGTCGTTTGTATGGCAGCTATATGATATAGTGATCTGATCCGGATAAAACTTTTAAAAATCGTGTATGGCTATATCAAATGGATAAATGTTGAATTCGGTTGCAATAGCTTGGAAAACAACAAAAATTTCCATACAAGGACTTGTTTTCATATCGGTCGTTTGTATGGCAGCTATATGATATAGTAGTTCGATCGGGACCAAACTTTTACGAATCATGTATTGCTATATCAAATGGATAAATGTTGAATTCGGTTGCAACAGGTTGGAAAACAAAAAAATTTTCCATACAAAGACTTGTTTTCATATCGGTCGTTTGTATGGCAGCTATATGATATATCATATAGTGTTCGGATCCGGAGCAAACTTTCACAAATCGTGTATGGCTATGTTAGATGAATAAATGTTGAAGTCGATTGCATCAGGTTGGGAAACAAAAAAATTTTCCATATTAAGACTTGTTTTCAGATGGGTCGTTTGTATGGCGGCTTACGATTTAGTGGTCCGATCCGGATCAATCTTTTAAAAATCATGTATGGCTATGTCAAATGGATAAATGTTGAATTCGGCTGCAATAGCTTGGAAAAGAAAAAATTTTCCATATAAAGACTTGTTTACTTATCGGTCGTTTGTATGGCAGCTATATGATATAGTCATTTGATCCGGATCAAACTTTTAAAAATCATGTATGGCTATGTCAAATGGATAAATGTTGAATTCGGTTGCAATAGCTTGGAAAACCAAAAATTTTCCATATAAAGACTTGTTTACACAGCGGTCGTTTGTATGGCAGCTATATGATATAGTGATCCGCTCCGGATAAAACTTTTAAAAATCGTGTATGGCTGGGTCAATTGAATAAATGTTGAATTCGGTTGCAATAGCTCGGAAAACAAAAAAAATTTCCATACAAAGACTTGTTTTCATATCGGTCGTTTGTATTGCAGCTATATGATATAGTGATCCGATCCGGATAAAACTTTTAAAAATCATGTATGGCTTGGTCAGTTGAATAAATGTTGAATTCGGTTGCAATAGCTTGGAAAACAAAAAAATTTCCATACAAAGACTTGTTTTCATATCGGTCGTTTGTATTGCAGCTATATGATATAGTGATCCGATCCGAATAAAACTTTTAAAATTATGTATGGCTATGTCAAATGGATAAATGTTGAATTCGGTTGCAATAGGCTGGAAAACAAAAAAAAATTTCCATACAAGGACTTGTTTTCATATCGGTCGTTTGTATGGCAGCTATATGATATAGTAGTTCGATCGGGACCAAACTTTTACAAATCGTGTATGGCTATGTCAGATGGATAAATTAAGAATTCTGTTGCAATAGCTTGGAAAACGAAAAAATTTTCCATATAAAGACTTGTTTACTTATCGGTTGTTTGTATGGCAGCTATATGATATAGTGATCCGATCCGGATAAAACTTTTAAAAATCGTGTATGGCTTGGTCAGTTGAATAAATGTTGAATTCGGTTGCAATAGCTTGGAAAACAAAAAAAATTCCATACAAGGACTTGTTTTCATATCGGTCGTTTGTATGGCAGCTATATGATATAGTCATTTGATCCGGATCAAACTTTTAAAAATCATGTATGGCTATGTCAAATGGATAAATGTTGAATTCGGTTGCAATAGCTTGGAAAACGAAAAAATTTTCCATATAAAGACTTGTTTACACAGCGGTCGTTTGTATGGCAGCTATATGATATAGTGATCCGCTCCGGATAAAACTTTTAAAAATCGTGTATGGCTTGGTCAATTGATTAAATGTTGAATTCGGTTGCAATAGCTTGGAAAACAAAAAAATTTCCATACAAAGACTTGTTTTAATATCGGTCGTTTGTATTGCAGCTATATGATATAGTGGTTCGATCGGGACCAAACTTTTACGAATCATGTATGGCTATGCCAAATGGATTAATTTTGAATTCGGTTGCAATAGGTTGGAAAACAAAAAAATTGTCCAGATAAAGACTTGTTTTCATATCGGTCGTTTGTATGGCAGCTATATGATATATGATATAGTGGTCGGATCCGGACCAAACTTTCACAAATCGTGTATGGCTATGTTAGATGAATAAATGTTGAAGTCGATTGCATCAGGTTGGGAAACAAAAAATTTTCCATATTAAGACTTGTTTTCAGATGGGTCGTTTGTATGGCAGCTTACGATATAGTGGTCCGATCCGGATCAAACTTTTAAAAATCATGTATGGCTATGTCAAATGGATAAATGTTGAATTCGGTTGCAATAGTTTGGAAAACGAAAAAATTTTCCATATAAAGACTTGTTTACACAGCGGTCGTTTGTATGGCAGCTATATGATATAGTGATCCGCTCCGGATAAAACTTTTAAAAATCGTGTAAGTCTTGGTCACTTGAATAAATGTTGAATTCGGTTGCAATAGCTTGGAAAACAAAAAAAATTTCCATACAAGGACTTGTTTTCATATCGGTGGTTTGTATGGCAGCTATATGATATATGATATAGTGGTCGGATCCGGACCAAACTCTTCACAAATCATGTATGGCTATGTCAGATGGATAAATTAAGAATTCTGTTGCAATAGCTTGGAAAACAAAAAAATTTTCGATATAAAGACTTCTTTACATATCGGTCGTTTGTATGGCAGCTATATGATATAGTGATCCGATCCGGATAAAACTTTTAAAAATCGTGTATGGCTGGGTCAATTGAATAAATGTTGAATTCGGTTGCAATAGCTTGGAGAACAAAAAAATTTCCATACAAAGACTTGTTTTCATATCGGTCGTTTGTATTGCAGCTATATGATATAGTGATCCGATCCGGATAAAACTTTTAAAAATCATGTATGGCTTGGTTAGTTGAATAAATGTTGAATTCGGTTGCAATAGCTTGGAAAACAAAAAAATTTCCATACAAAGACTTGTTTTCATATCGGTCGTTTGTATTGCAGCTATATGATATAGTGATCCGATCCGAATAAAACTTTTAAAATTATGTATGGCTATGTCAAATGGATAAATGTTGAATTCGGTTGCAATAGGCTGGAAAACAAAAAAAAATTTCCATACAAGGACTTGGTTTCATATCGGTGGTTTGTATGGCAGCTATATGATATAGTAGTTCGATCGGGACCAAACTTTAACGAATCATGTATGGCTATGCCAAATGGATAAATTTTGAATTCGGTTGCAATAGGTTGGAAAACAAAAAAATTTTCCATACAAAGACTTGTTTTCATATCGGTCGTTTGTATGGCAGCTATATGATATAGTAGTTCGATCGGGACCAAACTTTTACGAATCATGTATGGCTATGGCAAATGGATCAATTTTGAATTCGGTTGCAATAGCTTGGAAAACGAAAAAATTTTTCATATAAAGACTGGTTTACACAGCGGTCGTTTGTATGGCAGCTATATGATATAGTGATCCGCTCCGGATAAAACTTTTAAAAATCGTGTATAGCTGGGTCAATTGAATAAATGTTGAATTCGGTTGCAATAGCTTGGAAAACAAAAAAATTTCCATACAAAGACTTGTTTTCATATCGGTCGTTTGTATTGCAGCTATATGATATAGTGATCGGATCCGGATAAAACTTTTAAAAATCATCTATGGCTTGGTCAGTTGAATAAATTTTGAATTCGGTTGCAATAGCTTGGAAAACAAAAAAAATGTCCATACAAGGACTTGTTTTCATATCGGTCGTTTGTATGGCAGCTATATGATATAGGGATGTGATCCGGATAAAACTTTTAAAAATCGTGTATGGCTATATCAAATGGATAAATGTTGAATTCGGTTGCAATAGCTTGGAAAACAAAAAAAATTTCCATACAAGGACTTGTTTTCATATCGGTCGTTTGTATGGCAGCTATATGATATAGTAGTTCGATCGGGACCAAACTTTTACGAATCATGTATAGCTATGCCAAATGGATAAATTTTGAATTCGGTTGCAATAGGTTGGAAAACAAAAAAATTTCCATACAAGGACTTGTTTTCATATCGGTCGTTTGTATGGCAGCTATATGATATAGTCATTTGATCCGGATCAAACTTTTAAAAATCATGTATGGCTATGTCAAATGGATAAATGTTGAATTCGGTTGCAATAGCTTGGAAAACAAAAAAAATGTCCATACAAGGACTTGTTTTCATATCGGTCGTTTGTATGGCAGCTATATGATATAGTCATTTGATCCGGATCAAACTTTTAAAAATAATGTGTGGCTTTGTCAAATGAATAAATGTTGAATTCAGTTGCAATAGCTTGAAAAACAAAAAAATTTTCCATACAAAGTCTTGTTTTCATATCGGTCGTTTGTATTGCAGCTATATTATATAGTGGTCCGATCCGGACCAAACTTTCACAAATCGTGTATGGCTATGCCAGATGGATAAATTAAGAATTCTGTTGCAATAGCTTAAAAAACAAAAAAAATTTTCCATATAAAGACTTGTTTACATATCGGTCGTTTGTATGGCAGCTATATGATATAGTGATCCGATCCGGACCAAACTTTCACAAATCGTGTACGGCTTGGTCAGTTGAATAATTGTTGAATTCGGTTGCAATAGCTTGGAAAACAAAAAAAATTTCCATACAAGGACTTGTTTTCATATCGGTCGTTTGTATGGCAGCTATATGATATAGTCATTTGATCCGGATCAAACTTTTAAAAATCATGTATGGCTATGTCAAATGGATAAATGTTGAATTCGGTTGCAATAGCTTGGAAAAAGAAAAATTTTCCATATAAAGACTTGTTTACACAGCGGACGTTTGTATGGCAGCTATATGATATAGTGATCCGATCCGGATAAAACTTTTAAAAATCGTGTATGGCTGGGTCAATTGAATAAATGTTGAATTCGGTTGCAATAGCTTGGAAAACAAAAAATTTCCATACAAAGACTTGTTTTCATATCGGTCGTTTGTATTGCAGCTATATGATATAGTGATCCCATCCGGATAAAACTTTTAAAATTCATGTATGGCTTGGTCAGTTGAATAAATGTTGAATTCGGTTGCAATAGCTTGGAAAACAAAAAAAATTTCCATACAAAGACTTGTTTTCATATCGGTCGTTTGTATTGCAGCTATATGATATAGTGGTCCGATCCGGACCAAACTTTCACAAATCCTGTATGGCTATGTTAGATGAATAAATGTTGAAGTCGATTGCATCAGGTTGGGAAACAAAAAAATTTTCCATATTAAGACTTGTTTTCAGATGGGTCGTTTGTATGGCAGCTTACGATATAGTGGTCTGAACCGGATCAAACTTTTAAAAATCGTGTATGGCTTGGTCAATTGAATAAATGTTGAATTCGGTTGCAATAGCTTGGAAAACAAAAAAATTTCCATACAAAGACTTGTTTTCATATCGGTCGTTTGTATTGCAGCTATATGATATAGTGATCCGATCCGAATAAAACTTTTAAAAATCATGTATGGCTATGTCAAATGGATAAATGTTAAATTCGGTTGCAATAGGTTGGAAAACAAAAAAATTTTCCATTTAAAGACTTGTTTACATATCGGTCGTTTGTATGGCAGCTATATGATATAGTGATCCGATCCGGATAAAACTTTTAAAAATCGTGTATGGCTTGGTCAGTTGAATAAATGTTGAAATCGGTTGCAATAGCTTGGAAAACAAAAAAATTTTCCATACAAAGACTTGTTTTCATATCGGTCGTTTGTATGGCAGCTATATGATATATGATATAGTGGTCGGATCCGGACCAAACTTTCACAAATCGTGTATGGCTATGTTAGATGCATAAATGTTGAAGTCGATTGCATCAGGTTGGGAAACAAAAAAATTTTCCATATTAAGACTTGTTTTCAGATGGGTCGTTTGTATGGCAGCTTACGATATAGTGGTCTGATCCGGATCAAACTTTTAAAAATCATGTGTGGCTAAGTGTAATGAATAAATTTTGAATTCGGTTGCGATAGCTTGGAAAACAAAAAAATTCTCCATACAAAGACTTGTTTTCATATCGGTCGTTTGTATTGCAGCTATATGATATAGTGATCCGATCCGAATAAAACTTTTAAAAATCATGTATGGCTATGTCAAATGGATAAATGTTAAATTCGGTTGCAATAGGTTGGAAAACAAAAAAATTTCCATACAAAGACTTGTTTTCATTTCGGTCGTTTGTATTGCAGCTATATGATATAGTGATCCGATCCGGATAAAACTTTTAAAAATCATGTATGGCTATGCCAAATGGATAAATTTTGAATTCGGTTGCAATAGGTTGGAAAACAAAAAAATTTTCCATACAAAGACTTGTTTTCATATCGGTCGATTGTATTGCAGCTATATGCACCACAAATCGTGTATGGCTATGTCAAATGGATAAATGTTGAATTCGGTTGCAATAGCTTGGAAAACAAAAAAATTTTCCATATAAAGACTTGTATACACATCGGTCGTTTGTATGGCAGCTATATGATATAGTGATCCGATCCGGATAAAACTTTTAAAAATCATGTATGGCTATGCCAAATGGATAAATTTTGAATTCGGTTGCAATAGGTTGGAAAACAAAAATTTTCCATACAAAGACTTGTTTTCATATCGGTCGTTTGTATGGCAGCTATATGATATAGTCATTTGATCCGGATCAAACTTTTAAAAATCATGTATGGCTATGTCAAATGGATAAATGTTGAATTCCGTTGCAATAGCATGGAAAACAAAAAAATGTCCATACAAGGACTTGTTTTCATATCGGTCGTTTGTATGGCAGCTATATGATATAGTCATTTGATCCGGATCAAACTTTTAAAAATAATGTGTGGCTTTGTCAAATGAATAAATGTTGAATTCAGTTGCAATAGCTTGAAAAACAAAAAAAATTTTCCATACAAAGTCTTGTTTTCATATCGGTCGTTTGTATGGCAGCTATATGATATAGTGATCCGATCCGGACCAAACTTTCACAAATCGTGTATGGCTTGGTCAGTTGAATAATTGTTGAATTCGGTTGCAATAGCTTGGAAAACAAAAAAAATTTCCATACAAGGACTTGTTTTCATATCGGTCGTTTGTATGGCAGCTATATGATATAGTCATTTGATCCGGATCAAACTTTTAAAAATCATGTATGGCTATATCAAATGGATAAATGGTGAATTCGGTTGCAATAGCTTGGAAAAAGAAAAAATTTTCCATATAAAGACTTGTTTACACAGCGGACGTTTGTATGGCAGCTATATGATATAGTGATCCGATCCGGATAAAACTTTTAAAAATCGTGTATGGCTGGGTCAATTGAATAAATGTTGAATTCGGTTGCAATAGCTTGGAAAACAAAAAAATTTCCATACAAAGACTTGTTTTCATATCGGTCGTTTGTATTGCAGCTATATGATATAGTGATCCCATCCGGATAAAACTTTTAAAATTCATGTATGGCTTGGTCAGTTGAATAAATGTTGAATTCGGTTGCAATAGCTTGGAAAACAAAAAAAATTTCCATACAAAGACTTGTTTTCATATCGGTCGTTTGTATTGCAGCTATATGATATAGTGGTCCGATCCGGACCAAACTTTCACAAATCCTGTATGGCTATGTTAGATGAATAAATGTTGAAGTCGATTGCATCAGGTTGGGAAACAAAAAAATTTTCCATATTAAGACTTGTTTTCAGATGGGTCGTTTGTATGGCAGCTTACGATATAGTGGTCTGAACCGGATCAAACTTTTAAAAATCGTGTATGGCTTGGTCAATTGAATAAATGTTGAATTCGGTTGCAATAGCTTGGAAAACAAAAAAATTTCCATACAAAGACTTGTTTTCATATCGGTCGTTTGTATTGCAGCTATATGATATAGTGATCCGATCCGAATAAAACTTTTAAAAATCATGTATGGCTATGTCAAATGGATAAATGTTAAATTCGGTTGCAATAGGTTGGAAAACAAAAAAATTTTCCATTTAAAGACTTGTTTACATATCGGTCGTTTGTATGGCAGCTATATGATATAGTGATCCGATCCGGATAAAACTTTTAAAAATCGTGTATGGCTTGGTCAGTTGAATAAATGTTGAAATCGGTTGCAATAGCTTGGAAAACAAAAAATTTTCCATACAAAGACTTGTTTTCATATCGGTCGTTTGTATGGCAGCTATATGATATATGATATAGTGGTCGGATCCGGACCAAACTTTCACAAATCGTGTATGGCTATGTTAGATGCATAAATGTTGAAGTCGATTGCATCAGGTTGGGAAACAAAAAAATTTTCCATATTAAGACTTGTTTTCAGATGGGTCGTTTGTATGGCAGCTTACGATATAGTGGTCTGATCCGGATCAAACTTTTAAAAATCATGTATGGCTTGGTCAATTGAATAAATGTTGAATTCGGTTGCAATAGCTTGGAAAACAAAAAAATTTCCATACAAAGACTTGTTTTCATATCGGTCGTTTGTATTGCAGCTATATGATATAGTGATCCGATCCGAATAAAACTTTTAAAAATCATGTATGGCTATGTCAAATGGATAAATGTTAAATTCGGTTGCAATAGGTTGGAAAACAAAAAAATTTCCATACAAAGACTTGTTTTCATTTCGGTCGTTTGTATTGCAGCTATATGATATAGTGATCCGATCCGGATAAAACTTTTAAAAATCATGTATGGCTATGCCAAATGGATAAATTTTGAATTCGGTTGCAATAGGTTGGAAAACAAAAAAATTTTCCATACAAAGACTTGTTTTCATATCGGTCGATTGTATTGCAGCTATATGCACCACAAATCGTGTATGGCTATGTCAAATGGATAAATGTTGAATTCGGTTGCAATAGCTTGGAAAACAAAAAAATTTTCCATATAAAGACTTGTATACACATCGGTCGTTTGTATGGCAGCTATATGATATAGTGATCCGATCCGGATAAAACTTTTAAAAATCATGTATGGCTATGTCAAATGGATAAATGTTGAATTCCGTTGCAATAGCATGGAAAACAAAAAAAATGTCCATACAAGGACTTGTTTTCATATCGGTCGTTTGTATGGCAGCTATATGATATAGTCATTTGATCCGGATCAAACTTTTAAAAATAATGTGTGGCTTTGTCAAATGAATAAATGTTGAATTCAGTTGCAATAGCTTGAAAAACAAAAAAATTTTCCATACAAAGTCTTGTTTTCATATCGGTCGTTTGTATTGCAGCTATATTATATAGTGGTCCGATCCGGACCAAACTTTCACAAATCGTGTATGGCTATGTCAGATGGATAAATTAAGAATTCTGTTGCAATAGCTTGGAAAACAAAAAAATTTTCCATATAAAGACTTGTTTTCATATCGGTCGTTTGTATGGCAGCTATATGATATAGTGATCCGATCCGGACCAAACTTTCACAAATCGTGTATGGCTTGGTCAGTTGAATAATTGTTGAATTCGGTTGCAATAGCTTGGAAAACAAAAAAATTTCCATACAAGGACTTGTTTTCATATCGGTCGTTTGTATGGCAGCTATATGATATAGTCATTTGATCCGGATCAAACTTTTAAAAATCATGTATGGCTATATCAAATGGATAAATGGTGAATTCGGTTGCAATAGCTTGGAAAAAGAAAAAATTTTCCATATAAAGACTTGTTTACACAGCGGACGTTTGTATGGCAGCTATATGATATAGTGATCCGATCCGGATAAAACTTTTAAAAATCGTGTATGGCTGGGTCAATTGAATAAATGTTGAATTCGGTTGCAATAGCTTGGAAAACAAAAAAAATTTCCATACAAAGACTTGTTTTCATATCGGTCGTTTGTATTGCAGCTATATGATATAGTGATCCCATCCGGATAAAACTTTTAAAATTCATGTATGGCTTGGTCAGTTGAATAAATGTTGAATTCGGTTGCAATAGCTTGGAAAACAAAAAAAATTTCCATACAAAGACTTGTTTTCATATCGGTCGTTTCTATTGCAGCTATATGATATAGTGGTCCGATCCGGACCAAACTTTCACAAATCGTGTATGGCTATGTTAGATGAATAAATGTTGAAGTCGATTGCATCAGGTTGGGAAACAAAAAAATTTTCCATATTAAGACTTGTTTTCAGATGGGTCGTTTGTATGGCAGCTTACGATATAGTGGTCTGATCCGGATCAAACTTTTAAAAATCGTGTATGGCTTGGTCAATTGAATAAATGTTGAATTCGGTTGCAATAGCTTGGAAAACAAAAAAATTTCCATACAAAGACTTGTTTTCATATCGGTCGTTTGTATTGCAGCTATATGATATAGTGATCCGATCCGAATAAAACTTTTAAAAATCATGTATGGCTATGTCAAATGGATAAATGTTAAATTCGGTTGCAATAGGTTGGAAAACAAAAAAATTTTCCATTTAAAGACTTGTTTACATATCGGTCGTTTGTATGGCAGCTATATGATATAGTGATCCGATCCGGATAAAACTTTTAAAAATCGTGTATGGCTTGGTCAGTTGAATAAATGTTGAAATCGGTTGCAATAGCTTGGAAAACAAAAAAATTTTCCATACAAAGACTTGCTTTCATATCGGTCGTTTGTATGGCAGCTATATGATATATGATATAGTGGTCGGATCCGGACCAAACTTTCACAAATCGTGTATGGCTATGTTAGATGAATAAATGTTGAAGTCGATTGCATCAGGTTGGGAAACAAAAAAATTTTCCATATTAAGACTTGTTTTCAGATGGGTCGTTTGTATGGCAGCTTACGATATAGTGGTCTGATCCGGATCAAACTTTTAAAAATCATGTATGGCTTGGTCAAATGGATAAATGTTAAATTCGGTTGCAATAGGTTGGAAAACAAAAAAATTTCCATACAAAGACCTGTTTTCATTTCGGTCGTTTGTATTGCAGCTATATGATATAGTGATCCGATCCGGATAAAACTTTTAAAAATCATGTATGGCTATGCCAAATGGATAAATTTTGAATTCGGTTGCAATAGGTTGGAAAACAAAAAATTTTCCATACAAAGACTTGTTTTCATATCGGTCGATTGTATTGCAGCTATATGCACCACAAATCGTGTATGGCTATGTCAAATGGATAAATGTTGAATTCGGTTGCAATAGCTTGGAAAACAAAAAAATTTTCCATATAAAGACTTGTATACACATCGGTCGTTTGTATGGCAGCTATATGATATAGTGATCCGATCCGGATAAAACTTTTAAAAATCATGTATGGCTATGCCAAATGGATAAATTTTGAATTCGGTTGCAATAGGTTGGAAAACAAAAAAATTTTCCATACAAAGACTTGTTTTCATATCGGTCGTTTGTATGGCAGCTATATGATATATGATATAGTTGTCGTTGTTGTTTTCAGATGGGTCCTTTGTATGGCAGCTTACGATATAGTGGTCTGATCCCGATCAAACTTTTAAAAATCGTGTATGGCTTGGTCAATTGAATAAATGTTGAATTCGGTTGCAATAGCTTGGAAAACAAAAAAATTTCCATACAAAGACTTGTTTTCATATCGGTCGTTTGTATTGCAGCTATATGATATAGTGATCCGATCCGAATAAAACTTTTAAATATCATGTATGGGTATGTCAAATGGATAAATGTTGAATTCGGTTGCAATAGGTTGGAAAACAAAAAAATTTTCCATACAAAGACTTGTTTTCATATCGGTCGTTTTGTATTGCAGCTATATGATATAGTGGTCCGATCAGGACCAAACTTTCACAAATCGTGTATGGCTTGGTCAAACGGATAAATGTTGAATTCGGTTGCAATAGTTTGGAAAACAAAAAAATTTCCATACAAAGACTTGTTTTCATTTCGGTCGTTTGTATTGCAGCTATATGATATAGTGATCCGATCCGGATAAAACTTTTAAAAATCATGTATGGCTATGCCAAATGGATAAATTTTGAATTCGGTTGCAATAGGTTGGAAAACAAAAAAATTTTCCATACAAAGACTTGTTTTCATATCGGTCGTTTGTATGGCAGCTATATGATATATGATATAGTGGTCGGATCCGGACCAAACTTTCACAAATCGTGTATGGCTATGTTAGATGAATAAATGTTGAATTCGATTGCATCAGGTTGGGAAACAAAAAAATTTTCCATATTAAGACTTGTTTTCAGATAGGTCGTTTGTATGGCAGCTTACGATATAGTGGTCCGATCCGGATCAATCTTTTAAAAATCGTGTATAGCTTGGTCAATTGAATAAATGTTGAATTCGGTTGCAATAGCTTGGAAAACAAAAAAATTTCCATACAAAGACTTGTTTTCATATCGGTCGTTTGTATTGCAGCTATATGATATAGTGATCCGATCCAAATAAAACTTTTAAAAATTATGTATGGCTATGTCAAATGGATAAATGTTGAATTCGGTTGCAATAGCTTGGAAAACAAAAAAATTTTCCAGACAAAGACTTGTTTTCATATCGGTCGTTTGTATTGCAGCTATATGATATAGTGGTCTGATCAGGACCAAACTACCACAAATCGTGTATGGCTATGTCAAACGGATAAATGTTGAATTCGGTTGCAATAGTTTGGAAAACAAAAAAATTTCCATACAAAGACTTGTTTTCATATTGGTCGTTTGTATTGCAGCTATATGATTTAGTGATCCGATCCGGATAAAACTTTTAAAAATCATGTATGGCTTGGTCAGTTGAATAAATGTTGAATTCGGTTGCAATAGCTTGGAAAACAAAAAAAATTTCCATACAAGGACTTGTTTTCATATCGGTCGTTTGTATGGCAGCTATATGATATAGTGGTTCGATCGGGACCAAACTTTTACGAATCTTGTATGGCTATGCCAAATGGATAAATTTTGAATTCGGTTGCAATAGTTTGGAAAACAAAAAAATTTCCATACAAAGACTTGTTTTCATATCGGTCGTTTGTATGGCAGCTATATGATATATGATATAGTGGTCGGATCCGGACCAAACTTTCACAAATCGTGTATGGCTATGTTAGATGAATAAATGTTGAATTCGATTGCATCAGGTTAGGAAACAAAAAAATGTTCCATATTAAGACTTGTTTTCAGATGGATCGTTTGTATGGCAGCTTACGATATAGTGGTCCGATCCGGATCAAACTTTTAAAAATCGTGTATAGCTTGGTCAATTGAATAAATGTTGAATTCGGTTGCAATAGCTTGGAAAACAAAAAAATTTCCATACAAAGACTTGTTTTCATATCGGTCGTTTGTATGGCAGCTATATGATATATGATATAGTGGTCGGATCCGGACCAAACTTTCACAAATCGTGTATGGCTATGTTAGATGAATAAATGTTGAATTCGATTGCATCAGGTTAGGAAACAAAAAAATGTTCCATATTAAGACTTGTTTTCAGATGGATCGTTTGTATGGCAGCTTACGATATAGTGGTCCGATCCGGATCAAACTTTTAAAAATCGTGTATAGCTTGGTCAATTGAATAAATGTTGAATTCGGTTGCAATAGCTTGGAAAACAAAAAAATTTCCATACAAAGACTTGTTTTCATATCGGTCGTTTGTATTGCAGCTATATGGTATACAATATAGTAGTCGGATCCGGACCAAACTTTCACAAATCGTGTATGGCTATCTCAGATGGATAAATTAAGAATTCTGTTGCAATAGCTTGGAAAACAAAAAAATTTTCCATATAAAGACTTGTTTACATATCGGTCGTTTGTATGGCAGCTATATGATATAGTCATTTGATCCGGATCAAACTTTTAAAAATCATGTATGGCTATGTCAAATGGATAACTGTTGAATTCGGTTGCAATAGCTTGAAAAAAGAAAAAATTTTCCATATAAAGACTTGTTTACACATCGGTCGTTTGTATGGCAGCTATATGATATAGTGGTCTGATCCGGATAAAACTTTTAAAAATCATGTATGGCTATGTCAAATGGATAAATGTTGAATTCGGTTGCAATAGGTTATAAAACAAAAAAATTTTCTATACAAAGACTTGTTTTCAAATCGGTCGTTTGTATTGCAGCTATATGATACAGTGGTCCGATCCCGATAAAACTTTTAAAAATCATGTATGGCTATATCAAATGGATAAATGTTGAATTCAATTGCAATAGCTTGGAAAACAAAAAAATTTCCATACAAAGACTTGTTTTCATATCGGTCGTTTGTATTGCAGCTATATGATAAAGTGGTCCGATCCGGACCAAACTGCCACAAATCGTGTATGGCTATGTCAAATGGATAAATATTGAATTCGGTTGCAATAGCTTGGAAAACAAAAAAATTTTCCATACAAAAACTTGTTTTAATATCGGTCGTTTGTATTGCAGCTATATTATATAGTCATTTGATCCGGATCAAACTTTTAAAAATCATGTATGGCTATGTCAAATGAATAAATGTTGAATTCGGTTGCAATAGGTTGGAAAACAAAAAAAATTTCCATACAAAGACTTGTTTTCATATCGGTCGTTTGTATGGCAGCTATATGATATATGATATAGTTGTCGTTGTTGTTTTCAGATGGGTCCTTTGTATGGCAGCTTACGATATAGTGGTCTGATCCCGATCAAACTTTTAAAAATCGTGTATGGCTTGGTCAATTGAATAAATGTTGAATTCGGTTGCAATAGCTTGGAAAACAAAAAAATTTCCATACAAAGACTTGTTTTCATATCGGTCGTTTGTATTGCAGCTATATGATATAGTGATCCGATCCGAATAAAACTTTTAAATATCATGTATGGGTATGTCAAATGGATAAATGTTGAATTCGGTTGCAATAGGTTGGAAAACAAAAAAATTTTCCATACAAAGTCTTGTTTTCATATCGGTCGTTTTGTATTGCAGCTATATGATATAGTGGTCCGATCAGGACCAAACTTTCACAAATCGTGTATGGCTTGGTCAAACGGATAAATGTTGAATTCGGTTGCAATAGTTTGGAAAACAAAAAATTTCCATACAAAGACTTGTTTTCATTTCGGTCGTTTGTATTGCAGCTATATGATATAGTGATCCGATCCGGATAAAACTCATAAAAATCATGTATGGCTATGCCAAATGGATAAATTTTGAATTCGGTTGCAATAGATTGGAAAACAAAAAAAATTTTCCATACAAAGACTTGTTTTCATATCGGTCGTTTGTATGGCAGCTATATGATATATGATATAGTGGTCGGATCCGGACCAAACTTTCACAAATCGTGTATGGCTATGTTAGATGAATAAATGTTGAATTCGATTGCATCAGGTTGGGAAACAAAAAAATTTTCCATATTAAGACTTGTTTTCAGATAGGTCGTTTGTATGGCAGCTTACGATATAGTGGTCCGATCCGGATCAATCTTTTAAAAATCGTGTATAGCTTGGTCAATTGAATAAATGTTGAATTCGGTTGCAATAGCTTGGAAACAAAAAAATTTCCATACAAAGACTTGTTTTCATATCGGTCGTTTGTATTGCAGCTATATGATATAGTGATCCGATCCGGATAAAACTTTTAAAAATCATGTATGGCTATGCCAAATGGATAAATTTTGAATTCGGTTGCAATAGGTTGGAAAACAAAAAAAATTTTCCATACAAAGACTTGTTTTCGAATCGGTCGTTTGTATGGCAGCTATATGATATATGATATAGTGGTCGGATCCGGACCAAACTTTCACAAATCGTGTATGGCTATGTTAGATGAATAAATGTTGAATTCGATTGCATCAGGTTGGGAAACAAAAAAAAATTTTCCATATTAAGACTTGTTTTCAGATGGGTCGTTTGTATGACAGCTATATGATATAGTGGTCCGATCCGGATCAAACTTTCACAAATCGTGTATGGCTTGGTCAATTGAATAAATGTTGAATTCGGTTGCAATAGCTTGGAAAACAAAAAAAATTTCCATACAAAGACTTGTTTTCATATCGGTCGTTTGTATTGCAGCTATATGATATAGTGATCCGATCCAAATAAAACTTTTAAAAATTATGTATGGCTATGTCAAATGGATAAATGTTGAATTCGGTTGCAATAGCTTGGAAAACAAAAAAATTTTCCAGACAAAGACTTGTTTTCATATCGGTCGTTTGTATTGCAGCTATATGATATAGTGGTCTGATCAGGACCAAACTACCACAAATCGTGTATGGCTATGTCAAACGGATAAAAGTTGAATTCGGTTGCAATAGTTTGGAAAACAAAAAAATTTCCATACAAAGACTTGTTTTCATATTGGTCGTTTGTATTGCAGCTATATGATTTAGTGATCCGATCCGGATAAAACTTTTAAAAATCATGTATGGCTTGGTCAGTTGAATAAATGTTGAATTCGGTTGCAATAGCTTGGAAAACAAAAAAAATTTCCATACAAGGACTTGTTTTCATATCGGTCGTTTGTATGGCAGCTATATGATATAGTGGTTCGATCGGGACCAAACTTTTACGAATCTTGTATGGCTATGCCAAATGGATAAATTTTGAATTCGGTTGCAATAGTTTGGAAAACAAAAAATTTCCATACAAAGACTTGTTTTCATATCGGTCGTTTGTATGGCAGCTATATGATATATGATATAGTGGTCGGATCCGGACCAAACTTTCACAAATCGTGTATGGCTATGTTAGATGAATAAATGTTGAATTCGATTGCATCAGGTTAGGAAACAAAAAAATTTTCCATATTAAGACTTGTTTTCAGATGGATCGTTTGTATGGCAGCTTACGATATAGTGGTCCGATCCGGATCAAACTTTTAAAAATCGTGTATAGCTTGGTCAATTGAATAAATGTTGAATTCTGTTGCAATAGCTTGGAAAACAAAAAAATTTTCCATATAAAGACTTGTTTACATATCGGTCGTTTGTATGGCAGCTATATGATATAGTCATTTGATCCGGATTAAACTTTTAAAAATTATTTATGGCTATGTCAAATGGATAAATGTTGAATTCGGTTGCAATAGGTTGGCAAACAAAAAATTTTCCATATTAAGACTTGTTTTCAGATGGGTCGTTTGTATGGCAGCTTACGATATAGTGGTCCGATCCGGATCAAACTTTTAAAAATCGTGTATGGCTTGGTCAGTTGAATAAATGTTGAATTCGGTTGCAATAGCTTGGAAAACAAAAAAATTTCCATACAAAGACTTGTTTTACTATCGGTCGTTTGTATTGCAGCTATATGATATAGTGGTTCGATCGGGACCAAACTTTTACGAATCATGTATGGCTATGCCAAATGGATAAATTTTGAAGTCGGTTGCAATAGGTTGGAAAACAAAAAAATTTTCCATACAAAGACTTGTTTTCATATCGGTCGTTTGTATGGCAGCTATATGATATATGATATAGTGGTCGGATCCGGACCAAACTTTCACAAATCGTGTATGGCTATGTTAGATGAATAAATGTTGAAGTCGATTGCATCAGGTTGGGAAACAAAAAAATTTTCCATATTAAGACTTGTTTTCAGATGGGTCGTTTGTATGGCAGCTTACGATTTAGTGGTCCGATCCGGATCAAACTTTTAACAATCATGTATGGCTATGTCAAATGGATAAATCTTGAATTCGGTTGCAATAGCTTGGAAAACGAAAAAATTTTCCATATGAAGACTTGTTTACACAGCGGTCGTTTGTATGGCAGCTATATGATATAGTGATCCGCTCCGGATAAAACTTTTAAAAATCGTGTATGGCTGGGTCAATTGAATAAATGTTGAATTCGGTTGCAATAGCTTGGAAAACAAAAAAAATTTCCATACAAGGACTTGTTTTCATATCGGTCGTTTGTATGGCACCTATATGATATAGTCATTTGATCCGGATCAAACTTTTAAAAATCATGTATGGCTATGTCAAATGGATAAATGTTGAATTCGGTTGCAATAGCTTGAAAAAAGAAAAAATTTTCCATATAAAGTCTTGTTTTCATATCGGTCGTTTGTATTGCAGCTATATGATATAGTGGTCGGATCCGGACCAAACTTTCACAAATCGTGTATGGCTATGTTAGATGAATAAATGTTGAAGTCGATTGCATCAGGTTCGGAAACAAAAAAATTTTCCATATTAAGACTTGTTTTCAGATGGGTCGTTTGTATGGCAGCTTACGATATAGTGGTCCGATCCGGATCAAACTTTTAAAAATCGTGTATGGCTGGGTCAATTGAATAAATGTTGAATTCGGTTGCAATAGCTTGGAAAACAAAAAAATTTCCATACAAACCCTTGTTTTCATATCGGTCGTTTGTATTGCAGCTATATGATATAGTGATCCGATCCGAATAAAACTTTTAAAATTATGTATGGCTATGTCAAATGGATAAATGTTGAATTCGGTTGCAATAGGTTGGAAAACAAAAAAAAATTTCCATACAAGGACTTATTTTCCTATCGGTTGTTTGTATGGCAGCTATATGATATAGTCAATTGATCCGGATCAAACTTTTAAAAATCATGTATGGCTATGTCAAATGGATAAATGTTGAATTCGTTTGCAATAGCTTGGAAAACGAAAAAATTTTCCATATAAAGACTTGTTTACACAGCGGTCGTTTGTATGGCAGCTATATGATATAGTGATCCGCTCCGGATAAAACTTTTAAAAATCGTGTATGGCTGGGTCAATTGAATAAAAGTTGAATTCGGTTGCAATAGCTTGGAAAACAAAAAAATTTCCATACAAAGACTTGTTTTCATATCGGTCGTTTGTATTGCAGCTATATGATATAGTGATCCGATCCGGATAAAACTTTTAAAAATCATGTATGGCTTGGTCAGTTGAATAAATTTTGAATTCGGTTGCAATAGCTTGGAAAACAAAAAAAATTTCCATACAAGGACTTGTTTTCATATCGGTCGTTTTGTATGGCAGCTATATGATATAGTAGTTCGATCGGGACCAAACTTTTACGAATCATGTATGGCTATGCCAAATGGATAAATTTTGAATTCGGTTGCAATAGGTTGGAAAACAAAAAAATTTTCCATACAAAGACTTGTTTTCATATCGGTCGTTTGTATGGCAGCTATATGATATATGATATAGTGGTCGGATCCGGACCAAACTTTCACAAATCGTGTATGGCTATGTTAGATGAATAAATGTTGAAGTCGATTGCATCAGGTTGGGAAACAAAAAATTTTCCATATTAAGACTTGTTTTCAGATGGGTCGTTTGTATGGCAGCTGACGATATAGTGGTCCGATCCGGATCAAACTTTTAAAAATCGTGTATGGCTTGGTCAATTGAATAAATGTTGAATTCGGTTGCAATAGCTTGGAAAGCAAAAAAATTTCCATACAAAGACTTGTTTTCATATCGGTCGTTTGTATTGCAGCTATATGATATAGTGATCCGATCCGAATAAAACTTTTAAAATTATGTATGGCTATGTCAAATGGATAAATGTTGAATTCGGTTGCAATAGGTTGGAAAACAAAAAAAAATTTCCATACAAGGACTTGTTTTCATATCGGTCGTTTGTATGGCAGCTATATGATATAGTCATTTGATCCGGATCAAACTTTTAAAAATAATGTATGGCTTTGTCAAATGAATAAATGTTGAATTCAGTTGCAATAGCTTGGAAAACAAAAAAATTTCCATACAAAGTCTTGTTTTCATATCGGTAGTTTGTATTGCAGCTATATGATATAGTGATCCGATCCGGACCAAACTTTTACAAATCGTGTATGGCTATGTCAGATGGATAAATTAAGAATTCTGTTGCAATAGCTTGGAAAACAAAAAAAATTTTCCATATAAAGACTTGTTTACATATCGGTCGTTTGTATGGCAGCTATATGATATAGTGATCCGATCCGGATCAAACTTTTAAAAATCGTGTATGGCTTAGTCAGTTGAATAAATGTTTAATTCGGTTGCAATAGCTTGGAAAACAAAAAAAATTTCCATACAAGGACTTGTTTTCATATCGGTCGTTTGTATGGCAGCTATATGATATAGTCATTTGATCCGGATCAAACTTTTAAAAATCATGTATGGCTATGTCAAATGGATAACTGTTGAATTCGGTTGCAATAGCTTGAAAAAAGAAAAAATTTTCCATATAAAGTCTTGTTTTCATATCGGTCGTTTGTATTGCAGCTATATGATATAGTGGTTCGATCGGGACCAAACTTTTACGAATCATGTATGGCTATGCCAAATGGATAAATGTTGAATTCGTTTGCAATAGCTTGGAAAACGAAAAAATTTTCCATATAAAGACTTGTTTACACAGCGGTCGTTTGTATGGCAGCTATATGATATAGTGATCCGCTCCGGATAAAACTTTTAAAAATCGTGTATGGCTGGGTCAATTGAATAAATGTTGAATTCGGTTGCAATAGCTTGGAAAACAAAAAAATTTCCATACAAAGACTTGTTTTCATATCGGTCGTTTGTATTGCAGCTATATGATATAGTGATCCGATCCGGATAAAACTTTTAAAAATCATGTATGGCTTGGTCAGTTGAATAAATTTTGAATTCGGTTGCAATAGCTTGGAAAACAAAAAAATTTCCATACAAGGACTTGTTTTCATATCGGTCGTTTTGTATGGCAGCTATATGATATAGTAGTTCGATCGGGACCAAACTTTTACGAATCATGTATGGGTATGCCAAACGGATAAATTTTGAATTCGGTTGCAATAGGTTGGAAAACAAAAAAATTTTCCATACAAAGACTTGTTTTCATATCGGTCGTTTGTATGGCAGCTATATGATATATGATATAGTGGTCGGATCCGGACCAAACTTTCACAAATCGTGTATGGCTATGTTAGATGAATAAATGTTGAAGTCGATTGCATCAGGTTGGGAAACAAAGAAATTTTCCATATTAAGACTTGTTTTCAGATGGGTCGTTTGTATGGCAGCTGACGATATAGTGGTCCGATCCGGATCAAACTTTTAAAAATCGTGTATGGCTTGGTCAATTGAATAAATGTTGAATTCGGTTGCAATAGCTTGGAAAGCAAAAAATTTCCATACAAAGACTTGTTTTCATATCGGTCGTTTGTATTGCAGCTATATGATATAGTGATCCGATCCGAATAAAACTTTTAAAATTATGTATGGCTATGTCAAATGGATAAATGTTGAATTCGGTTGCAATAGGTTGGAAAACAAAAAAAAATTTCCATACAAGGACTTGTTTTCATATCGGTCGTTTGTATGGCAGCTATATGATATAGTCATTTGATCCGGATCAAACTTTTAAAAATAATGTATGGCTTTGTCAAATGAATAAATGTTGAATTCAGTTGCAATAGCTTGGAAAACAAAAAAATTTTCCATACAAAGTCTTGTTTTCATATCGGTAGTTTGTATTGCAGCTATATGATATAGTGATCCGATCCGGACCAAACTTTTACAAATCGTGTATGGCTATGTCAGATGGATAAATTAAGAATTCTGTTGCAATAGCTTGGAAAACAAAAAAATTTTCCATATAAAGACTTGTTTACATATCGGTCGTTTGTATGGCAGCTATATGATATAGTGATCCGATCCGGATCAAACTTTTAAAAATCGTGTATGGCTTAGTCAGTTGAATAAATGTTGAATTCGGTTGCAATAGCTTGGAAAACAAAAAAAATTTCCATACAAGGACTTGTTTTCATATCGGTCGTTTGTATGGCAGCTATATGATATAGTCATTTGATCCGGATCAAACTTTTAAAAATCATGTATGGCTATGTCAAATGGATAACTGTTCAATTCGGTTGCAATAGCTTGAAAAAAGAAAAAATTTTCCATATAAAGTCTTGTTTTCATATCGGTCGTTTGTATTGCAGCTATATGATATAGTGGTTCGATCGGGACCAAACTTTTACGAATCATGTATGGCTATGCCAAATGGATAAATTTTGAATTCGATTGCAATAGCTTGGAAAACAAAAAAATTTTCCATACAAAGACTTGTTTTCATATCGGTCGTTTGTATGGCAGCTATATGATATATGATATAGTGGTCGGATCCGGACCAAACTTTCACAAATCGTGTATGGCTATGTTAGATGAATAAATGTTGAAGTCGATTGCATTAGGTTGGGAAACAAAAAAATTTTCCATATTAAGACTTGTTTTCAGATGGGTCGTTTGTATGGCAGCTTACGATATAGTGGTCCGATCCGGATCAAACTTTTAAAAATCGTGTATGGCTGGGTCAATTGAATAAATGTTGAATTCGGTTGCAATAGCTTGGAAAACAAAAAAATTTCCATACAAAGACTTGTTTTCATATCGGTCGTTTGTATTGCAGCTATATGATATAGTGATCCGATCCGGATAAAACTTTTAAAACTCATGTATGGCTTGGTCAGTTGAATAAATGTTGAATTCGGTTGCAATAGCTTGGAAAACAAAAAAATTTCCATACAAACCCTTGTTTTCATATCGGTCGTTTGTATTGCAGCTATATGATATAGTGATCCCATCCGAATAAAACTTTTAAAATTATGTATGGCTATGTCAAATGGATAAATGTTGAATTCGGTTGCAATAGGTTGGAAAACAAAAAATTTTCCATATAAAGACTTGTTTACACAGCGGTCGTTTGTAAGGCAGCTATATGATATAGTGATCCGCTCCGGATAAAACTTTTAAATATCGTGTATGGCTGGGTCAATTGAATAAATGTTGAATTCGGTTACAATAGCTTGGAAAAAAAAAAATTTCCATACAAAGACTTGTTTTCATATCGGTCGTTTGTATTGCAGCTATATGATATAGTGATCCGATCCGAATAAAACTTTTAAAATTATGTATGGCTATGTCAAATGGATAAATGTTGAATTCGGTTGCAATAGGTTGGAAAACAAAAAAATTTTCCATATAAAGACTTGTTTACATATCGGTCGTTTGTATGGCAGCTATATGATATAGTGATCCGATCCGGATAAAACTTTTAAAAATCGTGTATGGCTTGGTCAGTTGAATAAATGTTGAATTCGGTTGCAATAGCTTGGAAAACAAAAAAATTTCCATACAAGGACTTGTTTTCATATCGGTCGTTTGTATGGCAGCTATATGATATAGTCATTTGATCCGGATCAAACTTTTAAAAATCATGTATGGCTATGTCAAATGGATAACTGTTGAATTCGGTTGCAATAGCTTGAAAAAAGAAAAAATTTTCCATATAAAGTCTTGTTTTCATATCGGTCGTTTGTATTGCAGCTATATGATATAGTGGTAATGGATAAATTTTGAATTCGGTTGCAATAGCTTGGAAAACAAAAAAATTTTCCATACAAAGACTTGTTTTCATATGGGTCGTTTGTATGGCAGCTATATGATATATGATATAGTGGTCGGATCCGGACCAAACTTTCACAAATCGTGTATGGCTATGTTAGATGAATAAATGTTGAAGTCGATTGCATTAGGTTGGGAAACAAAAAAAATTTTCCATATTAAGACTTGTTTTCAGATGGGTCGTTTGTATGGCAGCTTACGATAAAACTTTTAAAAATCGTGTATGGCTGGGTCAATTGAATAAATGTTGAATTCGGTTGCAATAGCTTGGAAAACAAAAAAATTTCCATACAAAGACTTGTTTTCATATCGGTCGTTTGTATTGCAGCTATATGATATAGTGATCCGATCCGGATAAAACTTTTAAAACTCATGTGTGGCTTGGTCAGTTGAATAAATGTTGAATTCGGTTGCAATAGCTTGGAAAACAAAAAAATTTCCATACAAACCCTTGTTTTCATATCGGTCGTTTGTATTGCAGCTATATGATATAGTGATCCGATCCGAATAAAACTTTTAAAATTATGTATGGCTATGTCAAATGGATAAATGTTGAATTCGGTTGCAATAGGTTGGAAAACAAAAAAATTTTCCATATAAAGACTTGTTTACACAGCGGTCGTTTGTAAGGCAGCTATATAATATAGTGATCCGCTCCGGATAAAACTTTTAAAAATCGTGTATGGCTGGGTCAATTGAATAAATGTTGAATTCGGTTGCAATAGCTTGGAAAAAAAAAAAATTTCCATACAAAGACTTGTTTTCATATCGGTCGTTTGTATTGCAGCTATATGATATAGTGATCCGATCCGGATAAAACTTTTAAAAATCATGTATGGCTTTGTCAGTTGAATAAATGTTGAATTCGGTTGCAATAGCTTGGAAAACAAAAAATTTCCAAAGACAAAGACTTGTTTTCATATCGGTCGTTTGTATGGCAGCTATATGATATAGTCATTTGATCCGGATCAAACTTTTAAAAATAATGTATGGCTTTGTCAAATGAATAAATGTTGAATTCAGTTGCAATAGCTTGGAAAACAAAAAAATTTTCCATATAAAGACTTGTTTACACAGCGGTCGTTTGTAAGGCAGCTATATAATATAGTGA
This sequence comes from Drosophila merina, assembly GCA_035047645.1. NCBI lineage: Eukaryota > Metazoa > Arthropoda > Insecta > Diptera > Drosophilidae > Drosophila > Drosophila merina. The sequence goes on along the minus strand of JAWNPH010000076.1, from coordinate 2,319,150 downwards.
TCCGCTCCGGATAAAACTTTTAAAAATCGTGTATGGCTGGGTCAATTGAATAAATGTTGAATTCGGTTGCAATAGCTTGGAAAACAAAAAAATTTCCATACAAACCCTTGTTTTCATATCGGTCGTTTGTATTGCAGCTATATGATATAGTGATCCGATCCGAATAAAACTTTTAAAATTATGTATGGCTATGTCAAATGGATAAATGTTGAATTCGGTTGCAATAGGTTGGAAAACAAAAAAATTTTCCATATAAAGACTTGTTTACACAGCGGTCGTTTGTAAGGCAGCTATATAATATAGTGATCCGCTCCGGATAAAACTTTTAAAAATCGTGTATGGCTGGGTCAATTGAATAAATGTTGAATTCGGTTGCAATAGCTTGGAAAAAAAAAAAATTTCCATACAAAGACTTGTTTTCATATCGGTCGTTTGTATTGCAGCTATATGATATAGTGATCCGATCCGGATAAAACTTTTAAAAATCATGTATGGCTTTGTCAGTTGAATAAATGTTGAATTCGGTTGCAATAGCTTGGAAAACAAAAAAAATTTCCATACAAGGACTTGTTTTCATATCGGTCGTTTGTATGGCAGCTATATGATATAGTCATTTGATCCGGATCAAACTTTTAAAAATCATGTATGGCTATGTCAAATGGATAAATGTTGAATTCGGTTGCAATAGCTTGGAAAACGAAAAAATTTTCCATATAAAGACTTGTTTACACAGCGGTCGTTTGTATGGCAGCTATATAATATAGTGATCCGCTCCGGATAAAACTTTTAAAAATCGTGTATGGCTGGGTCAATTGAATAAATGTTGAATTCGGTTGCAATAGCTTGGAAAACAAAAAAATTTCCATACAAAGACTTGTTTTCATATCGGTCGTTTGTATTGCAGCTATATGATATAGTGATCCGATCCGGATAAAACTTTTAAAAATCATGTATGGCTTGGTCAGTTGAATAAATTTTGAATTCGGTTGCAATAGCTTGGAAAACAAAAAAAATTTCCAAAGACAAAGACTTGTTTTCATATCGGTCGTTTGTATGGCAGCTATATGATATATGATATAGTGGTCGGATCCGGACCAAACTTTCACAAATCGTGTATGGCTATGTTAGATGAATAAATGTTGAAGTCGATTGCATCAGGTTGGGAAACAAAAAAATTTTCCATACAAAGACTTGTTTTCAGATGGGTCGTTTGTATGGCAGCTTACGATATAGTGGTCCGATCCGGATCAAACTTTTAAAAATCGTGTATGGCTTGGTCAATTGAATAAATGTTGAATTCGGTTGCAATAGCTTGGAAAGCAAAAAAATTTCCATACAAAGACTTGTTTTCATATCGGTCGTTTGTATTGCAGCTATATGATATAGTGATCCGATCCGAATAAAACTTTTAAAATTATGTATGGCTATGTCAAATGGATATATGTTGAATTCGGTTGCAATAGGTTGGAAAACAAAAAAAAATTTCCATACAAGGACTTGTTTTCATATCGGTCGTTTGTATGGCAGCTATATGATATAGTCATTTGATCCGGATCAAACTTTTAAAAATAATGTATGGCTTTGTCAAATGAATAAATGTTGAATTCAGTTGCAATAGCTTGGAAAACAAAAAAATGTTCCATACAAAGACTTGTTTTCATATCGGTCGTTTGTATTGCAGCTATATGATATACAATATAGTGTTCGGATCCGGACCAAACTTTCACAAATCGTGTATGGCTATCTCAGATGGATAAATTAAGAATTCTGTTGCAATAGCTTGGAAAACAAAAAAATTTTCCATATAAAGACTTGTTTACATATCGGTCGTTTGTATGGCAGCTATATGATATAGTGATCCGCTCCGGATAAAACTTTTAAAATCGTGTATGGCTTGGTCAGTTGAATAAATGTTGAATTCGGTTGCAATAGCTTGGAAAACAAAAAAATTTCCATACAAGGACTTGTTTTCATATCGGTCGTTTGTATGGCAGCTATATGTTATAGTGGTCCGATCCGGACCAAACTACCACAAATCGTGTATGGCTATGTGAAAGAGATAAATGTTGAATTCGGTTGCAATAGCTTGGAAAACAAAAAAGTTTTCCATACAAAGACTTGTTTTCATGTCGGTCGTTTGTATGGCAGCTATAAGATATAGTGGTCCGATCCGGACCAAACTACCACAAATCGTGTATGGCTATGTAAAAGAGATAAATGTTGAATTCGGTTGCAATAGCTTGGAAAACAAAAAAATTTTCCATATAAAGACTTGTTCACACATCGGTCGTTTGTATGGCAGCTATATGATATAGTGATCCGATCCGGATAAAACTTTTAAAAATCATTTAGGGTTATGTCAAATGGATAAATGTTTAATTCGATTGCATTAGGTTGGGAAACAAAAAAATTTTCCATATTAAGACTTGTTTTCATATCGGTCGTTTGTATTGCAGCTATATGATAAGTGGTCCGATCCGGACCAAACTACCACGAATCGTGTATGGCTATGTGAAATAGATAAATGTTGAATTCGGTTGCAATAGCGTGGAAAACAAAAAATTTTCCATATAAAGACTTGTTTACACATCGGTCGTTTGTATGGCAGCTATATGATATAGTGATCCGATCCGGATAAAACTTTTGAAAATTATGTATGGCTATGTCAAACAGACAAATGTTGAATTCGGTTGCAATAGGTTGGAAAACAAAAATTTTTCCATACAAAGACTTGTTTTCATATCGGTCGTTTGTATTGCAGCTATATGATATAGTGGTCCGATCCAGACCAAACTACCACAAATTGCTTATGGCTATGTGAAATATATAAATGTTGAATTCGGTTGCAATAACTTGGAAAAAACAAAAAAAATTTTCCATATAAAGACTTGTTTACACATCGGTCGTTTGTATGGCAGCTATATGATATAGTGATCCGATCCGGATAAAACTTTTAAAAATCATGTATGGCTATGTCAAATGGATATATGTTGAATTCGGTTGCAATAGGTTGGAAAACAAAAAAAAATTTCCATACAAGGACTTGTTTTCATATCGGTCGTTTGTATGGCAGCTATATGATATAGTCATTTGATCCGGATCAAACTTTTAAAAATAATGTATGGCTTTGTCAAATGAATAAATGTTGAATTCAGTTGCAATAGCTTGGAAAACAAAAAAATGTTCCATACAAAGACTTGTTTTCATATCGGTCGTTTGTATTGCAGCTATATGATATAGTGGTCCGATCCGAACCAAACTACTACAAGTCGTGTATGGCTATGCCAAATGGATAAATTTTGAATTCGGTTGCAATAGGTTCGAAAACAAAAAAATTTCCATACAAAGACTTGTTTTCATATCGGTCGTTTGTATTGCAGCTATATGATATAGTGATCCCATCCGGATAAAACTTTTAAAATTAATGTATGGCTTGGTCATTTGAATAAATGTTGAATTCGGTTGCAATAGCTTGGAAAACAAAAAAATTTCCATACAAAGACTTGTTTTCATATCGGTCGTTTGTATTGCAGCTATATGATATAGTGGTGCGATCCGGACCAAACTTTCACAAATTGTGTATGGCTATGTCAGATGGATAAATTAAGAATTCTGTTGCAATAGCTTGGAAAACAAAAAAATTTTCCATATAAAGACTTGTTTACATATCGGTCGTTTGTATGGCAGCTATATGATATAGTGATCCGATCCGGATAAAACTTTTAAAAATCGTGTATGGCTTGGTCAGTTGAATAAATGTTGAAATCGGTTGCAATAGCTTGGAAAACAAAAAAATTTTCCATACAAAGACTTGTTTTCATATCGGTCGTTTGTATGGCAGCTATATGATATATGATATAGTGGTCGGATCCGGACCAAACTTTCACAAATCGTGTATGACTAAGTTAGATGAATAAATGTTGAAGTCGATTGCATCAGGTTGGGAAACAAAAAAATTTTCCATATTAAGACTTGTTTTCAGATGGGTCGTTTGTATGGCAGCTTACGATATAGTGGTCCGATCCGGATCAAACTTTTAAAAATCGTGTATGGCTTGGTCAATTGAATAAATGTTGAATTCGGTTGCAATAGCTTGGAAAACAAAAAAATTTCCATACAAAGACTTGTTTTCATATCGGTCGTTTGTATTGCAGCTATATGATATACTGATCCGATCCGAATAAAACTTTTAAAAATCATGTATGGCTATGTCAAACGGATAAATGTTGAATTCGGTTGCAATAGTTTGGAAAACAAAAAAATTTCCATAAAAAGACTTGTTTTCATTTCGGTCGTTTGTATTGCAGCTATATGATATAGTGATCCGATCCGGATAAAACTTTTAAAAATCATGTATGGCTATGCCAAATGGATAAATTTTGAATTCGGTTGCAATAGGTTGGAAAACAAAAAAATTTTCCATACAAGGACTTGTTTTCATATCGGTCGTTTGTATGGCAGCTATATGATATAGTCATTTGATCCGGATCAAACTTTTAAAAATAATGTATGGCTTTGTCAAATGAATAAATGTTGAATTCAGTTGCAATAGCTTGGAAAACAAAAAAGTTTTCCATACAAAGACTTGTTTTCATGTCGGTCGTTTGTATGGCAGCTATAAGATATAGTGGTCCGATCCGGACCAAACTACCACAAATCGTGTATGGCTATGTAAAAGAGATAAATGTTGAATTCGGTTGCAATAGCTTGGAAAACAAAAAAATTTTCCATATAAAGACTTGTTCACACATCGGTCGTTTGTATGGCAGCTATATGTTATAGTGGTCCGATCCGGACCAAACTACCACAAATCGTGTATGGCTATGTGAAAGAGATAAATGTTGAATTCGGTTGCAATAGCTTGGAAAACAAAAAAGTTTTCCATACAAAGACTTGTTTTCATGTCGGTCGTTTGTATGGCAGCTATAAGATATAGTGGTCCGATCCGGACCAAACTACCACAAATCGTGTATGGCTATGTAAAAGAGATAAATGTTGAATTCGGTTGCAATAGCTTGGAAAACAAAAAAATTTTCCATATAAAGACTTGTTCACACATCGGTCGTTTGTATGGCAGCTATATGATATAGTGATCCGATCCGGATAAAACTTTTAAAAATCATTTAGGGTTATGTCAAATGGATAAATGTTTAATTCGATTGCATTAGGTTGGGAAACAAAAAAATTTTCCATATTAAGACTTGTTTTCATATCGGTCGTTTGTATTGCAGCTATATGATAAGTGGTCCGATCCGGACCAAACTACCACGAATCGTGTATGGCTATGTGAAATAGATAAATGTTGAATTCGGTTGCAATAGCGTGGAAAACAAAAAAATTTTCCATATAAAGACTTGTTTATACATCGGTCGTTTGTATGGCAGCTATATGATATAGTGATCCGATCCGGATAAAACTTTTGAAAATTATGTATGGCTATGTCAAACAGACAAATGTTGAATTCGGTTGCAATAGGTTGGAAAACAAAAATTTTTCCATACAAAGACTTGTTTTCATATCGGTCGTTTGTATTGCAGCTATATGATATAGTGGTCCGATCCAGACCAAACTACCACAAATTGCTTATGGCTATGTGAAATATATAAATGTTGAATTCGGTTGCAATAACTTGGAAAAAACAAAAAAAATTTTCCATATAAAGACTTGTTTACACATCGGTCGTTTGTATGGCAGCTATATGATATAGTGATCCGATCCGGATAAAACTTTTAAAAATCATGTATGGCTATGTCAAATGGATATATGTTGAATTCGGTTGCAATAGGTTGGAAAACAAAAAAAAATTTCCATACAAGGACTTGTTTTCATATCGGTCGTTTGTATGGCAGCTATATGATATAGTCATTTGATCCGGATCAAACTTTTAAAAATAATGTATGGCTTTGTCAAATGAATAAATGTTGAATTCAGTTGCAATAGCTTGGAAAACAAAAAAATGTTCCATACAAAGACTTGTTTTCATATCGGTCGTTTGTATTGCAGCTATATGATATAGTGGTCCGATCCGAACCAAACTACTACAAGTCGTGTATGGCTATGCCAAATGGATAAATTTTGAATTCGGTTGCAATAGGTTCGAAAACAAAAAAATTTCCATACAAAGACTTGTTTTCATATCGGTCGTTTGTATTGCAGCTATATGATATAGTGATCCCATCCGGATAAAACTTTTAAAATTAATGTATGGCTTGGTCAGTTGAATAAATGTTGAATTCGGTTGCACTAGCTTGGAAAACAAAAAAAATGTCCATACAAAGACTTGTTTTCATATCGGTCGTTTGTATTGCAGCTATATGATATAGTGGTCCGATCCGGACCAAACTTTCACAAATTGTGTATGGCTATGTCGGATGGATAAATTAAGAATTCTGTTGCAATAGCTTGGAAAACAAAAAAATTTTCCATATAAAGACTTGTTTACATATCGGTCGTTTGTATGGCAGCTATATGATATAGTGATCCGATCCGGATAAAACTTTTAAAAATCGTGTATGGCTTGGTCAGTTGAATAAATGTTGAAATCGGTTGCAATAGCTTGGAAAACAAAAAAATTTTCCATACAAAGACTTGTTTTCATATCGGTCGTTTGTATGGCAGCTATATGATATATGATATAGTGGTCGGATCCGGACCAAACTTTCACAAATCGTGTATGACTAAGTTAGATGAATAAATGTTGAAGTCGATTGCATCAGGTTGGGAAACAAAAAAATTTTCCATATTAAGACTTGTTTTCAGATGGGTCGTTTGTATGGCAGCTTACGATATAGTGGTCCGATCCGGATCAAACTTTTAAAAATCGTGTATGGCTTGGTCAATTGAATAAATGTTGAATTCGGTTGCAATAGCTTGGAAAACAAAAAAATTTCCATACAAAGACTTGTTTTCATATCGGTCGTTTGTATTGCAGCTATATGATATACTGATCCGATCCGAATAAAACTTTTAAAAATCATGTATGGCTATGTCAAACGGATAAATGTTGAATTCGGTTGCAATAGTTTGGAAAACAAAAAAATTTCCATAAAAAGACTTGTTTTCATTTCGGTCGTTTGTATTGCAGCTATATGATATAGTGATCCGATCCGGATAAAACTTTTAAAAATCATGTATGGCTATGCCAAATGGATAAATTTTGAATTCGCTTGCAATAGGTTGGAAAACAAAAAATTTTCCATACAAGGACTTGTTTTCATATCGGTCGTTTGTATGGCAGCTATATGATATATGATATAGTGATCGGATCCGGACCAAACTTTCACAAATCGTGTATGGCTATGTTAGATGAATAAATGTTGAATTCGATTGCATCAGGTTGGGAAAAAAAAAATTTTCCATATTAAGACTTGTTTTCAGATGGGTCGTTTGTATGGCAGCTTACGATATAGTGGTCCGATCCGGATCAAACTTTTAAAAATCGTGTATAGCTTGGTCAATTGAACAAATGTTGAATTCGGTTGCAATAGCTTGGAAAACAAAAAAATTTCCATACAAAGACTTGTTTTCATATCGGTCGTTTGTATTGCAGCTATAAGATATACAATATAGTGTTCGGATCCGGACCAAACTTTCACAAATCGTGTATGGCTATCTCAGATGGATAAATTAAGAATTCTGTTGCAATAGCTTGGAAAACAAAAAAATTTTCCATATAAAGACTTGTTTACATATCGGTCGTTTGTATGGCAGCTATATGATATAGTGATCCGCTCCGGATAAAACTTTTAAAATCGTGTATGGCTTGGTCAGTTGAATAAATGTTGAATTCGGTTGCAATAGCTTGGAAAACAAAAAAAATTTCCATACAAGGACTTGTTTTCATATCGGTCGTTTGTATGGCAGCTATATGTTATAGTGGTCCGATCCGGACCAAACTACCACAAATCGTGTATGGCTATGTGAAAGAGATAAATGTTGAATTCGGTTGCAATAGCTTGGAAAACAAAAAAGTTTTCCATACAAAGACTTGTTTTCATGTCGGTCGTTTGTATGGCAGCTATAAGATATAGTGGTCCGATCCGGACCAAACTACCACAAATCGTGTATGGCTATGTAAAAGAGATAAATGTTGAATTCGGTTGCAATAGCTTGGAAAACAAAAAAATTTTCCATATAAAGACTTGTTCACACATCGGTCGTTTGTATGGCAGCTATATGATATAGTGATCCGATCCGGATAAAACTTTTAAAAATCATTTAGGGTTATGTCAAATGGATAAATGTTTAATTCGATTGCATTAGGTTGGGAAACAAAAAAATTTTCCATATTAAGACTTGTTTTCATATCGGTCGTTTGTATTGCAGCTATATGATAAGTGGTCCGATCCGGACCAAACTACCACGAATCGTGTATGGCTATGTGAAATAGATAAATGTTGAATTCGGTTGCAATAGCGTGGAAAACAAAAAAATTTTCCATATAAAGACTTGTTTACACATCGGTCGTTTGTATGGCAGCTATATGATATAGTGATCCGATCCGGATAAAACTTTTGAAAATTATGTATGGCTATGTCAAACAGACAAATGTTGAATTCGGTTGCAATAGGTTGGAAAACAAAAATTTTTCCATACAAAGACTTGTTTTCATATCGGTCGTTTGTATTGCAGCTATATGATATAGTGGTCCGATCCAGACCAAACTACCACAAATTGCTTATGGCTATGTGAAATATATAAATGTTGAATTCGGTTGCAATAACTTGGAAAAAACAAAAAAAAATTTTCCATATAAAGACTTGTTTACACATCGGTCGTTTGTATGGCAGCTATATGATATAGTGATCCGATCCGGATAAAACTTTTAAAAATCATGTATGGCTATGTCAAATGGATAAATGTTGAATTCAGTTGCAATAGCTTGGAAAACAAAAAAATGTTCCATACAAAGACTTGTTTTCATATCGGTCGTTTGTATTGCAGCTATATGATATAGTGGTCCGATCCGGACCAAACTGCCACAAATCGTGTATGGCTATGTTAAATAGACAAATGTTGAATTCGGTTGCAATAGCTTGGAAAACAAAAAAATTTTCCATATAAAGACTTGTTTACACATCGGTCGTTTGTATGGCAGCTATATGATATAGTGATCCGATCCGGATAAAACTCTTAAAAATCATGTATGGCTATGTTAAATGGATAAATGTTGAAATCGATTGCATTAGGTTGGGAAACAAAAAAATTTTCCATATTAAGACTTGTTTTCATATCGGTCGTTTGTATTGCAGCTTTATGATAAGTGGTCCGATCCGGACCAAACTTTCACAACTCGTGTACGCCTATGTTAAATAAACAAGTTTTGAATTCGGTTGCAATAGCTTGGAAAACAAAAAAGTTTTCCATACAAAGACTTGTTTTCATGTCGGTCGTTTGTATGGCAGCTATATGATATAGTCATCTGATCGGAATCAAACTTTTAAAAATCATGTATGGCTATGTCAAAAGGATAAATGTTGAATTCGGTTGCAATAAGTTTGAAAACAAAAAAATTTTCCATACAAGGACTTGTTTTCGTATCGGTCGTTTGTATGGCAGCTATATGATATAGTCATTTGATCCGGATCAAACTTTTAAAAATCATGTATGGCTATGTCAAATGGATAAATGTTGAATTCGGTTGCAATAGGTTGGAAAACAAAAAAATTTTCCACACAAAGACTTGTTTTAATATCGGTCGTTTGTATTGCAGCTATATGATAAGTGGTCCGATCCGGACCAAACTACCACGAATCGTGTATGGCTATGTGAAATAGATAAATGTTGAATTCGGTTGCAATAGTTTGGAAAACAAAAAAATTTTCCATATAAAGACTTGTTTACATATCGGTCGTTTGTATGGCAGCTATATGATATAGTGATGCGATCCGGATAAAACTTTTAAAAATCGTGTATGGCTTGATCAATTGAAATAATGTTGAATTCGGTTGCAATAGCTTGGAAAACAAAAAAAATTTCCATACAAGGACTTGTTTTCATATCGGTCGTTTGTATTGCAGCTATATGATATAGTGGTCCGATCCGGACCAAACTACCACAAATCGTGTATGGTTGTGTGAAATAGATAAATGTTGAATTCGGTTGCAATAGCGTGGAAAACAAAAAAATTTTCCATATAAAGACTTGTTTACACATCGGTCGTTTGTATGGCAGCTATATGATATAGTGATCCGATCCGGATAAAACTTTTAAAAATCATGTATGGCTATGTCAAATGGATAAATGTTGAATTCGGTTGCAATAACTTGCGATCCGGATAAAACTTTTAAAAATCGTGTATGGCTTGATCAATTGAAATAATGTTGAATTCGGTTGCAATAGCTTGGAAAACAAAAAAAATTTCCATACAAGGACTTGTTTTCATATCGGTCGTTTGTATTGCAGCTATATGATATAGTGGTCCGATCCGGACCAAACTACCACAAATCGTGTATGGTTGTGTGAAATAGATAAATGTTGAATTCGGTTGCAATAGCGTGGAAAACAAAAAAATTTTCCATATAAAGACTTGTTTACACATCGGTCGTTTGTATGGCAGCTATATGTTATAGTGGTCCGATCCGGACCAAACTACCACAAATCGTGTATGGCTATGTGAAAGAGATAAATGTTGAATTCGGTTGCAATAGCTTGGAAAACAAAAAAGTTTTCCATACAAAGACTTGTTTTCATGTCGGTCGTTTGTATGGCAGCTATAAGATATAGTGGTCCGATCCGGACCAAACTACCACAAATCGTGTATGGCTATGTGAAAGAGATAAATGTTGAATTCGGTTGCAATAGCTTGGAAAACAAAAAAGTTTTCCATACAAAGACTTGTTTTCATGTCGGTCGTTTGTATGGCAGCTATAAGATATAGTGGTCCGATCCGGACCAAACTACCACAAATCGTGTATGGCTATGTAAAAGAGATAAATGTTGAATTCGGTTGCAATAGCTTGGAAAACAAAAAAATTTTCCATATAAAGACTTGTTCACACATCGGTCGTTTGTATGGCAGCTATATGATATAGTGATCCGATCCGGATAAAACTTTTAAAAATCATTTAGGGTTATGTCAAATGGATAAATGTTTAATTCGATTGCATTAGGTTGGGAAACAAAAAAATTTTCCATATTAAGACTTGTTTTCATATCGGTCGTTTGTATTGCAGCTATATGATAAGTGGTCCGATCCGGACCAAACTACCACGAATCGTGTATGGCTATGTGAAATAGATAAATGTTGAATTCGGTTGCAATAGCGTGGAAAACAAAAAAATTTTCCATATAAAGACTTGTTTACACATCGGTCGTTTGTATGGCAGCTATATGATATAGTGATCCGATCCGGATAAAACTTTTGAAAATTATGTATGGCTATGTCAAACAGACAAATGTTGAATTCGGTTGCAATAGGTTGGAAAACAAAAATTTTTCCATACAAAGACTTGTTTTCATATCGGTCGTTTGTATTGCAGCTATATGATATAGTGGTCCGATCCAGACCAAACTACCACAAATTGCTTATGGCTATGTGAAATATATAAATGTTGAATTCGGTTGCAATAACTTGGAAAAAACAAAAAAAATTTTCCATATAAAGACTTGTTTACACATCGGTCGTTTGTATGGCAGCTATATGATATAGTGATCCGATCCGGATAAAACTTTTAAAAATCATGTATGGCTATGTCAAATGGATAAATGTTGAATTCAGTTGCAATAGCTTGGAAAACAAAAAAATGTTCCATACAAAGACTTGTTTTCATATCGGTCGTTTGTATTGCAGCTATATGATATAGTGGTCCGATCCGGACCAAACTGCCACAAATCGTGTATGGCTATGTTAAATAGACAAATGTTGAATTCGGTTGCAATAGCTTGGAAAACAAAAAAATTTTCCATATAAAGACTTGTTTACACATCGGTCGTTTGTATGGCAGCTATATGATATAGTGATCCGATCCGGATAAAACTCTTAAAAATCATGTATGGCTATGTTAAATGGATAAATGTTGAAATCGATTGCATTAGGTTGGGAAACAAAAAAATTTTCCATATTAAGACTTGTTTTCATATCGGTCGTTTGTATTGCAGCTTTATGATAAGTGGTCCGATCCGGACCAAACTTTCACAACTCGTGTACGCCTATGTTAAATAAACAAGTTTTGAATTCGGTTGCAATAGCTTGGAAAACAAAAAAGTTTTCCATACAAAGACTTGTTTTCATGTCGGTCGTTTGTATGGCAGCTATATGATATAGTCATCTGATCGGAATCAAACTTTTAAAAATCATGTATGGCTATGTCAAAAGGATAAATGTTGAATTCGGTTGCAATAAGTTTGAAAACAAAAAAATTTTCCATACAAGGACTTGTTTTCGTATCGGTCGTTTGTATGGCAGCTATATGATATAGTCATTTGATCCGGATCAAACTTTTAAAAATCATGTATGGCTATGTCAAATGGATAAATGTTGAATTCGGTTGCAATAGGTTGGAAAACAAAAAAATTTTCCACACAAAGACTTGTTTTAATATCGGTCGTTTGTATTGCAGCTATATGATAAGTGGTCCGATCCGGACCAAACTACCACGAATCGTGTATGGCTATGTGAAATAGATAAATGTTGAATTCGGTTGCAATAGTTTGGAAAACAAAAAAATTTTCCATATAAAGACTTGTTTACATATCGGTCGTTTGTATGGCAGCTATATGATATAGTGATGCGATCCGGATAAAACTTTTAAAAATCGTGTATGGCTTGATCAATTGAAATAATGTTGAATTCGGTTGCAATAGCTTGGAAAACAAAAAAAATTTCCATACAAGGACTTGTTTTCATATCGGTCGTTTGTATTGCAGCTATATGATATAGTGGTCCGATCCGGACCAAACTACCACAAATCGTGTATGGTTGTGTGAAATAGATAAATGTTGAATTCGGTTGCAATAGCGTGGAAAACAAAAAAATTTTCCATATAAAGACTTGTTTACACATCGGTCGTTTGTATGGCAGCTATATGATATAGTGATCCGATCCGGATAAAACTTTTAAAAATCATGTATGGCTATGTCAAATGGATAAATGTTGAATTCGGTTGCAATAACTTGCGATCCGGATAAAACTTTTAAAAATCGTGTATGGCTTGATCAATTGAAATAATGTTGAATTCGGTTGCAATAGCTTGGAAAACAAAAAAAATTTCCATACAAGGACTTGTTTTCATATCGGTCGTTTGTATTGCAGCTATATGATATAGTGGTCCGATCCGGACCAAACTACCACAAATCGTGTATGGTTGTGTGAAATAGATAAATGTTGAATTCGGTTGCAATAGCGTGGAAAACAAAAAAATTTTCCATATAAAGACTTGTTTACACATCGGTCGTTTGTATGGCAGCTATATGATATAGTGATCCGATCCGGATAAAACTTTTAAAAATCATGTATGGCTATGTCAAATGGATAAATGTTGAATTCGGTTGCAATAACTTGGAAAACAAAAAAATTTTCCATATAAAGATTTGTTTACACATCGGTCGTTTGTATGGCAGCTATATGATATAGTGATCCGATCCGGATAAAACTTTTAAAAATCATGTAGGGCTATGTCAAATAGATAAATGTTGAATTCGGTTGCAATAGGTTGGAAAACAAAAAAATTTTCTATACAAAGACTTGTTTTCATATCGGTCGTTTGTATTGCAGCTATATGATATAGTGGTCCGATCCGGATAAAACTTTTAAAAATCATGTATGGCTATGTCAAATGTATAAATGTTGAATTCGGTTGCAATAGGTTAGAAAACAAAAAAATTTTCCATACAAAGACTTGTTTTCATGTCGGTCGTTTGTATTGCAGCTATATGATAAAAAGGTCCGATCCAGACCAAACTACCATAAATTGTGTATGGCTGTGTGAAATATTTAAATGTTGAATTCGGTTGCAATAGCGTGGAAAACAAAAAAATGTTCCATATAAAGACTTGTTTACACATCGGTCGTTTGTATGGCAGCTATATGATATAGTGATCCGATCCGGATAAAACTTTTAAAAATCATGTATGGCTATGTCAAATGGATAAATGTTGAATTCGGTTGCAATAACTTGGAAAACAAAAAAAATTTTCCATATAAAGACTTGTTTACACATCGGTCGTTTGTATGGCAGCTATATGATATAGTGATCCGATTCGTATAAAACTTTTAAAAATCATGTATGGTTATGTAAAAAGGATAAATGTTGAATTCGGTTGCAATAGTTGGAAAACAACAAAATTTTCCATATAAAGACTTGTTTACATATCGGTCGTTTGTATGGCAGCTATATGATAAAGTGCTGCGATCCGGATAAAACTTTGAAAAATCGTGTATGGCTTGGTCAATTGAAAAAATGTTGAATTCGGTTGCAATAGCTTGGAAAACAAATAAAATTTCCATATACAGACTTGTTTACACATCGGTCGTTTGTATGGCAGCTATATGATATAGTGATCCGATCCGGATAAAACTTTTAAAAATCATGTATGGCTATGTCAAATGGATAAATGTTGAATTCGGTTGCAATAACTTGGAAAAAACAAAAAATATTTCCATATAAAGACTTGTTTACACATCGGTCGTTTGTATGGCAGCTATATGATATAGTGATCCGATCCGGATAAAACTTTTAAAAATCATGTATGGCTATGTCAAATGGATAAATGTTGAATTCAGTTGCAATAGCTTGGAAAACAAAAAAAATGTTCCATACAAAGACTTGTATTCATATCGGTCGTTTGTATTGCAGCTATATGATATAGTGGTCTGATCCAGACCAAACTGCCACGAATCGTGTATGGCTATGTCAAAAAGATAAATGTTGAATTCGGTTGCAATAGCTTGGAAAACAAAAAAAATTTTCCATATAAAGACTTGTTATACATCGGTCGTTTGTATGGCAGCTATATGATATAGTGATCCGATCCGGATAAACCTTTTATAAATCGTGTATGGCTTGGCAATTGAAAAAATGTTGAATTCGGTTGCAATAGCTTGGAAAACAAAAAAATTTTCCATTTAAAGACTTGTTTACACATCGGTCGTTTGTATGGCAGCTAGATGATATAGTGATCCGATCCGGATAAAACTTTTAAAAATCATGTATAACTATGTCAATTGAATAAATGTTGAATTCGGTTGCAATAGGTTGGAAAACAAAAAAATTTTCCATACAAAGACTTGCTTTCAATTCGGTCGTTTGTATGGCAGCTATATGATATAGTCATTTGATCCGGATCAAACTTTTAAAAATCATGTATGGCTATGTCAAATGAATAAATGTTGAATTCGGTTACAATAGGTTAGAAAACAAAAAAATTTTCCATACAAAGACTTGTTTTCATATCGGTCGTTTGTATGGCAGCTATATGATATAGTGATCCGATCCGGATAAACCTTTTATAAATCGTGTATGGCTTGGCAATTGAAAAAATGTTGAATTCGGTTGCAATAGCTTGGAAAACAAAAAAATTTTCCATTTAAAGACTTGTTTACACATCGGTCGTTTGTATGGCAGCTATATGATATAGTGATCCGATCCGGATAAAACTTTTAAAAATCATGTATAACTATGTCAATTGAATAAATGTTGAATTCGGTTGCAATAGGTTGGAAAACAAAAAAATTTTCCATACAAAGACTTGCTTTCAATTCGGTCGTTTGTATGGCAGCTATATGATATAGTCATTTGATCCGGATCAAACTTTTAAAAATCATGTATGGCTATGTCAAATGAATAAATGTTGAATTCGGTTACAATAGGTTAGAAAACAAAAAAATTTTCCATACAAAGACTTGTTTTCATATCGGTCGTTTGTATGGCAGCTATATGATATAGTGATCCGATCCGGATAAACCTTTTAAAAATCGTGTATGGCTTGGCAATTGAAAAAATGTTGAATTCGGTTGCAATCGCTTGGAAAACAAAAAAAAATTCCATATACAGACTTGTTTACACATCGGTTGTTTGTATGGCAGCTATATGATATAGTCATTTGATCCCGATCAAACTTTTAAAAATCATGTATGGCTATGTCAAATGATCCGGATAAAACTTTTAAAAATCATGTATGGCTATGTCAAATGAATAGATGTTGAATTCGGTTGCAATAGGTTAGAAAACAAAAAAATTTTCCATACAAAGACTTGTTTTCATATCGGTCGTTTGTATTGCAGCTATATGATGTAGTGGTCCGATCCGGACTAAACTACCACAAATCGTGTGTGGCTATGTGAAATAGATAAATGTTGAATTCGGTTGCAATAGCTTGGAAAACAAAAAATTTTCCATATAAAGACTTGTTTACACATCGGTCGTTTGTATGGCAGCTATATGATATAGTGATCCGATCCGGATAAAACTTTTAAAAATCATGTATAACTATGTCAATTGAATAAATGTTGAATTCGGTTGCAATAGGTTAGAAAACAAAAAAATTTTCCATACAAAGACTTGTTTTCATATCGGTCGTTTGTATTGCAGCTATATGATGTAGTGGTCCGATCCGGACTAAACTACCACAAATCGTGTGTGGCTATGTGAAATAGATAAATGTTGAATTCGGTTGCAATAGCTTGGAAAACAAAAAAATTTTCCATATAAAGACTTGTTTACACATCGGTCGTTTGTATGGCAGCTATATGATATAGTGATCCGATCCGGATAAAACTTTTAAAAATCATGTATGGCTATGTCAAATGGATCAATGTTGAATTCGGTTGCAATAACTTGGAAAAAACAAAAAAAATTTTCCATATAAAGACTTGTTTACACATCGGTCGTTTGTATGGCAGCTATATGATATAGTGATCCGATCCGGATAAAACTTTTAAAAATCATGTATGGCTATGTCAAATGGATAAATGTTGAATTCGGTTGCAATAACTTGGAAAAAACAAAAAAAATTTTCCATATAAAGACTTGTTTACACATCGGTCGTTTGTATTGCAGCTATATGATATAGTGATCCGATCCGGATAAAACTTTTAAAAATCATGTATGGCTATGTCAAATGGATAAATGTTAAATTCGGTTGCAATAACTTGGAAAAAAACAAAAAAAATTTTCCATATAAAGACTTGTTTACACATCGGTCGTTTGTATGGCAGCTATATGATATAGTGATCCGATCCGGATAAAAGATTTAAAAATCATGTATGGCTATGTCAAATGGATAAATGTTGAATTCAGTTGCAATAGCTTGGAAAACAAAAAAATGTTCCATACAAAGACTTGTTTTCATATCGGTCGTTTGTATTGCAGCTATATGATATAGTGGTCTGATCCAGACCAAACTGCCACGAATCGTGTATGGCTATGTCAAAAAGATAAATGTTGAATTCGGTTGCAATAGCTTGGAAAACAAAAAAATTTTCCATATAAAGACTTGTTTACACATCGGTCGTTTGTATGGCAGCTATATGATATAGTGATCCGATCCGGATAAACCTTTTAAAAATCGTGTATGGCTTGGCAATTGAAAAAATGTTGAATTCGGTTGCAATAGCTTGGAAAACAAAAAAATTTTCCATATAAAGACTTGTTTACACATCGGTCGTTTGTATGGCAGCTATATGATATAGTGATCCGATCCGGATAAAACTTTTAAAAATCATGTATAACTATGTTAATTGAATAAATGTTGAATTCGGTTGCAATAGGTTGGAAAACAAAAAAATTTTCCATACAAAGACTTGCTTTCAATTCGGTCGTTTGTATGGCAGCTATATGATATAGTCATTTGATCCGGATCAAACTTTTAAAAATCATGTATGGCTATGTCAAATGAATAAATGTTGAATTCGGTTACAATAGGTTAGAAAACAAAAAAATTTTCCATACAAAGACTTGTTTTCATATCGGTCGTTTGTATGGCAGCTATATGATATAGTGATCCGATCCGGATAAACCTTTTAAAAATCGTGTATGGCTTGGCAATTGAAAAAATGTTGAATTCGGTTGCAATAGCTTGGAAAACAAAAAAAATTTCCATATACAGACTTGTTTACACATCGGTTGTTTGTATGGCAGCTATATGATATAGTGATCCGATCCGGATAAAACTTTTAAAAATCATGTATGGCTATGTCAATTGAATAAATGTTGAATTCGGTTGCAATAGGTTGGAAAACAAAAAATTTTCCATACAAAGACTTGTTTTCAATTCGGTCGTTTGTATGGCAGCTATATGATATAGTCATTTGATCCGGATAAAACTTTTAAAAATCATGTATGGCTATGTCAAAAGGATAAATGTTGAATTCGGTTGCAATAGTTGGAAAACAAAAAAATTTTCAATACAAAGACTTGTTTTCATATCGGTCGTTTGTATTGCAGCTATATGATAAAGTGGTCCGATCCAGACCAAACTACCACAAATCGTGTATGGCTATGTCAAAAGGATAAATGTTGAATTTGGTTGCAATAGTTGGAAAACAACAAAATTTTCCATACAAAGACTTTTTTTCAATTCGGTCGTTTGTATGGCAGCTATATGATATAGTCATTTGATCCCGATCAAACTTTTAAAAATCATGTATGGCTATGTCAAATGATCCGGATAAAACTTTTAAAAATCATGTATGGCTATGTCAATTAAATAAATGTTGAATTCGGTTGCAATAGGTTGGAAAACAAAAAAATTTTCCATACAAAGACTTGTTTTCAATTCGGTCGTTTGTATGGCAGCTATATGATATAGTCATTTGATCCGGATCAAACTTTTTAAAAATCATGTATGGCTATGTCAAATGAATAAATGTTGAATTCGGTTGCAATAGGTTAGAAAACAAAAAATTTTCCATACAAAGACTTGTTTTCATATCGGTCGTTTGTATTGCAGCTATATGATGCAGTGGTCCGATCCGGACTAAACTACCACAAATCGTGTGTGGCTATGTGAAATAGATAAATGTTGAATTCGGTTGCAATAGCTTGGAAAACAAAAAAATTTTCCATATAAAGACTTGTTTACACATCGGTCGTTTGTATGGCAGCTATATGATATAGTGATCCGATCCGGATAAAACTTTTAAAAATCATGTATGGCTATGTCAAATGGATAAATGTTGAATTCGGTTGCAATAACTTGGAAAAAACAAAAAAAATTTTCCATATAAAGACTTGTTTACACATCGGTCGTTTGTATGGCAGCTATATGATATAGTGATCCGATCCGGATAAAACTTTTAAAAATCATGTATGGCTATGTCAAATGGATAAATGTTGAATTCGGTTGCAATAACTTGGAAAAAACAAAAAAAATTGTCCATATAAAGACTTGTTTACACATCGGTCGTTTGTATGGCAGCTATATGATATAGTGATCCGATCCGGATAAAACTTTTAAAAATCATGTATGGCTATGTCAAATGGATAAATGTTGAATTCGGTTGCAATAACTTGGAAAAAACAAAAAAAATTTTCCATATAAAGACTTGTTTACACATCGGTCGTTTGTATGGCAGCTATATGATATAGTGATCCGATCCGGATAAAACTTTTAAAAATCATGTATGGCTATGTCAAATGGATAAATGTTGAATTCAGTTGCAATAGCTTGGAAAACAAAAAAATGTTCCATACAAAGACTTGTTTTCATATCGGTCGTTTGTATTGCAGCTATATGATATAGTGGTCTGATCCAGACCAAACTGCCACGAATCGTGTATGGCTATGTCAAAAAGATAAATGTTGAATTCGGTTGCAATAGCTTGGAAAACAAAAAAATTTTCCATATAAAGACTTGTTTACACATCGGTCGTTTGTATGGCAGCTATATGATATAGTGATCCGATCCGGATAAACCTTTTAAAAATCGTGTATGGCTTGGCAATTGAAAAAATGTTGAATTCGGTTGCAATAGCTTGGAAAACAAAAAAATTTTCCATATAAAGACTTGTTTACACATCGGTCGTTTGTATGGCAGCTATATGATATAGTGATCCGATCCGGATAAAACTTTTAAAAATCATGTATAACTATGTTAATTGAATAAATGTTGAATTCGGTTGCAATAGGTTGGAAAACAAAAAAATTTTCCATACAAAGACTTGCTTTCAATTCGGTCGTTTGTATGGCAGCTATATGATATAGTCATTTGATCCGGATCAAACTTTTAAAAATCATGTATGGCTATGTCAAATGAATAAATGTTGAATTCGGTTACAATAGGTTAGAAAACAAAAAAATTTTCCATACAAAGACTTGTTTTCATATCGGTCGTTTGTATGGCAGCTATATGATATAGTGATCCGATCCGGATAAACCTTTTAAAAATCGTGTATGGCTTGGCAATTGAAAAAATGTTGAATTCGGTTGCAATAGCTTGGAAAACAAAAAAAATTTCCATATACAGACTTGTTTACACATCGGTTGTTTGTATGGCAGCTATATGATATAGTGATCCGATCCGGATAAAACTTTTAAAAATCATGTATGGCTATGTCAATTGAATAAATGTTGAATTCGGTTGCAATAGGTTGGAAAACAAAAAAATTTTCCATACAAAGACTTGTTTTCAATTCGGTCGTTTGTATGGCAGCTATATGATATAGTCATTTGATCCGGATAAAACTTTTAAAAATCATGTATGGCTATGTCAAAAGGATAAATGTTGAATTCGGTTGCAATAGTTGGAAAACAAAAAAATTTTCAATACAAAGACTTGTTTTCATATCGGTCGTTTGTATTGCAGCTATATGATAAAGTGGTCCGATCCAGACCAAACTACCACAAATCGTGTATGGCTATGTCAAAAGGATAAATGTTGAATTTGGTTGCAATAGTTGGAAAACAACAAAATTTTCCATACAAAGACTTTTTTTCAATTCGGTCGTTTGTATGGCAGCTATATGATATAGTCATTTGATCCGGATCAAACTTTTAAAAATCATGTATGGCTATGTCAAATGATCCGGATAAAACTTTTAAAAATCATGTATGGCTATGTCAATTGAATAAATGTTGAATTCGGTTGCAATAGGTTGGAAAACAAAAAAATTTTCCATACAAAGACTTGTTTTCAATTCGGTCGTTTGTATGGCAGCTATATGATATAGTCATTTGATCCGGATCAAACTTTTAAAAATCATGTATGGCTATGTCAAATGAATAAATGTTGAATTCGGTTGCAATAGGTTAGAAAACAAAAAAATTTTCCATACAAAGACTTTTTTTCATATCGGTCGTTTGTATTGCAGCTATATGATGTAGTGGTCCGATCCGGACTAAACTACCACAAATCGTGTGTGGCTATGTGAAATAGATAAATGTTGAATTCGGTTGCAATAGCTTGGAAAACAAAAAAATTTTCCATATAAAGACTTGTTTACACATCGGTCGTTTGTATGGCAGCTATATGATATAGTGATCCGATCCGGATAAAACTTTTAAAAATCATGTATGGCTATGTCAATTGAATAAATGTTGAATTCGGTTGCAATAGGTTGGAAAACAAAAAAATTTTCCATACAAAGACTTGTTTTCAATTCGGTCGTTTGTATGGCAGCTATATGATATAGTCATTTGATCCGGATCAAACTTTTAAAAATCATGTATGGCTATGTCAAATGAATAAATGTTGAATTCAGTTACAATAGGTTAGAAAACAAAAAAATTTTCCATACAAAGACTTGTTTTCATATCGGTCGTTTGTATTGCAGCTATATGATACAGTGGTCCGATCCGGACCAAACTTTCACAAATCGTGTATGGCTGTGTGAAATAGATAAATGTTGAATTCGGTTGCAATAGCGTGGAAAACAAAAAAATTTTCCATATAAAGACTTGTTTACACATCGGTCGTTTGTATGGCAGCTATATGATATAGTGATCCGATCCGGATAAACCTTTTAAAAATCGTGTATGGCTTGGCAATTGAAAAAATGTTGAATTCGGTTGCAATAGCTTGGAAAACAAAAAAAATTTCCATATAAAGACTTGTTTACACATCGGTCGTTTGTATGGCAGCTATATGATATAGTGATCCGATCCGGATAAAACTTTTAAAAATCATGTATGGCTATGTCAATTGAATAAATGTTGAATTCGGTTGCAATAGGTTGGAAAACAAAAAAATTTTCCATACAAAGACTTGTTTACATATCGGTCGTTCGTATGGCAGCTATATGATATAGTGATCCGATCCGGATAAAACTTTTAAAAATCGTGTATGGCTTGGCAATTGAAAAAATGTTGAATTCGGTTGCAATAGCTTGGAAAACAAAAAAAATTTCCATATAAAGACTTGTTTACACATCGGTCGTTTGTATGGCAGCTATATGATATAGTGATCCGATCCGGATAAAACTTTTAAAAATCATGTATGGCTATGTCAAAAGGATAAATGTTGAATTCGGTTGCAATAGTTGGAAAACAAAAAAATTTTCAATACAAAGACTTGTTTTCATATCGGTCGTTTGTATTGCAGCTATATGATAAAGTGGTCCGATCCAGACCAAACTACCACAAATCGTGTATGGCTATGTCAAAAGGATAAATGTTGAATTTGGTTGCAATAGTTGGAAAACAACAAAATTTTCCATATACAGACTTGTTTACACATCGGTTGTTTGTATGGCAGCTATATGATATAGTGATCCGATCCGGATAAAACTTTTAAAAATCATGTATGGCTATGTCAAAAGGATAAATGTTGAATTCACTTGCAATAACTTGGAAAACAAAAAAATTTTCCATACAAAGACTTGTTTTCATATCGGTCGTTTGTATTGCAGCTATATGATGTAGTGGTCCGATCCAGACCAAACTACCACAAATCGTGTATGGCTATGTCAAAAGGATAAATGTTGAATTTAGTTGCAATAGTTGGAAAACAACAAAATTTTCCATATAAAGACTTGTTTACATATCGGTCGTTTGTATGGCAGCTATATGATATAGTGATGCGATCCGGATAAAACTTTTAAAAATCGTGTATGGCTTGGCAATTGAAAAAATGTTGAATTCGGTTGGAATAGCTTGGAAAACAAAAAAAAATTTCCATATACAGACTTGTTTACACATCGGTTGTTTGTATGGCAGCTATATGATATAGTGATCCGATCCGGATAAAACTTTTAAAAATCATGTATTGCTATGTCAAATGGATAAATGTTGAATTCGGTTGCAATAACTTGGAAAACAAAAAAATTTTCCATATAAAGACTTGTTTACACATCGGTCGTTTGTATGGCAGCTATATGATATAGTGATCCGATCCGGATAAAACTTTTAAAAATCATGTATGGCTATGTCAAATGGATAAATGTTGAATTCACTTGCAATAGCTTGGAAAACAAAAAAATTTTCCATACAAAGACTTGTTTTCATATCGGTCGTTTGTATTGCAGCTATATGATACAGTGGTCCGATCCGGACCAAACTTTCACAAATCGTGTATGGCTGTGTGAAATAGATAAATGTTGAATTCGGTTGCAATAGCGTGGAAAACAAAAAAATTTTCCATATAAAGACTTGTTTACACATCGGTCGTTTGTATGGCAGCTATATGATACAGTGATCCGATCCGGATAAAACTTTTAAAAATCATGTATGGCTATGTCAAAAGGATAAATGTTGAATTCGGTTTCAATAGTTGGAAAACAAAAAAATTTTCCATACACAGACTTGTTTTCATATCGGTCGTTTTTATTGCAGCTATATGATAAAGTGATCCGATCCAGACCAAACTACCACATATCGTGTATGGCTATGTCAAAAGGATAAATGTTGAATTTGGTTGCAATAGTTGGAAAACAACAAAATTTTCCATATAAAGACTTGTTTACATATCGGTCGTTTGTATGGCAGCTATATGATATAGTGATGCGATCCGGATAAAACTTTTAAAAATCGTGTATGGCTTGGCAATTGAAAAAATGTTGAATTCGGTTGCAATAGCTTGGAAAACAAAAAAAAATTTCCATATACAGACTTGTTTACACATCGGTTGTTTGTATGGCAGCTATATTATATAGTGATCCGATCCGGATCAAACTTTTAAAAATCATGTATGGCTATGTCAAATGAATAAATGTTGAATTCGGTTGCAATAGCTTGGAAAACAAAAAAAATTTCCATATACAGACTTGTTTACACATCGGTTGTTTGTATGGCAGCTATATGATATAGTGATCCGATCCGGATAAAACTTTTTTAAATATTGTATGGCTATGTCAAATGGATAAATGTTGAATTCGGTTGCAATAACTTGGAAAACAAAAAAATTTTCCATACAAAGACTTGTTTTCATATCGGTCGTTTGTATTGCAGCTATATGATATAGTGGTCTGATCCAGACCAAACTGCCACGAATCGTGTATGGCTATGTCAAATGGATAAATGTTGAATTCAGTTGCAATAGCTGGGAAAACAAAAAAATTTTCCATATAAAGACTTGTTTACACATCGGTCGTTTGTATGGCAGCTATATGATATAGTGATCCGATCCGGATAAAACTTTTAAAAATCATGTATGGCTATGTCAAATGGATAAATGTTGAATTCGGTTGCAATAGCTGGGAAAACAAAAAAATTTTCCATATAAAGACTTGTTTACACATCGGTTGTTTGTATGGCAGCTATATGATATAGTGATCCGATCCGGATAAACCTTTTAAAAATCGTGTATGGCTTGGCAATTGAAAAAATGTTGAATTCGCTTGCAATAGCTTGGAAAACAAAAAAATTTTCCATACAAAGACTTGTTTTCATATCGGTCGTTTGTATTGCAGCTATATGATATAGTGATCCGATCCGGATAAAACTTTTAAAAATCATGTATAACTATGGCAATTGAATAAATGTTGAATTCGGTTGCAATAGGTTGGAAAACAAAAAAAAATTTCCATATACAGACTTGTTTACACATCGGTTGTTTGTATGGCAGCTATATTATATAGTGATCCGATCCGGATAAAACTTTTAAAAATCATGTATAACTATGTCAATTGAATAAATGTTGAATTCGGTTGCAATAGGTTGGAAAACGAAAAAATTTTCCATACAAAGACTTGTTTTCAATTCGGTCGTTTGTATGGCAGCTATATGATATAGTCATTTGATCCGGATCAAACTTTTAAAAATCATGTATGGCTATGTCAAATGAATAAATGTTGAATTCGGTTACAATAGGTTAGAAAACAAAAAATTTTCCATACAAAGACTTGTTTTCATATCGGTCGTTTGTATGGCAGCTATATGATATAGTGATCCGATCCGGATAAACCTTTTAAAAATCGTGTATGGCTTGGCAATTGAAAAAATGTTGAATTCGGTTGCAATAGCTTGGAAAACAAAAAAATTTCCATATACAGACTTGTTTACACATCGGTTGTTTGTATGGCAGCTATATGATATAGTCATTTGATCCGGATCAAACTTTTAAAAATCATGTATGGCTATGTCAAATGAATAAATGTTGAATTCGGTTGCAATAGGTTAGAAAACAAAAAAATTGTCCATATAAAGACTTGTTTACACATCGGTCGTTTGTATGGCAGCTATATGATATAGTGATCCGATCCGGATAAAACTTTTAAAAATCATGTATGGCTATGTCAAATGGATAAATGTTGAATTCAGTTGCAATAGCTTGGAAAACAAAAAAATGTTCCATACAAAGACTTGTTTTCATATCGGTCGTTTGTATTGCAGCTATATGATATAGTGATCCGATCCGGATAAAACTTTTAAAAATCATGTATAACTATGGCACTTGAATAAATGTTGAATTCGGTTGCAATAGGTTGGAAAACAAAAAAAAATTTCCATATACAGACTTGTTTACACATCGGTTGTTTGTATGGCAGCTATATTATATAGTGATCCGATCCGGATAAAACTTTTAAAAATCATGTATAACTATGTCAATTGAATAAATGTTGAATTCGGTTGCAATAGGTTGGAAAACGAAAAAATTTTCCATACAAAGACTTGTTTTCAATTCGGTCGTTTGTATGGCAGCTATATGATATAGTCATTTGATCCGGATCAAACTTTTAAAAATCATGTATGGCTATGTCAAATGAATAAATGTTGAATTCGGTTACAATAGGTTAGAAAACAAAAAAATTTTCCATACAAAGACTTGTTTTCATATCGGTCGTTTGTATGGCAGCTATATGATATAGTGATCCGATCCGGATAAACCTTTTAAAAATCGTGTATGGCTTGGCAATTGAAAAAATGTTGAATTCGGTTGCAATAGGTTGGAAAACAAAAAAAAATTTCCATATACAGACTTGTTTACACATCGGTTGTTTGTATGGCAGCTATATTATATAGTGATCCGATCCGGATAAAACTTTTAAAAATCATGTATAACTATGTCAATTGAATAAATGTTGAATTCGGTTGCAATAGGTTGGAAAACGAAAAAATTTTCCATACAAAGACTTGTTTTCAATTCGGTCGTTTGTATGGCAGCTATATGATATAGTCATTTGATCCGGATCAAACTTTTAAAAATCATGTATGGCTATGTCAAATGAATAAATGTTGAATTCGGTTACAATAGGTTAGAAAACAAAAAAAATTTTCCATACAAAGACTTGTTTTCATATCGGTCGTTTGTATGGCAGCTATATGATATAGTGATCCGATCCGGATAAACCTTTTAAAAATCGTGTATGGCTTGGCAATTGAAAAAATGTTGAATTCGGTTGCAATAGCTTGGAAAACAAAAAAATTTCCATATACAGACTTGTTTACACATCGGTTGTTTGTATGGCAGCTATATGATATAGTCATTTGATCCGGATCAAACTTTTAAAAATCATGTATGGCTATGTCAAATGAATAAATGTTGAATTCGGTTGCAATAGGTTAGAAAACAAAAAAATTGTCCATATAAAGACTTGTTTACACATCGGTCGTTTGTATGGCAGCTATATGATATAGTGATCCGATCCGGATAAACCTTTTAAAAATCGTGTATGGCTTGGCAATTGAAAAAATGTTGAATTCGGTTGCAATAGCTTGGAAAACAAAAAAATTTTCCATACAAAGACTTGTTTTCATATCGGTCGTTTG
Source organism: Drosophila merina (assembly GCA_035047645.1). NCBI lineage: Eukaryota > Metazoa > Arthropoda > Insecta > Diptera > Drosophilidae > Drosophila > Drosophila merina. The sequence goes on along the minus strand of JAWNPH010000076.1, from coordinate 2,292,070 downwards.
TATTGCAGCTATATGATATAGTGATCCGATCCGGATAAAACTTTTAAAAATCATGTATAACTATGGCAATTGAATAAATGTTGAATTCGGTTGCAATAGGTTGGAAAACAAAAAAAAATTTCCATATACAGACTTGTTTACACATCGGTTGTTTGTATGGCAGCTATATTATATAGTGATCCGATCCGGATAAAACTTTTAAAAATCATGTATAACTATGTCAATTGAATAAATGTTGAATTCGGTTGCAATAGGTTGGAAAACGAAAAAATTTTCCATACAAAGACTTGTTTTCAATTCGGTCGTTTGTATCGCAGCTATATGATATAGTCATTTGATCCGGATCAAACTTTTAAAAATCATGTATGGCTATGTCAAATGAATAAATGTTGAATTCGGTTACAATAGGTTAGAAAACAAAAAAATTTTCCATACAAAGACTTGTTTTCATATCGGTCGTTTGTATGGCAGCTATATGATATAGTGATCCGATCCGGATAAACCTTTTAAAAATCGTGTATGGCTTGGCAATTGAAAAAAATGTTGAATTCGGTTGCAATAGCTTGGAAAACAAAAAAAATTTCCATATACAGACTTGTTTACACATCGGTTGTTTGTATGGCAGCTATATGATATAGTCATTTGATCCGGATCAAACTTTTAAAAATCATGTATGGCTATGTCAAATGAATAAATGTTGAATTCGGTTGCAATAGGTTAGAAAACAAAAAAATTGTCCATATAAAGACTTGTTTACACATCGGTCGTTTGTATGGCAGCTATATGATATAGTGATCCGATCCGGATAAAACTTTTAAAAATCATGTATGGCTATGTCAAATGGATAAATGTTGAATTCAGTTGCAATAGCTTGGAAAACAAAAAAATGTTCCATACAAAGACTTGTTTTCATATCGGTCGTTTGTATTGCAGCTATATGATATAGTGGTCTGATCCAGACCAAACTGCCACGAATCGTGTATGGCTATGTCAAATGGATAAATGTTGAATTCAGTTGCAATAGCTTGGAAAACAAAAAATTGTCCATATAAAGACTTGTTTACACATCGGTCGTTTGTATGGCAGCTATATGATATAGTGATCCGATCCGGATAAAACTTTTAAAAATCATGTATGGCTATGTCAAATGGATAAATGTTGAATTCGGTTGCAATAGCTGGGAAAACAAAAAAATTTTCCATATAAAGACTTGTTTACACATCGGTCGTTTGTATGGCAGCTATATGATATAGTGATCCGATCCGGATAAACCTTTTAAAAATCGTGTATGGCTTGGCAATTGAAAAAATGTTGAATTCGGTTGCAATAGCTTGGAAAACAAAAAAATTTTCCATACAAAGACTTGTTTTCATATCGGTCGTTTGTATTGCAGCTATATGATATAGTGATCCGATCCGGATAAAACTTTTAAAAATCATGTATAACTATGGCAATTGAATAAATGTTGAATTCGGTTGCAATAGGTTGGAAAACAAAAAAATTTTCCATACAAAGACTTGTTTTCAATTCGGTCGTTTGTATGGCAGCTATATGATATAGTCATTTGATCCGGATTAAACTTTTAAAAATCATGTATGGCTATGTCAAATGAATAAATGTTGAATTCGGTTACAATAGGTTAGAAAACAAAAAAATTTTCCATACAAAGACTTGTTTTCATATCGGTCGTTTGTATGGCAGCTATATGATATAGTGATCCGATCCGGATAAAACTTTTAAAAATCGTGTATGGCTTGGCAATTGAAAAAATGTTGAATTCGGTTGCAATAGCTTGGAAAACAAAAAAAAATTTCCATATACAGACTTGTTTACACATCGGTTGTTTGTATGGCAGCTATATGATATAGTCATTTGATCCGGATCAAACTTTTAAAAATCATGTATGGCTATGTCAAATGGATAAATGTTGAATTCGGTTGCAATAACTTGGAAAACAAAAAAATTTTCCATATAAAGATTTGTTTACTCATCGGTCGTTTGTATGGCAGCTATATGATATAGTGATCCGATCCGGATAAAACTTTTAAAAATCATGTAGGGCTATGTCAAATGGATAAATTTTGAATTCGGTTGCAATAGGTTGGAAAACAAAAAAATGTTCTATACAAAGACTTGTTTTCAATTCGGTCGTTTGTATGGCAGCTATATGATATAGTCATTTGATCCGGATAAAACTTTTAAAAATCATGTAGGGCTATGTCAAATGGATAAATGTTGAATTCGGTTGCAATAACTTGGAAAACAAAAAAATTTTCCATGTAAAGACTTGTTTACACATCGGTCGTTTGTATTGCAGCTATATGATACAGTGGTCCGATCCGGACCAAACTTTCACAAATCGTGTATGTCTGTGTGAAATAGATAAATGTTGAATTCGGTTGCAATAGCGTGGAAAACAAAAAAATATTCCATATAAAGACTTGTTTACACATCGGTCGTTTGTATGGCAGCTATATGATATAGTGATCCGATCCGGATAAAACTTTTAAAAATCATGTATGGCTATGTCAAATGGATAAATGTTGAATTCACTTGCAATAGCTTGGAAAACAAAAAAATTTTCCATACAAAGACTTGTTTTCATATCGGTCGTTTGTATTGCAGCTATATGATACAGTGGTCCGATCCGGACCAAACTTTCACAAATCGTGTATGTCTGTGTGAAATAGATAAATGTTGAATTCGGTTGCAATAGCGTGGAAAACAAAAAAATATTCCATATAAAGACTTGTTTACACATCGGTCGTTTGTATGGCAGCTATATGATACAGTGATCCGATCCCGATAAAACTTTTAAAAATAATGTATGGCTATGTCAAATGGATAAATGTTGAATTCACTTGCAATAGCTTGGAAAACAAAAAAATTTTCCATACAAAGACTTGTTTTCATATCGGTCGTTTGTATTGCAGCTATATGATATAGTGGTCCGATCCGGACCAAACTGCCACAAATCGTGTATGGCTATGTCAAAAGGATAAATGTTGAATTTGGTTGCAATAGTTGGAAAACAACAAAATTTTCCATATAAAGACTTGTTTACATATCGGTCGTTTGTATGGCAGCTATATGATATAGTGATGCGATCCGGATAAAACTTTTAAAAATCGTGTATGGCTTGGCAATTGAAAAAATGTTGAATTCGGTTGCAATAGCTTGGAAAACAAAAAAAATTTCCATATACAGACTTGTTTACACATCGGTTGTTTGTATGGCAGCTATATGATATAGTCATTTGATCCGGATCAAACTTTTAAAAATCATGTATGGCTATGTCAAATGGATAAATGTTGAATTCGGTTGCAATAACTTGGAAAACAAAAAAATTTTCCATGTAAAGACTTGTTTACACATCGGTCGTTTGTATGGCAGCTATATGATATAGTGATCCGATCCGGATAAAACTTTTAAAAATCATGTATGGCTATGTCACATGGATAAATGTTGAATTCACTTGCAATAGCTTGGAAAACAAAAAAAATTTTCCATACAAAGACTTGTTTTCATATCGGTCGTTTGTATTGCAGCTATATGATACAGTGGTCCGATCCGGACCAAACTTTCACAAATCGTGTATGTCTGTGTGAAATAGATAAATGTTGAATTCGGTTGCAATAGCGTGGAAAACAAAAAAATATTCCATATAAAGACTTGTTTACACATCGGTCGTTTGTATGGCAGCTATATGATACAGTGATCCGATCCGGATAAAACTTTTAAAAATAATGTATGGCTATGTCAAATGGATAAATGTTGAATTCACTTGCAATAGCTTGGAAAACAAAAAAATTTTCCATACAAAGACTTGTTTTCATATCGGTCGTTTGTATTGCAGCTATATGATATAGTGGTCCGATCCGGACCAAACTGCCACAAATCGTGTATGGCTATGTCAAAAGGATAAATGTTGAATTTGGTTGCAATAGTTGGAAAACAACAAAATTTTCCATATAAAGACTTGTTTACATATCGGTCGTTTGTATGGCAGCTATATGATATAGTGATGCGATCCGGATAAAACTTTTAAAAATCGTGTATGGCTTGGCAATTGAAAAAATGTTGAATTCGGTTGCAATAACTTGGAAAACAAAAAAAAATTTCCATATACAGACTTGTTTACACATCGGTTGTTTGTATGGCAGCTATATGATATAGTGATCCGATCCGGATAAAACGTTTAAAAATCATGTATGACTATGTCAAATGGATAAATGTTGAATTCACTTGCAATAGCTTGGAAAACAAAAAAATTTTCCATACAAAGACTTGTTTTCATATCGGTCGTTTGTATTGCAGCTATATGATATAGTGATCCGATCCGGATAAAACTTTTAAAAATCATGTATGACTATGTCAAATGGATAAATGTTGAATTCACTTGCAATAGCTTGGAAAACAAAAAAATTTTCCATACAAAGACTTGTTTTCATATCGGTCGTTTGTATTGCAGCTATATGATACAGTGGTCCGATCCGGACCAAACTTTCACAAATCGTGTATGGCTGTGTGAAATAGATAAATGTTGAATTCGGTTGCAATAGCGAGGAAAACAAAAAAATTTTCCATATAAAGACTTGTTTACACATCGGTCGTTTGTATGGCAGCTATATGATACAGTGATCCGATCCGGATAAAACTTTTAAAAATCATGTATGGCTATGTCAAAAGGATAAATGTTGAATTCGGTTTCAATAGTTGGAAAACAAAAAAATTTTCCATACACAGACTTGTTTTCATATCGGTCGTTTGTATTGCAGCTATATGATAAAGTGATCCGATCCAGACCAAACTACCACAAATCGTGTATGGCTATGTCAAAAGGATAAATGTTGAAATTGGTTGCAATAGTTGGAAAACAACAAAATTTTCCATATAAAGACTTGTTTACATATCGGTCGTTTGTATTGCAGCTATATGATATAGTGATGCGATCCGGATAAAACTTTTAAAAATCGTGTATGGCTTGGCAATTGAAAAAATGTTGAATTCGGTTGCAATAGCTTGGAAAACAAAAAAAAATTTCCATATACAGACTTGTTTACACATCGGTTGTTTGTATGGCAGCTATATTATATAGTGATCCGATCCGGATAAAACTTTTAAAAATCATGTATAACTATGTCAATTGAATAAATGTTGAATTCGGTTGCAATAGGTTGGAAAACAAAAAAATTTTCCATACAAAGACTTGTTTTCAATTCGGTCGTTTGTATGGCAGCTATATGATATAGTCATTTGATCCGGATCAAACTTTTAAAAATCATGTATGGCTATGTCAAATGAATAAATGTTGAATTCGGTTACAATAGGTTAGAAAACAAAAAAATTTTCCATACAAAGACTTGTTTTCATATCGGTCGTTTGTATGGCAGCTATATGATATAGTGATCCGATCCGGATAAACCTTTTAAAAATCGTGTATGGCTTGGCAATTGAAAAAATATTGAATTCGGTTGCAATAGCTTGGAAAACAAAAAAATTTCCATATACAGACTTGTTTACACATCGGTTGTTTGTATGGCAGCTATATGATATAGTCATTTGATCCGGATCAAACTTTTAAAAATCATGTATGGCTATGTCAAATGGATAAATGTTGAATTCGGTTGCAATAACTTGGAAAACAAAAAAATTTTCCATATAAAGATTTGTTTACACATCGGTCGTTTGTATGGCAGCTATATGATATAGTGATCCGATCCGGATAAAACTTTTAAAAATCATGTAGGGCTATGTCAAATGGATAAATGTTGAATTCGGTTGCAATAACTTGGAAAACAAAAAAATTTTCCATATAAAGACTTGTTTACACATCGGTCGTTTGTATGGCAGCTATATGATATAGTGATCCGATCCGGATAAAACTTTTAAAAATCGTGTATGGCTTGGCAATTGAAAAAATGTTGAATTCGGTTGCAATAGCTTGGAAAACAAAAAAAAATTTCCATATACAGACTTGTTTACACATCGGTTGTTTGTATGGCAGCTATATGATATAGTGATCCGATCCGGATAAAACTTTTAAAAATCATGTATGGCTATGTCATATGGATAAATGTTGAATTCGGTTGCAATAACTTGGAAAACAAAAAAATTTTCCATATAAAGACTTGTTTCGACATCGGTCGTTTGTATGGCAGCTATATGATATAGTGTTCCGATCCGGATAAAACTTTTAAAAATCATGTATGGCTAAGTCAAATGGATAAATGTTGAATTCACTTGCAATAGCTTGGAAAACAAAAAAATTTTCCATACAAAGACTTGTTTTCATATCGGTCGTTTGTATTGCAGCTATATGATACAGTGATCCGATCCGGATAAAACTTTTAAAAATCATGTATGGCTATGTCAAATGGATAAATGTTGAATTCACTTGCAATAGCTTGGAAAACAAAAAAATTTTCCATACAAAGACTTGTTTTCATATCGGTCGTTTGTATTGCAGCTATATGATACAGTGGTCCGATCCGGACCAAACTTTCACAAATCGTGTATGTCTGTGTGAAATAGATAAGTGTTGAATTCGGTTGCAATAGCGTGGAAAACAAAAAAATATTCCATATAAAGACTTGTTTACACATCGGTCGTTTGTATGGCAGCTATATGATATAGTGATCCGATCCGGATAAAACTTTTAAAAATCATGTATGGCTATGTCAAAAGGATAAATGTTGAATTCGGTTTCAATAGTTGGAAAACAAAAAAATTTTCCATGCACAGACTTGTTTTCATATCGGTCGTTTGTATTGCAGCTATATGATAAAGTGATCCGATCCAGACCAAACTACCACAAATCGTGTATGGCTATGTCAAAAGGATAAATGTTGAATTTGGTTGCAATAGTTGGAAAACAACAAAATTTTCCATATAAAGACTTGTTTACATATCGGTCGTTTGTATGGCAGCTATATGATATAGTGATGCGATCCGGATAAAACTTTTAAAAATCGTGTATGGCTTGGCAATTGAAAAAATGTTGAATTCGGTTGCAATAGCTTGGAAAACAAAAAAAAATTTCCATATACAGACTTGTTTACACATCGGTTGTTTGTATGGCAGCTATATGATATAGTGATCCGATCCGGATAAAACTTTTAAAAATCATGTATGGCTATGTCATATGGATAAATGTTGAATTCGGTTGCAATAACTTGGAAAACAAAAAAATTTTCCATATAAAGACTTGTTTCGACATCGGTCGTTTGTATGGCAGCTATATGATATAGTGTTCCGATCCGGATAAAACTTTTAAAAATCATGTATGGCTAAGTCAAATGGATAAATGTTGAATTCACTTGCAATAGCTTGGAAAACAAAAAAATTTTCCATACAAAGACTTGTTTTCATATCGGTCGTTGGTATTGCAGCTATATGATACAGTGGTCCGATCCGGACCAAACTTTCACAAATCGTGTATGGCTGTGTGAAATAGATAAATGTTGAATTCGGTTGCAATAGCGTGGAAAACAAAAAAATATTCCATATAAAGACTTGTTTACACATCGGTCGTTTGTATGGCAGCTATATGATATTGTGATCCGATCCGGATAAAACTTTTAAAAATCATGTATGGCTATGTCAAAAGGATAAATGTTGAATTGGGTTTCAATAGTTGGAAAACAAAAAAATTTTCCATACACAGACTTGTTTTCATATCGGTCGTTTGTATTGCAGCTATATGATAAAATGATCCGATCCAGACCAAACTACCACAAATCGTGTATGGCTATGTCAAAAGGATAAATGTTGAATTTGGTTGCAATAGTTGGAAAACAACAAAATTTTCCATATAAAGACTTGTTTACATATCGGTCGTTTGTATGGCAGCTATATGATATAGTGATGCGATCCGGATAAAACTTTTAAAAATCGTGTATGGCTTGGCAATTGAAAAAATGTTGAATTCGGTTGCAATAGCTTGGAAAACAAAAAAAAATTTCCATATACAGACTTGTTTACACATCGGTTGTTTGTATGGCAGCTATATTATATAGTGATCCGATCCGGATCAAACTTTTAAAAATCATGTATGGCTATGTCAAATGGATAAATGTTGAATTCGGTTGCAATAACTTGGAAAACAAAAAAATTTTCCATATAAAGACTTGTTTACACATCGGTCGTTTGTATGGCAGCTATATGATATAGTGATCCGATCCGAATAAAACTTTTAAAATCATGTATGGCTATGTCAAATGGATAAATGTTGAATTCACTTGCAATAGCTTGGAAAACAAAAAAATTTTCCATACAAAGACTTGTTTTCATATCGGTCGTTTGTATTGCAGCTATATGATATAGTGGTCCGATCCGGACCAAACTGCCACAAATCGTGTATGGCTATGTCGAATGAACAAATTTTTAATTCGGTTGCAATAGCTTGGAAAACAAAAAAGTTTTCCATACAAAGACTTGGTTTCATGTCGGTCGTTTGTATGGCAGCTATATGATATAGTCATCTGATCGGGATCAAACTTTAAAAAATCATGTATGGCTATGTCAAATGGATAAATGTTGAATTTGGTTGCAATAAGTTTGAAAACAAAAAAATTTTCCATACAAGGACTTGTTTTCGTATCGGTCGTTTGTATGGCAGCTATATGATATAGTCATTTGATCCGGATAAAACTTTTGAAAATCCTGTATGGCTATGTCAAAAGGATAAATGTTGAATTCGGTTGCAATAGTTGGAAAACAAAAAAATTTTCCATACAAAGACTTGTTTTCATATCGGTCGTTTGTATTGCAGCTATATGATAAAGTGGTCCGATCCAGACCAAACTACCACATATCGTGTATGGCTATGTCAAAAAGATAAATGTTGAATTCAATTCAATTCAATTGGCAATTGAAAAAATGTTGAATTCGGTTGCAATAGCTTGGAAAACAAAAAAAATTTCCATATACAGACTTGTTTACACATCGGTTGTTTGTATGGCAGCTATATGATATAGTCATTTGATCCGGATCAAACTTTTAAAAATCATGTATGGCTTTGTCAAATGAATAAATGTTGAATTCGGTTGCAATAGATTAGAAAACAAAAAAATTTTCCATACAAAGACTTGTTTTCATATCGGTCGTTTGTATTGCAGCTATATGATATAGTGGTCCGATCCAGACAAAACTACCACAAATCGTGTGTGGCTATGTGAAATAGATAAATGTTGAATTCGGTTGCAATAGCTTGGAAAACAAAAAAATTTTCCATATAAAGACTTGTTTTCAATTTGGTCGTTTGTATGGCAGCTATATGATTTAGTGATCCGATCCGGATAAAACTTTTAAAAATCATGTATGGCTATGTCAATTGAATAAATGTTGAATTCGGTTGCAATAGGTTGGAAAACAAAAAAATTTTCCATACAAAGACTTGTTTTCATATCGGTCGTTTGTATTGCAGCTATATGATATAGTGGTCCGATCCGGACCAAACTGCCACAAATCGTGTATGGCTTTATCGAATGAACAAATTTTGAATTCGGTTGCAATAGCTTGGAAAACAAAAAAGTTTTCCATACAAAGACTTGGTTTCATGTCGGTCGTTTGTATGGCAGCTATATGATATAGTCATCTGATCGGGATCAAACTTTAAAAAATCATGTATGGCTATGTCAAATGGATAAATGTTGAATTTGGTTGCAATAAGTTTGAAAACAAAAAAATTTTCCATACAAGGACTTGTTTTCGTATCGGTCGTTTGTATGGCAGCTATATGATATAGTCATTTGATCCGGATCAAACTTTTAAAAATCATGTATGGCTATGTCAAATGAATAAATTTTGAATTCGGTTACAATAGGTTAGAAAACAAAAAAATTTCCCATACAAAGACTTGTTTTCATATCGGTCGTTTGTATTGCAGCTATATGATACAGTGGTCCGATCGGGACCAAACTTTCACAAATCGTGTATGGCTGTGTGAAATAGATAAATTTTGAATTCGGTTGCAATAGCGTGGAAACAGAAAAATTTTCCATATAAAGACTTGTTTACACATCGGTCGTTTGTATGGCAGCTATATGATATAGTGATCCGATCCGGATAAAACTTTTAAAAATCATGTATGGCTTTGTCAAATGAACAAATTTTGAATTCGGTTGCAATAGCTTGGAAAACAAAAAAATTTTCCATACAAAGACTTGTTTTCATATCGGTCGTTTGTATTGCAGCTATATGATACAGTGGTCCGATCCGGACCAAACTTTCACAAGTCGTGTATGGCTGTGTGAAATAGATAAATGTTGAATTCGGTTGCAATAGCGTGGAAAACAAAAAAATTTTCCATACAAAGACTTGTTTTCAATTCGGTCGTTTGTATGGCAGCTATATGATATAGTCATTTGATCCGGATAAAACTTTTAAAAATCATGTATGGCTATGTCAAAAGGATAAATGTTGAATTCGGTTGCAATAGTTGGAAAACAAAAAAATTTTCCATACAAAGACTTGTTTTCATATCGGTCGTTTGTATTGCAGCTATATGATAAAGTGGTCCGATCCAGACCAAACTACCACAAATCGTGTATGGCTATGTCAAAAGGATAAATGTTGAATTTGGTTGCAATAGTTGGAAAACAACAAAATTTTCCATATAAAGACTTGTTTACATATCGGTCGTTCGTATGGCAGCTATATGATATAGTGATGCGATCCGGATAAAACTTTTAAAAATCGTGTATGGCTTGGCAATTGAAAAAATGTTGAATTCGGTTGCAATAGCTTGGAAAACAAAAAAAATTTCCATATACAGACTTGTTTACACATCGGTTGTTTGTATGGCAGCTATATGATATAGTGATCCGATCCGGATAAAACTTTTAAAAATCATGTATGGCTATGTCAAATGGATAAATGTTGAATTCACTTGCAATAGCTTGGAAAACAAAAAAATTTTCCATACAAAGACTTGTTTTCATATCGGTCGTTTGTATTGCAGCTATATGATACAGTGGTCCGATCCGGACCAAACTTTCACAAATCGTGTATGGCTATGTCAAATGAATAAATGTTGAATTCAGTTGCAATAAGTTTGAAAACAAAAAAATTTTCCATACAAGGACTTGTTTTCGTATCGGTCGTTTGTATGGCAGCTATATGATATAGTCTTTTGATCCGGATAAAACTTTTAAAAATCGTGTGTGGCTATGTGAAATAGATAAATGTTGAATTCGGTTGCAATAGCTTGGAAAACAAAAAAAATTTCCATATTAAGACTTGTTTACACATCGGTCGTTTGTATGGCAGCTATATGATATAGTGATCCGATCCGGATAAAACTTTTAAAAATCATGTATGGCTTTGTCAGTTGAATAAATGTTGAATTCGGTTGCAATAGGTTGGAAAACAAAAAAATTTTCCATACAAAGACTTGTTTTCAATTCGGTCGTTTGTATGGCAGCTATATGATATAGTCATTTGATCCGGATCAAACTTTTAAAAATCATGTATGGCTATGTCAAATGAATAAATGTTGAATTCGGTTACAATAGGTTAGAAAACAAAAAAATTTTCCATATAAAGACTTGTTTTCACATCGCTCGTTTGTATTGCAGCTATATGATACAGTGGTCCAATCCGGACCAAACTTTCACAAATCGTGTATGGCTGTGTGAAATTGATAAATTTTGAATTCGGTTGCAATAGCGTGGAAAACAACAAAATTTTCCATATAAAGACTTGTTTACACATCGGTCGTTTGTATGGCAGCTATATGATATAGTGATCCGATCCGGATAAAACTTTTAAAAATCATGTATGGCTATGTCAAATGGAAAAATGTTGAATTCACTTGCAATAGCTTGGAAAACAAAAAAATTTTCCATACAAAGACTTGTTTTCATATCGGTCGTTTGTATTGCAGCTATATGATACAGTGGTCCGATCCGGACCAAACTTTCACAAATCGTGTATGGCTGTGTGAAATAGATAAATTTTGAATTCGGTTGCAATAGCGTGGAAAACAAAAAAATTTTCCATATAAAGACTTGTTTACACATCGGTCGTTTGTATGGCAGCTATATGATATAGTGATCCGATCCGGATAAAACTTTTAAAAATCATGTATGGCTATGTCAATTGAATAAATGTTGAATTCGATTGCAATAGGTTGGAAAACAAAAAAATTTTCCATACAAAGACTTGTTTTCAATTCGGTCGTTTGTATGGCAGCTATATGATATAGTCATTTGATCCGGATAAAACTTTTAAAAATCATGTATGGCTATGTCAAAAGGATAAATGTTGAATTCGGTTGCAATAGTTGGAAAACAAAAAAATTTTCCATACAAAGACTTGTTTTCATATCGGTCGTTTGTATTGCAGCTATATGATAAAGTGGTCCGATCCAGACCAAACTACCACAAATCGTGTATGGCTATGTCAAAAGGATAAATGTTGAATTTGGTTGCAATAGTTGGAAAACAACAAAATTTTCCATATAAAGACTTGTTTACATATCGGTCGTTCGTATGGCAGCTATATGATATAGTGATGCGATCCGGATAAAACTTTTAAAAATCGTGTATGGCTTGGCAATTGAAAAAATGTTGAATTCGGTTGCAATAGCTTGGAAAACAAAAAAAAATTTCCATATACAGACTTGTTTACACATCGGTTGTTTGTATGGCAGCTATATGATATAGTGATCCGATCCGGATAAAACTTTTAAAAATCATGTATGGCTATGTCAAATGGATAAATGTTGAATTCACTTGCAATAGCTTGGAAAACAAAAAAATTTTCCATACAAAGACTTGTTTTCATATCGGTCGTTTGTATTGCAGCTATATGATACAGTGGTCCGATCCGGACCAAACTTTCACAAATCGTGTATGGCTATGTCAAATGAATAAATGTTGAATTCGGTTGCAATAAGTTTGAAAACAAAAAAATTTTCCATACAAGGACTTGTTTTCGTATCGGTCGTTTGTATGGCAGCTATATGATATAGTCTTTTGATCCGGATAAAACTTTTAAAAATCGTGTGTGGCTATGTGAAATAGATAAATGTTGAATTCGGTTGCAATAACTTGGAAAACAAAAAAAATTTCCATATTAAGACTTGTTTACACATCGGTCGTTTGTATGGCAGCTATATGATATAGTGATCCGATCCGGATAAAACTTTTAAAAATCATGTATGGCTTTGTCAGTTGAATAAATGTTGAATTCGGTTGCAATAGGTTGGAAAACAAAAAATTTTCCATACAAAGACTTGTTTTCAATTCGGTCGTTTGTATGGCAGCTATATGATATAGTCATTTGATCCGGATCAAACTTTTAAAAATCATGTATGGCTATGTCAAATGAATAAATGTTGAATTCGGTTACAATAGGTTAGAAAACAAAAAAATTTTCCATATAAAGACTTGTTTTCATATCGCTCGTTTGTATTGCAGCTATATGATACAGTGGTCCAATCCGGACCAAACTTTCACAAATCGTGTATGGCTGTGTGAAATAGACAAATTTTGAATTCGGTTGCAATAGCGTGGAAAACAACAAAATTTTCCATATAAAGACTTGTTTACACATCGGTCGTTTGTATGGCAGCTATATGATATAGTGATCCGATCCGGATAAAACTTTTAAAAATCATGTATGGCTATGTCAAATGGAAAAATGTTGAATTCACTTGCAATAGCTTGGAAAACAAAAAAAATTTTCCATACAAAGACTTGTTTTCATATCGGTCGTTTGTATTGCAGCTATATGATACAGTGGTCCGATCCGGACCAAACTTTCACAAATCGTGTATGGCTGTGTGAAATAGATAAATTTTGAATTCGGTTGCAATAGCGTGGAAAACAAAAAAATTTTCCATATAAAGACTTGTTTACACATCGGTCGTTTGTATGGCAGCTATATGATATAGTGATCCGATCCGGATAAAACTTTTAAAAATCATGTATGGCTATGTCAAAAGGATAAATGTTGAATTCGGTTTCAATAGTTGGAAAACAAAAAAATTTTCCATACACAGACTTGTTTTCATATCGGTCGTTTGTATTGCAGCTATACGATAAAGTGGTCCGATCCAGACCAAACTACCACAAATCGTGTATGGTTATGTCAAAAGGATAAATGTTGAATTTGGTTGCAATAGTTGGAAAACAACAAAATTTTCCATATAAAGACTTGTTTACATATCGGTCGTTTGTATGGCAGCTATATGATATAGTGATGCGATCCGGATAAAACTTTTAAAAATCGTGTATGGCTTGGCAATTGAAAAAATGTTGAATTCGGTTGCAATAGCGTGGAAAACAAAAAAATTTTCCATATAAAGACTTGTTTACACATCGGTCGTTTGTATGGCAGCTATATGATATAGTGATCCGATCCGGATAAAACTTTTAAAAATCATGTATGGCTATGTCAATTGAATAAATGTTGAATTCGATTGCAATAGGTTGGAAAACAAAAAAATTTTCCATACAAAGACTTGTTTTCAATTCGGTCGTTTGTATGGCAGCTATATGATATAGTCATTTGATCCGGATAAAACTTTTAAAAATCATGTATGGCTATGTCAAAAGGATAAATGTTGAATTCGGTTGCAATAGTTGGAAAACAAAAAAATTTTCCATACAAAGACTTGTTTTCATATCGGTCGTTTGTATTGCAGCTATATGATAAAGTGGTCCGATCCAGACCAAACTACCACAAATCGTGTATGGCTATGTCAAAAGGATAAATGTTGAATTTGGTTGCAATAGTTGGAAAACAACAAAATTTTCCATATAAAGACTTGTTTACATATCGGTCGTTCGTATGGCAGCTATATGATATAGTGATGCGATCCGGATAAAACTTTTAAAAATCGTGTATGGCTTGGCAATTGAAAAAATGTTGAATTCGGTTGCAATAGCTTGGAAAACAAAAAAATTTCCATATACAGACTTGTTTACACATCGGTTGTTTGTATGGCAGCTATATGATATAGTGATCCGATCCGGATAAAACTTTTAAAAATCATGTATGGCTATGTCAAATGGATAAATGTTGAATTCACTTGCAATAGCTTGGAAAACAAAAAAATTTTCCATACAAAGACTTGTTTTCATATCGGTCGTTTGTATTGCAGCTATATGATACAGTGGTCCGATCCGGACCAAACTTTCACAAATCGTGTATGGCTATGTCAAATGAATAAATGTTGAATTCGGTTGCAATAAGTTTGAAAACAAAAAAATTTTCCATACAAGGACTTGTTTTCGTATCGGTCGTTTGTATGGCAGCTATATGATATAGTCTTTTGATCCGGATAAAACTTTTAAAAATCGTGTGTGGCTATGTGAAATAGATAAATGTTGAATTCGGTTGCAATAACTTGGAAAACAAAAAAAATTTCCATATTAAGACTTGTTTACACATCGGTCGTTTGTATGGCAGCTATATGATATAGTGATCCGATCCGGATAAAACTTTTAAAAATCATGTATGGCTTTGTCAGTTGAATAAATGTTGAATTCGGTTGCAATAGGTTGGAAAACAAAAAAATTTTCCATACAAAGACTTGTTTTCAATTCGGTCGTTTGTATGGCAGCTATATGATATAGTCATTTGATCCGGATCAAACTTTTAAAAATCATGTATGGCTATGTCAAATGAATAAATGTTGAATTCGGTTACAATAGGTTAGAAAACAAAAAAATTTTCCATATAAAGACTTGTTTTCATATCGCTCGTTTGTATTGCAGCTATATGATACAGTGGTCCAATCCGGACCAAACTTTCACAAATCGTGTATGGCTGTGTGAAATAGACAAATTTTGAATTCGGTTGCAATAGCGTGGAAAACAACAAAATTTTCCATATAAAGACTTGTTTACACATCGGTCGTTTGTATGGCAGCTATATGATATAGTGATCCGATCCGGATAAAACTTTTAAAAATCATGTATGGCTATGTCAAATGGAAAAATGTTGAATTCACTTGCAATAGCTTGGAAAACAAAAAAATTTTCCATACAAAGACTTGTTTTCATATCGGTCGTTTGTATTGCAGCTATATGATACAGTGGTCCGATCCGGACCAAACTTTCACAAATCGTGTATGGCTGTGTGAAATAGATAAATTTTGAATTCGGTTGCAATAGCGTGGAAAACAAAAAAATTTTCCATATAAAGACTTGTTTACACATCGGTCGTTTGTATGGCAGCTATATGATATAGTGATCCGATCCGGATAAAACTTTTAAAAATCATGTATGGCTATGTCAAAAGGATAAATGTTGAATTCGGTTTCAATAGTTGGAAAACAAAAAAATTTTCCATACACAGACTTGTTTTCATATCGGTCGTTTGTATTGCAGCTATACGATAAAGTGGTCCGATCCAGACCAAACTACCACAAATCGTGTATGGTTATGTCAAAAGGATAAATGTTGAATTTGGTTGCAATAGTTGGAAAACAACAAAATTTTCCATATAAAGACTTGTTTACATATCGGTCGTTTGTATGGCAGCTATATGATATAGTGATGCGATCCGGATAAAACTTTTAAAAATCGTGTATGGCTTGGCAATTGAAAAAATGTTGAATTCGGTTGCAATAGCTTGGAAAACAAAAAAAATTTCCATATACAGACTTGTTTACACATCGGTTGTTTGTATGGCAGCTATATTATATAGTGATCCGATCCGGATCAAACTTTTAAAAATCATGTATGGCTATGTCAAATGAATAAATGTTGAATTCGGTTGCAATAACTTGGAAAACAAAAAAATTTTCCATATAAAGACTTGTTTACACATCGGTCGTTTGTATGGCAGCTATATGATATAGTCATCCGATCCGGATAAAACTTTTAAAAATCATGTATGGCTTTGTCAAATGGATAAATGTTGAATTCATTTGCAATAGCTTGGAAAACAAAAAAATTTTCCATACAAAGACTTGTTTTCATATCGGTCGTTTGTATTGCAGCTATATGATATAGTGGTCCGATCCGGACCAAACTGCCACAAATCGTGTATGGCTATGTCGAATTAACAAATTTTGAATTCGGTTGCAATAGCTTGGAAAACAAAAAAGTTTTCCATACAAAGACTTGGTTTCATGTCGGTCGTTTGTATGGCAGCTATATGATATAGTCATCTGATCGGGATAAAACTTTTAAAAATCATGTATGGCTATGTCAAATGAATAAATGTTGAATTCGGTTGCAATAAGTTTGAAAACAAAAAAATTTTCCATACAAGGACTTGTTTTCGTATCGGTCGTTTGTATGGCAGCTATATGATATAGTCATTTGATCCGGATAAAACTTTTAAAAATCATGTATGGCTTTGTCAAATGAACAAATTTTGAATTCGGTTGCAATAGCTTGGAAAACAAAAAAATTTTCCATACAAAGACTTGTTTTCATATCGGTCGTTTGTATTGCAGCTATATGATACAGTGGTCCGATCCGGACCAAACTTTCACAAATCGTGTATGGCTATGTGAAATAGATAAATGTTGAATTCGGTTGTAATAGCTTGGAAAACAAAAAAATTTTCCATATAAAGACTTGTTTACACATCGGTCGTTTGTATGGCAGCTATATGATATAGTCATTTGATCCGGATAAAACTTTTAAAAATCGTGTGTGGCTATGTGAAATAGACAAATGTTGAATTCGGTTGTAATAGCTTGGAAAACAAAAAAATTTTCCATATAAAGACTTGTTTACACATCGGTCGTTTGTATGGCAGCTATATGATATAGTGATCCGATCCGGATAAAACTTTTAAAAATCATGTATGGCTATGTCACTTGAATAAATGTTGAATTCGGTTGCAATAGGTTGGAAAACAAAAAAATTTTCCATACAAGGACTTGTTTTCGTATCGGTCGTTTGTATGGCAGCTATATGATATAGTCATTTGATCCGGATAAAACTTTTAAAAATCGTGTGTGGCTATGTGAAATAGACAAATGTTGAATTCGGTTGTAATAGCTTGGAAAACAAAAAAATTTTCCATATAAAGACTTGTTTACACATCGGTCGTTTGTATGGCAGCTATATGATATAGTGATCCGATCCGGATAAAACTTTTAAAAATCATGTATGGCTATGTCAATTGAATAAATGTTGAATTCGGTTGCAATAGGTTAAAAAACAAAAAAATTTTCCATACAAAGACTTGTTTTAAATTCGGTCGTTTGTATGGCAGCTATATGATATAGTCATTTGATCCGGATAAAACTTTTAAAAATCATGTATGGCTATGTCAAAAGGATAAATGTTGAATTCGGTTGCAATAGTTGGAAAACAAAAAAATTTTCCATACAAAGACTTGTTTTCATATCGGTCGTTTGTATTGCAGCTATATGATAAAGTGGTCCGAACCAGACCAAACTACCACAAATCGTGTATGGCTATGTCAAAAGGATAAATGTTGAATTTGGGTGCAATAGTTGGAAAACAACAAAATTTTCCATATAAAGACTTGTTTACATATCGGTCGTTCGTATGGCAGCTATAGTGATGCGATCCGGATAAAACTTTTAAAAATCGTGTATGGCTTGGCAATTGAAAAAATGTTGAATTCGGTTGCAATAGCTTGGAAAACAAAAAAAATTTCCATATACAGACTTGTTTACACATCGGTTGTTTGTATGGCAGCTATATGATATAGTGATCCGATCCGGATAAAACTTTTAAAAATCATGTATGGCTATGTCAAATGGATAAATGTTGAATTCGGTTGCAATAACTTGGAAAACAAAAAAATTTTCCATATAAAGACTTGTTTACACATCGGTCGTTTGTATGGCAGCTATATGATATAGTGATCCGATCCGGATAAAACTTTTAAAAAATCATGTATGGCTATGTCAAATGGATAAATGTTGAATTCACTTGCAATAGCTTGGAAAACAAAAAAATTTTCCATACAAAGACTTGTTTTCATATCGGTCGTTTGTATTGCAGCTATATGATATAGTGATCCGATCCGGATAAAACTTTTAAAAATCATGTATGGCTATGTCAAAAGGATAAATGTTGAATTCGGTTGCAATAGTTGGAAAACAAAAAAATTTTCCATACAAAGACTTGTTTTCATATCGGTCGTTTGTATTGCAGCTATATGATAAAGTGGTCCGAACCAGACCAAACTACCACAAATCGTGTATGGCTATGTCAAAAGGATAAATGTTGAATTTGGGTGCAATAGTTGGAAAACAACAAAATTTTCCATATAAAGACTTGTTTACATATCGGTCGTTCGTATGGCAGCTATATGATATAGTGATGCGATCCGGATAAAACTTTTAAAAATCGTGTATGGCTTGGCAATTGAAAAAATGTTGAATTCGGTTGCAATAGCTTGGAAAACAAAAAAATTTCCATATACAGACTTGTTTACACATCGGTTGTTTGTATGGCAGCTATATGATATAGTGATCCGATCCGGATAAAACTTTTAAAAATCATGTATGGCTATGTCAAATGGATAAATGTTGAATTCGGTTGCAATAACTTGGAAAACAAAAAAATTTTCCATATAAAGACTTGTTTACACATCGGTCGTTTGTATGGCAGCTATATGATATAGTGATCCGATCCGGATAAAACTTTTAAAAATCATGTATGGCTATGTCAAATGGATAAATGTTGAATTCACTTGCAATAGCTTGGAAAACAAAAAAATTTTCCATACAAAGACTTGTTTTCATATCGGTCGTTTGTATTGCAGCTATATGATATAGTGATCCGATCCGGATAAAACTTTTAAAAATCATGTATGGCTATGTCAAAAGGATAAATGTTGAATTCGGTTGCAATAGTTGGAAAACAAAAAAATTTTCCATACAAAGACTTGTTTTCATATCGGTCGTTTGTATTGCAGCTATATGATAAAGTGGTCCGAACCAGACCAAACTACCACAAATCGTGTATGGCTATGTCAAAAGGATAAATGTTGAATTTGGGTGCAATAGTTGGAAAACAACAAAATTTTCCATATAAAGACTTGTTTACATATCGGTCGTTCGTATGGCAGCTATATGATATAGTGATGCGATCCGGATAAAACTTTTAAAAATCGTGTATGGCTTGGCAATTGAAAAAATGTTGAATTCGGTTGCAATAGCTTGGAAAACAAAAAATATTTCCATATACAGACTTGTTTACACATCGGTTGTTTGTATGGCAGCTATATGATATAGTGATCCGATCCGGATAAAACTTTTAAAAATCATGTATGGCTATGTCAAATGGATAAATGTTGAATTCGGTTGCAATAACTTGGAAAACAAAAAAATTTTCCATATAAAGACTTGTTTACACATCGGTCGTTTGTATGGCAGCTATATGATATAGTGATCCGATCCGGATAAAACTTTTAAAAATCATGTATGGCTATGTCAAATGGATAAATGTTGAATTCACTTGCAATAGCTTGGAAAACAAAAAAATTTTCCATACAAAGACTTGTTTTCATATCGGTCGTTTGTATTGCAGCTATATGATAAAGTGGTCCGATCCGGACCAAACTTTCACAAATCGTGTATGGCTGTGTGAAATAGATAAATGTTGAATTCGGTTGCAATAGCGTGGAAAACAAAAAAATTTTCCATATAAAGACTTGTTTATACATCGATCGTTTGTATGGCAGCTATATGATATAGTGATCCGATCCGGATAAAACTTTTAAAAATCATGTATGGCTATGTCAAAAGGATAAATGTTGAATTCGGTTTCAATAGTTGGAAAACAAAAAAATTTTCCATACACAGACTTGTTTTCATATCGGTCGTTTGTATTGCAGCTATATGATAAAGTGGTCCGATCCAGACCAAACTACCACAAATCGTGTATGGCTATCTCAAAAGGATAAATGTTGAATTTGGTTGCAATAGTTGGAAAACAGCAAAATTTTCCATATAAAGACTTGTTTACATATCGGTCGTTTGTATGGCAGCTATATGATATAGTGATGCGATCCGGATAAAACTTTTAAAAATCGTGTATGGCTTGGCAATTGAAAAAATGTTGAATTCGGTTGCAATAGCTTGGAAAACAAAAAAAATTTCCATATACAGACTTGTTTACACATCGGTTGTTTGTATGGCAGCTATATGATATAGTGATCCGATCCGGATAAAACTTTTAAAAATCATGTATGGCTATGTCAAATGGATAAATGTTGAATTCGGTTGCAATGGCGTGGAAAACAAAAAAATTTTCCATATAAAGACTTGTTTACACATCGGTCGTTTGTATGGCAGCTATATGATATAGTGATCCGATTCGGATAAAACTTTTAAAAATCATGTATGGCTATGTCAAAAGGATAAATGTTGAATTCGGTTGCAATAGTTGGAAAACAACAAAATTTTCCATATAAAGACTTGTTTACATATCGGTCCTTTGTAAGGCAGCTATATGATATAGTGATGCGATCCGGATAAAACTTTTAAAAATCATGTATGGCTATTTCAAATGGATAAATGTTGAATTCGGTATCAATAGTTGGAAAACAAAAAAATTTTCCGTACAAAGACTTGTTTTCATATCGGTCGTTTGTATTGCAGCTATATGATAAAGTGGTCCGATCCAGACCAAACTACCACAAATCGTGTATGGCTATGTCAAAAGGATAAATGTTGAATTCGGTTGCAATAGTTGGAAAACAACAAAATTTTCCATATAAAGACTTGTTTACATATCGGTCGTTTGTATGGCAGCTATATGATAAAGTGCTGCGATCCGGATAAAACTTTGAAAAATCGTGTATGGCTTGGTCAATTGAAAAAATGTTGAATTCGGTTGCAATAGCTTGGAAAACAAATAAAATTTCCATATACAGACTTGTTTACACATCGGTCGTTTGTATGGCAGCTATATGATATAGTGATCCGATCCGGATAAAACTTTTAAAAATCATGTATGGCTATGTCAAATGGATAAATGTTGAATTCGGTTGCAACAACTTGGAAAAAACAAAAAAAATTTTCCATATAAAGACTTGTTTACACATCGGTCGTTTGTATGGCAGCTATATGATATAGTGGTCTGATCCGGACCAAACTGCCACGAATCGTGTATGGCTATGTCAAATGTACAAATTTTGAATTCGGTTGCAATAGCTTGGAAAACAAAAAAGTTTTCCATACAAAGACTTGTTTTCATATCGGTCGTTTGTATTGCAGCTATATGATATAGTCATTTGATCCGGATCAAACTTTTAAAAATAATGTATGGCTTTGTCAAATGAATAAATGTTGAATTCGGTTGCAATAGGTTAGAAAACAAAAAAGTTTTCCATACAAAGACTTGTTTTCATATCGGTCGTTTGTATTGCAGCTATATGATATAGTGGTCCGATCCGGACTAAACTACCACATATCGTGTGTGGCTATGTAAAATAGATAAATGTTGAATTCGGTTGCAATAGCTTGGAAAACAAAAAAATTTTCCATATAAAGACTTGTTTACACATCGGTCGTTTGTATGGCAGCTATATGATATAGTGATCCGATCCGGATGAAACTTTTAAAAATCATGTATGGCTATGTCAATTGAATAAATGTTGAATTCGGTTGCAATAGGTTGGAAAACAAAAAATTTTCCATACAAAGACTTGTTTTCAATTCGGTCGTTTGTATGGCAGCTATATGATATAGTCATTTGATCCGGATCAAACTTTTAACAATCATGTATGGCTATGTCAAATGAATAAATGTTGAATTCGGTTACAAGAGGTTAGAAAACAAAAAAATTTTCCATATAAAGACTTGTTTTCATATCGGTCGTTTGTATTGCAGCTATATGATACAGTGGTCCGATCCGGACCAAACTTTCACAAATCGTGTATGGCTATGTCAAAAGGATAAATGTTGAATTTGGTTGCAATAGTTGGAAAACAACAAAATTTTCCATATAAAGACTTGTTTACATATCGGTCGTTCGTATGGCAGCTATATGATATAGTGATGCGATCCGGATAAAACTTTTAAAAATCGTGTATGGCTTGGCAATTGAAAAAATGTTGAATTCGGTTGCAATAGTTGGAAAACAACAAAATTTTCCATATAAAGATTTGTTTACATATCGGTCGTTCGTATGGCAGCTATATGATATAGTGATGCGATCCGGATAAAACTTTTAAAAATCGTGTATGGCTTGGCAATTGAAAAAATGTTGAATTCGGTTGCAATAGCTTGGAAAACAAAAAAAATTTCCATATACAGACTTGTTTACACATCGGTTGTTTGTATGGCAGCTATATGATATAGTGATCCGATCCGGATAAAACTTTTAAAAATCATGTATGGCTATGTCAAATGGATAAATGTTGAATTCACTTGCAATAGCTTGGAAAACAAAAAAATTTTCCATATAAAGACTTGTTTACACATCGGTCGTTTGTATGGCAGCTATATGATATAGTGGTCCGATCCGGATGAAACTTTTAAAAATCATGTATGGCTATGTCAATTGAATAAATGTTGAATTCGGTTGCAATAGGTTGGAAAACAAAAAAATTTTCCATACAAAGACTTGTTTTCATATCGGTCGTTTGTATTGCAGCTATATGATATAGTGGTCCGATCCGGACTAAACTACCACATATCGTGTGTGGCTATATAAAATAGATAAATGTTGAATTCGGTTGCAATAGCTTGGAAAACAAAAAATTTTCCATATAAAGACTTGTTTACACATCGGTCGTTTGTATGGCAGCTATATGATATAGTGATCCGATCCGGATGAAACTTTTAAAAATCATGTATGGCTATGTCAATTGAATAAATGTTGAATTCGGTTGCAATAGGTTGGAAAACAAAAAATTTTCCATACAAAGACTTGTTATCAATTCGGTCGTTTGTATGGCAGCTATATGATATAGTCATTTGATCCGGATAAAACTTTTAAAAATCATGTATGGCTATGTCAAAAGGATAAATGTTGAATCCGGTTGCAATAGTTGGAAAACAACAAAATTTTCCATAGAAAGACTTGTTTTCATATCGGTCGTTTGTATTGCAGCTATATGATAAAGTGGTCCGATCCAGACCAAACTATCACAAATCGTGTATGGCTATGTCAAAAGGATAAATGTTGAATTTGGTTGCAATAGTTGGAAAACAACAAAATTTTCCATATAAAGACTTGTTTACATATCGGTCGTTCGTATGGCAGCTATATGATATAGTGATGCGATCCGGATAAAACTTTTAAAAATCGTGTATGGCTTGGCAATTGAAAAAATGTTGAATTCGGTTGCAATAGCTTGGAAAACAAAAAAATTTCCATATACAGACTTGTTTACACATCGGTTGTTTGTATGGCAGCTATATGATATAGTGATCCGATCCGGATAAAACTTTTAAAAATCATGTATGGCTATGTCAAATGGATAAATGTTGAATTCGGTTGCAATAACTTGGAAAACAAAAAAAATTTTCCATATAAAGACTTGTTTACACATCGGTCGTTTGTATGGCAGCTATTTGATATAGTGATCCGATCCGGATAAAACTTTTAAAAATCATGTATGGCTATTTCAAATGGATAAATGTTGAATTCACTTGCAATAGCTTGGAAAACAAAAAAATTTTCCATATAAAGACTTGTTTACACATCGGTCGTTTGTATGGCAGCTGTATGATATAGAGATCCGATCCGGATAAAACTTTTAAAAATCATGTATGGCTATGTCAATTGAATAAATGTTGAATTCGGTTGCAAGAGGTTGGAAAACAAAAAAATTTTCCATACAAAGACTTGTTATCAATTCGGTCGTTTGTATGGCAGCTATATGATATAGTCATTTGATCCGGATAAAACTTTTAAAAATCATGTATGGCTATGTCAAAAGGATAAATGTTGAATTCGGTTGCAATAGCTTGGAAAACAAAAAAAATTTTCCATATAAAGACTTGTTTACACATCGGTCGTTTGTATGGCAGCTATTTGATATAGTGATCCGATCCGGATAAAAAATTTTAAAAATCATGTATGGCTATGTCAAATGGATAAATGTTGAATTCACTTGCAATAGCTTGGAAAACAAAAAAATTTTCCATACAAAGACTTGTTTACACATCGGTCGTTTGTATGGCAGCTATATGATATAGTGATCCGATCCGGATGAAACTTTTAAAAATCATGTATGGCTATGTCAATTGAATAAATGTTGAATTCGGTTGCAATAGGTTGGAAAACAAAAAAATTTTCCATACAAAGACTTGTTTTCATATCGGTCGTTTGTATTGCAGCTATATGATACAGTGGTCCGATCGGGACCAAACTTTCACAAATCGTGTATGGCTGTGTGAAATAGATAAATGTTGAATTCGGTTGCAATAGCGTGGAAAACAAAAAAATTTTCCATATAAAGACTTGTTTACACATCGATCGTTTTTATGGCAGCTATATGATATAGTGATCCGATCCGGATAAAACTTTTAAAAATCATGTATGGCTATGTCAAAAGGATAAATGTTGAATTCGGTTTCAATAGTTGGAAAACAAAAAAAATTTTCCATACACAGACTTGTTTTCATATCGGTCGTTTGTATTGCAGCTATATGATAAAGTGGTCCGATCCAGACCAAACTACCACAAATCGTGTATGGCTATGTCAAAAGGATAAATGTTGAATTTGGTTGCAATAGTTGGAAAACAACAAACTTTTCCATATAAAGACTTGTTTACATATCGGTCGTTTGTATGGCAGCTATATGATATAGTGATGCGATCCGGATAAAACTTTTAAAAATCGTGTATGGCTTGGCAATTGAAAAAATGTTGAATTCGGTTGCAATAGCTTGGAAAACAAAAAAAATTTCCATATACAGACTTGTTTACACATCGGTTGTTTGTATGGCAGCTATATGATATAGTGATCCGATCCGGATAAAACTTTTAAAAATCATGTATGGCTATGTCAAATGGATAAATGTTGAATTCGGTTGCAATGGCGTGGAAAACAAAAAAATTTTCCATATAAAGACTTGTTTACACATCGGTCGTTTGTATGGCAGCTATATGATATAGTGATCCGATTCGGATAAAACTTTTAAAAATCATGTATGGCTATGTCAAAAGGATAAATGTTGAATTCGGTTGCAATAGTTGGAAAACAACAAAATTTTCCATATAAAGACTTGTTTACATATCGGTCGTTTGTAAGGCAGCTATATAATATAGTGATGCGATCCGGATAAAACTTTTAAAAATCATGTATGGCTATGCCAAATGGATAAATGTTGAATTCGGTTTCAATAGTTGGAAAACAAAAAAATTTTCCATACAAAGACTTGTTTTGATATCGGTCGTTTGTATTGCAGCTATATGATAAAGTGGTCCGATCCAGACCAAACTACCACAAATCGTGTATGGCTATGTCAAAAGGATAAATGTTGAATTCGGTTGCAATAGTTGGAAAACAACAAAATTTTCCATATAAAGACTTGTTTACATATCGGTCGTTTGTATGGCAGCTATATGATAAAGTGCTGCGATCCGGATAAAACTTTGAAAAATCGTGTATGGCTTGGTCAATTGAAAAAATGTTGAATTCGGTTGCAATAGCTTGGAAAACAAATAAAATTTCCATATACAGACTTGTTTACACATCGGTCGTTTGTATGGCAGCTATATGATATAGTGATCCGATCCGGATAAAACTTTTAAAAATCATGTATGGCAATGTCAAATGGATAAATGTTGAATTCAGTTGCAATAGCTTGGAAAACAAAAAAATTTTCCATACAAAGACTTGTTTTCATATCGGTCGTTTGTATTGCAGCTATATGATATAGTGGTCTGATCCGGACCAAACTGCCACGAATCATGTATGGCTATGGCAATTTAATAAATGTTGAATTCGGTTGCAATAGGTTGGAAAACAAAAAAATTTTCCATACAAAGACTTGTTTTCAATTCGGTCGTTTGTATGGCAGCTATATGATATAGTCATTTGATCCGGATCAAACTTTTAAAAATCATGTACGGCTATGTCAAATGAATAAATGTTGAATTCGGTTGCAATAGGTTACAAAACAAAAAAATTTTCCATACAAAGACTTGTTTTCATATCGGTCGTTTGTATTGCAGCTATATGATACATTGGTCCGATCGGGACCAAACTTTCACAAATCGTGTATGGCTGTGTAAAATAGATAAATGTTGAATTCGGTTGCAATAGCGTGGAAAACAAAAAATTTTCCATATAAAGACTTGTTTACACATCGGTCGTTTGTATGGCAGCTATATGATATAGTGATCCGATCCGGATAAAACTTTTAAAAATCATGTATGGCTATGTCAAAAGGATAAATGTTGAATACGGTTGCAATAGTTGGAAAACAAAAAAATTTTCCATACAAAGACTTGTTTTCATATCGGTCGTTTGTATTGCAGCTATATGATAAAGTGGTCCGATCCAGACCAAACTACCACATATCGTGTATGGCTATGTCAAAAGGATAAATGTTGAATTTGGTGGCAATAGTTGGAAAACAACAAAATTTTCCATATAAAGACTTGTTTACGTTTGTATGGCAGCTATATAGATATAGTGATGCGATCCGGATAAAACTTTTAAAAATCGTGTATGGCTTGGCAATTGAAAAAATGTTGAATTCGGTTGCAATAGCTTGGAAAACAAAAAAAATTTCCATATACAGACTTGTTTACACATCGGTTGTTTGTATGGCAGCTATATGATATAGTGATCCGATCCGGATAAAACTTTTAAAAATCATGTATGGCTATGTCAAATGGATAAGTGTTGAATTCGGTTGCAATAACTTGGAAAACAAAAAAAATTTTCCATATAAAGACTTGTTTACACATCGGTCGTTTGTATGGCAGCTATATGATATAGTGATCCGATCCGGATAAAACTTTTAAAAATCATGTATGGCTATGTCAAATGGATAAATGTTGAATTCACTTGCAATAGCTAGGAAAACAAAAAAAATTTTCCATACAAAGACTTGTTTTCATATCGGTCGTGTGTATTGCAGCTATATGATATAGTCATTTGATCCGGATCAAACTTTTAAAAATCATGTATGGCTTTGTCAAATGAATAAATGTTGAATTCGGTTGCAATAGGTTAGAAAACAAAAAAAATTTTCCATACGAAGACTTGTTTTCATATCGGTCGTTTGTATTGCAGCTATATGATATAGTGGTCTGATCCGGACCAAACTGCCACGAATCGTGTATGGCTATGTCAAATGTACAAATTTTGAATTCGGTTGCAATAGCTTGGAAAACAAAAAAGTTTTCCATACAAAGACTTGTTTTCTTATCGGTCGTTTGTATTGCAGCTATATGATATAGTCATTTGATCCGGATCAATCTTTTAAAAATCATGTATGGCTTTGTCAAATGAATAAATGTTGAATTCGGTTGCAATAGGTTAGAAAACAAAAAAAATTTTCCATATAAAGACTTGTTTACACATCGGTCGTTTGTATGGCAGCTATATGATATAGTGATCCGATCCGGATAAAACTTTTAAAAATCGTGTATGGCTTGGCAATTGAAAAAATGTTGAATTCGGTTGCAATAGCTTGGAAAACAAAAAAATTTTCCATATAAAGACTTGTTTACACATCGGTCGTTTGTATGGCAGCTATATGATATAGTGATCCGATCCGGATAAAACTTTTAAAAATCATGTATGGCTATTTCAAATGGATAAATGTTGAATTCACTTGCAATAGCTAGGAAAACAAAAAAATTTTCCATACAAAGACTTGTTTTCATATCGGTCGTGTGTATTGCAGCTATATGATATAGTCATTTGATCCGGATCAAACTTTTAAAAATCATGTATGGCTTTATCAAATGAATAAATGTTGAATTCGGTTGCAATAGGTTAGAAAACAAAAAAATTTTCCATACAAAGACTTGTTTTCATATCGGTCGTTTGTATTGCAGCTATATGATATAGTGGTCTGATCCGGACCAAACTGCCACGAATCGTGTATGGCTATGTCAAATGTACAAATTTTGAATTCGGTTGCAATAGCTTGGAAAACAAAAAGTTTTCCATACAAAGACTTGTTTTCTTATCGGTCGTTTGTATTGCAGCTATATGATATAGTCATTTGATCCGGATCAAACTTTTAAAAATCATGTATGGCTTTGTCAAATGAATAAATGTTGAATTCGGTTGCAATAGGTTAGAAAACAAAAAAATTTTCCATATAAAGACTTGTTTACACATCGGTCGTTTGTATGGCAGCTATATGATATAGTGATCCGATCCGGATAAAACTTTTTAAAAACCGTGTATGGCTTGGCAATTGAAAAAATGTTGAATTCGGTTGCAATAGCTTGGAAAACAAAAAAATTTTCCATATAAAGACTTGTTTACACATCGGTCGTTTGTATGGCAGCTATATGATATAGTGATCCGATCCGGATAAAACTTTTAAAAATCATGTATGGATTAGTCAATTGAATAAATGTTGAATTCGGTTGCAATAGGTTGGAAAACAAAAAAAATTTTCCATACAAAGACTTGTTTTCAATTCGGTCGTTTGTATGGCAGCTATATGATATAGTCATTTGATCCGGATTAAACTTTTAAAAATCATGTATGGCTATGTCAAATGAATAAATGTTGAATTCGGTTACAATAGGTTAGAAAACAAAAAAATTTTCCTTACAAAGACTTGTTTTCATATCGGTCGTTTGTATTGCAGCTATATGATACAGTAGTCCGATCCGGACCAAACTTCCACAAATCGTGTATGCCTATGTGAAATAGATAAATGTTGAATTCGGTTGCAATAGCGTGGAAAACAAAAAAATTTTCCATATAAAGACTTGTTTACACATCGGTCGTTTGTATGGCAGCTATATGATATAGTGATCCGATCCGGATAAAACTTTTAAAAATCATGTATGGCTATGTCAATTGAATAAATGTTGAATTCAGTTGCAATAGGTTGGAAAACAAAAAAATTTTCCATACAAAGACTTGTTTTCAATTCGGTCGTTTGTATGGCAGCTATATGATATAGTCATTTGATCCGGATCAAACTTTTAAAAATCATGTATGGCTATGTCAAATGAATAAATGTTGAATTCGGTTGCAATAGGTTACAAAACAAAAAAATTTTCCATACAAAGACTTGTTTTCATATCGGTCGTTTGTATTGCAGCTATATGATACAGTGGTCCGATCGGGACCAAACTTTCACAAATCGTGTATGGCTGTGTGAAATAGATAAATGTTGAATTCGGTTGCAATAGCTTGGAAAACAAAAAAAATTTCCATTTACAGACTTGTTTACACATCGGTTGTTTGTATGGCAGCTATATGATATAGTGATCCGATCCGGATAAAACTTTTAAAAATCATGTATGGCTATGTCAAATGGATAAATGTTGAATTCACTTGCAATAGCTTGGAAAACAAAAAAATTTTCTATATAAAGACTTGTTTACACATCGGTCGTTTGTATGGCAGCTATATGATATAGTGATCCGATCCGGATAAAACTTTTAAAAATCATGTATGGCTATGTCAAATGGATAAATGTTGAATTCACTTGCAATAGCTTGGAAAACAAAAAAATTTTCCATACAAAGACTTGTTTTCATATCGGTCGTGTGTATTGCAGCTATATGATATAGTCATTTGATCCGGATCAAACTTTTAAAAATCATGTACGGCTTTGTCAAATGAATAAATGTTGAATTCGGTTGCAATAGGTTAGAAAACAAAAAAATTTTCCATACAAAGACTTGTTTTCATATCGGTCGTTTGTACTGCAGCTATATGATATTGTGGTCCAATCCGGACTAAACTACCACAAATCGTGTGTGGCTATGTGAAATAGATAAATGTTGAATTCGGTTGCAATAGCTTGGAAAACAAAAAAATTTTCCATATAAAGACTTGTTTACACATCGGTCGTTTGTATGGCAGCTATATGATATAGTGATCCGATCCGGATAAAACTTTTAAAAATCATGTATGGCTATGTCAATTAAATAAATGTTGAATTCGGTTGCAATAGGTTGGAAAACAAAAAAATTTTCCATACAAAGACTTGTTTTCAATTCGGTCGTTTGTATGGCAGCTATATGATATAGTCATTTGATCCGGATCAAACTTTTAAAAATCATGTATGGCTATGTCAAATGAATAAATGTTGAATTCGGTTGCAATAGGTTACAAAACACAAAAATTGTCCATACAAAGACTTGTTTTCATATCGGTCGTTTGTATTGCAGCTATATGATACAGTAGTCCGATCCGGACCAAACTTCTACGAATCGTGTATGGCTATGTGAAATAGATAAGTGTTGAATTCGGTTGCAATAGCGTGGAAAACAAAAAAATTTTCCATATAAAGACTTGTTTACACATCGGTCGTTTGTATTGCAGCTATATGATATAGTGATCCGATCCGGATAAAACTTCTAAAACTCATGTATGGCTATGTCAAAAGGATAAATGTTGAATTCGGTTTCAATAGTTGGAAAACAAAAAAAATTTTCCATACAAAGACTTGTTTTCATATCGGTCGTTTGTATTGCAGCTATATGATAAAGTGGTCCGATCCAGACCAAACTACCACATATCGTGTATGGCTATGTCAAAAGGATAAATGTTGAATTTGGTTGCAATAGTTGGAAAACAACAAAATTTTCCATATAAAGACTTGTTTACATATCGGTCGTTTGTATGGCAGCTATATGATATAGTGATGCGATCCGGATAAAACTTTTAAAAATCGTGTATGGCTTGGCAATTGAAAAAATGTTGAATTCGGTTGCAATAGCTTGGAAAACAAAAAAAATTTCCATATACAGACTTGTTTACACATCGGTTGTTTGTATGGCAGCTATATTATATAGTGATCCGATCCGGATAAAACTTTTAAAAATCATGTATGGCTATGTCAAATGGATAAATGTTGAATTCGGTTGCAATAACTTGGAAAACAAAAAAATTTTCCATATAAAGACTTGTTTACACATCGGTCGTGTGTATGGCAGCTATATGATATAGTGATGCGATCCGGATAAAACTTTTAAAAATCGTGTATGGCTTGGCAATTGAAAAAATGTTGAATTCGGTTGCAATAGCTTGGAAAACAAAAAAATTTCCATATACAGACTTGTTTACACATCGGTTGTTTGTATGGCAGCTATATGATATAGTGATCCGATCCGGATGAAACTTCTAAAAATCATGTATGGCTATGTCAAATGAATAAATGTTGAATTCGGTTGCAATAGCTTGGAAAACAAAAAAATTTTCCATATAAAGACTTGTTTACACATCGGTCGTTTGTATGGCAGCTATATGATATAGTAAACTTTTAAATAAACTTTTAAAACTTTAAAAAAACTTTTAAAAATCATGTATGGCTATGTCAAATGAATAAATGTTGAATTCACTTGCAATAGCTTGGAAAACAAAAAAATTTTCCATACAAAGACTTGTTTTCATATCGGTCGTTTGTATTGCAACTATATGATATAGTAGTACGATCCGGACCAAACTGCCACAAATCGTGTATGGCTATGTCAAATGGACAAATTTTGAATTCGGTTGCAATAGCTTGGAAAACAAAAAAAATTTCCGTATACAGACTTGTTTACATATCGGTTGTTTGTATGGCAGCTATATTATATAGTGATCCGATCCGGATAAAACTTTTAAAAATCATGTATGGCTATGTCAAATGGATAAATGTTGAATTCGGTTGCAATAACTTGGAAAACAAAAAAATTTTCCATATAAAGACTTGTTTACACATCGGTCGTTTGTATGGCAGCTATATGATATAGTGATGCGATCCGGATAAAACTTTTAAAAATCGTGTATGGCTTGGCAATTGAAAAAATGTTGAATTCGGTTGCAATAGCTTGGAAAACAAAAAAAATTTCCATATACAGACTTGTTTACACATCGGTTGTCCATATACAGACTTGTTTACACATCGGTTGTTTGTATGGCAGCTATATGATATAGTGATCCGATCCGGATAAAACTTTTAAACATCATGTATGGCTTTGTCAAAGGAACAAATTTTGAATTCGGTTGCAATAGCTTGGAAAACAAAAAAAGTTTTCCATATAAAGACTTGTTTACACATCGGTCGTTTGTATTGCAGCTATATGATACAGTGGTCCGATCCGGAGCAAACTTTCACAAATCGTGTATGGCTGTGTGAAATAGATAAATGTTGAATTCGGTTGCAATAACTTGGAAAACAAAAAAATTTTCCATATAAAGACTTGTTTTCATATCGGTCGTTTGTATTGCAGCTATATGATACAGTAGTCCGATCCGGACCAAACTTCTACAAATCGTGTATGCCTATGTGAAATAGATAAATGTTGAATTCGGTTGCAATAGCGTGGAAAACAAAAAAAATTTTCCATATAAAGACTTGTTTACACATCGGTCGTTTGTATGGCAGCTATATGATATAGTGATCCGATCCGGATAAAACTTTTAAAAATCATGTATGGCTATGTCAATTGAATAAATGTTGAATTCAGTTGCAATAGGTTGGAAAACAAAAAATTTTCCATACAAAGACTTGTTTTCAATTCGGTCGTTTGTATGGCAGCTATATGATATAGTCATTTGATCCGGATCAAACTTTTAAAAATCATGTACGGCTTTGTCAAATGAATAAATGTTGAATTCGGTTGCAATAGGTTAGAAAACAAAAAAATTTTCCATACAAAGACTTGTTTTCATATCGGTCGTTTGTACTGCAGCTATATGATATAGTGGTCCGATCCGGACCAAACTTCCACAAATCGTGTATGCCTATGTGAAATAGATAAATGTTGAATTCGGTTGCAATAGCGTGGAAAACAAAAAAATTTTCCATATAAAGACTTGTTTACACATCGGTCGTTTGTATGGCAGCTATATGATATAGTGATCCGATCCGGATAAAACTTTTAAAAATCATGTATGGCTATGTCAATTGAATAAATGTTGAATTCGGTTGCAATAGGTTACAAAACAAAAAAATTTTCCATACAAAGACTTGTTTTCATATCGGTCGTTTGTATTGCAGCTATATGATACAGTGGTCCGATCGGGACCAAACTTTCACAAATCGTGTATGGCTGTGTGAAATAGATAAATGTTGAATTCGGTTGCAATAGCTTGGAAAACAAAAAAAATTTCCATTTACAGACTTGTTTACACATCGGTTGTTTGTATGGCAGCTATATGATATAGTGATCCGATCCGGATAAAACTTTTAAAAATCATGTATGGCTATGTCAAATGGATAAATGTTGAATTCACTTGCAATAGCTTGGAAAACAAAAAAATTTTCCATATAAAGACTTGTTTACACATCGGTCGTTTGTATGGCAGCTATATGATATAGTGATCCGATCCGGATAAAACTTTTAAAAATCATGTATGGCTATGTCAAATGGATAAATGTTGAATTCGGTTGCAATAAGTTGGAAAACAAAAAAATTTTCCATACAAAGACTTGTTTTCAATTCGGTCGTTTGTATGGCAGCTATATGATATAGTCATTTGATCCGGATTAAACTTCTAAAAATCATGTATGGCTATGTCAAATGAATAAATGTTGAATTCGGTTACAATAGGTTAGAAAACAAAAAAATTTTCCATACAAAGACTTGTTTTCATATCGGTCGTTTGTACTGCAGCTATATGATATAGTGGTCCAATCCGGACTAAACTACCACAAATCGTGTGTGGCTATGTGAAATAGATAAATGTTGAATTCGGTTGCAATAGCTTGGAAAACAAAAAAATTTTCCATATAAAGACTTGTTTACACATCGGTCGTTTGTATGGCAGCTATATGATACAGTGGTCCGATCCGGAGCAAACTTTCACAAATCGTGTATGGCTGTGTGAAATAGATAAATGTTGAATTCGGTTGCAATAGCGTGGAAAACAAAAAAATTTTCCATATAAAGACTTGTTTACACATCGGTCGTTTGTATGGCAGCTATATGATATAGTGATCCGATCCGAACCAAACTTTGAAAAATCATGTACGGCTATGTCAAATGAATAAACGTTAAATTCACTTCCAATAGCTTGGAAAACAAAAAAATTTTCCATACAAAGACTTGTTTTCATATCGGTCGTTTGTATTGCAGCTATATGATAAAGTGGTCCGATCCAGACCAAACTACCACAAATCGTGTATGGCTGTGTGAAATAGATAAATGTTGAATTCGGTTGCAATAGCGTGGAAAACAAAAAAATTTTCTATATAAAGACTTGTTTACACATCGGTCGTTTGTATGGCAGCTATATGATATAGTGATCCGATCCGGATAAAACTTTTAAACATCATGTATGGCTTTGTCAAATGAACAAATTTTGAATTCGGTTGCAATAGCTTGGAAAACAAAAAAGTTTTCCATATAAAGACTTGTTTACACATCGGTCGTTTGTATTGCAGCTATATGATACAGTGGTCCGATCCGGAGCAAACTTTCACAAATCGTGTATGCCTGTGTGAAATAGATAAATGTTGAATTCGGTTGCAATAACTTGGAAAACAAAAAAATTTTCCATATAAAGACTTGTTTACACATCGGTCGTTTGTATGGCAGCTATATGATATAGTGATCCGATCCGGATAAAACTTTTAAAAATCATGTATGGCTATGTCAAAAGGATAAATGTTGAATTCGGTTGCAATAGTTGGAAAACAAAAAAATTTTCCATACAAAGACTTGTTTTCATATCGGTCGTTTGTATTGCAGCTATATGATATAGTGATGCGATCCGGATAAAACTTTTAAAAATCGTGTATGGCTTGGCAATTGAAAAAATGTTGAATTCGGTTGCAATAGCTTGGAAAACAAAAAAAATTTCCATATACAGACTTGTTTACACATCGGTTGTTTGTATGGCAGCTATATGATATAGTGATCCGATCCGGATAAAACTTCTAAAAATCATGTATGGCTATGTCAAATGAATAAATGTTGAATTCGGTTGCAATAGCTTGGAAAACAAAAAAATTTTCCATATAAAGACTTGTTTACACATCGGTCGTTTGTATGGCAGCTATATGATATAGTGATCCGATCCGGATAAAACTTTTAAAAATCATGTATGGCTATGTCAAATGAATAAATGTTGAATTCACTTGCAATAGCTTGGAAAACAAAAAAATTTTCCATACAAAGACTTGTTTTCATATCGGTCGTTTGTATTGCAACTATATGATATAGTAGTCCGATCCGGACCAAACTGCCACAAATCGTGTATGGCTATGTCAAATGGACAAATTTTGAATTCGGTTGCAATAGCTTGGAAAACAAAAAAAATTTCCGTATACAGACTTGTTTACATATCGGTTGTTTGTATGGCAGCTATATTATATAGTGATCCGATCCGGATAAAACTTTTAAAAATCATGTATGGCTATGTCAAATGGATAAATGTTGAATTCGGTTGCAATAACTTGGAAAACAAAAAAATTTTCCATATAAAGACTTGTTTACACATCGGTCGTTTGTATGGCAGCTATATGATATAGTGATGCGATCCGGATAAAACTTTTAAAAATCGTGTATGGCTTGGCAATTGAAAAAATGTTGAATTCGGTTGCAATAGCTTGGAAAACAAAAAAATTTCCATATACAGACTTGTTTACACATCGGTTGTCCATATACAGACTTGTTTACACATCGGTTGTTTGTATGGCAGCTATATGATATAGTGATCCGATCCGGATAAAACTTTTAAACATCATGTATGGCTTTGTCAAATGAACAAATTTTGAATTCGGTTGCAATAGCTTGGAAAACAAAAAAGTTTTCCATATAAAGACTTGTTTACACATCGGTCGTTTGTATTGCAGCTATATGATACAGTGGTCCGATCCGGAGCAAACTTTCACAAATCGTGTATGGCTGTGTGAAATAGATAAATGTTGAATTCGGTTGCAATAGCGTGGAAAACAAAAAATTTTCCATATAAAGACTTGTTTACACATCGGTCGTTTGTATGGCAGCTATATGATATAGTGATCCGATCCGGATAAAACTTTTAAAAATCATGTATGGCTATGTCAAAAGGATAACTGTTGAATTCGATTGCAATAGTTGGAAAACAAAAAAATTTTCCATACAAAGACTTGTTTTCATATCGGTCGTTTGTATTGCAGCTATATGATAAAGTGGTCCGATCCAGACCAAACTACCACAAATCGTGTATGGCTGTGTGAAATAGATAAATGTTGAATTCGGTTGCAATAGCGTGGAAAACAAAAAAATTTTCTATATAAAGACTTGTTTACACATCGGTCGTTTGTATGGCAGCTATATGATATAGTGATCCGATCCGGATAAAACTTTTAAAAATCTTGTATGGCTATGTCAGAAGGATAAATGTTGAATTTGGTTGCAATAGTTGGAAAACAACAAAATTTTCCATATAAAGACTTGTTTACACATCGGTCGTTTGTATGGCAGCTATATGATATAGTGATCCGATCCGGATAAAACTTCTAAAAATCATGTATGGCTATGTCAAATGAATAAATGTTGAATTCGGTTGCAATAGCTTGGAAAACAAAAAAAATTTTCCATATAAAGACTTGTTTACACATCGGTCGTTTGTATGGCAGCTATATGATATAGTGATCCGATCCGGATAAAACTTTTAAAAATCATGTATGGCTATGTCAAATGAATAAATGTTGAATTCACTTGCAATAGCTTGGAAAACAAAAAAATTTTCCATACAAAGACTTGTTTTCATATCGGTCGTTTGTATTGCAACTATATGATATAGTAGTCCGATCCGGACCAAACTGCCACAAATCGTGTATGGCTATGTCAAATGGACAAATTTTGAATTCGGTTGCAATAGCATGGAAAACAAAAAAAATTTCCGTATACAGACTTGTTTACATATCGGTTGTTTGTATGGCAGCTATATTATATAGTGATCCGATCCGGATAAAACTTTTAAAAATCATGTATGGCTATGTCAAATGGATAAATGTTGAATTCGGTTGCAATAACTTGGAAAACAAAAAAATTTTCCATATAAAGACTTGTTTACACATCGGTCGTTTGTATGGCAGCTATATGATATAGTGATGCGATCCGGATAAAACTTTTAAAAATCGTGTATGGCTTGGCAATTGAAAAAATGTTGAATTCGGTTGCAATAGCTTGGAAAACAAAAAAATTTCCATATACAGACTTGTTTACACATCGGTTGTCCATATACAGACTTGTTTACACATCGGTTGTTTGTATGGCAGCTATATGATATAGTGATCCGATCCGGATAAAACTTTTAAACATCATGTATGGCTTTGTCAAATGAACAAATTTTGAATTCGGTTGCAATAGCTTGGAAAACAAAAAAGTTTTCCATATAAAGACTTGTTTACACATCGGTCGTTTGTATTGCAGCTATATGATACAGTGGTCCGATCCGGAGCAAACTTTCACAAATCGTGTATGGCTGTGTGAAATAGATAAATGTTGAATTCGGTTGCAATAGCGTGGAAAACAAAAAAAATTTTCCATATAAAGACTTGTTTACACATCGGTCGTTTGTATGGCAGCTATATGATATAGTGATCCGATCCGGATAAAACTTTTAAAAATCATGTATGGCTATGTCAAAAGGATAACTGTTGAATTCGATTGCAATAGTTGGAAAACAAAAAAATTTTCCATACAAAGACTTGTTTTCATATCGGTCGTTTGTATTGCAGCTATATGATAAAGTGGTCCGATCCAGACCAAACTACCACAAATCGTGTATGGCTGTGTGAAATAGATAAATGTTGAATTCGGTTGCAATAACTTGGAAAACAAAAAAATTTTCCATATAAAGACTTGTTTACACATCGGTCGTTTGTATGGCAGCTATATGATATAGTGATCCGATCCGGATAAAACTTTTAAAAATCATGTATGGCTATGTCAGAAGGATAAATGTTGAATTTGGTTGCAATAGTTGGAAAACAACAAAATTTTCCATATAAAGACTTGTTTACATATCGGTCGTTTGTATGGCAGCTATATTATATAGTGATCCGATCCGGATAAAACTTTTAAAAATCATGTATGGCTATGTCAAATGGATAAATGTTGAATTCACTTGCAATAGCTTGGAAAACAAAAAAATTTTCCATACAAAGACTTGTTTTCATATCGGTCGTTTGTATTGCAGCTATATGATACAGTGGTCCGATCCGTACCAAACTTTCACAAATCGTGTATGGCTGTGTGAAATAGATAAATGTTGAATTCGGTTGCAATAGCGTGGAAAACAAAAAAATTTTCCATATAAAGACTTGTTTACACATCGGTCGTTTGTATGGCAGCTATATGATATAGTGATCCGATCCGGATAAAACTTTTAAAAATCATGTATGGCTATGTCAAAAGGATAAATGTTGAATTCGGTTTCAATAGTTGGAAAACAAAAAATTTTCCATACAAAGACTTGTTTTCATATCGGTCGTTTGTATTGCAGCTATATGATAAAGTGGTCCGATCCAGACCAAACTACCACAAATCGTGTATGGCTATGTCAAAAGGATAAATGTTGAATTTGGTTGCAATAGTTGGAAAATAACAAAATTTTCCATATAAAGACTTGTTTACATATCGGTCGTTTGTATGGCAGCTATATGATATAGTGATGCGATCCGGTTAAAACTTTTAAAAATCGTGTATGGCTTGGCAATTGAAAAAATGTTGAATTCGGTTGCAATAGCTTGGAAAACAAAAAAAATTTCCATATACAGACTTGTTTACACATCGGTTGTTTGTATGGCAGCTATATGATATAGTGATCCGATCCGGATAAAACTTCTAAAATTCATGTATGGCTATGTCAAATGGATAAATGTTGAATTCGGTTGCAATAACTTGGAAAACAAAAAAATTTTCCATATAAAGACTTGTTTACACATCGGTCGTTTGTATGGCAGCTATATGATATAGTGATCCGATCCGGATAAAACTTTTAAAAATCATGTATGGCTATGTCAAATGGACAAATGTTGAATTCACTTGCAATAGCTTGGAAAACAAAAAAATTTTCCATACAAAGACTTGTTTTCATATCGGTCGTTTGTATTGCAACTATATGATATAGTGGTCCGATCCTGACCAAACTGCCAGAAATCGTGTATGGCTATGTCGAATGAACAAAGTTTGAATTCGGTTGCAATAGCTTGGAAAACAAAAAGTTTTCCATACAAAGACTTGTTTTCATATCGGTCGTTTGTATTGCAGCTATATGATAAAGTGGTCCGATCCAGACCAAACTACCACATATCGTGTATGGCTATGTCAAAAGGATAAATGTTGAATTTGGTTGCAATAGTTGGAAAACAACAAAATTTTCCATATAAAGACTTGTTTACATATCGGTCGTTTGTATGGCAGCTATATGATATAGTGATGCGATCCGGATAAAACTTTTAAAAATCG
The DNA here is from genome assembly GCA_035047645.1 of Drosophila merina. NCBI lineage: Eukaryota > Metazoa > Arthropoda > Insecta > Diptera > Drosophilidae > Drosophila > Drosophila merina. The sequence goes on along the minus strand of JAWNPH010000076.1, from coordinate 2,251,610 downwards.
TGTATGGCTTGACAATTGAAAAAATGTTGAATTCGGTTGCAATAGCTTGGAAAACAAAAAAAATTTCCATATACAGACTTGTTTACACATCGGTTGTTTGTATGGCAGCTATATTATATAGTGATCCGATCCGGATAAAACTTTTAAAAATCATGTATGGCTATGTCAAATGGATAAATGTTGAATTCGGTTGCAATAACTTGGAAAACAAAAAACTTTTCCATATAAAGACTTGTTTACACATCGGTCGTTTGTATGGCAGCTATATGATATAGTGATCCGATCCGGATAAAACTTTTAAAAATCATGTATGGCTATGTCAAAAGGATAAATGTTGAATTCGGTTTCAATAGTTGGAAAACAAAAAAATTTTCCATACAAAGACTTGTTTTCATATCGGTCGTTTGTATTGCAGCTATATGATAAAGTGGTCCGATCCAGACCAAACTACCACAAATCGTGTATGGCTATGTCAAAAGGATAAATGTTGAATTTGGTTGCAATAGTTGGAAAACAACAAAATTTTCCATATAAAGACTTGTTTACATATGGGTCGTTTGTATGGCAGCTATATGATATAGTGATGCGATCCGGATAAAACTTTTAAAAATCGTGTATGGCTTGGCAATTGAAAAAATGTTGAATTCGGTTGCAATAGCTTGGAAAACAAAAAAAATTTCCATATACAGACTTGTTTACACATCGGTTGTTTGTATGGCAGCTATATTATATAGTGATCCGATCCGGATAAAACTTTTAAAAATCATGTATGGCTATGTCAAATGGATAAATGTTGAATTCGGTTGCAATAACTTGGAAAACAAAAAACTTTTCCATATAAAGACTTGTTTACACATCGGTCGTTTGTATGGCAGCTATATGATATAGTGATCCGATCCGGATAAAACTTTTAAAAATCATGTATGGCTATGTCAAAAGGATAAATGTTGAATTCGGTTTCAATAGTTGGAAAACAAAAAAATTTTCCATACAAAGACTTGTTTTCATATCGGTCGTTTGTATTGCAGCTATATGATAAAGTGGTCCGATCCAGACCAAACTACCACAAATCGTGTATGGCTATGTCAAAAGGATAAATGTTGAATTTGGTTGCAATAGTTGGAAAACAACAAAATTTTCCATATAAAGACTTGTTTACATATCGGTCGTTTGTATGGCAGCTATATGATATAGTGATGCGATCCGGATAAAACTTTTAAAAATCGTGTATGGCTTGGCAATTGAAAAAATGTTGAATTCGGTTGCAATAGCTTGGAAAACAAAAAAAATTTCCATATACAGACTTGTTTACACATCGGTTGTTTGTATGGCAGCTATATTATATAGTGATCCGATCCGGATAAAACTTTTAAAAATCATGTATGGCTATGTCAAATGGATAAATGTTGAATTCGGTTGCAATAACTTGGAAAACAAAAAAATTTTCCATATAAAGACTTGTTTACACATCGGTCGTTTGTATGACAGCTATATGATATAGTGATCCGATCTGGATAAAACTTTTAAAAATCATTTATGGCTATGTCAAATGGATAAATGTTGAATTCACTTGCAATAGCTTGGAAAACAAAAAAATTTTCCATACAAAGACTTGTTTTCATATCGGTCGTTTGTATTGCAGCTATATGATAAAGTGGTCCGATCCAGACCAAACTACCACAAATCGTGTATGGCTATGTCAAAAGGATAAATGTTGAATTTGGTTGCAATAGTTGGAAAACAACAAAATTTTCCATATAAAGACTTGTTTACATATCGGTCGTTTGTATGGCAGCTATATGATATAGTGATGCGATCCGGATAAAACTTTTAAAAATCGTGTATGGCTTGGCAATTAAAAAAATGTTGAATTCGGTTGCAATAGCTTGGAAAACAAAAAAAATTTCCATATACAGACTTGTTTACACATCGGTCGTTTGTATGGCAGCTATATGATATAGTTATCCGATCCGGATAAAACTTTTAAAAATCATGTATGGCTATGTCAAATGGATAAATGTTGAATTCGGTTGCAATAACTTGGAAAACAAAAAAATTTTCCATATAAAGACTTGTTTACACATCGGTCGTTTGTATGGCAGCTATATGATATAGTGATCCGATCCGGATAAAACTTTAAAAATTCATGTATGGCTTTGTCAAATGAACAAATTTTGAATTCGGTTGCAATAGCTTTGAAAACAAAAAAATTTTCCATACAAAGACTTGTTTTCATATCGGTCGTTTGTATTGCAGCTATATGATACAGTGGTCCGATCCGGACCAAACTTTCACAAATCGTGTATGGCTGTGTGAAATAGATGAATGTTGAATTCGGTTGCAATAGCGTGGAAAACAAAAAAATTTTCCATATAAAGACTTGTTTACACATCGGTCGTTTGTATGGCAGCTATATGATATAGTGATCCGATCCGGATAAAACTTTTAAAAATCATGTATGGCTATGTCAAAAGGATAAATGTTGAATTCGGTTTCAATAGCTTGGAAAACAAAAAAATGTTCCATACAAAGACTTGTTTTCATATCGGTCGTTTGTATTGCAGCTATATGATAAAGTGGTCCGATCCAGACCAAACTACCACAAATCGTGTATGGCTATGTCAAAAGGATAAATGTTGAATTTGGTTGCAATAGTTGGAAAACAACAAAATTTTCCATATAAAGACTTGTTTACATATCGGTCGTTTGTATGGCAGCTATATGATATAGTGATGCGATCCGGATAAAACTTTTAAAAATCGTGTATGGCTTGGCAATTAAAAAAATGTTGAATTCGGTTGCAATAGCTTGGAAAACAAAAAAAATTTCCATATACAGACTTGTTTACACATCGGTCGTTTGTATGGCAGCTATATGATATAGTGATCCGATCCGGATAAAACTTTTAAAAATCATGTATGGCTATGTCAAATGGATAAATGTTGAATTCGGTTGCAATAACTTGGAAAACAAAAAAATTTTCCATATAAAGACTTGTTTACACATCGGTCGTTTGTATGGCAGCTATATGATATAGTGATCCGATCCGGATAAAACTTTTAAAAATCATGTATGGCTATGTCAAATGGACAAATGTTGAATTCACTTGCAATAGCTTGGAAAACAAAAAAATTTTCCATACAAAGACTTGTTTTCATATCGGTCGTTTGTATTGCAACTATATGATATAGTGGTCCGATCCGGACCAAACTTTCACAAATCGTGTATGGCTGTGTGAAATAGATAAATGTTGAATTCGGTTGCAATAGCGTGGAAAACAAAAAAATTTTCCATATAAAGACTTGTTTACACATCGGTCGTTTGTATGGCAGCTATATGATATAGTGATCCGATCCGGATAAAACTTTTAAAAATCATGTATGGCTATGTCAAAAGGATAAATGTTGAATTCGGTTTCAATAGCTTGGAAAACAAAAAAATGTTCCATACAAAGACTTGTTTTCATATCGGTCGTTTGTATTGCAGCTATATGATAAAGTGGTCCGATCCAGACCAAACTACCACAAATCGTGTATGGCTATGTCAAAAGGATAAATGTTGAATTTGGTTGCAATAGTTGGAAAACAACAAAATTTTCCATATAAAGACTTGTTTACATATCGGTCGTTTGTATGGCAGCTATATGATATAGTGATGCGATCCGGATAAAACTTTTAAAAATCGTGTATGGCTTGGCAATTAAAAAAATGTTGAATTCGGTTGCAATAGCTTGGAAAACAAAAAAAATTTCCATATACAGACTTGTTTACACATCGGTCGTTTGTATGGCAGCTATATGATATAGTGATCCGATCCGGATAAAACTTTTAAAAATCATGTATGGCTATGTCAAATGGATAAATGTTGAATTCGGTTGCAATAACTTGGAAAACAAAAAAATTTTCCATATAAAGACTTGTTTACACATCGGTCGTTTGTATGGCAGCTATATGATATAGTGATCCGATCCGGATAAAACTTTTAAAAATCATGTATGGCTATGTCAAATGGACAAATGTTGAATTCACTTGCAATAGCTTGGAAAACAAAAAAATTTTCCATACAAAGACTTGTTTTCATATCGGTCGTTTGTATTGCAACTATATGATATAGTGGTCCGATCCGGACCAAACTGCCAGAAATCGTGTATGGCTATGTCTAATGAACAAAGTTTGAATTCGGTTGCAATAGCTTGGAAAACAAAAAAGTTTTCCATACAAAGACTTGTTTTCATATCGGTCGTTTGTATGGCAGCTATATGATATAGTCATTTGATCCAGATCAAACTTTTAAAAATCATGTATGGCTATGTCAAATGAATAAATGTTGAATTCGGTTGCAATAGGTTAGAAAACAAAAAAATTTTCCATACAAAGACTTGTTTTCATATCGGTCGTTTGTATTGCAGCTATATGATACAGTGGTCCGATCCGGACCAAACTTTCACAAATCATGTATGGCTATGTCAAATGGATAAATGTTGAATTCGGTTGCAATAACTTGGAAAACATAAAAATTTTCCATATAAAGACTTGTTTACACATCGGTCGTTTGTATGGCAGCTATATGATATAGTGATCCGATCCGGATAAAACTTTTAGAAATCATGTATGGCTTTGTCAAATGAACAAATTTTGAATTCGGTTGCAATAGCTTGGAAAACAAAAAATTTTCCATACAAAGACTTGTTTTCATATCGGTCGTTTGTATTGCAGCTATATGATACAGTGGTCCGATCCGGAGCAAACTTTCACAAATCGTGTATGGCTGTGTGAAATAGATAAATGTTGAATTCGGTTGCAATAGCGTGGAAAACAAAAAAATTTTCCATATAAAGACTTGTTTACACATCGGTCGTTTGTATGGCAACTATATGATATAGTGATCCGATCCGGATAAAACTTTTAAAAATCATGTATGGCTATGTCAAAAGGATAAATGTTGAATTCGGTTTCAATAGCTTGGAAAACAAAAAAATGTTCCATACAAAGACTTGTTTTCATATCGGTCGTTTGTATTGCAGCTATATGATAAAGTGGTCCGATCCAGACCAAACTACCACAAATCGTGTATGGCTATGTCAAAAGGATAAATGTTGAATTTGGTTCCAATAGTTGGAAAATAACAAAATTTTCCATATAAAGACTTGTTTACATATCGGTCGTTTGTATGGCAGCTATATGATATAGTGATGCGATCCGGATAAAACTTTTAAAAAAGTTGGCTTGGCAATTAAAAAAATGTTGAATTCGGTTGCAATAGCTTGGAAAACAAAAAAAATTTCCATATACAGACTTGTTTACACATCGGTCGTTTGTATGGCAGCTATATGATATAGTGATCCGATCCGGATAAAACTTTTAAAAATCATGTATGGCTATGTCAAATGGATAAATGTTGAATTCGGTTGCAATAACTTGGAAAACAAAAAAATTTTCCATATAAAGACTTGTTTACACATCGGTCGTTTGTATGGCAGCTATATGATATAGTGATCCGATCCGGATAAAACTTTTAAAAATCATGTATGGCTATGTCAAATGGACAAATGTTGAATTCACTTGCAATAGCTTGGAAAACAAAAAAATTTTCCATACAAAGACTTGTTTTCATATCGGTCGTTTGTATTGCAACTATATGATATAGTAGTCCGATCCGGACCAAACTGCCAGAAATTGTGTATGGCTATGTCTAATGAACAAAGTTTGAATTCGGTTGCAATAGCTTGGAAAACAAAAAGTTTTCCATACAAAGACTTGTTTTCATATCGGTCGTTTGTATGGCAGCTATATGATATAGTCATTTGATCCAGATCAAACTTTTAAAAATCATGTATGGCTATGTCAAATGAATAAATGTTGAATTCGGTTGCAATAGGTTAGAAAACAAAAAAATTTTCCATACAAAGACTTGTTTTCATATCGGTCGTTTGTATTGCAGCTATATGATACAGTGGTCCGATCCGGACCAAACTTTCACAAATCATGTATGGCTATGTCAAATGGATAAATGTTGAATTCGGTTGCAATAACTTGTAAAACAAAAAAATTTTCCATATAAAGACTTGTTTACACATCGGTCGTTTGTATGGCAGCTATATGATATAGTGATCCGATCCGGATAAAACTTTTAAAAATCATGTATGGCTTTGTCAAATGAACAAATTTTGAATTCGGTTGCAATAGCTTGGAAAACAAAAAAATTTTCCATACAAAGACTTGTTTTCATATCGGTCGTTTGTATTGCAGCTATATGATACAGTGATCCGATCCGGACCAAACTTTCACAAATCGTGTATGGCTGTGTGAAATAGATAAATGTTGAATTCGGTTGCAATAGCGTGGAAAACAAAAAAATTTTCCATATAAAGACTTGTTTACACATCGGTCGTTTGTATGGCAGCTATATGATATAGTGATCCGATCCGGATAAAACTTTTAAAAATCATGTATGGCTATGTCAAAAGGATAAATGTTGAATTCGGTTTCAATAGTTGGAAAACAAAAAAATGTTCCATACAAAGACTTGTTTTCATATCGGTCGTTTGTATTGCAGCTATATGATAAAGTGGTCCGATCCAGACCAAACTACCACAAATCGTGTATGGCTATGTCAAAAGGATAAATGTTGAATTTAGTTGCAATAGTTGGAAAACAACAAAATTTTCCATATAAAGACTTGTTTACATATCGGTCGTTTGTATGGCAGCTATATGATATAGTGATGCGATCCGGATAAAACTTTTAAAAATCGTGTATGGCTTGGCAATTAAAAAAATGTTGAATTCGGTTGCAATAGCTTGGAAAACAAAAAAATTTCCATATACAGACTTGTTTACACATCGGTCGTTTGTATGGCAGCTATATGATATAGTGATCCGATCCGGATAAAACTTTTAAAAATCATGTATGGCTATGTCAAATGGATAAATGTTGAATTCGGTTGCAATAACTTGGAAAACAAAAAAATTTTCCATATAAAGACTTGTTTACACATCGGTCGTTTGTATGGCAGCTATATGATATAGTGATCCGATCCGGATAAAACTTTTAAAAATCATGTATGGCTATGTCAAATGGACAAATGTTGAATTCACTTGCAATAGCTTGGAAAACAAAAAAATTTTCCATACAAAGACTTGTTTTCATATCGGTCGTTTGTATTGCAACTATATGATATAGTGGTCCGATCCGGACCAAACTGCCAGAAATCGTGTATGGCTATGTCTAATGAACAAAGTTTGAATTCGGTTGCAATAGCTTGGAAAACAAAAAAAATTTTCCATATAAAGACTTGTTTACACATCGGTCGTTTGTATGGCAGCTATATGATATAGTGATCCGATCCGGATAAAACTTTTAAAAATCATGTATGGCTATGTCAAAAGGATAAATGTTGAATTCGGTTTCAATAGTTGGAAAACAAAAAAATTTTCCATACAAAGACTTGTTTTCATATCGGTCGTTTGTATTGCAGCTATATGATAAAGTGGTCCGATCTAGACCAAACTACCACAAATCGTGTATGGCTATGTCAAAAGGATAAATGTTGAATTTAGTTGCAATAGTTGGAAAACAAAAAAATTTTCCATATAAAGACTTGTTTACATATCGGTCGTTTGTATGGCAGCTATATGATATAGTGATGCGATCCGGATAAAACTTTTAAAAATCGTGTATGGCTTGGCAATTAAAAAAATGTTGAATTCGGTTGCAATAGCTTGGAAAACAAAAAAAATTTCCATATACAGACTTGTTTACACATCGGTCGTTTGTATGGCAGCTATATGATATAGTGATCCGATCCGGATAAAACTTTTAAAAATCATGTATGGCTATGTCAAATGGATAAATGTTGAATTCGGTTGCAATAACTTGGAAAACAAAAAAATTTTCCATATAAAGACTTGTTTACACATCGGTCGTTTGTATGGCAGCTATATGATATAGTGATCCGATCCGGATAAAACTGCCAGAAATCGTGTATGGCTATGTCTAATGAAAAAAGTTTGAGTTCGGTTGCAATAGCTTGGAAAACAAAAAAATTTTCCATACAAAGACTTGTTTTCATATCGGTCGTTTGTATGGCAGCTATATGATATAGTGATGCGATCCGGATAAAACTTTTAAAAAAGTTGGCTTGGCAATTAAAAAAATGTTGAATTCGGTTGCAATAGCTTGGAAAACAAAAAAAATTTCCATATACAGACTTGTTTACACATCGGTCGTTTGTATGGCAGCTATATGATATAGTGATCCGATCCGGATAAAACTTCTAAAAATCATGTATGGCTATGTCAAATGGATAAATGTTGAATTCGGTTGCAATAACTTGGAAAACAAAAAAATTTTCCATATAAAGACTTGTTTACACATCGGTCGTTTGTATGGCAGCTATATGATATAGTGATCCGATCCGGATAAAACTTTTAAAAATCATGTATGGCTATGTCAAATGGACAAATGTTGAATTCACTTGCAATAGCTTGGAAAACAAAAAAATTTTCCATACAAAGACTTGTTTTCATATCGGTCGTTTGTATTGCAACTATATGATATAGTGGTCCGATCCGGACCAAACTGCCAGAAATCGTGTATGGCTATGTCTAATGAACAAAGTTTGAATTCGGTTGCAATAGCTTGGAAAACAAAAAAGTTTTCCATACAAAGACTTGTTTTCATATCGGTCGTTTGTATGGCAGCTATATGATATAGTCATTTGATCCAGATCAAACTTTTAAAAATCATGTATGGCTATGTCAAATGGACAAATGTTGAATTCACTTGCAATAGCTTGGAAAACAAAAAAATTTTCCATACAAAGACTTGTTTTCATATCGGTCGTTTGTATTGCAACTATATGATATAGTGGTCCGATCCGGACCAAACTGCCAGAAATCGTGTATGGCTATGTCTAATGAACAAAGTTTGAATTCGGTTGCAATAGCTTGGAAAACAAAAAAGTTTTCCATACAAAGACTTGTTTTCATATCGGTCGTTTGTATGGCAGCTATATGATATAGTCATTTTGATCCAGATCAAACTTTTAAAAATCATGTATGGCTATGTCAAATGAATAAATGTTGAATTCGGTTGCAATAGGTTAGAAAACAAAAAAATTTTCCATACAAAGACTTGTTTTCATATCGGTCGTTTGTATTGCAGCTATATGATACAGTGGTCCGATCCGGACCAAACTTTCACAAATCGTGTGTGGCTGTGTTAAATAGATAAATGTTGAATTCGGTTGCAATAACTTGGAAAACAAAAAAATTTTCCATATAAAGACTTGTTTACACATCGGTCGTTTGTATGGCAGCTATATGATATAGTGATCCGATCCGGATAAAACTTTTAAAAATCATGTATGGCTATGTCAAAAGGATAAATGTTGAATTCGGTTTCAATAGTTGGAAAACAAAAAAATTTTCCATACAAAGACTTGTTTTCATATCGGTCGTTTGTATTGCAGCTATATGATAAAGTGGTCCGATCCAGACCAAACTACCACAAATCGTGTATGGCTATGTCAAAAGGATAAATGTTGAATTTGGTTCCAATAGTTGGAAAACAACAAAATTTTCCATATAAAGACTTGTTTACATATCGGTCGTTTGTATGGCAGCTATATGATATAGTGATGCGATCCGGATAAAACTTTTAAAAATCGTGTATGGCTTGGCAATTGAAAAAATGTTGAATTCGGTTGCAATAGCTTGGAAAACAAAAAAAATTTCCATATACAGACTTGTTTACACATCGGTTGTTTGTATGGCAGCTATATGATATAGTGATCCGATCCGGATAAAACTTCTAAAAATCATGTATGGCTATGTCAAATGGATAAATGTTGAATTCGGTTGCAATAACTTGGAAAACAAAAAAAATTTTCCATATAAAGACTTGTTTACACATCGGTCGTTTGTATGGCAGCTATATGATATAGTGATCCGATCCGGATAAAACTTTTAAAAATCATGTATGGCTATGTCAAATGGATAAATGTTGAATTCACTTGCAATAGCTTGGAAAACAAAAAAATTTTCCATACAAAGACTTGTTTTCATATCGGTCGTTTGTATTGCAACTATATGATCTAGTGGTCCGATCCGGACCAAACTGCCAGAAATCGTGTATGGCTATGTCGAATGAACAAAGTTTGAATTCGGTTGCAATAGATTGGAAAACAAAAAAGTTTTCCATACAAAGACTTGTTTTCATATCGGTCGTTTGTATTGCAGCTATATGATAAAGTGGTCCGATCCAGACCAAACTACCACATATCGTGTATGGCTATGTCAAAAGGATAAATGTTGAATTTGGTTGCAATAGTTGGAAAACAACAAAATTTTCCATATAAAGACTTGTTTACATATCGGTCGTTTGTATGGCAGCTATATGATATAGTGATGCGATCCGGATAAAACTTTTAAAAATCGTGTATGGCATGGCAATTGAAAAAATGTTGAATTCGGTTGCAATAGCTTGGAAAACAAAAAAAATTTCCATATACAGACTTGTTTACACATCGGTTGTTTGTATGGCAGCTATATTATATAGTGATCCGATCCGGATAAAACTTTTAAAAATCATGTATGGCTATGTCAAATGGATAAATGTTGAATTCGGTTGCAATAACTTGGAAAACAAAAAAATTTTCCATATAAAGACTTGTTTACACATCGGTCGTTTGTATGGCAGCTATGATATAGTGATCCGATCCGGATAAAACTTTTAAAAATCATGTATGGCTATGTCAAATGGATAAATGTTGAATTAACTTGCAATAGCTTGGAAAACAAAAAAATTTTCCATACAAAGACTTGTTTTCATATCGGTCGTTTGTATTGCAACTATATGATATAGTGGTCCGATCCGGACCAAACTGCCAGAAATCGTGTATGGCTATGTCTAATGAACAAAGTTTGAATTCGGTTGCAATAGCTTGGAAAACAAAAAAGTTTTCCATACAAAGACTTGTTTTCATATCGGTCGTTTGTATGGCAGCTATATGATATAGTCATTTGATCCAGATCAAACTTTTAAAAATCATGTATGGCTATGTCAAATGGACAAATGTTGAATTCACTTGCAATAGCTTGGAAAACAAAAAAATTTTCCATACAAAGACTTGTTTTCATATCGGTCGTTTGTATTGCAACTATATGATATAGTGGTCCGATCCGGACCAAACTGCCAGAAATCGTGTATGGCTATGTCTAATGAACAAAGTTTGAATTCGGTTGCAATAGCTTGGAAAACAAAAAAGTTTTCCATACAAAGACTTGTTTTCATATCGGTCGTTTGTATGGCAGCTATATGATATAGTCATTTGATCCAGATCAAACTTTTAAAAATCATGTATGGCTATGTCAAATGGACAAATGTTGAATTCACTTGCAATAGCTTGGAAAACAAAAAAATTTTCCATACAAAGACTTGTTTTCATATCGGTCGTTTGTATTGCAACTATATGATATAGTGGTCCGATCCGGACCAAACTGCCAGAAATCGTGTATGGCTATGTCTAATGAACAAAGTTTGAATTCGGTTGCAATAGCTTGGAAAACAAAAAAGTTTTCCATACAAAGACTTGTTTTCATATCGGTCGTTTGTATGGCAGCTATATGATATAGTCATTTGATCCAGATCAAACTTTTAAAAATCATGTATGGCTATGTCAAATGAATAAATGTTGAATTCGGTTGCAATAGGTTAGAAAACAAAAAAATTTTCCATACAAAGACTTGTTTTCATATCGGTCGTTTGTATTGCAGCTATATGATACAGTGGTCCGATCCGGACCAAACTTTCACAAATCGTGTGTGGCTGTGTTAAATAGATAAATGTTGAATTCGGTTGCAATAACTTGGAAAACAAAAAAATTTTCCATATAAAGACTTGTTTACACATCGGTCGTTTGTATGGCAGCTATATGATATAGTGATCCGATCCGGATAAAACTTTTAAAAATCATGTATGGCTATGTCAAAAGGATAAATGTTGAATTCGGTTTCAATAGTTGGAAAACAAAAAAATTTTCCATACAAAGACTTGTTTTCATATCGGTCGTTTGTATTGCAGCTATATGATAAAGTGGTCCGATCCAGACCAAACTACCACAAATCGTGTATGGCTATGTCAAAAGGATAAATGTTGAATTTGGTTCCAATAGTTGGAAAACAACAAAATTTTCCATATAAAGACTTGTTTACATATCGGTCGTTTGTATGGCAGCTATATGATATAGTGATGCGATCCGGATAAAACTTTTAAAAATCGTGTATGGCTTGGCAATTGAAAAAATGTTGAATTCGGTTGCAATAGCTTGGAAAACAAAAAAAAAATTTCCATATACAGACTTGTTTACACATCGGTTGTTTGTATGGCAGCTATATGATATAGTGATCCGATCCGGATAAAACTTCTAAAAATCATGTATGGCTATGTCAAATGGATAAATGTTGAATTCGGTTGCAATAACTTGGAAAACAAAAAAATTTTCCATATAAAGACTTGTTTACACATCGGTCGTTTGTATGGCAGCTATATGATATAGTGATCCGATCCGGATAAAACTTTTAAAAATCATGTATGGCTATGTCAAATGGATAAATGTTGAATTCACTTGCAATAGCTTGGAAAACAAAAAAATTTTCCATACAAAGACTTGTTTTCATATCGGTCGTTTGTATTGCAACTATATGATCTAGTGGTCCGATCCGGACCAAACTGCCAGAAATCGTGTATGGCTATGTCGAATGAACAAAGTTTGAATTCGGTTGCAATAGATTGGAAAACAAAAAAGTTTTCCATACAAAGACTTGTTTTCATATCGGTCGTTTGTATTGCAGCTATATGATAAAGTGGTCCGATCCAGACCAAACTACCACATATCGTGTATGGCTATGTCAAAAGGATAAATGTTGAATTTGGTTGCAATAGTTGGAAAACAACAAAATTTTCCATATAAAGACTTGTTTACATATCGGTCGTTTGTATGGCAGCTATATGATATAGTGATGCGATCCGGATAAAACTTTTTTAAAAATCGTGTATGGCATGGCAATTGAAAAAATGTTGAATTCGGTTGCAATAGCTTGGAAAACAAAAAAAATTTCCATATACAGACTTGTTTACACATCGGTTGTTTGTATGGCAGCTATATTATATAGTGATCCGATCCGGATAAAACTTTTAAAAATCATGTATGGCTATGTCAAATGGATAAATGTTGAATTCGGTTGCAATAACTTGGAAAACAAAAAAATTTTCCATATAAAGACTTGTTTACACATCGGTCGTTTGTATGGCAGCTATGATATAGTGATCCGATCCGGATAAAACTTTTAAAAATCATGTATGGCTATGTCAAATGGATAAATGTTGAATTAACTTGCAATAGCTTGGAAAACAAAAAAATTTTCCATACAAAGACTTGTTTTCATATCGGTCGTTTGTATTGCAGCTATATGATACAGTGGTCCGATCCGGACCAAACTTTCACAAATCGTGTATGGCTGTGTGAAATAGATAAATGTTGAATTTGGTTGCAATAGATTGGAAAACAAAAAAATTTTCCATATAAAGACTTGTTTACATATCGGTCGTTTGTATGGCAGCTATATGATATAGTGATCCGATCCGGATAAAACTTTTAAAAATCATGTATGGCTATGTCAAAAGGATAAATGTTGAATTCGGTTTCAATAGTTGGAAAACAAAAAAATTTTCCATACAAAGACTTGTTTTCATATCGGTCGTTTGTATTGCAGCTATATGATAAAGTGGTCCGATCCAGACCAAACTACCACAAATCGTGTATGGCTATGTCAAAAGGATAAATGTTGAATTTGGTTGCAATAGTTGGAAAACAACAAAATTTTCCATATAAAGACTTGTTTACATATCGGTCGTTTGTATGGCAGCTATATGATATAGTGATGCGATCCGGATAAAACTTTTAAAAATCGTGTATGGCTTGGCAATTGAAAAAATGTTGAATTCGGTTGCAATAGCTTGGAAAACAAAAAAAAATTTCTATATACAGACTTGTTTACACATCGGTTGTTTGTATGGCAGCTATATGATATAGTGATCCGATCCGGATAAAACTTCTAAAAATCATGTATGGCTATGTCAAATGGATAAATGTTGAATTCGGTTGCAATAACTTGGAAAACAAAAAAATTTTCCATATAAAGACTTGTTTACACATCGGTCGTTTGTATGGCAGCTATATGATATAGTGATCCGATCCGGATAAAACTTTTAAAAATCATGTATGGCTATGTCAAATGGATAAATGTTGAATTCACTTGCAATAGCTTGGAAAACAAAAAAATTTTCCATACAAAGACTTGTTTTCATATCGGTCGTTTGTATTGCAACTATATGATATAGTGATCCGATCCGGACCAAACTGCCAGTAATCGTGTATGGCTATGTCGAATGAACAAAGTTTGAATTCGGTTGCAATAGATTGGAAAACAAAAAAGTTTTCCATACAAAGACTTGTTTTCATATCGGTCGTTTGTATTGCAGCTATATGATATAGTCATTTGATCCGGATCAAACTTTTAAAAATCATGTATGGCTATGTCAAATGAATAAATGTTGAATTCGGTTGCAATAGGTTAGAAAACAAAAAAATTTTCCATACAAAGACTTGTTTTCATATCGGTCGTTTGTATGGCAGCTATGATATGGTGATCCGATCCGGATAAAACTTTTAAAAATCATGTATGGCTATGTCAAAAGAATAAATGTTGAATTCGGTTGCAATAGTTGGAAAACAGAAAAATTTTCCATACAAAGACTTGTTTTCATATCGGTCGTTTGTATTGCAGCTATATGATAAAGTGGTCCGATCCAGACCAAACTACCACAAATCGTGTATGGCTATGTCAAAAGGATAAATGTTGAATTTGGTTGCAATAGTTGGAAAACAACAAAATTTTCCATATAAAGACTTGTTTACATATCGGTCGTTTGTATGGCAGCTATATGATATAGTGATGCGATCCGGATAAAACTTTTAAAAATCGTGTATGGCTTGGCAATTAAAAAAATGTTGAATTCGGTTGCAATAGCTTGGAAAACAAAAAAAAATTTCCATATACAGACTTGTTTACACATCGGTCGTTTGTATGGCAGCTATATGATATAGTGATCCGATCCGGATAAAACTTTTAAAAATCATGTATGGCTATGTCAAATGGATAAATGTTGAATTCGGTTGCAATAACTTGGAAAACAAAAAAAATTTTCCATATAAAGACTTGTTTACACATCGGTCGTTTGTATGGCAGCTATATGATATAGTGATCCGATCCGGATAAAACTTTTAAAAATCATGTATGGCTTTGTTAAATGAACAAATTTTGAATTCGGTTGCAATAGCTTGGAAAACAAAAAAATTTTCCATACAAAGACTTGTTTTCATATCGGTCGTTTGTATTGCAGCTATATGATATAGTCATTTGATCCGGATCAAACTTTTAAAAATCATGTATGGCTATGTCAAATGAATAAATGTTGAATTCGGTTGCAATAGGTTAGAAAACAAAAAAATTTTCCATACAAAGACTTGTTTTCATATCGGTCGTTTGTATTGCAGCTATATGATATAGTGGTCCGATCCGGACTAAACTACCACAAATCGTGTGTGGCTATGTGATGTAGATAAATGTTGAATTCGGTTGCAATAGCTTGGAAAACAAAAAAATTTTCCATATAAAGACTTGTTTACACATCGGTCGTTTGTATGGCAGCTATATGATATGGTGATCCGATCCGGATAAAACTTTTAAAAATCATGTATGGCTATGTCAAAAGAATAAATGTTGAATTCGGTTGCAATAGTTGGAAAACAGAAAAATTTTCCATACAAAGACTTGTTTTCATATCGGTCGTTTGTATTGCAGCTATATGATAAAGTGGTCCGATCCAGACCAAACTACCACAAATCGTGTATGGCTATGTCAAAAGGATAAATGTTGAATTTGGTTGCAATAGTTGGAAAGCAACAAAATTTTCCATATAAAGACTTGTTTACATATCGGTCGTTTGTATGGCAGCTATATGATATAGTGATGCGATCCGGATAAAACTTTTAAAAATCGTGTATGGCTTGGCAATTAAAAAAATGTTGAATTCGGTTGCAATAGCTTGGAAAACAAAAAAAATTTCCATATACAGACTTGTTTACACATCGGTCGTTTGTATGGCAGCTATATGATATAGTGATCCGATCCGGATAAAACTTTTAAAAATCATGTATGGCTATGTCAAATGGATAAATGTTGAATTCGGTTGCAATAACTTGGAAAACAAAAAAATTTTCCATATAAAGACTTGTTTACACATCGGTCGTTTGTATGGCAGCTATATGATATAGTGATCCGATCCGGATAAAACTTTGAAAAAATCATGTATGGCTTTGTTAAATGAACAAATTTTAAATTCGGTTGCAATAGCTTGGAAAACAAAAAAATTTTCCATACAAAGACTTGTTTTCATATCGGTCGTTTGTATTGCAGCTATATGATACAGTGGTCCGATCCGGACCAAACTTTCACAAATCGTGTATGGCTGTGTGAAATAGATAAATGTTGAATTCGGTTGCCATAGCGTGGAAAACAAAAAAATTTTCCATATAAAGACTTGTTTACACATCGGTCGTTTGTAGGGCAGCTATATGATATAGTGATCCGATCCGGATAAAACTTTTAAAAATCATGTATGGCTATGTCAAAAGGATAAATGTTGAATTCGGTTTCAATAGTTGGAAAACAAAAAAATGTTCCATACAAAGACTTGTTTTCATATCGGTCGTTTGTATTGCAGCTATATGATAAAGTGGTCCGATCCAGACCAAACTACCACATATCGTGTATGGCTATGTCAAAAGGATAAATGTTGAATTTGGTTGCAATAGTTGGAAAACAACAAAATTTTCCATATAAAGACTTGTTAACATATCGGTCGTTTGTATGGCAGCTATATGATATAGTGATGCGATCCGGATAAAACTTTTAAAAATCGTGTATGGCTTGGCAATTAAAAAAATGTTGAATTCGGTTGCAATAGCTTGGAAAACAAAAAAAATTTCCATATACAGACTTGTTTACACATCGGTCGTTTGTATGGCAGCTATATGATATAGTGATCCGATCCGGATAAAACTTTTAAAAATCATGTATGGCTATGTCAAATGGATAAATGTTGAATTCGGTTGCAATAACTTGGAAAACAAAAAAATTTTCCATATAAAGACTTGTTTACACATCGGTCGTTTGTATGGCAGCTATGATATAGTGATCCGATCCGGATAAAACTTTTAAAAATCATGTATGGCTATGTCAAATGGATAAATGTTGAATTAACTTGCAATAGCTTGGAAAACAAAAAAATTTTCCATACAAAGACTTGTTTTCATATCGGTCGTTTGTATTGCAGCTATATGATACAGTAGTCCGATCCGGACCAAACTTTCACAAATCGTGTATGGCTGTGTGAAATAGATAAATGTTGAATTCGGTTGCAATAGCGTGGAAAACAAAAAAATTTTCCATATAAAGACTTGTTTACATATCGGTCGTTTGTATGGCAGCTATATGATATAGTGATCCGATCCGGATAAAACTTTTAAAAATCATGTATGGCTATGTCAAAAGGATAAATGTTGAATTCGGTTTCAATAGTTGGAAAACAAAAAAATTTTCCATACAAAGACTTGTTTTCATATCGGTCGTTTGTATTGCAGCTATATGATAAAGTGGTCCGATCCAGACCAAACTACCACAAATCGTGTATGGCTATGTCAAAAGGATAAATGTTGAATTTGGTTGCAATAGTTGGAAAACAACAAAATTTTCCATATAAAGACTTGTTTACACATCGGTCGTTTGTATGGCAGCTATATGATATAGTGATCCGATCCGGATAAAACTTTTAAAAATCATGTATGGCTATGTCAAATGGATAAATGTTGAATTCGGTTGCAATAACTTGGAAAACAAAAAAATTTTCCATATAAAGACTTGTTTACACATCGGTCGTTTGTATGGCAGCTATATGATATAGTGATCCGATCCGGATAAAACTTTTAAAAATCATGTATGGCTTTGTTAAATGAACAAATTTTGAATTCGGTTGCAATAGCTTGGAAAACAAAAAAATTTTCCATACAAAGACTTGTTTTCATATCGGTCGTTTGTATTGCAGCTATATGATACAGTGGTCCGATCCGGACCAAACTTTCACAAATCGTGTATGGCTGTGTGAAATAGATAAATGTTGAATTCGGTTGCCATAGCGTGGAAAACAAAAAAATTTTCCATATAAAGACTTGTTTACACATCGGTCGTTTGTATGGCAGCTATATGATATAGTGATCCGATCCGGATAAAACTTTTAAAAATCATGTATGGCTATGTCAAAAGGATAAATGTTGAATTCGGTTTCAATAGTTGGAAAACAAAAAAATGTTCCATACAAAGACTTGTTTTCATATCGGTCTTTTGTATTGCAGCTATATGATAAAGTGGTCCGATCCAGACCAAACTACCACATATCGTGTATGGCTATGTCAAAAGGATAAATGTTGAATTTGGTTGCAATAGTTGGAAAACAACAAAATTTTCCATATAAAGACTTGTTAACATATCGGTCGTTTGTATGGCAGCTATATGATATAGTGATGCGATCCGGATAAAACTTTTAAAAATCGTGTATGGCTTGGCAATTAAAAAAATGTTGAATTCGGTTGCAATAGCTTGGAAAACAAAAAAAATTTCCATATACAGACTTGTTTACACATCGGTCGTTTGTATGGCAGCTATATGATATAGTGATCCGATCCGGATAAAACTTTTAAAAATCATGTATGGCTATGTCAAATGGATAAATGTTGAATTCGGTTGCAATAACTTGGAAAACAAAAAAATTTTCCATATAAAGACTTGTTTACACATCGGTCGTTTGTATGGCAGCTATGATATAGTGATCCGATCCGGATAAAACTTTTAAAAATCATGTATGGCTATGTCAAATGGATCAATGTTGAATTAACTTGCAATAGCTTGGAAAACAAAAAAATTTTCCATACAAAGACTTGTTTTCATATCGGTCGTTTGTATTGCAGCTATATGATACAGTAGTCCGATCCGGACCAAACTTTCACAAATCGTGTATGGCTGTGTGAAATAGATAAATGTTGAATTCGGTTGCAATAGCGTGGAAAACAAAAAAATTTTCCATATAAAGACTTGTTTACATATCGGTCGTTTGTATGGCAGCTATATGATATAGTGATCCGATCCGGATAAAACTTTTAAAAATCATGTATGGCTATGTCAAAAGGATAAATGTTGAATTCGGTTTCAATAGTTGGAAAACAAAAAAATTTTCCATACAAAGACTTGTTTTCATATCGGTCGTTTGTATTGCAGCTATATGATAAAGTGGTCCGATCCAGACCAAACTACCACAAATCGTGTATGGCTATGTCAAAAGGATAAATGTTGAATTTGGTTGCAATAGTTGGAAAACAACAAAATTTTCCATATAAAGACTTGTTTACACATCGGTCGTTTGTATGGCAGCTATGATATAGTGATCCGATCCGGATAAAACTTTTAAAAATCATGTATGGCTATGTCAAATGGATAAATGTTGAATTAACTTGCAATAGCTTGGAAAACAAAAAAATTTTCCATACAAAGACTTGTTTTCATATCGGTCGTTTGTATTGCAGCTATATGATACAGTAGTCCGATCCGGACCAAACTTTCACAAATCGTGTATGGCTGTGTGAAATAGATAAATGTTGAATTCGGTTGCAATAGCGTGGAAAACAAAAAAATTTTCCATATAAAGGCTTGTTTACATATCGGTCGTTTGTATGGCAGCTATATGATATAGTGATCCGATCCGGATAAAACTTTTAAAAATCATGTATGGCTATGTCAAAAGGATAAATGTTGAATTCGGTTTCAATAGTTGGAAAACAAAAAAATTTTCCATACAAAGACTTGTTTTCATATCGGTCGTTTGTATTGCAGCTATATGATAAAGTGGTCCGATCCAGACCAAACTACCACAAATCGTGTATGGCTATGTCAAAAGGATAAATGTTGAATTTGGTTGCAATAGTTGGAAAACAACAAAATTTTCCATATAAAGACTTGTTTACATATCGGTCGTTTGTATGACAGCTATATGATATAGTGATGCGATCCGGATAAAACTTTTAAAAATCGTGTATGGCTTGGCAATTGAAAAAATGTTGAATTCGGTTGCAATAGCTTGGAAAACAAAAAAAATTTCCATATACAGACTTGTTTACACATCGGTTGTTTGTATGGCAGCTATATGATATAGTGATCCGATCCGGATAAAACTTCTAAAAATCATGTATGGCTATGTCAAATGGATAAATGTTGAATTCGGTTGCAATAACTTGGAAAACAAAAAAATTTTCCATATAAAG
This sequence comes from Drosophila merina, assembly GCA_035047645.1. Classification (NCBI taxonomy): domain Eukaryota; kingdom Metazoa; phylum Arthropoda; class Insecta; order Diptera; family Drosophilidae; genus Drosophila; species Drosophila merina. The sequence continues at coordinate 2,231,117 of JAWNPH010000076.1, read as the reverse complement.
ACTTGTTTACACATCGGTTGTTTGTATGGCAGCTATATGATATAGTGATCCGATCCGGATAAAACTTTTAAAAATCATGTATGGCTATGTCAAATGGATAAATGTTGAATTCACTTGCAATAGCTTGGAAAACAAAAAATTTTCCATACAAAGACTTGTTTTCATATCGGTCGTTTGTATTGCAACTATATGATTTAGTGATCCGATCCGGACCAAACTGCCAGAAATCGTGTATGGCTATGTCGAATGAACATAGTTTGAATTTGGTTGCAATAGCTGGGAAAACAAAAAAGTTTTCCATACAAAGACTTGTTTTCATATCGGTCGTTTGTATTGCAGCTATATGATATAGTCATTTGATCCGGATCAAACTTCTAAAAATCATGTATGGCTATGTCAAATGAATAAATGTTGAATTCGGTTGCAATAACTTGGAAAACAAAAAAATTTTCCATACAAAGACTTGTTTTCATATCGGTCGTTTGTATTGCAGCTATATGATATAGTGGTCCGATCCGGACTAAACTACCACAAATCGTGTGTGGCTATGTGATGTAGATAAATGTTGAATTCGGTTGCAATAGCTTGGAAAACAAAAAAATTTTCCATATAAAGACTTGTTTACACATCGGTTGTTTGTATGGCAGCTATATGATATAGTGATCCGATCCGGATAAAACTTTTAAAAATCATGTATGGCTATGTCAAATGGATAAATGTTGAATTCACTTGCATTAGCTTGGAAAACAAAAAAATTTTCCATATAAAGACTTGTTTACACATCGGTCGTTTGTATGGCAGCTATGATATAGTGATCCGATCCGGATAAAACTTTTAAAAATCATGTATGGCTATGTCAAATGGATCAATGTTGAATTAACTTGCAATAGCTTGGAAAACAAAAAAATTTTCCATACAAAGACTTGTTTTCATATCGGTCGTTTGTATTGCAGCTATATGATATAGTGGTCCGATCCGGACTAAACTACCACAAATCGTGTGTGGCTATGTGATGTAGATAAATGTTGAATTCGGTTGCAATAGCTTGGAAAACAAAAAAAATTTTCCATATAAAGACTTGTTTACACATCGGTTGTTTGTATGGCAGCTATATGATATAGTGATCCGATCCGGATAAAACTTTTAAAAATCATGTATGGCTATGTCAAATGGATAAATGTTGAATTCGGTTGCAATAACTTGGAAAACAAAAAAATTTTCCATATAAAGACTTGTTTACACATCGGTCGTTTGTATGGCAGCTATGATATAGTGATCCGATCCGGATAAAACTTTTAAAAATCATGTATGGCTATGTCAAATGGATCAATGTTGAATTAACTTGCAATAGCTTGGAAAACAAAAAAATTTTCCATACAAAGACTTGTTTTCATATCGGTCGTTTGTATTGCAGCTATATGATAAAGTGGTCCGATCCAGACCAAACTACCACAAATCGTGTATGGCTATGTCAAAAGGATAAATGTTGAATTTGGTTGCAATAGTTGGAAAACAACAAAATTTTCCATATAAAGACTTGTTTACATATCGGTCGTTTGTATGGCAGCTATATGATATAGTGATGCGATCCGGATAAAACTTTTAAAAATCGTGTATGGCTTGGCAATTAAAAAAATGTTGAATTCGGTTGCAATAGCTTGGAAAACAAAAAAAATTTCCATATACAGACTTGTTTACACATCGGTCGTTTGTATGGCAGCTATATGATATAGTGATCCGATCCGGATAAAACTTTTAAAAATCATGTATGGCTATGTCAAATGGATAAATGTTGAATTCGGTTGCAATAACTTGGAAAACAAAAAAATTTTCCATATACAGACTTGTTTACACATCGGTCGTTTGTATGGCAGCTATATGATATAGTGATCCGATCCGGATAAAACTTTTAAAAATCATGTATGGCTTTGTCAAATGAACAAATTTTGAATTCGGTTGCAATAGCTTGGAAAACAAAAAATTTTCCATACAAAGACTTGTTTTCATATCGGTCGTTTGTATTGCAGCTATATGATACAGTGGTCCGATCCGGACCAAACTTTCACAAATCGTGTATGGCTGTGTGAAATAGATAAATGTTGAATTCGGTTGCAATAGCGTGGAAAACAAAAAAAATTTTCCATATAAAGACTTGTTTACACATCGGTCGTTTGTATGGCAGCTATATGATATAGTGATCCGATCCGGATAAAACTTTTAAAAATCATGTATGGCTATGTCAAAAGGATAAATGTTGAATTCGGTTTCAATAGTTGGAAAACAAAAAAATGTTCCATACAAAGACTTGTTTTCATATCGGTCGTTTGTATTGCAGCTATATGATAAAGTGGTCCGATCCAGACCAAACAACCACAAATCGTGTATGGCTATGTCAAAAGGATAAATGTTGAATTTGGTTGCAATAGTTGGAAAACAACAAAATTTTCCATATAAAGACTTGTTTACATATCGGTCGTTTGTATGGCAGCTATATGATATAGTGATGCGATCCGGATAAAACTTTTAAAAATCGTGTATGGCTTGGCAATTAAAAAAATGTTGAATTCGGTTGCAATAGCTTGGAAAACAAAAAAAATTTCCATATACAGACTTGTTTACACATCGGTCGTTTGTATGGCAGCTATATGATATAGTGATCCGATCCGGATAAAACTTTTAAAAATCATGTATGGCTATGTCAAATGGATAAATGTTGAATTCGGTTGCAATAACTTGGAAAACAAAAAAATTTTCCATATAAAGACTTGTTTACACATCGGTCGTTTGTATGGCAGCTATATGATATAGTGATCCGATCCGGATAAAACTTTTAAAAATCATGTATGGCTATGTCAAATGGACAAATGTTGAATTCACTTGCAATAGCTTGGAAAACAAAAAAATTTTCCATACAAAGACTTGTTTTCATATCGGTCGTTTGTATTGCAACTATATGATATAGTGGTCCGATCCGGACCAAACTGCCAGAAATCGTGTATGGCTATGTCTAATGAACAAAGTTTGAATTCGGTTGCAATAGCTTGGAAAACAAAAAGTTTTCCATACAAAGACTTGTTTTCATATCGGTCGTTTGTATGGCAGCTATATGATATAGTCATTTGATCCAGATCAAACTTTTAAAAATCATGTATGGCTATGTCAAATGAATAAATGTTGAATTCGGTTGCAATAGGTTAGAAAACAAAAAAATTTTCCATACAAAGACTTGTTTTCATATCGGTCGTTTGTATTGCAGCTATATGATACAGTGGTCCGATCCGGACCAAACTTTCACAAATCGTGTGTGGCTGTGTTAAATAGATAAATGTTGAATTCGGTTGCAATAACTTGGAAAACAAAAAAATTTTCCATATAAAGACTTGTTTACACATCGGTCGTTTGTATGGCAGCTATATGATATAGTGATCCGATCCGGATAAAACTTTTAAAAATCATGTATGGCTATGTCAAATGAATAAATGTTGAATTCAGTTGCAATAGGTTGGAAAACAAAAAAATTTTCAATACAAAGACTTGTTTTCATATCGGTCGTTTGTATTGCAGCTATATGATATAGTGGTCCGATCCGGACCAAACTGCCACAAATCGTGTAGGGCTATGTCAAATGGAAAAATTTTGAATTCGGTTGCAATAGCTTGGAAAACAAAAAGTTTTCCATACAAAGACTTGTTTTCATATCGGTCGTTTGTATTGCAGCTATATGATATAGTCATTTGATCCGGATCAAACTTTTAAAAATCATGTATGGCTATGTCAAATGAATAAATGTTAAATTCGGTTGCAATTGGATAGAAAACAAAAAAATTTTCCATACAAAGACTTGTTTTCATATCGGTCGTTTGTATTGCAGCTATATGGTATAGTGGTCCGATCCGGACTAAACTACCACAAATCTGGTGTGGCTATGTGAAATAGATAAATGTTGAATTCGGTTGCAATAACTTGGAAAACAAAAAAATTTTCCATATACAGACTTGTTTACACATCGGTCGTTTGTATGGCAGCTATATGATATAGTGATCCGATCCGGATAAAACTTTTAAAAATCATGTATGGCTATGTCAAATGGATAAATGTTGAATTCGGTTGCAATAACTTGGAAAACAAAAAAATTTTCCATATAAAGACTTGTTTACACATCGGTCGTTTGTATGGCAGCTATATGATATAGTGATCCGATCCGGATAAAACTTTTAAAAATCATGTATGGCTATGTCAAATGGACAAATGTTGAATTCACTTGCAATAGCTTGGAAAACAAAAAAATTTTCCATACAAAGACTTGTTTTCATATCGGTCGTTTGTATTGCAACTATATGATATAGTGGTCCGATCCGGACCAAACTGCCAGAAATCGTGTATGGCTATGTCTAATGAACAAAGTTTGAATTCGGTTGCAATAGCTTGGAAAACAAAAAAGTTTTCCATACAAAGACTTGTTTTCATATCGGTCGTTTGTATGGCAGCTATATGATATAGTCATTTGATCCAGATCAAACTTTTAAAAATCATGTATGGCTATGTCAAATGAATAAATGTTGAATTCGGTTGCAATAGGTTAGAAAACAAAAAAATTTTCCATACAAAGACTTGTTTTCATATCGGTCGTTTGTATTGCAGCTATATGATACAGTGGTCCGATCCGGACCAAACTTTCACAAATCGTGTGTGGCTGTGTTAAATAGATAAATGTTGAATTCGGTTGCAATAACTTGGAAAACAAAAAAATTTTCCATATAAAGACTTGTTTACACATCGGTCGTTTGTATGGCAGCTATATGATATAGTGATCCGATCCGGATAAAACTTTTAAAAATCATGTACGGCTATGTCAAATGAATAAATGTTGAATTCAGTTGCAATAGGTTGGAAAAAAAAAAAATTTTCAATACAAAGACTTGTTTTCATATCGGTCGTTTGTATTGCAGCTATATGATATAGTGGTCCGATCCGGACCAAACTGCCACAAATCGTGTAGGGCTATGTCAAATGGACAAATTTTGAATTCGGTTGCAATAGCTTGGAAAACAAAAAAGTTTTCCATACAAAGACTTGTTTTCATATCGGTCGTTTGTATTGCAGCTATATGATATAGTCATTTGATCCGGATCAAACTTTTAAAAATCATGTATGGCTATGTCAAATGAATAAATGTTGAATTCGGTTGCAATTGGATAGAAAACAAAAAAATTTTCCATACAAAGACTTGTTTTCATATCGGTCGTTTGTATTGCAGCTATATGGTATAGTGGTCCGATCCGGACTAAACTACCACAAATCGTGTGTGGCTATGTGAAATAGATAAATGTTGAATTCGGTTGCAATAACTTGGAAAACAAAAAAATTTTCCATATACAGACTTGTTTACACATCGGTCGTTTGTATGGCAGCTATATGATATAGTGATCCGATCCGGATAAAACTTTTAAAAATCATGTATGGCTATGTCAAATGGATAAATGTTGAATTCGGTTGCAATAACTTGGAAAACAAAAAAATTTTCCATATAAAGACTTGTTTACACATCGGTCGTTTGTATGGCAGCTATATGATATAGTGATCCGATCCGGATAAAACTTTTAAAACTCATGTATGGATATGTCAAATGAATAAATGTTGAATTCAGTTGCAATAGCTTGGAAAACAAAAAAATTTTCCATACAAAGACTTGTTTTCGTATCGGTCGTTTGTATTGCAGCTATATGATATAGTGGTCCGATCCGGACCAAACTGCCACAAATCGTGTATGGCTATGACAAATGGACAAATTTTGAATTCGGTTGCAATAGCTTGGAAAACAAAAAAGTTTTCCATACAAAGACTTGTTTTCATATCGGTCGTTTGTATTGCAGCTATATGATATAGTCATTTGATCCGGATCAAACTTTTAAAAATCATGTATGGCTATGTCAAATAAATAAATGTTGAATTCGGTTGCAATAGGTTAGAAAACAAAAAAATTTTCCATACAAAGACTTGTTTTCATATCGGTCGTTTGTATTGCAGCTATATGGTATAGTGGTCCGATCCGGACTAAACTACCACAAATCGTGTGTGGCTATGTGAAATAGATAAATGTTGAATTCGGTTGCAATAACTTGGAAAACAAAAAAATTTTCCATATAAAGACTTGTTTACACATCGGTCGTTTGTATGGCAGCTATATGATATAGTCATTTGATCCGGATCAAACTTTTAAAAATCATGTATGGCTATGTCAATTGAATAAATGTTGAATTCGGTTGCAATAGGTTGGAAAACAAAAAATTTTCCATACAAAGACTTGTTTTCATATCGGTCGTTTGTATTGCAGCTATATGATAAAGTGGTCCGATCCAGACCAAACTACCACAAATCGTGTATGGCTATGTCAAAAGGATAAATGTTGAATTTGGTTGCAATAGTTGGAAAACAAGAAAATTTTCCATATAAAGACTTGTTTACATATCGGTCGTTTGTATGGCAGCTATATGATATAGTGATGCGATCCGGATAAAACTTTTAAAAATCGTGTATGGCTTGGCAATTGAAAAAATGTTGAATTCGGTTGTAATAGCTTGGAAAACAAAAAAATTTCCATATACAGACTTGTTTACACATCGGTCGTTTGTATGGCAGCTATATGATATAGTGATCTGATCCGGATAAAACTTTTAAAAAATCATGTATGGCTATGTCAAATGGATAAATGTTGAATTCGGTTGCAATAACTTGGAAAACAAAAAAATTTTCCATATAAAGACTTGTTTACACATCGGTCATTTGTATGGCAGCTATATGATATAGTGATCCGATCCGGATAAAACTTTTAAAAATCATGTATGGATATGTCAAATGAATAAATGTTGAATTCAGTTGCAATAGCTTGGAAAACAAAAAAATTTTCCATACAAAGACTTGTTTTCGTATCGGTCGTTTGTATTGCAGCTATATGATATAGTGGTCCGATCCGGACCAAACTGCCACAAATCGTGTGTGGCTATGTGAAATAGATAAATGTTGAATTCAGTTGCAATAGCTTGGAAAACAAAAAAATTTTCAATACAAAGACTTGTTTTCATATCGGTCGTTTGTATTGCAGCTATATGATATAGTGGTCCGATCCGGACCAAACTGCCACAAATCGTGTATGGCTATGACAAATGGACAAATTTTGAATTCGGTTGCAATAGCTTGGAAAACAAAAAAGTTTTCCATACAAAGACTTGTTTTCATATCGGTCGTTTGTATTGCAGCTATATGATATAGTCATTTGATCCGGATCAAACTTTTAAAAATCATGTATGGCTATGTCAAATGGATAAATGTTGAATTCGGTTGCAATTGGTTAGAAAACAAAAAAATTTTCCATACAAAGACTTGTTTTCATATCGGTCGTTTGTATTGCAGCTATGTGGTATAGTGGTCCGATCCGACCAAACTACCACAAATCGTGTGTGGCTATGTGAGATAGATAAATGTTGAATTCGGTTGCAATAACTTGGAAAACAAAAAAATTTTCCATATACAGACTTGTTTACACATCGGTCGTTTGTATGGCAGCTATATGATATAGTGATCCGATCCGGATAAAACTTTTAAAAATCATGTATGGCTATGTCAAATGGATAAATGTTGAATTCGGTTGCAATAACTTGGAAAACAAAAAAATTGTCCATATAAAGACTTGTTTACACATCGGTCGTTTGTATGGCAGCTATATGATATAGTGATCCGATCCGGATAAAACTTTTAAAAAATCATGTATGGATATGTCAAATGAATAAATGTTGAATTCAGTTGCAATAGCTTGGAAAACAAAAAAATTTTCCATACAAAGACTTGTTTTCGTATCGGTCGTTTGTATTGCAGCTATATGATATAGTGGTCCGATCCGGACCAAACTGCCACAAATCGTGTATGGCTATGACAAATGGACAAATTTTGAATTCGGTTGCAATAGCTTGGAAAACAAAAAAGTTTTCCATACAAAGACTTGTTTTCATATCGGTCGTTTGTATTGCAGCTATATGATATAGTCATTTGATCCGGATCAAACTTTTAAAAATCATGTATGGCTATGTCAAATGGATAAATGTTGAATTCGGTTGCAATTGGTTAGAAAACAAAAAAATTTTCCATACAAAGACTTGTTTTCATATCGGTCGTTTGTATTGCAGCTATGTGGTATAGTGGTCCGATCCGGACTAAACTACCACAAATCGTGTGTGGCTATGTGAAATAGATAAATGTTGAATTCGGTTGCAATAACTTGGAAAACAAAAAATTTTCCATATACAGACTTGTTTACACATCGGTCGTTTGTATGGCAGCTATATGATATAGTGATCCGATCCGGATAAAACTTTTAAAAATCATGTATGGCTATGTCAAATGGATAAATGTTGAATTCGGTTGCAATAACTTGGAAAACAAAAAAATTGTCCATATAAAGACTTGTTTACACATCGGTCGTTTGTATGGCAGCTATATGATATAGTGATCCGATCCGGATAAAACTTTTAAAAATCATGTATGGATATGTCAAATGAATAAATGTTGAATTCAGTTGCAATAGCTTGGAAAACAAAAAAATTTTCCATACAAAGACTTGTTTTCGTATCGGTCGTTTGTATTGCAGCTATATGATATAGTGGTCCGATCCGGACCAAACTGCCACAAATCGTGTATGGCTATGACAAATGGACAAATTTTGAATTCGGTTGCAATAGCTTGGAAAACAAAAAAGTTTTCCATACAAAGACTTGTTTTCATATCGGTCGTTTGTATTGCAGCTATATGATATAGTCATTTGATCCGGATCAAACTTTTAAAAATCATGTATGGCTATGTCAATTAAATAAATGTTGAATTCGGTTGCAATAGGTTAGAAAACAAAAAAATTTTCCATACAAAGACTTGTTTTCATATCGGTCGTTTGTATTGCAGCTATATGGTATAGTGGTCCGATCCGGACTAAACTACCACAAATCGTGTGTGGCTATGTGAAATAGATAAATGTTGAATTCGGTTGCAATAGCTTGGAAAACAAAAAAATTTTCCATATAAAGACTTGTTTACACATCGGTCGTTTGTATGGCAGCTATATGATATAGTCATTTGATCCGGATCAAACTTTTAAAAAATCATGTATGGCTATGACAATTGAATAAATGTTGAATTCGGTTGCAATAGGTTGGAAAACAAAAAAATTTTCCATACAAAGACTTGTTTTCATATCGGTCGTTTGTCTTGCAGCTATATGATATAGTGGTCCGATCCGGACCAAACTGCCACAAATCGTGTAGGGCTATGTCAAATGGACAAATTTTGAATTCGGTTGCAATAGCTTGGAAAACAAAAAAGTTTTCCATACAAAGACTTGTTTTCATATCGGTCGTTTGTATTGCAGCTATATGATATAGTCATTTGATCCGGATAAAACTTTTAAAAATCGTGTATGGCTATGTCAAATGAATAAATGTTGAATTCGGTTGCAATTGGTTAGAAAACAAAAAATTTTCCATACAAAGACTTGTTTTCATATCGGTCGTTTGTATTGCAGCTATATGGTATAGTGGTCCGATCCGGACTAAACTACCACAAATCGTGTGTGGCTATGTGAAATAGATAAATGTTGAATTCGGTTGCAATAACTTGGAAAACAAAAAATTTTCCATATACAGACTTGTTTACACATCGGTCGTTTGTATGGCAGCTATATGATATAGTGATCCGATCCGGATAAAACTTTTAAAAATCATGTATGGCTATGTCAAATGAATAAATGTTGAATTCAGTTGCAATAGCTTGGAAAACAAAAAAATTTTCAATACAAAGACTTGTTTTCATATCGGTCGTTTGTATTGCAGCTATATGATATAGTGGTCCGATCCGGACCAAACTGCCACAAATCGTGTAGGGCTATGTCAAATGGACAAATTTTGAATTCGGTTGCAATAGCTTGGAAAACAAAAAAGTTTTCCATACAAAGACTTGTTTTCATATCGGTCGTTTGTATTGCAGCTATATGATATAGTCATTTGATCCGGATCAAACTTTTTAAAAATCATGTATGGCTATGTCAAATGAATAAATGTTGAATTCGGTTGCAATTGGTTAGAAAACAAAAAAATTTTCCATACAAAGACTTGTTTTCATATCGGTCGTTTGTATTGCAGCTATATGGTATAGTGGTCCGATCCGGACTAAACTACCACAAATCGTGTGTGGCTATGTGAAATAGATAAATGTTGAATTCGGTTGCAATAACTTGGAAAACAAAAAAAATTTTCCATATACAGACTTGTTTACACATCGGTCGTTTGTATGGCAGCTATATGATATAGTGATCCGATCCGGATAAAACTTTTAAAAATCATGTATGGCTATGTCAAATGGATAAATGTTGAATTCGGTTGCAATAACTTGGAAAACAAAAAAATTTTCCATATAAAGACTTGTTTACACATCGGTCGTTTGTATGGCAGCTATATGATATAGTGATCCGATCCGGATAAAACTTTTAAAAATCATGTATGGATATGTCAAATGAATAAATGTTGAATTCAGTTGTAATAGCTTGGAAAACAAAAAATTTTCCATACAAAGACTTGTTTTCGTATCGGTCGTTTGTATTGCAGCTATATGATATAGTGGTCCGATCCGGACCAAACTGCCACAAATCGTGTATGGCTATGACAAATGGACAAATTTTGAATTCGGTTGCAATAGCTTGGAAAACAAAAAAGTTTTCCATACAAAGACTTGTTTTCATATCGGTCGTTTGTATTGCAGCTATATGATATAGTCATTTGATCCGGATCAAACTTTTAAAAATCATGTATGGCTATGTTAAATGAATAAATGTTGAATTCGGTTGCAATAGGTTAGAAAACAAAAAAATTTTCCATACAAAGACTTGTTTTCATATCGGTCGTTTGTATTGCAGCTATATGGTATAGTGGTCCGATCCGGACCAAACTGCCACAAATCATGTAGGGCTATGTCAAATGGACAAATTTTGAATTCGGTTGCAATAGCTTGGAAAACAAAAAAGTTTTCCATACAAAGACTTGTTTTCATATCGGTCGTTTGTATTGCAGCTATATGATATAGTGATCCGATCCGGATAAAACTTTTAAAAATCATGTATGGCTATGTCAAATGGATAAATGTTGAATTCGGTTGCAATAACTTGGAAAATAAAAAAATTTTCCATATAAAGACTTGTTTACACATCGGTCGTTTGTATGGCAGCTATATGATATAGTCATTTGATCCGGATCAAACTTTTAAAAATCATGTATGGCTATGTCAATTGAATAAATGTTGAATTCGGTTGCAATAGGTTGGAAAACAAAAAATTTTCCATACAAAGACTTGTTTTCATATCGGTCGTTTGTATTGCAGCTATATGATAAAGTGGTCCGATCCAGACCAAACTACCACAAATCGTGTATGGCTATGTCAAAAGGATAAATGTTGAATTTGGTTGCAATAGTTGGAAAACAACAAAATTTTCCATATAAAGACTTGTTTACATATCGGTCGTTTGTATGGCAGCTATATGATATAGTGATGCGATCCGGATAAAACTTTTAAAAATCGTGTATGGCTTGGCAATTGAAAAAATGTTGAATTCGGTTGAAATAGCTTGGAAAACAAAAAAAATTTCCATATACAGACTTGTTTACACATCGGTCGTTTGTATGGCAGCTATATGATATAGTGATCCGATCCGGATAAAACTTTTAAAAATCATGTATGGATATGTCAAATGAATAAATGTTGAATTCAGTTGCAATAGCTTGGAAAACAAAAAAATTTTCCATACAAAGACTTGTTTTCGTATCGGTCGTTTGTATTGCAGCTATATGATATAGTGGTCCGATCCGGACCAAACTTCCACAAATCGTGTATGGCTAGGACAAATGGATAAATTTTTGAATTCGGTTGCAATAGCTTGGAAAACGAAAAAGTTTTCCATACAAAGACTTGTTTTCATATCGGTCGTTTGTATTGCAGCTATATGATATAGTCATTTGATCCGGATCAAACTTTTAAAAATCATGTATGGCTATGTCAAATGAATAAATGTTGAATTCGGTTGCAATAGGTTAGAAAACAAAAAAATTTTCCATACAAAGACTTGTTTTCATATCGGTCGTTTGTATTGCAGCTATATGGTATAGTGGTCCGATCCGGACTAAACTACCACAAATCGTGTGTGGCTATGTGAAATAGATAAATGTTGAATTCGGTTGCAATAACTTGGAAAACAAAAAAATTTTCTATATAAAGACTTGTTTACACATCGGTCGTTTGTATGGCAGCTATATGATATAGTCATTTGATCCGGATCAAACTTTTAAAAATCATGTATGGCTATGTCAATTGAATAAATGTTGAATTCGGTTGCAATAGGTTGGAAAACAAAAAAATTTTCCATACAAAGACTTGTTTTCATATCGGTCGTTTGTATTGCAGCTATATGATATAGTGGTCCGAACCGGACCAAAGTGCCACAAATCGTGTATGGCTATGTCAAATGGACAAATTTTGAATTCGGTTGCAATAGCTTGGAAAAACAAAAAAGTTTTCCATACAAAGACTTGTTTTCATATCGGTCGTTTGTATTGCAGCTATATGATATAGTGGTCCGATCCGAACCAAACTACTACAAGTCGTGTATGGCTATGTCAAATGAATAAATGTTGAATTCAGTTGCAATAGCTTGGAAAAAAGAAAATTTTCCATACAAAGACTTGTTTTCATATCGGTCGTTTGTATTGCAGCTATATGATATAGTGGTCCGATCCGGATAAAACTTTTAAAAACCGTGTATGGTTATGTCAAATGGATAAATGTTGAATTCGGTTGCAATAGCTTGGAAAACAAAAAAATTTTGCATATCGGTCGTTTGTATGGCAGCTATATGATATAGTGATCCGATCCGGATAAAACTTTTAAAAAATCATGTATGGCTATGTCAATTGAATAAATGTTGAATTCGGTTGCAATAGGTTGGAAAACAAAAAAATTTTCCATATAAAGACTTGTTTACACATCTGGTCGTTTGTATGGCAGCTATATGATATAGTCATTTGATCCGGATCAAACTTTTAAAAATCATGTATGGCTATGTCAATTGAATAAATGTTGAATTCGGTTGCAATAGGTTAGAAAACAAAAAAGTTTTCCATACAAGAGACTTGTTTTCATATCGGTCGTTTGTATTGCAGCTATATGATATAGTGGTCCGATCCGGACCAAACTTCCACAAATCGTGTATGGCTAGGACAAATGGACAAATTTTGAATTCGGTTGCAATAGCTTGGAAAACAAAAAGTTTTCCATACAAAGACTTGTTTTCATATCGGTCGTTTGTATTGCAGCTATATGATATAGTCATTTGATCCGATCAAACTTTTAAAAATCATGTATGGCTATGTCAAATGAATAAATGTTGAATTCGGTTGCAATAGGTTAGAAAACAAAAAAATTTTCCATACAAAGACTTGTTTTCATATCGGTCGTTTGTATTGCAGCTATATGGTATAGTGGTCCGATCCGACTAAACTACCACAAATCGTGTGTGGCTATGTGAAATAGATAAATGTTGAATTCGGTTGCAATAACTTGGAAAACAAAAAAATTTTCCATATAAAGACTTGTTTACACATCGGTCGTTTGTATGGCAGCTATATGATATAGTCATTTGATCCGGATCAAACTTTTAAAAATCATGTATGGCTATGTCAATTGAATAAATGTTGAATTCGGTTGCAATAGGTTGGAAAACAAAAAAATTTTCCATACAAAGACTTGTTTTCATATCGGTCGTTTGTATTGCAGCTATATGATATAGTGGTCCGAACCGGACCAAAGTGCCACAAATCGTGTATGGCTATGTCAAATGGACAAATTTTGAATTCGGTTGCAATAGCTTGGAAAACAAAAAAGTTTTCCATACAAAGACTTGTTTTCATATCGGTCGTTTGTATTGCAGCTATATGATATAGTGGTCCGATCCGAACCAAACTACTACAAGTCGTGTATGGCTATGTCAAATGAATAAATGTTGAATTCAGTTGCAATAGCTTGGAAAAAAGAAAATTTTCCATACAAAGACTTGTTTTCATATCGGTCGTTTGTATTGCAGCTATATGATATAGTGGTCCGATCCGGATAAAACTTTTAAAAACCGTGTATGGTTATGTCAAATGGATAAATGTTGAATTCGGTTGCAATAGCTTGGAAAACAAAAAAGTTTTGCATATCGGTCGTTTGTATGGCAGCTATATGATATAGTGATCCGATCCGGATAAAACTTTTAAAAAATCATGTATGGCTATGTCAATTGAATAAATGTTGAATTCGGTTGCAATAGGTTGGAAAACAAAAAAATTTTCCATATAAAGACTTGTTTACACATCGGTCGTTTGTATGGCAGCTATATGATATAGTCATTTGATCCGGATCAAACTTTTAAAAATCATGTATGGCTATGTCAATTGAATAAATGTTGAATTCGGTTGCAATAGGTTAGAAAACAAAAAAGTTTTCCATACAAAGACTTGTTTTCATATCGGTCGTTTGTATTGCAGCTATATGATATAGTCATTTGATCCGGATCAAACTTTAAAAAATCATGTATGGCTATGTTAATTAAATAAATGTTGAATTCGGTTGCAATAGGTTAGAAAACAAAAAAATTTTCCATACAAAGACTTGTTTTCATATCGGTCGTTTGTATTGCAGCTATATGGTATAGTGGTCCGATCCGGACTAAACTACCACAAATCGTGTGTGGCTATGTGAAATAGATAAATGTTGAATTCGGTTGCAATAGCTTGGAAAACAAAAAAATTTTCCATATAAAGACTTGTTTACACATCGGTCGTTTGTATGGCAGCTATATGATATAGTCATTTGATCCGGATCAAACTTTTAAAAATCATGTATGGCTATGTCAATTGAATAAATGTTGAATTCGGTTGCAATAGGTTGGAAAACAAAAAAATTTTCCATACAAAGACTTGTTTTCATATCGGTCGTTTGTATTGCAGCTATATGATAAAGTGGTCCGATCCAGACCAAACTACCACAAATCGTGTATGGCTATGTCAAAAGGATAAATGTTGAATTTGGTTGCAATAGTTGGAAAACAACAAAATTTTCCATATAAAGACTTGTTTACATATCGGTCGTTTGTATGGCAGCTATATGATATAGTGATGCGATCCGGATAAAACTTTTAAAAATCGTGTATGGCTTGGCAATTGAAAAAATGTTGAATTCGGTTGTAATAGCTTGGAAAACAAAAAAAATTTCCATATACAGACTTGTTTACACATCGGTCGTTTGTATGGCAGCTATATGATATAGTGATCTGATCCAGATAAAACTTTTAAAAATCATGTATGGCTATGTCAAATGGATAAATGTTGAATTCGGTTGCAATAACTTGGAAAACAAAAAAATTTTCCATATACAGACTTGTTTACACATCGGTCGTTTGTATGGCAGCTATATGATATAGTGATCTGATCCAGATAAAACTTTTAAAAATCATGTATGGATATGTCAAATGAATAAATGTTGAATTCAGTTGCAATAGCTTGGAAAACAAAAAATTTTCCATACAAAGACTTGTTTTCGTATCGGTCGTTTGTATTGCAGCTATATGATGTAGTGGTCCGATCCGGACCAAACTTCCACAAATCGTGTATGGCTAGGACAAATGGATAAATTTTGAATTCGGTTGCAATAGCTTGGAAAACAAAAAAGTTTTCCATACAAAGACTTGTTTTCATATCGGTCGTTTGTATTGCAGCTATATGATATAGTCATTTGATCCGGATCAAACTTTTAAAAATCATGTATGGCTATGTCAAATGAATAAATGTTGAATTCCGTTGCAATAGGTTAGAAAACAAAAAAATTTTCCATACAAAGACTTGTTTTCATATCGGTCGTTTGTATTGCAGCTATATGGTATAGTGGTCCGATCCGGACTAAACTACCACAAATCGTGTGTGGCTATGTGAAATAGATAAATGTTGAATTCGGTTGCAATAACTTGGAAAACAAAAAAATTTTCCATATAAAGACTTGTTTACACATCGGTCGTTTGTATGGCAGCTATATGATATAGTCATTTGATCCGGATCAAACTTTTAAAAAATCATGTATGGCTATGTCAATTGAATAAATGTTGAATTCGGTTGCAATAGGTTGGAAAACAAAAAATTTTCCATACAAAGACTTGTTTTCAGATCGGTCGTTTGTATTGCAGCTATATGATATAGTGGTCCGAACCGGACCAAAGTGCCACAAATCGTGTATGGCTATGTCAAATGGACAAATTTTGAATTCGGTTGCAATAGCTTGGAAAACAAAAAGTTTTCCATACAAAGACTTGTTTTCATATCGGTCGTTTGTATTGCAGCTATATGATATAGTGGTCCGATCCGAACCAAACTACTACAAGTCGTGTATGGCTATGTCAAATGAATAAATGTTGAATTCAGTTGCAATAGCTTGGAAAAAAGAAAATTTTCCATACAAAGACTTGTTTTCATATCGGTCGTTTGTATTGCAGCTATATGATATAGTGGTCCGATCCGGATAAAACTTTTAAAAACCGTGTATGGTTATGTCAAATGGATAAATGTTGAATTCGGTTGCAATAGCTTGGAAAACAAAAAAATTTTGCATATCGGTCGTTTGTATGGCAGCTATATGATATAGTGATCCGATCCGGATAAAACTTTTAAAAATCATGTATGGCTATGTCAATTGAATAAATGTTGAATTCGGTTGCAATAGGTTGGAAAACAAAAAAAAAATTTCCATATAAAGACTTGTTTTACACATCGGTCGTTTGTATGGCAGCTATATGATATAGTCATTTGATCCGGATCAAACTTTTAAAAATCATGTATGGCTATGTCAATTGAATAAATGTTGAATTCGGTTGCAATAGGTTAGAAAACAAAAAAGTTTTCCATACAAAGACTTGTTTTCATATCGGTCGTTTGTATTGCAGCTATATGATATAGTGGTCCGATCCGGACCAAACTTCCACAAATCGTGTATGGCTAGGACAAATGGACAAATTTTGAATTCGGTTGCAATAGCTTGGAAAACAAAAAAGTTTTCCATACAAAGACTTGTTTTCATATCGGTCGTTTGTATTGCAGCTATATGATATAGTCATTTGATCCGGATCAAACTTTTAAAAATCATGTATGGCTATGTCAAATGAATAAATGTTGAATTCGGTTGCAATAGGTTAGAAAACAAAAAAATTTTCCATACAAAGACTTGTTTTCATATCGGTCGTTTGTATTGCAGCTATATGGTATAGTGGTCCGATCCGGACTAAACTACCACAAATCGTGTGTGGCTATGTGAAATAGATAAATGTTGAATTCGGTTGCAATAACTTGGAAAACAAAAAAATTTTCCATATAAAGACTTGTTTACACATCGGTCGTTTGTATGGCAGCTATATGATATAGTCATTTGATCCGGATCAAACTTTTAAAAATCATGTATGGCTATGTCAATTGAATAAATGTTGAATTCGGTTGCAATAGGTTGGAAAACAAAAAAATTTTCCATACAAAGACTTGTTTTCATATCGGTCGTTTGTATTGCAGCTATATGATATAGTGGTCCGAACCGGACCAAAGTGCCACAAATCGTGTATGGCTATGTCAAATGGACAAATTTTGAATTCGGTTGCAATAGCTTGGAAAACAAAAAAGTTTTCCATACAAAGACTTGTTTTCATATCGGTCGTTTGTATTGCAGCTATATGATATAGTGGTCCGATCCGAACCAAACTACTACAAGTCGTGTTTGGCTATGTCAAATGAATAAATGTTGAATTCAGTTGCAATAGCTTGGAAAAAGAAAATTTTCCATACAAAGACTTGTTTTCATATCGGTCGTTTGTATTGCAGCTATATGATATAGTGGTCCGATCCGGATAAAACTTTTAAAAACCGTGTATGGTTATGTCAAATGGATAAATGTTGAATTCGGTTGCAATAGCTTGGAAAACAAAAAATTTTTGCATATCGGTCGTTTGTATGGCAGCTATATGATATAGTGATCCGATCCGGATAAAACTTTTAAAAATCATGTATGGCTATGTCAATTGAATAAATGTTGAATTCGGTTGCAATAGGTTGGAAAACAAAAAAATTTTCCATATAAAGACTTGTTTACACATCGGTCGTTTGTATGGCAGCTATATGATATAGTCATTTGATCCGGATCAAACTTTTAAAAATCATGTATGGCTATGTCAATTGAATAAATGTTGAATTCGGTTGCAATAGGTTAGAAAACAAAAAAGTTTTCCATACAAAGACTTGTTTTCATATCGGTCGTTTGTATTGCAGCTATATGATATAGTGGTCCGATCCGGACCAAAGTGCCACAAATCGTGTATGGCTATGTCAAGTGGACAAATTTTGAATTCGGTTGCAATAGCTTGGAAAACAAAAAAGTTTTCCATACAAAGACTTGTTTTCATATCGGTCGTTTGTATTGCAGCTATATGATATAGTCATTTGAACCGGGTCAAACTTTTAAAAATCATGTATGGCTATGTCAAATGGATAAATGTTGAATTCGGTGGCAATAGCTTGGAAAACAAAAAAAATTTCCATACAAGGACTTGTTTTCATATCGGTCGTTTGTATTGCAGCTATATGATAAGTGGTCCGATCCGGACCAAACTTTTACAAATCGTGTATGCCGATTGCAAATAAACAAATTTTGAATTTCGGTTGCAATACCTTGGAAAACAAAAAAGTTTTCCATACAAAGACTTGGTTTTATGTCGGTCGTTTGTATGGCAGCTATATGATATAGTTGTCCGATCCGGACCAAACTACCACAAATCGTGTATAGCTATGTGAAATAGATAAATGTTGAATTCGGTTGCAATAGCTTGGAAAACAAAAAAATTTTCCATATAAAGACTTGTTTACACATCGGTCGTTTGTATGGCAGCTATATGATATAGTGATCCGATCCGGATAAAACTTTTAAAAATCATGTATGGCTATCTCGAATAGATAAATGTTGAATTCGGTTGCAATAACTTGGAAAACAAAAAAATTTTCAATATAAAGACTTGTTTACACATCGGTCGTTTGTACGGCAGCTATATGATATAGTGATCCGATCCGGATAAAACTTTTAAAAAATCATGTATGGCTATGTTAAATGAATAAATTTTGAATTCGATTGCAATAACTTGGAAAAAAAAAAATTTTCCATATAAAGACTTGTTTACACATCGGTCGTTTGTATGGCAGCTATATGATATAGTGATCCGATCCAGATAAAACTTTTAAAAATCATGTATGGCTATGTCGAATGGATAAATGTTGAATTCAGTTGCAATAGCTTGGAAAACAAAAAAATTTTCCATACAAAGACTTGTTTTCATATCGGTCGTTTGTATTGCAGCTATTTGATATAGTGGTCCTATCCGGATAAAACTTTTAAAAATCATGTATGGCTATGTCAAATGAATAAATTTTGAATTCGATTGCAATAACTTGGAAAACAAAAAAATTTTCCATATAAAGACTTGTTTACACATCGGTCGTTTGTATGGCAGCTATATGATATAGTGATCCGATCCAGATAAAACTTTTAAAAATCATGTATGGCTATGTCGAATGGATAAATGTTGAATTCAGTTGCAATAGCTTGGAAAACAAAAAAATTTTCCATACAAAGACTTGTTTTCATATCGGTCGTTTGTATTGCAGCTATTTGATATAGTGGTCCTATCCGGACCACACTGCCACAAATCGTGTATGGTTATGTCAAATAGACAAATTTTGAATTCGGTTGCAATAGCGTGGAAAACAAAAAAATTTTCCATACAAAGACTTGTTTTCATATCGGTCGTTTCTATTGCAGCTATATGATATAGTCATTTGATACGGATCAAACTTTTAAAAATCATGTATGGCTATGTCAAATGGATAAATGTTGAATTCGGTTGCAATAGCTTGGAAAACAAAAAAATTTTGCATATCGGTCGTTTGTATGGCAGCTATATGATATAGTGATCCGATCCGGATAAAACTTTTAAAAATCGTGTATGGCTTGGTCGATTGAATAAATGTTGAAGTCGGTTGCAATAGGTTGGAAAACAAAAAAATTTTCCATACAAAGACTTGTTTTCATATCGGTCGTTTGTATTGCAGCTATATGATATAGTGGTCCGATCCGGACCAAACTACCACAAATCGTGTGTGGCTATGTGAAATAGATAAATGTTGAATTCGGTTGCAATAGCGTGGAAAACAAAAAAATTTTCCATATAAAGACTTGTTTACACATCGGTCGTTTGTATGGCAGCTATATGATATAGTGATCCGATCCGGATAAAACTTTTAAAAATCATGTGTGGCTATGTCAATTAAATAAATGTTGAATTCGGTTGCAATAGGTTAGAAAACAAAAAAATTTTCCATACAAAGACTTGTTTTCATATCGGTCGTTTGTATTGCAGCTATATGGTATAGTGGTCCGATCCGGACTAAAACTACCACAAATCGTGTGTGGCTATGTGAAATAGATAAATGTTGAATTCGGTTGCAATAACTTGGAAAACAAAAAAATTTTCCATATAAAGACTTGTTTACACATCGGTCGTTTGTATGGCAGCTATATGATATAGTGATCCGATCCGGATAAAACTTTTAAAAATCATGTACGGCTATGTCAAATGTATAAATATTGAATTCGGTTGCAATAACTTGGAAAACAAAAAAATTTTCCATATAAAGACTTGTTTACACATCGGTCGTTTGTATGGCAGCTATATGATATAGTGATCCGATCCGGATAAAACTTTTAAAAATCATGTATGGCTATGTCAAATAAATAAATGTTGAATTCAGTTGCAATAGCTTGGAAAACAAAAAAATTTTCCATACAAAGACTTGTTTTCGTATCGGTCGTTTGTATTGCAGCTATATGATATAGTGGTCCGATCCGACCAAAGTGCCACAAATCGTGTATGGCTATGTCAAGTGGACAAATTTTGAATTCGGTTGCAATAGCTTGGAAAACAAAAAAGTTTTCCATACAAAGACTTGTTTTCATATCGGTCGTTTGTATTGCAGCTATATGATATAGTGGTCCGATCCGGACCACACTGCCACAAATCGTGTATGGTTATGTCAAATAGACAAATTTTGAATTCGGTTGCAATAGCTTGGAAAACAAAAAAATTTTCCATACAAAGACTTGTTTTCATATCGGTCGTTTCTATTGCAGCTATATGATATAGTCATTTGATACGGATCAAACTTTTAAAAATCATGTATGGCTATGTCAAATGAATAAATGTTGAATTCGGTTGCAATAGGTTGGAAAACAAAAAAATTTTCCATACAAAGACTTGTTTTCATATCGGTCGTTTGTATTGCAGCTATATGATATAGTGGTCCGATCCGGACCAAACTACCACAAATTGTGTGTGGCTATGTGAAATAGATAAATGTTGAATTCGGTTGCAATAGCGTGGAAAACAAAAAAATTTTCCATATAAAGACTTGTTTACACATCGGTCGTTTGTATGGCAGCTATATGATATAGTGATCCGATCCGGATAAAACTTTTAAAAATCATGTGTGGCTAAGTCAATTAAATAAATGTTGAATTCGGTTGCAATAGGTTAGAAAACAAAAAAATTTTCCATACAAAGACTTGTTTTCATATCGGTCGTTTGTATTGCAGCTATATGGTATAGTGGTCCGATCCGGACCAAACTACCACAAATCGTGTATGGTTATGTGAAATAGATAAATGTTGAATTCGGTTGCAATAGCGTGGAAAACAAAAAAATTTTCCATACAAAGACTTGTTTTCATATCGGTCGTTTCTATTGCAGCTATATGATATAGTCATTTGATACGGATCAAACTTTTAAAAATCATGTATGGCTATGTCAAATGAATAAATGTTGAATTCGGTTGCAATAGGTTGGAAAACAAAAAATTTTCCATACAAAGACTTGTTTTCATATCGGTCGTTTGTATTGCAGCTATATGATATAGTGGTCTGATCCGGACCAAACTAGCACAAATCGTGTGTGGCTATGTGAAATAGATAAATGTTGAATTCGGTTGCAATAGCGTGGAAAACAAAAAAATTTTCCATATAAAGACTTGTTTACACATCGGTCGTTTGTATGGCAGCTATATCATATAGTGATCCGATCCAGATAAAACTTTTAAAAATCATGTATGGCTATGTCAAATGGATAAATGTTGAATTCAGTTGCAATAGCTTAAAAAACAAAAAAATTTTCCATACAAAGACTTGTTTTCATATCGGTCGTTTGTATTGCAGCTATATGATATAGTGGTCCGATCCGGACCAAACTACCACAAATCGTGTGTGGCTATGTGAAATAGATAAATGTTGAATTCGGTTGCAATAGCGTGGAAAACAAAAAAAATTTTCCATATAAAGACTTGTTTACACATCGGTCGTTTGTATGGCAGCTATATGATATAGTGATCCGATCCGGATAAAACTTTTAAAAATCATGTATGGCTATGTCAAATGGATAAATGTTGAATTCGGTTGCAATAGCTTGGAAAACAAAAAAATTTTGCATATCGGTCGTTTGTATGGCAGCTATATGATATAGTGATCCGATCCGGATAAAACTTTTAAAAATCGTGTATGGCTTGGTCGATTGAATAAATGTTGAATTCGGTTGCAATAGGTTGGAAAACAAAAAAATTTTCCATACAAAGACTTGTTTTCATATCGGTCGTTTGTATTGCAGCTATATGATATAGTGGTCCGATCCGGACCAAACTACCACAAATCGTGTGTGGCTATGTGAAATAGATAAATGTTGAATTCGGTTGCAATAGCGTGGAAAACAAAAAAATTTTCCATATAAAGACTTGTTTACACATCGGTCGTTTGTATGGCAGCTATATGATATAGTGATCCGATCCGGATAAAACTTTTAAAAATCATGTGTGGCTATGTCAATTAAATAAATGTTGAATTCGGTTGCAATAGGTTAGAAAACAAAAAAATTTTCCATACAAAGACTTGTTTTCATATCATCGTTTGTATTGCAGCTATATGGTATAGTGGTCCGATCCGGACCAAACTACCACAAATCGTGTGTGGCTATGTGAAATAGATAAATGTTGAATTCGGTTGCAATAACTTGGAAAACAAAAAAATTTTCCATATAAAGACTTGTTTACACATCGGTCGTTTGTATGGCAGCTATATGATATAGTGATCCGATCCGGATAAAACTTTTAAAAATCATGTACGGCTATGTCAAATGTATAAATATTGAATTCGGTTGCAATAACTTGGAAAACAAAAAAATTTTCCATATAAAGACTTGTTTACACATCGGTCGTTTGTATGGCAGCTATATGATATAGTGATCCGATCCGGATAAAACTTTTAAAAATCATGTATGGCTATGTCAAATAAATAAATGTTGAATTCAGTTGCAATAGCTTGGAAAACAAAAAAATTTTCCATACAAAGACTTGTTTTCGTATCGGTCGTTTGTATTGCAGCTATATGATATAGTGGTCCGATCCGGACCAAAGTGCCACAAATCGTGTATGGCTATGTCAAGTGGACAAATTTTGAATTCGGTTGCAATAGCTTGGAAAACAAAAAAGTTTTCCATACAA
Source organism: Drosophila merina (assembly GCA_035047645.1). NCBI lineage: Eukaryota > Metazoa > Arthropoda > Insecta > Diptera > Drosophilidae > Drosophila > Drosophila merina. The sequence continues at coordinate 2,207,379 of JAWNPH010000076.1, read as the reverse complement.
AGACTTGTTTTCATATCGGTCGTTTGTATTGCAGCTATATGATATAGTGGTCCGATCCGGACCACACTGCCACAAATCGTGTATGGTTATGTCAAATAGACAAATTTTGAATTCGGTTGCAATAGCTTGGAAAACAAAAAAATTTTCCATACAAAGACTTGTTTTCATATCGGTCGTTTCTATTGCAGCTATATGATATAGTCATTTGATACGGATCAAACTTTTAAAAATCATGTATGGCTATGTCAAATGAATAAATGTTGAATTCGGTTGCAATAGGTTGGAAAACAAAAAAATTTTCCATACAAAGACTTGTTTTCATATCGGTCGTTTGTATTGCAGCTATATGATATAGTGGTCCGATCCGACCAAACTACCACAAATTGTGTGTGGCTATGTGAAATAGATAAATGTTGAATTCGGTTGCAATAGCGTGGAAAACAAAAAAATTTTCCATATAAAGACTTGTTTACACATCGGTCGTTTGTATGGCAGCTATATGATATAGTGATCCGATCCGGATAAAACTTTTAAAAATCATGTGTGGCTAAGTCAATTAAATAAATGTTGAATTCGGTTGCAATAGGTTAGAAAACAAAAAAATTTTCCATACAAAGACTTGTTTTCATATCGGTCGTTTGTATTGCAGCTATATGGTATAGTGGTCCGATCCGGACCAAACTACCACAAATCGTGTATGGTTATGTGAAATAGATAAATGTTGAATTCGGTTGCAATAGCGTGGAAAACAAAAAAATTTTCCATACAAAGACTTGTTTTCATATCGGTCGTTTCTATTGCAGCTATATGATATAGTCATTTGATACGGATCAAACTTTTAAAAATCATGTATGGCCATGTCAAATGAATAAATGTTGAATTCGGTTGCAATAGGTTGGAAAACAAAAAAATTTTCCATACAAAGACTTGTTTTCATATCGGTCGTTTGTATTGCAGCTATATGATATAGTGGTCTGATCCGGACCAAACTAGCACAAATCGTGTGTGGCTATGTGAAATAGATAAATGTTGAATTCGGTTGCAATAGCGTGGAAAACAAAAAATTTTCCATATAAAGACTTGTTTACACATCGGTCGTTTGTATGGCAGCTATATCATATAGTGATCCGATCCAGATAAAACTTTTAAAAATCATGTATGGCTATGTCAAATGGATAAATGTTGAATTCAGTTGCAATAGCTTAAAAAACAAAAAAATTTTCCATACAAAGACTTGTTTTCATATCGGTCGTTTGTATTGCAGCTATATGATATAGTGGTCCTATCCGGACCACACTGCCACAAATCGTGTATGGTTATGTCAAATAGACAAATTTTGAATTCGGTTGCAATAGCGTGGAAAACAAAAAAATTGTCCATACAAAGACTTGTTTTCATATCGGTCGTTTCTATTGCAGCTATATGATATAGTCATTTGATACGGATCAAACTTTTAAAAATCATGTATGGCTATGTCAAATGGATAAATGTTGAATTCGGTTGCAATAGCTTGGAAAACAAAAAAATTTTGCATATCGGTCGTTTGTATGGCAGCTATATGATATAGTGATCCGATCCGGATAAAACTTTTAAAAATCGTGTATGGCTTGGTCGATTGAATAAATGTTGAATTCGGTTGCAATAGGTTGGAAAACAAAAAAATTTTCCATACAAAGACTTGTTTTCATATCGGTCGTTTGTATTGCAGCTATATGATATAGTGGTCCGATCCGGACCAAACTACCACAAATCGTGTGTGGCTATGTGAAATAGATAAATGTTGAATTCGGTTGCAATAGCGTGGAAAACAAAAAAATTTTCCATATAAAGACTTGTTTACACATCGGTCGTTTGTATGGCAGCTATATGATATAGTGATCCGATCCGGATAAAACTTTTAAAAATCATGTGTGGCTATGTCAATTAAATAAATGTTGAATTCGGTTGCAATAGGTTAGAAAACAAAAAAATTTTCCATACAAAGACTTGTTTTCATATCATCGTTTGTATTGCAGCTATATGGTATAGTGGTCCGATCCGGACCAAACTACCACAAATCGTGTGTGGCTATGTGAAATGAATAAATGTTGAATTCGGTTGCAATAACTTGGAAAACAAAAAAATTTTCCATATAAAGACTTGTTTACACATCGGTCGTTTGTATGGCAGCTATATGATATAGTGATCCGATCCGGATAAAACTTTTAAAAATCATGTACGGCTATGTCAAATGGATAAATATTGAATTCGTTTGCAATAACTTGGAAAACAAAAAAATTTTCCATATAAAGACTTGTTTACACATCGGTCGTTTGTATGGCAGCTATATGATATAGTGATCCGATCCGGATAAAACTTTTAAAAATCATGTATGGCTATGTCAATTAAATAACTGTTGAATTCGGTTGCAATAGGTTAGAAAACAAAAAATTTTCCATATAAAGACTTGTTTACACATCGGTCGTTTGTATGGCAGCTATATGATATAGTGATCCGATCCGGATAAAACTTTTAAAAATCATGTACGGCTATGTCAAATGTATAAATATTGAATTCGGTTGCAATAACTTGGAAAACAAAAAAATTTTCCATATAAAGACTTGTTTACACATCGGTCGTTTGTATGGCAGCTATATGATATAGTGATCCGATCCGGATAAAACTTTTAAAAATCATGTATGGCTATGTCAAATAAATAAATGTTGAATTCAGTTGCAATAGCTTGGAAAACAAAAAAATTTTCCATACAAAGACTTGTTTTCGTATCGGTCGTTTGTATTGCAGCTATATGATATAGTGGTCCGATCCGGACCAAAGTGCCACAAATCGTGTATGGCTATGTCAAGTGGACAAATTTTGAATTCGGTTGCAATAGCTTGGAAAACAAAAAGTTTTCCATACAAAGACTTGTTTTCATATCGGTCGTTTGTATTGCAGCTATATGATATAGTGGTCCGATCTGGACCACACTGCCACAAATCGTGTATGGTTATGTCAAATAGACAAATTTTGAATTCGGTTGCAATAGCTTGGAAAACAAAAAAATTTTCCATACAAAGACTTGTTTTCATATCGGTCGTTTCTATTGCAGCTATATGATATAGTCATTTGATACGGATCAAACTTTTAAAAATCATGTATGGCTATGTCAAATGAATAAATGTTGAATTCGGTTGCAATAGGTTGGAAAACAAAAAAATTTTCCATACAAAGACTTGTTTTCATATCGGTCGTTTGTATTGCAGCTATATGATATAGTGGTCCGATCCGACCAAAACTACCACAAATTGTGTGTGGCTATGTGAAATAGATAAATGTTGAATTCGGTTGCAATAGCGTGGAAAACAAAAAAAATTTTCCATATAAAGACTTGTTTACACATCGGTCGTTTGTATGGCAGCTATATGATATAGTGATCCGATCCGGATAAAACTTTTAAAAATCATGTGTGGCTAAGTCAATTAAATAAATGTTGAATTCGGTTGCAATAGGTTAGAAAACAAAAAAATTTTCCATACAAAGACTTGTTTTCATATCGGTCGTTTGTATTGCAGCTATATGGTATAGTGGTCCGATCCGGACCAAACTACCACAAATCGTGTATGGTTATGTGAAATAGATAAATGTTGAATTCGGTTGCAATAGCGTGGAAAACAAAAAAATTTTCCATACAAAGACTTGTTTTCATATCGGTCGTTTCTATTGCAGCTTATATGATATAGTCATTTGATACGGATCAAACTTTTAAAAATCATGTATGGCTATGTCAAATGAATAAATGTTGAATTCGGTTGCAATAGGTTGGAAAACAAAAAATTTTCCATACAAAGACTTGTTTTCATATCGGTCGTTTGTATTGCAGCTATATGATATAGTGGTCTGATCCGGACCAAACTACCACAAATCGTGTGTGGCTATGTGAAATAGATAAATGTTGAATTCGGTTGCAATAGCGTGGAAAACAAAAAAATTTTCCATATAAAGACTTGTTTACACATCGGTCGTTTGTATGGCAGCTATATCATATAGTGATCCGATCCAGATAAAACTTTTAAAAATCATGTATGGCTATGTCAAATGGATAAATGTTGAATTCAGTTGCAATAGCTTAAAAACAAAAAAATTTTCCATACAAAGACTTGTTTTCATATCGGTCGTTTGTATTGCAGCTATATGATATAGTGGTCCTATCCGGACCACACTGCCACAAATCGTGTATGGTTATGTCAAATAGACAAATTTTGAATTCGGTTGCAATAGCGTGGAAAACAAAAAAATTGTCCATACAAAGACTTGTTTTCATATCGGTCGTTTCTATTGCAGCTATATGATATAGTCATTTGATACGGATCAAACTTTTAAAAATCATGTATGGCTATGTCAAATGGATAAATGTTGAATTCGGTTGCAATAGCTTGGAAAACAAAAAAATTTTGCATATCGGTCGTTTGTATGGCAGCTATATGATATAGTGATCCGATCCGGATAAAACTTTTAAAAATCGTGTATGGCTTGGTCGATTGAATAAATGTTGAATTCGGTTGCAATAGGTTGGAAAACAAAAAAATTTTCCATACAAAGACTTGTTTTCATATCGGTCGTTTGTATTGCAGCTATATGATATAGTGGTCCGATCCGGACCAAACTACCACAAATCGTGTGTGGCTATGTGAAATAGATAAATGTTGAATTCGGTTGCAATAGCGTGGAAAACAAAAAAAATTTTCCATATAAAGACTTGTTTACACATCGGTCGTTTGTATGGCAGCTATATGATATAGTGATCCGATCCGGATAAAACTTTTAAAAATCATGTGTGGCTATGTCAATTAAATAAATGTTGAATTCGGTTGCAATAGGTTAGAAAACAAAAATCTCTTCCATACAAAGACTTGTTTTCATATCGGTCGTTTGTATTGCAGCTATATGGTATAGTGGTCCGATCCGGACCAAACTACCACAAATCATGTGTGGCTATGTGAAATGAATAAATGTTGAATTCGGTTGCAATAACTTGGAAAACAAAAAAATTTTCCATATAAAGACTTGTTTACACATCGGTCGTTTGTATGGCAGCTATATGATATAGTGATCCGATCCGGATAAAACTTTTAAAAATCATGTACGGCTATGTCAAATGGATAAATATTGAATTCGTTTGCAATAACTTGGAAAACAAAAAATTTTCCATATAAAGACTTGTTTACACATCGGTCGTTTGTATGGCAGCTATATGATATAGTGATCCGATCCGGATAAAACTTTTAAAAATCATGTATGGCTATGTCAATTAAATAAATGTTGAATTCGGTTGCAATAGGTTAGAAAAACAAAAAAATTTTCCATACAAAGACTTGTTTTCATATCGGTCGTTTGTATTGCAGCTATATGGTATGGTATGCAGCAAATCGTGTATGGCTATGTCAAATAGACAATTTTTGAATTCGGTTGCAATAGCGTGGAAAACAAAAAAATTCTTCCATACAAAGACTTGTTTTCATATCGGTCGTTTTATTGCAGCATATATGATATAGTCATTTGATACCGGATCAAACTTTTAAAAATCATGTATGGCTATGTCAAATGGATAAATGTTGAATTCGGTTGCAATAGCTTGGAAAACAAAAAAATTTTGCATATCGGTCGTTTGTATGGCAGCTATATGATATAGTAATCCGATCCGGATAAAACTTTTAAAAAATCGTGTATGGCTTGGTCGATTGAATAAATGTTGAATTCGGTTGCAATAGGTTGGAAAACAAAAAATTTTCCATACAAAGACTTGTTTTCATATCGGTCGTTTGCATCTGCAGCTATATGATATAGTGGTCCGATCCGGACCAAACTACCACAAATCGTGTGGCTATGTGAAATAGATAAATTGTTGAATTCGGTTGCAATAGCGTGAAAAAACAAAAAAATTTTCCATATAAAGACTTGTTTACACATCGGTCGTTTGTATGGCAGCTATATGATATAGTGATCCGATCCGGATAAAACTTTTAAAAATCATGTATGGCTATGTCAGATAAATAAATGTTGAATTCGGTTGCAATAGGTTAGAAAACAAAAAAATTTTCCATACAAAGACTTGTTTTCATATCGGTCGTTTGTATTGCAGCTATATGGTATAGTGGTCCGATCCGGACCAAACTACCACAAATCGTGTGTGGCTATGTCAATTGAATAAATGTTGAATTCGGTTGCAATAACTTGGAAAACAAAAAAATTTTCCATATAAAGACTTGTTTACACATCGGTCGTTTGTATGGCAGCTATATGATATAGTGATCCGATCCGGATAAACCTTTTAAAAATCATGTACGGCTATGTCAAATGAATAAATATTGAATTCGGTTGCAATAACTTGGAAAACAAAAAAATTTTCCATATAAAGACTTGTTTACACATCGGTCGTTTGTATGGCAGCTATATGATATAGTGCTCCGATCCGGATAAAACTTTTAAAAATCATGTATGGCTATGTCAAATAAATAAATGTTGAATTCGGTTGCAATAGGTTGGAAAACAAAAAATTTTCCATACAAAGACTTGTTTTCATATCGGTCGTTTGTATTGCAGCTATATGATATAGTGGTCTGATCCGACCAAACTACCACAAATCGTGTGTAGCTATGTGAAATAGATAAATGTTGAATTCGGTTGCAATAGCTTGGAAAACAAAAAAGTTTTCCATACAAAGACTTGTTTTCGTATCGGTCGTTTGTATTGCAGCTATATGATATAGTCGTCCGATCCGGACCAAAGTGCCACAAATCGTGTATGGCTATGTCAAGTGGACAAATTTTGAATTCGGTTGCAATAGCTTGGAAAACAAAAAAGTTTTCCATACAAAGACTTGTTTTCATATCGGTCGTTTGTATTGCAGCTATATGATATAGTGGTCCGATCCGGACCACACTGCCACAAATCGTGTACGGTTATGTCAAATAGACAAATTTTGAATTCGGTTGCAATAGCGTGGAAAACAAAAAAATTTTCCATACAAAGACTTGTTTTCATATCGGTCGTTTGTATTGCAGCTATATGGTATAGTGGTCCGATCCGGACCAAACTACCACAAATCGTGTGTGGCTATGTGAAATGAATAAATGTTGAATTCGGTTGCAATAACTTGGAAAACAAAAAAATTTTCCATATAAAGACTTGTTTACACATCGGTCGTTTGTATAGCAGCTATATGATATAGTGATCCGATCCGGATAAAACTTTTAAAAATCATGTATGGCTATGTCAAATGGATAAATATTGAATTCGGTTGCAATAACTTGGAAAACAAAAAAATTTTCCATATAAAGACTTGTTTACACATCGGTCGTTTGTATGGCAGCTATATGATATAGGGATCCGATCCGGATAAAACTTTTAAAAATCATGTATGGCTATGTCAAATAAATAAATGTTGAATTCAGTTGCAATAGCTTGGAAAACAAAAAAATTTTCCATACAAAGACTTGTTTTCGTATCGGTCGTTTGTATTGCAGCTATATGATATAGTGGTCCGATCCGGACCAAAGTGCCACAAATCACGTATGGCTATGTCAAGTGGACAAATTTCGAATTCGGTTGCAATAGCTTGGAAAACAAAAAAGTTTTCCATACAAAGACTTGTTTTATTATCGGTCGTTTGTATTGCAGCTATATGATATAGTCATTTGATACGGATCAAACTTTTAAAAATCATGTATGGCTATGTCAAATGAATAAATGTTGAATTCGGTTGCAATACGTTAGAAAACAAAAAAATTTTCCATACAAAGACTTGTTTTCATATCGGTCGTTTGTATTGCAGCTATACGGTATAGTAGTCCGATCCGGACCACACTGCCACAAATCGTGTATGATTATGTCAAATAGACAAATTTTGAATTCGGTTGCAATAGCGTGAAAAACAAAAAAATTTTCCATACAAAGACTTGTTTTCATATCGGTCGTTTCTATTGCAGCTATATGATATAGTCATTTGATACGGATCAAACTTTTAAAAATCATGTATGGCTATGTCAAATGAATAAATGTTGAATTCGGTTGCAATAGGTTGGAAAACAACAAAATTTTCCCATACAAAGACTTGTTTTCATATCGGTCGTTTGTATTGCAGCTATATGATATAGTGGTCCGATCCGGACCAAACTACCACAAATCGTGTGTGGCTATGTGAAATAGATAAATGTTGAATTCGGTTGCAATAGGTTGGAAAACAAAAAATTTTCCATATAAAAGACTTGTTTACACATCGGTCGTTTGTATGGCAGCTATATGATATAGTGATCCGATCCGGATAAAACTTTTAAAAATCATGTGTGGCTATGTCAATTAAATAAATGTTGAATTCGGTTGCAATAGGTTAGAAAACAAAAAAATTTTCCATACAAAGACTTGTTTTCATATCGGTCGTTTGTATTGCAGCTATATGGTATAGTGGTTCGATCCGGACTAAACTACCACAAATCGTGTGTGGCTTTGTGAAATAGATAAATCTTGAATTCGGTTGCAATAGCTTGGAAAACAAAAAAATTTTCCATATAAAGACTTGTTTACACATCGGTCGTTTGTATGGCAGCTATATGATATAGTGATCCGATCCGGATAAAACTTTTAAAAATCATGTATGGCTATGTCAAATAAATAAATGTTGAATTCAGTTGCAATAGCTTGGAAAACAAAAAAATTTTCCATACAAAGACTTGTTTTCGTATCGGTCGTTTGTATTGCAGCTATATGATACAGTGGTCCCATCCGGACCAAACTTTCACAAATCGTGTATGGCTGTGTGAAAAGATAAATGTTGAATTCGGTTGGCAATAGCGTGGAAAACAAAAAATTTTCCATATAAAGACTTGTTTACACATCGGTCGTTTGTATGGCAGCTATATGATATAGTGACCCGATCCGGATAAAACTTTTAAAAATCATGTATGCCTATGTCAAATGGACAAATTTTGAATTCGGTTGTAATAGCTTGGAAAACAAAAAAGTTTTCCATACAAAGACTTGTTTTCATATCGGTCGTTTGTATTGCAGCTATATGATATAGTCATTTGATCCGGATCAAACTTTTAAAAATCATGTATGGCTATGTCAAATGAATAAATGTTGAATTCGGTTGCAATACGTTAGAAAACAAAAAAATTTTCCATACAAAGACTTGTTTTCATATCGGTCGTTTGTATTGCAGCTATATGGTATAGTAGTCCGATCCGGACTTAACTACCACAAATCGTGTGCGGCTATGTGAAATAGATAAATGTTGAATTCGGTTGCAATAACTTGGAAAACAAAAAATTTTCCATATAAAGACTTGTTTACACATCGGTCGTTTGTATGGCAGCTATATGATATAGTGATCCGATCCGGATAAAACTTTTAAAAATCATGTATGGCTATGTCAAAAGGATAAATGTTGAATTCGGTTGCAATAGTTGGAAAACAACAAAATTTTCCATACAAAGACTTCTTTTCATATCGGTCGTTTGTATTGCAGCTATATGATAAAGTGGTCCGATCCAGACCAAACTACCACAAATCGTGTATGGCTATGTCAAAAGGATAAATGTTGAATTTGGTTGCAATAGTTGGCAAACAACAAAATTTTCCATATAAAGACTTGTTTACATATCGGTCGTTTGTATGGCAGCTATATGATATAGTGATGCGATCCGGATAAAACTTTTAAAAATCGTGTATGGCTTGGCAATTGAAAAAATGTTGAATTCGGTTGTAATAGCTTGGAAAACAAAAAAAATTTCCATATACAGACTTGTTTACACATCGGTCGTTTGTATGGCAGCTATATGATATAGTGATCCGATCCGGATAAAACTTTTAAAAATCATGTATGGCTATGTCAAATGGATAAATGTTGAATTCGGTTGTAATAACTTGGAAAACAAAAAAATTTTCCATACAAAGACTTGTTTACACATCGGTCGTTTGTATGGCAGCTATATGATATAGTCATTTGATCCGGATCAAACTTTGTAAAATCTTGTAATGGCTATGTCAAATGAATAAATGTTGAATTCAGTTGCAATAGCTTGGAAACAAAAAATTTTCCATACAAAGACTTGTTTTAATATCGGTCGTTTGTATTGCAGCTATATGATATAGTGGTCCGATCCGGATAAAACTTTTAAAAAACTGTATGGCTATGTCAAATCGATAAATGTTGAATTCGGTTGCAATAGCTTGGAAAACAAAAAAATTTTGCATATCGGTCGTTTGTATGGCAGCTATATGATATAGTGATGCGATCCGGATAAAACTTTTAAAAATCGTGTATGGCTTGGATCGATTGAATAAATGTTGAATTCGTTGTTGCAATAGCTTGGAAAACAAAAAAATTTTCCATATAAAGACTTGTTTTTACACATCGGTCGTTTGTATGGCAGCTATATGATATAGTGATCCGATCCGGATAAAACTTTTAAAAATCATGTATGGCTATCTCGAATAGATAAATGTTGAATTCGGTTGCAATAGGTTGGAAAACAAAAAATTTTCCATACAAAGACTTGTTTACACATCGGTCGTTTGTATGGCAGCTATATGATATAGTCATTTGATCCGGATCAAACTTTAAAAATCTTGTATGGCTATGTCAAATGAATAAATGTTGAATTCGGTTGCAATAAGTTAGAAACACAAAAAGTTTTCCATACAATGACTTGTTTTCAAATCGGTCGTTTGTATTGCAGCTATATGATATAGTGATCCGATCCGGGATAAAACTTTTAAAAATCATGTATACGGTTATGTTAAATGAATAAATGTTGAATCTGAAGTTGCAATAGCTTGGAAAACAAAAAAATTTTCCATACAAAGACTTGTTTTCATATCGGTCGTTTGTATTGCAGCTATATGATATAGTGGTCCGATCCGGATAAAACTTTCTTAAAAACCGTGTATGGCTATGTCAAATGGATAAATGTTAAATTCGGTTGCAATAGCTTGGAAAATAAAAAATTTTGCATATCGGTCGTTTGTATGGCAGCTATATGATATAGTGATCCGATCCGGATAAAACTTTTAAAAATCGTGTATGGCTTGGTCGATTGAATAAATGTTGAATTCGGTTGCAATAGCTTGGAAAACAAAAATTTTTCCATATAAAGACTTGTTTACACATCGGTCGTTTGTATGGCAGCTATATGATACAGTGATCCGATCCGGATAAAACTTTTAAAAATTATGTATTGCTATGTCAGTTGAATAAATGTTGAATTTGGCTGCAATAGCGTGGAAAACAAAAAATTTTTCCATATAAAAAGACTTGTTTACACATCGGTCGTTTGTATGGCAGCTATAAGGTATAGTGGTCCCGATCCGGATAAAACTTTTTAAAAAATCATGTATTGCTATGTCAAATGAATAAATGTTGAATTCGGTTGCAATAGGTTAGAAATTGCAAAAAAATTTTCCATACAAAGACTTGCTATCATATCGGTCGTGTGTATTGGCAGCTATATGATATAGTGGTCCCCGATCCTGGACCAAAGTGCCACAAATCGTATATGGCTATGTCAAGTGGACAAATTTTGAATTCGGTTGCAATAGTTGGAAAAACAAAAAAGTTTTCCATACAAAGACTTGTTTTTACGTCGGTCGTTTGTATTGCAGCTATATGATATAGTGATCCGATCCGGATAAAACTTTTAAAAATCATGTATGGCTATGTCAAATGGATAAATGTTGAATTCGGTTGCAATAGCTTGGAAAACAAAAAAATTTTGCATATCGGTCGTTTGTATGGCAGCTAGTATGATTATAGTGATCCGATCCGGATAAAACTTTTAAAAAAATCGTGTATGGCTTGGTCGATTGAATAAATGGTTGAACCTCGGTTGCAATAGCTTGGAAAACACAAAAAATTTTCCATATAAAGACTTGTTTACACATCGGTCGTTTGTATGGCAGCTATATGATATAGTGATCCTGATCCGGATAAAACTTCTTAAAAATCACGTATGGCTATGTCGAATAGATAAATGTTGAACTAGGTTGCAATAGCTTGGAAAACAAAAAAAGCTTTCTCCATACAAAGACTCTGTTTCCTTATATCGGTCGTTTGTATTGCAGCTATATGATATAGTGATCCGATCCGGATAAAACTTTTAAAAATCATGTATAGCTATGTCAAATGAATAAATGTTGAATTCAGTTGCAATAGCTTGAAAACAACAAAAATTTTCCATACAAAGACTTGTTTTCATATCGGTCGTTTCGTATTGCAGCTATATGATATAGTGGTCCGATCCGGATAAAACTTTTAAAAACCGTGTATGGCTATGTCAAATGGATAAATGTTGAAATCGGTTGTAAATAGCTTGGAAAACAAAAAAATTTTTCATATCGGTCGTTCGTATGGCAGCTATATGATATAGTAATCCGATCCGGATAAAACTTTTAAAAAATCGTGTATGGCTTGGTCGATTGAATAAATGTTGAATTCGGTTGCAATAGCTTGGAAAACAAAAATATTTTCCATATAAAGACTTGTTTACACATCGGTCGTTTGTATGGCAGCTATATGATATAGTGATCCGATCCGGATAAAACTTTTTTAAAAAATCTATGTATGGCTATCTCGAATAGATAAATGTTGAATTCGGTTGCAATAGGTTGGAAAACAAAAAAAAAATTTCTCCATACAAAGACTTGTTTTCAAATCGGTCGTTTTAGCTGCAGCTATATGATATAGTGATCCGATCCGGATAAAACTTTTAAAAATCATGTATGGCTATGTCAAATGAATAAATGTTGAATTCAGTTGCAATAGCTTGGAAAACAAAAGTTTTCCATACAAAGACTTGTTTTCAAATCGGTCGTTTGTATGGCAGCTATATGATATAGTGATCCGATCCGGATAAAACTTTTAAAAATCGTGTATGGCTTGGTCGATTGAATAAATGTTGAATTCGGTTGCAATAGCCTTGGAAAACAAAAATATTTTCCATATAAAGACTTGTTTACACATCGGTCAGTTTGTATGGCAGCTATATGATATAGTGATCCGATCCGGATAAAACTTTTAAAAAATCGTGTATGGCTATGTCAAGTGGACAAATTTCTTGAATTCGGTTGCAAGTTAGGCTTGGAAAACAAAAGTTTTCCACTGACAAAGACTTGTTTTCAAAATCGGCTCGTTTGTATTGCAGCTATATGATACAGTGATCCGGATCCGGATAAAACTTTTACAAAAATCATGTATGGCTATGTCAAATGAATAAATGTTGAATTCAGTTGCAATAGCTTGGAAAACAAAAAATTTTCCATACAAAGACTTGTTTTCATATCGGTCGTTTGTATTGCAGCTATATGATATAGTGGTCCGATCCGGATAAAACTTTTAAAAACCGTGCAAGTACTATGTCAAATGGATAAAATGTTAAATTCGGTTGCAATAGCTTGAAAAACAAAAAATTTTTGCATATCGGTCGTTTGTATGGCAGCTATATGATATAGTGATCCGATCCGGACAAAACTTTTAAAAATCGTGTATGGTTTGGTCAGCTGAATAAATGTTGAAATCGGTTGCAATAGGTTGGAAAATTGTAAAAAATTTTCCATATAAAGACTTGCTTACTTATCGGTCGTTTGTATGGCAGCTATATGATATAGTGATCCGATCCGGATAAAACTTTTAAAAAATCATGTATTGATATGTCAGTTGCATAAATGTTGAATTCGGTTGCAATAGCTTGGAAAACAGAAAAATTTTCCATATAAAGACTTGTTTACACATCGGTCGTTTGTATGGCAGCTATATGATATAGTGATCCGATCCGGATAAAACTTTTAAAAATCATGTATGGCTATCTCGAATAGATAAATGTTGAATTCGGTTGCAATAGCTTGGAAAACAGAAAAATTTTCCATATAAAGACTTGTTTACACATCGGTCGTTTGTATGGCAGCTATATGATATAGTGATCCGATCCGGATCAAACTTTTAAAAATCATGTGTGCTATCTCGAATAGATAAATGTTGAATTCGGTTGCAATAGCTTGGAAAACAGAAAAATTTTCCATATAAAGACTTGTTTTCATATCGGTCGTTTGTATTGCAGCTATATGATATAGTGATCCGATCCGGATAAAACTTTTAAAACTCATGTATGGCTATTTTAAATGAATAAATGTTGAATTTGGTTGCAATAACTTGGAAAACAAAAAAATTTTCCATATAAAGACTTGTTTACACATCGGTCGTTTGTATGGCAGCTATATGATATAGTGATCCGATCCAGATAAAACTTTTAAAAATCATGTATGGCTATGTCAAATGGATAAATGTTGAATTCGGTTGCAATAGGTTGGAAAACAAAAAAAATTTTCTATACAAAGACTTGTTTTCATATCGGTCGTTTGTATTGCAGCTATATGATATAGTGGTCCGATCCGGATAAAACTTTTAAAAATCATGTATGGCTATGTTAAATGAATAAATGTTAAATTCGGTTGCAATAACTTGGAAAACAAAAAAATTTTCCATATAAAGACTTGTTTACACATCGGTCGTTTGTATGGCAGCTATGTGATATAGTGATCCGATCCAGATAAAACTTTTAAAAATCATGTATGGCTATGTCAAATGGATAAATGTTGAATTCAGTTGCAATAGCTTAGAAAACAAAAAAATTTTTCTATACAAAGACTTGTTTTTATCGGTCGTTTGTATTGCAGCTATATGATATAGTGGTCCGATCCGGCCTAAACTACCACAAATCGTGTGTGGCTATGTGAAATAGATAAATGTTGAATTCGGTTGCAATAACTTGGAAAACAAAAAAATTTTCCATATAAAGACTTGTTTACACATCGGTCGTTTGTATGGCAGCTATATGATATAGTGATCCGATCCGGATAAAACTTTTAAAAAATCATGTATGGCTATGTCAATTGAATAAATATTGAATTCGGTTGCTATAGCGTGGAAAACAAAAAAAATTTTCCATACAAAGACTTGTTTTTATATCGGTCGTTTCTATTGCAGCTATATGATATAGTCATTTGATACGGATCAAACTTTTAAAAATCATGTATGGCTATGTCGAATGAATAAATGTTGAATTCGGTTGCAATAGGTTGGAAAACAAAAAAATTTTCCATACAAAGACTTCTTTTCATATCGGTCGTTTGTATTGCAGCTATATGATATACTGGTCCGATCCGGAACAAACTACCACAAATCGTGTGTGGCTATGTGAAATAGATAAATGTTGAATTCGGTTGCAATAGCGTGGAAAACAAAAAAATTTTCCATATAAAGACTTGTTTACACATCGGTCGTTTGTATGGCAGCTATATGATATTGTGATCCGATCCGGATAAAACTTTTAAAAATCATGTATGGCTATGTCAATTGAATAAATATTGAATTCGGTTGCAATAGGTTAGAAAACAAAAAATTTTCCATACAAAGACTTGTTTGCATATCGGTCGTTTGTATTGCAGCTATATGGTATAGTGCTCCGATCCGGCCTAAACTACCACAAATCGTGTGTGACTAGTGTGAAATAGATAAATGTTGAATTCGGTTGCAATAACTTGGAAAACAAAAAAATTTTCCATATAAACCTTGTTTACACATCGGTCGTTTGTATGGCAGCTATATGATATAGTGATCCGATCCGGATAAAACTTTTAAAAATCATGTATGGCTATGTCAATTGAATAAATATTGAATTCGGTTGCAATAGGTTAGAAAACAAAAAAATTTTCCATACAAAGACTTGTTTGCATATCGGTCGTTTGTATTGCAGCTATATGGTATAGTGGTCCGATCCGGCCTAAACTACCACAAATCGTGTGTGGCTATGTGAAATAGATAAATATTGAATTCGGTTGCAATAGGTTGGAAAACAAAAAAATTTTCCATACACAGACTTGTTTACACATCGGTCGTTTGTATGGCAGCTATATGATATAGTCTTTTGATCCGGATCAAACTTTTAAAAAATCTTTTATGGCTATGTCAAATGAATAAATGTTGAATTCGGTTGCAATAGGTTAGAAAACAAAAAATTTTCCATACAAAGACTTGCTTTCATATCGGTCGTTTGTATTGCAGCTATATGATATAGTAGTCCGATCCGACCAAAGTGCCACAAATCGTGTATGGCTATGTCAAGTGGACAAATTTTGAATTCGGTTGCAATAGCTTGGAAAACAAAAAAGTTTTCCATATAATAACTTGTTTACACATCGGTCGTTTGTATGGCAGCTATATGATATAGTGATCCGATCCGGATTAAACTTTGAAAAAAATCATGTATGGCTATGTCAAATGGATAAATGTTGAATTCGGTTGCAATAGGTTGGAAAACAAAAAAATTTTCTATACAAAGACTTGTTTTCATATCGGTCGTTTGTATTGCAGCTATATGATATAGTGATCCGATCCGGATAAAACTTTTAAAAATCATGTATGGCTATGTCAAATGGATAAATGTTGAATTCGGTTGCAATAGCTTGAAAACAAAAAAATTTTCCATACAAAGACTTGTTTTCATATCGGTCGTTTGTATTGCAGCTATATGATATAGTCATTTGAACCGGGTCAAACTTTTAAAAATCATGTATGGCTATGTCAAATGGAAAAAAATATTGAATTCGGTTGCAATAGCTTGGAAAACAAAAAATTTTCCATATAAAGACTTGTTTACACATCGGTCGTTTGTATGGCAGCTATATGATATAGTGATCCGATCCGGATAAAACTTTTAAAAATCATGTATGGCTATCTCGAATAGATAAATGTTGAATTCGGTTGCAATAACTTGGAAAACAAAAAAATTGTCCATATAATAACTTGTTTACACATCGGTCGTTTGTATGGCAGCTATATGATATAGTGATCCGATCCGGATTAAACTTTAAAAATCATGTATGGCTATGTTAAATGGATAAATGTTGAATTCGGTTGCAATAGGTTGGAAAACAAAAAAATTTTCTATACAAAGACTTGTTTTCATATCGGTCGTTTGTATTGCAGCTATATGATATAGTGATCCGATCCGGATAAAACTTTTAAAAATCATGTATGGCTATGTTAAATGAATAAATGTTGAATTCGGTTGCAATAACTTGGAAAACAAAAAAATTTTCCATATAAAGACTTGTTTACACATCGGTCGTTTGTATTGCAGCTATATGATATAGTGATCCGATCCGGATAAAACTTTTAAAAATCATGTATGGCTATGTCAAATGAATAAATGTTGAATTCAGTTGCAATAGCTTAGGAAAACAAAAAAATTTTCCATACAAAGACTTGTTTTCATATCGGTCGTTTGTATTGCAGCTATATGATATAGTGGTCCGATCCGGACCACACTGCCACAAATCGTGTATGGTTATGTCAAATAGACAAATTTTGAATTCGGTTGCAATAGCGTGGAAAACAAAAAAATTTTCCATACAAAGACTTGTTTTTATATCGGTCGTTTCTATTGCAGTTATATGATATAGTCATTTGATACGGAGCAAACTTTTAAAAATCATGTATGGCTATGTCAAATGAATAAATGTTGAATTCGGTTGCAATAGGTTGGAAAACAAAAAAATTTTCCATACAAAGACTTGTTTTCATATCGGTCGTTTGTATTGCAGCTATATGATATAGTGGTCCGATCCGGACCAAACTACCACAAATCGTGTGTGGCTATGTGAAATAGATAAATGTTGAATTCGGTTGCAATAGGTTAGAAAACAAAAATTTTCCATACAAAGACTTGTTTACACATCGGTCGTTTGTATGGCAGCTATATGATATAGTCTTTTGATCCGGATCAAACTTTTTAAAAATCTTTTATGGCTATGTCAAATGAATAAATGTTGAATTCGGTTGCAATAGGTTAGAAAACAAAAAATTTTCCATACAAAGACTTGTTTTCATATCGGTCGTTTGTATTGCAGCTATATGATACAGTAGTCCGATCCGGACCAAAGTGCCACAAATCGTGTATGGCTATGTCAAGTGGACAAATTTTGAATTCGGTTGCAATAGCTTGGAAAACAAAAAAGTTTTCCATACAAAGACTTGTTTTCATATCGGTCGTTTGTATTGCAGCTATATGATATAGTCATTTGAACCGGGTCAAACTTTTAAAAATCATGTATGGCTATGTCAAATGGATAAATGTTGAATTCGGTTGCAATAGCTTGGAAAACAAAAAAATTTTCCATACAAAGACTTGTTTTCATATCGGTCGTTTGTATTGCAGCTATATGATATAGTGGTCCGATCCGATAGTGGTCCGAGATAAAGGTTGAATTCGGTTGCAATAGCTTGGAAAAAAATTTTCCATATAAAGACTTGTTTACACATCGGTCGTTTGTATGGCAGCTATGTGATATAGTGATCCGATCCAGATAAAAACTTTTAAAAATCATGTATGGCTATGTCAAATGGATAAATGTTGAATTCAGTTGCAATAGCTTAGAAAACAAAAAAAATTTTTCTATACAAAGACTTGTTTTTATCGGTCGTTTGTATTGCAGCTATATGATATAGTGGTCCGATCCGGCCTAAACTACCACAAATCGTGTGTGGCTATGTGAAATAGATAAATGTTGAATTCGGTTGCAATAACTTGGAAAACAAAAAAATTTTCCATATAAAGACTTGTTTACACATCGGTCGTTTGTATGGCAGCTATATGATATAGTGATCCGATCCGGATAAAACTTTTAAAAATCATGTATGGCTATGTCAATTGAATAAATATTGAATTCGGTTGCTATAGCGTGGAAAACAAAAAAATTTTCCATACAAAGACTTGTTTTTATATCGGTCGTTTCTATTGCAGCTATATGATATAGTCATTTGATACGGATCAAACTTTTAAAAAATCATGTATGGCTATGTCGAATGAATAAATGTTGAATTCGGTTGCAATAGGTTGGAAAACAAAAAAATTTTCCATACAAAGACTTCTTTTCATATCGGTCGTTTGTATTGCAGCTATATGATATACTGGTCCGATCCGGAACAAACTACCACAAATCGTGTGTGGCTATGTGAAATAGATAAATGTTGAATTCGGTTGCAATAGCGTGGAAAACAAAAAAATTTTCCATATAAAGACTTGTTTACACATCGGTCGTTTGTATGGCAGCTATATGATATTGTGATCCGATCCGGATAAAACTTTTAAAAAATCATGTATGGCTATGTCAATTGAATAAATATTGAATTCGGTTGCAATAGGTTAGAAAACAAAAAAATTTTCCATACAAAGACTTGTTTGCATATCGGTCGTTTGTATTGCAGCTATATGGTATAGTGCTCCGATCCGGCCTAAACTACCACAAATCGTGTGTGGCTATGTGAAATAGATAAATGTTGAATTCGGTTGCAATAACTTGGAAAACAAAAAAATTTTCCATATAAACCTTGTTTACACATCGGTCGTTTGTATGGCAGCTATATGATATAGTCATTTGAACCGGGTCAAACTTTTAAAAATCATGTATGGCTATGTCAAATGGAAAAAAATATTGAATTCGGTTGCAATAGCTTGGAAAACAAAAAAATTTTCCATATAAAGACTTGTTTACACATCGGTCGTTTGTATGGCAGCTATATGATATAGTGATCCGATCCGGATAAAACTTTTAAAAATCATGTATGGCTATCTCGAATAGATAAATGTTGAATTCGGTTGCAATAACTTGGAAAACAAAAAAATTGTCCATATAATAACTTGTTTACACATCGGTCGTTTGTATGGCAGCTATATGATATAGTGATCCGATCCGGATTAAACTTTAAAAAATCATGTATGGCTATGTTAAATGGATAAATGTTGAATTCGGTTGCAATAGGTTGGAAAACAAAAAAATTTTCTATACAAAGACTTGTTTTCATATCGGTCGTTTGTATTGCAGCTATATGATATAGTGATCCGATCCGGATAAAACTTTTTAAAAATCATGTATGGCTATGTTAAATGAATAAATGTTGAATTCGGTTGCAATAACTTGGAAAACAAAAAAATTTTCCATATAAAGACTTGTTTACACATCGGTCGTTTGTATTGCAGCTATATGATATAGTGATCCGATCCGGATAAAACTTTTAAAAATCATGTATGGCTATGTCAAATGAATAAATGTTGAATTCAGTTGCAATAGCTTAGAAAACAAAAAAATTTTCCATACAAAGACTTGTTTTTATATCGGTCGTTTCTATTGCAGCTATATGATATAGTCATTTGATACGGAGCAAACTTTTAAAAATCATGTATGGCTATGTCAAATGAATAAATGTTGAATTCGGTTGCAATAGGTTGGAAAACAAAAAAATTTTCCATACAAAGACTTGTTTTCATATCGGTCGTTTGTATTGCAGCTATATGATATAGTGGTCCGATCCGGACCAAACTACCACAAATCGTGTGTGGCTATGTGAAATAGATAAATGTTGAATTCGGTTGCAATAGGTTAGAAAACAAAAAAATTTTCCATACAAAGACTTGTTTACACATCGGTCGTTTGTATGGCAGCTATATGATATAGTCTTTTGATCCGGATCAAACTTTTAAAAATCTTTTATGGCTATGTCAAATGAATAAATGTTGAATGCGGTTGCAATAGGTTAGAAAACAAAAAAATTTTCCATACAAAGACTTGTTTTCATATCGGTCGTTTGTATTGCAGCTATATGATACAGTAGTCCGATCCGGACCAAAGTGCCACAAATCGTGTATGGCTATGTCAAGTGGACAAATTTTGAATTCGGTTGCAATAGCTTGGAAAACAAAAAAGTTTTCCATACAAAGACTTGTTTTCATATCGGTCGTTTGTATTGCAGCTATATGATATAGTCATTTGAACCGGGTCAAACTTTTAAAAATCATGTATGGCTATGTCAAATGGATAAATGTTGAATTCGGTTGCAATAGCTTGGAAAACAAAAAAATTTTCCATACAAAGACTTGTTTTCATATCGGTCGTTTGTATTGCAGCTATATGATATAGTGGTCCGATCCGATAGTGGTCCGAGATAAAGGTTGAATTCGGTTGTAATAGCTTGGAAAAAAATTTTCCATATAAAGACTTGTTTACACATCGGTCGTTTGTATGGCAGCTATATGATATAGTGATCCGATCCGGATAAAACTTTTAAAAATCATGTATGGCTATCTCGAATAGATAAATGTTGAATTCGGTTGCAATAACTTGGAAAACAAAAAAATTTTCCATATAATAACTTGTTTACACATCGGTCGTTTGTATGGCAGCTATATGATATAGTGCTCCGATCCGGATAAAACTTTTAAAAATCATGTATGGCTATGTCAAATGGATAAATGTTGAATTCGGTTGCAATAGGTTGGAAAACAAAAAAATTTTCTATACAAAGACTTGTTTTCATATCGGTCGTTTGTATTGCAGCTATATGATATAGTGGTCCGATCCGGATAAAACTTTTAAACATCATGTATGGCTATGTTAAATGAATAAATGTTGAATTCGGTTGCAATAACTTGGAAAACAAAAAAATTTTCCATATAAAGACTTGTTTACACATCGGTCGTTTGTATGGCAGCTATATGATATAGTGATCCGATCCAGATAAAACTTTTAAAAATCATGTATGGCTATGTCAAATGCATAAATGTTGAATTCAGTTGCAATAGCTTAGAAAACAAAAAAATTTTCCATACAAAGACTTGTTTTCATATCGGTCGTTTGTATTGCAGCTATATGATATAGTGGTCCGATCCGGACCACACTGCCACAAATCGTGTATGGCTATGTCAAATGGACAAATTTTGAATTCGGTTGCAATAGCTTGGAAAACAAAAAAGTTTTCCATACAAAGACTTGTTTTCATATCGGTCGTTTGTATTGCAGCTATATGATATAGTGATCCGATCCGGATAAAACTTTTAAAAATCATGTATGGCTATGTCAAATGAATAAATGTTGAATTCAGTTGCAATAGCTTGGAAAACAAAAAAATTTTCCATACAAAGACTTGTTTACACATCGGTCGTTTGTATGGCAGCTATATGATAGTCATTTGATCCGGATCAAACTTTTAAAAATCATGTATGGCTATGTCAAAAGGATAAATGTTGAATTTGGTAGCAATAGCTTGGAAAACAAAAAAATTTTCCATATAAAGACTTGTTTACACATCGGTCGTTTGTATGGCAGCTATATGATATAGTAATCCGATCCGGATAAAACTTTAAAAAATCATGTATGGCTATGTCAAATGGATAAATGTTGAATTCGATTGCATTAGGTTGGGAAACAAAAAAATTTTCCATACAAAGACTTGTTTTTATATCGGTCGTTTGTATTGCAGCTATATGATATAGTGGTCCGATCCGAACCAAACTACCACAAGTCGTGTATGGCTATGTGGAATAGATAAATGTTGAATTCGGTTGCAATAGCTTGGAAAACAAAAAAATTTTCCATATAAAGACTTGTTTACATATCGGTCGTTTGTATGGCAGCTATATGATATAGTGATGCGATCCGGACCAAAGTGCCACAAATCGTGTATGGCTATGTCAAGTGGACAAATTTTGAATTCGGTTGCAATAGCTTGGAAAACAAAAAAAATTTCCATACAAGGACTTGTTTTCATATCGGTCGTTTGTATTGCAGCTATATGATATAGTGGTCCGATCCGACCAAACTACCACAAATCGTGTGTGGCTATGTGAAATAGATAAATGTTGAATTCGGTTGCAATAGCGTGGAAAACAAAAAAATTTTCCATACAAAGACTTGTTTTTATATCGGTCGTTTCTATTGCAGCTATATGATATAGTCATTTGATACGGAGCAAACTTCTAAAAATCATGTATGGCTATGTCAAATGAATAAATGTTGAATTCGGTTGCAATAGGTTGGAAAACAAAAAATTTTCCATACAAAGACTTGTTTTCATATCGGTCGTTTGTATTGCAGCTATATGATATAGTGGTCCGATCCGACCAAACTACCACAAATCGTGTGTGGCTATGTGAAATAGATAAATTTTGAATTCGGTTGCAATAGCGTGGAAAACAATAAAATTTTCCATATAAAGACTTGTTTATACATCGGTCGTTTGTATGGCAGCTATATGATATAGTGATCCGACCCGGATAAAACTTTTAAAAACCATGTATGGCTAAGTCAATTGAATAAATATTGAATTCGGTTGCAATAGGTTAGAAAACAAAAAAATTTTCCATACAAACCCTTGTTTACACATCGGTCGTTTGTATGGCAGCTATATGATATAGTCTTTTGATCCGGATCAAACTTTTAAAAATCTTTTATGGCTATGTCAAATGAATAAATGTTGAATTCGGTTGCAATAGGTTAGAAAACAAAAAAATTTTCCATACAAAGACTTGTTTTCATATCGGTCGTTTGTATTGCAGCTATATGATACAGTAGTCCGATCCGGACCAAAGTGCCACAAATCGTGTATGGCTATGTCAAGTGGACAAATTTTGAATTCGGTTGCAATAGCTTGGAAAACAAAAAGTTTTCCATACAAAGACTTGTTTTCATATCGGTCGTTTGTATTGCAGCTATATGATATAGTCATTTGAACCGGGTCAAACTTTTAAAAATCATGTATGGCTATGTCAAATGGATAAATGTTGAATTCGGTTGCAATAGCTTGGAAAACAAAAAAATTTTCCATACAAAGACTTGTTTTCATATCGGTCGTTTGTATTGCAGCTATATGATATAGTGGTCCGATCCGATAGTGGTCCGAGATAAAGGTTGAATTCGGTTGCAATAGCTTGGAAAAAAATTTTCCATATAAAGACTTGTTTACACATCGGTCGTTTGTATGGCAGCTATATGATATAGTGATCCGATCCGGATAAAACTTTTAAAAATCATGTATGGCTATCTCGAATAGATAAATGTTGAATTCGGTTGCAATAACTTGGAAAACAAAAAAATTTTCCATATAATAACTTGTTTACACATCGGTCGTTTGTATGGCAGCTATATGATATAGTGCTCCGATCCGGATAAAACTTTTAAAAATCATGTATGGCTATGTCAAATGGATAAATGTTGAATTCGGTTGCAATAGGTTGGAAAACAAAAAATTTTCTATACAAAGACTTGTTTTCATATCGGTCGTTTGTATTGCAGCTATATGATATAGTGGTCCGATCCGGATAAAACTTTTAAACATCATGTATGGCTATGTTAAATGAATAAATGTTGAATTCGGTTGCAATAACTTGGAAAACAAAAAAATTTTCCATATAAAGACTTGTTTACACATCGGTCGTTTGTATGGCAGCTATATGATATAGTGATCCGATCCAGATAAAACTTTTAAAAATCATGTATGGCTATGTCAAATGCATAAATGTTGAATTCAGTTGCAATAGCTTAGAAAACAAAAAAATTTTCCATACAAAGACTTGTTTTCATATCGGTCGTTTGTATTGCAGCTATATGATATAGTGGTCCGATCCGGACCACACTGCCACAAATCGTGTATGGCTATGTCAAATGGACAAATTTTGAATTCGGTTGCAATAGCTTGGAAAACAAAAAAGTTTTCCATACAAAGACTTGTTTTCATATCGGTCGTTTGTATTGCAGCTATATGATATAGTGATCCGATCCGGATAAAACTTTTAAAAATCATGTATGGCTATGTCAAATGAATAAATGTTGAATTCAGTTGCAATAGCTTGGAAAACAAAAAATTTTCCATACAAAGACTTGTTTACACATCGGTCGTTTGTATGGCAGCTATATGATAGTCATTTGATCCGGATCAAACTTTTAAAAATCATGTATGGCTATGTCAAAAGGATAAATGTTGAATTTGGTAGCAATAGCTTGGAAAACAAAAAAATTTTCCATATAAAGACTTGTTTACACATCGGTCGTTTGTATGGCAGCTATATGATATAGTAATCCGATCCGGATAAAACTTTAAAAATCATGTATGGCTATGTCAAATGGATAAATGTTGAATTCGATTGCATTAGGTTGGGAAACAAAAAATTTTCCATACAAAGACTTGTTTTCATATCGGTCGTTTGTATTGCAGCTATATGATATAGTGGTCCGATCCGAACCAAACTACCACAAGTCGTGTATGGCTATGTGGAATAGATAAATGTTGAATTCGGTTGCAATAGCTTGGAAAACAAAAAAATTTTCCATATAAAGACTTGTTTACATATCGGTCGTTTGTATGGCAGCTATATGATATAGTGATGCGATCCGGACCAAAGTGCCACAAATCGTGTATGGCTATGTCAAGTGGACAAATTTTGAATTCGGTTGCAATAGCTTGGAAAACAAAAAAAATTTCCATACAAGGACTTGTTTTCATATCGGTCGTTTGTATTGCAGCTATATGATATAGTGGTCCGATCCGACCAAACTACCACAAATCGTGTGTGGCTATGTGAAATAGATAAATGTTGAATTCGGTTGCAATAGCGTGGAAAACAAAAAAATTTTCCATACAAAGACTTGTTTTTATATCGGTCGTTTCTATTGCAGCTATATGATATAGTCATTTGATACGGAGCAAACTTCTAAAAATCATGTATGGCTATGTCAAATGAATAAATGTTGAATTCGGTTGCAATAGGTTGGAAAACAAAAAAATTTTCCATACAAAGACTTGTTTTCATATCGGTCGTTTGTATTGCAGCTATATGATATAGTGGTCCGATCCGGACCAAACTACCACAAATCGTGTGTGGCTATGTGAAATAGATAAATTTTGAATTCGGTTGCAATAGCGTGGAAAACAATAAAATTTTCCATATAAAGACTTGTTTATACATCGGTCGTTTGTATGGCAGCTATATGATATAGTGATCCGACCCGGATAAAACTTTTTAAAAACCATGTATGGCTAAGTCAATTGAATAAATATTGAATTCGGTTGCAATAGGTTAGAAAACAAAAAAATTTTCCATACAAAGACTTGTTTACACATCGGTCGTTTGTATGGCAGCTATATGATATAGTCTTTTGATCCGGATCAAACTTTTAAAAATCTTTTATGGCTATGTCAAATGAATAAATGTTGAATTCGGTTGCAATAGGTTAGAAAACAAAAAAATTTTCCATACAAAGACTTGTTTTCATATCGGTCGTTTGTATTGCAGCTATATGATACAGTAGTCCGATCCGGACCAAAGTGCCACAAATCGTGTATGGCTATGTCAAGTGGACAAATTTTGAATTCGGTTGCAATAGCTTGGAAAACAAAAAAGTTTTCCATACAAAGACTTGTTTTCATATCGGTCGTTTGTATTGCAGCTATATGATATAGTCATTTGAACCGGGTCAAACTTTTAAAAATCATGTATGGCTATGTCAAATGGATAAATGTTGAATTCGGTTGCAATAGCTTGGAAAACAAAAAAATTTTCCATACAAAGACTTGTTTTCATATCGGTCGTTTGTATTGCAGCTATATGATATAGTGGTCCGATCCGATAGTGGTCCGAGATAAAGGTTGAATTCGGTTGCAATAGCTTGGAAAAAAATTTTCCATATAAAGACTTGTTTACACATCGGTCGTTTGTATGGCAGCTATATGATATAGTGATCCGATCCGGATAAAACTTTTAAAAATCATGTATGGCTATCTCGAATAGATAAATGTTGAATTCGGTTGCAATAACTTGGAAAACAAAAAAATTTTCCATATAATAACTTGTTTACACATCGGTCGTTTGTATGGCAGCTATATGATATAGTGCTCCGATCCGGATAAAACTTTTAAAAAATCATGTATGGCTATGTCAAATGGATAAATGTTGAATTCGGTTGCAATAGGTTGGAAAACAAAAAAATTTTCTATACAAAGACTTGTTTTCATATCGGTCGTTTGTATTGCAGCTATATGATATAGTGGTCCGATCCGGATAAAACTTTTAAACATCATGTATGGCTATGTTAAATGAATAAATGTTGAATTCGGTTGCAATAACTTGGAAAACAAAAAAATTTTCCATATAAAGACTTGTTTACACATCGGTCGTTTGTATGGCAGCTATATGATATAGTGATCCGATCCAGATAAAACTTTTAAAAATCATGTATGGCTATGTCAAATGCATAAATGTTGAATTCAGTTGCAATAGCTTAGAAAACAAAAAAATTTTCCATACAAAGACTTGTTTTCATATCGGTCGTTTGTATTGCAGCTATATGATATAGTGGTCCGATCCGGACCACACTGCCACAAATCGTGTATGGCTATGTCAAATGGATAAATTTTGAATTCGGTTGCAATAGCTTGGAAAACAAAAAGTTTTCCATACAAAGACTTGTTTTCATATCGGTCGTTTGTATTGCAGCTATATGATATAGTGATCCGATCCGGATAAAACTTTTAAAAATCATGTATGGCTATGTCAAATGAATAAATGTTGAATTCAGTTGCAATAGCTTGGAAAACAAAAAAATTTTCCATACAAAGACTTGTTTACACATCGGTCGTTTGTATGGCAGCTATATGATAGTCATTTGATCCGGATCAAACTTTTAAAAATCATGTATGGCTATGTCAAAAGGATAAATGTTGAATTTGGTAGCAATAGCTTGGAAAACAAAAAAATTTTCCATATAAAGACTTGTTTACACATCGGTCGTTTGTATGGCAGCTATATGATATAGTAATCCGATCCGGATAAAACTTTAAAAAATCATGTATGGCTATGTCAAATGGATAAATGTTGAATTCGATTGCATTAGGTTGGGAAACAAAAAAATTTTCCATACAAAGACTTGTTTTCATATCGGTCGTTTGTATTGCAGCTATATGATATAGTGGTCCGATCCGAACCAAACTACCACAAGTCGTGTATGGCTATGTGGAATAGATAAATGTTGAATTCGGTTGCAATAGCTTGGAAAACAAAAAAATTTTCCATATAAAGACTTGTTTACATATCGGTCGTTTGTATGGCAGCTATATGATATAGTCTTTTGATCCGGATCAAACTTTTAAAAATCTTTTATGGCTATGTCAAATGAATAAATGTTGAATTCGGTTGCAATAGGTTAGAAAACAAAAAATTTTCCATACAAAGACTTGTTTACACATCGGTCGTTTGTATGGCAGCTATATGATATAGTCTTTTGATCCGGATCAAACTTTTAAAAAATCTTTTATGGCTATGTCAAATGAATAAATGTTGAATTCGGTTGCAATAGGTTAGAAAACAAAAAAATTTTCCATACAAAGACTTGTTTTCATATCGGTCGTTTGTATTGCAGCTATATGATACAGTAGTCCGATCCGGACCAAAGTGCCACAAATCGTGTATGGCTATGTCAAGTGGACAAATTTTGAATTCGGTTGCAATAGCTTGGAAAACAAAAAGTTTTCCATACAAAGACTTGTTTTCATATCGGTCGTTTGTATTGCAGCTATATGATATAGTCATTTGAACCGGGTCAAACTTTTAAAAATCATGTATGGCTATGTCAAATGGATAAATGTTGAATTCGGTTGCAATAGCTTGGAAAACAAAAAATTTTCCATACAAAGACTTGTTTTCATATCGGTCGTTTGTATTGCAGCTATATGATATAGTGGTCCGATCCGATAGTGGTCCGAGATAAAGGTTGAATTCGGTTGCAATAGCTTGGAAAAAAATTTTCCATATAAAGACTTGTTTACACATCGGTCGTTTGTATGGCAGCTATATGATATAGTGATCCGATCCGGATAAAACTTTTAAAAATCATGTATGGCTATCTCGAATAGATAAATGTTGAATTCGGTTGCAATAACTTGGAAAACAAAAAAATTTTCCATATAATAACTTGTTTACACATCGGTCGTTTGTATGGCAGCTATATGATATAGTGCTCCGATCCGGATAAAACTTTTAAAAATCATGTATGGCTATGTCAAATGGATAAATGTTGAATTCGGTTGCAATAGGTTGGAAAACAAAAAATTTTCTATACAAAGACTTGTTTTCATATCGGTCGTTTGTATTGCAGCTATATGATATAGTGGTCCGATCCGGATAAAACTTTTAAACATCATGTATGGCTATGTTAAATGAATAAATGTTGAATTCGGTTGCAATAACTTGGAAAACAAAAAAATTTTCCATATAAAGACTTGTTTACACATCGGTCGTTTGTATGGCAGCTATATGATATAGTGATCCGATCCAGATAAAACTTTTAAAAAATCATGTATGGCTATGTCAAATGCATAAATGTTGAATTCAGTTGCAATAGCTTAGAAAACAAAAAAATTTTCCATACAAAGACTTGTTTTCATATCGGTCGTTTGTATTGCAGCTATATGATATAGTGGTCCGATCCGGACCACACTGCCACAAATCGTGTATGGCTATGTCAAATGGACAAATTTTGAATTCGGTTGCAATAGCTTGGAAAACAAAAAAGTTTTCCATACAAAGACTTGTTTTCATATCGGTCGTGTGTATTGCAGCTATATGATATAGTGATCCGATCCGGATAAAACTTTTAAAAATCATGTATGGCTATGTCAAATGAATAAATGTTGAATTCAGTTGCAATAGCTTGAAAAACAAAAAAATTTTCCATACAAAGACTTGTTTACACATCGGTCGTTTGTATGGCAGCTATATGATAGTCATTTGATCCGGATCAAACTTTTAAAAATCATGTATGGCTATGTCAAAAGGATAAATGTTGAATTTGGTAGCAATAGCTTGGAAAACAAAAAATTTTCCATATAAAGACTTGTTTACACATCGGTCGTTTGTATGGCAGCTATATGATATAGTAATCCGATCCGGATAAAACTTTAAAAAATCATGTATGGCTATGTCAAATGGATAAATGTTGAATTCGATTGCATTAGGTTGGGAAACAAAAAAATTTTCCATACAAAGACTTGTTTTCATATCGGTCGTTTGTATTGCAGCTATATGATATAGTGGTCCGATCCGAACCAAACTACCACAAGTCGTGTATGGCTATGTGGAATAGATAAATGTTGAATTCGGTTGCAATAGCTTGGAAAACAAAAAAATTTTCCATATAAAGACTTGTTTACATATCGGTCGTTTGTATGGCAGCTATATGATATAGTGATGCGATCCGGACCAAAGTGCCACAAATCGTGTATGGCTATGTCAAGTGGACAAATTTTGAATTCGGTTGCAATAGCTTGGAAAACAAAAAAATTTCCATACAAGGACTTGTTTTCATATCGGTCGTTTGTATTGCAGCTATATGATATAGTCATTTGAACATTTGAAACTTTTAAAAATCATGTATGGCTATGTCAAATGGATAAATGTTGAATTCGGTTGCAATAGCTTGGAAAACAAAAAAAATTTCCATACAAGGACTTGTTTTCATATCGGTCGTTTGTATTGCAGCTATATGATAAGTGGTCCGATCCGGACCAAACTTTCACAAATCGTGTATGCCGATGTCAAATAAACAAATTTTGAATTCGGTTGCAATACCTTGGAAAACAAAAAAGTTTTCCATACAAAGACTGGGTTTTTTGTCGGTCGTTTGTATGGCAGCTATATGATATAGTTGTCCGATCCGAACCAAACTACCACAAGTCGTGTATGGCTATGTGAAATAGATAAATGTTGAATTCGGTTGCAATAGCTTGGAAAACAAAAAAATTTTCCATATAAAGACTTGTTTACACATCGGTCGTTTGTATGGCAGCTATATGATATAGTGATCCGATCCGGATAAAACTTTTAAAAATCATGTACGGCTATGTCAAATGCATAAATGTTGAATTCAGTTGCAATAGCTTAGAAAACAAAAAATTTTCCATACAAAGACTTGTTTTCATATCGGTCGTTTGTATTGCAGCTATATGATATAGTGGTCCGATCCGGACCACACTACCACAAATCGTGTATGGCTATGTCAAGTGGACAAATTTTGAATTCGGTTGCAATAGCTTGGAAAACAAAAAAGTTTTCCATACAAAGACTTGTTTTCATATCGGTCGTTTGTATTGCAGCTATATGATATAGTGATCCGATCCGGATAAAACTTTTATAAATCATGTATGGCTATGTCAGATGAATAAATGTTGAATTCAGTTGCAATAGCTTGGAAAACAAAAAAATTTTCCATACAAAGACTTGTTTTCATATCGGTCGTTTGTATTGCAGCTATATGATATAGTGGTCCGATCCGGATAAAACTTTTAAAAACCGTGTATGGCTATGTCACATGGATAAATGTTGAATTCGGTTGCAATAGCTTGGAAAACAAAAAAATTTTGCATATCGGTCGTTTGTATGGCAGCTATATGATATAGTGATCCGATCCGGATAAAACTTTTAAAAATCGTGTATGGCTTGGTCGATTGAATAAATGTTGAATTCGGTTGCAATAGCTTGGAAAACAAAAAAATTTTCCATATAAAGACTTGTTAACACATCGGTCGTTTGTATGGCAGCTATATGATATAGTGATCCGATCCGGATAAAACTTTTAAAAATCATGTATGGCTATCTCGAATAGATAAATGTTGAATTCGGTTGCAATAGGTTGGAAAACAAAAAAAATTTTCCATACAAAGACTTGTTTACACATCGGTCGTTTGTATGGCAGCTATATGATATAGTCATTTGATCCGGATCAAACTTTTAAAAATCTTGTATGGCTATGTCAAATGAATAAATGTTGAATTCGGTTGCAATAGGTTAGAAAACAAAAAAGTTTTCCATACAAAGACTTGTTTTCAAATCGGTCGTTTGTATTGCAGCTATATGATATAGTGATCCGATCCGGATAAAACTTTTAAAAATCATGTATGGCTATGTCAAATGAATAAATGTTGAATTCAGTTGCAATAGCTTGGAAAACAAAAAAATTTTCCATACAAAGACTTGTTTTCATATCGGTCGTTTGTATTGCAGCTATATGATATAGTGGTCCGATCCGGATAAAACTTTTTAAAAACCGTGTATGGCTATGTCAAATGGATAAATGTTAAATTCGGTTGCAATAGCTTGGAAAACAAAAAAATTTTGCATATCGGTCGTTTGTATGGCAGCTATATGATATAGTGATCCGATCCGGATAAAACTTTTAAAAATCGTGTATGGCTTGGTCGATTGAATAAATGTTGAATTCGGTTGCAATAGCTTGGAAAACAAAAAAATTTTCCATATAAAGACTTGTTTACACATCGGTCGTTTGTATGGCAGCTATATGATATAGTGATCCGATCCGGACAAAACTTTTAAAAATCGTGTATGGCTTGGTCAGTTGAATAAATGTTGAATTCGGTTGCAATAGCTTGGAAAACAAAAAAATTTCCATACAAGGACTTGTTTTCATATCGGTCGTTTGTATGGCAGCTATATGATATAGTCATTTGATCCGGATCAAACTTTTAAAAATCATGTATGGCTATGTCAAATGGATAAATATTGAATTCGGTTGCAATAGCTTGAAAAAAGAAAAAATTTTCCATATAAAGTCTTGTTTACACATCGGTCGTTTGTATGGCAGCTATATGATATAGTGATCCGATCCGGATAAAACTTTTAAAAAAATCATGTATTGCTATGTCAGTTGAATAAATGTTGAATTCGGTTGCAATAGCTTGGAAAACAAAAAAAATTTTCCATATAAAGACTTGTTTACACATCGGTCGTTTGTATGGCAGCTATATGATATAGTGATTCGATCCGGATAAAACTTTTAAAAATCATGTATTGCTATGTCAAATGAATAAATGTTGAATTCGGTTGCAATAGGTTAGAAAACAAAAAAATTTTCCATACAAAAACTTGTTTTTATATCGGTCGTTTGTATTGCAGCTATATGATAAGTGGTCCGATCCGGACCAAACTTTCACAAATCGGGTATGCCGATGTCAAATAAACAAATTTTGAATTCGGTTTCAATACCTTGGAAAACAAAAAAGTTTTCCATACAAAGACTTGGTTTTTTGTCGGTCGTTTGTATGGCAGCTATATGATATAGTTGTCCGATCCGAACCAAACTACCACAAATCGTGTAAGGCTATGTGAAATAGATAAATGTTGAATTCGGTTGCAATAGCTTGGAAAACAAAAAAATTTTCCATATAAAGACTTGTTTACACATCGGTCGTTTGTATGGCAGCTATATGATATAGTGATCCGATCCGGATAAAACTTTTAAAAATCATGTATGGCTATGTCAAATGGATAAATATTGAATTCGGTTGCAATAGCTTGAAAAAAGAAAAAATTTTCCATATAAAGTCTTGTTTACACATCGGTCGTTTGTATGGCAGCTATATGATATAGTGATCCGATCCGGATAAAACTTTTAAAAAATCATGTATTGCTATGTCAGTTGAATAAATTTTGAATTCGGTTGCAATACCTTGGAAAACAAAAAAGTTTTCCATACAAAGACTGGGTTTTTTGTCGGTCGTTTGTATGGCAGCTATATGATATAGTTGTCCGATCCGAACCAAACTACCACAAGTCGTGTATGGCTATGTGAAATAGATAAATGTTGAATTCGGTTGGAATAGCTTGGAAAACAAAAAAATTTTCCATATAAAGACTTGTTTACACATCGGTCGTTTGTATGGCAGCTATATGATATAGTGATCCGATCCGGATAAAACTTTTAAAAATCATGTACGGCTATGTCAAATGCATAAATGTTGAATTCAGTTGCAATAGCTTAGAAAACAAAAAAAATTTTCCATACAAAGACTTGTTTTCATATCGGTCGTTTGTATTGCAGCTATATGATATAGTGGTCCGATCCGGACCACACTACCATAAATCGTGTATGGCTATGTCAAGTGGACAAATTTTGAATTCGGTTGCAATAGCTTGGAAAACAAAAAAGTTTTCCATACAAAGACTTGTTTTCATATCGGTCGTTTGTATTGCAGCTATATGATATAGTGATCCGATCCGGATAAAACTTTTATAAATCATGTATGGCTATGTCAGATGAATAAATGTTGAATTCAGTTGCAATAGCTTGGAAAACAAAAAAATTTTCCATACAAAGACTTGTTTTCATATCGGTCGTTTGTATTGCAGCTATATGATATAGTGGTCCGATCCGGATAAAACTTTTAAAAACCGTGTATGGCTATGTCACATGGATAAATGTTGAATTCGGTTGCAATAGCTTGGAAAACAAAAAAATTTTGCATATCGGTCGTTTGTATGGCAGCTATATGATATAGTGATCCGATCCGGATAAAACTTTTAAAAATCGTGTATGGCTTGGTCGATTGAATAAATGTTGAATTCGGTTGCAATAGCTTGGAAAACAAAAAAATTTTCCATATAAAGACTTGTTAACACATCGGTCGTTTGTATGGCAGCTATATGATATAGTGATCCGATCCGGATAAAACTTTTAAAAATCATGTATGGCTATCTCGAATAGATAAATGTTGAATTCGGTTGCAATAGGTTGGAAAACAAAAAAAATTTTCCATACAAAGACTTGTTTACACATCGGTCGTTTGTATGGCAGCTATATGATATAGTCATTTGATCCGGATCAAACTTTTAAAAATCTTGTATGGCTATGTCAAATTAACAAATCTTGAATTCGGTTGCAATAGGTTAGAAAACAAAAAAGTTTTCCATACAAAGACTTGTTTTCAAATCGGTCGTTTGTATTGCAGCTATATGATATAGTGATCCGATCCGGATAAAACTTTTAAAAATCATGTATGGCTATGTCAAATGAATAAATGTTGAATTCAGTTGCAATAGCTTGGAAAACAAAAAAATTTTCCATACAAAGACTTGTTTTCATATCGGTCGTTTGTATTGCAGCTATATGATATAGTGGTCCGATCCGGATAAAACTTTTAAAAACCGTGTATGGCTATGTCAAATGGATAAATGTTAAATTCGGTTGCAATAGCTTGGAAAACAAAAAACTTTTGCATATCGGTCGTTTGTATGGCAGCTATATGATATAGTGATCCGATCCGGATAAAACTTTTAAAAATCGTGTATGGCTTGGTCGATTGAATAAATGTTGAATTCGGTTGCAATAGCTTGGAAAACAAAAAAATTTTCCATATAAAGACTTGTTTACACATCGGTCGTTTGTATGGCAGCTATATGATATAGTGATCCGATCCGGACAAAACTTTTAAAAATCGTGTATGGCTTGGTCAGTTGAATAAATGTTGAATTCGGTTGCAATAGCTTGGAAAACAAAAAAAATTTCCATACAAGGACTTGTTTTCATATCGGTCGTTTGTATGGCAGCTATATGATATAGTCATTTGATCCGGATCAAACTTTTAAAAATCATGTATGGCTATGTCAAATGGATAAATATTGAATTCGGTTGCAATAGCTTGAAAAAAGAAAAAATTTTCCATATAAAGTCTTGTTTACACATCGGTCGTTTGTATGGCAGCTATATGATATAGTGATCCGATCCGGATAAAACTTTTAAAAATCATGTATTGCTATGTCAGTTGAATAAATGTTGAATTCGGTTGCAATAGCTTGGAAAACAAAAAAATTTTCCATATAAAGACTTGTTTACACATCGGTCGTTTGTATGGCAGCTATATGATATAGTGATTCGATCCGGATAAAACTTTTAAAAATCATGTATTGCTATGTCAAATGAATAAATGTTGAATTCGGTTGCAATAGGTTAGAAAACAAAAAATTTTCCATACAAAAACTTGTTTTTATATCGGTCGTTTGTATTGCAGCTATATGATAAGTGGTCCGATCCGGACCAAACTTTCACAAATCGTGTATGCCGATGTCAAATAAACAAATTTTGAATTCGGTTTCAATACCTTGGAAAACAAAAAAGTTTTCCATACAAAGACTTGGTTTTTTGTCGGTCGTTTGTATGGCAGCTATATGATATAGTTGTCCGATCCGAACCAAACTACCACAAATCGTGTAAGGCTATGTGAAATAGATAAATGTTGAATTCGGTTGCAATAGCTTGGAAAACAAAAAAATTTTCCATATAAAGACTTGTTTACACATCGGTCGTTTGTATGGCAGCTATATGATATAGTGATCCGATCCGGATAAAACTTTTAAAAATCATGTATGGCTATCTCGAATAGATAAATGTTGAATTCGGTTGCAATAACTTGGAAAACAAAAAAATTTTCCATATAAAGACTTGTTTACACATCGGTCGTTTGTATGGCAGCTATATGATATAGTGATCTGATCCGGATAAAACTTTTAAAAATCATGTACGGCTATGTCAAATGCATAAATGTTGAATTCAGTTGCAATAGCTTAGAAAACAAAAAAATTTTCCATACAAAGACTTGTTTTCATATCGTTCGTTTGTATTGCAGCTATATGATATAGTGGTCCGATCCGGACCACACTACCACAAATCGTGTATGGCTATGTCAAGTGGACAAATTTTGAATTCGGTTGCAATAGCTTGGAAAACAAAAAAGTTTTCCATACAAAGACTTGTTTTCATATCGGTCGTTTGTATTGCAGCTATATGATATAGTGATCCGATCCGGATAAAACTTTTAAAAATCATGTATGGCTATGTCAAATGAATAAATGTTGAATTCAGTTGCAATAGCTTGGAAAACAAAAAAATTTTCCATACAAAGACTTGTTTTCATATCGGTCGTTTGTATTGCAGCTATATGATATAGTGGTCCGATCCGGATAAAACTTTTAAAAACCGTGTATGGCTATGTCAAATGGATAAATGTTGAATTCGGTTGCAATAGCTTGGAAAACAAAAAAATTTTTCATATCGGTCGTTTGTATGGCAGCTATATGATATAGTGATCCGATCCGGATAAAACTTTTAAAAATCGTGTATGGCTTGGTCGATTGAATAAATGTTGAATTCGGTTGCAATAGCTTAAAAAACAAAAAAATTTTCCATATAAAGACTTGTTAACACATCGGTCGTTTGTATGGCAGCTATATGATATAGTGATCCGATCCGAATAAAACTTTTAAAAATCATGTATGGCTATCTCGAATAGATAAATGTTGAATTCGGTTGCAATAGGTTGGAAAACAAAAAAATTTTCCATACAAAGACTTGTTTACACATCGGTCGTTTGTATGGCAGCTATATGATATAGTCATTTGATCCGGATCAAACTTTTAAAAATCTTGTATGGCTATGTCAAATGAATAAATGTTGAATTCGGTTGCAATACGTTAGAAAACAAAAAAGTTTTCCATACAAAGACTTGTTTTCAAATCGGTCGTTTGTATTGCAGCTATATGATATAGTGATCCGATCCGGATAAAACTTTTAAAAATCATGTATGGCTATGTCAAATGAATAAATGTTGAATTCAGTTGCAATAGCTTGGAAAACAAAAAAATTTTCCATACAAAGACTTGTTTTCATATCGGTCGTTTGTATTGCAGCTATATGATATAGTGGTCCGATCCGGATAAAACTTTTAAAAACCGTGTATGGCTATGTCAAATGGATAAATGTTAAATTCGGTTGCAATAGCTTGGAAAACAAAAAAAATTTTGCATATCGGTCGTTTGTATGGCAGCTATATGATATAGTGATCCGATCCGGATAAAACTTTTAAAAATCGTGTATGGCTTGGTCGATTGAATAAATGTTGAGTTCGGTTGCAATAGCTTGGAAAACAAAAAAATTTTCCATATAAAGACTTGTTTACTTATCGGTCGTTTGTATGGCAGCTATATGATATAGTGATCCGATCCGGACAAAACTTTTAAAAATCGTGTATGGCTTGGTCAGTTGAATAAATGTTGAATTCGGTTGCAATAGCTTGGAAAACAAAAAAAAATTCCATACAAGGACTTGTTTTCATATCGGTCGTTTGTATTGCAGCTATATGATATAGTGGTCCGATCCGGACCACACTACCACATATCGTGTATGGCTATGTCAAGTGGACAAATTTTGAATTCGGTTGCAATAGCTTGGAAAACAAAAAAAGTTTTCCATACAAAGACTTGTTTTCATATCGGTCGTTTGTATTGCAGCTATATGATATAGTGATCCGATCCGGATAAAACTTTTAAAAATCATGTATGGCTATGTCAAATGAATAAATGTTGAATTCAGTTGCAATAGCTTGGAAAACAAAAAAGTTTTCCATACAAAGACTTGTTTTCATATCGGTCGTTTGTATTGCAGCTATATGATATAGTGGTCCGATCCGGATAAAACTTTTAAAAACCGTGTATGGCTATGTCAAATGGATAAATGTTGAATTCGGTTGCAATAGCTTGGAAAACAAAAAAATTTTGCATATCGGTCGTTTGTATGGCAGCTATATGATATAGTGATCCGATCCGGATAAAACTTTTAAAAATCATGTATGGCTATGTCGAATGAATAAATGTTGAATTCGGTTGCAATAGGTTGGAAAACAAAAAATTTTCCATACAAAGACTTCTTTTCATATCGGTCGTTTGTATTGCAGCTATATGATATACTGGTCCGATCCGGAACAAACTACCACAAATCGTGTGTGGCTATGTGAAATAGATAAATGTTGAATTCGGTTGCAATAGCGTGGAAAACAAAAAAAATTTTCCATATAAAGACTTGTTCACACATCGGTCGTTTGTATGGCAGCTATATGATATTGTGATCCGATCCGGATAAAACTTTTAAAAATCATGTATGGCTATGTCAGTTGAATAAATATTGAATTCGGTTGCAATAGGTTAGAAAACAAAAAAATTTTCCATACAAAGACTTGTTTGCATATCGGTCGTTTGTATTGCAGCTATATGGTATAGTGGTCCGATCCGGCCTAAACTACCACAAATCGTGTGTGGCTATGTGAAATAGATAAATGTTGAATTCGGTTGCAATAACTTGGAAAACAAAAAAATTTTCCATATAAAGACTTGTTTACACATCGGTCGTTTGTATGGCAGCTATATGATATAGTGATCCGATCCGGATAAAACTTTTAAAAATCATGTATGGCTATGTCAATTGAATAAATATTGAATTCGGTTGCAATAGGTTAGAAAACAAAAAAATTTTCCATACAAAGACTTGTTTGCATATCGGTCGTTTGTATTGCAGCTATATGGTATAGTGGTCCGATCCGGCCTAAACTACCACAAATCGTGTGTGGCTATGTGAAATAGATAAATATTGAATTCGGTTGCAATAGGTTGGAAAACAAAAAAATTTTCCATACACAGACTTGTTTACACATCGGTCGTTTGTATGGCAGCTATATGATATAGTCTTTTGATCCGGATCAAACTTTTAAAAATCTTTTATGGCTATGTCAAATGAATAAATGTTGAATTCGGTTGCAATAGGTTAGAAAACAAAAAATTTTCCATACAAAGACTTGCTTTCATATCGGTCGTTTGTATTGCAGCTATATGATATAGTAGTCCGATCCGGACCAAAGTGCCACAAATCGTGTATGGCTATGTCAAGTGGACAAATTTTGAATTCGGTTGCAATAGCTTGAAAAAAAGAAAAATTTTCCATATAAAGTCTTGTTTACACATCGGTCGTTTGTATGGCAGCTATATGATATAGTGATCCGATCCGGACAAAACTTTTAAAAATCGTGTATGGCTTGGTCAGTTGAATAAATGTTGAATTCGGTTGCAATAGCTTGGAAAACAAAAAAATTTTCCATATAAAGACTTGTTTACACATCGGTCGTTTGTATGGCAGCTATATGATATAGTGATCCGATCCGGATAAAACTTTTAAAAATCATGTATGGCTATCTCGAATAGATAAATGTTGAATTCGGTTGCAATAGGTTGGAAAACAAAAAATTTTCCATACAAAGACTTGTTTACACATCGGTCGTTTGTATGGCAGCTATATGATATAGTCATTTGATCCGGATCAAACTTTTAAAAATCTTGTATGGCTATGTCAAATGAATAAATGTTGAATTCGGTTGCAATACGTTAGAAAACAAAAAAGTTTTCCATACAAAGACTTGTTTTCAAATCGGTCGTTTGTATTGCAGCTATATGATATAGTGATCCGATCCGGATAAAACTTTTAAAAATCATGTATGGCTATGTCAAATGAATAAATGTTGAATTCAGTTGCAATAGCTTGGAAAACAAAAAAATTTTCCATACAAAGACTTGTTTTCATATCGGTCGTTTGTATTGCAGCTATATGATATAGTGGTCCGATCCGGATAAAACTTTAAAAACCGTGTATGGCTATGTCAAATGGATAAATGTTAAATTCGGTTGCAATAGCTTGGAAAACAAAAAAATTTTGCATATCGGTCGTTTGTATGGCAGCTATATGATATAGTGATCCGATCCGGATAAAACTTTTAAAAATCGTGTATGGCTTGGTCGATTGAATAAATGTTGAGTTCGGTTGCAATAGCTTGGAAAACAAAAAAATTTTCCATATAAAGACTTGTTTACTTATCGGTCGTTTGTATGGCAGCTATATGATATAGTGATCCGATCCGGACAAAACTTTTAAAAATCGTGTATGGCTTGGTCAGTTGAATAAATGTTGAATTCGGTTGCAATAGCTTGGAAAACAAAAAAAAATTCCATACAAGGACTTGTTTTCATATCGGTCGTTTGTATTGCAGCTATATGATATAGTGGTCCGATCCGGACCACACTACCACATATCGTGTATGGCTATGTCAAGTGGACAAATTTTGAATTCGGTTGCAATAGCTTGGAAAACAAAAAAGTTTTCCATACAAAGACTTGTTTTCATATCGGTCGTTTGTATTGCAGCTATATGATATAGTGATCCGATCCGGATAAAACTTTTAAAAATCATGTATGGCTATGTCAAATGAATAAATGTTGAATTCAGTTGCAATAGCTTGGAAAACAAAAAAAGTTTTCCATACAAAGACTTGTTTTCATATCGGTCGTTTGTATTGCAGCTATATGATATAGTGGTCCGATCCGGATAAAACTTTTTAAAAACCGTGTATGGCTATGTCAAATGGATAAATGTTGAATTCGGTTGCAATAGCTTGGAAAACAAAAAATTTTGCATATCGGTCGTTTGTATGGCAGCTATATGATATAGTGATCCGATCCGGATAAAACTTTTAAAAATCATGTATGGCTATGTCGAATGAATAAATGTTGAATTCGGTTGCAATAGGTTGGAAAACAAAAAAATTTTCCATACAAAGACTTCTTTTCATATCGGTCGTTTGTATTGCAGCTATATGATATACTGGTCCGATCCGGAACAAACTACCACAAATCGTGTGTGGCTATGTGAAATAGATAAATGTTGAATTCGGTTGCAATAGCGTGGAAAACAAAAAAATTTTCCATATAAAGACTTGTTCACACATCGGTCGTTTGTATGGCAGCTATATGATATTGTGATCCGATCCGGATAAAACTTTTAAAAATCATGTATGGCTATGTCAGTTGAATAAATATTGAATTCGGTTGCAATAGGTTAGAAAACAAAAAAATTTTCCATACAAAGACTTGTTTGCATATCGGTCGTTTGTATTGCAGCTATATGGTATAGTGGTCCGATCCGGCCTAAACTACCACAAATCGTGTGTGGCTATGTGAAATAGATAAATGTTGAATTCGGTTGCAATAACTTGGAAAACAAAAAAATTTTCCATATAAAGACTTGTTTACACATCGGTCGTTTGTATGGCAGCTATATGATATAGTGATCCGATCCGGATAAAACTTTTAAAAATCATGTATGGCTATGTCAATTGAATAAATATTGAATTCGGTTGCAATAGGTTAGAAAACAAAAAAATTTTCCATACAAAGACTTGTTTGCATATCGGTCGTTTGTATTGCAGCTATATGGTATAGTGGTCCGATCCGGCCTAAACTACCACAAATCGTGTGTGGCTATGTGAAATAGATAAATATTGAATTCGGTTGCAATAGGTTGGAAAACAAAAAAATTTTCCATACACAGACTTGTTTACACATCGGTCGTTTGTATGGCAGCTATATGATATAGTCTTTTGATCCGGATCAAACTTTTAAAAATCTTTTATGGCTATGTCAAATGAATAAATGTTG
Organism: Drosophila merina; assembly: GCA_035047645.1. Classification (NCBI taxonomy): domain Eukaryota; kingdom Metazoa; phylum Arthropoda; class Insecta; order Diptera; family Drosophilidae; genus Drosophila; species Drosophila merina. The sequence goes on along the minus strand of JAWNPH010000076.1, from coordinate 2,165,368 downwards.
AATTCGGTTGCAATAGGTTAGAAAACAAAAAATTTTCCATACAAAGACTTGCTTTCATATCGGTCGTTTGTATTGGAGCTATATGATATAGTAGTCCGATCCGGACCAAAGTGCCACAAATCGTGTATGGCTATGTCAAGTGGACAAATTTTGAATTCGGTTGCAATAGCTTGAAAAAAGAAAAAATTTTCCATATAAAGTCTTGTTTACACATCGGTCGTTTGTATGGCAGCTATATGATATAGTGATCCGATCCGGACAAAACTTTTAAAAATCGTGTATGGCTTGGTCAGTTGAATAAATGTTGAATTCGGTTGCAATAGCTTGGAAAACAAAAAAATTTTCCATATAAAGACTTGTTTACACATCGGTCGTTTGTATGGCAGCTATATGATATAGTGATCCGATCCGGATAAAACTTTTAAAAATCATGTATGGCTATCTCGAATAGATAAATGTTGAATTCGGTTGCAATAACTTGGAAAACAAAAAAATTTTCCATATAAAGACTTGTTTACACATCGGTCGTTTGTATGGCAGCTATATGATATAGTGATCTGATCCGGATAAAACTTTTAAAAATCATGTACGGCTATGTCAAATGCATAAATGTTGAATTCAGTTGCAATAGCTTAGAAAACAAAAAAATTTTCCATACAAACCCTTGTTTTCATATCGGTCGTTTGTATGGCAGCTATATGATATAGTCATTTGATCCGGATCAAACTTTTAAAAATCATGTATGGCTATGTCAAATGGATAAATATTGAATTCGGTTGCAATAGCTCGAAAAAAGAAAAAATTTTCCATATAAAGTCTTGTTTACACATCGGTCGTTTGTATGGCAGCTATATGATATAGTGATCCGATCCGGACAAAACTTTTAAAAATCGTGTATGGCTTGGTCAGTTGAATAAATGTTGAATTCGGTTGCAATAGCTTGGAAAACAAAAAAATTTTCCATATAAAGACTTGTTTACACATCGGTCGTTTGTATGGCAGCTATATGATATAGTGATCCGATCCGGATAAAACTTTTAAAAATCATGTATGGCTATCTCGAATAGATAAATGTTGAATTCGGTTGCAATAACTTGGAAAACAAAAAAATTTTCCATATAAAGACTTGTTTTCATATCGGTCGTTTGTATGGCAGCTATATGATATAGTCATTTGATCCGGATCAAACTTTTAAAAATCATGTATGGCTATGTCAAATGGATAAATATTGAATTCGGTTGCAATAGCTTGAAAAAAGAAAAATTTTCCATATAAAGTCTTGTTTACACATCGGTCGTTTGTATGGCAGCTATATGATATAGTGATCCGATCCGGACAAAACTTTTAAAAATCGTGTATGGCTTGGTCAGTTGAATAAATGTTGAATTCGGTTGCAATAGCTTGGAAAACAAAAAAATTTTCCATATAAAGACTTGTTTACACATCGGTCGTTTGTATGGCAGCTATATGATATAGTGATCCGATCCGGATAAAACTTTTAAAAATCATGTATGGCTATCTCGAATAGATAAATGTTGAATTCGGTTGCAATAACTTGGAAAACAAAAAAATTTTCCATATAAAGACTTGTTTACACATCGGTCGTTTGTATGGCAGCTATATGATATAGTGATCTGATCCGGATAAAACTTTTAAAAATCATGTACGGCTATGTCAAATGCATAAATGTTGAATTCAGTTGCAATAGCTTAGAAAACAAAAAAATTTTCCATACAAAGACTTGTTTTCATATCGGTCGTTTGTATTGCAGCTATATGATATAGTGGTCCGATCCGGATAAAACTTTTAAAAACCGTGTATGGCTATGTCAAATGGATAAATGTTGAATTCGGTTGCAATAGCTTGGAAAACAAAAAAATTTTGCATATCGGTCGTTTGTATGGCAGCTATATGATATAGTGATCCGATCCGGATAAAACTTTTAAAAATCGTGTATGGCTTGGTCGATTGAATAAATGTTGAATTCGGTTGCAATAGCTTGGAAAACAAAAAAATTTTCCATATAAAGACTTGTTAACACATCGGTCGTTTGTATGGCAGCTATATGATATAGTGATCCGATCCGAATAAAACTTTTAAAAATCATGTATGGCTATCTCGAATAGATAAATGTTGAATTCGGTTGCAATAGGTTGGAAAACAAAAAATTTTCCATACAAAGACTTGTTTACACATCGGTCGTTTGTATGGCAGCTATATGATATAGTCATTTGATCCGGATCAAACTTTTAAAAATCTTGTATGGCTATGTCAAATGAATAAATGTTGAATTCGGTTGCAATACGTTAGAAAACAAAAAAGTTTTCCATACAAAGACTTGTTTTCAAATCGGTCGTTTGTATTGCAGCTATATGATATAGTGATCCGATCCGGATAAAACTTTTAAAAATCATGTATGGCTATGTCAAATGAATAAATGTTGAATTCAGTTGCAATAGCTTGGAAAACAAAAAATTTTCCATACAAAGACTTGTTTTCATATCGGTCGTTTGTATTGCAGCTATATGATATAGTGGTCCGATCCGGATAAAACTTTTAAAAACCGTGTATGGCTATGTCAAATGGATAAATGTTAAATTCGGTTGCAATAGCTTGGAAAACAAAAAAAATTTTGCATATCGGTCGTTTGTATGGCAGCTATATGATATAGTGATCCGATCCGGATAAAACTTTTAAAAATCGTGTATGGCTTGGTCGATTGAATAAATGTTGAATTCGGTTGCAATAGCTTGGAAAACAAAAAAATTTTCCATATAAAGACTTGTTTACTTATCGGTCGTTTGTATGGCAGCTATATGATATAGTGATCCGATCCGGATAAAACTTTTAAAAACCGTGTATGGCTATGTCAAATGGATAAATGTTAAATTCGGTTGCAATAGCTTGGAAAACAAAAAAATTTTGCATATCGGTCGTTTGTATGGCAGCTATATGATATAGTGATCCGATCCGGATAAAACTTTTAAAAATCGTGTATGGCTTGGTCGATTGAATAAATGTTGAATTCGGTTGCAATAGCTTGGAAAACAAAAAATTTTCCATATAAAGACTTGTTTACTTATCGGTCGTTTGTATGGCAGCTATATGATATAGTGATCCGATCCGGACAAAACTTTTAAAAATCGTGTATGGCTTGGTCAGTTGAATAAATGTTGAATTCGGTTGCAATAGCTTGGAAAACAAAAAAAAATTCCATACAAGGACTTGTTTTCATATCGGTCGTTTGTATGGCAGCTATATGATATAGTCATTTGATCCGGATCAAACTTTTAAAAATCATGTATGGCTATGTCAAATGGATAAATGTTGAATTCGGTTGCAATAGCTTGAAAAAAGAAAAAATTTTCCATATAAAGTCTAGTTCACACATCGGTCGTTTGTATGGCAGCTATATGATATAGTGATCCGATCCGGATAAAACTTTAAAAAATCATGTATTGCTATGTCAGTTGAATAAATGTTGAATTCGGTTGCAATAGCTTGGAACACAAAAAGTTTTCCATACAAAGACTTGTTTTCATATCGGTCGTTTGTATGGCAGCTATATGATATAGTGATTCGATCCGGATAAAACTTTTAAAAATCATGTATTGCTATGTCAAATGAATAAATGTTGAATTCGGTTGTAATAGGTTAGAAAACAAAAAAATTTTCCATATAAAGACTTGTTTACACATCGGTCGTTTGTATGGCAGCTATATGATATAGTGATCCGATCCGGATAAAACTTTTAAAAATCATGTATGGCTATCTCGAATAGATAAATGTTGAATTCGGTTGCAATAACTTGGAAAACAAAAAAATTTTCCATATAAAGACTTGTTTACACATCGGTCGTTTGTATGGCAGCTATATGATATAGTGATCTGATCCGGATAAAACTTTTAAAAATCATGTACGGCTATGTCAAATGCATAAATGTTGAATTCAGTTGCAATAGCTTAGAAAACAAAAAAATTTTCCATACAAAGACTTGTTTTCATATCGGTCGTTTGTATTGCAGCTATATGATATAGTGGTCCGATCCGGATAAAACTTTTAAAAACCGTGTATGGCTATGTCAAATGGATAAATGTTGAATTCGGTTGCAATAGCTTGGAAAACAAAAAAATTTTGCATATCGGTCGTTTGTATGGCAGCTATATGATATAGTGATCCGATCCGGATAAAACTTTTAAAAATCGTGTATGGCTTGGTCGATTGAATAAATGTTGAATTCGGTTGCAATAGCTTGGAAAACAAAAAAATTTTCCATATAAAGACTTGTTAACACATCGGTCGTTTGTATGGCAGCTATATGATATAGTGATCCGATCCGAATAAAACTTTTAAAAATCATGTATGGCTATCTCGAATAGATAAATGTTGAATTCGGTTGCAATAGGTTGGAAAACAAAAAAATTTTCCATACAAAGACTTGTTTACACATCGGTCGTTTGTATGGCAGCTATATGATATAGTCATTTGATCCGGATCAAACTTTTAAAAATCTTGTATGGCTATGTCAAATGAATAAATGTTGAATTCGGTTGCAATACGTTAGAAAACAAAAAAGTTTTCCATACAAAGACTTGTTTTCAAATCGGTCGTTTGTATTGCAGCTATATGATATAGTGATCCGATCCGGATAAAACTTTTAAAAATCATGTATGGCTATGTCAAATGAATAAATGTTGAATTCAGTTGCAATAGCTTGGAAAACAAAAAAATTTTCCATACAAAGACTTGTTTTCATATCGGTCGTTTGTATTGCAGCTATATGATATAGTGGTCCGATCCGGATAAAACTTTTAAAAACCGTGTATGGCTATGTCAAATGGATAAATGTTAAATTCGGTTGCAATAGCTTGGAAAACAAAAAAATTTTGCATATCGGTCGTTTGTATGGCAGCTATATGATATAGTGATCCGATCCGGATAAAACTTTTAAAAATCGTGTATGGCTTGGTCGATTGAATAAATGTTGAATTCGGTTGCAATAGCTTGGAAAACAAAAAAATTTTCCATATAAAGACTTGTTTACTTATCGGTCGTTTGTATGGCAGCTATATGATATAGTGATCCGATCCGGATAAAACTTTTAAAAACCGTGTATGGCTATGTCAAATGGATAAATGTTAAATTCGGTTGCAATAGCTTGGAAAACAAAAAAATTTTGCATATCGGTCGTTTGTATGGCAGCTATATGATATAGTGATCCGATCCGGATAAAACTTTTAAAAATCGTGTATGGCTTGGTCGATTGAATAAATGTTGAATTCGGTTGCAATAGCTTGGAAAACAAAAAAATTTTCCATATAAAGACTTGTTTACTTATCGGTCGTTTGTATGGCAGCTATATGATATAGTGATCCGATCCGGACAAAACTTTTAAAAATCGTGTATGGCTTGGTCAGTTGAATAAATGTTGAATTCGGTTGCAATAGCTTGGAAAACAAAAAAAAATTCCATACAAGGACTTGTTTTCATATCGGTCGTTTGTATGGCAGCTATATGATATAGTCATTTGATCCGGATCAAACTTTTAAAAATCATGTATGGCTATGTCAAATGGATAAATGTTGAATTCGGTTGCAATAGCTTGAAAAAAGAAAAAATTTTCCATATAAAGTCTAGTTCACACATCGGTCGTTTGTATGGCAGCTATATGATATAGTGATCCGATCCGGATAAAACTTTAAAAAATCATGTATTGCTATGTCAGTTGAATAAATGTTGAATTCGGTTGCAATAGCTTGGAACACAAAAAGTTTTCCATACAAAGACTTGTTTTCATATCGGTCGTTTGTATGGCAGCTATATGATATAGTGATTCGATCCGGATAAAACTTTTAAAAATCATGTATTGCTATGTCAAATGAATAAATGTTGAATTCGGTTGCAATAGCTTGGAAAACAACAAAATTTTCCATACAAAGACTTGTTTTCATATCGGTCGTTTGTATTGCAGCTATATGATATAGTGGTCCGATCCGAACCAAAGTGCCACAAATCGTGTGTGGCTATGTGGAATAGATAAATGTTGAATTCGGTTGCAATAGCTTGGAAAACAAAAAAATTTTCCATATAAAGACTTGTTTACATATCGGTCGTTTGTATGGCAGCTATATGATATAGTCAATTGATCCGGATCAAACTTTTAAAAATCTTGTATGGCTATGTCAAATGGATAAATGTTGAATTCGGTTGCAATAGCTTGGAAAACAACAAAATTTTCCATACAAAGACTTGTTTTCATATCGGTCGTTTGTATTGCAGCTATATGATATAGTGGTCCGATCCGAACCAAACTACCACAAGTCGTGTATGGCTATGTGGAATAGATAAATGTTGAATTCGGTTGCAATAGCTTGGAAAACAAAAAATTTTCCATATAAAGACTTGTTTACATATCGGTCGTTTGTATGGCAGCTTTATGATATAGTGATGCGATCCGGACCAAAGTGCCACAAATCGTGTATGGCTATGTCAAGTTGACTAATTTTGAATTCGGTTGCAATAGCTTGGAAAACAAAAAAGTTTTCCATACAAAGACTTGTTTTCATATCGGTCGTTTGTATTGCAGCTATATGATATAGTGATCCGATCCAGATAAAACTTTTTAAAAATCATGTATGGCTATGTCAAATGGATAAATGTTGAATTCAGTTGCAATAGCTTAGAAAACAAAAAAATTTTCCATACAAAGACTTGTTTTCATATCGGTCGTTTGTATTGCAGCTATATGATATAGTGGTCCGATCCGGACCACACTGCCACAAATCGTGTATGGTTATGTCAAATAGACAAATTTTGAATTCGGTTGCAATAGCGTGGAAAACAAAAAAATTTTCCATACAAAGACTTGTTTACACATCGGTCGTTTGTATTGCAGCTATATGATATAGTGGTCCGATCCGGACCAAACTACCACAAATCGTGTGTGGCTATGTGAAATAGATAAATGTTGAATTCGGTTGCAATAGCGTGGAAAACAAAAAAATTTTCCATATAAAGACTTGTTTACACATCGGTCGTTTGTATGGCAGCTATATGATATAGTGATCCGATCCGGATAAAACTTTTAAAAATCATGTATGGCTATGTCAATTGAATAAATATTGAATTCGGTTGCAATAGGTTAGAAAACAAAAAAATTTTCCATACAAAGACTTGTTTTCATATGGGTCGTTCGTATTGCAGCTATATGGTATAGTGGTCCGATCCGGACTAAACTACCACAAATCGTGTGTGGCTATGTGAAATAAATAAATGTTGAATTCGGTTGCAATAACTTGGAAAACAAAAAAATTTTCCATATAAAGACTTGTTTACACATCGGTCGTTTGTATGGCAGCTATATGATATAGTCTTTTGATCCGGATCAAACTTTTAAAAATCTTTTATGGCTATGTCAAATGAATAAATGTTGAATTCGGTTGCAATAGGTTAGAAAACAAAAAAATTTTCCATACAAATACTTGTTTTCATATCGGTCGTTTGTATTGCAGCTATATGATATAGTAGTCCGATCCGGACCAAAGTGCCACAAATCGTGTATGGCTATGTCAAGTGGACAAATTTTGAATTCGGTTGCAATAGCTTGGAAAACAAAAAAGTTTTCCATACAAAGACTTGTTTTCATATCGGTCGTTTGTATTGCAGCTATATGATATAGTCATTTGAACCGGGTCAAACTTTTAAAAATCATGTATGGCTATGTCAAATGGATAAATGTTGAATTCGGTTGCAATAGCTTGGAAAACAAAAAAATTTTCCATACAAAGACTTGTTTTCATATCGGTCGTTTGTATTGCAGCTATATGATATAGTGGTCCGATCCGAACCAAACTACCACAAGTCGTGTATGGCTATGTGGAATAGATAAATGTTGAATTCGGTTGCAATATCTTGGAAAACAAAAAAATTTTCCATATAAAGACTTGTTTACACATCGGTCGTTTGTATGGCAGCTATATGATATAGTGATCCGATCCAGATAAAACTTTTAAAAATCATGTATGGCTATCTCGAATAGATAAATGTTGAATTCGGTTGCAATAGGATGGAAAACAAAAAAATTTTCTATACAAAGACTTGTTTTCATATCGGTCGTTTGTATTGCAGCTATATGATATAGTGGTCCGATCCAGATAAAACTTTTAAAAATCATGTATGGCTATGTCAAATGGATAAATGTTGAATTCGGTTGCAATAGGTTGGAAAACAAAAAAATTTTCTATACAAAGACTTGTTTTCATATCGGTCGTTTGTATTGCAGCTATATGATATAGTGATCCGATCCGGATAAAACTTTTAAAAATCATGTATGGCTATGTCAAATGGATAAATGTTAAATTCGGTTGCAATAGCTTGGAAAACAAAAAAATTTTCCATATCGGTCGTTTGTATGGCAGCTATATGATATAGTGATCCGATCCGGATAAAACTTTTAAAAATCATGTATGGCTATGTCAATTGAATAAATATTGAATTCGGTTGCAATAGGTTAGAAAACAAAAAAATTTTCCATACAAAGACTTGTTTTCATATCGGTCGTTTGTATTGCAGCTATATGGTATAGTGGTCCGATCCGGACTAAACTACCACAAATCGTGTGTGGCTATGTGAAATAGATAAATGTTGAATTCGGTTGCAATAATTTGGAAAACAAAAAAATTTTCCATATAAAGACTTGTTTACACATCGGTCGTTTGTATGGCAGCTATATGATATAGTGATCCGATCCGGATAAAACTTTTAAAAATCATGTATGGCTATGTCAAATGGATAAATGTTGAATTCGGTTGCAATAGCTTGGAAAACAAAAAAATTTTCCATACAAAGACTTGTTTTCATATCGGTCGCTTGTATTGCAGCTATATGATATAGTGGTCCGATCCGAACCAAACTACCACAAGTCGTGTATGGCTATGTGGAATAGATAAATGTTGAATTCGGTTGCAATAGCTTGGAAAAGAAAAAAATGTTGCATATCGGTCGTTTGTATGGCAGCTATATGATATAGTGATCCGATCCGGATAAAACTTTTAAAAATCGTGTATGGCTTGGTCGATTGAATAAATGTTGAATTCGGTTGCAATAGCTTGGAAAACAAAAAAATTTTCCATATAAAGACTTGTTTACACATCGGTCGTTTGTATGGCAGCTATATGATATAGTGATCCGATCCGGATAAAACTTTTAAAAATCATGTATGGCTATGTCAATTGAATAAATGTTGAATTCGGTTGCAATAGGTTGGAAAACAAAAAAATTTTCCATACAAAAACTTGTTTACACATCGGTCGTTTGTATGGCAGCTATATGATATAGTCTTTTGATCCGGATCAAACTTTTAAAAATCTTGTATGGCTATGTCAAGTGGACAAATTTTGAATTCGGTTGCAATAGCTTGGAAAACAAAAAAGTTTTCCATACAAAGACTTGTTTTCATATCGGTCGCTTGTATTGCAGCTATATGATATAGTCATTTGAACCGGGTCAAACTTTTAAAAATCATGTATGGCTATGTCAAATGGATAAATGTTGAATTCGGTTGCAATAGCTTGGAAAACAAAAAATTTTCCATACAAAGACTTGTTTTCATATCGGTCGCTTGTATTGCAGCTATATGATATAGTGGTCCGATCCGAACCAAACTACCACAAGTCGCGTATGGCTATGTGGAATAGATAAATGTTGAATTCGGTTGCAATAGCTTGGAAAACAAAAAAATTTTGCATATCGGTCGTTTGTATGGCAGCTATATGATATAGTGATCCGATCCGGATAAAACTTTTAAAAATCGTGTATGGCTTGGTCGATTGAATAAATGTTGAATTCGGTTGCAATAGCTTGGAAAACAAAAAAATTTTCCATATAAAGACTTGTTTACACATCGATCGTTTGTATGGCAGCTATATGATATAGTGATCCGATCCGGATAAAACTTTTAAAAATCATGTATGGCTATGTCAATTGAATAAATGTTGAATTCGGTTGCAATAGGTTGGAAAACAAAAAATTTTCCATACAAAGACTTGTTTACACATCGGTCGTTTGTATGGCAGCTATATGATATAGTCATTTGATCCGGATCAAACTTTTAAAAATCTTGTATGGCTATGTCAAATGAATAAATGTTGAATTCCGTTGCAATAGGTTAGAAAACAAAAAAGTTTTCCATACAAATAGTTGTTTTCATATCGGTCGTTTGTATTGCAGCTATATGATATAGTGATCCGATCCGGATAAAACTTTTAAAAATCATGTATGGCTATGTCAAATGGATAAATGTTAAATTCGGTTGCAATAGCTTGGAAAACAAAAAAATTTTGCATATCGGTCGTTTGTATGGCAGCTATATGATATAGTGATCCGATCCGGATAAAACTTTTAAAAATCGTGTATGGCTTGGTCGATTGAATAAATGTTGAATTCGGTTGCAATAGCTTGGAAAACAAAAAAATTTTCCATATAAAGACTTGTTTACACATCGGTCGTTTGTATGGCAGCTATATGATATAGTGATCCGATCCGGATAAAACTTTTAAAAATCATGTATTGCTATGTCACTTGAATAAATGTTGAATTCGGTTGCAATAGGTTGGAAAACAAAAAAATTTTCCATACAAAAACTTGTTTACACATCGGTCGTTTGTATGGCAGCTATATGATATAGTCATTTGATCCGGATCAAACTTTTAAAAATCTTGTATGGCTATGTCAAATGAATAAATGTTGAATTCGGTTGCAATAGGTTAGAAAACAAAAAAATCGTTTGTCGTTTGTATTGCAGCTATATGACATAGTGGTCCGATCCGGACCAAAGTGCCACAAATCGTGTGTGGCTATGTGAAATAGATAAATGTTGTATTCGGTTGCAATAGCTTGGAAAACAAAAAAATTTTGCATATCGGTCGTTTGTATGGCAGCTATATGATATAGTGATCCGATCCGGATAAAACTTTTAAAAATCATGTATGGCTATGTCAAATGGATAAATGTTGAATTCGGTTGCAATAGGTTGGAAAACAAAAAATTTTCCATACAAAGACTTGTTTACACATCGGTCGTTTGTATGGCAGCTATATGATATAGTCTTTTGATCCGGATCAAACTTTTAAAAATCTTGTATGGCTATATCAAATGAATAAATGTTGAATTCGGTTGCAATAGGTTAGAAAACAAAAAAATTTTCCATACAAAGACTTGTTTTCATATCGGTCGTTTGTATTGCAGCTATATGATAAGTAGTCCGATCCGGACCAAAGTGCCACAAGTCGTGTATGGCTATGTGGAATAGATAAATGTTGAATTCGGTTGCAATAGCTTGGAAAACAAAAAAAATTTTGCATATCGGTCGTTTGTATGGCAGCTATATGATATAGTGATCCGATCCGGATAAAACTTTTAAAAATCGTGTATGGCTTGGTCGATTAAATAAATGTTGAATTCAGTTGCAATAGCTTGGAAAACAAAAAAATTTTCCATATAAAGACTTGTTTACACATCGGTCGTTTGTATGGCAGCTATATGATATAGTGATCCGATCCAGATAAAACTTTTAAAAATCATGTATGGCTATGTCAATTGAATAAATGTTGAATTCGGTTGCAATAGGTTGGAAAACAAAAAATTTTCCATACAAAGACTTGATTACACATCGGTCGTTTGTATGGCAGCTATATGATATAGTCATTTGATCCGGATCAAACTTTTAAAAATCATGTATGGCTATGTCAAATGAATAAATGTTGAATTCGGTTGCAATAGGTTAGAAAACAAAAAAGTTTTCCATACAAAGACTTGTTTTCATATCGGTCGTTTGTATTGCAGCTATATGATATAGTGATCCGATCCGGATAAAACTTTTAAAAATCATGTATGGCTATGTCAAATGGATAAATGTTAAATTCGGTTGCAATAGCTTGGAAAACAAAAAAATTTTGCATATCGGTCGTTTGTATGGCAGCTATATGATATAGTGATCCGATCCGGAAAAAACTTTTAAAAATCGTGTATGGCTTGGTCGATTTAATAAATGTTGAATTCGGTTGCAATAGCTTGGAAAACAAAAAATTTTCCATATAAAGACTTGTTTACACATCGGTCGTTTGTATGGCAGCTATATGATATAGTGATCCGATCCGGATAAAACTTTTAAAAATCATGTATTGCTATGTCAATTGAATAAATGTTGAATTCGGTTGCAATAGGTTGGAAAACAAAAAAATTTTCCATACAAAAACTTGTTTACACATCGGTCGTTTGTATGGCAGCTATATGATATAGTCATTTGATCCGGATCAAACTTTTAAAAATCTTGTATGGCTATGTCAAATGAATAAATGTTGAATTCGGTTGCAATAGGTTAGAAAACAAAAAAATTTTCCATACAAAGACTTGTTTTCATATCGGTCGTTTGTATTGCAGCTATATGATATAGTGGTCCGATCCGGACCAAAGTGCCACAAATCGTGTGTGGCTATGTGAAATAGATAAATGTTGAATTCGGTTGCAATAGCTTGGAAAACAAAAAAATTTTGCATATCGGTCGTTTGTATGGCAGCTATATGATATAGTGATCCGATCCGGATAAAACTTTTAAAAATCATGTATGGCTATGTCAAATGGATAAATGTTGAATTCGGTTGCAATAGGTTGGAAAACAAAAAAATTTTCCATACAAAGACTTGTTTACACATCGGTCGTTTGTATGGCAGCTATATGATATAGTCTTTTGATCCGGATCAAACTTTTAAAAATCTTGTATGGCTATGTCAAATGAATAAATGTTGAATTCGGTTGCAATAGGTTAGAAAACAAAAAAATTTTCCATACAAAGACTTGTTTTCATATCGGTCGTTTGTATTGCAGCTATATGATATAGTAGTCCGATCCGGACCAAAGTGCCACAAGTCGTGTATGGCTATGTGGAATAGATAAATGTTGAATTCGGTTGCAATAGCTTGGAAAACAAAAAAATTTTGCATATCGGTCGTTTGTATGGCAGCTATATGATATAGTGATCCGATCCGGATAAAACTTTTAAAAATCGTGTATGGCTTGGTCGATTGAATAAATTTTGAATTCGGTTGCAATAGCTTGGAAAACAAAAAAATTTTCCATATAAAGACTTGTTTACACATCGGTCGTTTGTATGGCAGCTATATGATATAGTGATCCGATCCGGATAAAACTTTTAAAAATCAGGTATGGCTATGTCAATTGAATAAATGTTGAATTCGGTTGCAATAGGTTGGAAAACAAAAAAATGTTGCATACAAAGACTTGTTTACACATCGGTCGTTTGTATGGCAGCTATATGATATAGTCTTTTGATCCGGATCAAACTTTTAAAAATCTTGTATGGCTATGTCAAGTGGACAAATTTTGAATTCGGTTGCAATAGCTTGGAAAACAAAAAAGTTTTCCATACAAAGACTTGTTTTCATATCGGTCGTTTGTATTGCAGCTATATGATATAGTGATCCGATCCGGATAAAACTTTTAAAAATCATGTATGGCTATGTCAAATGGATAAATGTTAAATTCGGTTGCAATAGCTTGGAAAACAAAAAAAATTTTGCATATCGGTCGTTTGTATGGCAGCTATATGATATAGTGATCCGATCCGGATAAAACTTTTAAAAATCGTGTATGGCTTGGTCGATTGAATAAATGTTGAATTCGGTTGCAATAGCTTGGAAAACAAAAAAATTTTCCATATAAAGACTTGTTTACACATCGGTCGTTTGTATGGCAGCTATATGATATAGTGATCCGATCCGGATAAAACTTTTAAAAATCATGTATTGCTATGTCAATTGAATAAATGTTGAATTCGGTTGCAATAGGTTGGAAAACAAAAAAATTTTCCATACAAAAACTTGTTTACACATCGGTCGTTTGTATGGCAGCTATATGATATAGTCTTTTGATCCGGATCAAACTTTTAAAAATCTTGTATGGCTATGTCAAGTGGACAAATTTTGAATTCGGTTGCAATAGCTTGGAAAACAAAAAAGTTTTCCATACAAAGACTTGTTTTCATATCGGTCGTTTGTATTGCAGCTATATGATATAGTCATTTGAACCGGGTCAAACTTTTAAAAATCATGTATGGCTATGTCAAATGGATAAATGTTGAATTCGGTTGCAATAGCTTGGAAAACAAAAAAATTTTCCATACAAAGACTTGTTTTCATATAGGTCGCTTGTATTGCAGCTATATGATATAGTGGTCCGATCCGAACCAAACTACCACAAGTCGTGTATGGCTATGTGGAATAGATAAATGTTGAATTCGGTTGCAATAGCTTGGAAAACAAAAAAATTTTGCATATCGGTTGTTTGTATGGCAGCTATATGATATAGTGATCCGATCCGGATAAAACTTTTAAAAATCGTGTATGGCTTGGTCGATTGAATAAATGTTGAATTCGGTTGCAATAGCTTGGAAAACAAAAAAATTTTCCATATAAAGACTTGTTTACACATCGGTCGTTTGTATGGCAGCTATATGATATAGTGATCCGATCCGGATAAAACTTTTAAAAATTTTGTATGGCTATGTCAATTGAATAAATGTTGAATTCGGTTGCAATAGGTTGGAAAACAAAAAAATTTTCCATACAAAGACTTGTTTACACATCGGTCGTTTGTATGGCAGCTATATGATATAGTCATTTGATCCGGATCAAACTTTTAAAAATCTTGTATGGCTATGTCAAATGAATAAATGTTGAATTCGGTTGCAATAGGTTAGAAAACAAAAAAGTTTTCCATACAAAGACTTGTTTTCATATCGGTCGTTTGTATTGCAGCTATATGATATAATGATCCGATCCGGATAAAACTTTTAAAAATCATGTATGGCTATGTCAAATGAATAAATGTTAAATTCGGTTGCAATAGCTTGGAAAACAAAAAAATTTTCCATATAAAGACTTGTTTACACATCGGTCGTTTGTATGGCAGCTATATGATATAGTGATCCGATCCGGATAAAACTTTTAAAAATCATGTATTGCTATGTCAATTGAATAAATGTTGAATTCGGTTGCAATAGGTTGGAAAACAAAAAAATTTTCCATACAAAAACTTGTTTACACATCGGTCGTTTGTATGGCAGCTATATGATATAGTCATTTGATCCGGATCAAACTTTTAAAAATCTTGTATGGCTATGTCAAATGAATAAATGTTGAATTCGGTTGCAATAGGTTAGAAAACAAAAAAACTTGTTTTCATATCGGTCGTTTGTATTGCAGCTATATGATATAGTGGTCCGATCCGGACCAAAGTGCCACAAATCGTGTATGGCTATGTCAAGTGGACAAATGTTGAATTCGGTTGCAATAGCTTGGAAAACAAAAAAGTTTTCCATACAAAGACTTGTTTTCATATCGGTCGTTTGTATTGCAGCTATATGATATAGTCATTTGAACCGGGTCAAACTTTTAAAAATCATGTATGGCTATGTCAAATGGATAAATGTTGAATTCGGTGGCAATAGCTTGGAAAACAAAAAAAATTTCCATACAAGGACTTGTTTTCATATCGGTCGTTTGTATGGCAGCTATATGATATAGTCATTTGATCCGGATCAAACTTTTAAACATTTGGTATGACTATGTCAAATGAATAAATGTTGAATTCGGTTGCAATAGCTTGGAAAACAAAAAAATTTTCCATACAAAGACTTGTTTTCATATCGGTCGTTTGTATTGCAGCTATATGATATAGTCATTTGAACCGGGTCAAACTTTTAAAAATCATGTATGGCTATGTCAAATGGATAAATGTTGAAATTCGGTTGCAATAGCTTGGAAAACAAAAAATTTTCCATACAAAGACTTGTTTTCATATCGGTCGTTTGTATTGCAGCTATATGATATAGTGGTCCGATCCGGACCAAAGTGCCACAAATCGTGTATGGCTATGTCAAGTGGACAAATTTTGAATTCGGTTGCAATAGCTTGGAAAACAAAAAAGTTTTCCATACAAAGACTTGTTTTCATATCGGTCGATTGTATTGCAGCTATATGATAAGTGGTCCGATCCGGACCAAACTTTCACAAATCGTGTATGCCGATGTCAAATAAACAAATTTTGAATTCGGTTGCAATACCTTGGAAAACAAAAAAATTTTCCATACAAAGACTTGGTTTTATGTCGGTCGTTTGTATGGCAGCTATATGATATAGTTGTCCGATCCGGATAAAACTACCACAAATCGTGTATGGCTATGTGTAATAGATAAATGTTGAATTCGGTTGCAATAGGTTGGAAAACAAAAAAATTTTCCATATAAAGACTTGTTTACACATCGGTCGTTTGTATGGCAGCTATATGATATAGTGATCCGATCCGGATAAAACTTTTAAAAATCATGTATTGCTATGTCAATTGAATAAATGTTGAATTCGGTTGCAATAGGTTGGAAAACAAAAAAATTTTCCATACAAAAACTTGTTTACACATCGGTCGTTTGTATGGCAGCTATATGATATAGTCATTTGATCCGGATCAAACTTTTAAAAATTTTGTATGGCTATGTCAAATGAATAAATGTTGAATTCGGTTGCAATAGGTTAGAAAACAAAAAAATTTTCCATACAAAGACTTGTTTTCATATCGGTCGTTTGTATTGCAGCTATATGATATAGTGGTCCGATCCGGACCAAAGTGCCACAAATCGTGTGTGGCTATGTGAAATAGATAAATGTTGAATTCGGTTGCAATAGCTTGGAAAACAAAAAAATTTTGCATATCGGTCGTTTGTATGGCAGCTATATGATATAGTGATCCGATCCGGATAAAACTTTTAAAAATCATGTATGGCTATGTCAAATGGATAAATGTTGAATTCGGTTGCAATAGGTTGGAAAACAAAAAAATTTTCCATACAAAGACTTGTTTACACATCGGTCGTTTGTATGACAGCTATATGATATAGTCTTTTGATCCGGATCAAACTTTTAAAAATCTTGTATGGCTATGTCAAATGAATAAATGTTGAATTCGGTTGCAATAGGTTAGAAAACAAAAAAATTTTCCATACAAAGACTTGTTTTCATATCGGTCGTTTGTATTGCAGCTATATGATATAGTAGTCCGATCCGGACCAAAGTGCCACAAGTCGTGTATGGCTATGTGGAATAGATAAATGTTGAATTCGGTTGCAATAGCTTGGAAAACAAAAAAATTTTGCATATCGGTCGTTTGTATGGCAGCTATTTGATATAGTGATCCGATCCGGATAAAACTTTTAAAAATCGTGTATGGCTTGGTCGATTGAATAAATTTTGAATTCGGTTGCAATAGCTTGGAAAACAAAAAAATTTTCCATATAAAGACTTGTTTACACATCGGTCGTTTGTATGGCAGCTATATGATATAGTGATCCGATCCGGATAAAACTTTTAAAAATCATGTATGGCTATGTCAATTGAATAAATGTTGAATTCGGTTGCAATAGGTTGGAAAACAAAAAAATTTTCCATACAAAGACTTGTTTACACATCGGTCGTTTGTATGGCTGCTATATGATATAGTCATTTGATCCGGATCAAACTTTTAAAAATCTTGTATGGCTATGTCAAATGAATAAATGTTGAATTCGGTTGCAATAGGTTAGAAAACTAAAAAGTTTTCCATACAAAGACTTGTTTTCATATCGGTCGTTTGTATTGCAGCTATATGATATAGTGATCCGATCCGGATAAAACTTTTAAAAATCATGTATGGCTATGTCAAATGGATAAATGTTAAATTCGGTTGCAATAGCTTGGAAAACAAAAAAATTTTGCATATCGGTCGTTTGTATGGCAGCTATATGATATAGTGATCCGATCCGGATAAAACTTTTAAAAATCGTGTATGGCTTGGTCGATTGAATAAATGTTGAATTCGGTTGCAATAGCTTGGAAAACAAAAAAATTTTCCATATAAAGACTTGTTTACACATCGGTCGTTTGTATGGCAGCTATATGATATAGTGATCCGATCCGGATAAAACTTTTAAAAATTATGTATTGCTATGTCAATTGAATAAATGTTGAATTCGGTTGCAATAGGTTGGAAAACAAAAAAATTTTCCATACAAAAACTTGTTTACACATCGGTCGTTTGTATGGCAGCTATATGATATAGTCATTTGATCCGGATCAAACTTTTAAAAATCTTGTATGGCTATGTCAAATGAATAAATGTTGAATTCGGTTGCAATAGGTTAGAAAACAAAAAAATTTTCCATACAAAGACTTGTTTTCATATCGGTCGTTTGTATTGCAGCTATATGATATAGTGGTCCGATCCGGACCAAAGTGCCTCAAATCGTGTGTGGCTATGTGAAATAGATAAATGTTGAATTCGGTTGCAATAGCTTGGAAAACAAAAAAATTTTGCATATCGGTCGTTTGTATGGCAGCTATATGATATAGTGATCCGATCCGGATAAAACTTTTAAAAATCATGTATGGCTATGTCAAATGGATAAATGTTGAATTCGGTTGCAATAGGTTGGAAAACAAAAAAATTTTCCATACAAAGACTTGTTTACACATCGGTCGTTTGTATGGCAGCTATATGATATAGTCTTTTGATCCGGATCAAACTTTTAAAAATCTTGTATGGCTATGTCAAATGAATAAATGTTGAATTCGGTTGCAATAGGTTAGAAAACAAAAAAATTTTCCATACAAAGACTTGTTTTCATATCGGTCGTTTGTATTGCAGCTATATGATATAGTAGTCCGATCCGGACCAAAGTGCCACAAGTCGTGTATGGCTATGTGGAATAGATAAATGTTGAATTCGGTTGCAATAGCTTGGAAAACAAAAAAATTTTGCATATCGGTCGTTTGTATGGCAGCTATATGATATAGTGATCCGATCCGGATAAAACTTTTAAAAATCGTGTATGGCTTGGTCGATTGAATAAATTTTGAATTCGGTTGCAATAGCTTGGAAAACAAAAAAATTTTCCATATAAAGACTTGTTTACACATCGGTCGTTTGTATGGCAGCTATATGATATAGTGATCCGATCCGGATAAAACTTTTAAAAATCTTGTATGGCTATGTCAAGTGGACAAATTTTGAATTCGGTTGCAATAGCTTGGAAAACAAAAAAGTTTTCCATACAAAGACTTGTTTTCATATCGGTCGTTTGTATTGCAGCTATATGATATAGTGATCCGATCCGGATAAAACTTTTAAAAATCATGTATGGCTATGTCAAATGGATAAATGTTAAATTCGGTTGCAATAGCTTGGAAAACAAAAAAATTTTGCATATCGGTCGTTTGTATGGCAGCTATATGATATAGTGATCCGATCCGGATAAAACTTTTAAAAATCGTGTATGGCTTGGTCGATTGAATAAATGTTGAATTCGGTTGCAATAGCTTGGAAAACAAAAAAATTTTCCATATAAAGACTTGTTTACACATCGGTCGTTTGTATGGCAGCTATATGATATAGTGATCCGATCCGGATAAAACTTTTAAAAATCATGTATTGCTATGTCAATTGAATAAATGTTGAATTCGGTTGCAATAGGTTGGAAAACAAAAAAATTTTCCATACAAAAACTTGTTTACACATCGGTCGTTTGTATGGCAGCTATATGATATAGTCTTTTGATCCGGATCAAACTTTTAAAAATCTTGTATGGCTATGTCAAGTGGACAAATTTTGAATTCGGTTGCAATAGCTTGGAAAACAAAAAGTTTTCCATACAAAGACTTGTTTTCATATCGGTCGTTTGTATTGCAGCTATATGATATAGTCATTTGAACCGGGTCAAACTTTTAAAAATCATGTATGGCTATGTCAAATGGATAAATGTTGAATTCGGTTGCAATAGCTTGGAAAACAAAAAAATTTTCCATACAAAGACTTGTTTTCATATAGGTCGCTTGTATTGCAGCTATATGATATAGTGGTCCGATCCGAACCAAACTACCACAAGTCGTGTATGGCTATGTGGAATAGATAAATGTTGAATTCGGTTGCAATAGCTTGGAAAACAAAAAAATTTTGCATATCGGTTGTTTGTATGGCAGCTATATGATATAGTGATCCGATCCGGATAAAACTTTTAAAAATCGTGTATGGCTTGGTCGATTGAATAAATGTTGAATTCGGTTGCAATAGCTTGGAAAACAAAAAAATTTTCCATATAAAGACTTGTTTACACATCGGTCGTTTGTATGGCAGCTATATGATATAGTGATCCGATCCGGATAAAACTTTTAAAAATGTTGTATGGCTATGTCAATTGAATAAATGTTGAATTCGGTTGCAATAGGTTGGAAAACAAAAAATTTTCCATACAAAGACTTGTTTACACATCGGTCGTTTGTATGGCAGCTATATGATATAGTCATTTGATCCGGATCAAACTTTTAAAAATCTTGTATGGCTATGTCAAATGAATAAATGTTGAATTCGGTTGCAATAGGTTAGAAAACAAAAAAGTTTTTTATACAAAGACTTGTTTTCATATCGGTCGTTTGTATTGCAGCTATATGATATAATGATCCGATCCGGATAAAACTTTTAAAAATCATGTATGGCTATGTCAAATGAATAAATGTTAAATTCGGTTGCAATAGCTTGGAAAACAAAAAAATTTTCCATATAAAGACTTGTTTACACATCGGTCGTTTGTATGGCAGCTATATGATATAGTGATCCGATCCGGATAAAACTTTTAAAAATCATGTATTGCTATGTCAATTGAATAAATGTTGAATTCGGTTGCAATAGGTTGGAAAACAAAAAAATTTTCCATACAAAAACTTGTTTACACATCGGTCGTTTGTATGGCAGCTATATGATATAGTCATTTGATCCGGATCAAACTTTTAAAAATCTTGTATTGCTATGTCAAATGAATAAATGTTGAATTCGGTTGCAATAGGTTAGAAAACAAAAAAATTTTCCGTACAAAGACTTGTTTTCATATCGGTCGTTTGTATTGCAGCTATATGATATAGTGATCCGATCCGGACCAAACTGCCACAAATCGTATATGGTTATGTCAAATAGACAAATTTTGAATTCGGTTGCAATAGCTTGGAAAACAAAAAAGTTTTCCATACAAAGACTTGTTTTCATATCGGTCGTTTGTATTGCAGCTATATGATATAGTCATTTGAACCGGGTCAAACTTTTAAAAATCATGTATGGCTATGTCAAATGGATAAATGTTGAATTCGGTGGCAATAGCTTGGAAAACAAAAAAAATTTCCATACAAGGACTTGTTTTCATATCGGTCGTTTGTATGGCAGCTATATGATATAGTTGTCCGATCCGGATAAAACTTTTAAAAATCTTGTATGACTATGTCAAATGAATAAATGTTGAATTCGGTTGCAATAGCTTGGAAAACAAAAAAATTTTCCATACAAAGACTTGTTTTCATATCGGTCGTTTGTATTGCAGCTATATGATATAGTCATTTGAACCGGGTCAAACTTTTGAAATCATGTATGGCTATGTCAAATGGATAAATGTAGAAATTCGGTTGCAATAGCTTGGAAAACAAAAAAATTTTCCATACAAAGACTTGTTTTCATATCGGTCGTTTGTATTGCAGCTATATGATATAGTGGTCCGATCCGGACCAAAGTGCCACAAATCGTGTATGGCTATGTCAAGTGGACAAATTTTGAATTCGGTTGCAATAGCTTGGAAAACAAAAAAGTTTTCCATACAAAGACTTGTTTTCATATCGGTCGATTGTATTGCAGCTATATGATAAGTGGTCCGATCCGGACCAAACTTTCACAAATCGTGTATGCCGATGTCAAATAAACAAATTTTGAATTCGGTTGCAATACCTTGGAAAACAAAAAAGTTTTCCATACAAAGACTTGGTTTTATGTTGGTCGTTTGTATGGCAGCTATATGATATAGTTGTCCGATCCGGATAAAACTACCACAAATCGTGTATGGCTATGTGTAATAGATAAATGTTGAATTCGGTTGCAATAGCTTGGAAAACAAAAAAATTTTCCATATAAAGACTTGTTTACACATCGGTCGTTTGTATGGCAGCTATATGATATAGTGATCCGATCAGGATAAAACTTTTAAAAATCATGTATGGCTATCTCGAATAGATAAATGTTGAATTCCGTTGCAATAACTTGGAAAACAAAAAAATTTTCCATATAAAGACTTGTTTACACATCGGTCGTTTGTATGGCAGCTATATGATATAGTGATCCGATCCGGATAAAACTTTAAAAAATCATGTATGGCTATGTCAAATGGATAAATGTTGAATTCGGTTGCAATAGGTTGGAAAACAAAAAAATTTTCTATACAAAGACTTGTTTTCATATCGGTCGTTTGTATTGCAGCTATATGATATAGTCATTTGATCCGGATAAAACTTTTAAAAATCATGTATGGCTATGTTAAATGAATAAATGTTAAATTCGGTTGCAATAACTTGGAAAACAAAAAAATTTTCCATATAAAGACTTGTTTACACATCGGTCGTTTGTATGGCAGCTATATGATATAGTGATCCGATCCAGATAAAACTTTTAAAAATCATGTATGGCTATGTCAAATGGATAAATGTTGAATTCAGTTGCAATCGCTTAGAAAACAAAAAAATTTTCCATACAAAGACTTGTTTTCATATCGGTCGTTTGTATTGCAGCTATATGATATAGTGGTCCGATCCGCACCACACTGCCACAAATCGTGTATGGTTATGTCATATAGACAAATTTTGAATTCGGTTGCAATAGCGTGGAAAACAAAAAAATTTTCCATACAAAGACTTGTTTTCATATCGGTCGTTTCTATTGCAGCTATATGATATAGTCATTTGATACGGATCAAACTTTTAAAAATCATGTATGGCTATGTCAAATGAATAAATGTTGAATTCGGTTGCAATAGGTTGGAAAACAAAAAAATTTTCCATACAAAGACTTGTTTTCATATCGGTCGTTTGTATTGCAGCTATATGATATACTGGTCCGATCCGGAACAAACTACCACAAATCGTGTGTGGCTATGTGAAATAGATAAATGTTGAATTCGGTTGCAATAGCGTGGAAAACAAAAAAATTTTCCATATAAAGACTTGTTTACACATCGGTCGTTTGTATGGCACCTATATGATATAGTCATTTGATCCGGATGAAACTTTTAAAAATCATGTATGGCTATGTCAAATGAATAAATGTTGAATTCGGTTGCAATAGGTTGGAAAACAAAAAAATTTTCCATACAAAGACTTGTTTTCATATCGGTCGTTTGTATTGCAGCTATATGATATACTGGTCCGATCCGAAACAAACTACCACAAATCGTGTGTGGCTATGTGAAATAGATAAATGTTGAATTCGGTTGCAATAGCGTGGAAAACAAAAAAATTTTCCATATAAAGACTTGTTTACACATCGGTCGTTTGTATGGCAGCTATATGATATAGTGATCCGATCCGGATAAAACTTTTAAAAATCATGTATGGCTATGTCAAATGAATAAATGTTGAATTCGGTTGCAATAGGTTGGAAAACAAAAAAAATTTTCCATACAAAGACTTGTTTACACATCGGTCGTTTGTATGGCAGCTATATGATATAGTCATTTGATCCGGATCAAACTTTTAAAAATCTTGTATGGCTATGTCAAATGAATAAATGTTGAATTCGGTTGCAATAGGTTAGAAAACAAAAAAATTTTCCATACAAAGACTTGTTTTCATATCGGTCGTGTGTATTGCAGCTAAATGATATAGTAGTCCGATCCGGACCAAAGTGCCACAAATCGTGTATGGCTATGTCAAGTGGACAAATTTTGAAGTCGGTTGCAATAGCTTGGAAAACAAAAAAGTTTTCCATACAAAGACTTGTTTTCATATCGGTCGTTTGTATTGCAGCTATATGATATAGTCATTTGAACCGGGTCAAACTTTTAAAAATCATGTATGGCTATGTCAAATGGATAAATGTTGAATTCAGTTGCAATAGCTTGGAAAACAAAAAAATTTTCCATACAAAGACTTGTTTTCATATCGGTCGTTTGCATTGCAGCTATATTATATAGTGGTCCGATCCGAACCAAACTACCACAAGTCGTGTATGGCTTTGTGGAATAGATAAATTTTGAATTCGGTTGCAATAGCTTGGAAAACAAAAAAATTTTCCATATAAAGACTTGTTTACATATCGGTCGTTTGTATGGCAGCTATATGATATAGTGATGCGATCCGGATAAAACTTTTAAAAATCGTGTATGCCTCTATCAATTGAAAAAATGTGGAATTCGGTGGCAATAGCTTGGAAAACAAAAAAGTTTTCCATACAAAGACTTGGTTTAATGTCAGTCGTTTGTATGGCAGGTATATGATATAGTGATCCGATCCGGACCAAACTACCACAAATCGTGTATGGCTATGTGAAATAGATAAATGTTGAATTCGGTTGCAAGAGCTTGGAAAACAAAAAAATTTTCCATACAAAGACTTGGTTTAATGTCGGTCGTTTGTATGGCAGCTATATGATATAGTGGTCCGATCCGGACCAAACTACCACAAATCGTGTATGGTTATGTGAAATAGATAAATGTTGAATTCGGTTGCAAGAGCTTGGAAAACAAATAAATTTTCCATATAAAGACTTGTTTACACATCGGTCGTTTGTATGGCAGCTATATGATATAGTGATCTGATCCGGATAAAACTTTTAAAAATCATGTATGGCTATGTCAAATGGATAAATGTTGAATTCGGTTGCAATAGGTTGGAAAACAAAAAAATTTTCTATACAAAGACTTGTTTTCATATCAGTCGTTTGTATTGCAGCTATATGATATAGTGGTCCGATCCGGATAAAACTTTTAAAAATCATGTATGGCTATGTTAAATGAATAAATATTGAATTCGGTTGCAATAACTTGGAAAACAAAAAAATTTTCCATATAAAGACTTGTTTACACATCGGTCGTTTGTATGGCAGCTATATGATATAGTGATCCGATCCGGATAAAACTTTTAAAAATCATGTATGGCTATGTCAAATGGATAAATGTTAAATTCGGTTGCAATAGCTTGGAAAACAAAAAAATTTTGCATATCGGTCGTTTGTATGGCAGCTATATGATATAGTCATTTGAACCGAGTCAAACTTTTAAAAATCATGTATGGCTATGTCAAATGGATAAATGTTGAATTCGGTTGCAATAGCTTGGAAAACAAAAAAATTTTCCATACAAAGACTTGTTTTCATATCGGTCGTTTGTATTGCAGCTATATGATATAGTGGTCCGATCCGAACCAAGCTACCACAACTCGTGTACGGCTATGTGGAATAGATAAATGTTGAATTCGGTTGCAAGAGCTTGGAAAACAAAAAAATTTTCCATACAAAGACTTGGTTTAATGTCGGTCGTTTGTATGGCAGCTATATGATATAGTGGTCCGATCCGGACCAAACTACCACAAATCGTGTGTGGCTATGTGAAATAGATAAATGTTGAATTCGGTTGCAATAGCGTGGCAAACAAAAAAATTTTCCATATAAAGACTTGTTTACACATCGGTCGTTTGTATGGCAGCTATATGATATAGTGATCCGATCCGGATAAAACTTTTAAAAATCGTGTATGGCTTGGTCGATTGAATAAATGTTGAATTCGGTTGCAATAGGTTGGAAAACAAAAAAATTTTCCATACAAAGACTTGTTTACACATCGGTCGTTTGTATGGCAGCTATATGATATAGTCATTTGATCCGGATAGAACTTTTAAAAATCATGTATGGCTATGTCAAATGGATAAATGTTGAATTCAGTTGCAATAGCTTAGAAAACAAAAAAATTTTCCATACAAAGACTTGTTTTCATATCGGTCGTTTGTATTGCAGCTATATGATATAGTCATTTGAACCGAGTCAAACTTTTAAAAATCATGTATGGCTATGTCAAATGGATAAATATTGAATTCGGTTGCAATAGCTTGGAAAACAAAAAAATTTTCCATACAAAGACTTGTTTTCATATCGGTCGTTTGTATTGCAGCTATATGATATAGTGGTCCGATCCGGACCAAAGTGCCACAAATCGTGTATGGCTATGTCAAGTAGACAAATTTTGAATTCGGTTGCAATAGCTTGGAAAA
Source organism: Drosophila merina (assembly GCA_035047645.1). Taxonomy (NCBI): domain Eukaryota; kingdom Metazoa; phylum Arthropoda; class Insecta; order Diptera; family Drosophilidae; genus Drosophila; species Drosophila merina. The sequence goes on along the minus strand of JAWNPH010000076.1, from coordinate 2,139,203 downwards.
CAAAAAAGTTTTCCATACAAAGACTTGTTTTCATATCGGTCGTTTGTATTGCAGCTATATGATATAGTCATTTGAACCGAGTCAAACTTTTAAAAATCATGTATGGCTATGTCAAATGGATAAATGTTGAATTCGGTTGCAATAGCTTGGAAAACAAAAAAATTTTCCATACAAAGACTTGTTTTCATATCGGTCGTTTGTATTGCAGCTATATGATATAGTGGTCCGATCCGAACCAAGCTACCACAACTCGTGTACGGCTATGTGGAATAGATAAATGTTGAACTCGGTTGCAATAGCTTGGAAAACAAAAAAATTTTCCATATAAAGACTTGTTTACATATCGGTCGTTTGTATGGCAGCTATATGATATAGTGATGCGATCCGGATAAAACTTTTAAAAATCGTGTATGGCTTGATCAATTGAAAAAATGTTGAATTCGGTGGCAATAGCTTGGAAAACAAAAAAAATTTCCATACAAGGACTTGTTTTCATATCGGTCGTTTGTATTGCAGCTATATGATAAGTGGTCCGATCCGGACCAAACTTTTACAAATCGTGTACGCCGATGTCAAATAAACAAATTTTAAATTCGGTTTTAATAGCTTGGAAAACAAAAAAGTTTTCCATACAAAGACTTGGTTTAATGTCGGTCGTTTGTATGGCAGCTATATGATATTGTGGTCCGATCCGGACCAAACTACCACAAATCGTGTATGGTTATGTGAAATAGATAAATGTTGAATTCGGTTGCAATAGCTTGGAAAACAAAAAAATTTTCCATATAAAGACGTGTTTACACATCGGTCGTTTGTATGGCAGCTATATGATATAGTGATTCGATCCGGATAAAACTTTTAAAAATCATGTATGGCTATCTCGAATGAATAAATGTTGAATTCGGTTGCAATAACTTGGAAAACAAAAAAATTTTCCATATAAAGACTTGTTTACACATCGGTCGTTTGTATGGCAGCTATATGATATAGTGATCCGATCCGGATAAAACTTTTAAAAATCATGTATGGCTATGTCAAATAATTAAATGTTGAATTCAGTTGCAATAGCTTAGAAAACAAAAAAATTTTCCATACAAAGACTTGTTTTCATATCGGTCGTTTGTATTGCAGCTATATGATATAGTCATTTGAACCGAGTCAAACTTTTAAAAATCATGTATGGCTATGTCAAATGGATAAATGTTGAATTCGGTTGCAATAGCTTGGAAAACAAAAAAATTTTCCATACAAAGACTTGTTTTCATATCGGTCGTTTGTATTGCAGCTATATGATATAGTGGTCCGATCCGAACCAAACTACCACAACTCGTGTATGGCTATGTGGAATAGATAAATGTTGAACTCGGTTGCAATAGCTTGGAAAAAAAAAAAATTTTCCATATAAAGACTTGTTTACATATCGGTCGTTTGTATGGCAGCTATATGATATAGTGATGCGATCCGGATAAAACTTTTAAAAATCGTGTATGGCTATCTCGAATAAATAAATGTTGGATTCGGTTGCAATAACTTGGAAAACAAAAAAATTTTCCATATAAAGACTTGTTTTCACATCGGTCGTTTGTATGGCAGCTATTTGATATAGTGATCCGATCCGGATAAAACTTTTAAAAATCATGTATGGCTATGTCAAATGGATAAATATTGAATTCAGTTGCAATAGCTTAGAAAACAAAAAAATTTTCCATACAAAGACTTGTTTTCATATCGGTCGTTTGTATTGCAGCTATATGATATAGTGATCCGATCCGGACCAAACTGCCACAAATCGTATATGGTTATGTCAAATAGACAAATTTTGAATTCGGTTGCAATAGGTTAGAAAACAAAAAAATTTTCCATACAAAGACTTGTTTTCATATCGGTCGTTTCTATTGCAGCTATATGATATAGTCATTTGATCCGGATAAAACTTTTAAAAATCCTGTATGGCTATGTCAATTGAATAAATGTTGAATTCGGTTGCAATAGGTTGGAAAACAAAAAAATTTTCCATACAAAGACTTGTTTTCATATCGGTCGTTTGTATTGCAGCTATATGATATAGTGGTCCGATCCGGACCAAACTACCACAAATCGTGTGTGGCTATGTGAAATAGATAAATGTTGAATTCGGTTGCAATAGCGTGGAAAACCAAAAAATTTTCCATATAAAGACTTGTTTACACATCGGTTGTTTGTATGGCAGCTATATGATATAGTGATCCGATCCGGATAAAACTTTTAAAAATCATGTATGGCTATGTCAGTTGAATAAATATTGAATTCGGTTGCAATAGGTTGGAAAACAAAAAAATTTTCTATACAAAGACTTGTTTTCATATCGGTCGTTTGAATTGCAGCTATATGATAAGTGGTCCGATCCGGACCAAACTTTCACAAATCGTGTATGCCGATGTCAAATAAACAAATTTTTAATTCGCTTGCAATAGCTTGGAAAACAAAAAAGTTTTCTATACAAAGACTTGGTTTAATGTCGGTCGTTTGTATGGCAGCTATATGATATAGTGGTCCGATACGGACCAAACTACCACGAATCGTGTATGGCTATGTGAAATAGACAAATGTTGAATTCGGTTGCAATAGCTTGGAAAACAAAAAAATTTTCCATACAAAGACTTGTTTTCATATCGGTCGTTTGTATTGCAGCTATATGATATAGTGGTCCGATCCGGACCAAACTACCACAAATCGTGTGTGGCTATGTGAAATAGATAAATGTTGAATTCGGTTGCAATAGCGTGGAAAACAAAAAAATTTTCCATATAAAGACTTCTTTACACATCGGTCGTTTGTATGGCAGCTATATGATATAGTGATCCGATCCAGATAAAACTGTTAAAAATCATGTATGGCTATGTCAGTTGAATAAATGTTGAATTCGGTTGCAATAGGTTGGAAAACAAAAAAATTTTCTATACAAAGACTTGTTTTCATATCGGTCGTGTCTATTGCAGCTATATGATATAGTCATTTGATCCGGATCAAACTTTTAAAAATCATGTATGGCTATGTCAAATGAATAAATGTTGAATTCGGTTGCAATAGCGTGGAAAACAAAAAAATTTTCCATACAAAGACTTGTTTTCATATCGGTCGTTTGTATTGCAGCTATATGATATAGTGGTCCGATCCGGACCAAACTACCACAAATCGTGTGCGACTATGTGAAATAGATAAATGTTGAATTCGGTTGCAATAGCGTGGAAAACAAAAAAAATTTCCATATAAAGACTTGTTTACACATCGGTCGTTTGTATGGCAGCTATATGATATAGTGATCCGATGCAGATAAAACTTTTAAAAATCATGTATGGCTAAGTCAATTGAATAAATGTTGAATTCGGTTGCAATAGGTTGGAAAACAAAAAAATTTTCCATACAAAGCCTTGTTTCATATCGGTCGTTTGTATTGCAGCTATATGATATGGTGGTCCGATCCGAACCAAACTCCTACAAGTCGTGTATGGCTATGTGGGATAGATAAACGTTGAATTCGGTTGCAATAGCTTGGAAAACAAAAAAATTTTCCATATAAAGACTTGTTTACATATCGGTCGTTTGTATGGCAGCTATATGATATAGTGATGCGATCCGGATAAAACTTTTAAAAATCGTGTATGGCTTTATCAATTGAAAAAATGTTGAATTCGGTGGCAATATTTGGAAAACAAAAAAAATTTCCATACAAGGACTTGTTTTCATATCGGTCGTTTGTATTGCAGCTATATGATAAGTGGTCCCATCCGGACCAAACTTTCACAAATCGTGTATGCCGATGTCAAATAAACAAATTTTGAATTCGGTTTCAATAGCTTGGAAAACAAAAAAGTTTTCTATACAAAGACTTGGTTTAATGTCGGTCGTTTGTATGGCAGCTATATGATATAGTGGTCCGATCCGGACCAAATTACCACAAATCGTGTATGGCTATGTGAAATAGATAAATGTTGAATTCGGTTGCAATAGCTTGGAAAACAAAAAAATTTTCCATATAAAGACTTGTTTCCACATCGGTCGTTTGTATAGCAGCTATATGATATAGTGATCCGATCCGGATAAAACTTTAAAAAATCATGTATGGCTATGTCAAATGGATAAATGTTGAATTCGATTGCATTAGGTTGGGAAACAAAAAAATTTTCCATATTAAGACTTGTATTCATATCGGTCGTTTGTATTGCAGCTATATGATAAGTTGTCCGATCCGGACCAAACTACCACAAATCGTGTGTGGTTTTGTGAAATAGATAAATGTTGAATTCGGTTGCAATAGCTAAGAAAACAAAAAAATTTTCCATATAAAGACTTGTATACACATCGGTCGTTTGTATGGCAGCTATATGATATAGTGATCCGATCCAGATAAAACTTTTAAAAATCATGTATGGCTATGTCAAATGGATAAATGTTGAATTCGATTGCATTAGGTTGGGAAACAAAAAAATTTTCCATACAAAGACTTGTTTACACATCGGTCGTTTGTATGGCAGCTATATGAAATAGTGATCCGATCCGGATAAAACTTTTAAAAATCATGTATGGCTATGTCAAATGAATAAATGTTGAATTCGGTTGCAATAGGTTAGAAAACAAAAAAATTTTCCATACAAAGACTTGTTTTCATATCTGTCGTTTGTATTGCAGCTATATGATATAGTGGTCCGATCCGGACCAAACTACCACAAATCGTGTGTGGCTATGTGAAATAGATAAATGTTGAATTCGGTTGCAATAGCGTGGAAAACAAAAAAATTTTCCATACAAAGCCTTGTTTCATATCGGTCGTTTGTATTGCAGCTATATGATATAGTGGTCCGATCCGAACCAAACTACTACAAGTCGTGTATGGCTATGTCAAATAAATAAATGTTGAATTCGGTTGCAATAGCTTGGAAAACAAAAAAATTTTCCATATAAAGACTTGTTTACATATCGGTCGTTTGTATGGCAGCTATATGATATAGTGATGCGATCCGGATAAAACTTTTAAAACTCATGTATGGCTATGTCAATTGAATAAATATTGAATTCGGTTGCAATAGGTTAGAAAACAAAAAAATTTTCCATACAAAGACTTGTTTACACATCGGTCGTTTGTATGGCAGCTATATGATATAGTCATTTGATCCGGATCAAACTTTTAAAAATCTTGTATGGCTATGTCAAATGAATAAACGTTGAATTCGGTTGCAATAGGTTAGAAAACAAAAAAAAATTTTCCATACAAAGACTTGTTTTCATATCGGTCGTTTGTATTGCAGCTATATGATATAGTCATTTGAACCGGGTCAAACTTTTAAAAATCATGTATGGATATGTCAAATGGATAAATGTTGAATTCGGTTGCAATTGCGTGGAAAACAAAAAAATTTTCCATACAAAGACTTGTTTTCATATCGGTCGTTTCTATTGCAGCTATATGATATAGTCATTTGATCCGGATCAAACTTTTAAAAATCATGTATGGCTATGTCATATGAATAAATGTTAAATTCGGTTGCAATAGGTTGGAAAACAAAAAAATTTTCCATACAAAGACTTGTTTTCATATCGGTCGTGTGTATTGCAGCTATATGATATAGTAGTCCGATCCGGACCAAACTACCACAAATCGTGTGTGGCTATGTGAAATAGATAAATGTTGAATTCGGTTGCAATAGCGTGGAAAACAAAAAAATTTTCCACATAAAGACTTGTTTACACATCGGTCGTTTGTATGGCAGCTATATGATATAGTGATCCGATCCGGATAAAACTTTTAAAAATCATGTATGGCTATGTCAATTACATAAATGTTGAATTCGGTTGCAATAGGTTGGAAAACTAAAAAATTTTCCATACAAAGACTTGTTTACACATCGGTCGTTTGTATGGCAGCTATATGATATAGTCATTTGATCCGGATCAAACTTTTAAAAATCTTGTATGGATATGTCAAATGGATAAATGTTGAATTCGGTTGCAATAGCTTGGAAAACAAAAAAATTTTCCATACAAAGACTTGTTTTCATATCGGTCGTTTGTATTGCAGCTATATGATATAGTAGTCCGATCCGGACCAAACTACCACAAATCGTGTGTGGCTATGTGGAATAGATAAATGTTGAATTAGGTTGCAATAGCGTGAAAAACAAAAAAATTTTCCATACAAAGACTTGTTTACACATCGGTCGTTTGTATGGCAGCTATATGATATAGTGATCCGATCCGGATAAAACTTTTAAAAATCATGTATGGCTATGTCAGTTGAATAAATGTTGAATTCGGTTGCAATAGGTTGGAAAACAAAAAAATTTTCCATACAAAGTCTTGTTTACACATCGGTCGTTTGTATGGCAGCTATATGATATAGTCATTTGATCCGGATCAAACTTTTGAAAATCTTGTATGGATATGTCAAATGGATAAATGTTGAATTCGGTTGCAATAGCTTGGAAAACAAAAAAATTTTCCATACAAAGACTTGTTTTCATATCGGTCGTTTGTATTGCAGCTATATGATATAGTGGTCCGATCCGAACCAAACTACCACAAGTCGTGTATGGCTATGTGGAATAGATAAATGTTGAATTCGGTTGCAATAACTTGGAAAACAAAAAAATTTTCCATATAAAGACTTGTTTTCATATCGGTCGTTTGTATTGCAGCTATATGATATAGTGGTCCGATCCGGACCAAACTGCCACAAATCGTGTATGGTTATGTCAAATAGACAAGTTTTGAATTCGGTTGCAATAGCGTGGAAAACAAAAAAATTTTCCATACAAAGACTTGGTTTAATGTCGGTCGTTTGTATGGCAGCTATATGATATAGTAATCCGATCCGGAAAAAACTTTTAAAAATCATGTATGGCTATGTCAAATGGATAAATGTTGAATTCAGTTGCAATAGCTTAGAAAACAAAAAAATTTTCCATACAAAGTCTTGTTTACACATCGGTCGTTTGTATGGCAGCTATATGATATAGTCATTTGATCCAGATCAAACTTTTAAAAATCATGTATGGCTATGTCAAATGAATAAATGTTGAATTCGGTTGCAATAGGTTAGAAAACAAAAAAATTTTCCATACAAAGACTTGTTTTCATATCTGTCGTTTGTATTGCAGCTATATGATATAGTGGTCCGATCCGGACCAAACTACCACAAATCGTGTGCGGCTATGTGAAATAGATAAATGTTGAATTCGGTTGCAATAGCGTGGAAAACAAAAAAATTTTCCATACAAAGCCTTGTTTCATATCGGTCGTTTGTATTGCAGCTATATGATATAGTGGTCCGATCCGAACCAAACTACTACAAGTCGTGTATGGCTATGTCAAATAAATAAATGTTGAATTCGGTTGCAATAGCTTGGAAAACAAAAAATTTTCCATATAAAGACTTGTTTACATATCGGTCGTTTGTATGGCAGCTATATGATATAGTGATGCGATCCGGATAAAACTTTTAAAACTCATGTATGGCTATGTCAATTGAATAAATATTGAATTCGGTTGCAATAGGTTAGAAAACAAAAAAATTTTCCATACAAAGACTTGTTTACACATCGGTCGTTTGTATGGCAGCTATATGATATAGTCATTTGATCCGGATCAAACTTTTGAAAATCTTGTATGGATATGTCAAATGGATAAATGTTGAATTCGGTTGCAATAGCTTGGAAAACAAAAAAATTTTCCATACAAAGACTTGTTTTCATATCGGTCGTTTGTATTGCAGCTATATGATATAGTGGTCCGATCCGAACCAAACTACCACAAGTCGTGTATGGCTATGTGGAATAGATAAATGTTGAATTCGGTTGCAATAGCTTGGAAAACAAAAAAATTTTCCATATAAAGACTTGTTTACATATCGGTCGTTTGTATGGCAGCTATATGATATAGTGATGCGATCCGGATAAAACTTTCAAAAATCGTGTATGGCTTGATCAATTGAAAAAATGTTGAATTCGGTGGCAATAGCTTGGAAAACAAAAAAAATTTCAATACAAGGACTTGTTTTCATATCGGTCGTTTGTATTGCAGCTATATGATAAGTGGTCCGATCCGGACCAAACTTTCACAAATCGTGTATGCCGATGTCAAATAAACAAATTTTGAATTCGGTTGCAATAGCTTGGAAAACAAAAAAGTTTTCCATACAAAGACTTGGTTTAATGTCGGTCGTTTGTATGGCAGCTATATGATATAGTGGTCCGATCCGGACCAAACTACCACAAATCGTGTATGGCTATGTGAAATAGATAAATGTTGAATTCGGTTGCAATAACTTGGAAAACAAAAAAATTTTCCATATAAAGACTTGTTTTTCATATCGGTCGTTTGTATTGCAGCTATATGATATAGTGGTCCGATCCGGACCAAACTGCCACAAATCGTGTATGGTTATGTCAAATAGACAAGTTTTGAATTCGGTTGCAATAGCGTGGAAAACAAAAAAATTTTCCATACAAAGACTTGGTTTAATGTCGGTCGTTTGTATGGCAGCTATATGATATAGTAATCCGATCCGGAAAAAACTTTTAAAAATCATGTATGGCTATGTCAAATGGATAAATGTTGAATTCAGTTGCAATAGCTTAGAAAACAAAAAATTTTCCATACAAAGACTTGTTTTCATATCGGTCGTTTGTATTGCAGCTATATGATATAGTGGTCCGATCCGGACCAAACTGCCACAAATCGTGTATGGTTATGTCAAATACACAAGTTTTGAATTCGGTTGCAATAGCGTGGAAAACAAAAAAATTTTCCATACAAAGACTTGGTTTAATATCGGTCGTTTCTATTGCAGCTATATGATATAGTCATTTGATCCGGATCAAACTTTTAAAAATCATGTATGGCTATGTCACATGAATAAATGTTGAATTCGGTTGCAATAGGTTGGAAAACAAAAAAAATTGTCCATACAAAGACTTGTTTTCATATCGGTCGTTTGTATTGCAGCTATATGATATAGTGGTCCGATCGGACCAAACTACCACAAATCGTGTGTGGCTATGTGGAATAGATAAATGTTGAATTCGGTTGCAATAGCTTGGAAAACAAAAAAAATTTTCCATATAAAGACTTGATTACATATCGGTCGTTTGTATGGCAGCTATATGATATAGTGATGCGATCCGGATAAAACTTTCAAAAATCGTGTATGGCTTGATCAATTGAAAAAAATGTTGAATTCGGTGGCAATAGCTTGGAAAACAAAAAAATTTCCATGCAAGGACTTGTTTTCATATCGGTCGTTTGTATTGCAGCTATATGATAAGTGGTCCGATCCGGACCAAACTTTCACAAATCCTGTATGCCGATGTCAAATAAACAAATTTTGAATTCGGTTGCAATAGCTAAGAAAACAAAAAAGTTTTCCATACAAAGACTTGGTTTAATGTCGGTCGTTTGTATGGCAGCTATATGATATAGTGGTCCGATCCGGACCAAACTACCACAAATCGTGTATGGCTATGTGAAATAGATAAATGTTGAATTCGGTTGCAATAGCTTGGAAAACAAAAAAATTTTCCATATAAAGACTTGTTTACACATCGGTCGTTTGTATGGCAGCTATATGATATAGTTGTCCGATCCGGATAAAACTTTTAAAAATCATGTATGGCTATCTCGAATGAATAAATGTTGAATTCGGTTGCAATAACTTGGAAAACAAAAACACGCTATTGTATTGCAGCTATATGATATAGTGGTCCGATCCGGACCAAACTACCACAAATCGTGTGTGGCTATGTGAAATAGATAAATGTTGAATTCGGTTGCAATAGCGTGGAAAACAAAAAAATTTTCCATATAAAGACTTGTTTACACATCGGTCGTTTGTATGGCAGCTATATGATATAGTGATCCGATCCGGATAAAACTTTTAAAAATCATGTATGGCTATGTCATTTGAATAAATGTTGAATTCGGTTGCAATAGGTTGGAAAACAAAAAATTTTCCATACAAAGACTTGTTTACACATCGGTCGTTTGTATGGCAGCTATATGATATAGTCATTTTGATCCGGATCAAACTTTTAAAAATCTTGTATGGCTATGTCAAATGAATAAATGTTGAATTCGGTTGCAATAGGTTAGAAAACAAAAAAATTTTCCATACAAAGACTTGTTTTCATATCGGTCGTTTCTATTGCAGCTATATGATATAGTCATTGATCCGGATCAAACTTTTAAAAATCATGTATGGCTAAGTCGCATGAATAAATGTTGAATTCGGTTGCAATGAGGTTGGAAAACAAAAAAATTGTCCATACAAAGACTTGTTTTCATATCGGTCGTTTGTATTGCAGCTATATGATATAGTGGTCCGATCCGGACCAAACTACCACAAATCGTGTGTGGCTATGTGGAATAGATAACTGTTGAATTCGGTTGCAATAGCTTGGAAAACAAAAAAATTTTCCATATAAAGACTTGTTTACATATCGGTCGTTTGTATGGCAGCTATATGATATAGTGATGCGATCCGGATAAAACTTTCAAAAATCGTGTATGGCTTGATCATTTGAAAAAATGTTGAATTCGGTGGCAATAGCTTGGAAAACAAAAAAAATTTCCATGCAAGGACTTGTTTTCATATCGGTCGTTTGTATTGCAGCTATATGATAAAGTGGTCCGATCCGGACCAAACTTTCACAAATCCTGTATGCCGATGTCAAATAAACAAATTTTGAATTCGGTTGCAATAGCTAAGAAAACAAAAAAGTTTTCCATACAAAGACTTGGTTTAATGTCGGTCGTTTGTATGGCAGCTATATGATATAGTGGTCCGATCCGGACCAAACTACCACAAATCGTGTATGGCTATGTGAAATAGATAAATGTTGAATTCGGTTGCAATAGCTTGGAAAACAAAAAAATTTTCCATATAAAGACTTGTTTACACATCGGTCGTTTGTATGGCAGCTATATGATATAGTTGTCCGATCCGGATAAAACTTTTAAAAATCATGTATGGCTATCTCGAATGAATAAATGTTGAATTCGGTTGCAATAACTTGGAAAACAAAAAACACGCTATTGTATTGCAGCTATATGATATAGTGGTCCGATCCGGACCAAACTACCACAAATCGTGTGTGGCTATGTGAAATAGATAAATGTTGAATTCGGTTGCAATAGCGTGGAAAACAAAAAAATTTTCCATATAAAGACTTGTTTACACATCGGTCGTTTGTATGGCAGCTATATGATATAGTGATCCGATCCGGATAAAACTTTTAAAAATCATGTATGGCTATGCCAATTGAATAAATGTTGAATTCGGTTGCAATAGGTTGGAAAACAAAAAAATTTTCCATACAAAGACTTGTTTACACATCGGTCGTTTGTATGGCAGCTATATGATATAGTCATTTGATCCGGATCAAACTTTTAAAAATCTTGTATGGCTATGTCAAATGAATAAATGTTGAATTCGGTTGCAATAGGTTAGAAAACAAAAAAATTTTCCATACAAAGACTTGTTTTCATATCGGTCGTTTCTATTGCAGCTATATGATATAGTCATTTGATCCGGATCAAACTTTTAAAAATCATGTATGGCTATGTCGCATGAATAAATGTTGAATTCGGTTGCAATAGGTTGGAAAACAAAAAAATTGTCCATACAAAGACTTGTTTTCATATCGGTCGTTTGTATTGCAGCTATATGATATAGTGGTCCGATCCGGACCAAACTACCACAAATCGTGTATGGCTATGTGAAATAGATAAATGTTGAATTCGGTTGCAATAGCTTGGAAAACAAAAAAATTTTCCATATAAAGACTTGTTTACACATCGGTCGTTTGTATGGCAGCTATATGATATAGTTGTCCAAACCGGATAAAACTTTTAAAAATCATGTATGGCTATCTCGAATGAATAAATGTTGAATTCGGTTGCAATAACTTGGAAAACAAAAAAATTTTCCATATAAAGACTTGTTTACACATCGGTCGTTTGTATGGCAGCTATATGATATAGTAATCCGATCCGGATAAAACTTTTAAAAATCATGTATGGCTATGTCAAATGGATAAATGTTGAATTCAGTTGCAATAGCTTAGAAAACAAAAAAATTTTCCATACAAAGACTTGTTTTCATATCGGTCGTTTGTATTGCAGCTATATGATATAGTGGTCCGATCCGGACCAAACTGCCACAAATCGTGTATGGTTATGTCAAATAGACAAGTTTTGAATTCGGTTGCAATAGCGTGGAAAACAAAAAAATTTTCCATACAAAGACTTGGTTTAATATCGGTCGTTTCTATTGCAGCTATATGATATAGTCATTTGATCCGGATGAAACTTTTAAAAATCATGTATGGCTATGTCAAATGAATAAATGTTGAATTCGGTTGCAATAGGTTGGAAAACAAAAAAATTTTCCATACAAAGACTTGTTTTCATATCGGTCGTTTGTATTGCAGCTATATGATATAGTGGTCCGATCCGGACCAAACTACCACAAATCGTGTGTGGCTATGTGAAATAGATAAATGTTGAATTCGGTTGCAATAGCGTGGAAAACAAAAAAAATTTTCCATATAAAGACTTGTTTACACATCGGTCGTTTGTATGGCAGCTATATGATATAGTGATCCGATCCGGATAAAACTTTTAAAAATCATGTATGGCTATGTCAATTGAATAAATGTTGAATTCGGTTGCAATAGGTTGGAAAACAAAAAAATTTTCCATACAAAGACTTGTTTACACATCGGTCGTTTGTATGGCAGCTATATGATATAGTCATTTGATCCGGATCAAACTTTTAAAAATCTTGTATGGCTATGTCAAATGAATAAACGTTGAATTCGGTTGCAATAGGTTAGAAAACAAAAAAAATTTTCCATACAAAGACTTGTTTTCATATCGGTCGTTTGTATTGCAGCTATATGATATAGTGGTCCGATCCGGACCAAAGTGCCACAAATCGTGTATGGCTATGTCAAGTGGACAAATTTTGAATTCGGTTGCAATAGCTTGGAAAACAAAAAAGTTTTCCATACAAAGATTTGTTTTCATATCGGTCGTTTGTATGGCAGCTATATGATATAGTCATTTGAACCGGGTCAAACTTTTAAAAATCATGTATGGCTATGTGGAATAGATAAATGTTGAATTCGGTTGCAATAGCTTGGAAAACAAAAAAATTTTCCATATAAAGACTTGTTTACATATCGGTCGTTTGTATGGCAGCTATATGATATAGTAATGCGATCCGGATAAAACTTTCAAAAATCGTGTATGGCTTGATCAATTGAAAAACTGTTGAATTCGGTGGCAATAGCTTGGAAAACAAAAAAAATTTCCATACAAGGACTTGTTTTCATATCGGTCGTTTGTATTGCAGCTATATGATAAGTGGTCCGATCCGGACCAAACTTTCACAAATCGTGTATGCCGATGTCAAATAAACAAATTTTGAATTCGGTTGCAATAGCTTGGAAAACAAAAAAGTTTTCCATACAAAGACTTGGTTTAAAGTCGGTCGTTTGTATGGCAGCTATATGATATAGTGGTCCGATCCGGACCAAACTACCACAAATCGTGTGTGGCTATGTGAAATAGATAAATGTTGAATTCGGTTGCAATAGCTTGGAAAACAAAAAAATTTTCCATATAAAGACTTGTTTACACATCGGTCGTTTGTATGGCAGCTATATGATATAGTGATCCGATCCGGATAAAACTTTTAAAAATCATAGTATGGCTATCTCGAATGGATAAATGTTGAATTCGGTTGCAATAACTTGGAAAACAAAAAAATTTTCCATATAAAGACTTGTTTACACATCGGTCGTTTGTATGGCAGCTATATGATATAGTGATCCGATCCGGATAAAACTTTTAAAAATCATGTATGGCTATGTCAAATGGATAAATGTTAAATTCAGTTGCAATAGCTTAGAAAACAAAAAAAATTTTCCATACAAAGACTTGGTTTAATGTCGGTCGTTTGTATGGCAGCTATATGATATAGTGGTCCGATCCGGACCAAACTACCACAAATTGTGTATGCCGATGTCAAATAAACAAATTTTGAATTCGGTTGCAATAGCTAAGAAAACAAAAAAGTTTTCCATACAAAGACTTGGTTTAATGTCGGTCGTTTGTATGGCAGCTATATGATATAGTGGTCCGATCCGGACCAAACTATCACAAATCGTGTTCGGCTATGTGAAATAGATAAATGTTGAATTCGGTTGCAATAGCTTGGAAAACAAAAAAATTTTCCATATAAAGACTTGTTTACACATCGGTCGTTTGTATGGCAGCTATATGATATAGTGATCCGATCCGGATAAAACTTTTAAAAATCATGTATGGCTATCTCGAATGGATAAATGTTGAATTCGGTTGCAATAACTTGGAAAACAAAAAAATTTTCCATACAAAGACTTGTTTTCATATCGGTCGTTTGTATGGCAGCTATATGATATAGTGGTCCGATCCAGACCAAACTGCCACAAATCGTGTATAGTTATGTCAAATAGACAAGTTTTGAATTCGGTTGCAATAGCGTGGAAAACAAAAAAATTTTCCATACAAAGACTTGGTTTAATATCGGTCGTTTGTATGGCAGCTATATGATATAGTCATTTGATCCGGATGAAACTTTTAAAAATCATGTATGGCTATGTCAAATGAATAAATGTTGAATTCGGTTGCAATAGGTTGGAAAACAAAAAAATTTTCCATACAAAGACTTGTTTTCATATCGGTCGTTTGTATTGCAGCTATATGATATAGTGGTCCGATCCGGACCAAACTACCACAAATCGTGTGTGGCTATGTGAAATAGATAAATTTTGAATTCGGTTGAAATAGCGTGGAAAACAAAAAAATTTTCCATACAAAGACTTGGTTTAATATCGGTCGTTTCTATTGCAGCTATATGATATAGACATTTGATCCGGATCAAACTTTTTAAAAATCATGTATGGCTATGTCAAATGAATAAATGTTGAATTCGGTTGCAATAGGTTGGAAAACAAAAAAATTTTCCATACAAAGACTTGTTTTCATATCGGTCGTTTGTATTGCAGCTATATGATATAGTGGTCCGATCCGGACCAAACTACCACAAATCGTGTGTGGCTATGTGAAATAGATAAATTTTGAATTCGGTTGAAATAGCGTGGAAAACAAAAAATTTTCCATATAAAGACTTGTTTACACATCGGTCGTTTGTATGGCAGCTATATGATATAGTGATCCGATCCGGATAAAACTTTTAAAAATCATGTATGGCTATGTCAATTGAATAAATGTTGAATTCGGTTGCAATAGGTTGGAAAACAAAAAAATTTTCCATACAAAGACTTGTTTACACATCGGTCGTTTGTATGGCAGCTATATGATATAGTCATTTGATCCGAATCAAACTTTTAAAAATCTTGTATGGCTATGTCAAATGAATAAATGTTGAATTCGGTTGCAATAGCTTAGAAAACAAAAAAATTTTCCATACAAAGACTTGGTTTAATGTCGGTCGTTTGTATGGCAGCTATATGATATAGTGGTCCGATCCGGACCAAACTACCACAAATCGTGTATGGCTATGTCAAATAGACAAGTTTTGAATTCGGTTGCAATAGCGTGGAAAACAAAAAATTTTCCATACAAAGACTTGGTTTAATATCGGTCGTTTCTATTGCAGCTATATGATATAGTCATTTGATCCGGATCAAACTTTTAAAAATCATGTATGGCTATGTCAAATGAATAAATGTTGAATTCGGTTGCAATAGCTTGGAAAACAAAAAATTTTCCATATAAAGACTTGTTTACACATCGGTCGTTTGTATGGCAGCTATATGATATAGTGATCCGATCCGGATAAAACTTTTAAAAATCATGTATGGCTATCTCGAATGGATAAATGTTGAATTCGGTTGCAATAACTTGGAAAACAAAAAAATTTTCCATATAAAGACTTGTTTACACATCGGTCGTTTGTATGGCAGCTATATGATATAGTGATCCGATCCGGATAAAACTTTTAAAAATCATGTATGGCTATCTCGAATGGATAAATGTTGAATTCGGTTGCAATAACTTGGAAAACAAAAAAATTTTCCATACAAAGACTTGTTTTCATATCGGTCGTTTGTATTGCAGCTATATGATATAGTGGTCCGATCCGGACCAAACTGCCACAAATTGTGTATGGTTATGTCAAATAGACAAGTTTTGAATTCGGTTGCAATAGCGTGGAAAACAAAAAAATTTTCCATACAAAGACTTGGTTTAATATCGGTCGTTTCTATTGCAGCTATATGATATAGTCATTTGATCCGGATGAAACTTTTAAAAATCATGTATGGCTATGTCAAATGAATAAATGTTGAATTCGGTTGCAATAGGTTGGAAAACAAAAAAATTTTCCATACAAAGACTTGTTTTCATATCGGTCGTTTGTATTGCAGCTATATGATATAGTGGTCCGATCCGGACCAAACTACCACAAATCGTGTGTAGCTATGTGAAATAGATAAATTTTGAATTCGGTTGCAATAGCGTGGAAAACAAAAAAATTTTCCATATAAAGACTTGTTTACACATCGGTCGTTTGTATGGCAGCTATATGATATAGTGATCCGATCCGGATAAAACTTTTAAAAATCATGTCTGGCTATGTCAATTGAATAAATGTTGAATTCGGTTGCAATAGGTTGGAAAACAAAAAAATTTTCCATACAAAGACTTGTTTACACATCGGTCGTTTGTATGGCAGCTATATGATATAGTCATTTGATCCGGATCAAACTTTTAAAAATCTTGTATGGCTATGTCAAATGAATAAATGTTGAATTCGGTTGCAATAGCTTAGAAAACAAAAAAATTTTCCATACAAAGACTTGGTTTAATGTCGGTCGTTTGTATGGCAGCTATATGATATAGTGGTCCGATCCGGACCAAACTACCACAAATCGTGTATGGCTATCTCGAATGGATAAATGTTGAATTCGGTTGCAATAGCGTGGAAAACAAAAAAATTTTCCATACAAAGACTTGGTTTAATATCGGTCGTTTCTATTGCAGCTATATGATATAGTCATTTGATCCGGATCAAACTTTTAAAAATCATGTATGGCTATGTCAAATGAATCAATGTTGAATTCGGTTGCAATAGGTTGGAAAACAAAAAAATTGTCCATACAAAGACTTGTTTACACATCGGTCGTTTGTATGGCAGCTATATGATATAGTGATCCGATCCGGATAAAACTTTTAAAAATCATGTATGGCTATCTCGAATGGATAAATGTTGAATTCGGTTGCAATAACTTGGAAAACAAAAAAATTTTCCATATAAAGACTTGTTTACACATCGGTCGTTTGTATGGCAGCTATATGATATAGTGATCCGATCCGGATAAAACTTTTAAAAATCATGTATGGCTATGTCAAATGGATAAATGTTGAATTCAGTTGCAATAGCTTAGAAAACAAAAAAATTTTCCATACAAAGACTTGGTTTAATGTCGGTCGTTTGTATGGCAGCTATATGATATAGTGGTCCGATCCGGACCAAACTACCACAAATCGTGTATGGCTATGTCAAATAGACAAGTTTTGAATTCGGTTGCAATAGCGTGGAAAACAAAAAAAATTTTCCATACAAAGACTTGGTTTAATATCGGTCGTTTCTATTGCAGCTATATGATATAGACATTTGATCCGGATCAAACTTTTAAAAATCATGTATGGCTATGTCGCATGAATAAATGTTGAATTCGGTTGCAATAGGTTGGAAAACAAAAAAATTGTCCATACAAAGACTTGTTTTCATATCGGTCGTTTGTATTGCAGCTATATGATATAGTGGTCCGATCCGGACCAAACTACCGCAAATCGTGTGTGGCTATGTGGAATAGATAAATGTTGAATTCGGTTGCAATAGCGTGGAAAACAAAAAAATTTTCCATATAAAGACTTGTTTACATATCGGTCGTTTGTATGGCAGCTATATGATATAGTGATGCGATCCGGATAAAACTTTCAAAAATCGTGTATGGCTTGATCATTTGAAAAAATGTTGAATTCGGTGGCAATAGCTTGGAAAACAAAAAAAATTTCCATACAAGGACTTGTTTTCATATCGGTCGTTTGTATTGCAGCTATATGATAAGTGGTCCGATCCGGACCAAACTTTCACAAATCGTGTATGCCGATGTCAAATAAACAAATTTTGAATTCGGTTGCAATAGCTAAGAAAACAAAAAAGTTTTCCATACAAAGACTTGGTTTAATGTCGGTCGTTTGTATGGCAGCTATATGATATAGTGGTCCGATCCGGACCAAACTATCACAAATCGTGTTTGGCTATGTGAAATAGATAAATGTTGAATTCGGTTGCAATAGCTTGGAAAACAAAAAAAATTTTCCATATAAAGACTTGTTTACACATCGGTCGTTTGTATGGCAGCTATATGATATAGTGATCCGATCCGGATAAAACTTTTAAAAATCATGTATGGCTATCTCGAATGGATAAATGTTGAATTCGGTTGCAATAACTTGGAAAACAAAAAAATTTTCCATACAAAGACTTGTTTTCATATCGGTCGTTTGTATTGCAGCTATATGATATAGTGGTCCGATCCGGACCAAACTGCCACAAATCGTGTATGGTTATGTCAAATAGACAAGTTTTGAATTCGGTTGCAATAGCGTGGAAAACAAAAAAATTTTCCATACAAAGACTTGGTTTAATATCGGTCGTTTCTATTGCAGCTATATGATATAGTCATTTGATCCGGATGAAACTTTTAAAAATCATGTATGGCTATGTCAAATGAATAAATGTTGAATTCGGTTGCAATAGGTTGGAAAACAAAAAAAATTTTCCATACAAAGACTTGTTTTCATATCGGTCGTTTGTATTGCAGCTATATGATATAGTGGTCCGATCCGGACCAAACTACCACAAATCGTGTGTAGCTATGTGAAATAGATAAATTTTGAATTCGGTTGCAATAGCGTGGAAAACAAAAAAATTTTCCATATAAAGACTTGTTTACACATCGGTCGTTTGTATGGCAGCTATATGATATAGTGATCCGATCCGGATAAAACTTTTAAAAATCATGTATGGCTATGTCAATTGAATAAATGTTGAATTCGGTTGCAATAGGTTGGAAAACAAAAAAATTTTCCATACAAAGACTTGTTTACACATCGGTCGTTTGTATGGCAGCTATATGATATAGTCATTTGATCCGGATCAAACTTTTAAAAATCTTGTATGGCTATGTCAAATGAATAAATGTTGAATTCGGTTGCAATAGCTTAGAAAACAAAAAATTTTCCATACAAAGACTTGGTTTAATGTCGGTCGTTTGTATGGCAGCTATATGATATAGTGGTCCGATCCGGACCAAACTACCGCAAATCGTGTATGGCTATGTCAAATAGACAAGTTTTGAATTCGGTTGCAATAGCGTGGAAAACAAAAAAATTTTCCATACAAAGACTTGGTTTAATATCGGTCGTTTCTATTGCAGCTATATGATATAGTCATTTGATCCGGATCAAACTTTTAAAAATCATGTATGGCTATGTCAAATGAATCAATGTTGAATTCGGTTGCAATAGGTTGGAAAACAAAAAAATTGTCCATACAAAGACTTGTTTTCATATCGGTCGTTTGTATTGCAGCTATATGATATAGTGGTCCGATCCGGACCAAACTACCACAAATCGTGTGTGGCTATGTGGAATAGATAAATGTTGAATTCGGTTGCAATAGCTTGGAAAACAAAAAAATTTTCCATATAAAGACTTGTTTAAAAAAATCGTGTATGGCTTGATCATTTGTAAAAATGTTGAATTCGGTGGCAATAGCTTGGAAAACAAAAAAAATTTCCATACAAGGACTTGTTTTCATATCGGTCGTTTGTATTGCAGCTATATGATAAGTGGTCCGATCCGGAATAAACTTTCACAAATCGTGTATGCCGATGTCAGATAAACAAATTTTGAATTCGGTTGCAATAGCTAAGAAAACAAAAAAGTTTTCCATACAAAGACTTGGTTTAATGTCGGTCGTTTGTATGGCAGCTATATGATATAGTGGTCCGATCCGGACCAAACTATCACAAATCGTGTTTGGCTATGTGAAATAGATAAATGTTGAATTCGGTTGCAATAGCTTGGAAAACAAAAAAATTTTCCATATAAAGACTTGTTTACACATCGGTCGTTTGTATGGCAGCTATATGATATAGTGATCCGATCCGGATAAAACTTTTAAAAATCATGTATGGCTATCTCGAATGGATAAATGTTGAATTCGGTTGCAATAACTTGGAAAACAAAAAAATTTTCCATACAAAGACTTGTTTTCATATCGGTCGTTTGTATTGCAGCTATATGATATAGTGGTCCGATCCGGACCAAACTGCCACAAATCGTGTATGGTTATGTCAAATAGACAAGTTTTGAATTCGGTTGCAATAGCGTGGAAAACAAAAAAATTTTCCATACAAAGACTTGGTTTAATATCGGTCGTTTCTATTGCAGCTATATGATATAGTCATTTGATCCGGATGAAACTTTTAAAAATCATGTATGGCTATGTCAATTGAATAAATGTTGAATTCGGTTGCAATAGGTTGGAAAACAAAAAAATTTTCCATACAAAGACTTGTTTACACATCGGTCGTTTGTATGGCAGCTATATGATATAGTCATTTGATCCGGATCAAACTTTTAAAAATCTTGTATGGCTATGTCAAATGAATAAATGTTGAATTCGGTTGCAATAGCTTAGAAAACAACAAAATTTTCCATACAAAGACTTGGTTTAATGTCGGTCGTTTGTATGGCAGCTATATGATATAGTGGTCCGATCCAGACCAAACTACCACAAATCGTGTATGGCTATGTCAAATAGACAAGTTTTGAATTCGGTTGCAATAGCGTGGAAAACAAAAAAATTTTCCATACAAAGACTTGGTTTAATATCGGTCGTTTCTATTGCAGCTATATGATATAGTCATTTGATCCGGATCAAACTTTTAAAAATCATGTATGGCTATGTCAAATGAATAAATGTTGAATTCGGTTGCAATAGGTTGGAAAACAAAAAAATTGTCCATACAAAGACTTGTTTTCATATCGGTCGTTTGTATTGCAGCTATATGATATAGTGGTCCGATCCGGACCAAACTACCACAAATCGTGTGTGGCTATGTGGAATAGATAAATGTTGAATTCGGTTGCAATAGCTTGGAAAACAAAAAAATTTTCCATATAAAGACTTGTTTACACATCGGTCGTTTGTATGGCAGCTATATGATATAGTGATCCGATCCGGATAAAACTTTTAAAAATCATGTATGGCTATCTCGAATGGATAAATGTTGAATTCGGTTGCAATAACTTGGAAAACAAAAAAATTTTCCATACAAAGACTTGTTTTCATATCGGTCGTTTGTATTGCAGCTATATGATATAGTGGTCCGATCCGGACCAAACTGCCACAAATCGTGTATGGTTATGTCAAATAGACAAGTTTTGAATTCGGTTGCAATAGCGTGGAAAACAAAAAAATTTTCCATACAAAGACTTGGTTTAATATCGGTCGTTTCTATTGCAGCTATATGATATAGTCATTTGATCCGGATGAAACTTTTTAAAAATCATGTATGGCTATGTCAATTGAATAAATGTTGAATTCGGTTGCAATAGGTTGGAAAACAAAAAAATTTTCCATACAAAGACTTGTTTACACATCGGTCGTTTGTATGGCAGCTATATGATATAGTCATTTGATCCGGATCAAACTTTTAAAAATCTTGTATGGCTATGTCAAATGAATAAATGTTGAATTCGGTTGCAATAGCTTAGAAAACAACAAAATTTTCCATACAAAGACTTGGTTTAATGTCGGTCGTTTGTATGGCAGCTATATGATATAGTGGTCCGATCCAGACCAAACTACCACAAATCGTGTATGGCTATGTCAAATAGACAAGTTTTGAATTCGGTTGCAATAGCGTGGAAAACAAAAAATTTTCCATACAAAGACTTGGTTTAATATCGGTCGTTTCTATTGCAGCTATATGATATAGTCATTTGATCCGGATCAAACTTTTAAAAATCATGTATGGCTATGTCAAATGAATAAATGTTGAATTCGGTTGCAATAGGTTGGAAAACAAAAAAATTGTCCATACAAAGACTTGTTTTCATATCGGTCGTTTGTATTGCAGCTATATGATATAGTGGTCCGATCCGGACCAAACTACCACAAATCGTGTGTGGCTATGTGGAATAGATAAATGTTGAATTCGGTTGCAATAGCTTGGAAAACAAAAAAAAATTCCATATAAAGACTTGTTTACATATCGGTCGTTTGTATGGCAGCTATATGATATAGTGATGCGATCCGGATAAAACTTTCAAAAATCGTGTATGGCTTGATCATTTGTAAAAATGTTGAATTCGGTGGCAATAGCTTGGAAAACAAAAAAAATTTCCATACAAGGACTTGTTTTCATATCGGTCGTTTGTATTGCAGCTATATGATAAGTGGTCCGATCCGGACCAAACTTTCACAAATCGTGTATGCCGATGTCAAATAAACAAATTTTGAATTCGGTTGCAATAGCTAAGAAAACAAAAAAGTTTTCCATACAAAGACTTGGTTTAATGTCGGTCGTTTGTATGGCAGCTATATGATATAGTGGTCCGATCCGGACCAAACTATCACAAATCGTGTTTGGCTATGTGAAATAGATAAATGTTGAATGCGGTTGCAATAGCTTGAAAAACAAAAAAATTTTCCATATAAAGACTTGTTTAAACATCGGTCGTTTGTATGGCAGCTATATGATATAGTGATCCGATCCGGATACAACTTTTAAAAATCATGTATGGCTATCTCGAATGGATAAATGTTGAATTCGGTTGCAATAACTTGGAAAACAAAAAAATTTTCCATACAAAGACTTGTTTTCATATCGGTCGTTTGTATTGCAGCTATATGATATAGTGGTCCGATCCGGACCAAACTACCACAAATCGTGTGTGGCTATGTGAAATAGATAAATGTTGAATTCGGTTGCAATAGCGTGGAAAACAAAAAAATTTTCCATATAAAGACTTGTTTACACATCGGTCGTTTGTATGGCAGCTATATGATATAGTGATCCGATCCGGATAAAACTTTTAAAAATCATGTATGGCTATCTCGAATGGATTAATGTTGAATTCGGTTGCAATAACTTGGAAAACAAAAAAATTTTCCATACAAAGACTTGTTTTCATATCGGTCGTTTGTATTGCAGCTATATGATATAGTGGTCCGATCCGGACCAAACTACCACAAATCGTGTGTGGCTATGTGAAATAGATAAATGTTGAATTCGGTTGCAATAGCGTGGAAAACAAAAAAATTTTCCATATAAAGACTTGTTTTCATATAGGTCGTTTGTATTGCAGCTATATGATATAGTGGTCCGATCCAGACCAAAGTGCCACAAATCGTGTATGGCTATGTCAAGTGGACAAATTTTGAATTCGGTTGCAATAGCTTGGAAAACAAAAAGTTTTCCATACAAAGACTTGTTTTCATATCGGTCGTTTGTATGGCAGCTATATGATATAGTCATTTGAACCGGGTCAAACTTTTAAAAATCATGTATGGCTATGTGGAATAGATAAATGTTGAATTCGGTTGCAATAGCTTGGAAAACAAAAAAATTTTCCATATAAAGACTTGTTTACATATCGGTCGTTTGTATGGCAGCTATATGATATAGTGATGCGATCCGGATAAAACTTTCAAAAATCGTGTATGGCTTGATCAATTGAAAAAATGTTGAATTCGGTGGCAATAGCTTTGAAAACAAAAAAAATTTCCATACAAGGACTTGTTTTCATATCGGTCGTTTGTATTGCAGCTATATGATAAGTGGTCCGATCCGGACCAAACTTTTACAAATCGTGTATGCCGATGTCAAAAAAACAAATTTTGAATTCGGTTGCAATAGCTTGGAAAACAAAAAAGTTTTCCATACAAAGACTTGGTTTAAAGTCGGTCGTTTGTATGGCAGCTATATGATATAGTGGTCCGATCCGGACCAAACTACCACAAATCGTGTATGGCTATGTGAAATAGATAAATGTTGAATTCGGTTGCAATAACTTGGAAAACAAAAAATTTTCCATATAAAGACTTGTTTACACATCGGTCGTTTGTATGGCAGCTATATGGTATAGTGATCCGATCCGGATAAAACTTTTAAAAATCATGTATGGCTATGTCAAATGGATAAATGTTAAATTCAGTTGCAATAGCTTAGAAAACAAAAAAATTTTCCATACAAAGACTTGGTTTAATGTCGGTCGTTTGTATGGCAGCTATATGATATAGTGGTCCGATCCGGACCAAACTACCACAAATCGTGTATGGCTATGTGAAAGAGATAAATGTTGAATTCGGTTGCAATAACTTGGAAAACAAAAAAGTTTTCCATATAAAGACTTGTTTACACATCGGTCGTTTGTATGGCAGCTATATGATATAGTCATTTGATCCGGATCAAACTTTTAAAAATTATGTATGGCTATGTCAAATGAATAAATGTTGAATTCAGTTGCAATAGCTTAGAAAACAAAAAAATTTTCCATACAAAGACTTGTTTTC
This sequence comes from Drosophila merina, assembly GCA_035047645.1. Classification (NCBI taxonomy): domain Eukaryota; kingdom Metazoa; phylum Arthropoda; class Insecta; order Diptera; family Drosophilidae; genus Drosophila; species Drosophila merina. Next base: position 2,114,506 of record JAWNPH010000076.1, on the reverse strand, counting down.
ATATCGGTCGTTTGTATTGCAGCTATATGATATAGTCATTTGATCCGGATCAAACTTTTAAAAATTATGTATGGCTATGTCAAATGAATAAATGTTGAATTCGGTTGCAATAGGTTGGAAAACAAAAAAATTGTCCATACAAAGACTTGTTTTCATATCGGTCGTTTGTATTGCAGCTATATGATATAGTGATCTCCGGACCAAACTACCACAAATCGTGTATGGCTTGATCATTTGAAAAAATGTTGAATTCGGTGGCAATAGCTTGGAAAACAAAAAAATTTCCATACAAGGACTTGTTTTCATATCGGTCGTTTGTATTGCAGCTATATGATATAGTAGTCCGATCCGGACCAAACTGCCACAAATCGTGTATGGTTATGTCAAATAGACAAGTTTTGAATTCGGTTGCAATAGCGTGGAAAACAAAAAAATTTTCCATACAAAGACTTGGTTTAATATCGGTCGTTTCTATTGCAGCTATATGATATAGTCATTTGATCCGGATCAAACTTTTAAAAATGATGTATGGCTATGTCAAATGAATAAATGTTGAATTCGGTTGCAATAGGTTGGAAAACAAAAAAATTGTCCATACAAAGACTTGTTTTCATATCGGTCGTTTGTATTGCAGCTATATGATATAGTGATCTCCGGACCAAACTACCACAAATCGTGTGTGGCTATGTGGAATAGATAAATGTTGAATTCGGTTGCAATAGCGTGGAAAACAAAAAAATTTTCCATATAAAGACTTGTTTACATATCGGTCGTTTGTATGGCAGCTATATGATATAGTGATGCGATCCGGATAAAACTTTCAAAAATCGTGTATGGCTTGATCATTTGAAAAAATGTTGAATTCGGTGGCAATAGCTTGGAAAACAAAAAAAATTTCCATACAAGGACTTGTTTTCATATCGGTCGTTTGTATTGCAGCTATATGATAAGTGGTCCGATCCGGACCAAACTTTCACAAATCGTGTTTGGCTATGTGAAATAGATAAATGTTGAATTCGGTTGCAATAGCTTGGAAAACAAAAAAATTTTCCATATAAAGACTTGTTTACACATCGGTCGTTTGTATGGCAGCTATATGGTATAGTGATCCGATCCGGATAAAACTTTTAAAAATCATGTATGCCGATGTCAAATAAACAAATTTTGAATTCGGTTGCAATAGCTAAGAAAACAAAAAAGTTTTCCATACAAAGACTTGGTTTAATGTCGGTCGTTTGTATGGCAGCTATATGATATAGTGGTCCGATCCGGACCAAACTACCACAAATCGTGTTTGGCTATGTGAAATAGATAAATGTTGAATTCGGTTGCAATAGCTTGGAAAACAAAAAAATTTTCCATATAAAGACTTGTTTACACATCGGTCGTTTGTATTGCAGCTATATGATATAGTGATCCGATCCGGATAAAACTTTTAAAAATCATGTATGGCTATCTCGAATGGATAAATGTTAAATTCAGTTGCAATAGCTTAGAAAACAAAAAAATTTTCCATACAAAGACTTGGTTTAATGTCGGTCGTTTGTATGGCAGCTATATGATATAGTGGTCCGATCCGGACCAAACTACCACAAATCGTGTATGGCTATGTGAAAGAGATAAATGTTGAATTCGGTTGCAATAACTTGGAAAACAAAAAAGTTTTCCATATAAAGACTTGTTTACACATCGGTCGTTTGTATGGCAGCTATATGATATAGTCATTTGATCCGGATCAAACTTTTAAAAATTATGTATGGCTATGTCAAATGAATAAATGTTGAATTCAGTTGCAATAGCTTAGAAAACAAAAAATTTTCCATACAAAGACTTGTTTTCATATCGGTCGTTTGTATTGCAGCTATATGATATAGTCATTTGATCCGGATCAAACTTTTAAAAATTATGTATGGCTATGTCAAATGAATAAATGTTGAATTCGGTTGCAATAGGTTGGAAAACAAAAAAATTGTCCATACAAAGACTTGTTTTCATATCGGTCGTTTGTATTGCAGCTATATGATATAGTGATCTCCGGACCAAACTACCACAAATCGTGTATGGCTTGATCATTTGAAAAAATGTTGAATTCGGTGGCAATAGCTTGGAAAACAAAAAAAATTTCCATACAAGGACTTGTTTTCATATCGGTCGTTTGTATTGCAGCTATATGATATAGTAGTCCGATCCGGACCAAACTGCCACAAATCGTGTATGGTTATGTCAAATAGACAAGTTTTGAATTCGGTTGCAATAGCGTGGAAAACAAAAAAATTTTCCATACAAAGACTTGGTTTAATATCGGTCGTTTCTATTGCAGCTATATGATATAGTCATTTGATCCGGATCAAACTTTTAAAAATGATGTATGGCTATGTCAAATGAATAAATGTTGAATTCGGTTGCAATAGGTTGGAAAACAAAAAAATTGTCCATACAAAGACTTGTTTTCATATCGGTCGTTTGTATTGCAGCTATATGATATAGTGATCTCCGGACCAAACTACCACAAATCGTGTGTGGCTATGTGGAATAGATAAATGTTGAATTCGATTGCAATAGCGTGGAAAACAAAAAAATTTTCCATATAAAGACTTGTTTACATATCGGTCGTTTGTATGGCAGCTATATGATATAGTGATGCGATCCGGATAAAACTTTCAAAAATCGTGTATGGCTTGATCATTTGAAAAAATGTTGAATTCGGTGGCAATAGCTTGGAAAACAAAAAAAATTTCCATACAAGGACTTGTTTTCATATCGGTCGTTTGTATTGCAGCTATATGATAAGTGGTCCGATCCGGACCAAACTTTCACAAATCGTGTTTGGCTATGTGAAATAGATAAATGTTGAATTCGGTTGCAATAGCTTGGAAAACAAAAAAATTTTCCATATAAAGACTTGTTTACACATCGGTCGTTTGTATGGCAGCTATATGGTATAGTGATCCGATCCGGATAAAACTTTTAAAAATCATGTATGCCGATGTCAAATAAACAAATTTTGAATTCGGTTGCAATAGCTAAGAAAACAAAAAAGTTTTCCATACAAAGACTTGGTTTAATGTCGGTCGTTTGTATGGCAGCTATATGATATAGTGGTCCGATCCGGACCAAACTACCACAAATCGTGTTTGGCTATGTGAAATAGATAAATGTTGAATTCGGTTGCAATAGCTTGGAAAACAAAAAAATTTTCCATATAAAGACTTGTTTACACATCGGTCGTTTGTATTGCAGCTATATGATATAGTGATCCGATCCGGATAAAACTTTTAAAAATCATGTATGGCTATCTCGAATGGATAAATGTTGAATTCGGTGGCAATAGCTTGGAAAACAAAAAAAATTTCCATACAAGGACTTGTTTTCATATCGGTCGTTTGTATTGCAGCTATATGATATAGTGGTCCGATCCGGACCAAACTACCACAAATCGTGTGTGGCTATGTGAAATAGATAAATGTTGAATTCGGTTGCAATAGCGTGGAAAACAAAAAAATTTTCCATACAAAGACTTGTTTTCATATCGGTCGTTTCTATTGCAGCTATATGATATAGTAATTTTATCCGGATGAAACTTTCAAAAATCATGTATGGCTATGTCAATTGAATAAATGTTGAATTCGGTTGCAATAGGTTGGAAAACAAAAAAATTTTCCATACAAAGACTTGTTTACACATCGGTCGTTTGTATGGCAGCTATATGATATAGTCATTTGATCCGGATAAAACTTTTAAAAATCTTGTATGGCTATGTCAAATGAATAAATGTTGAATTCGGTTGCAATAGGTTAGAAAACAAAAAAATTTTCCATACAAAGACTTGTTTTCATATCGGTCGTTTGTATTGCAGCTATATGATATAGTGGTCCGATCCGGACCAAAGTGCCACAAATCGTGTATGGCTATGTCAAGTGGACAAATTTTGAATTCGGTTGCAATAGCTTGGAAAACAAAAAAGTTTTTCATACAAAGACTTGTTTTCATATCGGTCGTTTGTATGGCAGCTATATGATATAGTCATTTGAACCGGGTCAAACTTTTAAAAATCATGTATGGCTATGTGGAATAGATAAATGTTGAATTCGGTTGCAATAGCTTGGAAAACAAAAAAATTTTCCATATAAAGACTTGTTTACACATCGGTAGTTTCTATTGCAGCTATATGATATAGTCATTTGATCCGGATGAAACTTTTAAAAATCATGTATGGCTATCTCGAATGGATAAATGTTGAATTCGGTTGCAATAGCTTGGAAAACAAAAAAATTTTCCATATAAAGACTTGTTTACACATCGGTAGTTTCTATTGCAGCTATATGATATAGTCATTTGATCCGGATGAAACTTTTAAAAATCATGTATGGCTATGTCAAATGAATAAATGTTGAATTCGGTTGCAATAGGTTGGAAAACAAAAAAATTTTCCATACAAAGACTTGTTTTCATATCGGTCGTTTGTATTGCAGCTATATGATATAGTGGCCTGATCCGGACCAAACTACCACAAATCGTATGTGGCTATGTGAAATAGATAAATGTTGAATTCGGTTGCAATAGCGTGGAAAACAAAAAAATTTTCCATACAAAGACTTGGTTTAATATCGGTCGTTTCTATTGCAGCTATATGATATAGTCATTTGATCCGGATGAAACTTTCAAAAATCATGTATGGCTATGTCAAATGAATAAATGTTGAATTCGGTTGCAATAGGTTAGAAAACAAAAAAATTTTCCATACAAAGACTTGTTTTCATATCGGTCGTTTGTATGGCAGCTATATGATATAGTCATTTGATCCGGATCAAACTTTTAAAAATCTTGTATGGCTATGTCAAATGAATAAATGTTGAATTCGGTTGCAATAGGTTAGAAAACAAAAAAATTTTCCATACAAAGACTTGTTTTCATATCGGTCGTTTGTATTGCAGCTATATGATATAGTGGTCCGATCCGGACCAAAGTGCCACAAATCGTGTATGGCTATGTCAAATAAACAAATTTTGAATTCGGTTGCAATAGCTTGGAAAACAAAAAAGTTTTTCATACAAAGACTTGTTTTCATATCGGTCGTTTGTATGGCAGCTATATGATATAGTCATTTGAACCGGGTCAAACTTTTAAAAATCATGTATGGCTATGTGGAATAGATAAATGTTGAATTCGGTTGCAATAGCTTGGAAAACAAAAAAATTTTCCATATAAAGACTTGTTTACATATCGGTCGTTTGTATGGCAGCTATATGATATAGTGATGCGATCCGGATAAAACTTTCAAAAATCGTGTATGGCTTGATCAATTGAAAAAATGTTGAATTCGGTGGCAATAGCTTGGAAAACAAAAAAAATTTCCATACAAGGACTTGTTTTCATATCGGTCGTTTGTATTGCAGCTATATGATAAGTGGTCCGATCCGGACCAAACTTTCACAAATCGTGTATGCCGATTTCAAATAAACAAATTTTGAATTCGGTTGCAATAGCTTGGAAAACAAAAAAGTTTTCCATACAAAGACTTGGTTTAAAGTCGGTCGTTTGTATGGCAGCTATATGATATAGTGGTCCGATCCGGACCAAACTACCACAAATCGTGTATGGCTATGTGAAATAAATAAATTTTGAATTCGGTTGCAATAGCTTGGAAAACAAAAAAATTTTCCATATAAAGACTTGTTTACACATCGGTCGTTTGTATGGCAGCTATATGATATAGTGATCCGATCCGGATAAAACTTTTAAAAATCATGTATGGCTATCTCGAATGGATAAATGTTGAATTCGGTTGCAATAACTTGGAAAACAAAAAAATTTTCCATATAAAGACTTGTTTACACATCGGTCGTTTGTATGGCAGCTATATGGTATAGTGATCCGATCCGGATAAAACTTTTAAAAATCATGTATGGCTATGTCCAATGGATAAATGTTAAATTCAGTTGCAATAGCTTAGAAAACAAAAAAATTTTCCATACAAAGACTTGGTTTAATATCGGTCGTTTCTACTGCAGCTATATGATATAGTCATTTGAACCGGATCAAACTTTTAAAAATCATGTATGGCTATGTCAAATGAATAAATGTTGAATTCGGTTTCAATAACTTGGAAAACAAAAAAGTTTTCCATATAAAGACTTGTTTACACATCGGTCGTTTGTATGGCAGCTATATGATATAGTAATCCGATCCGGATAAAACTTTTAAAAATCATGTATGGCTATGTCAAATGGATAAAAGTTGAATTCAGTTGCAATAGCTTAGAAAACAAAAAAATTTTCCATACAAAGACTTGTTTTCATATCGGTCGTTTGTATTGCAGCTATATGATATAGTGGTCCGATCCGGACCAAACTGCCACAAATCGTGTATGGTTATGTCAAATAGACAAGTTTTGAATTCGGTTGCAATAGCGTGGAAAACAAAAAAATTTTCCATACAAAGACTTGGTTTAATATCGGTCGTTTCTACTGCAGCTATATGATATAGTCATTTGAACCGGATCAAACTTTTAAAAATCATGTATGGCTATGTCAAATGAATAAATGTTGAATTCGGTTTCAATAACTTGGAAAACAAAAAAGTTTTCCATATAAAGACTTGTTTACACATCGGTCGTTTGTATGGCAGCTATATGATATAGTGGTCCGATCCGGATAAAACTTTTAAAAATCATGTATGGCTATGTCAAATGAATAAATGTTGAATTCGGTTGCAATAGGTTGGAAAACAAAAAAATTTTCCATACAAAGACTTGTTTTCATATCGGTCGTTTGTATTGCAGCTATATGATATAGTGGTCCGATCCGGACCAAACTACCACAAATCGTGTGTGGCTATGTGAAATAGATAAATGTTGAATTCGGTTGCAATAGCGTGGAAAACAAAAAAATTTTCCATATAAAGACTTGTTTACACATCGGTCGTTTGTATGGCAGCTATATGATATAGTGATCCGATCCGGATAAAACTTTTAAAAATCATGTATGGCTATGTCAATTGAATTAATGTTGAATTCGGTTGCAATAGGTTGGAAAACAAAAAAATTTTCCATACAAAGACTTGTTTTCATATCGGTCGTTTGTATGGCAGCTATATGATATAGTGATGCGATCCGGATAAAACTTTCAAAAATCGTGTATGGCTTGATCAATTGAAAAAATGTTGAATTCGGTGGCAATAGCTTTGAAAACAAAAAAAATTTCCATACAAGGACTTGTTTTCATATCGGTCGTTTGTATTGCAGCTATATGATAAGTGGTCCGATTCGGACCAAACTTTCACAAATCGTGTATGCCGATGTCAAATAAACAAATTTTGAATTCGGTTGCAATAGCTTGGAAAACAAAAAAGTTTTCCATACAAAGACTTGGTTTAAAGTCGGTCGTTTGTATGGCAGCTATATGATATAGTGGTCCGATCCGGACCAAACTACCACAAATCGTGTATGGCTATGTGAAATAGATAAATGTTGAATTCGGTTGCAATAACTTGGAAAACAAAAAAATTTTCCATATAAAGACTTGTTTACACATCGGTCGTTTGTATGGCAGCTATATGGTATAGTGATCCGATCCGGATAAAACTTTTAAAAATCATGTATGGCTATGTCAAATGAATAAATGTTGAATTCGGTTGCAATAGGTTAGAAAACAAAAAAATTTTCCATACAAAGACTTGTTTTCATATCGGTCGTTTGTATTGCAGCTATATGATATAGTGGTCCGATCCGGACCAAAGTGCCACAAATCGTGTATGGCTATGTCAAGTGGACAAATTTTGAATTCGGTTGCAATAGCTTGGAAAACAAAAAAGTTTTCCATACAAAGACTTGTTTTCATATCGGTCGTTTGTATGGCAGCTATATGATATAGTCATTTGAACCGGGTCAAACTTTTAAAAATCATGTATGGCTATGTGGAATAGATAAATGTTGAATTCAGTTGCAATAGCTTAGAAAACAAAAAAAATTTTCCATACAAAGACTTGGTTTAATGTCGGTCGTTTGTATGGCAGCTATATGATATAGTGGTCCGATCCGGACCAATGTGCCACAAATCGTGTATGGCTATGTCAAGTGGACAAATTTTGAATTCGGTTGCAATAGCTTGGAAAACAAAAAAGTTTTCCATACAAAGACTTGTTTTCATATCGGTCGTTTGTATGGCAGCTATATGATATAGTCCGGGTGAAAATGATATGTGATATGAACCGGGTCAAACTTTTAAAAATCATGTATGGCTATGTCAAATGGATAAATGTTGAATTCAGTTGCAATAACTTGGAAAACAAAAAAGTTTTCCATATAAAGACTTGTTTACACATCGGTCGTTTGTATGGCAGCTATATGATATAGTAATCCGATCCGGATAAAACTTTTAAAAATCATGTATGGCTATGTCAAATGGATAAATGTTGAATTCAGTTGCAATAGCTTAGAAAACAAAAAAATTTTCCATACAAAGACTTGTTTTCATATCGGTCGTTTGTATTGCAGCTATATGATATAGTCATTTGATCCGGATCAAACTTTTAAAAATTATGTATGGCTATGTCAAATGAATAAATGTTGAATTCGGTTGCAATAGGTTGGAAAACAAAAAAATTGTCCATACAAAGACTTGTTTTCATATCGGTCGTTTGTATTGCAGCTATATGATATAGTGATCTCCGGACCAAACTACCACAAATCGTGTATGGCTTGATCATTTGAAAAAATGTTGAATTCGGTTGCAATAGCTTGGAAAACAAAAAAATTTCCATACAAGGACTTGTTTTCATATCGGTCGTTTGTATTGCAGCTATATGATATAGTGGTCCGATCCGGACCAAACTGCCACAAATCGTGTATGGTTATGTCAAATAGACAAGTTTTGAATTCGGTTGCAATAGCGTGGAAAACAAAAAAATTTTCCATACAAAGACTTGGTTTAATATCGGTCGTTTCTATTGCAGCTATATGATATAGTCATTTGATCCGGATCAAACTTTTAAAAATTATGTATGGCTATGTCAAATGAATAAATGTTGAATTCGGTTGCAATAGGTTGGAAAACAAAAAAATTGTCCATACAAAGACTTGTTTTCATATCGGTCGTTTGTATTGCAGCTATATGATATAGTGATCTCCGGACCAAACTACCACAAATCGTGTGTGGCTATGTGGAATAGATAAATGTTGAATTCGGTTGCAATAGCGTGGAAAACAAAAAAATTTTCCATATAAAGACTTGTTTACATATCGGTCGTTTGTATGGCAGCTATATGATATAGTGATGCGATCCGGATAAAACTTTCAAAAATCGTGTATGGCTTGATCATTTGAAAAAATGTTGAATTCGGTGGCAATAGCTTGGAAAACAAAAAAAATTTCCATACAAGGACTTGTTTTCATATCGGTCGTTTGTATTGCAGCTATATGATAAGTGGTCCGATCCGGACCAAACTTTCACAAATCGTGTATGCCGATGTCAAATAAACAAATTTTGAATTCGGTTGCAATAGCTAAGAAAACAAAAAAGTTTTCCATACAAAGACTTGGTTTAATGTCGGTCGTTTGTATGGCAGCTATATGATATAGTGGTCCGATCCGGACCAAACTACCACAAATCGTGTTTGGCTATGTGAAATAGATAAATGTTGAATTCGGTTGCAATAGCTTGGAAAACAAAAAAATTTTCCATATAAAGACTTGTTTACACATCGGTCGTTTGTATTGCAGCTATATGATATAGTGGTCCGATCCGGACCAAACTACCACAAATCGTGTGTGGCTATGTGAAATAGATAAATGTTGAATTCGGTTGCAATAGCGTGGAAAACAAAAAAATTTTCCATACAAAGACTTGGTTTAATATCGGTCGTTTCTATTGCAGCTATATGATATAGTCATTTGATCCGGATGAAACTTTCAAAAATCATGTATGGCTATGTCAATTGAATAAATGTTGAATTCGGTTGCAATAGGTTGGAAAACAAAAAATTTTCCATACAAAGACTTGTTTACACATCGGTCGTTTGTATGGCAGCTATATGATATAGTCATTTGATCCGGATCAAACTTTTAAAAATCTTGTATGGCTATGTCAAATGAATAAATGTTGAATTCGGTTGCAATAGGTTAGAAAACAAAAAAATTTTCCATACAAAGACTTGTTTTCATATCGGTCGTTTGTATTGCAGCTATATGATATAGTGGTCCGATCCGGACCAAAGTGCCACAAATCGTGTATGGCTATGTCAAGTGGACAAATTTTGAATTCGGTTGCAATAGCTTGGAAAACAAAAAAGTTTTTCATACAAAGACTTGTTTTCATATCGGTCGTTTGTATGGCAGCTATATGATATAGTCATTTGAACCGGGTCAAACTTTTAAAAATCATGTATGGCTATGTGGAATAGATAAATGTTGAATTCGGTTGCAATAGCTTGGAAAACAAAAAAATTTTCCATATAAAGACTTGTTTACATATCGGTCGTTTGTATGGCAGCTATATGATATAGTGATGCGATCCGGATAAAACTTTCAAAAATCGTGTATGGCTTGATCAATTGAAAAAATGTTGAATTCGGTGGCAATAGCTTGGAAAACAAAAAAAATTTCCATACAAGGACTTGTTTTCATATCGGTCGTTTGTATTGCAGCTATATGATAAGTGGTCCGATCCGGACCAAACTTTCACAAATCGTGTATGCCGATTTCAAATAAACAAATTTTGAATTCGGTTGCAATAGCTTGGAAAACAAAAAAGTTTTCCATACAAAGACTTGGTTTAAAGTCGGTCGTTTGTATGGCAGCTATATGATATAGTGGTCCGATCCGGACCAAACTACCACAAATCGTGTATGGCTATGTGAAATAAATAAATGTTGAATTCGGTTGCAATAGCTTGGAAAACAAAAAAATTTTCCATATAAAGACTTGTTTACACATCGGTCGTTTGTATGGCAGCTATATGATATAGTGATCCGATCCGGATAAAACTTTTAAAAATCATGTATGGCTATCTCGAATGGATAAATGTTGAATTCGGTTGCAATAACTTGGAAAACAAAAAAATTTTCCATATAAAGACTTGTTTACACATCGGTCGTTTGTATGGCAGCGATATGGTATAGTGATCCGATCCGGATAAAACTTTTAAAAATCATGTATGGCTATGTCAAATGGATAAATGTTAAATTCAGTTGCAATAGCTTAGAAAACAAAAAAATTTTCCATACAAAGACTTGGTTTAATGTCGGTCGTTTGTATGGCAGCTATATGATATAGTGGTCCGATCCGGATAAAACTTTTAAAAATCATGTATGGCTATGTCAAATGGATAAATGTTGAATTCAGTTGCAATAGCTTAGAAAACAAAAAAATTTTCCATACAAAGACTTGTTTTCATATCGGTCGTTTGTATTGCAGCTATATGATATAGTCATTTGATCCGGATCAAACTTTTAAAAATTATGTATGGCTATGTCAAATGAATAAATGTTGAATTCGGTTGCAATAGGTTGGAAAACAAAAAAATTGTCCATACAAAGACTTGTTTTCATATCGGTCGTTTGTATTTCAGCTATATGATATAGTGATCTCCGGACCAAACTACCACAAATCGTGTATGGCTTGATCATTTGAAAAAATGTGGAATTCGGTTGCAATAGCTTGGAAAAAAAAAAAAATTTCCATACAAGGACTTGTTTTCATATCGGTCGTTTGTATTGCAGCTATATGATATAGTGGTCCGATCCGGACCAAACTGCCACAAATCGTGTATGGTTATGTCAAATAGACAAGTTTTGAATTCGGTTGCAATAGCGTGGAAAACAAAAAAATTTTCCATACAAAGACTTGGTTTAATATCGGTCGTTTCTATTGCAGCTATATGATATAGTCATTTGATCCGGATCAAACTTTTAAAAATTATGTATGGCTATGTCAAATGAATAAATGTTGAATTCGGTTGCAATAGGTTGGAAAACAAAAAAATTGTCCATACAAAGACTTGTTTTCATATCGGTCGTTTGTATTGCAGCTATATGATATAGTGATCTCCGGACCAAACTACCACAAATCGTGTGTGGCTATGTGGAATAGATAAATGTTGAATTCGGTTGCAATAGCGTGGAAAACAAAAAAATTTTCCATATAAAGACTTGTTTACATATCGGTCGTTTGTATGGCAGCTATATGATATAGTGATGCGATCCGGATAAAACTTTCAAAAATCGTGTATGGCTTGATCATTTGAAAAAATGTTGAATTCGGTGGCAATAGCTTGGAAAACAAAAAAAATTTCCATACAAGGACTTGTTTTCATATCGGTCGTTTGTATTGCAGCTATATGATAAGTGGTCCGATCCGGACCAAACTTTCACAAATCGTGTATGCCGATGTCAAATAAACAAATTTTGAATTCGGTTGCAATAGCTAAGAAAACAAAAAAGTTTTCCATACAAAGACTTGGTTTAATGTCGGTCGTTTGTATGGCAGCTATATGATATAGTGGTCCGATCCGGACCAAACTACCACAAATCGTGTTTGGCTATGTGAAATAGATAAATGTTGAATTCGGTTGCAATAGCTTGGAACACAAAAAAATTTTCCATATAAAGACTTGTTTACACATCGGTCGTTTGTATTGCAGCTATATGATATAGTGGTCCGATCCGGACCAAACTACCACAAATCGTGTGTGGCTATGTGAAATAGATAAATGTTGAATTCGGTTGCAATAGCGTGGAAAACAAAAAAATTTTCCATACAAAGACTTGGTTTAATATCGGTCGTTTCTATTGCAGCTATATGATATAGTCATTTGATCCGGATGAAACTTTCAAAAATCATGTATGGCTATGTCAATTGAATAAATGTTGAATTCGGTTGCAATAGGTTGGAAAACAAAAAAATTTTCCATACAAAGACTTGTTTACACATCGGTCGTTTGTATGGCAGCTATATGATATAGTCATTTGATCCGGATCAAACTTTTAAAAATCTTGTATGGCTATGTCAAATGAATAAATGTTGAATTCGGTTGCAATAGCTTAGAAAACAAAAAAAATTTTCCATACAAAGAATTGTTTTCATATCGGTCGTTTGTATTGCAGCTATATGATATAGTAGTCCGATCCGGACCAAAGTGCCACAAATCGTGTATGGCTATGTCAAGTGGACAAATTTTGAATTCGGTTGCAATAGCTTGGAAAACAAAAAAGTTTTTCATACAAAGACTTGTTTTCATATCGGTCGTTTGTATGGCAGCTATATGATATAGTCATTTGAACCGGGTCAAACTTTTAAAAATCATGTATGGCTATGTGGAATAGATAAATGTTGAATTCGGTTGCAATAGCTTGGAAAACAAAAAAATTTTCCATATAAAGACTTGTTTACATATCGGTCGTTTGTATGGCAGCTATATGATATAGTGATGCGATCCGGATAAAACTTTCAAAAATCGTGTATGGCTTGATCATTTGAAAAAATGTTGAATTCGGTGGCAATAGCTTGGAAAACAAAAAAAATTTCCATACAAGGACTTGTTTTCATATCGGTCGTTTGTATTGCAGCTATATGATAAGTGGTCCGATCCGGACCAAACTTTCACAAATCGTGTATGCCGATTTCAAATAAACAAATTTTGAATTCGGTTGCAATAGCTTGGAAAACAAAAAAGTTTTCCATACAAAGACTTGGTTTAAAGTCGGTCGTTTGTATGGCAGCTATATGATATAGTGGTCCGATCCGGACCAAACTACCACAAATCGTGTATGGCTATGTTAAATAAATAAATGTTGAATTCGGTTGCAATAGCTTGGAAAACAAAAAAATTTTCCGTATAAAGACTTGTTTACACATCGGTCGTTTGTATGGCAGCTATATGGTATAGTGATCCGATCCGGATAAAACTTTTAAAAATCATGTATGGCTATGTCCAATGGATAAATGTTAAATTCAGTTGCAATAGCTTAGAAAACAAAAAAATTGTCCATACAAAGACTTGGTTTAATGTCGGTCGTTTGTATGGCAGCTATATGATATAGTGGTCCGATCCGGACCAAACTACCACAAATCGTGTATGGCTATGTGAAATAGACAAATGTTGAATTCGGTTGCAATAACTTGGAAAACAAAAAAGTTTTCCATATAAAGACTTGTTTACACATCGGTCGTTTGTATGGCAGCTATATGATATAGTAATCCGATCCGGATAAAACTTTTAAAAATCATGTATGGCTATCTCGAATGGATAAATGTTGAATTCGGTTGCAATAACTTGGAAAACAAAAAAATTTTCCATATAAAGACTTGTTTACACATCGGTCGTTTGTATGGCAGCTATATGGTATAGTGATCCGATCCGGATAAAACTTTTAAAAATCATGTATGGCTATGTCCAATGGATAAATCTTAAATTCAGTTGCAATAGCTTAGAAAACAAAAAAATTTTCCATACAAAGACTTGGTTTAATGTCGGTCGTTTGTATGGCAGCTATATGATATAGTGGTCCGATCCGGACCAAACTGCCACAAATCGTGTATGGTTATGTCAAATAGACAAGTTTTGAATTCGGTTGCAATAGCGTGGAAAACAAAAAAATTTTCCATACAAAGACTTGGTTTAATATCGGTCGTTTCTATTGCAGCTATATGATATAGTCATTTGATCCGGATCAAACTTTTAAAAATTATGTATGGCTATGTCAAATGAATAAATGTTGAATTCGGTTGCAATAGGTTGGAAAACAAAAAAATTGTCCATACAAAGACTTGTTTTCATATCGGTCGTTTGTATTGCAGCTATATGATATAGTGATCTCCGGACCAAACTACCACAAATCGTGTGTGGCTATGTGGAATAGATAAATGTTGAATTCGGTTGCAATAGCGTGGAAAACAAAAAAATTTTCCATATAAAGACTTGTTTACATATCGGTCGTTTGTATGGCAGCTATATGATATAGTGATGCGATCCGGATAAAACTTTCAAAAATCGTGTATGGCTTGATCATTTGAAAAAATGTTGAATTCGGTGGCAATAGCTTGGAAAACAAAAAAAATTTCCATACAAGGACTTGTTTTCATATCGGTCGTTTGTATTGCAGCTATATGATAAGTGGTCCGATCCGGACCAAACTTTCACAAATCGTGTATGCCGATGTCAAATAAACAAATTTTGAATTCGGTTGCAATAGCTAAGAAAACAAAAAAGTTTTCCATACAAAGACTTGGTTTAATGTCGGTCGTTTGTATGGCAGCTATATGATATAGTGGTCCGATCCGGACCAAACTACCACAAATCGTGTTTGGCTATGTGAAATAGATAAATGTTGAATTCGGTTGCAATAGCTTGGAACACAAAAAAATTTTCCATATAAAGACTTGTTTACACATCGGTCGTTTGTATTGCAGCTATATGATATAGTGGTCCGATCCGGACCAAACTACCACAAATCGTGTGTGGCTATGTGAAATAGATAAATGTTGAATTCGGTTGCAATAGCGTGGAAAACAAAAAAATTTTCCATACAAAGACTTGGTTTAATATCGGTCGTTTCTATTGCAGCTATATGATATAGTCATTTGATCCGGATGAAACTTTCAAAACTCATGTATGGCTATGTCAATTGAATAAATGTTGAATTCGGTTGCAATAGGTTGGAAAACAAAAAAATTTTCCATACAAAGACTTGTTTACACATCGGTCGTTTGTATGGCAGCTATATGATATAGTCATTTGATCCGGATCAAACTTTTAAAAATCTTGTATGGCTATGTCAAATGAATAAATGTTGAATTCGGTTGCAATAGCTTAGAAAACAAAAAAATTTTCCATACAAAGAATTGTTTTCATATCGGTCGTTTGTATTGCAGCTATATGATATAGTAGTCCGATCCGGACCAAAGTGCCACAAATCGTGTATGGCTATGTCAAGTGGACAAATTTTGAATTCGGTTGCAATAGCTTGGAAAACAAAAAAGTTTTTCATACAAAGACTTGTTTTCATATCGGTCGTTTGTATGGCAGCTATATGATATAGTCATTTGAACCGGGTCAAACTTTTAAAAATCATGTATGGCTATGTGGAATAGATAAATGTTGAATTCGGTTGCAATAGCTTGGAAAACAAAAAAATTTTCCATATAAAGACTTGTTTACATATCGGTCGTTTGTATGGCAGCTATATGATATAGTGATGCGATCCGGATAAAACTTTCAAAAATCGTGTATGGCTTGATCATTTGAAAAAATGTTGAATTCGGTGGCAATAGCTTGGAAAACAAAAAAAATTTCCATACAAGGACTTGTTTTCATATCGGTCGTTTGTATTGCAGCTATATGATAAGTGGTCCGATCCGGACCAAACTTTCACAAATCGTGTATGCCGATTTCAAATAAACAAATTTTGAATTCGGTTGCAATAGCTTGGAAAACAAAAAAGTTTTCCATACAAAGACTTGGTTTAAAGTCGGTCGTTTGTATGGCAGCTATATGATATAGTGGTCCGATCCGGACCAAACTACCACAAATCGTGTATGGCTATGTTAAATAAATAAATGTTGAATTCGGTTGCAATAGCTTGGAAAACAAAAAAATTTTCCGTATAAAGACTTGTTTACACATCGGTCGTTTGTATGGCAGCTATATGGTATAGTGATCCGATCCGGATAAAACTTTTAAAAATCATGTATGGCTATGTCCAATGGATAAATGTTAAATTCAGTTGCAATAGCTTAGAAAACAAAAAAATTTTCCATACAAAGACTTGGTTTAATGTCGGTCGTTTGTATGGCAGCTATATGATATAGTGGTCCGATCCGAACCAAACTACCACAAATCGTGTATGGCTATGTGAAATAGACAAATGTTGAATTCGGTTGCAATAACTTGGAAAACAAAAAAGTTTTCCATATAAAGACTTGTTTACACATCGGTCGTTTGTATGGCAGCTATATGATATAGTAATCCGATCCGGATAAAACTTTTAAAAATCATGTATGGCTATCTCGAATGGATAAATGTTGAATTCGGTTGCAATAACTTGGAAAACAAAAAAATTTTCCATATAAAGACTTGTTTACACATCGGTCGTTTGTATGGCAGCTATATGGTATAGTGATCCGATCCGGATAAAACTTTTAAAAATCATGTATGGCTATGTCCAATGGATAAATCTTAAATTCAGTTGCAATAGCTTAGAAAACAAAAAAATTTTCCATACAAAGACTTGGTTTAATGTCGGTCGTTTGTATGGCAGCTATATGATATAGTGGTCCGATCCGGACCAAACTACCACAAATCGTGTATGGCTATGTGAAATAGACAAATGTTGAATTCGGTTGCAATAACTTGGAAAACAAAAAAGTTTTCCATATAAAGACTTGTTTACACATCGGTCGTTTGTATGGCAGCTATATGATATAGTAATCCGATCCGGATAAAACTTTTAAAAATCATGTATGGCTATGTCAAATGGATAAAAGTTGAATTCAGTTGCAATAGCTTAGAAAACAAAAAAATTTTCCATACAAAGACTTGTTTTCATATCGGTCGTTTGTATTGCAGCTATATGATATAGTGGTCCGATCCGGACCAAACTGCCACAAATCGTGTATGGTTATGTCAAATAGACAAGTTTTGAATTCGGTTGCAATAGCGTGGAAAACAAAAAAATTTTCCATACAAAGACTTGGTTTAATATCGGTCGTTTCTATTGCAGCTATATGATATAGTCATTTGAACCGGATCAAACTTTTAAAAATCATGTATGGCTATGTCAAATGAATAAATGTTGAATTCGGTTTCAATAGCTTGGAAAACAAAAAAATTTTCCATATAAAGACTTGTTTACACATCGGTCGTTTGTATGGCAGCTATATGATATAGTGATCCGATCCGGATAAAACTTTTAAAAAATCATGTATGGCTATCTCGAATGGATAAATGTTGAATTCGGTTGCAATAACTTGGAAAACAAAAAAATTTTCCATATAAAGACTTGTTTACACATCGGTCGTTTGTATGGCAGCTATATGATATAGTGATCCGATCCGGATAAAACTTTTAAAAATCATGTATGGCTATGTCAAATGGATAAATGTTGAATTCAGTTGCAATAGCTTAGAAAACAAAAAAATTTTCCATACAAAGACTTGTTTTCATATCGGTCGTTTGTATTGCAGCTATATGATATAGTGGTCCGATCCGGACCAAACTTTCACAAATCGTGTATGCCGATTTCAAATAAACAAATTTTGAATTCGGTTGCAATAGCTTGGAAAACAAAAAAGTTTTCCATACAAAGACTTGGTTTAAAGTCGGTCGTTTGTATGGCAGCTATATGATATAGTGGTCCGATCCGGACCAAACTACCACAAATCGTGTATGGCTATGTTAAATAAATAAATGTTGAATTCGGTTGCAATAGCTTGGAAAACAAAAAAATTTTCCATATAAAGACTTGTTTACACATCGGTCGTTTGTATGGCAGCTATATGGTATAGTGATCCGATCCGGATAAAACTTTTAAAAATCATGTATGGCTATGTCCAATGGATAAATGTTAAATTCAGTTGCAATAGCTTAGAAAACAAAAAAATTTTCCATACAAAGACTTGGTTTAATGTCGGTCGTTTGTATGGCAGCTATATGATATAGTGGTCCGATCCGGACCAAACTACCACAAATCGTGTATGGCTATGTGAAATAGACAAATGTTGAATTCGGTTGCAATAACTTGGAAAACAAAAAAGTTTTCCATATAAAGACTTGTTTACACATCGGTCGTTTGTATGGCAGCTATATGATATAGTAATCCGATCCGGATAAAACTTTTAAAAATCATGTATGGCTATCTCGAATGGATAAATGTTGAATTCGGTTGCAATAACTTGGAAAACAAAAAAATTTTCCATATAAAGACTTGTTTACACATCGGTCGTTTGTATGGCAGCTATATGGTATAGTGATCCGATCCGGATAAAACTTTTAAAAATCATGTATGGCTATGTCCAATGGATAAATGTTAAATTCAGTTGCAATAGCTTAGAAAACAAAAAAATTTTCCATACAAAGACTTGGTTTAATGTCGGTCGTTTGTATGGCAGCTATATGATATAGTGGTCCGATCCGGACCAAACTACCACAAATCGTGTATGGCTATGTTAAATAAATAAATGTTGAATTCGGTTGCAATAGCTTGGAAAACAAAAAAATTTTCCATATAAAGACTTGTTTACACATCGGTCGTTTGTATGGCAGCTATATGGTATAGTGATCCGATCCGGATAAAACTTTTAAAAATCATGTATGGCTATGTCAAATGGATAAAAGTTGAATTCAGTTGCAATAGCTTAGAAAACAAAAAAATTTTCCATACAAAGACTTGTTTTCATATCGGTCGTTTGTATTGCAGCTATATGATATAGTGGTCCGATCCGGACCAAACTGCCACAAATCGTGTATGGTTATGTCAAATAGACAAGTTTTGAATTCGGTTGCAATAGCGTGGAAAACAAAAAAATTTTCCATACAAAGACTTGGTTTAATATCGGTCGTTTCTATTGCAGCTATATGATATAGTCATTTGAACCGGATCAAACTTTTAAAAATCATGTATGGCTATGTCAAATGAATAAATGTTGAATTCGGTTTCAATAGCTTGGAAAACAAAAAAATTTTCCATATAAAGACTTGTTTACACATCGGTCGTTTGTATGGCAGCTATATGATATAGTGATCCGATCCGGATAAAACTTTTAAAAATCATGTATGGCTATCTCGAATGGATAAATGTTGAATTCGGTTGCAATAACTTGGAAAACAAAAAAATTTTCCATATAAAGACTTGTTTACACATCGGTCGTTTGTATGGCAGCTATATGATATAGTGATCCGATCCGGATAAAACTTTTAAAAATCATGTATGGCTATGTCAAATGGATAAATGTTGAATTCAGTTGCAATAGCTTAGAAAACAAAAAAATTTTCCATACAAAGACTTGTTTTCATATCGGTCGTTTGTATTGCAGCTATATGATATAGTGGTGCGATCCGGACCAAACTGCCACAAATTGTGTATGGTTATGTCAAATAGACAAATTTTGAATTCGGTTGCAATAGCGTGGAAAACAAAAAAATTTTCCATACAAAGACTTGGTTTAATATCGGTCGTTTCTATTGCAGCTATATGATATAGTCATTTGAACCGGATCAAACTTTTAAAAATCATGTATGGCTATGTCAAATGGATAAATGTTGAATTCGGTTGCAATAGGTTGGAAAACAAAAAAATTTTCCATACAAAGACTTGTTTTCATATCGGTCGTTTGTATTGCAGCTATATGATATAGTGGTCCGATCCGGACCAAACTACCACAAATTGTGTGTGGCTATGTGGAATAGATAAATGTTGAATTCGGTTGCAATAGCGTGGAAAACAAAAAAATTTTCTATATAAAGACTTGTTTACACATCGGTCGTTTGTATGGCAGCTATATGATATAGTGATCCGATCCGGATAAAACTTTTAAAAATCATGTATGGCTATGTCCAATGGATAAATCTTAAATTCAGTTGCAATAGCTTAGAAAACAAAAAAATTTTCCATACAAAGACTTGGTTTAATGTCGGTCGTTTGTATGGCAGCTATATGATATAGTGGTCCGATCCGGACCAAACTACCACAAATCGTGTATGGCTATGTGAAATAGACAAATGTTGAATTCGGTTGCAATAACTTGGAAAACAAAAAAGTTTTCCATATAAAGACTTGTTTACACATCGGTCGTTTGTATGGCAGCTATATGATATAGTAATCCGATCCGGATAAAACTTTTAAAAATCATGTATGGCTATGTCAAATGGATAAAAGTTGAATTCAGTTGCAATAGCTTAGAAAACAAAAAAATTTTCCATACAAAGACTTGTTTTCATATCGGTCGTTTGTATTGCAGCTATATGATATAGTGGTCCGATCCGGACCAAACTGCCACAAATCGTGTATGGTTATGTCAAATAGACAAGTTTTGAATTCGGTTGCAATAGCGTGGAAAACAAAAAAATTTTCCATACAAAGACTTGGTTTAATATCGGTCGTTTCTATTGCAGCTATATGATATAGTCATTTGAACCGGATCAAACTTTTAAAAATCATGTATGGCTATGTCAAATGAATAAATGTTGAATTCGGTTTCAATAGCTTGGAAAACAAAAAAATTTTCCATATAAAGACTTGTTTACACATCGGTCGTTTGTATGGCAGCTATATGATATAGTGATCCGATCCGGATAAAACTTTTAAAAATCATGTATGGCTATCTCGAATGGATAAATGTTGAATTCGGTTGCAATAACTTGGAAAACAAAAAAATTTTCCATATAAAGACTTGTTTACACATCGGTCGTTTGTATGGCAGCTATATGATATAGTGATCCGATCCGGATAAAACTTTTAAAAATCATGTATGGCTATGTCAAATGGATAAATGTTGAATTCAGTTGCAATAGCTTAGAAAACAAAAAAATTTTCCATACAAAGACTTGTTTTCATATCGGTCGTTTGTATTGCAGCTATATGATATAGTGGTCCGATCCGGACCAAACTTTCACAAATCGTGTATGCCGATTTCAAATAAACAAATTTTGAATTCGGTTGCAATAGCTTGGAAAACAAAAAAGTTTTCCATACAAAGACTTGGTTTAAAGTCGGTCGTTTGTATGGCAGCTATATGATATAGTGGTCCGATCCGGACCAAACTACCACAAATCGTGTATGGCTATGTTAAATAAATAAATGTTGAATTCGGTTGCAATAGCTTGGAAAACAAAAAAATTTTCCATATAAAGACTTGTTTACACATCGGTCGTTTGTATGGCAGCTATATGGTATAGTGATCCGATCCGGATAAAACTTTTAAAAATCATGTATGGCTATGTCCAATGGATAAATGTTAAATTCAGTTGCAATAGCTTAGAAAACAAAAAAATTTTCCATACAAAGACTTGGTTTAATGTCGGTCGTTTGTATGGCAGCTATATGATATAGTGGTCCGATCCGGACCAAACTACCACAAATCGTGTATGGCTATGTGAAATAGACAAATGTTGAATTCGGTTGCAATAACTTGGAAAACAAAAAAGTTTTCCATATAAAGACTTGTTTACACATCGGTCGTTTGTATGGCAGCTATATGATATAGTAATCCGATCCGGATAAAACTTTTAAAAATCATGTATGGCTATCTCGAATGGATAAATGTTGAATTCGGTTGCAATAACTTGGAAAACAAAAAAATTTTCCATATAAAGACTTGTTTACACATCGGTCGTTTGTATGGCAGCTATATGGTATAGTGATCCGATCCGGATAAAACTTTTAAAAATCATGTATGGCTATGTCCAATGGATAAATGTTAAATTCAGTTGCAATAGCTTAGAAAACAAAAAAATTTTCCATACAAAGACTTGGTTTAATGTCGGTCGTTTGTATGGCAGCTATATGATATAGTGGTCCGATCCGGACCAAACTACCACAAATCGTGTATGGCTATGTTAAATAAATAAATGTTGAATTCGGTTGCAATAGCTTGGAAAACAAAAAAATTTTCCATATAAAGACTTGTTTACACATCGGTCG
Organism: Drosophila merina; assembly: GCA_035047645.1. Lineage (NCBI taxonomy): Eukaryota > Metazoa > Arthropoda > Insecta > Diptera > Drosophilidae > Drosophila > Drosophila merina. Next base: position 2,091,877 of record JAWNPH010000076.1, on the reverse strand, counting down.
TTTGTATGGCAGCTATATGGTATAGTGATCCGATCCGGATAAAACTTTTAAAAATCATGTATGGCTATGTCAAATGGATAAAAGTTGAATTCAGTTGCAATAGCTTAGAAAACAAAAAAATTTTCCATACAAAGACTTGTTTTCATATCGGTCGTTTGTATTGCAGCTATATGATATAGTGGTCCGATCCGGACCAAACTGCCACAAATCGTGTATGGTTATGTCAAATAGACAAGTTTTGAATTCGGTTGCAATAGCGTGGAAAACAAAAAAATTTTCCATACAAAGACTTGGTTTAATATCGGTCGTTTCTATTGCAGCTATATGATATAGTCATTTGAACCGGATCAAACTTTTAAAAATCATGTATGGCTATGTCAAATGAATAAATGTTGAATTCGGTTTCAATAGCTTGGAAAACAAAAAAATTTTCCATATAAAGACTTGTTTACACATCGGTCGTTTGTATGGCAGCTATATGATATAGTGATCCGATCCGGATAAAACTTTTAAAAATCATGTATGGCTATCTCGAATGGATAAATGTTGAATTCGGTTGCAATAACTTGGAAAACAAAAAAATTTTCCATATAAAGACTTGTTTACACATCGGTCGTTTGTATGGCAGCTATATGATATAGTGATCCGATCCGGATAAAACTTTTAAAAATCATGTATGGCTATGTCAAATGGATAAATGTTGAATTCAGTTGCAATAGCTTAGAAAACAAAAAAATTTTCCATACAAAGACTTGTTTTCATATCGGTCGTTTGTATTGCAGCTATATGATATAGTGGTGCGATCCGGACCAAACTGCCACAAATTGTGTATGGTTATGTCAAATAGACAAATTTTGAATTCGGTTGCAATAGCGTGGAAAACAAAAAAATTTTCCATACAAAGACTTGGTTTAATATCGGTCGTTTCTATTGCAGCTATATGATATAGTCATTTGAACCGGATCAAACTTTTAAAAATCATGTATGGCTATGTCAAATGGATAAATGTTGAATTCGGTTGCAATAGGTTGGAAAACAAAAAAATTTTCCATACAAAGACTTGTTTTCATATCGGTCGTTTGTATTGCAGCTATATGATATAGTGGTCCGATCCGGACCAAACTACCACAAATTGTGTGTGGCTATGTGGAATAGATAAATGTTGAATTCGGTTGCAATAGCGTGGAAAACAAAAAAATTTTCTATATAAAGACTTGTTTACACATCGGTCGTTTGTATGGCAGCTATATGATATAGTGATCCGATCCGGATAAAACTTTTAAAAATCATGTATGGCTATGTCAATTGAATAAATATTGAATTCGGTTGCAATAGGTTGGAAAACAAAAAAATTTTCTATACAAAGACTTGTTTTCATATCGGTCGTTTGTATTGCAGCTATATGATAAGTGGTCCGATCCGGACCAAACTTTCACAAATCGTGTATGCCGATGTCAAATAAACAAATTTTGAATTCGGTTTCAATAGCTTGGAAAACAAAAAAGTTTTCTATACAAAGACTTGGTTAAATGTCGGTCGTTTGTATGGCAGCTATTTGATATAGTGGTCCGATCCGAACCAAACTACCACAAATCGTGTGTGGCTATGTGAAATAGATAAATGTTGAATTCGGTTGCAATAGCGTGGAAAGCTAAAAAAATTTCCCATATAAAGACTTGTTTACACATCGGTCGTTTGTATGGCAGCTATATGATATAGTGATCCGATCCAGATAAAACTTTTAAAAATCATGTATGGCTATGTCAATTGAATAAATGTTGAATTCGGTTGCAATAGGTTGGAAAACAAAAAAATTTTCCATACAAAGACTTGTTTTCAATTCCGTCGTTTGTATGGCAGCTATATAATATAGTCATTTGATCCGGATCAAACTTTTAAAAATCATGTATGGCTATGTCAAATGGATAAATGTTGAATTCGGTGGCAATAGGTTGGAAAACAAAAAAATTTTCCATACAAAGTCTTGTTTCATATCGGTCGTTTGTATGGCAGCTATTTGATATAGTGGTCCGATCCGAACCAAACTACCACAAATCGTGTGTGGCTATGTGAAATAGATAAATGTTGAATTCGGTTGCAATAGCGTGGAAAACAAAAAAATTTTCCATATAAAGACTTGTTTACACATCGGTCGTCTGTATAGCAGCTATATGATATAGTGATCCGATCCAGATAAAACTTTTAAAAATCATGTATGGCTATGTCAAATGGATAAATGTTTAATTCGGTTGCAATAGGTTGGAAAACAAAAAAATTTTCCATACAAAGACTTATTTACACATCGGTCGTTTGTATGGCAGCTATATGATATAGTCATTTGATCCGGATCAAACTTTAAAAAATCATGTATGGCTATGTCAAATGGATAAATGTTGAATTCGATTGCATTAGGTTGGGAAACAAAAAAATTTTCCATATTAAGACTTGTTTTCATATCGGTCGTTTGTATTGCAGCTATATGATAAGTTGTCCGATCCGGACCAAACTACCATAAATCGTGTATGGCTATGTGAAATAGATAAATGTTGAATTCGGTTGCCATAGCGTGGAAAACAAAAAAAATTTCCATATAAAGACTTGTTTACACATCGGTCGTTTGTATGGCAGCTATATGATATTGAGATCCGATCCGGATAAAACTTTTAAAATTATGTATGGCTATGTCAAATGGATAAATGTTGAATTCGGTTGCAATAGCGTGGAAAACAAAAAAATTTTCCATATAAAGACTTGTTTACACATCGGTCGTCTGTATAGCAGCTATATGATATAGTGATCCGATCCAGATAAAACTTTTAAAAATCATGTATGGCTATGTCAAAAGGATAAATGTTGAATTTGGTTGCAATAGCTTGGAAAACAAAAAAATTTTCCATATAAAGACTTGTTTACACATCGGTCGTTTGTATGGCAGCTATATGATATAGTGATCCGATCCGGATAAAACTTTAAAAAATCATGTATGGCTATGTCAAATGGATAAATGTTGAATTCGATTGCATTAGGTTGGGAAACAAAAAAATTTTCCATATTAAGACTTGTTTTCATATCGGTCGTTTGTATTGCAGCTATATGATAAGTTGTCCGATCCGGACCAAACTACCATAAATCGTGTATGGCTATGTGAAATAGATAAATGTTTAATTCGGTTGCAATAGCTAAGAAAACAAAAAAAATTTCCATATAAAGACTTGTTTACACATCGGTCGTTTGTATGGCAGCTATATGATATTGAGATCCGATCCGGATAAAACTTTTAAAATTATGTATGGCTATGTCAAATGGATAAATGTTGAATTCAGTTGCAATAGCTTGGAAAACAAAAAAATTTTCCATACAAAGACTTGTTTTCATATCGGTCGTTTGTATTGCAGCTATATGATATAGTGGTCCGATCCGGATAAAACTTTTAAAAATCATGTATGGCTATGTCAATTGAATAAATTTTGAAGTCGGTGGCAATAGCTTGGAAAACAAAAAAAATTTCCATACACGGACTTGTTTTCTTATCGGTCGTTTGTATTGCAGCTATATGACATAGTGGTCCGATCCGGACCAAACTACCACACATCGTGTATGGCTCTGTGAAATAGATAAATGTTGAATTCGGTTGCAATAGCTTGGAAAACAAAAAAATTTTCCTTATAAAGACTTTTTAACACATCGGTCGTTTATATGGCAGCTATATGATATAGTGATCCGATCCGGATAAAACTTTAAAAAATTATGTATGGCTATGTCAAACGGATAAATGTTGAATTCGGTTGCAATAGGTTGGAAAACAAAAAAATGTTCTATACAAAGACTTGTTTATATCGGTCGTTTGTATTGCAGCTATATGATAAGTGGTCCGATCCGGACCAAACTTTCACAAATCGTGTATGCCGATGTCAAATAAACAAATTTTGAATTCGGTTGCAATAGCTTGGAAAACAAAAAAGTTTTCCATACAAAGACTTGGTTTAAAGTCGGTCGTTTGTATGGCAGCTATATGATATAGTGGTCCGATCCGGACCAAACTACCACAAATCGTGTATGGCTATGCGAAATAGATAAATGTTGAATTCGGTTGCAATAGGTTGGAAAACAAAAAAATTTTCCATATAAAGACTTGTTTACACATCGGTCGTTTGTATGGCAGCTATATGATATAGTGATCCGATCCGGATAAAACTTTTAAAAATCATGTATGGCTATCTCGAATGGATAAATGTTGAATTCGGTTGCAATAACTTGGAAAACAAAAAAATGTTCCATATAAAGACTTGTTTACACATCGGTCGTTTGTATGGCAGCTATATGATATAGTGATCCGATCCGGATAAAACTTTTAAAAATCATGTATGGCTATGTCAAATGGATAAATGTTGAATTCAGTTGCAATAGCTTAGAAAACAAAAAAATTTTCCATACAAAGACTTGTTTTCATATCGGTCGTTTGTATTGCAGCTATATGATATAGTGGTGCGATCCGGACCAAACTGCCACAAATTGTGTATGGTTATGTCAAATAGACAAATTTTGAATTCGGTTGCAATAGCGTGGAAAACAAAAAAATTTTCCATACAAAGACTTGGTTTAATATCGGTCGTTTCTATTGCAGCTATATGATATAGTCATTTGAACCGGATCAAACTTTTAAAAATCATGTATGGCTATGTCAAATGAATAAATGTTGAATTCGGTTGCAATAGGTTGGAAAACAAAAAAATTTTCCATACAAAGACTTGTTTTCATATCGGTCGTTTGTATTGCAGCTATATGATAAGTGGTCCGATCCGGACCAAACTTTCACAAATCGTGTATGCCGATGTCAAATAAACAAATTTTGAATTCGGTTTCAATAGCTTGGAAAACAAAAAAGTTTTCTATACAAAGACTTGGTTAAATGTCGGTCGTTTGTATGGCAGCTATATGATATAGTGGTCCGATCCGAACCAAACTACCACAAATCGTGTGTGGCTATGTGAAATAGATAAATGTTGAATTCGGTTGCAATAGCGTGGAAAGCTAAAAAAATTTCCCATATAAAGACTTGTTTACACATCGGTCGTTTGTATGGCAGCTATATGATATAGTGATCCGATCCAGATAAAACTTTTAAAAATCATGTATGGCTATGTCAATTGAATAAATGTTGAATTCGGTTGCAATAGGTTGGAAAACAAAAAAATTTTCCATACAAAGACTTGTTTTCAATTCCGTCGTTTGTATGGCAGCTATATGATATAGTCATTTGATCCGGATCAAACTTTTAAAAATCATGTATGGCTATGTCAAATGGATAAATGTTGAAGTCGGTGGCAATTGGTTGGAAAACAAAAAAATTTTCCATACAAAGCCTTGTTTCATATCGGTCGTTTGTATTGCAGCTATATGATATAGTGGTCCGATCCGAACCAAACTACTACAAGTCGTGTATGGCTCTGTGGAATAGATAAATGTTGAATTCGGTTGCAATAGCGTGGAAAACAAAAAAATTTTCCATATAAAGACTTGTTTACACATCGGTCGTCTGTATAGCAGCTATATGATATAGTGATCCGATCCAGATAAAACTTTTAAAAATCATGTATGGCTATGTCAGTTGAATAAATGTTGAATTCGGTTGCAATAGGTTGGAAAACAAAAAAATTTTCCATACAAAGACTTGTTTACACATCGGTCGTTTGTATGGCAGCTATATGATATAGTCATTTGATCCGGATCAAACTTTTAAAAATCATGTATGGCTTTGTCAAAAGGATAAATGTTGAATTCGGTTGCAATAGCTTGGAAAACAAAAAAATTTTCCATATAAAGACTTGTTTACACATCGGTCGTTTGTATGGCAGCTATATGATATAGTGATCCGATCCGGATAAAACTTTAAAAAATCATGTATGGCTATGTCAAATAAATAAATGTTGAATTCGATTGCATTAGGTTGGGAAACAAAAAAATTTTCCATATTAAGACTTGTTTTCATATCGGTCGTTTGTATTGCAGCTATATGATAAGTTGTCCGATCCGGACCAAACTACCATAAATCGTGTATGGCTATGTGAAATAGATAAATGTTGAATTCGGTTGCAATAGCTAAGAAAACAAAAAAAATTTCCATATAAAGACTTGTTTACACATCGGTCGTTTGTATGGCAGCTATATGATATTGAGATCCGATCCGGATAAAACTTTTAAAAATCATGTATGGCTATGTCAAATGAATAAATGTTGAATTCGGTTGCAATAGGTTGCAAAACAAAAAAATTTTCCATACAAAGACTTGTTTTCATATCGGTCGTTTGTATTGCAGCTATATGATATAGTGGTCCGATCCGGACCAAACTACCACAAATCGTGTGTGGCTATGTGAAATAGATAAATGTTGAATTCGGTTGCAATAGCGTGGAAAACAAAAAAATTTTCCATATAAAGACTTGTTTACACATCGGTCGTTTGTATGGCAGCTATATGATATAGTGATCCGATCCGGATAAAACTTTTAAAAATCATGTATGTAACATGGAGTAAGGCTGAATGCTGGCAGCAACCCGGTTGGCAGCGCTGTTGAGCAGCAACATGATTGTCGGAAATCGAAGTTATCGACAATCAGTCATCGAAGGAACGATCGCAAGGCAGCGGTGGAGTGGAGTAGAAGTCAGCGTTGCAGTCAGTCGAGTTCTCAGCAGCAGTCGTTCGGTCACAAACTAAGAATACTTTATATAATTACCGCATTTAGAATTAAACTAATAATTAAATTAATAATAAACAATAATAATAAACAATCTTACATGGGGGCTCGTCCAGTCCTAAATCGGTTATATGAAGGTGCAGTTGTTTAAAGAAAAAAGACATTGTTGTGTGCGTGGGTATAGTCTTTAAAAGTTGTAAAGTTGTGGCTATATCTGTTGCATTTAAAGTTCAAAAATCAGTTGTACAGATTTTGTTTGAACACAAGTCGGTAAAAGTCGGGAAAGCTGCTAGAGAGAACTGATAAAGTTGAAATTGTCGTGTGCGTGGATTTAGTCTTTAAAGTTGTAAAGTTATGGCTACGTCTACTGCATTGAAAGTTGAAAAAATCGGTTGAACTCATACAGACTCAAGTCGTTTTGCTGTTGTGGAATTTAAAACAATTAAATTGCAAAGGTGGTGAAATTCGTTTCCAACGAAAATCAAAATTTGTCTTTTAACCGGTGGCGCCGTCTGCAAAATCGACTACCGTCGCGCCGTTAGAACATTGTCGTTGTTTGCTGGTGTTAGTGCCTTGTCGCGGAATGTTCACACGTACACCTACAAATAAAAAACTTAACACCGACCAAATACAAGCAATTCTAGAGAACGAAAGCGAGGACGAAAGCAGAAAAGAAAAAATGAACGAAGAAGATCAAAAGTTGGCGCCTGTAGGAGAAGCAGAGGCAAAGAAGCAGAATGAAGACGCTAGTGCTAAAGTCGAAGAGAAATTTGAACAAATGATGAAAACTCTAACCCAGAGCATGTTGGCAAAATCTAGACAAGAGGGGCAAGTAATTATCGCTGCAGAAAAATTTGAAAAAGTTGTAAGTGACTGTGATGGCAAATCAATTCCTATTAAAAAATGGTTTGAAATTTTTGAGAAAAATGCCGAGGCATATGAACTTTCGGAGAAACAAAAATATGTTCAAGCCAGAAGTAAGATGATTGGATCAGCAGAACTTTTCTTAGAATCTGAATGTGTCAGTGGATACACTGAACTCAAAGAGTTACTAATTGAAGAATTTTCAGGCAGCTATAATAGCGCCGTTATTCACAAAAAGTTGCAAGACAGGAAGAAGAAGGGGGAGGAAACTCTACACGACTATTTGTTACAAATGAAGAAAATAGCAGCCTTAGGTGAAGTTGAAACAGTTGCTTTGATAACTCATATCGTAAACGGCCTCGACATTAAAAATGAGTATAAGGGTGCTATGCTCCGTTGTAAAACTCTTAAGGAATTAAAGCAAGAATTCGAAATCTACGAGAGTCTGAATATTGTTGACAAGCCGAATATTCAACCAAAACCAAAGCAAATTACACAAGGTGTAAAAGCAGATCACTGCTTCAACTGTGGTTCGAGGGAACACAAACGAAAGGATTGTACATTTCCTACCAAATGTTTCAGCTGTAATCAAGAGGGCCATATCTCAAGCAACTGTCCGGAAAAAGCAAACAGCATGCGCATTCACGTTGATAGTGCACGAACAAAGCCAGTAATCATAAATGGGATTATCATCAACTGTCTGGTGGACACAGGATCAGATGTGACCATAATTAAAGAAGCTATATTCAAGAAGATGAAAGATGTTGATTTAAACCGCACTGCAACAGTATTGCGAGGTTTGGGAAATGCCTCAACACAGCCGATTGGATGCTTCAGAGCATTAATCAAGACCGACCAGGTGGAAGCAAGCCACAACGTTTTAGTCGTCCACGATTCTAAACTCAGTTGCGATGGAATAGTGGGACACGATTTTATCAGCAAGTTTCGTCTTATCTGTAGTGCAGAAGGCTATACTTTTCTTGACCGGGAAGCAGATAAAAAACAAGCGGTTGAGTATTCCCAAATATTTAATATTTGTGAAGAATCTTCTTTTACAGTTGCACCACAATACCGAGAAGACGTTGAACGCATGATAGAGAGAACATACGAAACACCACCCAAGCAGATAATATCAAAGCTGTCTTCAGACGAACCGTCGAAGTGGTACAAATATGTGCCTGAGGTACAAAAGGCGATCAACTGTCACGTGCATTCATCACTGAAGCTGTCACCATTTGAGGTCATGTTTGGCACCAAGATGTACACCCGAGTTGAGGATCGGTTACTGGAACTGCTCCAAGAAGAAGTGGTCTGTCAATTCAACGAGGACCGCTATGAGATGAGACAGCTGGTAAAACGCAACATCGAGCAGGCGCAGAAGGACTACAAGCGCAATTACGACAAAAAGCGCCGAGCTGAATACAAATACAAAGCAGGTGATCTGGTTGCAATTAGAAGGACCCAATTTGTAGCTGGCCGCAAGATGGCAAGCGGGTATTTAGGTCCATACGAAGTCACAGGAGTCAAAGACAATGGCAGATATGACGTTAAAAGAGCAGCAAACGTCGAAGGACCCAATTTCACATCCACCAGCTGTGACAACATGAAGTTGTGGAAGTACATAGCCGAAAATGCAGACCTATTGTCATCCGGGTCGGATGATGATGATCAGGAGGGCCGAATGTAACATGGAGTAAGGCTGAATGCTGGCAGCAACCCGGTTGGCAGCGCTGTTGAGCAGCAACATGATTGTCGGAAATCGAAGTTATCGACAATCAGTCATCGAAGGAACGATCGCAAGGCAGCGGTGGAGTGGAGTAGAAGTCAGCGTTGCAGTCAGTCGAGTTCTCAGCAGCAGTCGTTCGGTCACAAACTAAGAATACTTTATATAATTACCGCATTTAGAATTAAACTAATAATTAAATTAATAATAAACAATAATAATAAACAATCTTACATGTATAACTATGTCATTTGAATAAATGTTGAATTCGGTTGCAATAGGTTGGAAAACAAAAACATTTTCCATACAAAGACTTGTTTACACATCGGTCGTTTGTATGGCAGCTATATGATATAGTCATTTGATCCGGATCAAACTTTTAAAAATCTTGTATGGCTATGTCAAATGAATAAATGTTGAATTCGGTTGCAATAGGTTAGAAAACAAAAAAATTTTCCATACAAAGACTTGTTTTCATATCGGTCGTTTGTATTGCAGCTATATGATATAGTGGTCCGATCCAGGCCAAAGTGCCACAAATCGTGTATGGCTATGTCAAGTGGACAAATTTTGAATTCGGTTGCAATAGCTTGGAAAACAAAAAAGTTTTCCATACAAAGACTTGTTTTCATATCGGTCGTTTGTATGGCAGCTATATGATATAGTCATTTGAACCGGGTCAAACTTTTAAAAATCATGTATGGCTATGTGGAATAGATAAATGTTGAATTCGGTTGCAATAGCTTGGAAAACAAAAAAATTTTCCATATAAAGACTTGTTTACATATCGGTCGTTTGTATGGCAGCTATATGATATAGTGATGCGATCCGGATAAAACTTTCAAAAATCGTGTATGGCTTGATCAATTGAAAAAATGTTGAATTCGGTGGCAATAGCTTGGAAAACAAAAAAAATTTCCATACAAGGACTTGTTTTCATATCGGTCGTTTGTATTGCAGCTATATGATAAGTGGTCCGATCCGGACCAAACTTTCACAAATCGTGTATACCGATGTCAAATAAACAAATTTTGAATTCGATTGGAATAGCTTGGAAAACAAAAAAGTTTTCCATACAAAGACTTGGTTTAAAGTCGGTCGTTTGTATGGCAGCTATATGATATAGTGGTCCGATCCGGACCAAACTACGACAAATCGTGTATGGCTATGTGAAATAGATAAATGTTGAATTCGGTTGCAATAGCTTGGAAAACAAAAAAATTTTCCATATAAAGACTTGTTTACACATCGGTCGTTTGTATGGCAGCTATATGATATAGTGATCCGATCCGGATAAAACTTTTAATAATCTTGTATGGCTATGTCAAATGAATAAATGTTGAATTCGGTTGCAATAGGTTAGAAAACAAAAAATTTTCCATACAAAGACTTGTTTTCATATCGGTCGTTTGTATTGCAGCTATATGATATAGTGGTGCGATCCGGACCAAACTGCCACAAATCGTGTATGGTTATGTCAAATAGACAAATTTTGAATTCAGTTGCAATAGCTTGGAAAACAAAAAAGTTTTCCATACAAAGACTTGTTTTCATATCGGTCGTTTGTATGGCAGCTATATGATATAGTCATTTGAACCGGGTCAAACTTTTAAAAATCATGTATGGCTATGTGGAATAGATAAATGTTGAATTCGGTTGCAATAGCTTGGAAAACAAAAAAATTTTCCATATAAAGACTTGTTTACATATCGGTCGTTTGTATGGCAGCTATATGATATAGTGATGCGATCCGGATAAAACTTTCAAAAATCGTGTATGGTTTGATCAATTGAAAAAATGTTGAATTCGGTGGCAATAGCTTGGAAAACAAAACAAATTTCCATACAAGGACTTGTTTTCATATCGGTCGTTTGTATTGCAGCTATATGATAAGTGGTCCGATCCGGAGCAAACTTTCACAAATCGTGTATACCGATGTCAAATAAACAAATTTTGAATTCGGTTGCAATAGCTTGGAAAACAAAAAAGTTTTCCATACAAAGACTTGGTTTAAAGTCGGTCGTTTGTATGGCAGCTATATGATATAGTGGTCCGATCCGGACCAAACTACGACAGATCGTGTATGGCTATGTGAAATAGATAAATGTTGAATTCGGTTGCAATAGCTTGGAAAACAAAAAAATTTTCCATATAAAGACTTGTTTACACATCGGTCGTTTGTATGGCAGCTATATGATATAGTGATCCGATCCGGATAAAACTTTTAAAAATCATGTATGGCTATCTCGAATGGATAAATGTTGAATTCGGTTGCAATAACTTGGAAAACAAAAAAATTTTCCATATAAAGACTTGTTTACACATCGGTCGTTTGTATGGCAGCTATATGATATAGTGATCCGATCCGGATAAAACTTTTAAAAATCATGTATGGCTATCTCGAATGGATAAATGTTGAATTCAGTTGCAATAGCTTAGAAAACAAAAAAATTTTCCATACAAAGACTTGGTTTAATATCGGTCGTTTCTATTGCAGCTATATGATATAGTCATTTGAACCGGATCAAACTTTTAAAAATCATGTATGGCTATGTCAAATGAATAAATGTTGAATTCAGTTGCAATAGGTTGGAAAACAAAAAAATTTTCCATACAAAGACTTGTTTTCATATCGGTCGTTTGTATTGCAGCTATATGATATAGTGGTCCGATCCGGACCAAACTACCACAAATTGTGTGTGGCTATGTGAAATAGATAAATGTTGAATTCGGTTGCAATAGCGTGGAAAACAAAAAAATTTTTAATATAAAGACTTGTTTACACATCGGTCGTTTGTATAACAGCTATATGATATAGTGATCCGATCCGGATAAAACTTTTAAAAATCATGTATGGCTATGTCAATTGAATAAATATTGAATTCGGTTGCAATAGGTTGGAAAACAAAAAAATTTTCCATACAAAGACTTGTTTTCAATTCCGTCGATTGTATGGCAGCTATATGATATAGTCATTTGATCCGGATCAAACTTTTAAAAATCATGTATGGCTATGTCAAATGGATAAATGTTGAATTCGGTGGCAATAGGTTGGAAAACAAAAAAATTTTCCATACAAAGCCTTGTTTCATATCGGTCGTTTGTATTGCAGCTATATGATAAGTGGTCCGATCCGGACCACTCCGGTTGCAATAGCGTGGAAAACAAAAAAATTTTCCATATAAAGACTTGTTTACACATCGGTCGTCTGTATAGCAGCTATATGATATAGTGATCCGATCCAGATAAAACTTTTAAAAATCATGTATGGCTATGTCAGTTGAATAAATGTTGAATTCGGTTGCAATAGGTTGGAAAACAAAAAAATTTTCCATACAAAGACTTGTTTACACATCGGTCGTTTGTATGGCAGCTATATGATATAGTCATTTGATCCGGATCAAACTTTTAAAAATCATGTATGGCTATGTCAAAAGGATAAATGTTGAATTTGGTTGCAATAGCTTGGAAAACAAAAAAATTTTCCATATAAAGACTTGTTTACACATCGGTCGTTTGTATGGCAGCTATATGATATAGTGATCCGATCCGGATAAAACTTTAAAAAATCATGTATGGCTATGTCAAATGGATAAATGTTTAATTTGATTGCATTAGGTTGGGAAACAAAAAAATTTTCCATATTAAGACTTGTTTTCATATCGGTCGTTTGTATTGCAGCTATATGATAAGTTGTCCGATCCGGACCAAACTACCATAAATCGTGTATGGCTATGTGAAATAGATAAATGTTGAATTCGGTTGCAATAGCTAAGAAAACAAAAAAAATTTCCATATAAAGACTTGTTTACACATCGGTCGTTTGTATGGCAGCTATATGATATTGAGATCCGATCCGGATAAAACTTTTAAAATTATGTATGGCTATGTCAAATGGATAAATGTTGAATGTCAATTGAATAAATTTTGAAGTCGGTGGCAATAGCTTGGAAAACAAAAAAAATTTCCATACACGGACTTGTTTTCTTATCGGTCGTTTGTATTGCAGCTATATGATATAGTGGTCCGATCCGGACCAAACTACCACACATCGTGTATGGCTATGTGAAATAGATAAATGTTGAATTCGGTTGCAATAGCTTGGAAAACAAAAAAATTTCCATATAAAGACTTGTTTACACATCGGTCGTTTGTATGGCAGCTATATGATATTGAGATCCGATCCGGATACAACTTTTAAAATTATGTATGGCTATGTCAAATGGATAAATGTTGAATTCAGTTGCAATAGCTTGGAAAACAAAAAAATTTTCCATACAAAGACTTGTTTTCATATCGGTCGTTTGTATTGCAGCTATATGATAAGTGGTCCGATCCGGACCAAACTTTCACAAATCGTCTATGCCTATGTCAAATAAACAAGTTTTGAATTCGGTTGCAATAGCTTGGAAAACAAAAAAGTTTTCCATACAAAGACTTGGTTTCATGTTGGTCGTTTGTATGGCAGCTATATGATATAGTCATCTGATCGGAATCAAACTTTTAAAAATCATGTATGGCTATGTCAAATGGATAAATGTTGAATACGGTTGCAATAAGTTTGAAAACAAAAAAATTTTCCATACAATGACTTGTTTTCATATCGGTCGTTTGTATTGCAGCTATATGATAAGTGGTCCGATCCAGACCAAACTACCACAAATCGTGTATGACTATGTCAAATAATTCGGTTGCAATAGCTTGGAAAACAAAAAAATTTTCCATATAAAGACTTGTTTACACATCGGTCGTTTGTATGGCAGCTATATGATATTGAGATCCGATCCGGATAAAACTTTTAAAAATCATGTATGGCTATGTCAAATGGACAAATGTTGAATTCGGTTGCAATACGTTGGAAAACAAAAAAATTTTCCATATAAAGACTTGTTTACACATCGGTCGTTTGTATGGCAGCTATATGATATAGTGATCCGATCCGGATAAAACTTTAAAAAATCATGTATGGCTATGTCAAATGGATAAATGTTGAATTCGATTGCATTAGGTTGGGAAACAAAAAAATTTTCCATATTAAGACTTGTTTTCATATCGGTCGTTTGTATTGCAGCTATATGATAAGTTGTCCGATCCGGACCAAACTACCATAAATCGTGTATGGCTATGTGAAATAGATAAATGTTGAATTCGGTTGCAATAGCTAAGAAAACAAAAAAATTTTCCATACAAAGACTTGTTTTCATATCGGTCGTTTGTATGGCAGCTATATGATATAGTGGTCCGATCCGGATAAAACTTTTAAAAATCATGTATGGCTATGTCAATTGAATAAATTTTGAAGTCGGTGGCAATAGCTTGGAAAAAAAAAAATTTCCATACACGGACTTGTTTTCTTATCGGTCGTTTGTATTGCAGCTATATGATATAGTGGTCCGATCCGGACCAAACTACCACACATCGTGTATGGCTATGTGAAATAGATAAATGTTGAATTCGGTTGCAATAGCTTGGAAAACAAAAAAAATTTCCTTATAAAGACTTGTTAACACATCGGTCGTTTATATGGCAGCTATATGATATAGGGATCCGATCCGGATAAAACATTAAAAAATCATGTATGGCTATGTCAAACGGATAAATGTTGAATTCGGTTGCAATAGGTTGGAAAACAAAAAAATGTTCTATACAAAGACTTGTTTTCATATCGGTCGTTTGTATTGCAGCTATATGATAAGTGGTCCGATCCCGACCAAACTTTCACAAATCGTCTATGCCTATGTCAAATAAACAAGTTTTGAATTCGGTTGCAATAGCTTGGAAAACAAAAAGTTTTCCATACAAAGACTTGGTTTCATGTTGGTCGTTTGTATGGCAGCTATATGATATAGTCATCTGATCGGGATCAAACTTTTAAAAATCATGTATGGCTATGTCAAATGGATAAATGTTGAATACGGTTGCAATAAGTTTGAAAACAAAAAAATTTTCCATACAATGACTTGTTTTCATATCGGTCGTTTGTATTGCAGCTATATGATAAGTGGACCGATCCAGACCAAACTACCACAAATCGTGTATGACTATGTCAAATAATTCGGTTGCAATAGCTTGGAAAACAAAAAAATTTTCCATATAAAGACTTGTTTACACATCGGTCGTTTGTATGGCAGCTATATGATATTGAGATCCGATCCGGATAAAACTTTTAAAAATCATGTATGGCTATGTCAAATGGACAAATGTTGAATTCGGTTGCAATACGTTGGAAAACAAAAAATTTTCCATATAAAGACTTGTTTACACATCGGTCGTTTGTATGGCAGCTATATGATATAGTGATCCGATCCGGATAAAACTTTAAAAAATCATGTATGGCTATGTCAAATGGATAAATGTTGAATTCGATTGCATTAGGTTGGGAAACAAAAAAATTTTCCATATTAAGACTTGTTTTCATATCGGTCGTTTGTATTGCAGCTATATGATAAGTTGTCCGATCCGGACCAAACTACCATAAATCGTGTATGGCTATGTGAAATAGATAAATGTTGAATTCGGTTGCAATAGCTAAGAAAACAAAAAAAATTTCCATATAAAGACTTGTTTACACATCGGTCGTTTGTATGGCAGCTATATGATATAGTGATCCGATCCGGATAAAACTTTTAAAAAGCATGTATGGCTATGTCAGTTGAATAAATTTTGAAGTCGGTGGCAATAGCTTGGAAAACAAAAAAATTTCCATACACAGACTTGTTTTCTTATCGGTCGATTGTATTGCAGCTATATGATATAGTGGTCCGATCCGGACCAAACTACCACAAATCGTGTATGGCTATGTCAAATAGATAAATGTTGAATTCGGTTGCAATAGCTTGGAAAAGAAAAGAATTGTCCATATAAAGACTTGTTTACACATCGGTCGTTTGCATGGCAGCTATATGATATGGTAATCCGATCCGGATAAAACTTTTAAAAATCATGTATGGCTATGTTAAATGGATAAATGTTGAATTCGATTGCATTAGGTTGGGAAACAAAAAAATTTTCCATATTAAGACTTGTTTTCATATCGGTCGTTTGTATTGCAGCTATATGATAAGTTGTCCGATCCAGACCAAACTACCACAAATCGTGTATGACTATGTCAAATAATTCGGTTGCAATAGCTTGGAAAACAAA
Organism: Drosophila merina; assembly: GCA_035047645.1. Taxonomy (NCBI): domain Eukaryota; kingdom Metazoa; phylum Arthropoda; class Insecta; order Diptera; family Drosophilidae; genus Drosophila; species Drosophila merina. The sequence continues at coordinate 2,075,453 of JAWNPH010000076.1, read as the reverse complement.
AAAATTTTCCATATAAAGACTTGTTTACACATCGGTCGTTTGTATGGCAGCTATATGATATTGAGATCCGATCCGGATAAAACTTTTAAAAATCATGTATGGCTATGTCAAATGGACAAATGTTGAATTCGGTTGCAATACGTTGGAAAACAAAAAATTTTCCATATAAAGACTTGTTTACACATCGGTCGTTTGTATGGCAGCTATATGATATAGTGATCCGATCCGGATAAAACTTTTAAAAATCATGTATGGCTATGTCAAATGGATAAATGTTGAATTCGATTGCATTAGGTTGGGAAACAAAAAAATTTTCCATATTAAGACTTGTTTTCATATCGGTCGTTTGTATTGCAGCTATATGATAAGTTGTCCGATCCGGACCAAACTACCATAAATCGTGTATGGCTATGTGAAATAGATAAATGTTGAATTCGGTTGCAATAGCTAAGAAAACAAAAAAATTTTCCATACAAAGACTTGTTTTCATATCGGTCGTTTGTATTGCAGCTATATGATATAGTGGTCCGATCCGGATAAAACTTTTAAAAATCATGTATGGCTATGTCAATTGAATAAATTTTGAAGTCGGTGGCAATAGCTTGGAAAACAAAAAAAATTTCCATACACGGACTTGTTTTCTTATCGGTCGTTTGTATTGCAGCTATATGATATAGTGGTCCGATCCGGACCAAACTACCACACATCGTGTATGGCTATGTGAAATAGATAAATGTTGAATTCGGTTGCAATAGCTTGGAAAACAAAAAAATTTCCTTATAAAGACTTGTTAACACATCGGTCGTTTATATGGCAGCTATATGATATAGTGATCCGATCCGGATAAAACTTTAAAAAATCATGTATAGCTATGTCAAACGGATAAATGTTGAATTCGGTTGCAATAGGTTGGAAAACAAAAAAATGTTCTATACAAAGACTTGTTTTTATATCGGTCGTTTGTATTGCAGCTATATGATAAGTGGTCCGATCCCGACCAAACTTTCACAAATCGTCTATGCCTATGTCAAATAAACAAGTTTTGAATTCGGTTGCAATAGCTTGGAAAACAAAAAAGTTTTCCATACAAAGACTTGTTTTCTTATCGGTCGATTGTATTGCAGCTATATGATATAGTGGTCCGATCCGGACCAAACTACCACAAATCGTGTATGGCTATGTCAAATAGATAAATGTTGAATTCGGTTGCAATAGCTTGGAAAAGAAAAGAATTGTCCATATAAAGACTTGTTTACACATCGGTCGTTTGCATGGCAGCTATATGATATGGTAATCCGATCCGGATAAAACTTTTAAAAATCATGTATGGCTATGTTAAATGGATAAATGTTGAATTCGATTGCATTAGGTTGGGAAACAAAAAAATTTTCCATATTAAGACTTGTTTTCATATCGGTCGTTTGTATTGCAGCTATATGATAAGTTGTCCGATCCAGACCAAACTACCACAAATCGTGTATGACTATGTCAAATAATTCGGTTGCAATAGCTTGGAAAACAAAAAAATTTTCCATATAAAGACTTGTTTACACATCGGTCGTTTGTATGGCAGCTATATGATATTGAGATCCGATCCGGATAAAACTTTTAAAAATCATGTATGGCTATGTCAAATGGACAAATGTTGAATTCGGTTGCAATACGTTGGAAAACAAAAAAATTTTCCATATAAAGACTTGTTTACACATCGGTCGTTTGTATGGCAGCTATATGATATAGTGATCCGATCCGGATAAAACTTTTAAAAATCATGTATGGCTATGTCAAATGGATAAATGTTGAATTCGATTGCATTAGGTTGGGAAACAAAAAAATTTTCCATATTAAGACTTGTTTTCATATCGGTCGTTTGTATTGCAGCTATATGATAAGTTGTCCGATCCGGACCAAACTACCATAAATCGTGTATGGCTATGTGAAATAGATAAATGTTGAATTCGGTTGCAATAGCTAAGAAAACAAAAAAATTTTCCATACAAAGACTTGTTTTCATATCGGTCGTTTGTATTGCAGCTATATGATATAGTGGTCCGATCCGGATAAAACTTTTAAAAATCATGTATGGCTATGTCAATTGAATAAATTTTGAAGTCGGTGGCAATAGCTTGGAAAACAAAAAAAATTTCCATACACGGACTTGTTTTCTTATCGGTCGTTTGTATTGCAGCTATATGATATAGTGGTCCGATCCGGACCAAACTACCACACATCGTGTATGGCTATGTGAAATAGATAAATGTTGAATTCGGTTGCAATAGCTTGGAAAACAAAAAAAATTTCCTTATAAAGACTTGTTAACACATCGGTCGTTTATATGGCAGCTATATGATATAGTGATCCGATCCGGATAAAACTTTAAAAAATCATGTATGGCTATGTCAAACGGATAAATGTTGAATTCGGTTGCAATAGGTTGGAAAACAAAAAAATGTTCTATACAAAGACTTGTTTTCATATCGGTCGTTTGTATTGCAGCTATATGATAAGTGGTCCGATCCCGACCAAACTTTCACAAATCGTCTATGCCTATGTCAAATAAACAAGTTTTGAATTCGGTTGCAATAGCTTGGAAAACAAAAAAGTTTTCCATACAAAGACTTGTTTTCTTATCGGTCGATTGTATTGCAGCTATATGATATAGTGGTCCGATCCGGACCAAACTACCACAAATCGTGTATGGCTATGTCAAATAGATAAATGTTGAATTCGGTTGCAATAGCTTGGAAAAGAAAAGAATTGTCCATATAAAGACTTGTTTACACATCGGTCGTTTGCATGGCAGCTATATGATATGGTAATCCGATCCGGATAAAACTTTTAAAAATCATGTATGGCTATGTTAAATGGATAAATGTTGAATTCGATTGCATTAGGTTGGGAAACAAAAAAATTTTCCATATTAAGACTTGTTTTCATATCGGTCGTTTGTATTGCAGCTATATGATAAGTTGTCCGATCCAGACCAAACTACCACAAATCGTGTATGACTATGTCAAATAATTCGGTTGCAATAGCTTGGAAAACAAAAAAATTTTCCATATAAAGACTTGTTTACACATCGGTCGTTTGTATGGCAGCTATATGATATTGAGATCCGATCCGGATAAAACTTTTAAAAATCATGTATGGCTATGTCAAATGGACAAATGTTGAATTCGGTTGCAATACGTTGGAAAACAAAAAAATTTTCCATATAAAGACTTGTTTACACATCGGTCGTTTGTATGGCAGCTATATGATATAGTGATCCGATCCGGATAAAACTTTTAAAAATCATGTATGGCTATGTCAAATGGATAAATGTTGAATTCGATTGCATTAGGTTGGGAAACAAAAAAATTTTCCATATTAAGACTTGTTTTCATATCGGTCGTTTGTATTGCAGCTATATGATAAGTTGTCCGATCCGGACCAAACTACCATAAATCGTGTATGGCTATGTGAAATAGATAAATGTTGAATTCGGTTGCAATAGCTAAGAAAACAAAAAAATTTTCCATACAAAGACTTGTTTTCATATCGGTCGTTTGTATTGCAGCTATATGATATAGTGATCCGATCCGGATAAAACTTTTAAAAATCATGTATGGCTATGTCAATTGAATAAATTTTGAAGTCGGTGGCAATAGCTTGGAAAACAAAAAAAATTTCCATACACGGACTTGTTTTCTTATCGGTCGTTTGTATTGCAGCTATATGATATAGTGGTCCGATCCGGACCAAACTACCACACATCGTGTATGGCTATGTGAAATAGATAAATGTTGAATTCGGTTGCAATAGCTTGGAAAACAAAAAAAATTTCCTTATAAAGACTTGTTAACACATCGGTCGTTTATATGGCAGCTATATGATATAGTGATCCGATCCGGATAAAAATTTAAAAAATCAGGTATGGCTATGTCAAACGGATAAATGTTGAATTCGGTTGCAATAGGTTGGAAAACAAAAAAATGTTCTATACAAAGACTTGTTTTCATATCGGTCGTTTGTATTGCAGCTATATGATAAGTGGTCCGATCCCGACCAAACTTTCACAAATCGTCTATGCCTATGTCAAATAAACAAGTTTTGAATTCGGTTGCAATAGCTTGGAAAACAAAAAAAGTTTTCCATACAAAGACTTGGTTTCATGTTGGTCGTTTGTATGGCAGCTATATGATATAGTCATCTGATCGGGATCAAACTTTTAAAAATCATGTATGGCTATGTCAAATGGATAATTGTTGAATACGGTTGCAATAAGTTTGAAAACAAAAGAATTTTCCATACAATGACTTGTTTTCATATCGGTCGTTTGTATTGCAGCTATATGATAAGTGGTCCGATCCAGACCAAACTACCACAAATCGTGTATGACTATGTCAAATAATTCGGTTGCAATAGCTTGGAAAACAAAAAAATTTTCCATATAAAGACTTGTTTACACATCGGTCGTTTGTATGGCAGCTATATGATATTGAGATCCGATCCGGATAAAACTTTTAAAAATCATGTATGGCTATGTCAAATGGACAAATGTTGAATTCGGTTGCAATACGTTGGAAAACAAAAAAATTTTCCATATAAAGACTTGTTTACACATCGGTCGTTTGTATGGCAGCTATATGATATAGTGATCCGATCCGGATAAAACTTTAAAAAATCATGTATGGCTATGTCAAATGGATAAATGTTGAATTCGATTGCATTAGGTTGGGAAACAAAAAATTTTCCATATTAAGACTTGTTTTCATATCGGTCGTTTGTATTGCAGCTATATGATAAGTTGTCCGATCCGGACCAAACTACCATAAATCGTGTATGGCTATGTGAAATAGATAAATGTTGAATTCGGTTGCAATAGCTAAGAAAACAAAAAAAATTTCCATATAAAGACTTGTTTACACATCGGTCGTTTGTATGGCAGCTATATGATATAGTGATCCGATCCGGATAAAACTTTTAAAAAGCATGTATGGCTATGTCAGTTGAATAAATTTTGAAGTCGGTGGCAATAGCTTGGAAAACAAAAAAAATTTCCATACACAGACTTGTTTTCTTATCGGTCGATTGTATTGCAGCTATATGATATAGTGGTCCGATCCGGACCAAACTACCACAAATCGTGTATGGCTATGTCAAATAGATAACTGTTGAATTCGGTTGCAATAGCTTGGAAAAGAAAAGAATTGTCCATATAAAGACTTGTTTACACATCGGTCGTTTGCATGGCAGCTATATGATATGGTAATCCGATCCGGATAAAACTTTTAAAAATCATGTATGGCTATGTTAAATGGATAAATGTTGAATTCGATTGCATTAGGTTGGGAAACAAAAAAATTTTCCATATTAAGACTTGTTTTCATATCGGTCGTTTGTATTGCAGCTATATGATAAGTGGTCCGATCCGGAACAAACTTTCACAAATCGTGTATGCCGATGTCAAATAAACAAATTTTGAATTCGGTTGCAATAGCTTGGAAAACAAAAAAGTTTTCCATACAAAGACTTGGTATCATGTCGGTCGTTTGTATAGCAGCTATATGATATAGTGGTCCGATCCAGACCAAACTACCACAAATCGTGTATGGCTATGTGATATAGATAAATGTTGAATTCGGTTGCAATAACTTGGAAAACAAAAAAATTTTCCTTATAAAGACTTGTTTACACATCGGTCGTTTGTATGGCAGCTATATGATATAGTGATCCGATCCGGATAAAACTTTTAAAAATCATGTATGGCTATGTCAATTGAATAAATTTTGAAGTCGGTGGCAATGACTTGTTTTCATATCGGTCGTTTGTATTGCAGCTATATGATAAGTGGTCCGATCCGGACCAAACTTTCACAAATCGTCTATGCCTATGTCAAATAAACAAGTTTTGAATTCGGTTGCAATAGCTTGGAAAACAAAAAAGTTTTCCATACAAAGACTTGGTTTCATTTCGGTCGTTTGTATGGCAGCTATATGATATAGTCATCTGATCGGGATCAAACTTTTAAAAATCATGTATGGCTATGTCAAATGGATAAATGTTGAATACGGTTGCAATAAGTTTGAAAACAAAAAAATTTTCCATACAATGACTTGTTTTCATATCGGTCGTTTGTATTGCAGCTATATGATAAGTCTTCCGATCCGGACCAAACTTTCACAAATCGTCTATGCCTATGTCAAATAAACAAGTTTTGAATTCGGTTGCAATAGCTTGGAAAACAAAAAAGTTTTCCATACAAAGACTTGGTTTCATGTCGGTCGTTTGTATGGCAGCTATATGATATAGTGATCCGATCCGGATAAAACTTTAAAAAATCATGTATGGCTCTATCAAATGGATAAATGTTGAATTCGGTTGCAATAGGTTGGAAAACAAAAAAATTTTCCATATAAAGACTTGTTTTCATATCGGTCGTTTGTATTGCAGCTATATGATAAGTGGTCCGATCCAGACCAAACTACCACAAATCGTGTATGGCTATGTCAAATAGATAAATGTTGAATTCGGTTGCAATAGTTGGAAAACAAATAATTTGTCCATATAAAGACTTGTTTACATATCGGTCGTTTGTATGGCAGCTATATGATATAGTGATGCGATCCGGATAAAACTTTTAAAAATCGTGTACGGCTTGGTCAATTAAAAAAATGTTGAATTCGGTTGCAATAGCTTGGAAAACAAAAAAGGTTTTCCATACAAAGACTTGGTTTCATGTCGGTCGTTTGTATAGCAGCTATATGATATAGTGGTCCGATCCGGACCAAACTACCACAAATCGTGTATGGCTATGTGAAATAGATAAATGTTGAATTCGGTTGCAATAGCTTGGAAAACAAAAAAATGTTCCTTATAAAGACTTGTTTACACATCGGTCGTTTGTATGGCAGCTATATGATATAGTGATCCGATCCGGATAAAACTTTTAAAAATCATGTATGGCTATGTCAAATTCAACAATAAATGTTGAATTCGATTGCATTTAGGTTGGGAAACAAAAAAATTTTCCATATTAAGACTTGTTTTCATATCGGTCGTTTGTATTGCAGCTATATAATAAGTGGTCCGATCCGGACCAAACTACCACAAATCGTGTATGGCTATGTGAAATAGATAAATGTTGAATTCGGTTGCAATAGTTTGAAAACAAAAAAATTTTCCATATAAAGACTTGTTTACATATCGGTTGTTTGTATGGTAGCTATATGATATAGTGATGCGATCCGGATAAAACTTTTAAAAATCGTGTATGGCTTCGTCAATTGAAAAAATGTTGAATTCAGTTGCAATAGCTTGGAAAACAAAAAAAAATTCCATACAAGGACTTGTTTTCATATCGGTCGTTTGTATTGCAGCTATATGATATAGTGGTCCGATCCAGACCAAACTACCACAAATCGTGTATGGCTATGTTAAATAGATAAATGTTGAATTCGGTTGCAATAGTTTTGAAAACAAAAAAATTTTCCATATAAAGACTTGTTTACATATCGGTTGTTTGTATGGTAGCTATATGATATAGTGATGCGATCCGGATAAAACTTTTAAAAATCGTGTATGGCTTCATCAATTGAAAAAATGTTGAATTCAGTTGCAATAGCTTGGAAAACAAAAAAATTTTCCATACAAAGACTTGTTTTCATATCGGTCGTTTGTATTGCAGCTATATGATATAGTGGTCCGATCCGGACCAAAGTGCCACAAATCGTGTATGGCTATGTCAAATAGACAAATTATGAATTCGGTTGCAATAGCTTGGAAAACAAAAAAGTTTTCCATACGAAGACTTGTTTACACATCGGTCGTTTGTATGGCAGCTATATAGTGATCCGATCCGGATAAAATTTTTAAAAATCATGTATGGCTATGTCAAATGAACAAATTTTGAATTCGGTTGCAATAGCTTGGAAAACAAAAAAGTTTTCCATACAAAGACTTGTTTTCATATCGGTGGTTTGTATGGCAGCTATATGATATAGTCATTTGATCCGAATCAAACTGCCACAAATCGTGTATGGCTAAGTCAAATGGACAAATTATGAATTCGGTTGCAATAGCTTGGAAAACAAAAAAGTTTTCCATACAAAGACTTGTTTACACATCGGTCGTTTGTATGGCAGCTATTTGATATAGTGATCCGATCCGGATAAAACTTTTAAAAATCATGTATGGCTATGTCAAATGAATAAATGTTGAATTCGGTTGCAATAGGTTGGAAAACAAAAAAATTTTCCATACAAAGACTTGTTTTCATATCGGTCGTTTGTATTGCAGCTATATGATATAGTGGTCCGATCCGGATAAAACTACCACAAATCGTGTATGGCTATGTCAAATGAACAAATTTTGAATTCGGTTGCAATAGCTTAGAAAACAAAAAAGTTTTCCATACAAAGACTTGTTTTCATATCGGTCGTTTGTATGGCAGCTATATGATATAGTCATTTGATCCGAATCAAACTGCCACAAATCGTGTATGGCTAAGTCAAATGGACAAATTATGAATTCGGTTGCAATAGCTTGGAAAACAAAAAAGTTTTCCATTCAAAGACTTGTTTACACATCGGTCGTTTGTATGGCAGCTATTTGATATAGTGATCCGATCCGGATAAAACTTTTAAAAATCTTGTATGGCTATGTCAAATGAATAAATGTTGAATTCGGTTGCAATACGTTAGAAAACAAAAAAATTTGCCATACAAAGACTTGTTTTCATATCGGTCGTTTGTATTGCAGCTATATGATATAGTGGTCCGATCCGGACCAAACTACCATAAATCGTGTATGGCTACGTGAAATAGATAAATGTTGAATTCGGTTGCAATAGCGTGGAAAAAAAAAAATTTTCCTTATAAAGACTTGTTTTCACATCGGTCGTTTGTATGGGAGCTATATGATATAGTGATCCGATCCGGATCAAACTTTTAAAAATCATGTATGGCTATGTCAAATGGATAAATGTTGAATTCGGTTGCAATAGGTGGGAAAACAAAAAAATTTTCCATACAAAGACTTGTTTTCATATCGGTCGTTTGTATGGCAGCTATATGATATAGTGATGGGATCCGGCTAAAACTTTTAAAAATCGTGTTTGGCTTGGTCAATTAAAAAAATATTGAATTCGGTTGCAATAGCTTGGAAAACAAAAAAATTTCCATATAAAGACTTGTTTACACATCGGTCGTCTGTATGGCAGCTATATGATATAGTGATCCGATCCGGATAAAACTTTTAAAAATCATGTATGGCTATGTCAAATGGATAAATGTTGAAGTCGGTTGCAATAGGTTGGAAAACAAAAAAATTTTCTATACAAAGACTTGTTTTCATATCGGTCGTTTGTATTGCAGCTATATGATATAGTGGTCGGATCCGGATAAAACTTTTAAAAATTATGTATGGCTATGTTAAATGGATAAATGTTGAATTCGGTTGCAATAGCTTGGAAAACAAAAAAAAATTCCATATAAAGACTTGTTTTCATATCGGTCGTTTGTATTGCAGCTATATGATATAGTGATCCGATCCGGATAAAACTTTTAAAAATCATGTATGCATATGTTAGATGGATAAATGTTGAATTCGGTTGCAATAGGTTGGAAAACAAAAAAAATTTCCATATAAAGACTTGTTTACACATCGGTCGTTTGTATGGCAGCTATATGAAATAGTGATCCGATCCGGATAAAACTTTTAAAAATCATGTATGGCTATGTCAAATGGATAAATGTTGAATTCGGTTGCAATAGGTTGGAAAACAAAAAAATTTTCCATATAAAGACTTGTTTACACATCGGTCGTTTGTATGGCAGCTATATGATATAGTGATCCGATCCGGATCAAACTTTTAAAAATCATGTATGGCTAAGTCAAATGGATAAATGTTGAATTCGGTTGCAATAGGTTGGAAAACAAAAAAATTTTCTATACAAAGACTTGTTTTCATATCGGTCGTTTGTATTGCAGCTATATGATATAGTGGTCGGATCCGGATAAAACTTTTAAAAATTATGTATGGTTATGTTAAATGGATAAATGTTGAATTCGGTTGCAATAGCTTGGAAAACAAAAAAAATTTCCATATAAAGACTTGTTTTCATATCGGTCGTTTGTATTGCAGCTATATGATATAGTGATCCGATCCGGATAAAACTTTTTAAAATCATGTATGGCTATGTTAGATGGATAAATGTTGAATTCGGTTGCAATAGGTTGGAAAACAAAAAAATTTTCTATACAAAGACTTGTTTTCATATCGGTCGTTTGTATTGCAGCTATATGATATAGTGGTCCGATCCGAATAAAACTTTTAAAAATCATGTATGGCTATGTCAAATAGATAAATGTTGAATTCAGTTGCAATAGCTTGGAAAACAAAAAAATTTTCCATACAAAGACTTGTTTTCATATCGGTCGTTTGTATGGCAGCTATATGATATAGTGATCCGATCCAGATAAAACTTTTAAAAATCATGTATGGCTATGTCAATTGAATAAATGTTGAATTCGGTTGCAATAGGTTGGAAAACAAAAAAATTTTCTATACAAAGACTTGTTTTCATATCGGTCGTTTGTATTGCAGCTATATGATATAGTGATCCGCTCCGGACCAAACTGCCACAAATCGTGTATGGCTAAGTCAAATGGACAAATTATGAATTCGGTTGCAATAGCTTGGAAAACAAAAAAGTTTTCCATATAAAGACTTGTTAACACATCGGTCGTTTGTATGGCAGCTATATGATATAGTGATCCGATCCGGATAAAACTTTAAAAAATCATGTATGGCTATGTCAAATGGACAAATGTTGAATTCGGTTGCAATAGGTGGGAAAACAAAAAAATTTGCCATACAAAGACTTGTTTTCATATCGGTCGTTTGTATTGCAGCTATATGATATAGTCATTTGATCCGGATCAAACTTTTAAAAGTCATGTATGGCTATGTCAAATGAAGAAATGTTGAATTCGGTTGCAATAGGTTGGAAAACAAAAAAATTTTCCATATAAAGACTTGTTTTCATATCGGTCGTTTGTATGGCAGCTATATGATATAGTGGTCCGATCCGGACCAAACTACCACAAATCGTGTGTGGCTATGTAAAATAGATAAATGTTGATTTCGGTTGCAATAGCGTGGAAAACAAAAAAATTTTCCATATAAAGACTTGTTTACTCTTCGGTCGTTTGTATGGCAGCTATATGATATAGTAATCCGATCCGGATAAAACTTTTAAAAATTATGTATGGCTATGTAAAATGGATAAATGTTGAATTCGGTTGCAATAGGTTGGAAAACAAAAAAATTTTCCATACAAAGACTTGTTTTCAATTCGGTCGTTTGTATTGCAGCTATATGATATAGTGGTCCGATCCGAACCAAACTACCACAAGTCGTGTATGGCTATGTGAAATAGATAAATGTTGATTTTGGTTGCAATAGCGTGGAAAACAAAAAAATTTTCCATATAAAGACTTGTTTACTTATCGGTCGTTTGTATGGCAGCTATATAATATAGTGATCCGATCCGGATAAAACTTTTAAAAATCATGTATTGCTATGTTAAATGGACAAATGTTGAATTCGGTTGCAATAGCTTGGAAAACAAAAAAAATTTCTATACAAAGACTTGTTTTCATATCGGTCGTTTGTATTGCAGCTATATGATATAGTGATCCGATCCGGATAAAACTTTTAAAAATCATGTATTGCTATGTTAAATGGACAAATGTTGAATTCGGTTGCAATAGCTTGGAAAACAAAAAAAATTTCCATATAAAGACTTGTTTTCATATCGGTCCTTTGTATTGCAGCTATATGATATAGTGGTCCGATCCGGATAAAACTTTTAAAAATCATGTATGGCTATTTCAAATAGATAAATGTTGAATTCAGTTGCAATAGCTTGGAAACCAAAAAAATTTTCCATACAAAGACTTGTTTTCATATCGGTCGTTTGTATTGCAGCTATATGATATAGTAATCCGATCCGGATAAAACTTTTAAAAATCATGTATTGCTATGTTAAATGGACAAATGTTGAATTCGGTTGCAATAGCTAGGAAAACAAAAAAATTTCCATATAAAGACTTGTTTTCATATCGGTCGTTTGTATTGCAGCTATATGATATAGTGGTCCGATCCGGATAAAACTTTTAAAAATCATGTACGGCTATTTCAAATAGATAAATGTTGAATTCGGTTGCAATAACTTGGAAAACAAAAAAAATTTCCATATAAAGACTTGTTTTCATATCGGTCGTTTGTATTGCAGCTATATGATATAGTGGTCCGATCCGGATAAAACTTTTAAAAATCATTTATGGCTATTTCAAATAGATAAATGTTGAATTCAGTTGCAATAGCTTGGAAAACAAAAAAAATTTCCATATAAAGACTTGTTTTCATATCGGTCGTTTGTATTGCAGCTATATGATATAGTGGTCCGATCCGGATAAAACTTTTAAAAATCATGTATGGCTATGTGAAATAGATAAATGTTGAATTCGGTTGCAATAGCTTGGAAAACAAAAAAGTTTTCCATACAAAAGACTTGTTTACACATCGGTCGTTTGTATGGCAGCTATATGATATAGTGATCCGATCCGGATAAAACTTTTAAAAATCATGTATGGCTATGTCAAATGGATAAATGTTGAATTCGATTGCATTAGGTTGGGAAACAAAAAAATTTTCCATATTAAGACTTGTTTTCATATCGGTCGTTTGTATTGCAGCTATATGATAAGTGGTCCGATCCGGACCAAACTACCACAAATCGTGTATAGCGATGTGAAATAGATAAATGTTGAATTCGGTTGCAATAGTTTGGAAAAGAAAAAAATTTTCCATATAAAGACTTGTTTACACATCGGTCGTTTGTATGGCAGCTATATGATATAGTGATCCGATCCGGATAAAACTTCTAAAAATCATGTATGGCTATGTTAAATGGACAAATGTTGAATTCGGTTGCAATAGCTTGGAAAACAAAAAAATTTTCTATACAAAGACTTGTTTTCATATCGGTCGTTTGTATGGCAGCTATATGATATAGTGGTCCGATCCGGATAAAACTTTTAAAAATCATGTATGGCTTTGTTAAATGGACAAATTTTGAATTCGGTTGCAATAGCTTGGAAAACAAAAAAAATTTCCATATAAAGACTTGTTTTCATATCGGTCGTTTGTATTGCAGCTATATGATATAGTGGTCCGATCCGGATAAAACTTTTAAAAATCATGTATGGCTATGTGAAATAGATAAATGTTGAATTCGGTTGCAATAGCTTGGAAAACAAAAAAATTTTCCATATAAAGACTTGTTTACTTATCGGTCGTTTGTATGGCAGCTATATGATATAGTGATCCGATCCGGATAAAACTTTGAAAAATAATGTATGGCTATGTCAAATGGATAAATGTTGAATTCGATTGCATTAGGTTGGGAAACAAAAAAATTTTCCATATTAAGACTTGTTTTCATATCGGTCGTTTGTATTGCAGCTATATGATAAGTGGTCCGATCCGGACCAAACTACCACAAATCGTGTATGGCGATGTGAAATAGATAAATGTTGAATTCGGTTGCAATAGTTTGGAAAAGAAAAAAATTTTCCATATAAAGACTTGTTTACACATCGGTCGTTTGTATGGCAGCTATATGATATAGTGATCCGATCCGGATAAAACTTTTAAAAATCATGTATGGCTATGTTAAATGGATAAATGTTGAATTCGATTGCATTAGGTTGGGAAACAAAAAAAATTTTCCATATAAGACTTGTTTTCATATCGGTCGTTTGTATTGCAGCTATATGATAAGTGGTCCGATCCGGACCAAACTTTTACAAATCGTGTATGCCAATGTCAAATAAACAAGTTTTGAATTCGGTTGCAATAACTTGGAAAACAAAAAAGTTTTCCATACAAAGACTTGGTTTCATGTCGGTCCTTTGTATGGCAGCTATATGATATAGTCATCTAATCGGGATCAAACTTTTAAAAATCATGTATGGCTATGTTAAATGGATAAATGTTGAATTCGGTTGCAATAGCTTGGAAAACAAAAAAATTTTCCATACAAAGACTTGTTTTCACATCGGTCGTTTGTATTGCAGCTATACGATATAGTGGTCCGATCCAGACCAAACTGCCACAAATCGTGTATGGCTATGTGAAATAAATAAATGTTGTTTCGGTTGCAATAGCTTGGAAAACAAAAAAATTTTCCATATAAAGACTTGTTTACTTATCGGTCGTTTGTATTGCAGCTATATGATATAGTGATCCGATCCGGATAAAACTTTTAAAAATCATGTATGGCTATGTCAAATGGATAAATGTTGAATTCGATTGCATTTGGTTGGGAAACAAAAAAATTTTCCATATTAAGACTTGTTTTCATATCGGTCGTTTGTATTGCAGCTATATGATAAGTGGTCCGATCCGGACCAAACTACCACAAATCGTGTATGGCGATGTGAAATAGATAAATGTTGAATTCGGTTGCAATAGTTTGGAAAAGAAAAAAAATTTTCCATATAAAGACTTGTTTACACATCGGTCGTTTGTATGGCAGCTATATGATATAGTGATCCGATCCGGATAAAACTTTTAAAAATCATGTATGGCTATGTCAAATAAACAAGTTTTGAATTCGGTTTCAATAACATGGAAAACAAAAAAGTTTTCCATACAAAGACTTGTTTTCACATCGGTCGTTTGTATTGCAGCTATACGATATAGTGGTCCGATCCAAACCAAACTGCCACAAATCGTGTATGGCTATGTGAAATAAATAAATGTTGAATTCGGTTGCAATAGCTTGGAAAACAAAAAAATTTTCCATATAAAGACTTGTTTACTTATCGGTCGTTTGTATGGCAGCTATATGATATAGTGATCCGATCCGGATAAAACTTTTAAAAATCATGTATGGCTATGTCAAATGGATAAATGTTGAATTCGATTGCATTAGGTTGGGAAACATAAAAATTTTCCATATTAAGACTTGTTTTCATATCGGTCGTTTGTATTGCAGCTATATGATAAGTGGTCCGATCCGGACCAAACTACCACAAATCGTGTATGGCGATGTGAAATAGATAAATGTTGAATTCGGTTGCAATAGTTTGGAAAAGAAAAAAATTTTCCATATTAAGACTTGTTTTCATATCGGTCGTTTGTATTGCAGCTATATGATAAGTGGTCCGATCCGGACCAAACTTTCAGAAATCGTGTATGCCAATGTCAAATAAACAAGTTTTGAATTCGGTTGCAATAACTTGGAAAACAAAAAAGTTTTCCATACAAAGACTTGGTTTCATGTCGGTCCTTTGTATGGCAGCTATATGATATTGTGATCTGATCGGGATCAAACTTTTAAAAATCATGTATAGCTATATCAAATGGATAAATGTTGAATACGGTTGCAATAGCTTGGAAAACAGAAAAATTTTCCATACAGGGACTTGTTTTCGTATCGGTCGATTGTATGGCAGCTATATGATATAGTCATTTGATCCGGATCAAACTTTTAAAAATCATGTATGGCTATGTCAAATGGATAAATGTTGAATTCGGCTGCAATAGGTTGGAAAACAAAAAAATTTTCCATACAAAGACTTGTTTTCATATCGGTCGTTTGTATTGCAGCTATATGATAAAGTGATCCGATCCGGATAAAACTATTAAAAATCATGTATGGTTATGTCAATTAAAAAAAATATTGAATTCGGTGGCAATAGCTTGGAAAACAAAAAAAATTTCCATACAAGGACTGTTTTCCTATCGGTCGTTTGTATTGCAGCTATATGATAAGTGGTCCGATGCGGACCAAACTTTCACAAATCGTGTATGGCTATGTCAAATAGATAAACGTTGAATTCGGTTGCAATAGTTGGAAAACAAAAAAATTTTCCATATAAAGACTTGTTTACATATCGGTCGTTTGTATTGCAGCTATATGATATAGTGATCCGATCCGGACCAAACTACCACAAATCGTGTATGGCTATGTCAAATGGACAAATTTTGAATTCGGTTGCAATAGCTTGGAAAACAAAAAAATTTTCCATATAAAGACTTGTTTACATATCGGTCGTTTGTATGGCAGCTATATGATATAGTGATGCGATCCGGATAAAACTTTTAAAAATCGTGTATGGCTTGATCAATTGAAAAAATATTGAATTCGGTGGCAATAGCTTGGAAAACAAAAAAATTTCCATACAAGGACTTGTTTTCCTATCGGTCGTTTGTATTGCAGCTATATGATAAGTGGTCCGATGCGGACCAAATTTTCACAAATCGTGTATACCAATGTCAAATAAACAAATTTTGAATTCGGTTGCAATAGCTTGGAAAACAAAAAAGTTTTTCATACAAAGACTCGTTTTCATATCGGTCGTTTGTATTGCAGCTATATGATAAAGTGGTCCGATCCAGACCAAACTACCACAAATCGTGTATGGCTATGTCAAATAGATAAACGTTGAATTCGGTTGCAATAGTTGGAAAACAAAAAAATTTTCCATATAAAGACTTGTTTACATATCGGTCGTTTGTATTGCAGCTATATGATATAGTGATCCGATCCGGACCAAACTACCACAAATCGTGTATGGCTATGTCAAATGGACAAATTTTGAATTCGGTTGCAATAGTTGGAAAACAAAAAAATTTTCCATATAAAGACTTGTTTACATATCGGTCGTTTGCATGGCAGCTATATGATATAGTGATGCGATCCGGATAAAACTTTTAAAAATCGTGTATGGCTTGGTCAATTGATAAAATGTTGAATTCGGTTGCAATAGCTTGGAAAACAAAAAAAATTTCGATACAAGGACTTGTTTTCATATCGGTCGTTTGTATTGCAGCTATATGATATAGTGATCCGATCCGGATAAAACTTTAAAAAATTATGTATGGCTATGTCAAATGGATAAATGTTGAATTCGGTTGCAATAGGTTGGAAAACAAAAAAATTTTCTATACAAAGACTTGTTTTGATATCGGTCGTTTGTATTGCAGCTATATGATATAGTGGTCCGATCCGGATAAAACTTTTAAAAATCATGTATGGCTATGTCGAATAGATAAATGTTGAATTCAGTTGCAATAGCTTGGAAAACAAAAAAATTTTCCATACAAAGACTTGTTTTCATATCGGTCGTTTGTATTGCAGCTATATGATATAGTGGTCCGATCCGGACCAAACTGCCACAAATCGTGTATGGCTATGTCGAATGGACAAATTTTGAATTCGGTTGCAATAGCTTGGAAAACAAAAAAGTTTTTTATACAAAGACTTGTTTACACATCGGTCGTTTGTATGGCAGCTATATGATATAGTGATCCGATCCGGATAAAACTTTTAAAAATCATGTATGGCTATGTCAAATAGATAAATGTTGAATTCAGTTGCAATAGCTTGGAAAACAAAAAAATTTTCCATACAAAGACTTGTTTTCATATCGGTCGTTTGTATGGCAGCTATATGATATAGTGATCCGATCCGGATAAAAATTTTAAAAATCGTGTATGGCTTAATCAATTGAAAAAATATTGAATTCGGTGGCAATAGCTTGGAAAACAAAAAAAATTTCCATACAAAGACTTGTTTTTAATTCGGTCGTTTGTATTGCAGCTATATGATATAGTGGTTCGATCCGAACCAACCTACCACAAATCGTGTATTGCTTTGTGGAATAGATAAATGTTGAATTCGGTTGCAATAGCTTGGAAAACAAAAAAATTTTCCATATAAAGACTTGTTTACATATCGGTCGTTTGTATGGCAGCTATATGATATAGTGATGCGATCCGGATAAAACTTTTAAAAATCGTGTATGGCTTAATCAATTGAAAAAATATTGAATTCGGTGGCAATAGCTTGGAAAACAAAAAAAATTTCCATACAAGGACTTGTTTTCCTATCGGTCGTTTGTATTGCAGCTATATGATAAGTGGTCCGATCCGGACCAAACTTTCACAAATCGTGTATACCAATGTCAAATAAACAAATTTTGAATTCGGTTGCAATAGCTTGGAAAACAAAAAAGTTTTCCATACAAAGACTTGTTTTCATATCGGTCGTTTGTATTGCAGCTATATGATAAAGTGGTCCGATCCAGACCAAACTACCACAAATCGTGTATGGCTGTGTCAAATAGATAAATGTTGAATTCGGTTGCAATAGTTGGAAAACGAAAAAATTTTCCATATAAAGACTTGTTTACACATCGGTCGTTTGTATGGCAGCTATATGATATAGTGATCCGATCCGGATAAAAATTTTAAAAATCATGTATGGCTATGTCAAATGGATAAATGTTTAATTCGATTGCAATAGGTTGGAAAACAAAAAAATTTTCTATACAAAGACTTGTTTTGATATCGGTCGTTTGTATGGCAGCTATATGATATAGTGGGCCGATCCGGATAAAACTTTAAAAAATCATGTATGGCTATGTCAAATAGATAAATGTTCAATTCAGTTGCAATAGCTTGGAAAACAAAAACATTGTCCATACAAAGACTTGTTTTCATATCGGACGTTTGTATTGCAGCTATATGATATAGTGGTCCGATCCGGACCAAACTCCCAGAAATCGTGTATGGCTATGTCAAATAGACAAATTTTGAATTCGGTTGCAATAGCTTGGAAAACAAAAAAGTTTTTTATACAAAGACTTGTTTACACATCGGTCGTTTGTATGGCAGCTATATGATATAGTGATCCGATCCGGATAAAACTTTTAAAAATCATGTATGGCTATGTCAAATAGATAAATGTTTAATTCGATTGCAATAGGTGGGAAAACAAAAAAATTTTCCATACAAAGACTTGTTTTCATATCGGTCGTTTGTATTGCAGCTATATGATTTAGTGGTTCGATCCGAACCAAACTACCACAAATCGTGTATGGCGATGTGGAATAGATAAATGTTGAATTCGGTTGCAATAGCTTGGAAAACAAAAAAATTTTCCATACAAAGACTTGTTTACATATCGGTCGTTTGTATGGCAGCTATATGATATAGTGATGCGATCCGGATAAAACTTTTAAAAATCATGTATGGCTTAATTAATTGAAAAAATATTGAATTCGGTGGCAATAGCTTGGAAAACAAAAAAAAATTCCATACAAGGACTTGATTTCATATCGGTCGTTTGTATTGCAGCTATATGTGAAGTGGTCCGATCCGGACCAAACTTTCACAAATCGTGTATGCCAATGTCAAATAAACAAATTTTGAATTCGGTTGCAATAGTTGGAAAACGAAAAAATTTTCCATATAAAGACTTGTTTACACATCGGTCGTTTGTATGGCAGCTATATGATATAGTGGTCCGATCCGGATAAAACTTTAAAAAATCATGTATGGCTATGTCAAATGGATAAATGTTTAATTCGATTGCAATAGGTTGGAAAACAAAAAAATTTCCATACAAAGACTTGTTTTCATATCGGTCGTTTGTATTGCAGCTATATGATATAGTGGTCCGATCCGGATAAAACTTTTTAAAAATCATGTATGGCTATGTCAAATAGATAAATATTGAATTCAGTTGCAATAGCTTGGAAAACAAAAAAATTTTCCATACAAAGACTTGTTTTCATATCGGTCGTTTGTATGGCAGCTATATGATATAGTGATCCGATCCGGATAAAAATTTTAAAAATCATGTATGGCTATGTCAAATAGATAAATGTTCAATTCAGTTGCAATAGCTTGGAAAACAAAAAAATTTTGCATACAAAGACTTGTTTTCATATCGGTCGTTTGTATTGCAGCTATATGATATAGTGGTCCGATCCGAACCAAACTACCACAAATCGTGTATGGCTATGTGGAATAGATAAATTTTGAATTCGGTTGCAATAGCTTGGAAAACAAAAAAATTTTCCATATAAAGACTTGTTTACATATCGGTCGTTTGTATTGCAGCTATATGATAAAGTGGTCCGATCCAGACCAAACTACCACAAATCGTGTATGGCTGTGTCAAATAGATAAATGTTGAATTCGGTTGCAATAGTTGGAAAACGAAAAAAATTTTCCATATAAAGACTTGTTTACACATCGGTCGTTTGTATGGCAGCTATATGATATAGTGGTCCGATCCGGATAAAACTTTAAAAAATCATGTATGGCTATGTCAAATACATAAATGTTCAATTCAGTTGCAACAGCTTGGAAAACAAAAACATTGTCCATACAAAGACTTGTTTTCATATCGGTCGTTTGTATTGCAGCTATATGATATAGTGGTCCGATACGGACCAAACTCCCACAAATCGTGTATGGCTATGTCAAATAGACAAATTTTGAATTCGGTTGCAATAGCTTGGAAAACAAAAAGTTTTTTATACAAAGACTTGTTTACACATCGGTCGTTTGTATGGCAGCTATATGATATGGTGATCCGATCCGGATAAAAATTTTAAAAATCATGTATGGCTATGTCAAATGGATAAATGTTTAATTCGATTGCAATAGGTTGGAAAACAAAAAAAATTTCTATACAAAGACTTGTTTTCATATCGGTCGTTTGTATTGCAGCTATATGATATAGTGGTCCGATCCGGATAAAACTTTTAAAAATCATGTATGGCTATGTCAAATAGATAAATGTTGAATTCAGTTGCAATAGCTTGGAAAACAAAAAAATTTTCCATACAAAGACTTGTTTTCATATCGGTCGTTTGTATGGCAGCTATATGATATAGTGATCCGATCCGGATAAAACTTTTAAAAATCGTGTATGGCTTGATCAATTGAAAAAATATTGAATTCGGTGGCAATAGCTTGGAAAACAAAAAAAAATTCCATACAAGGACTTGATTTCATATCGGTCGTTTGTATTGCAGCTATATGTGAAGTGGTCCGATCCGGACCAAACTTTCACAAATCGTGTATGCCAATGTCAAATAAACAAATTTTGAATTCGGTTGCAATAGTTGGAAAACGAAAAAATTTTCCATATAAAGACTTGTTTACACATCGGTCGTTTGTATGGCAGCTATATGATATAGTGGTCCGATCCGGATAAAACTTTAAAAAATCATGTATGGCTATGTCAAATACATAAATGTTCAATTCAGTTGCAATAGCTTGGAAAACAAAAACATTGTCCATACAAAGACTTGTTTTCATATCGGTCGTTTGTATTGCAGCTATATGATATAGTGGTCCGATCCGGACCAAACTCCCACAAATCGTGTATGGCTATGTCAAATAGACAAATTTTGAATTCGGTTGCAATAGCTTGGAAAACAAAAAAGTTTTTTATACAAAGACTTGTTTACACATCGGTCGTTTGTATGGCAGCTATATGATATAGTGATCCGATCCGGATAAAACTTTTAAAAATCATGTATGGCTATGTCAAATAGATAAATGTTTAATTCGATTGCAATAGGTTGGAAAACAAAAAAATTTTCCATACAAAGACTTGTTTTCATATCGGTCGTTTGTATTGCAGCTATATGATTTAGTGGTTCGATCCGAACCAACCTACCACAAATCGTGTATTGCTTTGTGGAATAGATAAATGTTGAATTCGGTTGCAATAGCTTGGAAAACAAAAAAATTTTCCATATAAAGACTTGTTTACATATCGGTCGTTTGTATGGCAGCTATATGATATAGTGATGCGATCCGGATAAAACTTTTAAAAATCGTGTATGGCTTAATCAATTGAAAAAAATATTGAATTCGGTGGCAATAGCTTGGAAAACAAAAAAAATTTCCATACAAGGACTTGTTTTCCTATCGGTCGTTTGTATTGCAGCTATATGATAAGTGGTCCGATCCGGATAAAACTTTTAAAAATCATGTATGGCTATGTCAAATAGATAAATGTTGAATTCAGTTGCAATAGCTTGGAAAACAAAAAAATTTTCCATACCAAGACTTGTTTTCATATCGGTCGTTTGTATGGCAGCTATATGATATAGTGATCCGATCCGGATAAAAATTTTAAAAATCATGTCTGGCTATGTCAAATGGAGAAATGTTTAATTCGATTGCAATAGGTTGGAAAACAAAAAAATTTTCTATACAAAGACTTGTTTTGATATCGGTCGTTTGTATTGCAGCTATATGATATAGTGGGCCGATCCGGATAAAACTTTTAAAAATCATGTATGGCTATGTCAAATAGATAAATGTTGAATTCAGTTGCAATAGGTTGGAAAACAAAAAAATTTTCCATACAAAGACTTGTTTTCATATCGGTCGTTTGTATGGCAGCTATATGATATAGTGATCCGATCCGGATAAAAATTTTAAAAATCATGTATGGCTATGTTAAATATATAAATGTTCAATTCAGTTGCAATAGCTTAGAAAACAAAAACATTGTCCATACAAAGACTTGTTTTCATATCGGTCGTTTGTATTGCAGCTATATGATATAGTGGTCCGATCCGAACCAAACTACCACAAATCGTGTATGGCTATGTGGAATAGATAAATGTTGAATTCGGTTGCAATAGCTTGGAAAACAAAAAAATTTTCCATATAAAGACTTGTTTACATATCGGTCGTTTGTATGGCAGCTATATGATTTAGTGATCCGATCCGGATAAAAATTTTAAAAATCATGTATGGCTATGTCAAATGGATAAATGTTTAATTCGATTGCAATAGGTTGGAAAACAAAAAAAATTTCCATACAAAGACTTGTTTTCATATCGGTCGTTTGTATGGCAGCTATATGATATAGTGGTCCGATCCGGATAAAACTTTTAAAAATCATGTATGGCTATGTCAAATGGATAAATGTTGAATTCAGTTGCAATAGCTTGGAAAACAAAAAAAATTTTCCGTACAAAGACTTGTTTTCATATCGGTCGTTTGTATGGCAGCTATATGATATAGTGATCCGATCCGGACCAAACTTTCACAAATCGTGTATGCCAATGTCAAATAAACAAATTTTGAATTCGGTTGCAATAGTTGGAAAACGAAAAAATTTTCCATATAAAGACTTGTTTACACATCGGTCGTTTGTATGGCAGCTATATGATATAGTGGTCCGATCCGGATAAAACTTTAAAAAATCATGTATGGCTATGTCAAATAGATAAATGTTCAATTCAGTTGCAATAGCTTGGAAAACAAAAACATTGTCCATACAAAGACTTGTTTTCATATCGGTCGTTTGTATTGCAGCTATATGATATAGTGGTCCGATCCGGACCAAACTCCCACAAATCGTGTATGGCTATGTCAAATAGACAAATTTTGAATTCGGTTGCAATAGCTTGGAAAACAAAAAAGTTTTTTATACAAAGACTTGTTTACACATCGGTCGTTTGTATGGCAGCTATATGATATAGTGATCCGATCCGGATAAAACTTTTAAAAATCATGTATGGCTATGTCAAATAGATAAATGTTTAATTCGATTGCAATAGGTTGGAAAACAAAAAAATTTTCCATACAAAGACTTGTTTTCATATCGGTCGTTTGTATTGCAGCTATATGATTTAGTGGTTCGATCCGAACCAACCTACCACAAATCGTGTATTGCTTTGTGGAATAGATAAATGTTGAATTCGGTTGCAATAGCTTGGAAAACAAAAAAATTTTCCATATAAAGACTTGTTTACATATCGGTCGTTTGTATGGCAGCTATATGATAGAGTGATGCGATCCGGATAAAACTTTTAAAAATCGTGTATGGCTTAATCAATTGAAAAAATATTGAATTCGGTGGCAATAGCTTGGAAAACAAAAAAATTTCCATACAAGGACTTGTTTTCCTATCGGTCGTTTGTATTGCAGCTATATGATAAGTGGTCCGATCCGGACCAAACTTTCACAAATCGAGTATACCAATGTCAAATAAACAAATTTTGAATTCGGTTGCAATAGCTTGGAAAACAAAAAAGTTTTCCATACAAAGACTTGTTTTCATATCGGTCGTTTGTATTGCAGCTATATGATAAAGTGGTCCGATCCAGACCAAACTACCACAAATCGTGTATGGCTATGTCAAATAGATAAATGTTGAATTCGGTTGCAATAGTTGGAAAACGAAAAAATTTTCCATATAAAGACTTGTTTACACATCGGTCGTTTGTATGGCAGCTATATAATATAGTGATCCGATCCAGATAAAAATTTTAAAAATCATGTATGGCTATGTCAAATGGATAAAAGTTTAATTCAATTGCAATAGGTTGGAAAACAAAAAAATTTTCTATACAAAGACTTGTTTTGATATCGGTCGTTTGTATTGCAGCTATATGATATAGTGGTCCGATCCGGATAAAACTTTTAAAAATCATGTATGGCTATGTCAAATAGATAAATGTTCAATTCAGTTGCAATAGCTTGGAAAACAAAAACATTGTCCATACAAAGACTTGTTTTCATATCGGTCGTTTGTATTGCAGCTATATGATATAGTGGTCCGATCCGGACCAAACTCCCACAAATCGTGTATGGCTATGTCAAATAGACAAATTTTGAATTCGGTTGCAATAGCTTGGAAAACAAAAAAAGTTTTTTATACAAAGACTTGTTTACACATCGGTCGTTTGTATGGCAGCTATATGATATAGTGATCCGATCCGGATAAAACTTTTAAAAATCATGTATGGCTATGTCAAATAGATAAATGTTTAATTCGATTGCAATAGGTTTGAAAACAAAAAAAAATTCCATACAAGGACTTGATTTCATATCGGTCGTTTGTATTGCAGCTATATGTGAAGTGGTCCGATCCGGACCAAACTTTCACAAATCGTGTATGCCAATGTCAAATAAACAAATTTTGAATTCGGTTGCAATAGTTGGAAAACGAAAAAATTTTCCATATAAAGACTTGTTTACACATCGGTCGTTTGTATGGCAGCTATATGATATAGTGATCCGATCCGGATAAAAATTTTAAAAATCATGTATGGCTATGTCAAATGGATAAATGTTTAATTCGATTGCAATAGGTTGGAAAACAAAAAAAAATTTCCATACAAAGACTTGTTTTCATATCGGTCGTTTGTATTGCAGCTATATGATATAGTGGTCCGATCCGGATAAAACTTTTGAAAATCATGTATGGCTATGTCAAATAGATAAATGTTGAATTCAGTTGCAATAGCTTGGAAAACAAAAAAATTTTCCATACAAAGACTTGTTTTCATATCGGTCGTTTGTATGGCAGCTATATGATATAGTGATCCGATCCGGATAAAAATTTTAAAAATCATGTATGGCTATGTCAAATGGATAAATGTTTAATTCGATTGCAATAGCTTTGAAAACAAAAAAATTTTCCATACAAAGACTTGTTTTCATATCGGTCGTTTGTATTGCAGCTATATGATATAGTGGTCCGATCCGAACCAAACTACCACAAATCGTGTATGGCTATGTGGAATAGATAAATGTTGAATTCGGTTGCAATAGCTTGGAAAACAAAAAAATTTTCCATATAAAGACTTGTTTACATATCGGTCGTTTGTATGGCAGCTATATGATTTAGTGATGCGATCCGGATAAAACTTTTAAAAATCGTGTATGGCTTGATCAATTGAAAAAATATTGAATTCGGTGGCAATAGCTTGGAAAACAAAAAAAAATTCCATACAAGGACTTGATTTCATATCGGTCGTTTGTATTGCAGCTATATGTGAAGTGGTCCGATCCGGACCAAACTTTCACAAATCGTGTATGCCAATGTCAAATAAACAAATTTTGAATTCGGTTGCAATAGTTGGAAAACGAAAAAATTTTCCATATAAAGACTTGTTTACACATCGGTCGTTTGTATGGCAGCTATATGATATAGTGGTCCGATCCGGATAAAACTTTAAAAAATCATGTATGGCTATGTCAAATAGATAAATGTTCAATTCAGTTGCAATAGCTTGGAAAACAAAAACATTGTCCATACAAAGACTTGTTTTCATATCGGTCGTTTGTATTGCAGCTATATGATATAGTGGTCCGATCCGGACCAAACTCCCACAAATCGTGTATGGCTATGTCAAATAGACAAATTTTGAATTCGGTTGCAATAGCTTGGAAAACAAAAAAGTTTTTTATACAAAGACTTGTTTACACATCGGTCGTTTGTATGGCAGCTATATGATATAGTGATCCGATCCGGATAAAACTTTTAAAAATCATGTATGGCTATGTCAAATAGATAAATGTTTAATTCGATTGCAATAGGTTGGAAAACAAAAAAATTTTCCATACAAAGACTTGTTTTCATATCGGTCGTTTGTATTGCAGCTATATGATTTAGTGGTTCGATCCGAACCAACCTACCACAAATCGTGTATTGCTTTGTGGAATAGATAAATGTTGAATTCGGTTGCAATAGCTTGGAAAACAAAAAAATTTTCCATATAAAGACTTGTTTACATATCGGTCGTTTGTATGGCAGCTATATGATAGAGTGATGCGATCCGGATAAAACTTTTAAAAATCGTGTATGGCTTAATCAATTGAAAAAATATTGAATTCGGTGGCAATAGCTTGGAAAACAAAAAAAATTTCCATACAAGGACTTGTTTTCCTATCGGTCGTTTGTATTGCAGCTATATGATAAGTGGTCCGATCCGGACCAAACTTTCACAAATCGAGTATACCAATGTCAAATAAACAAATTTTGAATTCGGTTGCAATAGCTTGGAAAACAAAAAAGTTTTCCATACAAAGACTTGTTTTCATATCGGTCGTTTGTATTGCAGCTATATGATAAAGTGGTCCGATCCAGACCAAACTACCACAAATCGTGTATGGCTATGTCAAATAGATAAATGTTGAATTCGGTTGCAATAGTTGGAAAACGAAAAAATTTTCCATATAAAGACTTGTTTACACATCGGTCGTTTGTATGGCAGCTATATAATATAGTGATCCGATCCAGATAAAAATTTTAAAAATCATGTATGGCTATGTCAAATGGATAAAAGTTTAATTCAATTGCAATAGGTTGGAAAACAAAAAAATTTTCTATACAAAGACTTGTTTTGATATCGGTCGTTTGTATTGCAGCTATATGATATAGTGGTCCGATCCGGATAAAACTTTTAAAAATCATGTATGGCTATGTCAAATAGATAAATGTTCAATTCAGTTGCAATAGCTTGGAAAACAAAAACATTGTCCATACAAAGACTTGTTTTCATATCGGTCGTTTGTATTGCAGCTATATGATATAGTGGTCCGATCCGGACCAAACTCCCACAAATCGTGTATGGCTATGTCAAATAGACAAATTTTGAATTCGGTTGCAATAGCTTGGAAAACAAAAAAGTTTTTTATACAAAGACTTGTTTACACATCGGTCGTTTGTATGGCAGCTATATGATATAGTGATCCGATCCGGATAAAACTTTTAAAAATCATGTATGGCTATGTCAAATAGATAAATGTTTAATTCGATTGCAATAGGTTGGAAAACAAAAAAAAATTCCATACAAGGACTTGATTTCATATCGGTCGTTTGTATTGCAGCTATATGTGAAGTGGTCCGATCCGGACCAAACTTTCACAAATCGTGTATGCCAATGTCAAATAAACAAATTTTGAATTCGGTTGCAATAGTTGGAAAACGAAAAAATTTTCCATATAAAGACTTGTTTACATATCGGTCGTTTGTATGGCAGCTATATGATATAGTGATGCGATCCGGATAAAACTTTTAAAAATCATGTATGGTTTAATTAATTAAAAAAATATTGAATTCGGTGGCAATAGCTTGGAAAACAAAAAAAATTTCCATACAAGGACTTGTTTTCCTATCGGTCGTTTGTATTGCAGCTATATGATAAGTGGTCCGATCCGGACCAAACTTTCACAAATCGTATATACCAATGTCAAATAAACAAATTTTGAATTCGGTTGCAATAGCTCGGAAAACAAAAAAGTTTTTTATACAAAGACTTGTTTACACATCGGTCGTTTGTATGGCAGCTATATGATATAGTGATCCGATCCGGATAAAACTTTTAAAAATCATGTATGGCTATGTCAAATAGATAAATGTTTAATTCGATTGCAATAGGTTGGAAAACAAAAAAATTTTCCATACAAAGACTTGTTTTCATATCGGTCGTTTGTATTGCAGCTATATGATTTAGTGGTTCGATCCGAACCAAACTACCACAAATCGTGTATTGTTATGTGGAATAGATAAATGTTGAATTCGGTTGCAATAGCTTGGAAAACAAAAAAATTTTCCATATAAAGACTTGTTTACATATCGGTCGTTTGTATGGCAGCTATATGATATAGTGATGCGATCCGGATAAAACTTTTAAAAATCATGTATGGCTTAATTAATTGAAAAAATATTGAATTCGGTGGCAATAGCTTGGAAAACAAAAAAAATTTCCATACAAGGACTTGTTTTCATATCGGTCGTTTGTATGGCAGCTATATGATATAGTGGTCCGATCCGGATAAAACTTTTAAAAATCATGTATGGCTATGTCAAATAGATAAATGTTGAATTCAGTTGCAATAGCTTGGAAAACAAAAAAATTTTCCATACAAAGACTTGTTTTCATATCGGTCGTTTGTATGGCAGCTATATGATATAGTGATCCGATCCGGATAAAAATTTTAAAAATCATGTATGGCTATGTCAAATGGATAAATGTTTAATTCGATTGCAATAGGTTGGAAAACAAAAAAATTTTCTATACAAAGACTTGTTTTGATATCGGTCGTTTGTATTGCAGCTATATGATATAGTGGTCCGATCCGGATAAAACTTTTAAAAATCATGTATGGTTTAATTAATTAAAAAAATATTGAATTCGGTGGCAATAGCTTGGAAAACCAAAAAAATTTCCATACAAGGACTTGTTTTCCTATCGGTCGTTTGTATTGCAGCTATATGATAAGTGGTCCGATCCGGACCAAACTTTCACAAATCGTATATACCAATGTCAAATAAACAAATTTTGAATTCGGTTGCAATAGCTCGGAAAACAAAAAGTTTTTTATACAAAGACTTGTTTACACATCGGTCGTTTGTATGGCAGCTATATGATATAGTGATCCGATCCGGATAAAACTTTTAAAAATCATGTATGGCTATGTCAAATGGATAAATGTTTAATTCGATTGCAATAGGTTGGAAAACAAAAAAAATTTCCATACAAAGACTTGTTTTCATATCGGTCGTTTGTATTACAGCTATATGATATAGTGGTCCGATCCGGATAAAACTTTTAAAAATCATGTATGGCTATGTCAAATAGATAAATGTTGAATTCAGTTGCAATAGCTTGGAAAACAAAAAAAATTTTCCATACAAAGACTTGTTTTCATATCGGTCGTTTGTATGGCAGCTATATGATATAGTGATCCGATCCGGATAAAAATTTTAAAAATCATGTATGGCTATGTCAAATGGATAAATGTTTAATTCGATTGCAATAGGTTGGAAAACAAAAAAATTTTCTATACAAAGACTTGTTTTGATATCGGTCGTTTGTATTGCAGCTATATGATATAGTGGTCCGATCCGAATAAAACTTTTAAAAATCATGTATGGCTATGTCAAATAGATAAATGTTGAATTCAGTTGCAATAGCTTGGAAAACAAAAAAATTTTCCATACAAAGACTTGTTTTCATATCGGTCGTTTGTATGGCAGCTATATGATATAGTGATCCGATCCGGATAAAAATTTTAAAAATCATGTATGGCTATGTTAAATAGATACATATTGAATTCAGTTGCAATAGCTTGGAAAACAAAAAAATTTTCCATACAAAGACTTGTTTTCATATCGGTCGTTTGTATTGCAGCTATATGATATAGTGGTCCGATCCGAACCAAACTACCACAAATCGTGTATGGCTATGTGGAATAGATAAATGTTGAATTCGGTTGCAATAGCTTTCCAAGGACTTGTTTTCCTATCGGTCGTTTGTATTGCAGCTATATGATAAGTGGTCCGATCCGGACCAAACTTTCACAAATCGTATATACCAATGTCAAATAAACAAATTTTGAATTCGGTTGCAATAGCTCGGAAAACAAAAAAGTTTTTTATACAAAGACTTGTTTACACATCGGTCGTTTGTATGGCAGCTATATGATATAGTGATCCGATCCGGATAAAACTTTTAAAAATCATGTATGGCTATGTCAAATGGATAAATGTTTAATTCGATTGCAATAGGTTGGAAAACAAAAAAAATTTCCATACAAAGACTTGTTTTCATATCGGTCGTTTGTATTACAGCTATATGATATAGTGGTCCGATCCGGATAAAACTTTTAAAAATCATGTATGGCTATGTCAAATAGATAAATGTTGAATTCAGTTGCAATAGCTTGGAAAACAAAAAAATTTTCCATACAAAGACTTGTTTTCATATCGGTCGTTTGTATGGCAGCTATATGATATAGTGATCCGATCCGGATAAAAATTTTAAAAATCATGTATGGCTATGTCAAATGGATAAATGTTTAATTCGATTGCAATAGGTTGGAAAACAAAAAAATTTTCTATACAAAGACTTGTTTTGATATCGGTCGTTTGTATTGCAGCTATATGATATAGTGGTCCGATCCGAATAAAACTTTTAAAAATCATGTATGGCTATGTCAAATAGATAAATGTTGAATTCAGTTGCAATAGCTTGGAAAACAAAAAAATTTTCCATACAAAGACTTGTTTTCATATCGGTCGTTTGTATGGCAG
Organism: Drosophila merina; assembly: GCA_035047645.1. Taxonomy (NCBI): domain Eukaryota; kingdom Metazoa; phylum Arthropoda; class Insecta; order Diptera; family Drosophilidae; genus Drosophila; species Drosophila merina. The sequence goes on along the minus strand of JAWNPH010000076.1, from coordinate 2,044,743 downwards.
CTATATGATATAGTGATCCGATCCGGATAAAAATTTTAAAAATCATGTATGGCTATGTTAAATAGATACATATTGAATTCAGTTGCAATAGCTTGGAAAACAAAAAAATTTTCCATACAAAGACTTGTTTTCATATCGGTCGTTTGTATTGCAGCTATATGATATAGTGGTCCGATCCGAACCAAACTACCACAAATCGTGTATGGCTATGTGGAATAGATAAATGTTGAATTCGGTTGCAATAGCTTGGAAAACAAAAAAATTTTCCATATAAAGACTTGTTTACATATCGGTCGTTTGTATGGCAGCTATATGATTTAGTGATGCGATCCGGATAAAACTTTTAAAACTCGTGTATGGCTTGATCAATTGAAAAAATATTGAATTCGGTGGCAATAGCTTGGAAAACAAAAAAAAATTCCATACAAGGACTTGATTTCATATCGGTCGTTTGTATTGCAGCTATATGTGAAGTGGTCCGATCCGGACCAAACTTTCACAAATCGTGTATGCCAATGTCAAATAAACAAATTTTGAATTCGGTTGCAATAGTTGGAAAACGAAAAAATTTTCCATATAAAGACTTGTTTACACATCGGTCGTTTGTATTGCAGCTATATGATATAGTGGTCCGATCCGGATAAAACTTTAAAAAATCATGTATGGCTATGTCGAATAGATAAATGTTCAATTCAGTTGCAATAGCTTGGAAAACAAAAACATTGTCCATACAAAGACTTGTTTTCATATCGGTCGTTTGTATTGCAGCTATATGATATAGTGGTCCGATCCGGACCAAACTCCCACAAATCGTGTATGGCTATGTCAAATAGATAAATGTTGAATTCAGTTGCAATAGCTTGGAAAACAAAAAAATTTTCCATACAAAGACTTGTTTTCATATCGGTCGTTTGTATGGCAGCTATATGACATAGTGATCCAATCCGGATAAAAATTTTAAAAATCATGTATGGCTATGTCAAATGGATAAATGTTTAATTCGATTGCAATAGGTTGGAAAACAAAAAAATTTTCTATACAAAGACTTGTTTTGATATCGGTCGTTTGTATTGCAGCTATATGATATAGTGGTCCGATCCGGATAAAACTTTTAAAAATCATGTATGGCTATGTCAAATAGATAAATGTTGAATTCAGTTGCAATAGCTTGGAAAACAAAAAAATTTTCCATACAAAGACTTGTTTTCATATCGGTCGTTTGTATGGCAGCTATATGATATAGTGATCCGATCCGGATAAAAATTTTAAAAATCATGTATGGCTATGTCAAATAGATAAATGTTGAATTCGGTTGCAATAGCTTGGAAAACAAAAAAATTTTCCATACAAAGACTTGTTTTCATATCGGTCGTTTGTATTGCAGCTATATGATATAGTTGTCCGATCCGAACCAAACTACCACAAATCGTGTATGGCTATGTGGAATAGATAAATGTTGAATTCGGTTGCAATACCTTGGAAAACAAAAAAATTTTCCATATAAAGACTTGTTTACATATCGGTCGTTTGTATGGCAGCTATATGATTTAGTGATGCGATCCGGATAAAACTTTTAAAAATCGTGTATGGCTTGATCAATTGAAAAAATATTGAATTCGGTGGCAATAGCTTGGAAAACAAAAAAAAATTCCATACAAGGACTTGATTTCATATCGGTCGTTTGTATTGCAGCTATATGTGAAGTGGTCCGATCCGGACCAAACTTTCACAAATCGTGTATGCCAATGTCAAATAAACAAATTTTGAATTCGGTTGCAATAGCTTGGAAAACAAAAAAGTTTTCTATACAAAGACTTGTTTTCATATCGGTCGTTTGTATTGCAGCTATATGATATAGTGATCCGATCCGGATAAAACTTTAAAAAATTATGTATGGCTATGTCAAATGGATAAATGTTGAATTCGGTTGCAATAGGTTGGAAAACAAAAAAATTTTCTATACACTTGTGACTTGTTTTGATATCGGTCGTTTGTATTGCAGCTATATGATATAGTGGTCCGATCCGGATAAAACTTTTAAAAATCATGTATGGCTATGTCAAATAGATAAATGTTGAATTCAGTTGCAATAGCTTGGAAAACAAAAAAAATTTTCCATACAAAGACTTGTTTTCATATCGGTCGTTTGTATTGCAGCTATATGATATAGTGGTCCGATCCGGACCAAACTGCCACAAATCGTGTATGGCTATGTCAAATAGACAAATTTTGAATTCAGTTGCAATAGCTCGGAAAACAAAAAGTTTTTTATACAAAGACTTGTTTACACATCGGTCGTTTGTATGGCAGCTATATGATATAGTGATCCGATCCGGATAAAACTTTTAAAAATCATGTATGGCTATGTCAAATAGATAAATGTTGAATTCAGTTGCAATAGCTTGGAAAACAAAAAAATTTTCCATACAAAGACTTGTTTTCATATCGGTCGTTTGTATGGCAGCTATATGATATAGTGATCCGATCCGGATAAAACTTTTAAAAATCATGTATGGCTATGTCAAATAGATAAATGTTTAATTCGATTGCAATAGGTTGGAAAACAAAAAAATTTTCCATACAAAGACTTGTTTTCATATCGGTCGTTTGTATTGCAGCTATATGATATAGTGGTCCGATCCGGACCAAACTGCCACAAATCGTGTATGGCTATGTCAAATAGACAAATTTTGAATTCGGTTGCAATAGCTCGGAAAACAAAAAAGTTTTTTATACAAAGACTTGTTTACACATCGATCGTTTGTATGGCAGCTATATGATATAGTGATCCGATCCGGATAAAACTTTTAAAAATCATGTATGGCTATGTCAAATAGATAAATGTTGAATTCAGTTGCAATAGCTTGGAAAACAAAAAAATTTTCCATACAAAGACTTGTTTTCATATCGGTCGTTTGTATTGCAGCTATATGATATAGTGGTCCGATCCGGACCAAACTGCCACAAATCGTGTATGGCTATGTCAAATAGACAAATTTTGAATTCGGTTGCAATAGCTTGGAAAACAAAAAGTTTTCTATACAAAGACTTGTTTACACATATGTCGTTTGTATGGCAGCTATATGATATAGTGATCCGATCCGGATAAAACTTTTAAAAATCATGTATGGCTATGTCATATAGATAAATGTTTAATTCGATTGCAATAGGTTGGAAAACAAAAAAATTTTCCATACAAAGACTTGTTTTCATATCGGTCGTTTGTATTGCAGCTATATGATATAGTGGTTCGATCCGAACCAAACTACCACAAATCGTGTACTGTTATGTGGAATAGATAAATGTTGAATTCGGTTGCAATAGCTTGGAAAACAAAAAAATTTTCCATATAAAGACTTGTTTACATATCGGTCGTTTGTATGGCAGCTATATGATATAGTGATGCGATCCGGATAAAACTTTTAAAAATCATGTATGGCTTAATCAATTGAAAAACTATTGAATTCGGTGGCAAAAGCTTGGAAAACAAAAAAAATTTCCATACAAGGACTTGTTTTCCTATCGGTCGTTTGTATTGCAGCTATATGATAAGTGGTCCGATCCGGACCAAACTTTCACAAATCGTATATACCAATGTCAAATAAACAAATTTTGAATTCGGTTGCAATAGCTCGGAAAACAAAAAAGTTTTTTTACAAAGACTTGTTTACACATCGGTCGTTTGTATGGCAGCTATATGATATAGTGATCCGATCCGGATAAAAATTTTAAAAATCATGTATGGCTATGTCAAATAGATAAATGTTGAATTCAGTTGCAATAGCTTGGAAAACAAAAAAATTTTCCATACAAAGACTTGTTTTCATATCGGTCGTTTGTATTGCAGCTATATGATATAGTGGTCCGATCCGGACTAAACTGCCACAAATCTTGTATGGCTATATCAAATGGACAAATTTTTTTCAAATAAAACTTTTAAAAATCATGTATGGCTATGTCAAATGGATAAATGTTTAATTCGATTGCAATAGGTTGGAAAACAAAAAAATTTTCTATACAAAGACTTGTTTTGATATCGGTCGTTTGTATTGCAGCTATATGATATAGTGGTCCGATCCGGATAAAACTTTTAAAAATCATGTATGGCTATGTCAAATAGATAAATGTTGAATTAAGTTGCAATAGCTTGGAAAACAAAAAAATTTTCCATACAAAGACTTGTTTTCATATCGGTCGTTTGTATTGCAGCTATATGATATAGTGGTCCGATCCGGACTAAACTGCCACAAATCTTGTATGGCTATATCAAATGGACAAATTTTTTTCAAATAAAACTTTTAAAAATCATGTATGGCTATGTCAAATAGATAAATGTTGAATTCAGTTGCAATAGCTTGGAAAACAAAAAAATTTTCCATACAAAGACTTGTTTTCATATCGGTCGTTTGTATTGCAGCTATATGATATAGTGGTCCGATCCGAACCAAACTACCACAAATCGTGTATGGCTATGTCAAATAGACAAATTTTGAATTCAGTTGCAATAGCTTGGAAAACAAAAAAGTTTTTTATACAAAGACTTGTTTACACATCGGTTGTTTTTATGGCAGCTATATGATATAGTGATACGATCCGGATAAAACTTTTAAAAATCATGTATGGCTATGTCAAATAGATAAATGTTGAATTCAGTTGCAATAGCTTGGAAAACAAAAAAATTTTCCATACAAAGACTTGTTTTCATATCGGTCGTTTGTATGGCAGCTATATGATATAGTGATCCGATCCGGATAAAAATTTTAAAAATCATGTATGGCTATGTCAAATAGATAAATGTTGAATTCAGTTGCAATAGCGTGGAAAACAAAAAAATTTTCCATACAAAGACTTGTTTTCATATCGGTCGTTTGTATTGCAGCTATATGATATAGTGGTCCGATCCGGACCAAACTGCCACAAATCGTGTATGGCTATGTCAAATAGACAAATTTTGAATTCGGTTGCAATAGCTCGGAAAACAAAAAAGTTTTTTATACAAAGACTTGTTTACACATCGGTCGTTTGTATGGCAGCTATATGATATAGTGATCCGATCCGGATAAAACTTTTAAAAATCATGTATGGCTATGTCAAATGGAAAAATGTTGAATTCAGTTGCAATAGCTTGGAAAACAAAAAATTTTCCATACAAAGACTTGTTTTCATATCGGTCGTTTGTATTGCAGCTATATGATATAGTGGTCCGATCCGGACTAAACTGCCACAAATCGTGTATGGCTATGTCAAATGGACAAATTTTTTTCAAATAAAACTTTTAAAAATCATGTATGGCTATGTCAAATGGATAAATGTTTAATTCGATTGCAATAGGTTGGAAAACAAAAAATTTTCTATACAAAGACTTGTTTTGATATCGGTCGTTTGTATTGCAGCTATATGATATAGTGGTCCGATCCGGATAAAACTTTTAAAAATCATGTATGGCTATGTCAAATAGATAAATGTTGAATTAAGTTGCAATAGCTTGGAAAACAAAAAAATTTTCCATACAAAGACTTGTTTTCATATCGGTCGTTTGTATTGCAGCTATATGATATAGTGGTCCGATCCGGACTAAACTGCCACAAATCTTGTATGGCTATATCAAATGGACAAATTTTTTTCAAATAAAACTTTTAAAAATCATGTATGGCTATGTCAAATAGATAAATGTTGAATTCAGTTGCAATAGCTTGGAAAACAAAAAAATTTTCCATACAAAGACTTGTTTTCATATCGGTCGTTTGTATTGCAGCTATATGATATAGTGTTCCGATCCGAACCAAACTACCACAAATCGTGTATGGCTATGTCAAATAGACAAATTTTGAATTCAGTTGCAATAGCTTGGAAAACAAAAAGTTTTTTATACAAAGACTTGTTTACACATCGGTTGTTTTTATGGCAGCTATATGATATAGTGATCCGATCCGGATAAAACTTTTAAAAAATCATGTATGGCTATGTCAAATAGATAAATGTTGAATTCAGTTGCAATAGCTTGGAAAACAAAAAAATTTTCCATACAAAGACTTGTTTTCATATCGGTCGTTTGTATGGCAGCTATATGATATAGTGATCCGATCCGGATAAAAATTTTAAAAATCATGTATGGCTATGTCAAATAGATAAATGTTGAATTCAGTTGCAATAGCGTGGAAAACAAAAAAATTTTCCATACAAAGACTTGTTTTCATATCGGTCGTTTGTATTGCAGCTATATGATATAGTGGTCCGATCCGGACCAAACTGCCACAAATCGTGTATGGCTATGTCAAATAGACAAATTTTGAATTCGGTTGCAATAGCTCGGAAAACAAAAAAGTTTTTTATACAAAGACTTGTTTACACATCGGTCGTTTGTATGGCAGCTATATGATATAGTGATCCGATCCGGATAAAACTTTTAAAAATCATGTATGGCTATGTCAAATGGAAAAATGTTGAATTCAGTTGCAATAGCTTGGAAAACAAAAAATTTTCCATACAAAGACTTGTTTTCATATCGGTCGTTTGTATTGCAGCTATATGATATAGTGGTCCGATCCGGACCAAACTGCCACAAATCGTGTATGGCTATGTCAAATAGACAAATTTTGAATTCGGTTGCAATAGCTTGGAAAACAAAAAAGTTTTTAATACAAAGACTTGTTTACACATATGTCGTTTGTATGGCAGCTATATGATATAGTGATCCGATCCGGATAAAACTTTTTAAAAATCATGTATGGCTATGTCAAATAGATAAATGTTTAATTCGATTGCAATAGGTTGGAAAACAAAAAAATTTTCCATACAAAGACTTGTTTTCATATCGGTCGTTTGTATTGCAGCTATATGATATAGTGGTTCGATCCGAACCAAACTACCACAAATCGTGTACTGTTATGTGGAATAGATAAATGTTGAATTCGGTTGCAATAGCTTGGAAAACAAAAAAATTTTCCATATAAAGACTTGTTTACATATCGGTCGTTTGTATGGCAGCTATATGATATAGTGATGCGATCCGGATAAAACTTTTAAAAATCATGTATGGCTTAATCAATTGAAAAACTATTGAATTCGGTGGCAAAAGCTTGGAAAACAAAAAAAATTTCCATACAAGGACTTGTTTTCCTATCGGTCGTTTGTATTGCAGCTATATGATATAGTGGTCCGATCCGGACCAAACTTTCACAAATCGTATATACCAATGTCAAATAAACAAATTTTGAATTCGGTTGCAATAGCTCGGAAAACAAAAAAGTTTTTTATACAAAGACTTGTTTACACATCGGTCGTTTGTATGGCAGCTATATGATATAGTGATCCGATCCGGATAAAAATTTTAAAAATCATGTATGGCTATGTCAAATAGACAAATGTTGAATTCAGTTGCAATAGCTTGGAAAACAAAAAAATTTTCCATACAAAGACTTGTTTTCATATCGGTCGTTTGTATTGCAGCTATATGATATAGTGGTCCGATCCGGACTAAACTGCCACAAATCTTGTATGGCTATATCAAATGGACAAATTTTTTTCAAATAAAACTTTTAAAAATCATGTATGGCTATGTCAAATGGATAAATGTTTAATTCGATTGCAATAGGTTGGAAAACAAAAAAATTTTCTATACAAAGACTTGTTTTGATATCGGTCGTTTGTATTGCAGCTATATGATATAGTGGTCCGATCCGGACTAAACTGCCACAAATCTTGTATGGCTATATCAAATGGACAAATTTTTTTCAAATAAAACTTTTAAAAATCATGTATGGCTATGTCAAATGGATAAATGTTTAATTCGATTGCAATAGGTTGGAAAACAAAGAAATTTTCTATACAAAGACTTGTTTTGATATCGGTCGTTTGTATTGCAGCTATATGATATAGTGGTCCGATCCGGATAAAACTTTTAAAAATCATGTATGGCTATGTCAAATAGATAAATGTTGAATTCAGTTGCAATAGCTTGGAAAACAAAAAAATTTTCCATACAAAGACTTGTTTTCATATCGGTCGTTTGTATTGCAGCTATATGATATAGTGGTCCGATCCGGACTAAACTGCCACAAATCTTGTATGGCTATATCAAATGGACAAATTTTTTTCAAATAAAACTTTTAAAAATCATGTATGGCTATGTCAAATGGATAAATGTTTAATTCGATTGCAATAGGTTGGAAAACAAAAAAATTTTCCATACAAAGACTTGTTTTAAATTCGGTAGTTTGTATTGCAGCTATATGATATAGTGATCCGATCCGGATAAAAATTTTAAAAATCATGTATGGCTATGTTAAATAGATAAATGTTGAATTCAGTTGCAATAGCTTGGAAAACAAAAAAATTTTCCATACAAAGACTTGTTTTCATATCGGTCGTTTGTATTGCAGCTATATGATATAGTGGTCCGATCCGAACCAAACTACCACAAATCGTGTATGGCTATGTCAAATAGACAAATTTTGAATTCAGTTGCAATAGCTTGGAAAACAAAAAAGTTTTTTATACAAAGACTTGTTTACACATCGGTTGTTTGTATGGCAGCTATATGATATAGTGATCCGATCCGGATAAAACTTTTAAAAATCATGTATGGCTATGTCAAATAGATAAATGTTGAATTCAGTTGCAATAGCTTGGAAAACAAAAAAATTTTCCATACAAAGACTTGTTTTCATATCGGTCGTTTGTATGGCAGCTATATGATATAGTGATCCGATCCGGATAAAAATTTTAAAAATCATGTATGGCTATGTCAAATAGATAAATGTTGAATTCAGTTGCAATAGCTTGGAAAACAAAAAAATTTTCCATACAAAGACTTGTTTTCATATCGGTCGTTTGTATTGCAGCTATATGATATAGTGGTCCGATCCGAACCAAACTACCACAAATTGTGTATGGCTATGTCAAATAGACAAATTTTGAATTCGGTTGCAATAGCTTGGAAAACAAAAAAGTTTTTTATACAAAGACTTGTTTACACATCTGTCGTTTGTATGGCAGCTATATGATATAGTGATCCGATCCGGATAAAACTTTTAAAAATCATGTATGGCTATGTCAAATGGAAAAATGTTGAATTCAGTTGCAATAGCTTGGAAAACAAAAAATTTTCCATACAAAGACTTGTTTTCATATCGGTCGTTTGTATTGCAGCTATATGATATAGTGGTCCGATCCGGACCAAACTGCCACAAATCGTGTATGGCTATGTCAAATAGACAAATTTTGAATTCGGTTGCAATAGCTTGGAAAACAAAAAAGTTTTTTATACAAAGACTTGTTTACACATATGTCGTTTGTATGGCAGCTATATGATATAGTGATCCGATCCGGATAAAACTTTTAAAAATCATGTATGGCTATGTCAAATAGATAAATGTTTAATTCGATTGCAATAGGTTGGAAAACAAAAAAATTTTCCATACAAAGACTTGTTTTCATATCGGTCGTTTGTATTGCAGCTATATGATATAGTGGTTCGATCCGAACCAAACTACCACAAATCGTGTACTGTTATGTGGAATAGATAAATGTTGAATTCGGTTGCAATAGCTTGGAAAACAAAAAAATTTTCCATATAAAGACTTGTTTACATATCGGTCGTTTGTATGGCAGCTATATGATATAGTGATGCGATCCGGATAAAACTTTTAAAAATCATGTATGGCTTAACCAATTGAAAAACTATTGAATTCGGTGGCAAAAGCTTGGAAAGCAAAAAAAATTTCCATACAAGGACTTGTTTTCCTTTCGGTCGTTTGTATTGCAGCTATATGATAAGTGGTCCGATCCGGACCAAACTTTCACAAATCGTATATACCAATGTCAAATAAACAAATTTTGAATTCGGTTGCAATAGCTCGGAAAACAAAAAGTTTTTTATACAAAGACTTGTTTACACATCGGTCGTTTGTATGGCAGCTATATGATATAGTGATCCGATCCGGATAAAAATTTTAAAAATCATGTATGGCTATGTCAAATAGATAAATGTTGAATTCAGTTGCAATAGCTTGGAAAACAAAAAAATTTTCCATACAAAGACTTGTTTTCATATCGGTCGTTTGTATTGCAGCTATATGATATAGTGGTCCGATCCGGACTAAACTGCCACAAATCTTGTATGGCTATATCAAATGGACAAATTTTTTTCAAATAAAACTTTTAAAAATCATGTATGGCTATGTCAAATGGATAAATGTTTAATTCGATTGCAATAGGTTGGAAAACAAAAAAATTTTCTATACAAAGACTTGTTTTGATATCGGTCGTTTGTATTGCAGCTATATGATATAGTGGTCCGATCCGGATAAAACTTTTAAAAATCATGTATGGCTATGTCAAATAGATAAATGTTGAATTCAGTTGCAATAGCTTGGAAAACAAAAAAATTTTCCATACAAAGACTTGTTTTCATATCGGTCGTTTGTATTGCAGCTATATGATATAGTGGTCCGATCCGGACTAAACTGCCACAAATCTTGTATGGCTATATCAAATGGACAAATTTTTTTCAAATAAAACTTTTAAAAATCATGTATGGCTATGTCAAATGGATAAATGTTTAATTCGATTGCAATAGGTTGGAAAACAAAAAAATTTTCTATACAAAGACTTGTTTTGATATCGGTCGTTTGTATTGCAGCTATATGATATAGTGGTCCGATCCGGATAAAACTTTTAAAAATCATGTATGGCTATGTCAAATAGATAAATGTTGAATTCAGTTGCAATAGCTTGGAAAACAAAAAAATTTTCCATACAAAGACTTGTTTTCATATCGGTCGTTTGTATTGCAGCTATATGATATAGTGGTCCGATCCGAACCAAACTACCACAAATCGTGTATGGCTATGTGGAATAGATAAATGTTGAATTCGGTTGCAATAGCTTAGAAAACAAAAAAATTTTCCATATAAAGACTTGTTTACATATCGGTCGTTTGTATGGCAGCTATATGATATAGTGATGCGATCCGGATAAAACTTTTAAAAATCGTGTATGGCTTGATCAATTGAAAAAATATTGAATTCGGTGGCAATAGCTTGGAAAACAAAAAAATTCCATACAAGGACTTGTTTTCATATCGGTCGTTTGTATTGCAGCTATATGATAAGTGGTCCGATCCGGACCAAACTTTCACAAATCGTGTATGCCAATGTCAAATAAACAAATTTTGAATTCGGTTGCAATAGCTTGGAAAACAAAAAAGTTTTCTATACAAAGACTTGTTTTCATATCGGTCGTTTGTATTGCAGCTATATGATATAGTGATCCGATCCGGATAAAACTTTAAAAAATTATGTATGGCTATGTCAAATGGATAAATGTTGAATTCGGTTGCAATAGGTTGGAAAACAAAAAAATTTTCTATACACTTGTGACTTGTTTTGATATCGGTCGTTTGTATTGCAGCTATATGATATAGTGGTCCGATCCGGATAAAACTTTTAAAAATCATGTAAGGCTATGTCAAATAGATAAATGTTGAATTCAGTTGCAATAGCTTGGAAAACAAAAAAATTTTCCATACAAAGACTTGTTTTCATATCGGTCGTTTGTATTGCAGCTATATGATATAGTGGTCCGATCCGGATAAAACTTTTAAAAATCGTGTATGGCTTGATTAATTGAAAAAATATTAAATTCGGTGGCAATAGCTTGGAAAAAAAAAAAAAATTTCCATACAAGGACTTGTTTTCCTATCGGTCGTTTGTATTGCAGCTATATGATAAGTGGTCCGATCCGGACCAAACTTTCACAAATCGTGTATACCAATGTCAAATAAACAAATTTTGAATTCAGTTGCAATAGCTCGGAAAACAAAAAGTTTTTTCTACAAAGACTTGTTTACACATCGGTCGTTTGTTATGCAGCTATATGATATAGTGATCCGATCCGAATAAAAATTTTAAAAATCATGTATGGCTATGTCAAATGGATAAATGTTGAATTCGGTTGCAATAGGTTGGAAAACAAAAAATTTTCTATACACTTGTGACTTGTTTTGATATCGGTCGTTTGTATTGCAGCTATATGATATAGTGGTCCGATCCGGATAAAACTTTTAAAAATCATGTAAGGCTATGTCAAATAGATAAATGTTGAATTCAGTTGCAATAGCTTGGAAAACAAAAAAATTTTCCATACAAAGACTTGTTTTCATATCGGTCGTTTGTATTGCAGCTATATGATATAGTGGTCCGATCCGGATAAAACTTTTAAAAATCGTGTATGGCTTGATTAATTGAAAAAATATTAAATTCGGTGGCAATAGCTTGGAAAAAAAAAAAAATTTCCATACAAGGACTTGTTTTCCTATCGGTCGTTTGTATTGCAGCTATATGATAAGTGGTCCGATCCGGACCAAACTTTCACAAATCGTGTATACCAATGTCAAATAAACAAATTTTGAATTCAGTTTCAATAGCTCGGAAAACAAAAAAGTTTTTTCTACAAAGACTTGTTTACACATCGGTCGTTTGTATTGCAGCTATATGATATAGTGGTCCGATCCGGACTAAACTGCCACAAATCGTGTATGGCTATGTCAAATAGACAAATTTTTTCAAATAAAACTTTTAAAAATCATGTATGGCTATGTCAAATGGATAAATGTTTAATTCGATTGCAATAGGTTGGAAAACAAAAAAAATTTCCATACAAAGACTTGTTTTAAATTCGGTCGTTTGTATTGCAGCTATATGATATAGTGGTCCGATCCGAACCAAACTACCACAAATCGTGTATGGCTATGTGGAATAGATAAATGTTGAATTCGGTTGCAATAGCTTGGAAAACAAAAAAATTTTCCATATAAAGACTTGTTTACATATCGGTCGTTTGTATGGCAGCTATATGATATAGTGATGCGATCCGGATAAAACTTTTAAAAATCGTGTATGGCTTGATCAATTGAAAAAATATTGAATTCGGTTGCAATAGCTTGGAAAACAAAAAAAAATTCCATACAAGGACTTGTTTTCATATCGGTCGTTTGTATTGCAGCTATATGATAAGTGGTCCGATCCGGTTGCATAAGTGATAAGTGGTCCGATCGGTTGCAATAGCTTGGAAAACAAAAAAGTTTTCCATACAAAGACTTGTTTACATATCGGTCGTTTGTATGGCAGCTATATGATATAGTGATGCGATCCGGATAAAACTTTTAAAAATCGTGTATGGCTTGGTCAATTGAAAAAGTGTTGAATTCGGTTGCAATAGCTTGGAAAACAAAAAATTTCCATACAAGGACTTGTTTTCATATCGGTTTGTATTGCAGCTATATGATATAGTGATCCGATCCGGACCAAACTACCACAAATCGTGTATGGCTATGTCGAATAAACAAATTTTGAATTCGGTTGCAATAGCTTGGAAAACAAAAAAGTTTTTTATACAAAGACTTGTTTACACATCGGTCGTTTGTATGGCAGCTATATGATATAGTGCTCCGATCCGGATAAAACTTTTAAAAATCATGTATGGCTATGTCAAATGGATAAATGTTTAATTCGATTGCAATAGGTTGGAAAACAAAAAAAAATTTTCTATACAAAGACTTGTATTGATATCGGTGGTTTGTATTGCAGCTATATGATATAGTCATCCGATCCGGATAAAACTTTTAAAAATCATGTATGGCTATGTCAAATAGATAAATGTTGAATTCGGTGGCAATAGCTTGGAAAACAAAAAAAAATCCATACAAGGACTTGTGTTCCTATCGGTCGTTTGTATGGCAGCTATATGATATAGTGATCCGATCCGGACCAAACTTTCACAAATCGTGTATGCCAATGTCAAATAAACAAATTTTGAATTCGGTTGCAATAGCTTGGAAAACAAACAAGTTTTCCATACAAAGACTTGTTTTCATATCGGTCGTTTGTATTGCAGCTATATGATAAAGTGGTCCGATCCAGACCAAACTACCACAAATCGTGTATGGCTATGTCAAATAGATAAATGTTGAATTCGGTTGCAATAGTTGGAAAACAAAAAAATTTTCCATATAAAGACTTGTTTACATATCGGTCGTTTGTATGGCAGCTATATGATATAGTGATGCGATCCGGATAAAACTTTTAAAAATCGTGTATGGCTTGGTCAATTGAAAAAATGTTGAATTCGGTTGCAATAGCTTGGAAAACAAAAAAAAATTTCCATACAGGGACTCGTTTTCGTATCGGTCGTTTGTATGGCAGCTATATGATATAGTCATTTGATCCGGATCAAACTTTTAAAAATCATGTATGTCTATGTCAAATGGATAAATTTTGAATTCGGCTGCGATAGGTTGGAAAACAAAAAAATTGTCCATACAAAGACTTGTTTTCATATCGGTCGTTTGTATTGCAGCTATATGATATAGTGGTCCGATCCGGACCAAACTGCCAACAAATCGTGTATGGCAATGTGGAATAGATAAATGTTGAATTCGGTTGCAATAGCTTGGAAAACAAAAAAATTTTCCATATAAAGACTTGTTTACATATCGGTCGTTTGTATGGCAGCTATATGATATAGTGATGCGATCCGGATAAAACTTTTAAAAATCGTGTATGGCTTGATCAATTGAAAAATATTGAATTCGGTGGCAATAGCTTGGAAAACAAAAAAAAATTCCATACAAGGACTTGTTTTCCTATCGGTCGTTTGTATTGCAGCTATATGATAAGTGGTCCGATCCGGACCAAACTTTCACAAATCGTGTATGCCAATGTCAAATAAACAAATTTTGAATTCGGTTGCAATAGCTTGGAAAACAAACAAGTTTTCCATACAAAGTCTTGTTTTCATATCGGTCGTTTGTATTGCAGCTATATGATAAAGTGGTCCGATCCAGACCAAACTACCACAAATCGTGTATGGCTATGTCAAATAGATAAATGTTGAATTCGGTTGCAATAGTTGGAAAACAAAAAAATTTTCCATATAAAGACTTGTTTACATATCGGTCGTTTGTATGGCAGCTATATGATATAGTGATGCGATCCGGATAAAACTTTTAAAAATCGTGTATGGCTTGGTCAATTGAAAAAATGTTGAATTCGGTTGCAATAGCTTGGAAAACAAAAAAAATTTCCATACAGGGACTTGTTTTCGTATCGGTCGTTTGTATGGCAGCTATATGATATAGTCATTTGATCCGGATCAAACTTTTAAAAATCATGTATGTCTATGTCAAATGGATAAATTTTGAATTCGGCTGCGATAGGTTGGAAAACAAAAAAATTGTCCATACAAAGACTTGTTTTCATATCGGTCGTTTGTATTGCAGCTATATGATATAGTGGTCCGATCCGGACCAAACTGCCACAAATCGTGTATGGCAATGTGGAATAAATAAATGTTGAATTCGGTTGCAATAGCTTGGAAAACAAAAAATTTTCCATATAAAGACTTGTTTACATATCGGTCGTTTGTATGGCAGCTATATGATATAGTGATGCGATCCGGATAAAACTTTTAAAAAATCGTGTATGGCTTGATCAATTGAAAAAATATTGAATTCGGTGGCAATAGCTTGGAAAACAAAAAAAAATTCCATACAAGGACTTGTTTTCCTATCGGTCGTTTGTATTGCAGCTATATGATAAGTGGTCCGATCCGGACCAAACTTTCACAAATCGTGTATGCCAATGTCAAATAAACAAATTTTGAATTCGGTTGCAATAGCTTCGAAAACAAACAAGTTTTCCATACAAAGACTTGTTTTCATATCGGTCGTTTGTATGGCAGCTATATGATAAAGTGGTCCGATCCAGACCAAACTACCACAAATCGTGTATGGCTATGTCAAATAGATAAATGTTGAATTCGGTTGCAATAGTTGGAAAACAAAAAAATTTTCCATATAAAGACTTGTTTACATATCGGTCGTTTGTATGGCAGCTATATGATATAGTGATGCGATCCGGATAAAACTTTTTAGAATCGTGTATGGCTTGGTCAATTGAAAAAATGTTGAATTCGGTTGCAATAGCTTGGAAAACAAAAAAAATTTCCATACAAGGACTTGTTTTCATATCGGTCGTTTGTATTGCAGCTATATGATATAGTGATCCGATCCGGATAAAACTTTTAAAAATCATGTATGGCTATGTCAAATGGATAAATGTTGAATTCGGTTGCAATAGGTTGGAAAACAAAAAAATTTTCCATACAAAGACTTGTTTTCATATCGGTCGTTTGTATTGCAGCTATATGATAAAGTGGTCCGATCCAGACCAAACTACCACAAATCGTGTATGGCTATGTCAAATAGATAAATGTTGAATTCGGTTGCAATAGTTGGAAAACAAAAAAATTTTCCATATAAAGACTTGTTTACATATCGGTCGTTTGTATGGCAGCTATATGATATAGTGATGCGATCCGGATAAAACTTTTTAAAAATCGTGTATGGCTTGGTCAATTGAAAAAATGTTGAATTCGGTTGCAATAGCTTGGAAAACAAAAAAAATTTCCATACAAGGACTTGTTTTCATATCGGTCGTTTGTATTGCAGCTATATGATATAGTGATCCGATCCGGATAAAACTTTTAAAAATCATGTATGGCTATGTCAAATGGATAAATGTTGAATTCGGTTGCAATAGGTTGGAAAACAAAAAAATTTTCTATACAAAGACTTGTATTGATATCGGTGTTTTGTATTGCAGCTATATGATATAGTGATCCGATCCGGATAAAACTTTTAAAAATCATGTATGGCTATGTCAAATAGATAAATGTTGAATTCAGTTGCAATAGCTTGGAAAACAAAAAAATTTTCCATACAAAGACTTGTTTTCATATCGGTCGTTTGTATTGCAGCTATATGATATAGTGGTCCGATCCGGACCAAACTGCCACAAATCGTGTATGCCAATGTCAAATAAACAAATTTTGAATTCGGTTGCAATAGCTTGGAAAACAAAAAAGTTTTTTATACAAAGACTTGTTTACACATCGGTCGTTTGTATGGCAGCTATATGATATAGTGATCCGATCCGGATAAAACTTTTAAAAATCATGTATGGCTATGTCAAATGGATAAATGTTTAATTCGATTGCAATAGTATGGAAAACAAAAAAATTTTCCATACAAAGACTTGTTTTAAATTCGGTCGTTTGTATTGCAGCTATATGATATAGTGGTCCGATCCGGACCAAACTTTCACAAATCGTGTATGCCGATGTCAAATAAACAAATTTTGAATTCGGTTGCAATAGCTTGGAAAACAAAAAAATTTTCCATATAAAGACTTGTTTACATATCGGTCGTTTGTATGGCAGCTATATGATACAGTGATGCGATCCGGATAAAACTTTTAAAAATCGTGTATGGCTTGATTAATTGAAAAAATATTGAATTCGGTGGCAATAGCTTGGAAAACAAAAAAAAATTCCATACAAGGACTTGTTTTCCTATCGGTCGTTTGTATTGCAGCTATATGATAAGTGGTCCGCTCGGACCAAACTTTCACAAATCGTGTATGCCAATGTCAAATAAACAAATTTTGAATTCCGTTGCAATAGCTTGGAAAACAAACAAGTTTTCCATACAAAGACTTGTTTTCATATCGGTCGTTTGTATTGCAGCTATATGATAAAGTGGTCCGATCCAGACCAAACTACCACAAATCGTGTATGGCTATGTCAAATAGATAAATGTTGAATTCGGTTGCAATACTTGGAAAACAAAAAAATGTTCCATATAAAGACTTGTTTACATATCGGTCGTTTGTATGGCAGCTATATGATATAGTGATGCGATCCGGATAAAACTTTTAAAAATCGTGTATGGCTTGGTCAATTGAAAAAATGTTGAATTCGGTTGCAATAGCTTGGAAAACAAAAAAATTTCCATACAGGGACTTGTTTTCGTATCGGTCGTTTGTATGGCAGCTATATGATATAGTCATTTGATCCGGATCAAACTTTTAAAAATCATGTATGTCTATGTCAAATGGATAAATGTTGAATTCGGCTGCAATAGGTTGGAAAACAAAAAAATTTTCCATACAAAGACTTGTTTTCATATCGGTCGTTTGTATTGCAGCTATATGATAAAGTGGTCCGATCCAGACCAAACTACCACAAATCGTGTATGGCTATGTCAAATAGATAAATGTTGAATTCGGTTGCAATAGTTGGAAAACAAAAAAATTTTCCATATAAAGACTTGTTTACATATCGGTCGTTTGTATGGCAGCTATATGATATAGTGATGCGATCCGGATAAAACTTTTAAAAATCGTGTATGGCTTGGTCAATTGAAAAAATGTTGAATTCGGTTGCAATAGCTTGGAAAACAAAAAAAATTTCCATACAGGGACTTGTTTTCGTATCGGTCGTTTGTATGGCAGCTATATGATATAGTCATTTGATCCGGATCAAACTTTTAAAAATCATGTACGTCTATGTCAAATGGATAAATGTTGAATTCGGCTGCAATAGGTTGGAAAACAAAAAAATTTTCCATACAAAGACTTGTTTTCATATCGGTCGTTTGTATTGCAGCTATATGATAAAGTGGTCCGATCCAGACCAAACTACCACAAATCGTGTATGGCTATGTCAAATAGATAAATGTTGAATTCGGTTGCAATAGTTGGAAAACAAAAAAATGTTCCATATAAAGACTTGTTTACATATCGGTCGTTTGTATGGCAGCTATATGATATAGTGATGCGATCCGGATAAAACTTTTAAAAATCGTGTATGGCTTGGTCAATTGAAAAAATGTTGAATTCGGTTGCAATAGCTTGGAAAACAAAAAAAATTTCCATACAGGGACTTGTTTTCGTATCGGTCGTTTGTATGGCAGCTATATGATATAGTCATTTGATCCGGATCAAACTTTTAAAAATCATGTATGTCTATGTCAAATGGATAAATGTTGAATTCGGCTGCAATAGGTTGGAAAACAAAAAAATTTTCCATACAAAGACTTGTTTTCATATCGGTCGTTTGTATTGCAGCTATATGATAAAGTGGTCCGATGCAGACCAAACTACCACAAATCGTGTATGGCTATGTCAAATAGATAAATGTTGAATTCGGTTGCAATAGTTGGAAAACAAAAAAATTTTCCATATAAAGACTTGTTTACATATCGGTCGTTTGTATGGCAGCTATATGATATAGTGATGCGATCCGGATAAAACTTTTAAAAATCGTGTATGGCTTGGTCAATTGAAAAAATGTTGAATTCGGTTGCAATAGCTTGGAAAACAAAAAAAATTTCCATACAAGGACTTGTTTTCATATCGGTCGTTTGTATTGCAGCTATATGATATAGTGATCCGATCCGGATAAAACTTTTAAAAAATCATGTATGGCTATGTCAAATGGATAAATGTTGAATTCGGTTGCAATAGGTTGGAAAACAAAAAAATTTTCTATACAAAGACTTGTATTGATATCGGTGTTTTGTATTGCAGCTATATGATATAGTGATCCGATCCGGATAAAACTTTTAAAAATCATGTATGGCTATGTCAAATAGATAAATGTTGAATTCAGTTGCAATAGCTTGGAAAACAAAAAAAATTTTCCATACAAAGACTTGTTTTCATATCGGTCGTTTGTATTGCAGCTATATGATATAGTGGTCCGATCCGGACCAAACTGCCACAAATCGTGTATGCCAATGTCAAATAAACAAATTTTGAATTCGGTTGCAATAGCTTGGAAAACAAAAAAGTTTTTTATACAAAGACTTGTTTACACATCGGTCGTTTGTATGGCAGCTATATGATATAGTGATCCGATCCGGATAAAACTTTTAAAAATCATGTATGGCTATGTCAAATGGATAAATGTTTAATTCGATTGCAATAGTATGGAAAACAAAAAAATTTTCTATACACTTGTGACTTGTTTTGATATCGGTCGTTTGTATTGCAGCTATATGATATAGTGGTCCGATCCGGATAAAACTTTTAAAAATCATGTAAGGCTATGTCAAATAGATAAATGTTGAATTCAGTTGCAATAGCTTGGAAAACAAAAAAATTTTCCATACAAAGACTTGTTTTCATATCGGTCGTTTGTATTGCAGCTATATGATATAGTGGTCCGATCCGGATAAAACTTTTAAAAATCGTGTATGGCTTGATTAATTGAAAAAATATTAAATTCGGTGGCAATAGCTTGGAAAAAAAAAAATTTCCATACAAGGACTTGTTTTCCTATCGGTCGTTTGTATTGCAGCTATATGATAAGTGGTCCGATCCGGACCAAACTTTCACAAATCGTGTATACCAATGTCAAATAAACAAATTTTGAATTCAGTTGCAATAGCTCGGAAAACAAAAAAGTTTTTTCTACAAAGACTTGTTTACACATCGGTCGTTTGTATTGCAGCTATATGATATAGTGGTCCGATCCGGACTAAACTGCCACAAATCGTGTATGGCTATGTCAAATAGACAAATTTTTTTCAAATAAAACTTTTAAAAATCATGTATGGCTATGTCAAATGGATAAATGTTTAATTCGATTGCAATAGGTTGGAAAACAAAAAAAATTTCCATACAAAGACTTGTTTAAATTCGGTCGTTTGTATTGCAGCTATATGATATAGTGGTCCGATCCGAACCAAACTACCACAAATCGTGTATGGCTATGTGGAATAGATAAATGTTGAATTCGGTTGCAATAGCTTGGAAAACAAAAAAATTTTCCATATAAAGACTTGTTTACATATCGGTCGTTTGTATGGCAGCTATATGATATAGTGATGCGATCCGGATAAAACTTTTAAAAATCGTGTATGGCTTGATCAATTGAAAAAATATTGAATTCGGTTGCAATAGCTTGGAAAACAAAAAAAAATTCCATACAAGGACTTGTTTTCATATCGGTCGTTTGTATTGCAGCTATATGATAAGTGGTCCGATCCGGTTGCATAAGTGATAAGTGGTCCGATCGGTTGCAATAGCTTGGAAAACAAAAAAGTTTTCCATACAAAGACTTGTTTACATATCGGTCGTTTGTATGGCAGCTATATGATATAGTGATGCGATCCGGATAAAACTTTTAAAAATCGTGTATGGCTTGGTCAATTGAAAAAGTGTTGAATTCGGTTGCAATAGCTTGGAAAACAAAAAAATTTCCATACAAGGACTTGTTTTCATATCGGTTTGTATTGCAGCTATATGATATAGTGATCCGATCCGGACCAAACTACCACAAATCGTGTATGGCTATGTCGAATAAACAAATTTTGAATTCGGTTGCAATAGCTTGGAAAACAAAAAGTTTTTTATACAAAGACTTGTTTACACATCGGTCGTTTGTATGGCAGCTATATGATATAGTGCTCCGATCCGGATAAAACTTTTAAAAATCATGTATGGCTATGTCAAATGGATAAATGTTTAATTCGATTGCAATAGGTTGGAAAACAAAAAAATTTTCTATACAAAGACTTGTATTGATATCGGTGGTTTGTATTGCAGCTATATGATATAGTCATCCGATCCGGATAAAACTTTTAAAAATCATGTATGGCTATGTCAAATAGATAAATGTTGAATTCGGTGGCAATAGCTTGGAAAACAAAAAAAAAATCCATACAAGGACTTGTGTTCCTATCGGTCGTTTGTATGGCAGCTATATGATATAGTGATCCGATCCGGACCAAACTTTCACAAATCGTGTATGCCAATGTCAAATAAACAAATTTTGAATTCGGTTGCAATAGCTTGGAAAACAAACAAGTTTTCCATACAAAGACTTGTTTTCATATCGGTCGTTTGTATTGCAGCTATATGATAAAGTGGTCCGATCCAGACCAAACTACCACAAATCGTGTATGGCTATGTGAAATAGATAAATGTTGAATTCGGTTGCAATAGTTGGAAAACAAAAAAATTTTCCATATAAAGACTTGTTTACATATCGGTCGTTTGTATGGCAGCTATATGATATAGTGATGCGATCCGGATAAAACTTTTAAAAATCGTGTATGGCTTGGTCAATTGAAAAAATGTTGAATTCGGTTGCAATAGCTTGGAAAACAAAAAAAATTTCCATACAGGGACTCGTTTTCGTATCGGTCGTTTGTATGGCAGCTATATGATATAGTCATTTGATCCGGATCAAACTTTTTAAAAATCATGTATGTCTATGTCAAATGGATAAATTTTGAATTCGGCTGCGATAGGTTGGAAAACAAAAAAATTGTCCATACAAAGACTTGTTTTCATATCGGTCGTTTGTATTGCAGCTATATGATATAGTGGTCCGATCCGGACCAAACTGCCACAAATCGTGTATGGCAATGTGGAATAGATAAATGTTGAATTCGGTTGCAATAGCTTGGAAAACAAAAAAATTTTCCATATAAAGACTTGTTTACATATCGGTCGTTTGTATGGCAGCTATATGATATAGTGATGCGATCCGGATAAAACTTTTAAAAATCGTGTATGGCTTGATCAATTGAAAAAATATTGAATTCGGTGGCAATAGCTTGGAAAACAAAAAAAAATTCCATACAAGGACTTGTTTTCCTATCGGTCGTTTGTATTGCAGCTATATGATAAGTGGTCCGATCCGGACCAAACTTTCACAAATCGTGTATGCCAATGTCAAATAAACAAATTTTGAATTCGGTTGCAATAGCTTGGAAAACAAACAAGTTTTCCATACAAAGACTTGTTTTCATATCGGTCGTTTGTATTGCAGCTATATGATAAAAGTGGTCCGATCCAGACCAAACTACCACAAATCGTGTATGGCTATGTCAAATAGATAAATGTTGAATTCGGTTGCAATAGTTGGAAAACAAAAAAATTTTCCATATAAAGACTTGTTTACATATCGGTCGTTTGTATGGCAGCTATATGATATAGTGATGCGATCCGGATAAAACTTTTAGAATCGTGTATGGCTTGGTCAATTGAAAAAATGTTGAATTCGGTTGCAATAGCTTGGAAAACAAAAAAAATTTCCATACAAGGACTTGTTTTCATATCGGTCGTTTGTATTGCAGCTATATGATATAGTGATCCGATCCGGATAAAACTTTTAAAAATCATGTATGGCTATGTCAAATGGATAAATGTTGAATTCGGTTGCAATAGGTTGGAAAACAAAAAAATTTTCTATACAAAGACTTGTATTGATATCGGTGGTTTGTATTGCAGCTATATGATATAGTCATCCGATCCGGATAAAACTTTTAAAAATCATGTATGGCTATGTCAAATAGATAAATGTTGAATTCGGTGGCAATAGCTTGGAAAACAAAAAAAAAATCCATACAAGGACTTGTGTTCCTATCGGTCGTTTGTATGGCAGCTATATGATATAGTGATCCGATCCGGACCAAACTTTCACAAATCGTGTATGCCAATGTCAAATAAACAAATTTTGAATTCGGTTGCAATAGCTTGGAAAACAAACAAGTTTTCCATACAAAGTCTTGTTTTCATATCGGTCGTTTGTATTGCAGCTATATGATAAAGTGGTCCGATCCAGACCAAACTACCACAAATCGTGTATGGCTATGTCAAATAGATAAATGTTGAATTCGGTTCCAATAGTTGGAAAACAAAAAAATTTTCCATATAAAGACTTGTTTACATATCGGTCGTTTGTATGGCAGCTATATGATATAGTGATGCGATCCGGATAAAACTTTTAAAAAATCGTGTATGGCTTGGTCAATTGAAAAAATGTTGAATTCGGTTGCAATAGCTTGGAAAACAAAAAAAATTTCCATACAGGGACTTGTATTCGTATCGGTCGTTTGTATGGCAGCTATATGATATAGTCATTTGATCCGGATCAAACTTTTAAAAATCATGTATGTCTATGTCAAATGGATAAATTTTGAATTCGGCTGCGATAGGTTGGAAAACAAAAAAATTGTCCATACAAAGACTTGTTTTCATATCGGTCGTTTGTATTGCAGCTATATGATATAGTGGTCCGATCCGGACCAAACTGCCACAAATCGTGTATGGCAATGTGGAATAAATAAATGTTGAATTCGGTTGCAATAGCTTGGAAAACAAAAAAATTTTCCATATAAAGACTTGTTTACATATCGGTCGTTTGTATGGCAGCTATATGATATAGTGATGCGATCCGGATAAAACTTTTAAAAATCGTGTATGGCTTGATCAATTGAAAAAATATTGAATTCGGTGGCAATAGCTTGGAAAACAAAAAAAAATTCCATACAAGGACTTGTTTTCCTATCGGTCGTTTGTATTGCAGCTATATGATAAGTGGTCCGATCCGGACCAAACTTTCACAAATCGTGTATGCCAATGTCAAATAAACAAATTTTGAATTCGGTTGCAATAGCTTGGAAAACAAACAAGTTTTCCATACAAAGACTTGTTTTCATATCGGTCGTTTGTATGGCAGCTATATGATAAAGTGGTCCGATCCAGACCAAACTACCACAAATCGTGTATGGCTATGTCAAATAGATAAATGTTGAATTCGGTTGCAATAGTTGGAAAACAAAAAAATTTTCCATATAAAGACTTGTTTACATATCGGTCGTTTGTATGGCAGCTATATGATATAGTGATGCGATCCGGATAAAACTTTTTAGAATCGTGTATGGCTTGGTCAATTGAAAAAATGTTGAATTCGGTTGCAATAGCTTGGAAAACAAAAAAAAATTTCCATACAAGGACTTGTTTTCATATCGGTCGTTTGTATTGCAGCTATATGATATAGTGATCCGATCCGGATAAAACTTTTAAAAATCATGTATGGCTATGTCAAATGGATAAATGTTGAATTCGGTTGCAATAGGTTGGAAAACAAAAAAATTTTCTATACAAAGACTTGTATTGATATCGGTGGTTTGTATTGCAGCTATATGATATAGTCATCCGATCCGGATAAAACTTTTAAAAATCATGTATGGCTATGTCAAATAGATAAATGTTGAATTCGGTGGCAATAGCTTGGAAAACAAAAAAAAAATCCATACAAGGACTTGTGTTCCTATCGGTCGTTTGTATGGCAGCTATATGATATAGTGATCCGATCCGGACCAAACTTTCACAAATCGTGTATGCCAATGTCAAATAAACAAATTTTGAATTCGGTTGCAATAGCTTGGAAAACAAACAAGTTTTCCATACAAAGTCTTGTTTTCATATCGGTCGTTTGTATTGCAGCTATATGATAAAGTGGTCCGATCCAGACCAAACTACCACAAATCGTGTATGGCTATGTCAAATAGATAAATGTTGAATTCGGTTCCAATAGTTGGAAAACAAAAAAATTTTCCATATAAAGACTTGTTTACATATCGGTCGTTTGTATGGCAGCTATATGATATAGTGATGCGATCCGGATAAAACTTTTAAAAATCGTGTATGGCTTGGTCAATTGAAAAAATGTTGAATTCGGTTGCAATAGCTTGGAAAACAAAAAAAATTTCCATACAGGGACTTGTATTCGTATCGGTCGTTTGTATGGCAGCTATATGATATAGTCATTTGATCCGGATCAAACTTTTAAAAATCATGTATGTCTATGTCAAATGGATAAATTTTGAATTCGGCTGCGATAGGTTGGAAAACAAAAAAATTGTCCATACAAAGACTTGTTTTCATATCGGTCGTTTGTATTGCAGCTATATGATATAGTGGTCCGATCCGGACCAAACTGCCACAAATCGTGTATGGCAATGTGGAATAAATAAATGTTGAATTCGGTTGCAATAGCTTGGAAAACAAAAAAATTTTCCATATAAAGACTTGTTTACATATCGGTCGTTTGTATGGCAGCTATATGATATAGTGATGCGATCCGGATAAAACTTTTAAAAATCGTGTATGGCTTGATCAATTGAAAAAATATTGAATTCGGTGGCAATAGCTTGGAAAACAAAAAAAATTCCATACAAGGACTTGTTTTCCTATCGGTCGTTTGTATTGCAGCTATATGATAAGTGGTCCGATCCGGACCAAACTTTCACAAATCGTGTATGCCAATGTCAAATAAACAAATTTTGAATTCGGTTGCAATAGCTTGGAAAACAAACAAGTTTTCCATACAAAGACTTGTTTTCATATCGGTCGTTTGTATGGCAGCTATATGATAAAGTGGTCCGATCCAGACCAAACTACCACAAATCGTGTATGGCTATGTCAAATAGATAAATGTTGAATTCGGTTGCAATAGTTGGAAAACAAAAAATTTTCCATATAAAGACTTGTTTACATATCGGTCGTTTGTATGGCAGCTATATGATATAGTGATGCGATCCGGATAAAACTTTTTAGAATCGTGTATGGCTTGGTCAATTGAAAAAATGTTGAATTCGGTTGCAATAGCTTGGAAAACAAAAAAAATTTCCATACAAGGACTTGTTTTCATATCGGTCGTTTGTATTGCAGCTATATGATATAGTGATCCGATCCGGATAAAACTTTTAAAAATCATGTATGGCTATGTCAAATGGATAAATGTTGAATTCGGTTGCAATAGGTTGGAAAACAAAAAAATTTTCCATACAAAGACTTGTTTTCATATCGGTCGTTTTGTATTGCAGCTATATGATAAAGTGGTCCGATCCAGACCAAACTACCACAAATCGTGTATGGCTATGTCAAATAGATAAATGTTGAATTCGGTTGCAATAGTTGGAAAACAAAAAAATTTTCCATATAAAGACTTGTTTACATATCGGTCGTTTGTATGGCAGCTATATGATATAGTGATGCGATCCGGATAAAACTTTTAAAAATCGTGTATGGCTTGGTCAATTGAAAAAATGTTGAATTCGGTTGCAATAGCTTGGAAAACAAAAAAAATTTCCATACAAGGACTTGTTTTCATATCGGTCGTTTGTATTGCAGCTATATGATATAGTGATCCGATCCGGATAAAACTTTTAAAAATCATGTATGGCTATGTCAAATGGATAAATGTTGAATTCGGTTGCAATAGGTTGGAAAACAAAAAAATTTTCTATACAAAGACTTGTATTGATATCGGTGTTTTGTATTGCAGCTATATGATATAGTGATCCGATCCGGATAAAACTTTTAAAAATCATGTATGGCTATGTCAAATAGATAAATGTTGAATTCAGTTGCAATAGCTTGGAAAACAAAAAAATTTTCCATACAAAGACTTGTTTTCATATCGGTCGTTTGTATTGCAGCTATATGATATAGTGGTCCGATCCGGACCAAACTGCCACAAATCGTGTATGCCAATGTCAAATAAACAAATTTTGAATTCGGTTGCAATAGCTTGGAAAACAAAAAAGTTTTTTATACAAAGACTTGTTTACACATCGGTCGTTTGTATGGCAGCTATATGATATAGTGATCCGATCCGGATAAAACTTTTAAAAATCATGTATGGCTATGTCAAATGGATAAATGTTTAATTCGATTGCAATAGTATGGAAAACAAAAAATTTTCCATACAAAGACTTGTTTTAAATTCGGTCGTTTGTATTGCAGCTATATGATATAGTGGTCCGATCCGGACCAAACTTTCACAAATCGTGTATGCCGATGTCAAATAAACAAATTTTGAATTCGGTTGCAATAGCTTGGAAAACAAAAAAATTTTCCATATAAAGACTTGTTTACATATCGGTCGTTTGTATGGCAGCTATATGATACAGTGATGCGATCCGGATAAAACTTTTAAAAATCGTGTATGGCTTGATTAATTGAAAAAATATTGAATTCGGTGGCAATAGCTTGGAAAACAAAAAAAAAATTCCATACAAGGACTTGTTTTCCTATCGGTCGTTTGTATTGCAGCTATATGATAAGTGGTCCGCTCCGGACCAAACTTTCACAAATCGTGTATGCCAATGTCAAATAAACAAATTTTGAATTCCGTTGCAATAGCTTGGAAAACAAACAAGTTTTCCATACAAAGACTTGTTTTCATATCGGTCGTTTGTATTGCAGCTATATGATAAAGTGGTCCGATCCAGACCAAACTACCACAAATCGTGTATGGCTATGTCAAATAGATAAATGTTGAATTCGGTTGCAATACTTGGAAAACAAAAAAATGTTCCATATAAAGACTTGTTTACATATCGGTCGTTTGTATGGCAGCTATATGATATAGTGATGCGATCCGGATAAAACTTTTAAAAATCGTGTATGGCTTGGTCAATTGAAAAAATGTTGAATTCGGTTGCAATAGCTTGGAAAACAAAAAAAATTTCCATACAGGGACTTGTTTTCGTATCGGTCGTTTGTATGGCAGCTATATGATATAGTCATTTGATCCGGATCAAACTTTTAAAAATCATGTATGTCTATGTCAAATGGATAAATGTTGAATTCGGCTGCAATAGGTTGGAAAACAAAAAAATTTTCCATACAAAGACTTGTTTTCATATCGGTCGTTTGTATTGCAGCTATATGATAAAGTGGTCCGATCCAGACCAAACTACCACAAATCGTGTATGGCTATGTCAAATAGATAAATGTTGAATTCGGTTGCAATAGTTGGAAAACAAAAAAATTTTCCATATAAAGACTTGTTTACATATCGGTCGTTTGTATGGCAGCTATATGATATAGTGATGCGATCCGGATAAAACTTTTAAAAATCGTGTATGGCTTGGTCAATTGAAAAAATGTTGAATTCGGTTGCAATAGCTTGGAAAACAAAAAAAATTTCCATACAGGGACTTGTTTTCGTATCGGTCGTTTGTATGGCAGCTATATGATATAGTCATTTGATCCGGATCAAACTTTTAAAAATCATGTATGTCTATGTCAAATGGATAAATGTTGAATTCGGCTGCAATAGGTTGGAAAACAAAAAATTTTCCATACAAAGACTTGTTTTCATATCGGTCGTTTGTATTGCAGCTATATGATAAAGTGGTCCGATCCAGACCAAACTACCACAAATCGTGTATGGCTATGTCAAATAGATAAATGTTGAATTCGGTTGCAATAGTTGGAAAACAAAAAAATGTTCCATATAAAGACTTGTTTACATATCGGTCGTTTGTATGGCAGCTATATGATATAGTGATGCGATCCGGATAAAACTTTTAAAAATCGTGTATGGCTTGGTCAATTGAAAAAATATTGAATTCGGTTGCAATAGCTTGGAAAACAAAAAAAATTTCCATACAGGGACTTGTTTTCGTATCGGTCGTTTGTATGGCAGCTATATGATATAGTCATTTGATCCGGATCAAACTTTTAAAAATCATATATGTCTATGTCAAATGGATAAATGTTGAATTCGGCTGCAATAGGTTGGAAAACAAAAAAATTTTCCATACAAAGACTTGTTTTCATATCGGTCGTTTGTATTGCAGCTATATGATAAAGTGGTCCGATCCAGACCAAACTACCACAAATCGTGTATGGCTATGTCAAATAGATAAATGTTGAATTCGGTTGCAATAGTTTGGAAAAAAAAAAATTTTCCATATAAAGACTTGTTTACATATCGGTCGTTTGTATGGCAGCTATATGATATAGTGATGCGATCCGGATAAAACTTTTAAAAATCGTGTATGGCTTGGTCAATTGAAAAAATGTTGAATTCGGTTGCAATAGCTTGGAAAACAAAAAATTTCCATACAAGGACTTGTTTTCATATCGGTCGTTTGTATTGCAGCTATATGATATAGTGATCCGATCCGGATAAAACTTTTAAAAATCATGTATGGCTATGTCAAATGGATAAATGTTGAATTCGGTTGCAATAGGTTGGAAAACAAAAAAATTTTCTATACAAAGACTTGTATTGATATCGGTGTTTTGTATTGCAGCTATATGATATAGTGATCCGATCCGGATAAAACTTTTAAAAATCATGTATGGCTATGTCAAATAGATAAATGTTGAATTCAGTTGCAATAGCTTGGAAAACAAAAAAATTTTCCATACAAAGACTTGTTTTCATATCGGTCGTTTGTATTGCAGCTATATGATATAGTGGTCCGATCCGGACCAAACTGCCACAAATCGTGTATGCCAATGTCAAATAAACAAATTTTGAATTCGGTTGCAATAGCTTGGAAAACAAAAAAGTTTTTTATACAAAGACTTGTTTACACATCGGTCGTTTGTATGGCAGCTATATGATATAGTGATCCGATCCGGATAAAACTTTTAAAAATCATGTATGGCTATGTCAAATGGATAAATGTTTAATTCGATTGCAATAGTATGGAAAACAAAAAAATTTTCCATACAAAGACTTGTTTTAAATTCGGTCGTTTGTATTGCAGCTATATGATATAGTGGTCCGATCCGGACCAAACTTTCACAAATCGTGTATGCCGATGTCAAATAAACAAATTTTGAATTCGGTTGCAATAGCTTGGAAAACAAAAAAAATTTTCCATATAAAGACTTGTTTACATATCGGTCGTTTGTATGGCAGCTATATGATACAGTGATGCGATCCGGATAAAACTTTTAAAAATCGTGTATGGCTTGATTAATTGAAAAAATATTGAATTCGGTGGCAATAGCTTGGAAAACAAAAAAAAATTCCATACAAGGACTTGTTTTCCTATCGGTCGTTTGTATTGCAGCTATATGATAAGTGGTCCGCTCCGGACCAAACTTTCACAAATCGTGTATGCCAATGTCAAATAAACAAATTTTGAATTCGGTTGCAATAGCTTGGAAAACAAACAAGTTTTCCATACAAAGACTTGTTTTTTCATATCGGTCGTTTGTATTGCAGCTATATGATAAAGTGGTCCGATCCAGACCAAACTACCACAAATCGTGTATGGCTATGTCAAATAGATAAATGTTGAATTCGGTTGCAATAGTTGGAAAACAAAAAAATGTTCCATATAAAGACTTGTTTACATATCGGTCGTTTGTATGGCAGCTATATGATATAGTGATGCGATCCGGATAAAACTTTTAAAAATCGTGTATGGCTTGGTCAATTGAAAAAATGTTAAATTCGGTTGCAATAGCTTGGAAAACAAAAAAAATTTCCATACAGGGACTTGTTTTCGTATCGGTCGTTTGTATGGCAGCTATATGATATAGTCATTTGATCCGGATCAAACTTTTAAAAATCATGTATGTCTATGTCAAATGGATAAATGTTGAATTCAGCTGCAATAGGTTGGAAAACAAAAAAATTTTCCATACAAAGACTTGTTTTCATATCGGTCGTTTGTATTGCAGCTATATGATAAAGTGGTCCGATCCAGACCAAACTACCACAAATCGTGTATGGCTATGTCAAATAGATAAATGTTGAATTCGGTTGCAATAGTTGGAAAACAAAAAAATTTTCCATATAAAGACTTGTTTACATATCGGTCGTTTGTATGGCAGCTATATGATATAGTGATGCGATCCGGATAAAACTTTTAAAAATCGTGTATGGCTTGGTCAATTGAAAAAAATGTTGAATTCGGTTGCAATAGCTTGGAAAACAAAAAAAATTTCCATACAGGGACTTGTTTTCGTATCGGTCGTTTGTATGGCAGCTATATGATATAGTCATTTGATCCGGATCAAACTTTTAAAAATCATGTATGTCTATGTCAAATGGATAAATGTTGAATTCGGCTGCAATAGGTTGGAAAACAAAAAAATTTTCCATACAAAGACTTGTTTTCATATCGGTCGTTTGTATTGCAGCTATATGATAAAGTGGTCCGATCCAGACCAAACTACCACAAATCGCGTATGGCAATGTGAAAAAGATAAATGTTGAATTCGGTTGCAATAGTTGGAAAACAAAAAAAATTTTCCATATAAAGACTTGTTTTCATATCGGTCGTTTGTATGGCAGCTATATGATATAGTGATGCGATCCGGATAAAACTTTTAAAAATCGTGTATGGCTTGGTCAATTGAAAAAGTGTTGAATTCGGTTGCAATAGCTTGGAAAACAAAAAAATTTCCATACAAGGACTTGTTTTCATATCGGTCGTTTGTATTGCAGCTATATGATAAAGTGGTCCGATCCAGACCAAACTACCACAAATCGTGTATGGCTATGTCAAATAGATAAATGTTGAATTCGGTTGCAATAGTTGGAAAACAAAAAAATTTTCCACATAAAGACTTGTTTTCATATCGGTCGTTTGTATGGCAGCTATATGATATAGTGATGCGATCCGGATAAAACTTTTAAAAATCGTGTATGGCTTGATTAATTGAAAAAATATTGAATTCGGTGGCAATAGCTTGGAAAACAAAAAAAAATTCCATACAAGGACTTGTTTTCCTATCGGTCGTTTGTATTGCAGCTATATGATAAGTGGTCCGATCGGACCAAACTTTCACAAATCGTGTATGCCAATGTCAAATAAACAAATTTTGAATTCGGTTGCAATAGCTTGGAAAACAAAAAAAATTTCCATACAGGGACTTGTTTTCGTATCGGTCGTTTGTATGGCAGCTATATGATATAGTCATTTGATCCGGATCAAACTTTTAAAAATCATGTATGTCTATGTCAAATGGATAAATGTTGAATTCGGCTGCAATAGGTTGGAAAACAAAAAAATTTTCCATACAAAGACTTGTTTTCATATCGGTCGTTTGTATTGCAGCTATATGATAAAGTGGTCCGATCCAGACCAAACTACCACAAATCGTGTATGGCTATGTCAAATAGATAAATGTTGAATTCGGTTGCAATAGTTGGAAAACAAAAAAATTTTCCATATAAAGACTTGTTTACATATCGGTCGTTTGTATGGCAGCTATATGATATAGTGATGCGATCCGGATAAAACTTTTAAAAATCGTGTATGGCTTGGTCAATTGAAAAAATGTTGAATTCGGTTGCAATAGCTTGGAAAACAAAAAAAATTTCCATACAGGGACTTGTTTTCGTATCGGTCGTTTGTATGGCAGCTATATGATATAGTCATTTGATCCGGATCAAACTTTTAAAAATCATGTATGTCTATGTCAAATGGATAAATGTTGAATTCGGCTGCAATAGGTTGGAAAACAAAAAAATTTTCCATACAAAGACTTGTTTTCATATCGGTCGTTTGTATTGCAGCTATATGATAAAGTGGTCCGATCCAGACCAAACTACCACAAATCGTGTATGGCTATGTCAAATAGATAAATGTTGAATTCGGTTGCAATAGTTGGAAAACAAAAAAATTTTCCATATAAAGACTTGTTTACATATCGGTCGTTTGTATGGCAGCTATATGATATAGTGATGCGATCCGGATAAAACTTTTAAAAATCGTGTATGGCTTGGTCAATTGAAAAAATGTTGAATTCGGTTGCAATAGCTTGGAAAACAAAAAAATTTCCATACAGGGACTTGTTTTCGTATCGGTCGTTTGTATGGCAGCTATATGATATAGTCATTTGATCCGGATCAAACTTTTAAAAATCATGTATGTCTATGTCAAATGGATAAATGTTGAATTCGGCTGCAATAGGTTGGAAAACAAAAAATTTTCCATACAAAGACTTGTTTTCATATCGGTCGTTTGTATTGCAGCTATATGATAAAGTGGTCCGATCCAGACCAAACTACCACAAATCGTGTATGGCTATGTCAAATAGATAAATGTTGAATTCGGTTGCAATAGTTGGAAAACAAAAAAATTTTCCATATAAAGACTTGTTTACATATCGGTCGTTTGTATGGCAGCTATATGATATAGTGATGCGATCCGGATAAAACTTTTAAAAATCGTGTATGGCTTGGTCAATTGAAAAAATGTTGAATTCGGTTGCAATAGCTTGGAAAACAAAAAAAATTTCCATACAAGGACTTGTTTTCATATCGGTCGTTTGTATTGCAGCTATATGATATAGTGATCCGATCCGGATAAAACTTTTAAAAATCATGTATGGCTATGTCAAATGGATAAATGTTGAATTCGGTTGCAATAGGTTGGAAAACAAAAAAATTTTCTATACAAAGACTTGTATTGATATCGGTGTTTTGTATTGCAGCTATATGATATAGTGATCCGATCCGGATAAAACTTTTAAAAATCATGTATGGCTATGTCAAATAGATAAATGTTGAATTCAGTTGCAATAGCTTGGAAAACAAAAAAATTTTCCATACAAAGACTTGTTTTCATATCGGTCGTTTGTATTGCAGCTATATGATATAGTGGTCCGATCCGGACCAAACTGCCACAAATCGTGTATGCCAATGTCAAATAAACAAATTTTGAATTCGGTTGCAATAGCTTGGAAAACAAAAAAGTTTTTTATACAAAGACTTGTTTACACATCGGTCGTTTGTATGGCAGCTATATGATATAGTGATCCGATCCGGATAAAACTTTTTTAAAAATCATGTATGGCTATGTCAAATGGATAAATGTTTAATTCGATTGCAATAGTATGGAAAACAAAAAAATTTTCCATACAAAGACTTGTTTTAAATTCGGTCGTTTGTATTGCAGCTATATGATATAGTGGTCCGATCCGGACCAAACTTTCACAAATCGTGTATGCCGATGTCAAATAAACAAATTTTGAATTCGGTTGCAATAGCTTGGAAAACACAAAAAATTTTCCATATAAAGACTTGTTTACATATCGGTCGTTTGTATGGCAGCTATATGATACAGTGATGCGATCCGGATAAAACTTTTAAAAATCGTGTATGGCTTGATTAATTGAAAAAAATATTGAATTCGGTGGCAATAGCTTGGAAAACAAAAAAAAATTCCATACAAGGACTTGTTTTCCTATCGGTCGTTTGTATTGCAGCTATATGATAAGTGGTCCGCTCCGGACCAAACTTTCACAAATCGTGTATGCCAATGTCAAATAAACAAATTTTGAATTCGGTTGCAATAGCTTGAAAACAAACAAGTTTTCCATACAAAGACTTGTTTTCATATCGGTCGTTTGTATTGCAGCTATATGATAAAGTGGTCCGATCCAGACCAAACTACCACAAATCGTGTATGGCTATGTCAAATAGATAAATGTTGAATTCGGTTGCAATAGTTGGAAAACAAAAAAATGTTCCATATAAAGACTTGTTTACATATCGGTCGTTTGTATGGCAGCTATATGATATAGTGATGCGATCCGGATAAAACTTTTAAAAATCGTTATGGCTTGGTCAATTGAAAAAATGTTGAATTCGGTTGCAATAGCTTGGAAAACAAAAAAAATTTCCATACAGGGACTTGTTTTCGTATCGGTCGTTTGTATGGCAGCTATATGATATAGTCATTTGATCCGGATCAAACTTTTAAAAATCATGTATGTCTATGTCAAATGGATAAATGTTGAATTCGGCTGCAATAGGTTGGAAAACAAAAAAATTTTCCATACAAAGACTTGTTTTCATATCGGTCGTTTGTATTGCAGCTATATGATAAAGTGGTCCGATCCAGACCAAACTACCACAAATCGTGTATGGCTATGTCAAATAGATAAATGTTGAATTCGGTTGCAATAGTTGGAAAACAAAAAAATTTTCCATATAAAGACTTGTTTACATATCGGTCGTTTGTATGGCAGCTATATGATATAGTGATGCGATCCGGATAAAACTTTTAAAAATCGTGTATGGCTTGGTCAATTGAAAAAATGTTGAATTCGGTTGCAATAGCTTGGAAAACAAAAAATTTCCATACAGGGACTTGTTTTCGTATCGGTCGTTTGTATGGCAGCTATATGATATAGTCATTTGATCCGGATCAAACTTTTAAAAATCATGTATGTCTATGTCAAATGGATAAATGTTGAATTCGGCTGCAATAGGTTGGAAAACAAAAAAATTTTCCCTACAAAGACTTGTTTTCATATCGGTCGTTTGTATTGCAGCTATATGATAAAGTGGTCCGATCCAGACCAAACTACCACAAATCGCGTATGGCAATGTGAAAAAGATAAATGTTGAATTCGGTTGCAATAGTTGGAAAACAAAAAAATTTTCCATATAAAGACTTGTTTTCATATCGGTCGTTTGTATGGCAGCTATATGATATAGTGATGCGATCCGGATAAAACTTTTTAAAATCGTGTATGGCTTGGTCAATTGAAAAAATATTGAATTCGGTTGCAATAGCTTGGAAAACAAAAAAAATTTCCATACAAGGACTTGTTTTCATATCGGTCGTTTGTATTGCAGCTATATGATAAAGTGGTCCGATCCAGACCAAACTACCACAAATCGTGTATGGCTATGTCAAATAGATAAATGTTGAATTCGGTTGCAATAGTTGGAAAACAAAAAATTTTCCACATAAAGACTTGTTTTTCATATCGGTCGTTTGTATGGCAGCTATATGATATAGTGATGCGATCCGGATAAAACTTTTAAAAATCGTGTATGGCTTGATTAATTGAAAAAATGTTGAATTCGGTGGCAATAGCTTGGAAAACAAAAAAAAATTCCATACAAGGACTTGTTTTCCTATCGGTCGTTTGTATTGCAGCTATATGGATAAGGTGGTCCGATCCGGACCAAACTTTCACAAATCGTGTATGCCAATGTCAAATAAACAAATTTTGAATTCGGTTGCAATAGCTTGAAAACAAACAAGTTTTCCATACAAAGACTTGTTTTCATATCGGTCGTTTGTATTGCAGCTATATGATAAAGTGGTCCGATCCAGACCAAACTACCACAAATCGTGTATGGCTATGTCAAATAGATAAATGTTGAATTCGGTTGCAATAGTTGGAAAACAAAAAAATTTTCCATATAAAGACTTGTTTACATATCGGTCGTTTGTATGGCAGCTATATGATATAGTGATGCGATCCGGATAAAACTTTTAAAAATCGTGTATGGCTTGGTCAATTGAAAAAATGTTGAATTCGGTTGCAATAGCTTGGAAAACAAAAAAAATTTCCATACAGGGACTTGTTTTCGTATCGGTCGTTTGTATGGCAGCTATATGATATAGTCATTTGATCCGGATCAAACTTTTAAAAATCATGTATGTCTATGTCAAATAGATAAATGTTGAATTCGGCTGCAATAGGTTGGAAAACAAAAAAATTTTCCATACAAAGACTTGTTTTCATATCGGTCGTTTGTATTGCAGCTATATGATAAAGTGGTCCGATCCAGACCAAACTACCACAAATCGTGTATGGCTATGTCAAATAGATAAATGTTGAATTCGGTTGCAATAGTTGGAAAACAAAAAAATTTTCCATATAAAGACTTGTTTTCATATCGGTCGTTTGTATGGCAGCTATATGATATAGTGATGCGATCCGGATAAAACTTTTAAAAATCGTGTATGGCTTGGTCAATTGAAAAAATATTGAATTCGGTTGCAATAGCTTGGAAAACAAAAAAAAATTTCCATACAAGGACTTGTTTTCATATCGGTCGTTTGTATTGCAGCTATATGATATAGTGATCCGATCCGGAAAAAACTTTTAAAAATCATGTATGGCTATGTCAAATGGATAAATGTTGAATTCGGTTGCAATAGGTTGGAAAACAAAAAAATTTTCTATACAAAGACTTGTATTGATATCGGTCGTTTGTATTGCAGCTATATGATATAGTCATTTGATCCGGATCAAACTTTTTAAAAATCATGTATGGCTATGTCAAATGGATAAATGTTTAATTCGATTGCAATAGGTTGGAAAACAAAAAAATTTTCCATACAAAAGACTTGTTTTAAATTCGGTCGTTTGTATTGCAGCTATATGATATAGTGGTCCGATCCAGATAAAACTGTCACAAATCGTGTATGCCGATGTCAAATAAACAAATTTTGAATTCGGTTGCAATAGCTTGGAAAACAAAAAAATTTTTTATACAAAGACTTGTTTACACATCGGTCGTTTGTATGGCAGCTATATGATATAGTGATCCGATCCGGATAAAACTTTTAAAAATCATGTATGGCTATGTCAATTGGATAAATGTTTAATTCGATTGCAATAGGTTGGAAAACAAAAAAATTTTCCATACAAAGACTTGTTTTAAATTCGGTCGTTTGTATTGCAGCTATATGATATAGTGGTCCGATCCGGACCAAACTTTCACAAATCGTGTATGCCGATGTCAAATAAACAAATTTTGAATTCGGTTGCAATAGCTTGGAAAACAAAAAAATTTTCCATATAAAGACTTGTTTACATATCGGTCGTTTGTATGGCAGCTATATGATATAGTGATCCGATCCGGATAAAACTTTTAAAAATCATGTATGGCTATGTCAAACAGATAAATGTTGAATTCAGTTGCAATAGCTTGGAAAACAAAAAAATTTTCCATACAAAGACTTGTTTTCATATCGGTCGTTTGTATTGCACCTATATGATATAGTGGTCCGATCCGGAACAAACTGCCACAAATCGTGTATGCCGATGTCAAATAAACAAATTTTGAATTCGGTTGCAATAGCTTGGAAAACAAAAAAGTTTTTTATACAAAGACTTGTTTACACTTCGGTCGTTTGTATGGCAGCTATATGATATAGTAATCCGATCCGGATAAAACTTTTAAAAATCATGTATGTCTATGTCAAATGGATAAATGTTTAATTCGATGGCAATAGGTTGGAAAACAAAAAAATTTTCCATACAAAGACTTGTTTTAAATTCGTCGTTTGTATTGCAGCTATATGATATAGTGGTCCGATCCGGACCAAACTTTCACAAATCGTGTATGCCAATGTGAAATAAACAAATTTTGAATTCGGTTGCAATAGCTTGGAAAACAAACAAGTTTTCCATACAAAGACTTGTTTTCATATCGGTCGTTATATTGCAGCTATATGATAAAGTGGTCCGATCCAGACCAAAACTACCACAAATCGTGTATGGCTATGTCAAATAGATAAATGTTGAATTCGGTTGCAATAGTTGGAAAACAAAAAAATTTTCCATATAAAGACTTGTTTACATATCGGTCGTTTGTATGGCAGCTATATGATATAGTGATGCGATCCGGATAAAACTTTTAAAAATCGTGTATGGCTTGGTCAATTGAAAAATGTTGAATTCGGTTGCAATAGCTTGGAAAACAAAAAAAATTTCCATAAAGGGACTTGTTTTCGTAACGGTCGTTTGTATGGCAGCTATATGATATAGTCATTTGATCCGGATCAAACTTTTAAAAATCATGTATGTCTATGTCAAATGGATAAATGTTGAATTCGGCTGCAATAGGTTGGAAAACAAAAAAATTTTCAATATAAAGACTTGTTTACATATCGGTCGTTTGTATGGCAGCTATATGATATAGTGATGCGATCCGGATAAAACTTTTTAACATCGTGTATGGCTTGGTCAATTGAAAAAATGTTGAATTCGGTTGCAATAGCTTGGAAAACAACAAAAATTTCCATACAAAGACTTGTTTTCATATCGGTCGTTTGTATTGCAGCTATATGATATAGTGGTCCGATCCGACCAAACTGCCACAAATCGTGTATGGCTATGTCAAATGGACAAATTTTGAATTCGGTTGCAATAGCTTGGAAAACAAAAAGTTTTTTATACAAAGACTTGTTTACACATCGGTCGTTTGTATGGCAGCTATATGATATAGTGATCCGATCCGGATAAAACTTTTAAAAATCATGTATGGCTATGTCAAATGGATAAATGTTGAATTCGGTTGCAATAGGTTGGAAAACAAAAAAATTTTCTATACAAAGACTTGATTTCATATCGGTCGTTTGTATTGCAGCTATATGATATAGTGATCCGATCCGGATAAAACTTTTAAAAATCATGTATGGCTATGTCAAATAGATAAATGTTGAATTCAGTTGCAATAGCTTGGAAAACAAAAAAATTTTCCATACAAAGACTTGTTTTCATATCGGTCGTTTGTATTGCAGCTATATGATATAGTGGTCCGATCCGGATAAAACTTTTAAAAATCATGTATGGCTATGTCAAATAGATAAATGTTGAATTCAGTTGCAATAGCTTGGAAAACAAAAAAATTTCCATACAAAGACTTGTTTTCATATCGGTCGTTTGTATTGCAGCTATATGATATAGTGGTCCGATCCGGACCAAACTGCCACAAATCGTGTATGGCTATGTCAAATGGACAAATTTTGAATTCGGTTGCAATAGCTTAGAAAACAAAAAAGTTTTTTATACAAAGACTTGTTTACACATCGGTCGTTTGTATGGCAGCTATATGATATAGTGATCCGATCCGGATAAAACTTTTAAAAATCATGTATGGCTATGTCAAATGGATAAATGTTGAATTCGATTGCAATAGGTTGGAAAACAAAAAATTTTCCATACAAAGACTTGTTTTAAATTCGGTATATGATAAAGTGGTCCGATCCAGACCAAACTACCACAAATCGTGTATGGCTATGTCAAAAGGATAAATGTTGAATTCGGTTGCAATAGTTGGAAAACAAAAAAATTTTCCATATAAAGACTTGTTTACATATCGGTCGTTTGTATGGCAGCTATATGATATAGTGATGCGATCCGGATAAAACTTTTTAAAATCGTGTATGGCTTGGTCAATTGAAAAAATGTTGAATTCGGTTGCAATCGCTTGGAAAACAAAAAAAATTTCCATACAAGAACTTGATTTCATATCGGTCGTTTGTATTGCAGCTATATGATATAGTGATCCGATCCGGATAAAACTTTTAAAAATCATGTATGGCTATGTCAAATGGATAAATGTTGAATTCGGTTGCAATAGGTTGGAAAACAAAAAAATTTTCTATACAAAGACTTGATTTCATATCGGTCGTTTGTATTGCAGCTATATGATATAGTGATCCGATCCGGATAAAACTTTTAAAAATCATGTATGGCTATGTCAAATAGATAAATGTTGAATTCAGTTGCAATAGCTTGGAAAACAAAAAAATTTTCCATACAAAGACTTGTTTTCATATCGGTCGTTTGTATTGCAGCTATATGATATAGTGGTCCGATCCGGACCAAACTGCCACAAATCGTGTATGGCTATGTCGAATGGACAAATTTTGAATTCGGTTGCAATAGCTTGGAAAACAAAAAAGTTTTTTATACAAAGACTTGTTACACATCGGTCGTTTGTATGGCAGCTATATGATATAGTGAGCCGATCCGGATAAAACTTTTAAAAATCATGTATGGCTATGTCAAATGGATAAATGTTTAATTCGATTGCAATAGGTTGGAAAACAAAAAAATTTTCCATACAAAGACTTGTTTTAAATTCGGTCGTTTGTATTGCAGCTATATGATATAGTGGTCCGATCCGGACCAAACATTCACAAATCGTGTATGCCGATGTCAAATAAACAAATTTTGAATTCGGTTGCAATAGCTTGGAAAACAAAAAAATTTTCCATATAAAGACTTGTTTACATATCGGTCGTTTGTATGGCAGCTATATGATATAGTAATCCGATCCGGCTAACACTTTTGAAAATCATGAACCTCTATGTCAAATGGACAAATGTTGAATTCGGTTGCATTAGGTTGGAAAACAAAAAAGTTTTCCATACAAAGACTTGGTTTCATATCGGTCGTTTGTATGGCAGCTATATGAAATAGTGATCCGATCCACATAAAACTTTTAAAAATCATGAATGTCTATTTCGAATGGATAAATGTTGAATTCGGTTGCAATAGCTTGGAAAACAAAAAAAATTTCCATACAGGGACTTGTTTTCGTAACGGTCGTTTGTATGGCAGCTATATGACATAGTCATTTGATCCGGATCAAACTTTTAAAAATCATGTATGTCTATGTCAAATGGATAAATGTTGAATTCGGCTGCAATAGGTTGGAAAACAAAAAAAATTTTCCATACAAAGACTTGTTTTCATATCGGTCGTTTGTATTGCAGCTATATGATAAAGTGGTCCGATCCAGACCAAACTACCACAAATCATGTATGGCTTTGTCAAATAGACAAATGTTGAATTCAGTTGCAATAGCTTGGAAAACAAAAAAGTTTTCCATACAAAGACTTGTTTTCATATCGGTCGTTTGTATTGCAGCTATATGATATAGTGGTCCGATCCAGACCAAACTACCACAAATCGCGTATGGCTATATGAAATAGATAAATGTTGAATTCGGTTGCAATAGCGTGGAAAACAAAAAAATTTTCCATATAAAGACTTGTTTACACATCGGTCGTTTGTATGGCAGCTATATGATATAGTGATCCGATCCGGATAAAACTTTTAAAAATCATGTATGGCTATGTCAAATGGATAAATGTTGAATTCGGTTGCAATAGGTTGGAAAACAAAAAATTTTCCATACAAAGACTTGTTTTCAAATCGGTCGTTTGTATTGCAGCTATATGATATAGTCATTTGATCCGGATCAAACTTTTAAAAATCATGTATGGCTATGTCAAATGAATAAATGTTGAATTCGGTTGCAATAGGTTGGAAAACAAAAAAATTTTCCATATAAAGACTTGTTTACACTTCGGTCGTTTGTATGGCAGCTATATGATATAGTGATGCGATCCGGATAAAACTTTTAAAAATCGTGTATGGCTTGATTAATTGAAAAAATATTGAATTCGGTGGCAATAGCTTGGAAAACAAAATAAATTCCATACAAGGACTTGTTTTCCTATCGGTCGTTTGTATTGCAGCTATATGATAAGTGGTCCGATCCGGACCAAACTTTCACAAATCGTGTATGCCAATGTCAAATAAACAAATTTTGAATTCGGTTGCAATAGCTTGGAAAACAAACAAGTTTTCCATACAAAGACTTGTTTTCATATCGGTCGTTTGTATTGCAGCTATATGATAAAGTGGTCCGATCCAGACCAAACTACCACAAATCGTGTATGGCTATGTCAAATAGATAAATGTTGAATTCGGTTGCAATAGTTGGAAAACAAAAAATTTTCTATACAAAGACTTGTTTTTATATCGGTCGTTTGTATTGCAGCTATATGATATAGTGGTCTGATCCGGATAAAACTTTTAAAAATCATGTATGGCTATGTCAAATGGATAAATGTTTAATTCGATTGCAATAGGTTGGAAAACAAAAAAATTTTCCATACAAAGACTTGTTTTAAATTCGGTATATGATAAAGTGGTCCGATCCAGACCAAACTACCACAAATCGTGTATGGCTATGTCAAAAGGACAAATTTTGAATTCGGTTGCAATAGCTTAGCTAACAAAAAAAAATTCCATACAAGGACTTGTTTTCCTATCGGTCGTTTGTATTGCAGCTATATGATAGGTGGTCCGATCCGGACCAAACTTTCACAAATCGTGTATGCCAATGTCAAATAAACAAATTTTGAATTCGGTTGCAATAGCTTGGAAAACAAAAAAGTTTTCCATACAAAGACTTGTTTTCATATCGGTCGTTTGTATTGCAGCTATATGATATAGTGGTCCGATCCAGACCAAACTACCACAAATCGCGTATGGCAATATGAAAAAGAGAAATGTTGAATTCGGTTGCAATAGGTTGGAAAACAAAAAAATTTTCTATACAAAGACTTGTTTTTATATCGGTCGTTTGTATTGCAGCTATATGATATAGTGGTCTGATCCGGATAAAACTTTTAAAAATCATGTATGGCTATGTCAAATGGATAAATGTTGAATTCAGTTGCAATAGCTTGGAAAACAAAAAAAATTTTCCATACAAAGACTTGTTTTCATATCGGTCGTTTGTATTGCAGCTATATGATATAGTGGTCCGATCCAGACCAAACTACCACAAATCGCGTACGCCGATGCCAAATAGATAAATGTTGAATTCGGTTGCAATAACTTGGAAAACAAAAAGTTTTCCATATAAAGACTTGTTTACACATCGGTCGTTTGTATGGCAGCTATATGATATAGTGATCCGATCCGGATAAAACTTTTAAAAATCATGTATGGCTTAGTCAAATGGATAAATGTTGAATTCGGTTGCAATAGGTTGGAAAACAAAAAAATTTTCTATACAAAGACTTGTTTTTATATCGGTCGTTTGTATTGCAGCTATATGATATAGTGGTCTGATCCGGATAAAACTTTTAAAAATCATGTATGGCTATGTCAAATGGATAAATGTTTAATTCGATTGCAATAGGTTGGAAAACAAAAAAATTTTCCATACAAAGACTTGTTTTAAATTCGGTATATGATAAAGTGGTCCGATCCAGACCAAACTACCACAAATCGTGTATGGCTATGTCAAAAGGACAAATTTTGAATTCGGTTGCAATAGCTTAGCTAACAAAAAAAAATTCCATAGCAAGGACTTGTTTTCCTATCGGTCGTTTGTATTG
This sequence comes from Drosophila merina, assembly GCA_035047645.1. Classification (NCBI taxonomy): domain Eukaryota; kingdom Metazoa; phylum Arthropoda; class Insecta; order Diptera; family Drosophilidae; genus Drosophila; species Drosophila merina. The sequence goes on along the minus strand of JAWNPH010000076.1, from coordinate 2,000,591 downwards.
CAGCTATATGATAGGTGGTCCGATCCGGACCAAACTTTCACAAATCGTGTATGCCAATGTCAAATAAACAAATTTTGAATTCGGTTGCAATAGCTTGGAAAACAAAAAAGTTTTCCATACAAAGACTTGTTTTCATATCGGTCGTTTGTATTGCAGCTATATGATATAGTGGTCCGATCCAGACCAAACTACCACAAATCGCGTATGGCAATATGAAAAAGAGAAATGTTGAATTCGGTTGCAATAGGTTGGAAAACAAAAAAAATTTTCCATACAAAGACTTGTTTAAATATCGGTCGTTTGTATTGCAGCTATATGATATAGTGGTCCGATCCAGACCAAACTACCACAAATCGCGTATGGCAATATGAAAAAGAGAAATGTTGAATTCGGTTGCAATAGCTTGGAAAACAAAAAAATTTTCCATATAAAGACTAGTTTACACATCGGTCGTTTGTATGGCAGCTATATGATATAGTGATCCGATCCGGATAAAACTTTTAAAAAATCATGTATGGCTATGTCAAATGGATAAATGTTGAATTCGGTTGCAATAGGTTGGAAAACAAAAAAATTTTCTATACAAAGACTTGATTTCATATCGGTCGTTTGTATTGCAGCTATATGATATAGTGATCCGATCCGGATAAAACTTTTAAAAATCATGTATGGCTATGTCAAATAGATAAATGTTGAATTCAGTTGCAATAGCTTGGAAAACAAAAAAATTTTCCATACAAAGACTTGTTTTCATATCGGTCGTTTGTATTGCAGCTATATGATATAGTGGTCCGATCCGGACCAAACTGCCACAAATCGTGTATGGCTATGTCAAATGGACAAATTTTGAATTCGGTTGCAATAGCTTGGAAAACAAAAAAGTTTTTTATACAAAGACTTGTTTACACATCGGTCGTTTGTATGGCAGCTATATGATATAGTGATCCGATCCGGATAAAACTTTAAAAATCATGTATGGCTATGTCAAATGGATAAATGTTTAATTCGATTGCAATAGGTTGGAAAACAAAAAAATTTTCCATACAAAGACTTGTTTTAAATTCGGTATATGATAAAGTGGTCCGATCCAGACCAAACTACCACAAATCGTGTATGGCTATGTCAAAAGGACAAATTTTGAATTCGGTTGCAATAGCTTAGCTAACAAAAAAAAATTCCATACAAGGACTTGTTTTCCTATTGGTCGTTTGTATTGCAGCTATATGATAGGTGGTCCGATCCGGACCAAACTTTCACAAATCGTGTATGCCAATGTCAAATAAACAAATTTTGAATTCGGTTGCAATAGCTTGGAAAACAAAAAAGTTTTCCATACAAAGACTTGTTTAAATATCGGTCGTTTGTATCGCAGCTATATGATATAGTGGTCCGATCCAGACCAAACTACCACAAATCGCGTATGGCAATGTGAAAAAGAGAAATGTTGAATTCGGTTGCAATAGCTTGGAAAACAAAAAAATTTTCCATATAAAGACTTGTTTACACATCGGTCGTTTGTATGGCAGCTATATGATATAGTGATGCGATCCGGATAAAACTTTTAAAAATCGTGTATGGCTTGGTTAATTGAAAAAATCTTGAATTCGGTTGCAATAGCTTGGAAAACAAAAAAAATTTCTATACAGGGACTTGTTTTCGTAACGGTCGTTTGTATGGCAGCTATATGATATAGTCATTTGATCCGGATCAAACTTTTAAAAATCATGTATGTCTATGTCAAATGGATAAATGTTGAATTCGGCTGCAATAGGTTGGAAAACAAAAAAATTTTTCTATACAAAGGCTTGTTTTCATATCGGTCGTTTGTATTGCAGCTATATGATAAAGTGGTCCGATCCAGACCAAACTACCACAAATCGTGTATGGCTATGTCAAATAGATAAATGTTGAATTCGGTTGCAATAGTTGGAAAACAAAAAAATTTTCCATATAAAGACTTGTCTACATATCGGTCGTTTGTATGGCAGCTATATGATATAGTGATGCGATCCGGTTAAAACTTTTTAAAATCGTGTATGGCTTAGTCAATTGAAAAAATGTTGAATTCGGTTGCAATAGCTTGGAAAACAAAAAAATTTCCATACAAGGACTTGATTTCATATCGGTCGTTTGTATTACAGCTATATGATATAGTGATCCGATCCGGATAAAACTTTTAAAAATCATGTATGGCTATGTCAAATGGATAAATGTTGAATTCGGTTGCAATAGGTTGGAAAACAAAAAAATTTTCTATACAAAGACTTGATTTCATATCGGTCGTTTGTATTGCAGCTATATGATATAGTGATCCGATCCGGATAAAACTTTTAAAAATCATGTATGGCTATGTCAAATAGATAAATGTTGAATTCAGTTGCAATAGCTTGGAAAACAAAAAAATTTTCCATACAAAGACTTGTTTTCATATCGGTCGTTTGTATTGCAGCTATATGATATAGTGGTCCGATCCGGACCAAACTGCCACAAATCGTGTATGGCTATGTCAAATGGACAAATTTTGAATTCGGTTGCAATAGCTTGGAAAACAAAAAGTTTTTTAAGTATGGCAGCTATATGATATAGTGATCCGATCCGGATAAAACTTTAAAAATCATGTATGGCTATGTCAAATGGATAAATGTTTAATTCGATTGCAATAGGTTGGAAAACAAAAAAATTTTCCATACAAAGACTTGTTTTAAATTCGGTATATGATAAAGTGGTCCGATCCAGACCAAACTAACACAAATCGTGTATGGCTATGTCAAAAGGACAAATTTTGAATTCGGTTGCAATAGCTTAGCTAACAAAAAAAAATTCCATACAAGGACTTGTTTTCCTATCGGTCGTTTGTATTGCAGCTATATGATAGGTGGTCCGATCCGGACCAAACTTTCACAAATCGTGTATGCCAATGTCAAATAAACAAATTTTGAATTCGGTTGCAATAGCTTGGAAAACAAAAAAGTTTTCCATACAAAGACTTGTTTTCATATCGGTCGTTTGTATTGCAGCTATATGATATAGTGGTCCGATCCAGACCAAACTACCACAAATCGCGTATGGCTATATGAAATAGATAAATGTTGAATTCGGTTGCAATAGCGTGGAAAACAAAAAAATTTTCCATATAAAGACTTGTTTACACATCGGTCGTTTGTATGGCAGCTATATGATATAGTAATCCGATCGGAATAAAACTTTTAAAAAACATGTATGGCTATGTCAAATGGATAAATGTTGAATTCGGTTGCAATAGGTTGGAAAACAAAAAAAATTTTCCATACAAAGACTTGTTTAAATATCGGTCGTTTGTATTGCAGCTATATGATATAGTGGTCCGATCCAGACCAAACTACCACAAATCGCGTATGGCAATATGAAAAAAAAAATGTTGAATTCGGTTGCAATAGCTTGGAAAACAAAAAAATTTTCCATATAAAGACTTGTTTACACATCGGTCGTTTGTATGGCAGCTATATGATATAGTGATCCGATCCGGATAAAACTTTTAAAAATCATGTATGGCTATGTCAAATGGATAAATGTTGAATTCGGTTGCAATAGGTTGGAAAACAAAAAAATTTTCCATACAAAGACTTGTTTTCATATCGGTCGTTTGTATTGCAGCTATATGATATAGTCATTTGATCCGGATCAAACTTTTAAAAATCATGTATGGCTATGTCAAATGAATAAATGTTGAATTCGGTTGCAATAGGTTGGAAAACAAAAAAATTTTCCATATAAAGACTTGTTTACACTTCGGTCGTTTGTATGGCAGCTATATGATATAGTAATCCGATCCGGATAAAACTTTTAAAAATCATGTATGGCTTAGTCAAATGGATAAATGTTGAATTCGGTTGCAATAGGTTGGAAAACAAAAAAATTTTCTATACAAAGACTTGTTTTTATATCGGTCGTTTGTATTGCAGCTATATGATATAGTGGTCTGATCCGGATAAAACTTTTAAAAATCATGTATGGCTATGTCAAATGGATAAATGTTGAATTCAGTTGCAATAGCTTGGAAAACAAAAAAATTTTCCATACAAAGACTTGTTTTCATATCGGTCGTTTGTATTGCAGCTATATGATATAGTGGTCCGATCCAGACCAAACTACCACAAATCGCGTACGCCGATGCCAAATAGATAAATGTTGAATTCGGTTGCAATAACTTGGAAAACAAAAAAGTTTTCCATATAAAGACTTGTTTACACATCGGTCGTTTGTATGGCAGCTATATGATATAGTGATCCGATCCGGATAAAACTTTTAAAAATCATGTATGGCTTAGTCAAATGGATAAATGTTGAATTCGGTTGCAATAGGTTGGAAAACAAAAAAATTTTCCATACAAAGACTTGTTTTTATATCGGTCGTTTGTATTGCAGCTATATGATATAGTGGTCTGATCCGAATAAAACTTTTAAAAATCATGTATGGCTATGTCAAATGGATAAATGTTTAATTCGATTGCAATAGGTTGGAAAACAAAAAAATTTTCCATACAAAGACTTGTTTTAAATTCGGTATATGATAAAGTGGTCCGATCCAGACCAAACTACCACAAATCGTGTATGGCTATGTCAAAAGGACAAATTTTGAATTCGGTTGCAATAGCTTAGCTAACAAAAAAAAATTCCATACAAGGACTTGTTTTCCTATCGGTCGTTTGTATTGCAGCTATATGATAGGTGGTCCGATCCGGACCAAACTTTCACAAATCGTGTATGCCAATGTCAAATAAACAAATTTTGAATTCGGTTGCAATAGCTTGGAAAACAAAAAAGTTTTCCATACAAAGACTTGTTTTCATATCGGTCGTTTGTATTGCAGCTATATGATATAGTGGTCCGATCCAGACCAAACTACCACAAATCGCGTATGGCTATATGAAATAGATAAATGTTGAATTCGGTTGCAATAGCGTGGAAAACAAAAAAATTTTCCATATAAAGACTTGTTTACACATCGGTCGTTTGTATGGCAGCTATATGATATAGTGATCCGATCGGGATAAAACTTTTAAAAATCGTGTATGGCTTGGTCAATTGAAAAAATGTTGAATTCGGTTGCAATAGCTTGGAAAACAAAAAAATTTCCATACAGGGACTTGTTTTCGTAACGGTCGTTTGTATGGCAGCTATATGATATAGTAATCCGATCCGGATAAAACTTTTAAAAATCATGTATGGCTATGTCAAATGGATAAATGTTGAATTCGGTTGCAATAGGTTGGAAACCAAAAAAATTTTCCATACAAAGACTTGTTTAAATATCGGTCGTTTGTATTGCAGCTATATGATATAGTGGTCCGATCCAGACCAAACTACCACAAATCGCGTATGGCAATGTGAAAAAGAGAAATGTTGAATTCGGTTGCAATAGCTTGGAAAACAAAAAAATTTTCCATATAAAGACTTGTTTACACATCGGTCGTTTGTATGGCAGCTATATGATATAGTGATGCGATCCGGATAAAACTTTTAAAAATCGTGTATGGCTTGGTCAATTGAAAAAATGTTGAATTCGGTTGCAATAGCTTGGAAAACAAAAAAAATTTCCATACAGGGACTTGTTTTCGTAACGGTCGTTTGTATGGCAGCTATATGATATAGTCATTTGATCCGGATCAAACTTTTAAAAATCATGTATGTCTATGTCAAATGGATAAATGTTGAATTCGGCTGCAATAGGTTGGAAAACAAAAAAATTTTTCTATACAAAGACTTGTTTTTATATCGGTCGTTTGTATTGCAGCTATATGATAAAGTGGTCCGATCCAGACCAAACTACCACAAATCGTGTATGGCTATGTCAAATAGATAAATGTTGAATTCGGTTGCAATAGTTGGAAAACAAAAAAATTTTCCATATAATGACTTGTCTACATATCGGTCGTTTGTATGGCAGCTATATGATATAGTGATGCGATCCGGTTAAAACTTTTTAAAATCGTGTATGGCTTGGTCAATTGAAAAAATGTTGAATTCGGTTGCAATAGCTTGGAAAACAAAAAAATTTCCATACAAGGACTTGATTTCATATCGGTCGTTTGTATTGCAGCTATATGATATAGTGATCCGATCCGGATAAAACTTTTAAAAATCATGTATGGCTATGTCAAATAGATAAATTTTGAATTCAGTTGCAATAGCTTGGAAAACAAAAAAATTTTCCATACAAAGACTTGTTTTCATATCGGTCGTTTGTATTGCAGCTATATGATATAGTGGTCCGATCCGGACCAAACTGCCACAAATCGTGTATGGCTATGTCAAATGGACAAATTTTGAATTCGGTTGCAATAGCTTGGAAAACAAAAAAGTTTTTTATACAAAGACTTGTTTACACATCGGTCGTTTGTATGGCAGCTATATGATATAGTGATCCGATCCGGATAAAACTTTAAAAATCATGTATGGCTATGTCAAATGGATAAATGTTTAATTCGATTGCAATAGGTTGGAAAACAAAAAAATTTTCCATACAAAGACTTGTTTTAAATTCGGTATATGATAAAGTGGTCCGATCCAGACCAAACTACCACAAATCGTGTATGGCTATGTCAAAAGGACAAATTTTGAATTCGGTTGCAATAGCTTAGCTAACAAAAAAAAATTCCATACAAGGACTTGTTTTCCTATCGGTCGTTTGTATTGCAGCTATATGATAGGTGGTCCGATCCGGACCAAACTTTCACAAATCGTGTATGCCAATGTCAAATAAACAAATTTTGAATTCGGTTGCAATAGCTTGGAAAACAAAAAAAGTTTTCCATACAAAGACTTGTTTTCATATCGGTCGTTTGTATTGCAGCTATATGATATAGTGGTCCGATCCAGACCAAACTACCACAAATCGCGTATGGCTATATGAAATAGATAAATGTTGAATTCGGTTGCAATAGCGTGGAAAACAAAAAAATTTTCCATATAAAGACTTGTTTACACATCGGTCGTTTGTATGGCAGCTATATGATATAGTGATCCGATCGGGATAAAACTTTTAAAAATCGTGTATGGCTTGTTCAATTGAAAAAATGTTGAATTCGGTTGCAATAGCTTGGAAAACAAAAAAAATTTCCATACAGGGACTTGTTTTCGTAACGGTCGTTTGTATGGCAGCTATATGATATAGTAATCCGATCCGGATAAAACTTTTAAAAATCATGTATGGCTATGTCAAATGGATAAATGTTGAATTCGGTTGCAATAGGTTGGAAACCAAAAAAATTTTCCATACAAAGACTTGTTTAAATATCGGTCGTTTGTATTGCAGCTATATGATATAGTGGTCCGATCCAGACCAAACTACCACAAATCGCGTATGGCAATGTGAAAAAGAGAAATGTTGAATTCGGTTGCAATAGCTTGGAAAACAAAAAAATTTTCCATATAAAGACTTGTTTACACATCGGTCGTTTGTATGGCAGCTATATGATATAGTGATGCGATCCGGATAAAACTTTTAAAAATCGTGTATGGCTTGGTCAATTGAAAAAATGTTGAATTCGGTTGCAATAGCTTGGAAAACAAAAAAAATTTCCATACAGGGACTTGTTTTCGTAACGGTCGTTTGTATGGCAGCTATATGATATAGTCATTTGATCCGGATCAAACTTTTAAAAATCATGTATGTCTATGTCAAATGGATAAATGTTGAATTCGGCTGCAATAGGTTGGAAAACAAAAAAATTTTTCTATACAAAGACTTGTTTTTATATCGGTCGTTTGTATTGCAGCTATATGATAAAGTGGTCCGATCCAGACCAAACTACCACAAATCGTGTATGGCTATGTCAAATAGATAAATGTTGAATTCGGTTGCAATAGTTGGAAAACAAAAAAATTTTCCATATAATGACTTGTCTACATATCGGTCGTTTGTATGGCAGCTATATGATATAGTGATGCGATCCGGTTAAAACTTTTTAAAATCGTGTATGGCTTGGTCAATTGAAAAAATGTTGAATTCGGTTGCAATAGCTTGGAAAACAAAAAAAATTTCCATACAAGGACTTGATTTCATATCGGTCGTTTGTATTGCAGCTATATGATATAGTGATCCGATCCGGATAAAACTTTTAAAAATCATGTATGGCTATGTCAAATAGATAAATTTTGAATTCAGTTGCAATAGCTTGGAAAACAAAAAAATTTTCCATACAAAGACTTGTTTTCATATCGGTCGTTTGTATTGCAGCTATATGATATAGTGGTCCGATCCGGACCAAACTGCCACAAATCGTGTATGGCTATGTCAAATGGACAAATTTTGAATTCGGTTGCAATAGCTTGGAAAACAAAAAAGTTTTTTATACAAAGACTTGTTTACACATCGGTCGTTTGTATGGCAGCTATATGATATAGTGATCCGATCCGGATAAAACTTTAAAAATCATGTATGGCTATGTCAAATGGATAAATGTTTAATTCGATTGCAATAGGTTGGAAAACAAAAAAATTTTCCATACAAAGACTTGTTTTAAATTCGGTATATGATAAAGTGGTCCGATCCAGACCAAACTACCACAAATCGTGTATGGCTATGTCAAAAGGACAAATTTTGAATTCGGTTGCAATAGCTTAGCTAACAAAAAAAAATTCCATACAAGGACTTGTTTTCCTATCGGTCGTTTGTATTGCAGCTATATGATAGGTGGTCCGATCCGGACCAAACTTTCACAAATCGTGTATGCCAATGTCAAATAAACAAATTTTGAATTCGGTTGCAATAGCTTGGAAAACAAAAAAGTTTTCCATACAAAGACTTGTTTTCATATCGGTCGTTTGTATTGCAGCTATATGATATAGTGGTCCGATCCAGACCAAACTACCACAAATCGCGTATGGCTATATGAAATAGATAAATGTTGAATTCGGTTGCAATAGCGTGGAAAACAAAAAAATTTTCCATATAAAGACTTGTTTACACATCGGTCGTTTGTATGGCAGCTATATGATATAGTGATCCGATCGGGATAAAACTTTTAAAAATCATGTATGGCTATGTCAAATGGATAAATGTTGAATTCGGTTGCAATAGGTTTGAAAACAAAAAAATTTTCTATACAAAGACTTGATTTCATATCGGTCGTTTGTATTGCAGCTATATGATATAGTCATTTGATCCGGATCAAACTTTTAAAAATCATGTATGGCTATGTCAAATGAATAAATGTTGAATTCGGTTGCAATAGCTTGGAAAACAAAAAAGTTTTCCATACAAAGACTTGTTTTCATATCGGTCGTTTGTATTGCAGCTATATGATATAGTGGTCCGATCCAGACCAAACTACCACAAGTCGCGTATGGCTATATGAAATAGATAAATGTTGAATTCGGTTGCAATAGCGTGGAAAACAAAAAAATTTTCCATATAAAGACTTGTTTACACATCGGTCGTTTGTATGGCAGCTATATGATATAGTGATCCGATCGGGATAAAACTTTTAAAAATCATGTATGGCTATGTCAAATGGATAAATGTTGAATTCGGTTGCAATAGGTTGGAAAACAAAAAAATTTTCCATACAAAGACTTGTTTTCATATCGGTCGTTTGTATTGCAGCTATATGATATAGTGGTCCGATCCGGACCAAACTGCCACAAATCGTGTATGGCTATGTCAAATGGACAAATTTTGAATTCGGTTGCAATAGCTTGGAAAACAAAAAAGTTTTTTATACAAAGACTTGTTTTCATATCGGTCGTTTGTATGGCAGCTATATGATATAGTGATGCGATCCGGATAAAACTTTTAAAAATCGTGTATGGCTTGGTCAATTGAAAAAATGTTGAATTCGGTTGCAATAGCTTGGAAAACAAAAAAAAATTTCCATACAGGGACTTGTTTTCGTAACGGTCGTTTGTATGGCAGCTATATGATATAGTCATTTGATCCGGATCAAACTTTTAAAAATCATGTATGTCTATGTCAAATGGATAAATGTTGAATTCGGCTGCAATAGGTTGGAAAACAAAAAAATTTTTCTATACAAAGACTTGTTTTTATATCGGTCGTTTGTATTGCAGCTATATGATAAAGTGGTCCGATCCAGACCAAACTACCACAAATCGTGTATGGCTATGTCAAATAGATAAATGTTGAATTCGGTTGCAATAGTTGGAAAACAAAAAAATTTTCCATATAAAGACTTGTTTACATATCGGTCGTTTGTATGGCAGCTATATGATATAGTGATGCGATCCGGATAAAACTTTTAAAAATCGTGTATGGCTTGGTCAATTGAAAAAATGTTGAATTCGGTTGCAATAGCTTGGAAAACAAAAAAAATTTCCATACAGGGACTTGTTTTCGTATCGGTCGTTTGTATGGCAGCTATATGATATAGTCATTTGATCCGGATCAAACTTTTAAAAATCATGTATGTCTATGTCAAATGGATAAATGTTGAATTCGGCTGCAATAGGTTGGAAAACAAAAAAATTTTCCATACAAAGACTTGTTTTCATATCGGTCGTTTGTATTGCAGCTATATGATATAGTGGTCCGATCCGGACCAAACTGCCACAAATCGTGTATGGCTATGTCAAATAGATAAATGTTGAATTCGGTTGCAATAGTTGGAAAACAAAAAAATTTTCCATATAATGACTTGTCTACATATCGGTCGTTTGTATGGCAGCTATATGATATAGTGATGCGATCCGGTTAAAACTTTTTAAAATCGTGTATGGCTTGGTCAATTGAAAAAATGTTGAATTCGGTTGCAATAGCTTGGAAAACAAAAAAAAATTTCCATACAAGGACTTGATTTCATATCGGTCGTTTGTATTGCAGCTATATGATATAGTGATCCGATCCGGATAAAACTTTTAAAAATCATGTATGGCTATGTCAAATAGATAAATTTTGAATTCAGTTGCAATAGCTTGGAAAACAAAAAAATTCTCCATACAAAGACTTGTTTTCATATCGGTCGTTTGTATTGCAGCTATATGATATAGTGGTCCGAGCCGGACCAAACTGCCACAAATCGTGTATGGCTATGTCAAATGGACAAATTTTGAATTCGGTTGCAATAGCTTGGAAAACAAAAAAGTTTTTTATACAAAGACTTGTTTACACATCGGTCGTTTGTATGGCAGCTATATGATATAGTGATCCGATCCGGATAAAACTTTAAAAATCATGTATGGCTATGTCAAATGGATAAATGTTTAATTCGATTGCAATAGGTTGGAAAACAAAAAAATTTTCCATACAAAGACTTGTTTTAAATTCGGTATATGATAAAGTGGTCCGATCCAGACCAAACTACCACAAATCGTGTATGGCTATGTCAAAAGGACAAATTTTGAATTCGGTTGCAATAGCTTAGCTAACAAAAAAAATTCCATACAAGGACTTGTTTTCCTATCGGTCGTTTGTATTGCAGCTATATGATAGGTGGTCCGATCCGGACCAAACTTTCACAAATCGTGTATGCCAATGTCAAATAAACAAATTTTGAATTCGGTTGCAATAGCTTGGAAAACAAAAAAAGTTTTCCATACAAAGACTTGTTTTCATATCGGTCGTTTGTATTGCAGCTATATGATATAGTGGTCCGATCCAGACCAAACTACCACAAATCGCGTATGGCTATATGAAATAGATAAATGTTGAATTCGGTTGCAATAGCGTGGAAAACAAAAAAATTTTCCATATAAAGACTTGTTTACACATCGGTCGTTTGTATGGCAGCTATATGATATAGTGATCCGATCGGGATAAAACTTTTAAAAATCATGTATGGCTATGTCAAATAGATAAATGTTGAATTCGGTTGCAATAGGTTTGAAAACAAAAAAATTTTCTATACAAAGACTTGATTTCATATCGGTCGTTTGTATTGCAGCTATATGATATAGTCATTTGATCCGGATCAAACTTTTAAAAATCATGTATGGCTATGTCAAATGAATAAATGTTGAATTCGGTTGCAATAGCTTGGAAAACAAAAAAGTTTTCCATACAAAGACTTGTTTTCATATCGGTCGTTTGTATTGCAGCTATATGATATAGTGGTCCGATCCAGACCAAACTACCACAAGTCGCGTATGGCTATATGAAATAGATAAATGTTGAATTCGGTTGCAATAGCGTGGAAAACAAAAAAATTTTCCATATAAAGACTTGTTTACACATCGGTCGTTTGTATGGCAGCTATATGATATAGTGATCCGATCGGGATAAAACTTTTAAAAATCATGTATGGCTATGTCAAATGGATAAATGTTGAATTCGGTTGCAATAGGTTGGAAAACAAAAAATTTTCCATACAAAGACTTGTTTAAATATCGGTCGTTTGTATTGCAGCTATATGATATAGTGGTCCGATCCAGACCAAACTACCACAAATCGCGTATGGCATTATGAAAAAGAGAAATGTTGAATTCGGTTGCAATAGCTTGGAAAACAAAAAAATTTTCCATATAAAGACTTGTTTACACATCGGTCGTTTGTATGGCAGCTATATGATATAGTGATGCGATCCGGATAAAACTTTTAAAAATCGTGTATGGCTTGGTCAATTGAAAAAATGTTGAATTCGGTTGCAATAGCTTGGAAAACAAAAAAAATTTCCATACAGGGACTTGTTTTCGTAACGGTCGTTTGTATGGCAGCTATATGATATAGTCATTTGATCCGGATCAAACTTTTAAAAATCATGTATGTCTATGTCAAATGGATAAATGTTGAATTCGGCTGCAATAGGTTGGAAAACAAAAAAAATTTTTCTATACAAAGACTTGTTTTTATATCGGTCGTTTGTATTGCAGCTATATGATAAAGTGGTCCGATCCAGACCAAACTACCACAAATCGTGTATGGCTATGTCAAATAGATAAATGTTGAATTCGGTTGCAATAGTTGGAAAACAAAAAAATTTTCCATATAAAGACTTGTCTACATATCGGTCGTTTGTATGGCAGCTATATGATATAGTGATGCGATCCGGTTAAAACTTTTTAAAATCGTGTATGGCTTGGTCAATTGAAAAAATGTTGAATTCGGTTGCAATAGCTTGGAAAACAAAAAAAATTTCCATACAAGGACTTGATTTCATATCGGTCGTTTGTATTGCAGCTATATGATATAGTGATCCGATCCGGATAAAACTTTTAAAAATCATGTATGGCTATGTCAAATAGATAAATTTTGAATTCAGTTGCAATAGCTTGGAAAACAAAAAAATTTTCCATACAAAGACTTGTTTTCATATCGGTCGTTTGTATTGCAGCTATATGATATAGTGGTCCGATCCGGACCAAACTGCCACAAATCGTGTATGGCTATGTCAAATGGACAAATTTTGAATTCGGTTGCAATAGCTTGGAAAACAAAAAAGTTTTTTATACAAAGACTTGTTTACACATCGGTCGTTTGTATGGCAGCTATATGATATAGTGATCCGATCCGGATAAAACTTTAAAAATCATGTATGGCTATGTCAAATGGATAAATGTTTAATTCGATTGCAATAGGTTGGAAAACAAAAAAATTTTCCATACAAAGACTTGTTTTAAATTCGGTATATGATAAAGTGGTCCGATCCAGACCAAACTACCACAAATCGTGTATGGCTATGTCAAAAGGACAAATTTTGAATTCGGTTGCAATAGCTTAGCTAACAAAAAAAAATTCCATACAAGGACTTGTTTTCCTATCGGTCGTTTGTATTGCAGCTATATGATAGGTGGTCCGATCCGGACCAAACTTTCACAAATCGTGTATGCCAATGTCAAATAAACAAATTTTGAATTCGGTTGCAATAGCTTGGAAAACAAAAAAGTTTTCCATACAAAGACTTGTTTTCATATCGGTCGTTTGTATTGCAGCTATATGATATAGTGGTCCGATCCAGACCAAACTACCACAAATCGCGTATGGCTATATGAAATAGATAAATGTTGAATTCGGTTGCAATAGCGTGGAAAACAAAAAAATTTTCCATATAAAGACTTGTTTACACATCGGTCGTTTGTATGGCAGCTATATGATATAGTGATCCGATCGGGATAAAACTTTTAAAAATCATGTATGGCTATGTCAAATAGATAAATGTTGAATTCGGTTGCAATAGGTTTGAAAACAAAAAAATTTTCTATACAAAGACTTGATTTCATATCGGTCGTTTGTATTGCAGCTATATGATATAGTCATTTGATCCGGATCAAACTTTTAAAAATCATGTATGGCTATGTCAAATGAATAAATGTTGAATTCGGTTGCAATAGCTTGGAAAACAAAAAAGTTTTCCATACAAAGACTTGTTTTCATATCGGTCGTTTGTATTGCAGCTATATGATATAGTGGTCCGATCCAGACCAAACTACCACAAGTCGCGTATGGCTATATGAAATAGATAAATGTTGAATTCGGTTGCAATAGCGTGGAAAACAAAAAAATTTTCCATATAAAGACTTGTTTACACATCGGTCGTTTGTATGGCAGCTATATGATATAGTGATCCGATCGGGATAAAACTTTTAAAAATCATGTATGGCTATGTCAAATGGATAAATGTTGAATTCGGTTGCAATAGGTTGGAAAACAAAAAAATTTTCCATACAAAGACTTGTTTAAATATCGGTCGTTTGTATTGCAGCTATATGATATAGTGGTCCGATCCAGACCAAACTACCACAAATCGCGTATGGCATTATGAAAAAGAGAAATGTTGAATTCGGTTGCAATAGCTTGGAAAACAAAAAAATTTTCCATATAAAGACTTGTTTACACATCGGTCGTTTGTATGGCAGCTATATGATATAGTGATGCGATCCGGATAAAACTTTTAAAAATCGTGTATGGCTTGGTCAATTGAAAAAATGTTGAATTCGGTTGCAATAGCTTGGAAAACAAAAAAAATTTCCATACAGGGACTTGTTTTCGTAACGGTCGTTTGTATGGCAGCTATATGATATAGTCATTTGATCCGGATCAAACTTTTAAAAATCATGTATGTCTATGTCAAATGGATAAATGTTGAATTCGGCTGCAATAGGTTGGAAAACAAAAAAATTTTTCTATACAAAGACTTGTTTTTATATCGGTCGTTTGTATTGCAGCTATATGATAAAGTGGTCCGATCCAGACCAAACTACCACAAATCGTGTATGGCTATGTCAAATAGATAAATGTTGAATTCGGTTGCAATAGTTGGAAAACAAAAAAATTTTCCATATAAAGACTTGTCTACATATCGGTCGTTTGTATGGCAGCTATATGATATAGTGATGCGATCCGGTTAAAACTTTTTAAAATCGTGTATGGCTTGGTCAATTGAAAAAATGTTGAATTCGGTTGCAATAGCTTGGAAAACAAAAAAAATTTCCATACAAGGACTTGATTTCATATCGGTCGTTTGTATTGCAGCTATATGATATAGTGATCCGATCCGGATAAAACTTTTAAAAATCATGTATGGCTATGTCAAATAGATAAATTTTGAATTCAGTTGCAATAGCTTGGAAAACAAAAAAATTTTCCATACAAAGACTTGTTTTCATATCGGTCGTTTGTATTGCAGCTATATGATATAGTGGTCCGATCCGGACCAAACTGCCACAAATCGTGTATGGCTATGTCAAATGGACAAATTTTGAATTCGGTTGCAATAGCTTGGAAAACAAAAAAGTTTTTTATACAAAGACTTGTTTACACATCGGTCGTTTGTATGGCAGCTATATGATATAGTGATCCGATCCGGATAAAACTTTAAAAATCATGTATGGCTATGTCAAATGGATAAATGTTTAATTCGATTGCAATAGGTTGGAAAACAAAAAAAATTTTCCATACAAAGACTTGTTTTAAATTCGGTATATGATAAAGTGGTCCGATCCAGACCAAACTACCACAAATCGTGTATGGCTATGTCAAAAGGACAAATTTTGAATTCGGTTGCAATAGCTTAGCTAACAAAAAAAAATTCCATACAAGGACTTGTTTTCCTATCGGTCGTTTGTATTGCAGCTATATGATAGGTGGTCCGATCCGGACCAAACTTTCACAAATCGTGTATGCCAATGTCAAATAAACAAATTTTGAATTCGGTTGCAATAGCTTGGAAAACAAAAAAGTTTTCCATACAAAGACTTGTTTTCATATCGGTCGTTTGTATTGCAGCTATATGATATAGTGGTCCGATCCAGACCAAACTACCACAAATCGCGTATGGCTATATGAAATAGATAAATGTTGAATTCGGTTGCAATAGCGTGGAAAACAAAAAAATTTTCCATATAAAGACTTGTTTACACATCGGTCGTTTGTATGGCAGCTATATGATATAGTGATCCGATCCGGATAAAACTTTTAAAAATCATGTATGGCTATGTCAAATGGATAAATGTTGAATTCGGTTGCAATAGGTTGGAAAACAAAAAAATTTTCCATACAAAGACTTGTTTTCATATCGGTCGTTTGTATTGCAGCTATATGATATAGTCGTTTGATCCGGATCAAACTTTTAAAAATCATGTATGGCTATGTTAAATGAATAAATGTTGAATTCGGTTGCAATAGCTTGGAAAACAAAAAAGTTTTCCATACAAAGACTTGTTTTCATATCGGTCGTTTGTATTGCAGCTATATGATATAGTGGTCCGATCCAGACCAAACTACCACAAATCGCGTATGGCTATATGAAATAGATAAATGTTGAATTCGGTTGCAATAGCGTGGAAAACAAAAAAATTTTCCATATAAAGACTTGTTTACACATCGGTCGTTTGTATGGCAGCTATATGATATAGTGATCCGATCCGGATAAAACTTTTAAAAATCATGTATGGCTATGTCAAATGGATAAATGTTGAATTCGGTTGCAATAGGTTGGAAAACAAAAAAATTTTCCATACAAAGACTTGTTTTCATATCGGTCGTTTGTATTGCAGCTATATGATATAGTCGTTTGATCCGGATCAAACTTTTAAAAATCATGTATGGCTATGTCAAATGAATAAATGTTGAATTCGGTTGCAATAGGTTGGAAAACAAAAAAATTTTCCATATAAAGACTTGTTTACACTTCGGTCGTTTGTATGGCAGCTATATGATATAGTAATCCGATCCGGATAAAACTTTTAAAAATTATGTATGGCTTAGTCAAATGGATAAATGTTGAATTCGGTTGCAATAGGTTGGAAAACAAAAAAATTTTCTATACAAAGACTTGTTTTTATATCGGTCGTTTGTATTGCAGCTATATGATATAGTGGTCTGATCCGGATAAAACTTTTAAAAATCATGTATGGCTATGTCAAATGGATAAATGTTGAATTCAGTTGCAATAGCTTGGAAAACAAAAAAAATTTTCCATACAAAGACTTGTTTTCATATCGGTCGTTTGTATTGCAGCTATATGATATAGTGGTCCGATCCAGACCAAACTACCACAAATCGCGTACGCCGATGCCAAATAGATAAATGTTGAATTCGGTTGCAATAACTTGGAAAACAAAAAAGTTTTCCATATAAAGACTTGTTTACACATCGGTCGTTTGTATGGCAGCTATATGATATAGTGATCCGATCCGGATAAAACTTTTAAAAATCATGTATGGCTTAGTCAAATGGATAAATGTTGAATTCGGTTGCAATAGGTTGGAAAACAAAAAAATTTTCTATACAAAGACTTGTTTTTATATCGGTCGTTTGTATTGCAGCTATATGATATAGTGGTCTGATCCGGATAAAACTTTTAAAAATCATGTATGGCTATGTCAAATGGATAAATGTTTAATTCGATTGCAATAGGTTGGAAAACAAAAAAATTTTCCATACAAAGACTTGTTTTAAATTCGGTATATGATAAAGTGGTCCGATCCAGACCAAACTACCACAAATCGTGTATGGCTATGTCAAAAGGACAAATTTTGAATTCGGTTGCAATAGCTTAGCTAACAAAAAAAAATTCCATACAAGGACTTGTTTTCCTATCGGTCGTTTGTATTGCAGCAATATGATAGGTGGTGCGATCCGGACCAAACTTTCACAAATCGTGTATGCCAATGTCAAATAAACAAATTTTGAATTCGGTTGCAATAGCTTGGAAAACAAAAAAGTTTTCCATACAAAGACTTGTTTTCATATCGGTCGTTTGTATTGCAGCTATATGATATAGTGGTCCGATCCAGACCAAACTACCACAAATCGCGTATGGCAATATGAAAAAGAGAAATGTTGAATTCGGTTGCAATAGGTTGGAAAACAAAAAAATTTTCCATACAAAGACTTGTTTAAAAATCGGTCGTTTGTATTGCAGCTATATGATATAGTGGTCCGATCCAGACCAAACTACCACAAATCGCGTATGGCAATATGAAAAAGAGAAATGTTGAATTCGGTTGCAATAGCTTGGAAAACAAAAAAATTTTCCATATAAAGACTTGTTTACACATCGGTCGTTTGTATGGCAGCTATATGATATAGTGATCCGATCCGGATAAAACTTTTAAAAATCATGTATGGCTATGTCAAATGGATAAATGTTGAATTCGGTTGCAATAGGTTGGAAAACAAAAAAATTTTCTATACAAAGACTTGATTTCATATCGGTCGTTTGTATTGCAGCTATATGATATAGTGATCCGATCCGGATAAAACTTTTAAAAATCATGTATGGCTATGTCAAATAGATAAATGTTGAATTCAGTTGCAATAGCTTGGAAAACAAAAAAATTTTCCATACAAAGACTTGTTTTCATATCGGTCGTTTGTATTGCAGCTATATGATATAGTGGTCCGATCCGGACCAAACTGCCACAAATCGTGTATGGCTATGTCAAATGGACAAATTTTGAATTCGGTTGCAATAGCTTGGAAAACAAAAAAGTTTTTTATACAAAGACTTGTTTACACATCGGTCGTTTGTATGGCAGCTATATGATATAGTGATCCGATCCGGATAAAACTTTAAAAATCATGTATGGCTATGTCAAATGGATAAATGTTTAATTCGATTGCAATAGGTTGGAAAACAAAAAAATTTTCCATACAAAGACTTGTTTTAAATTCGGTATATGATAAAGTGGTCCGATCCAGACCAAACTACCACAAATCGTGTATGGCTATGTCAAAAGGACAAATTTTGAATTCGGTTGCAATAGCTTAGCTAACAAAAAAAAATTCCATACAAGGACTTGTTTTCCTATCGGTCGTTTGTATTGCAGCTATATGATAGGTGGTCCGATCCGGACCAAACTTTCACAAATCGTGTATGCCAATGTCAAATAAACAAATTTTGAATTCGGTTGCAATAGCTTGGAAAACAAAAAAGTTTTCCATACAAAGACTTGTTTTCATATCGGTCGTTTGTATTGCAGCTATATGATATAGTGGTCCGATCCAGACCAAACTACCACAAATCGCGTATGGCTATATGAAATAGATAAATGTTGAATTCGGTTGCAATAGCGTGGAAAACAAAAAAAATTTTCCATATAAAGACTTGTTTACACATCGGTCGTTTGTATTGCAGCTATATGATATAGTGATCCGATCGGGATAAAACTTTTAAAAATCATGTATGGCTATGTCAAATGGATAAATGTTGAATTCGGTTGCAATAGGTTGGAAAACAAAAAAATTTTCCATACAAAGACTTGTTTAAATATCGGTCGTTTGTATTGCAGCTATATGATATAGTGGTCCGATCCAGACCAAACTACCACAAATCGCGTATGGCAATGTGAAAAAGAGAAATGTTGAATTCGGTTGCAATAGCTTGGAAAACGAAAAAATTTTCCATATAAAGACTTGTTTACACATCGGTCGTTTGTATGGCAGCTATATGATATAGTGATGCGATCCGGATAAAACTTTTAAAAATCGTGTATGGCTTGGTTAATTGAAAAAATGTTGAATTCGGTTGCAATAGCTTGGAAAACAAAAAAAATTTCCATACAGGGACTTGTTTTCGTAACGGTCGTTTGTATGGCAGCTATATGATATAGTCATTTGATCCGGATCAAACTTTTAAAAATCATGTATGTCTATGTCAAATGGATAAATGTTGAATTCGGCTGCAATAGGTTGGAAAACAAAAAAATTTTTCTATACAAAGGCTTGTTTTCATATCGGTCGTTTGTATTGCAGCTATATGATAAAGTGGTCCGATCCAGACCAAACTACCACAAATCGTGTATGGCTATGTCAAATAGATAAATGTTGAATTCGGTTGCAATAGTTGGAAAACAAAAAAATTTTCCATATAAAGACTTCTCTACATATCGGTCGTTTGTATGGCAGCTATATGATATAGTGATGCGATCCGGTTAAAACTTTTTAAAATCGTGTATGGCTTAGTCAATTGAAAAAATGTTGAATTCGGTTGCAATAGCTTGGAAAACAAAAAAAATTTCCATACAAGGACTTGATTTCATATCGGTCGTTTGTATTGCAGCTATATGATATAGTGATCCGATCCGGATAAAACTTTTAAAAATCATGTATGGCTATGTCAAATGGATAAATGTTGAATTCGGTTGCAATAGGTTGGAAAACAAAAAAATTTTCTATACAAAGACTTGATTTCATATCGGTCGTTTGTATTGCAGCTATATGATATAGTGATCCGATCCGGATAAAACTTTTAAAAATCATGTATGGCTATGTCAAATAGATAAATGTTGAATTCAGTTGCAATAGCTTGGAAAACAAAAAAATTTTCCATATTAAGACTTGTTTTCATATCGGTCGTTTGTATTGCAGCTATATGATATAGTGGTCCGATCCGGACCAAACTGCCACAAATCGTGTATGGCTATGTCAAATGGACAAATTTTGAATTCGGTTGCAATAGCTTGGAAAACAAAAAAGTTTTTTATACAAAGACTTGTTTACACATCGGTCGTTTGTATGGCAGCTATATGATATAGTGATCCGATCCGGATAAAACTTTAAAAATCATGTATGGCTATGTCAAATGGATAAATGTTTAATTCGATTGCAATAGGTTGGAAAACAAAAAAATTTTCCATACAAAGACTTGTTTTAAATTCGGTATATGATAAAGTGGTCCGATCCAGACCAAACTAACACAAATCGTGTATGGCTATGTCAAAAGGACAAATTTTGAATTCGGTTGCAATAGCTTAGCTAACAAAAAAAAATTCCATACAAGGACTTGTTTTCCTATCGGTCGTTTGTATTGCAGCTATATGATAGGTGGTCCGATCCGGACCAAACTTTCACAAATCGTGTATGCCAATGTCAAATAAACAAATTTTGAATTCGGTTGCAATAGCTTGGAAAACAAAAAAGTTTTCCATACAAAGACTTGTTTTCATATCGGTCGTTTGTATTGCAGCTATATGATATAGTGGTCCGATCCAGACCAAACTACCACAAATCGCGTATGGCTATATGAAATAGATAAATGTTGAATTCGGTTGCAATAGCGTGGAAAACAAAAAAATTTTCCATATAAAGACTTGTTTACACATCGGTCGTTTGTATGGCAGCTATATGATATAGTGATCCGATCGGAATAAAACTTTTAAAAAACATGTATGGCTATGTCTAATGGATAAATGTTGAATTCGGTTGCAATAGGTTGGAAAACAAAAAAATTTTCCATACAAAGACTTGTTTAAATATCGGTCGTTTGTATTGCAGCTATATGATATAGTGGTCCGATCCAGACCAAACTACCACAAATCGCGTATGGCAATATGAAAAAAAAAATGTTGAATTCGGTTGCAATAGCTTGGAAAACAAAAAAATTTTCCATATAAAGACTTGTTTACACATCGGTCGTTTGTATGGCAGCTATATGATATAGTGATCCGATCCGGATAAAACTTTTAAAAATCATGTATGGCTATGTCAAATGGATAAATGTTGAATTCGGTTGCAATAGGTTGGAAAACAAAAAAATTTTCCATACAAAGACTTGTTTTCATATCGGTCGTTTGTATTGCAGCTATATGATATAGTCATTTGATCCGGATCAAACTTTTAAAAATCATGTATGGCTATGTCAAATGAATAAATGTTGAATTCGGTTGCAATAGGTTGGAAAACAAAAAAATTTTCCATATAAAGACTTGTTTACACTTCGGTCGTTTGTATGGCAGCTATATGATATAGTAATCCGATCCGGATAAAACTTTTAAAAATCATGTATGGCTTAGTCAAATGGATAAATGTTGAATTCGGTTGCAATAGGTTGGAAAACAAAAAAATTTTCTATACAAAGACTTGTTTTTATATCGGTCGTTTGTATTGCAGCTATATGATATAGTGGTCTGATCCGGATAAAACTTTTAAAAATCATGTATGGCTATGTCAAATGGATAAATTTTGAATTCAGTTGCAATAGCTTGGAAAACAAAAAAATTTTCCATACAAAGACTTGTTTTCATATCGGTCGTTTGTATTGCAGCTATATGATATAGTGGTCCGATCCAGACCAAACTACCACAAATCGCGTACGCCGATGCCAAATAGATAAATGTTGAATTCGGTTGCAATAACTTGGAAAACAAAAAAGTTTTCCATATAAAGACTTGTTTACACATCGGTCGTTTGTATGGCAGCTATATGATATAGTGATCCGATCCGGATAAAACTTTTAAAAATCATGTATGGCTTAGTCAAATGGATAAATGTTGAATTCGGTTGCAATAGGTTGGAAAACAAAAAAATTTTCTATACAAAGACTTGTTTTTATATCGGTCGTTTGTATTGCAGCTATATGATATAGTGGTCTGATCCGAATAAAACTTTTAAAAATCATGTATGGCTATGTCAAATGGATAAATGTTGAATTCGATTGCAATAGGTTGGAAAACAAAAAAATTTTCCATACAAAGACTTGTTTTAAATTCGGTATATGATAAAGTGGTCCGATCCAGACCAAACTACCACAAATCGTGTATGGCTATGTCAAAAGGACAAATTTTGAATTCGGTTGCAATAGCTTAGCTAACAAAAAAAAATTCCATACAAGGACTTGTTTTCCTATCGGTCGTTTGTATTGCAGCTATATGATAGGTGGTCCGATCCGGACCAAACTTTCACAAATCGTGTATGCCAATGTCAAATAAACAAATTTTGAATTCGGTTGCAATAGCTTGGAAAACAAAAAAGTTTTCCATACAAAGACTTGTTTTCATATCGGTCGTTTGTATTGCAGCTATATGATATAGTGGTCCGATCCAGACCAAACTACCACAAATCGCGTATGGCTATATGAAATAGATAAATGTTGAATTCGGTTGCAATAGCGTGGAAAACAAAAAAATTTTCCATATAAAGACTTGTTTACACATCGGTTGTTTGTATGGCAGCTAAATGATATAGTGATCCGATCGGGATAAAACTTTTAAAAATCGTGTATGGCTTGGTCAATTGAAAAAATGTTGAATTCGGTTGCAATAGCTTGGAAAACAAAAAAAATTTCCATACAGGGACTTGTTTTCGTAACGGTCGTTTGTATGGCAGCTATATGATATAGTAATCCGATCCGGATAAAACTTTTAAAAATCATGTATGGCTATGTCAAATGGATAAATGTTGAATTCGGTTGCAATAGGTTGGAAAACAAAAAAATTTTCCATACAAAGACTTGTTTAAATATCGGTCGTTTGTATTGCAGCTATATGATATAGTGGTCCGATCCAGACCAAACTACCACAAATCGCGTATGGCAATGTGAAAAAGAGAAATGTTGAATTCGGTTGCAATAGCTTGGAAAACAAAAAAATTTTCCATATAAAGACTTGTTTACACATCGGTCGTTTGTATGGCAGCTATATGATATAGTGATGCGATCCGGATAAAACTTTTAAAAATCGTGTATGGCTTGGTCAATTGAAAAAATGTTGAATTCGGTTGCAATAGCTTGGAAAACAAAAAAATTTCCATACAGGGACTTGTTTTCGTAACGGTCGTTTGTATGGCAGCTATATGATATAGTCATTTGATCCGGATCAAACTTTTAAAAATCATGTATGTCTATGTCAAATGGATAAATGTTGAATTCGGCTGCAATAGGTTGGAAAACAAAAAAATTTTTCTATACAAAGACTTGTTTTTATATCGGTCGTTTGTATTTCAGCTATATGATAAAGTGGTCCGATCCAGACCAAACTACCACAAATCGTGTATGGCTATGTCAAATAGATAAATGTTGAATTCGGTTGCAATAGTTGGAAAACAAAAAAATTTTCCATATAAAGACTTGTCTACATATCGGTCGTTTGTATGGCAGCTATATGATATAGTGATGCGATCCGGTTAAAACTTTTTAAAATCGTGTATGGCTTGGTCAATTGAAAAAATGTTGAATTCGGTTGCAATAGCTTGGAAAACAAAAAAATTTCCATACAAGGACTTGATTTCATATCGGTCGTTTGTATTGCAGCTATATGATATAGTGATCCGATCCGGATAAAACTTTTAAAAATCATGTAGTGCTATGTCAAATGGATAAATGTTGAATTCGGTTGCAATAGGTTGGAAAACAAAAAAATTTTCTATACAAAGACTTGTTTTCATATCGGTCGTTTGTATTGCAGCTATATGATATAGTGGTCCGATCCAGACCAAACTACCACAAATCGCGTATGGCTATATGAAATAGATAAATGTTGAATTCGGTTGCAATAGCGTGGAAAACAAAAAAATTTTCCATATAAAGACTTGTTTACACATCGGTCGTTTGTATGGCAGCTATATGATATAGTGATCCGATCCGGATAAAACTTTTAAAAATCATGTATGGCTATGTCAAATGGATAAATGTTGAATTCGGTTGCAATAGGTTGGAAAACAAAAAAATTTTCCATACAAAGACTTGTTTTCATATCGGTCGTTTGTATTGCAGCTATATGATATAGTGGTCCGATCCAGACCAAACTACCACAAATCGCGTACGCCGATGCCAAATAGATAAATGTTGAATTCGGTTGCAATAACTTGGAAAACAAAAAAGTTTTCCATATAAAGACTTGTTTACACATCGGTCGTTTGTATGGCAGCTGTATGATATAGTGATCCGATCCGGATAAAACTTTTAAAAATCATGTATGGCTTAGTCAAATGGATAAATGTTGAATTCGGTTGCAATAGGTTGGAAAACAAAAAAATTTTCTATACAAAGACTTGTTTTTATATCGGTCGTTTGTATTGCAGCTATATGATAAAGTGGTCCGATCCAGACCAAACTACCACAAATCGTGTATGGCTATGTCAAATAGATAAATGTTGAATTCGGTTGCAATAGTTGGAAAACAAAAAAATTTTCCATATAAAGACTTGTCTACATATCGGTCGTTTGTATGGCAGCTATATGATATAGTGATGCGATCCGGTTAAAACTTTTTTAAAATCGTGTATGGCTTGGTCAATTGAAAAAATGTTGAATTCGGTTGCAATAGCTTGGAAAACAAAAAAAATTTCCATACAAGGACTTGATTTCATATCGGTCGTTTGTATTGCAGCTATATGATATAGTGATCCGATCCGGATAAAACTTTTAAAAATCATGTATGGCTATGTCAAATGGATAAATGTTGAATTCGGTTGCAATAGGTTGGAAAACAAAAAAATTTTCTATACAAAGACTTGATTTCATATCGGTCGTTTGTATTGCAGCTATATGATATAGTGATCCGATCCGGATAAAACTTTTAAAAATCATGTATGGCTATGTCAAATAGATAAATGTTGAATTCAGTTGCAATAGCTTGGAAAACAAAAAAATTTTCCATACAAAGACTTGTTTTCATATCGGTCGTTTGTATTGCAGCTATCTGATATAGTGGTCCGATCCGGACCAAACTGCCACAAATCGTGTATGGCTATGTCAAATGGACAAATTTTGAATTCGGTTGCAATAGCTTGGAAAACAAAAAAGTTTTTTATACAAAGACTTGTTTACACATCGGTCGTTTGTATGGCAGCTATATGATATAGTGATCCGATCCGGATAAAACTTTAAAAATCATGTATGGCTATGTCAAATGGATAAATATTTAATTCGATTGCAATAGGTTGGAAAACAAAAAAATTTTCCATACAAAGACTTGTTTTAAATTCGGTATATGATAAAGTGGTCCGATCCAGACCAAACTACCACAAATCGTGTATGGCTATGTCAAAAGGACAAATTTTGAATTCGGTTGCAATAGCTTAGCTAACAAAAAAAAATTCCATACAAGGACTTGTTTTCCTATCGGTCGTTTGTATTGCAGCTATATGATAGGTGGTCCGATCCGGACCAAACTTTCACAAATCGTGTATGCCAATGTCAAATAAACAAATTTTGAATTCGGTTGCAATAGCTTGGAAAACAAAAAAGTTTTCCATACAAAGACTTGTTTTCATATCGGTCGTTTGTATTGCAGCTATATGATATAGTGGTCCGATCCAGACCAAACTACCACAAATCGCGTATGGCTATATGAAATAGATAAATGTTGAATTAGGTTGCAATAGCGTGGAAAACAAAAAAATTTTCCATATAAAGACTTGTTTACACATCGGTCGTTTGTATGGCAGCTATATGATATAGTGATGCGATCCGGATAAAACTTTTAAAAATCGTGTATGGCTTGGTCAATTGAAAAAATGTTGAATTCGGTTGCAATAGCTTGGAAAACAAAAAAAATTTCCATACAGGGACTTGTTTTCGTAACGGTCGTTTGTATGGCAGCTATATGATATAGTCATTTGATCCGGATCAAACTTTTAAAAATCATGTATGTCTATGTCAAATGGATAAATGTTGAATTCGGCTGCAATAGGTTGGAAAACAAAAAAATTTTTCTATACAAAGACTTGTTTTTATATCGGTCGTTTGTATTGCAGCTATATGATAAAGTGGTCCGATCCAGACCAAACTACCACAAATCGTGTATGGCTATGTCAAATAGATAAATGTTGAATTCGGTTGCAATAGTTGGAAAACAAAAAATTTTCCATATAAAGACTTGTCTACATATCGGTCGTTTGTATGGCAGCTATATGATATAGTGATGCGATCCGGTTAAAACTTTTTAAAATCGTGTATGGCTTGGTCAATTGAAAAAATGTTGAATTCGGTTGCAATAGCTTGGAAAACAAAAAAAATTTCCATACAAGGACTTGATTTCATATCGGTCGTTTGTATTGCAGCTATATGATATAGTGATCCGATCCGGATAAAACTTTCACAAATCGTGTATGCCAATGTCAAATAAACAAATTTTGAATTCGGTTGCAATAGCTTGGAAAACAAACAAGTTTTCCATACAAAGACTTGTTTTCATATCGGTCGTTTGTATTGCAGCTATATGATAAAGTGGTCCGATCCAGACCAAACTACCACAAATCGTGTATGGCTATGTCAAATAGATAAATGTTGAATTCGGTTGCAATAGTTGGAAAACAAAAAAATTTTCCATATAAAGACTTGTCTACATATCGGTCGTTTGTATGGCAGCTATATGATATAGTGATGCGATCCGGTTAAAACTTTTTAAAATCGTGTATGGCTTGGTCAATTGAAAAAATGTTGAATTCGGTTGCAATAGCTTGGAAAACAAAAAAAATTTCCATACAAGGACTTGATTTCATATCGGTCGTTTGTATTGCAGCTATATGATATAGTGATCCGATCCGGATAAAACTTTTAAAAATCATGTAGTGCTATGTCAAATGGATAAATGTTGAATTCGGTTGCAATAGGTTGGAAAACAAAAAAATTTTCTATACAAAGACTTGTTTTCATATCGGTCGTTTGTATTGCAGCTATATGATATAGTGGTCCGATCCAGACCAAACTACCACAAATCGCGTATGGCTATATGAAATAGATAAATGTTGAATTCGGTTGCAATAGCGTGGAAAACAAAAAAATTTTCCATATAAAGACTTGTTTACACATCGGTCGTTTGTATGGCAGCTATATGATATAGTGATCCGATCCGGATAAAACTTTTAAAAATCATGTATGGCTATGTCAAATGGATAAATGTTGAATTCGGTTGCAATAGGTTGGAAAACAAAAAAATTTTCCATACAAAGACTTGTTTTCATATCGGTCGTTTGTATTGCAGCTATATGATATAGTGGTCCGATCCAGACCAAACTACCACAAATCGCGTACGCCGATGCCATATAGATAAATGTTGAATTCGGTTGCAATAACTTGGAAAACAAAAAAGTTTTCCATATAAAGACTTGTTTACACATCGGTCGTTTGTATGGCAGCTGTATGATATAGTGATCCGATCCGGATAAAACTTTTAAAAATCATGTATGGCTTAGTCAAATGGATAAATGTTGAATTCGGTTGCAATAGGTTGGAAAACAAAAAAATTTTCTATACAAAGACTTGTTTTTATATCGGTCGTTTGTATTGCAGCTATATGATAAAGTGGTCCGATCCAGACCAAACTACCACAAATCGTGTATGGCTATGTCAAATAGATAAATGTTGAATTCGGTTGCAATAGTTGGAAAACAAAAAAATTTTCCATATAAAGACTTGTCTACATATCGGTCGTTTGTATGGCAGCTATATGATATAGTGATGCGATCCGGTTAAAACTTTTTAAAATCGTGTATGGCTTGGTCAATTGAAAAAATGTTGAATTCGGTTGCAATAGCTTGGAAAACAAAAAAAATTTCCATACAAGGACTTGATTTCATATCGGTCGTTTGTATTGCAGCTATATGATATAGTGATCCGATCCGGATAAAACTTTTAAAAATCATGTATGGCTATGTCAAATGGATAAATGTTGAATTCGGTTGCAATAGGTTGGAAAACAAAAAAATTTTCTATACAAAGACTTGATTTCATATCGGTCGTTTGTATTGCAGCTATATGATATAGTGATCCGATCCGGATAAAACTTTTAAAAATCATGTATGGCTATGTCAAATAGATAAATGTTGAATTCAGTTGCAATAGCTTGGAAAACAAAAAAATTTTCCATACAAAGACTTGTTTTCATATCGGTCGTTTGTATTGCAGCTATATGATATAGTGGTCCGATCCGGACCAAACTGCCACAAATCGTGTATGGCTATGTCAAATGGACAAATTTTGAATTCGGTTGCAATAGCTTGGAAAACAAAAAGTTTTTTATACAAAGACTTGTTTACACATCGGTCGTTTGTATGGCAGCTATATGATATAGTGATCCGATCCGGATAAAACTTTAAAAATCATGTATGGCTATGTCAAATGGATAAATATTTAATTCGATTGCAATAGGTTGGAAAACAAAAAAATTTTCCATACAAAGACTTGTTTTAAATTCGGTATATGATAAAGTGGTCCGATCCAGACCAAACTACCACAAATCGTGTATGGCTATGTCAAAAGGACAAATTTTGAATTCGGTTGCAATAGCTTAGCTAACAAAAAAAATTCCATACAAGGACTTGTTTTCCTATCGGTCGTTTGTATTGCAGCTATATGATAGGTGGTCCGATCCGGACCAAACTTTCACAAATCGTGTAAGCCAATGTCAAATAAACAAATTTTGAATTCGGTTGCAATAGCTTGGAAAACAAAAAAGTTTTCCATACAAAGACTTGTTTTCATATCGGTCGTTTGTATTGCAGCTATATGATATAGTGGTCCGATCCAGACCAAACTACCACAAATCGCGTATGGCTATATGAAATAGATAAATGTTGAATTCGGTTGCAATAGCGTGGAAAACAAAAAATTTTCCATATAAAGACTTGTTTACACATCGGTCGTTTGTATGGCAGCTATATGATATAGTGATCCGATCGGGATAAAACTTTTAAAAATCATGTATGGCTATGTCAAATGGATAAATGTTGAATTCGGTTGCAATAGGTTGGAAAACAAAAAAATTTTCCATACAAAGACTTGTTTAAATATCGGTCGTTTGTATTGCAGCTATATGATATAGTGGTCCGATCCAGACCAAACTACCACAAATCGCGTATGGCAATATGAAAAAGAGAAATGTTTAATTCGGTTGCAATAGCTTGGAAAACAAACAAGTTTTCCATACAAAGACTTGTTTTCATATCGGTCGTTTGTATTGCAGCTATATGATAAAGTGGTCCGATCCAGACCAAACTACCACAAATCGTGTATGGCTATGTCAAATAGATAAATGTTGAATTCGGTTGCAATAGTTGGAAAACAAAAAAATTTTCCATATAAAGACTTGTCTACATATCGGTCGTTTGTATGGCAGCTATATGATATAGTGATGCGATCCGGTTAAAACTTTTTAAAATCGTGTATGGCTTGGTCAATTGAAAAAATGTTGAATTCGGTTGCAATAGCTTGGAAAACAAAAAAAATTTCCATACAAGGACTTGATTTCATATCGGTCGTTTGTATTGCAGCTATATGATATAGTGATCCGATCCGGATAAAACTTTTAAAAATCATGTAGTGCTATGTCAAATGGATAAATGTTGAATTCGGTTGCAATAGGTTGGAAAACAAAAAAAATTTCTATACAAAGACTTGTTTTCATATCGGTCGTTTGTATTGCAGCTATATGATATAGTGGTCCGATCCAGACCAAACTACCACAAATCGCGTATGGCTATATGAAATAGATAAATGTTGAATTCGGTTGCAATAGCGTGGAAAACAAAAAAATTTTCCATATAAAGACTTGTTTACACATCGGTCGTTTGTATGGCAGCTATATGATATAGTGATCCGATCCGGATAAAACTTTTAAAAATCATGTATGGCTATGTCAAATGGATAAATGTTGAATTCGGTTGCAATAGGTTGGAAAACAAAAAATTTTCCATACAAAGACTTGTTTTCATATCGGTCGTTTGTATTGCAGCTATATGATATAGTGGTCCGATCCAGACCAAACTACCACAAATCGCGTACGCCGATGCCATATAGATAAATGTTGAATTCGGTTGCAATAACTTGGAAAACAAAAAAGTTTTCCATATAAAGACTTGTTTACACATCGGTCGTTTGTATGGCAGCTGTATGATATAGTGATCCGATCCGGATAAAACTTTTAAAAATCATGTATGGCTTAGTCAAATGGATAAATGTTGAATTCGGTTGCAATAGGTTGGAAAACAAAAAAATTTTCTATACAAAGACTTGATTTCATATCGGTCGTTTGTATTGCAGCTATATGATATAGTGATCCGATCCGGATAAAACTTTTAAAAATCATGTATGGCTATGTCAAATAGATAAATGTTGAATTCAGTTGCAATAGCTTGGAAAACAAAAAAAATTGTCATACAAAGACTTGTTTTCATATCGGTCGTTTGTATAGCAGCTGTCTGATATAGTGATCCGATCCGGATAAAACTTTTAAAAATCATGTATGGCTTAGTCAAATGGATAAATGTTGAATTCGGTTGCAATAGGTTGGAAAACAAAAAAATTTTCTATACAAAGACTTGTTTTTATATCGGTCGTTTGTATTGCAGCTATATGATAAAGTGGTCCGATCCAGACCAAACTACCACAAATCGTGTATGGCTATGTCAAATAGATAAATGTTGAATTCGGTTGCAATAGTTGGAAAACAAAAAAATTTTCCATATAAAGACTTGTCTACATATCGGTCGTTTGTATGGCAGCTATATGATATAGTGATGCGATCCGGTTAAAACTTTTTAAAATCGTGTATGGCTTGGTCAATTGAAAAAATGTTGAATTCGGTTGCAATAGCTTGGAAAACAAAAAAAAATTTCCATACAAGGACTTGATTTCATATCGGTCGTTTGTATTGCAGCTATATGATATAGTGATCCGATCCGGATAAAACTTTTAAAAATCATGTATGGCTATGTCAAATGGATAAATGTTGAATTCGGTTGCAATAGGTTGGAAAACAAAAAAATTTTCTATACAAAGACTTGATTTCATATCGGTCGTTTGTATTGCAGCTATATGATATAGTGATCCGATCCGGATAAAACTTTTAAAAATCATGTATGGCTATGTCAAATAGATAAATGTTGAATTCAGTTGCAATAGCTTGGAAAACAAAAAAATTTTCCATACAAAGACTTGTTTTCATATCGGTCGTTTGTATTGCAGCTATATGATATAGTGGTCCGATCCGGACCAAACTGCCACAAATCGTGTATGGCTATGTCAAATGGACAAATTTTGAATTCGGTTGCAATAGCTTGGAAAACAAAAAAGTTTTTTATACAAAGACTTGTTTACACATCGGTCGTTTGTATGGCAGCTATATGATATAGTGATCCGATCCGGATAAAACTTTAAAAATCATGTATGGCTATGTCAAATGGATAAATATTTAATTCGATTGCAATAGGTTGGAAAACAAAAAAATTTTCCATACAAAGACTTGTTTTAAATTCGGTATATGATAAAGTGGTCCGATCCAGACCAAACTACCACAAATCGTGTATGGCTATGTCAAAAGGACAAATTTTGAATTCGGTTGCAATAGCTTAGCTAACAAAAAAAAATTCCATACAAGGACTTGTTTTCCTATCGGTCGTTTGTATTGCAGCTATATGATAGGTGGTCCGATCCGGACCAAACTTTCACAAATCGTGTATGCCAATGTCAAATAAACAAATTTTGAATTCGGTTGCAATAGCTTGGAAAACAAAAAAGTTTTCCATACAAAGACTTGTTTTCATATCGGTCGTTTGTATTGCAGCTATATGATATAGTGGTCCGATCCAGACCAAACTACCACAAATCGCGTATGGCTATATGAAATAGATAAATGTTGAATTCGGTTGCAATAGCGTGGAAAACAAAAAAATTTTCCATATAAAGACTTGTTTACACATCGGTCGTTTGTATGGCAGCTATATGATATAGTGATCCGATCGGGATAAAACTTTTAAAAATCATGTATGGCTATGTCAAATGGATAAATGTTGAATTCGGTTGCAATAGGTTGGAAAACAAAAAATTTTCCATACAAAGACTTGTTTAAATATCGGTCGTTTGTATTGCAGCTATATGATATAGTGGTCCGATCCAGACCAAACTACCACAAATCGCGTATGGCAATATGAAAAAGAGAAATGTTTAATTCGGTTGCAATAGCTTGGAAAACAAACAAGTTTTCCATACAAAGACTTGTTTTCATATCGGTCGTTTGTATTGCAGCTATATGATAAAGTGGTCCGATCCAGACCAAACTACCACAAATCGTGTATGGCTATGTCAAATAGATAAATGTTGAATTCGGTTGCAATAGTTGGAAAACAAAAAAATTTTCCATATAAAGACTTGTCTACATATCGGTCGTTTGTATGGCAGCTATATGATATAGTGATGCGATCCGGTTAAAACTTTTTAAAATCGTGTATGGCTTGGTCAATTGAAAAAATGTTGAATTCGGTTGCAATAGCTTGGAAAACAAAAAAAATTTCCATACAAGGACTTGATTTCATATCGGTCGTTTGTATTGCAGCTATATGATATAGTGATCCGATCCGGATAAAACTTTTAAAAATCATGTAGTGCTATGTCAAATGGATAAATGTTGAATTCGGTTGCAATAGGTTGGAAAACAAAAAAAATTTCTATACAAAGACTTGTTTTCATATCGGTCGTTTGTATTGCAGCTATATGATATAGTGGTCCGATCCAGACCAAACTACCACAAATCGCGTATGGCTATATGAAATAGATAAATGTTGAATTCGGTTGCAATAGCGTGGAAAACAAAAAAATTTTCCATATAAAGACTTGTTTACACATCGGTCGTTTGTATGGCAGCTATATGATATAGTGATCCGATCCGGATAAAACTTTTTAAAAATCATGTATGGCTATGTCAAATGGATAAATGTTGAATTCGGTTGCAATAGGTTGGAAAACAAAAAAATTTTCCATACAAAGACTTGTTTTCATATCGGTCGTTTGTATTGCAGCTATATGATATAGTGGTCCGATCCAGACCAAACTACCACAAATCGCGTACGCCGATGCCATATAGATAAATGTTGAATTCGGTTGCAATAACTTGGAAAACAAAAAAGTTTTCCATATAAAGACTTGTTTACACATCGGTCGTTTGTATGGCAGCTGTATGATATAGTGATCCGATCCGGATAAAACTTTTAAAAATCATGTATGGCTTAGTCAAATGGATAAATGTTGAATTCGGTTGCAATAGGTTGGAAAACAAAAAAATTTTCTATACAAAGACTTGTTTTTATATCGGTCGTTTGTATTGCAGCTATATGATAAAGTGGTCCGATCCAGACCAAACTACCACAAATCGTGTATGGCTATGTCAAATAGATAAATGTTGAATTCGGTTGCAATAGTTGGAAAACAAAAAAATTTTCCATATAAAGACTTGTCTACATATCGGTCGTTTGTATGGCAGCTATATGATATAGTGATGCGATCCGGTTAAAACTTTTTAAAATCGTGTATGGCTTGGTCAATTGAAAAAATGTTGAATTCGGTTGCAATAGCTTGGAAAACAAAAAAAATTTCCATACAAGGACTTGATTTCATATCGGTCGTTTGTATTGCAGCTATATGATATAGTGATCCGATCCGGATAAAACTTTTAAAAATCATGTATGGCTATGTCAAATGGATAAATGTTGAATTCGGTTGCAATAGGTTGGAAAACAAAAAAATTTTCTATACAAAGACTTGATTTCATATCGGTCGTTTGTATTGCAGCTATATGATATAGTGATCCGATCCGGATAAAACTTTTAAAAATCATGTATGGCTATGTCAAATAGATAAATGTTGAATTCAGTTGCAATAGCTTGGAAAACAAAAAAATTTTCCATACAAAGACTTGTTTTCATA
This sequence comes from Drosophila merina, assembly GCA_035047645.1. Classification (NCBI taxonomy): domain Eukaryota; kingdom Metazoa; phylum Arthropoda; class Insecta; order Diptera; family Drosophilidae; genus Drosophila; species Drosophila merina. Next base: position 1,965,802 of record JAWNPH010000076.1, on the reverse strand, counting down.
TCGGTCGTTTGTATTGCAGCTATATGATATAGTGGTCCGATCCGGACCAAACTGCCACAAATCGTGTATGGCTATGTCAAATGGACAAATTTTGAATTCGGTTGCAATAGCTTGGAAAACAAAAAAGTTTTTTATACAAAGACTTGTTTACACATCGGTCGTTTGTATGGCAGCTATATGATATAGTGATCCGATCCGGATAAAACTTTAAAAATCATGTATGGCTATGTCAAATGGATAAATATTTAATTCGATTGCAATAGGTTGGAAAACAAAAAATTTTCCATATAAAGACTTGTTTTAAATTCGGTATATGATAAAGTGGTCCGATCCAGACCAAACTACCACAAATCGTGTATGGCTATGTCAAAAGGACAAATTTTGAATTCGGTTGCAATAGCTTAGCTAACAAAAAAAAATTCCATACAAGGACTTGTTTTCCTATCGGTCGTTTGTATTGCAGCTATATGATAGGTGGTCCGATCCGGACCAAACTTTCACAAATCGTGTATGCCAATGTCAAATAAACAAATTTTGAATTCGGTTGCAATAGCTTGGAAAACAAAAAAGTTTTCCATACAAAGACTTGTTTTCATATCGGTCGTTTGTATTGCAGCTATATGATATAGTGGTCCGATCCAGACCAAACTACCACAAATCGCGTATGGCTATATGAAATAGATAAATGTTGAATTCGGTTGCAATAGCGTGGAAAACAAAAAAATTTTCCATATAAAGACTTGTTTACACATCGGTCGTTTGTATGGCAGCTATATGATATAGTGATCCGATCGGGATAAAACTTTTAAAAATCATGTATGGCTATGTCAAATGGATAAATGTTGAATTCGGTTGCAATAGGTTGGAAAACAAAAAAATTTTCCATACAAAGACTTGTTTAAATATCGGTCGTTTGTATTGCAGCTATATGATATAGTGGTCCGATCCAGACCAAACTACCACAAATCGCGTATGGCCATATGAAAAAGAGAAATGTTTAATTCGGTTGCAATAGCTTGGAAAACAAAAAAATTTTCCATATAAAGACTTGTTTACACATCGGTCGTTTGTATGGCAGCTATATGATATAGTGATCCGATCCGGATAAAACTTTTAAAAATCATGTATGGCTATGTCAAATGGATAAATGTTGAATTCGGTTGCAATAGGTTGGAAAACAAAAAAATTTTCCATACAAAGACTTGTTTTCATATCGGTCGTTTGTATTGCAGCTATATGATATAGTGGTCCGATCCAGACCAAACTACCACAAATCGTGTATGGCTATGTCAAATAGATAAATGTTGAATTCGGTTGCAATAGTTGGAAAACAAAAAAATTTTCCATATAAAGACTTGTCTACATATCGGTCGTTTGTATGGCAGCTATATGATATAGTGATGCGATCCGGTTAAAACTTTTTAAAATCGTGTATGGCTTGGTCAATTGAAAAAATGTTGAATTCGGTTGCAATAGCTTGGAAAACAAAAAAAATTTCCATACAAGGACTTGATTTCATATCGGTCGTTTGTATTGCAGCTATATGATATAGTGATCCGATCCGGATAAAACTTTTAAAAAATCATGTATGGCTATGTCAAATGGATAAATGTTGAATTCGGTTGCAATAGGTTGGAAAACAAAAAAATTTTCCATACAAAGACTTGTTTTCATATCGGTCGTTTGTATTGCAGCTATATGATATAGTGGTCCGATCCAGACCAAACTACCACAAATCGCGTACGCCGATGCCAAATAGATAAATGTTGAATTCGGTTGCAATAACTTGGAAAACAAAAAAGTTTTCCATATAAAGACTTGTTTACACATCGGTCGTTTGTATGGCAGCGGTATGATATAGTGATCCGATCCGGATAAAACTTTTAAAAATCATGTATGGCTTAGTCAAATGGATAAATGTTGAATTCGGTTGCAATAGGTTGGAAAACAAAAAAATTTTCTATACAAAGACTTGTTTTTATATCGGTCGTTTGTATTGCAGCTATATGATATAGTGGTCCGATCCAGACCAAACTACCACAAATCGCGTATGGCTATATGAAATAGATAAATGTTGAATTCGGTTGCAATAGCGTGGAAAACAAAAAAATTTTCCATATAAAGACTTGTTTACACATCGGTCGTTTGTATGGCAGCTATATGATATAGTGATGCGATCCGGATAAAACTTTTAAAATTCGTGTATGGCTTGGTCAATTGAAAAAATGTTGAATTCGGTTGCAATAGCTTGGAAAACAAAAAAATTTCCATACAGGGACTTGTTTTCGTAACGGTCGTTTGTATGGCAGCTATATGATATAGTCATTTGATCCGGATCAAACTTTTAAAAATCATGTATGTCTATGTCAAATGGATAAATGTTGAATTCGGCTGCAATAGGTTGGAAAACAAAAAAATTTTTCTATACAAAGACTTGTTTTTATATCGGTCGTTTGTATTGCAGCTATATGATAAAGTGGTCCGATCCAGACCAAACTACCACAAATCGTGTATGGCTATGTCAAATAGATAAATGTTGAATTCGGTTGCAATAGTTGGAAAACAAAAAAATTTTCCATATAAAGACTTGTCTACATATCGGTCGTTTGTATGGCAGCTATATGATATAGTGATGCGATCCGGTTAAAACTTTTTAAAATCGTGTATGGCTTGGTCAATTGAAAAAATGTTGAATTCGGTTGCAATAGCTTGGAAAACAAAAAAATTTCCATACAAGGACTTGATTTCATATCGGTCGTTTGTATTGCAGCTATATGATATAGTGATCCGATCCGGATAAAACTTCTAAAAATCATGTAGTGCTATGTCAAATGGATAAATGTTGAATTCGGTTGCAATAGGTTGGAAAACAAAAAAATTTTCTATACAAAGACTTGTTTTCATATCGGTCGTTTGTATTGCAGCTATATGATATAGTGGTCCGATCCAGACCAAACTACCACAAATCGCGTATGGCTATATGAAATAGATAAATGTTGAATTCGGTTGCAATAGCGTGGAAAACAAAAAAATTTTCCATATAAAGACTTGTTTACACATCGGTCGTTTGTATGGCAGCTATATGATATAGTGATCCGATCCGGATAAAACTTTTAAAAATCATGTATGGCTATGTCAAATGGATAAATGTTGAATTCGGTTGCAATAGGTTGGAAAACAAAAAAATTTTCCATACAAAGACTTGTTTTCATATCGGTCGTTTGTATTGCTGCTATATGATATAGTGGTCCGATCCAGACCAAACTACCACAAATCGCGTACGCCGATGCCAAATAGATAAATGTTGAATTCGGTTGCAATAACTTGGAAAACAAAAAAGTTTTCCATATAAAGACTTGTTTACACATCGGTCGTTTGTATGGCAGCTGTATGATATAGTGATCCGATCCGGATAAAACTTTTAAAAATCATGTATGGCTTAGTCAAATGGATAAATGTTGAATTCGGTTGCAATAGGTTGGAAAACAAAAAAATTTTCTATACAAAGACTTGTTTTTATATCGGTCGTTTGTATTGCAGCTATATGATAAAGTGGTCCGATCCAGACCAAACTACCACAAATCGTGTATGGCTATGTCAAATAGATAAATGTTGAATTCGGTTGCAATAGTTGGAAAACAAAAAAATTTTCCATATAAAGACTTGTCTACATATCGGTCGTTTGTATGGCAGCTATATGATATAGTGATGCGATCCGGTTAAAACTTTTTAAAATCGTGTATGGCTTGGTCAATTGAAAAAATGTTGAATTCGGTTGCAATAGCTTTGAAAACAAAAAAAATTTCCATACAAGGACTTGATTTCATATCGGTCGTTTGTATTGCAGCTATATGATATAGTGATCCGATCCGGATAAAACTTTTAAAAATCATGTATGGCTATGTCAAATGGATAAATGTTGAATTCGGTTGCAATAGGTTGGAAAACAAAAAAATTTTCTATACAAAGACTTGTTTTCATATCGGTCGTTTGTATTGCAGCTATATGATATAGTGGTCCGATCCGGACCAAACTGCCACAAATCGTGTATGGCTATGTCAAATGGACAAATTTTGAATTCGGTTGCAATAGCTTGGAAAACAAAAAAGTTTTTTATACAAAGACTTGTTTACACATCGGTCGTTTGTATGGCAGCTATATGATATAGTGATCCGATCCGGATAAAACTTTAAAAATCATGTATGGCTATGTCAAATGGATAAATATTTAATTCGATTGCAATAGGTTGGAAAACAAAAAAATTTTCCATACAAAGACTTGTTTTAAATTCGGTATATGATAAAGTGGTCCGATCCAGACCAAACTACCACAAATCGTGTATGGCTATGTCAAAAGGACAAATTTTGAATTCGGTTGCAATAGCTTAGCTAACAAAAAAAAATTCCATACAAGGACTTGTTTTCCTATCGGTCGTTTGTATTGCAGCTATATGATAGGTGGTCCGATCCGGACCAAACTTTCACAAATCGTGTATGCCAATGTCAAATAAACAAATTTTGAATTCGGTTGCAATAGCTTGGAAAACAAAAAGTTTTCCATACAAAGACTTGTTTTCATATCGGTCGTTTGTATTGCAGCTATATGATATAGTGGTCCGATCCAGACCAAACTACCACAAATCGCGTATGGCTATATGAAATAGATAAATGTTGAATTCGGTTGCAATAGCGTGGAAAACAAAAAAATTTTCCATATAAAGACTTGTTTACACATCGGTCGTTTGTATGGCAGCTATATGATATAGTGATCCGATCGGGATAAAACTTTTAAAAATCATGTATGGCTATGTCAAATGGATAAATGTTGAATTCGGTTGCAATAGGTTGGAAAACAAAAAAATTTTCCATACAAAGACTTGTTTAAATATCGGTCGTTTGTATTGCAGCTATATGATATAGTGGTCCGATCCAGACCAAACTACCACAAATCGCGTATGGCAATATGAAAAAGAGAAATGTTTAATTCGGTTGCAATAGCTTGGAAAACAAAAAATTTTCCATATAAAGACTTGTTTACACATCGGTCGTTTGTATGGCAGCTATATGATATAGTGATCCGATCCGGATAAAACTTTTAAAAATCATGTATGGCTATGTCAAATGGATAAATGTTGAATTCGGTTGCAATAGGTTGGAAAACAAAAAAATTTTCCATACAAAGACTTGTTTTCATATCGGTCGTTTGTATTGCAGCTATATGATATAGTGGTCCGATCCAGACCAAACTACCACAAATCGCGTATGGCAATATGAAAAAGAGAAATGTTTAATTCGGTTGCAATAGCTTGGAAAACAAAAAAATTTTCCATATAAAGACTTGTTTACACATCGGTCGTTTGTATGGCAGCTATATGATATAGTGATCCGATCCGGATAAAACTTTTAAAAATCATGTATGGCTATGTCAAATGGATAAATGTTGAATTCGGTTGCAATAGTTGGAAAACAAAAAAATTTTCCATATAAAGACTTGTCTACATATCGGTCGTTTGTATGGCAGCTATATGATATAGTGATGCGATCCGGTTAAAACTTTTTAAAATCGTGTATGGCTTGGTCAATTGAAAAAATGTTGAATTCGGTTGCAATAGCTTGGAAAAACAAAAAAATTTCCATACAAGGACTTGATTTCATATCGGTCGTTTGTATTGCAGCTATATGATATAGTGATCCGATCCGGATAAAACTTTTAAAAATCATGTATGGCTATGTCAAATGGATAAATGTTGAATTCGGTTGCAATAGGTTGGAAAACAAAAAAATTTTCTATACAAAGACTTGATTTCATATCGGTCGTTTGTATTGCAGCTATATGATATAGTGATCCGATCCGGATAAAACTTTTAAAAATCATGTATGGCTATGTCAAATAGATAAATGTTGAATTCAGTTGCAATAGCTTGGAAAACAAAAAAATTTTCCATACAAAGACTTGTTTTCATATCGGTCGTTTGTATTGCAGCTATATGATATAGTGGTCCGATCCGGACCAAACTGCCACAAATCGTGTATGGCTATGTCAAATGGACAAATTTTGAATTCGGTTGCAATAGCTTGGAAAACAAAAAAGTTTTTTATACAAAGACTTGTTTACACATCGGTCGTTTGTATGGCAGCTATATGATATAGTGATCCGATCCGGATAAAACTTTAAAAATCATGTATGGCTATGTCAAATGGATAAATATTTAATTCGATTGCAATAGGTTGGAAAACAAAAAAATTTTCCATACAAAGACTTGTTTTAAATTCGGTATATGATAAAGTGGTCCGATCCAGACCAAACTACCACAAATCGTGTATGGCTATGTCAAAAGGACAAATTTTGAATTCGGTTGCAATAGCTTAGCTAACAAAAAAAAATTCCATACAAGGACTTGTTTTCCTATCGGTCGTTTGTATTGCAGCTATATGATAGGTGGTCCGATCCGGACCAAACTTTCACAAATCGTGTATGCCAATGTCAAATAAACAAATTTTGAATTCGGTTGCAATAGCTTGGAAAACAAAAAAGTTTTCCATACAAAGACTTGTTTTCATATCGGTCGTTTGTATTGCAGCTATATGATATAGTGGTCCGATCCAGACCAAACTACCACAAATCGCGTATGGCTATATGAAATAGATAAATGTTGAATTCGGTTGCAATAGCGTGGAAAACAAAAAAATTTTCCATATAAAGACTTGTTTACACATCGGTCGTTTGTATGGCAGCTATACGATATAGTGATCCGATCGGGATAAAACTTTTAAAAATCATGTATGGCTATGTCAAATGGATAAATGTTGAATTCGGTTGCAATAGGTTGGAAAACAAAAAATTTTCCATACAAAGACTTGTTTAAATATCGGTCGTTTGTATTGCAGCTATATGATATAGTGGTCCGATCCAGACCAAACTACCACAAATCGCGTATGGCAATATGAAAAAGAGAAATGTTGAATTCGGTTGCAATAGCTTGGAAAACAAAAAAATTTTCCATATAAAGACTTGTTTACACATCGGTCGTTTGTATGGCAGCTATATGATATAGTGATCCGATCCGGATAAAACTTTTAAAAATCATGTATGGCTATGTCAAATGGATAAATGTTGAATTCGGTTGCAATAGGTTGGAAAACAAAAAAATTTTCCATACAAAGACTTGTTTTCATATCGGTCGTTTGTATTGCAGCTATATGATATAGTGGTCCGATCCAGACCAAACTACCACAAATCGCGTACGCCGATGCCAAATAGATAAATGTTGAATTCGGTTGCAATAACTTGGAAAACAAAAAAGTTTTCCATATAAAGACTTGTTTACACATCGGTCGTTTGTATGGCAGCTGTATGATATAGTGATCCGATCCGGATAAAACTTTTAAAAATCATGTATGGCTTAGTCAAATGGATAAATGTTGAATTCGGTTGCAATAGGTTGGAAAACAAAAAAATTTTCTATACAAAGACTTGTTTTTATATCGGTCGTTTGTATTGCAGCTATATGATATAGTGGTCTGATCCGGATAAAACTTTTAAAAATAATGTATGGCTATGTCAAATGGATAAATGTTGAATTCAGTTGCAATAGCTTGGAAAACAAAAAATTTTCCATACAAAGACTTGTTTTCAAATCGGTCGTTTGTATTGCAGCTATATGATATAGTCATTTGATCCGGATCAAACTTTTAACAATCATGTATGGCTATGTCAAATGAATAAATGTTGAATTCGGTTGCAATAGGTTGGAAAACAAAAAAATTTTCCATATAAAGACTTGTTTACACTTCGGTCGTTTGTATGGCAGCTATATGATATAGTAATCCGATCCGGATAAAACTTTGAAAAATCATGTATGGCTTAGTCAAATGGATAAATGTTGAATTCGGTTGCAATAGGTTGGAAAACAAAAAAATTTTTTATACAAAGACTTGTTTACACATCGGTCGTTTGTATGGCAGCTATATGATATAGTGATCCGATCCGGATAAAACTTTTAAAAATCATGTATGGCTATGTCAAATGGATAAATGTTTAATTCGATTGCAATAGGTTGGAAAACAAAAAAATTTTCCATACAAAGACTTGTTTAAAATTCGGTCGTTTGTATTGCAGCTATATGATATAGTGGTCCGATCCGGACCAAACTTTCACAAATCGTGTATGCCGATGTCAAATAAACAAATTTTGAATTCGGTTGCAATAGCTTGGAAAACAAACAAGTTTTCCATACAAAGACTTGTTTACACATCGGTCGTTTGTATGGCAGCTATATGATATAGTGATCCGATCCGGATAAAACTTTTAAAAATCATGTATGGCTATGTCAAATGGATAAATGTTGAATTCGGTTGCAATAGGTTGGAAAACAAAAAAATTTTCCATACAAAGACTTGTTTTCATATCGGTCGTTTGTATTGCAGCTATATGATATAGTCATTTGATCCGGATCAAACTTTTAAAAATCATGTATGGCTATGTCAAATGAATAAATGTTGAATTCGGTTGCAATAGGTTGGAAAACAAAAAAATTTTCCATATAAAGACTTGTTTACACTTCGGTCGTTTGTATGGCAGCTATATGATATAGTAATCCGATCCGGATAAAACTTTTAAAAATCATGTATGGCTTAGTCAAATGGATAAATGTTGAATTCGGTTGCAATAGGTTGGAAAACAAAAAAATTTTCTATACAAAGACTTGTTTTTATATCGGTCGTTTGTATTGCAGCTATATGATATAGTGGTCTGATCCGGATAAAACTTTTAAAAATCATGTATGGCTATGTCAAATGGATAAATGTTGAATTCAGTTGCAATAGCTTGGAAAACAAAAAAAATTTTCCATACAAAGACTTGTTTTCATATCGGTCGTTTGTATTGCAGCTATATGATATAGTGGTCCGATCCAGACCAAACTACCACAAATCGCGTATGCCGATGTCAAATAGATAAATGTTGAATACGGTTGCAATAACTTGAAAAACAAAAAAGTTTTCCATATAAAGACTTGTTTACACATCGGTCGTTTGTATGGCAGCTATATGATACAGTGATCCGATCCGGATAAAACTTTTAAAAATCATTTATGGCTATGTCAAATGGAAAAATGTTGAATTCGGTTGCAATAGGTTGGAAAACAAAAAAAATTTCATACAAAGACTTATTTTCATATCGGTCGTTTGTATTGCAGCTATATGATATAGTGGTCCGATCCGGATAAAAGTTTTAAAAATCATGTATGGCTATGTCAAATGGATAAATGTTGAATTCAGTTGCAATAGCTTGGAAAACAAAAAAATTTTCCATACAAAGATTTTTTTTTATATCGGTCGTTTGTATTGCAGCTATATGATATTGTGGTCCGATCCAGACCGAACTACCACAAGTCGCGTATGTCTATGTGAAATGGATAAATGTTGAATTCGGTTGCAATAGCGTGGAAAACAAAAAATTTTCCATATAAAGACTTGTAAAGATGTATGGCTATGTCAAATGGATAAATGTTGAATTCGGTTGCAATAGGTTGGAAAACAAAAAAATTTTCCATATAAAGACTTGTTTTCATATCGGTCGTTTGTATTGCAGCTATATGATATAGTCATTTGATCCGGATCAAACTTTTAAAAAATCATGTATGGCTTAGTCAAATGGATAAATGTTGAATTCGGTTGCAATAGCTTGAAAACAAAAAAGTTTTCCATACAAAGACTTGTTTTCATATCGGTCGTTTGTATTGCAGCTATATGATATAGTGGTCCGATCCAGACCAAACTACCACAAGTCGCGTATGTCTATGTGAAATGGATAAATGTTGAATTCGGTTGCAATAGCGTGGAAAACAAAAAAATTTTCCATATAAAGACTTGTCTACATATCGGTCGTTTGTATGGCAGCTATATGATATAGTGATGCGATCCGGTTAAAACTTTTTAAAATCGTGTATGGCTTGGTCAATTGAAAAAATGTTGAATTCGGTTGCAATAGCTTGGAAAACAAAAAAATTTCCATACAAGGACTTGATTTCATATCGGTCGTTTGTATTGCAGCTATATGATATAGTGATCCGATCCGGATAAAACTTTTAAAAATCATGTATGGCTATGTCAAATGGATAAATGTTGAATTCGGTTGCAATAGGTTGGAAAACAAAAAAATTTTCTATACAAAGACTTGATTTCATATCGGTCGTTTGTATTGCAGCTATATGATATAGTGATCCGATCCGGATAAAACTTTTAAAAATCATGTATGGCTATGTCAAATAGATAAATGTTGAATTCAGTTGCAATAGCTTGGAAAACAAAAAAATTTTCCATACAAAGACTTGTTTTCATATCGGTCGTTTGTATTGCAGCTATATGATATAGTGGTCCGATCCGGACCAAACTGCCACAAATCGTGTATGGCTATGTCAAATGGACAAATTTTGAATTCGGTTGCAATAGCTTGGAAAACAAAAAGTTTTTTATACAAAGACTTGTTTACACATCGGTCGTTTGTATGGCAGCTATATGATATAGTGATCCGATCCGGATAAAACTTTAAAAATCATGTATGGCTATGTCAAATGGATAAATATTTAATTCGATTGCAATAGGTTGGAAAACAAAAAAATTTTCCATACAAAGACTTGTTTTAAATTCGGTATATGATAAAGTGGTCCGATCCAGACCAAACTACCACAAATCGTGTATGGCTATGTCAAAAGGACAAATTTTGAATTCGGTTGCAATAGCTTAGCTAACAAAAAAAATTTCCATACAAGGACTTGTTTTCCTATCGGTCGTTTGTATTGCAGCTATATGATAGGTGGTCCGATCCGGACCAAACTTTCACAAATCGTGTATGCCAATGTCAAATAAACAAATTTTGAATTCGGTTGCAATAGCTTGGAAAACAAAAAAGTTTTCCATACAAAGACTTGTTTTCATATCGGTCGTTTGTATTGCAGCTATATGATATAGTGGTCCGATCCAGACCAAACTACCACAAATCGCGTATGGCTATATGAAATAGATAAATGTTGAATTCGGTTGCAATAGCGTGGAAAAACAAAAAAATTTTCCATATAAAGACTTGTTTACACATCGGTCGTTTGTATGGCAGCTATACGATATAGTGATCCGATCGGGATAAAACTTTTAAAAATCATGTATGGCTATGTCAAATGGATAAATGTTGAATTCGGTTGCAATAGGTTGGAAAACAAAAAATTTTCCATACAAAGACTTGTTTAAATATCGGTCGTTTGTATTGCAGCTATATGATATAGTGGTCCGATCCAGACCAAACTACTACAAATCGCGTATGGCAATATGAAAAAGAGAAATGTTGAATTCGGTTGCAATAGCTTGGAAAACAAAAAAATTTTCCATATAAAGACTTGTTTACACATCGGTCGTTTGTATGGCAGCTATATGATATAGTGATCCGATCCGGATAAAACTTTTAAAAATCATGTATGGCTATGTCAAATGGATAAATGTTGAATTCGGTTGCAATAGGTTGGAAAACAAAAAAATTTTCCATACAAAGACTTGTTTTCATATCGGTCGTTTGTATTGCAGCTATATGATATAGTGGTCCGATCCAGACCAAACTACCACAAATCGCGTACGCCGATGCCAAATAGATAAATGTTGAATTCGGTTGCAATAACTTGGAAAACAAAAAAGTTTTCCATATAAAGACTTGTTTACACATCGGTCGTTTGTATGGCAGCTGTATGATATAGTGATCCGATCCGGATAAAACTTTTAAAAATCATGTATGGCTTAGTCAAATGGATAAATGTTGAATTCGGTTGCAATAGGTTGGAAAACAAAAAAATTTTCTATACAAAGACTTGTTTTTATATCGGTCGTTTGTATTGCAGCTATATGATATAGTGGTCCGATCCGGATAAAACTTTTAAAAATAATGTATGGCTATGTCAAATGGATAAATGTTGAATTCAGTTGCAATAGCTTGGAAAACAAAAAAATTTTCCATACAAAGACTTGTTTTCAAATCGGTCGTTTGTATTGCAGCTATATGATATAGTCATTTGATCCGGATCAAACTTTTAACAATCATGTATGGCTATGTCAAATGAATAAATGTTGAATTCGGTTGCAATAGGTTGGAAAACAAAAAAATTTTCCATATAAAGACTTGTTTACACTTCGGTCGTTTGTATGGCAGCTATATGATATAGTAATCCGATCCGGATAAAACTTTGAAAAATCATGTATGGCTTAGTCAAATGGATAAATGTTGAATTCGGTTGCAATAGGTTGGAAAACAAAAAATTTTTTATACAAAGACTTGTTTACACATCGGTCGTTTGTATGGCAGCTATATGATATAGTGATCCGATCCGGATAAAACTTTTAAAAATCATGTATGGCTATGTCAAATGGATAAATGTTTAATTCGATTGCAATAGGTTGGAAAACAAAAAAATTTTCCATACAAAGACTTGTTTAAAATTCGGTCGTTTGTATTGCAGCTATATGATATAGTGGTCCGATCCGGACCAAACTTTCACAAATCGTGTATGCCGATGTCAAATAAACAAATTTTGAATTCGGTTGCAATAGCTTGGAAAACAAACAAGTTTTCCATACAAAGACTTGTTTACACATCGGTCGTTTGTATGGCAGCTATATGATATAGTGATCCGATCCGGATAAAACTTTTAAAAATCATGTATGGCTATGTCAAATGGATAAATGTTGAATTCGGTTGCAATAGGTTGGAAAACAAAAAAATTTTCCATACAAAGACTTGTTTTCATATCGGTCGTTTGTATTGCAGCTATATGATATAGTCATTTGATCCGGATCAAACTTTTAAAAATCATGTATGGCTATGTCAAATGAATAAATGTTGAATTCGGTTGCAATAGGTTGGAAAACAAAAAAATTTTCCATATAAAGACTTGTTTACACTTCGGTCGTTTGTATGGCAGCTATATGATATAGTAATCCGATCCGGATAAAACTTTTAAAAATCATGTATGGCTTAGTCAAATGGATAAATGTTGAATTCGGTTGCAATAGGTTGGAAAACAAAAAAATTTTCCATACAAAGACTTGTTTTTATATCGGTCGTTTGTATTGCAGCTATATGATATAGTGGTCTGATCCGGATAAAACTTTTAAAAATCATGTATGGCTATGTCAAATGGATAAATGTTGAATTCAGTTGCAATAGCTTGGAAAAACAAAAAAATTTTCCATACAAAGACTTGTTTTCATATCGGTCGTTTGTATTGCAGCTATATGATATAGTGGTCCGATCCAGACCAAACTACCACAAATCGCGTATGCCGATGTCAAATAGATAAATGTTGAATACGGTTGCAATAACTTGAAAACAAAAAAGTTTTCCATATAAAGACTTGTTTACACATCGGTCGTTTGTATGGCAGCTATATGATACAGTGATCCGATCCGGATAAAACTTTTAAAAATCATTTATGGCTATGTCAAATGGAAAAATGTTGAATTCGGTTGCAATAGGTTGGAAAACAAAAAAAATTTCATACAAAGACTTATTTTCATATCGGTCGTTTGTATTGCAGCTATATGATATAGTGGTCCGATCCGGATAAAAGTTTTAAAAATCATGTATGGCTATGTCAAATGGATAAATGTTGAATTCAGTTGCAATAGCTTGGAAAACAAAAAAATTTTCCATACAAAGATTTTTTTTTATATCGGTCGTTTGTATTGCAGCTATATGATATTGTGGTCCGATCCAGACCGAACTACCACAAGTCGCGTATGTCTATGTGAAATGGATAAATGTTGAATTCGGTTGCAATAGCGTGGAAAACAAAAAAATTTTCCATATAAAGACTTGTAAAGATGTATGGCTATGTCAAATGGATAAATGTTGAATTCGGTTGCAATAACTTGGAAAACAAAAAAGTTTTCCATATAAAGACTTGTTTACACATCGGTCGTTTGTATGGCAGCTGTATGATATAGTGATCCGATCCGGATAAAACTTTTAAAAATCATGTATGGCTTAGTCAAATGGATAAATGTTGAATTCGGTTGCAATAGGTTGGAAAACAAAAAAATTTTCTATACAAAGACTTGTTTTTATATCGGTCGTTTGTATTGCAGCTATATGATATAGTGGTCTGATCCGGATAAAACTTTTAAAAATAATGTATGGCTATGTCAAATGGATAAATGTTGAATTCAGTTGCAATAGCTTGGAAAACAAAAAAATTTTCCATACAAAGACTTGTTTTCAAATCGGTCGTTTGTATTGCAGCTATATGATATAGTCATTTGATCCGGATCAAACTTTTAACAATCATGTATGGCTATGTCAAATGAATAAATGTTGAATTCGGTTGCAATAGGTTGGAAAACAAAAAAATTTTCCATATAAAGACTTGTTTACACTTCGGTCGTTTGTATGGCAGCTATATGATATAGTAATCCGATCCGGATAAAACTTTGAAAAATCATGTATGGCTTAGTCAAATGGATAAATGTTGAATTCGGTTGCAATAGGTTGGAAAACAAAAATTTTTTATACAAAGACTTGTTTACACATCGGTCGTTTGTATGGCAGCTATATGATATAGTGATCCGATCCGGATAAAACTTTTAAAAATCATGTATGGCTATGTCAAATGGATAAATGTTTAATTCGATTGCAATAGGTTGGAAAACAAAAAAATTTTCCATACAAAGACTTGTTTAAAATTCGGTCGTTTGTATTGCAGCTATATGATATAGTGGTCCGATCCGGACCAAACTTTCACAAATCGTGTATGCCGATGTCAAATAAACAAATTTTGAATTCGGTTGCAATAGCTTGGAAAACAAACAAGTTTTCCATACAAAGACTTGTTTACACATCGGTCGTTTGTATGGCAGCTATATGATATAGTGATCCGATCCGGATAAAACTTTTAAAAATCATGTATGGCTATGTCAAATGGATAAATGTTGAATTCGGTTGCAATAGGTTGGAAAACAAAAAATTTTCCATACAAAGACTTGTTTTCATATCGGTCGTTTGTATTGCAGCTATATGATATAGTCATTTGATCCGGATCAAACTTTTAAAAATCATGTATGGCTATGTCAAATGAATAAATGTTGAATTCGGTTGCAATAGGTTGGAAAACAAAAAATTTTCCATATAAAGACTTGTTTACACTTCGGTCGTTTGTATGGCAGCTATATGATATAGTAATCCGATCCGGATAAAACTTTTAAAAATCATGTATGGCTTAGTCAAATGGATAAATGTTGAATTCGGTTGCAATAGGTTGGAAAACAAAAAAATTTTCTATACAAAGACTTGTTTTTATATCGGTCGTTTGTATTGCAGCTATATGATATAGTGGTCTGATCCGGATAAAACTTTTAAAAATCATGTATGGCTATGTCAAATGGATAAATGTTGAATTCAGTTGCAATAGCTTGGAAAACAAAAAAATTTTCCATACAAAGACTTGTTTTCATATCGGTCGTTTGTATTGCAGCTATATGATATAGTGGTCCGATCCAGACCAAACTACCACAAATCGCGTATGCCGATGTCAAATAGATAAATGTTGAATACGGTTGCAATAACTTGAAAAACAAAAAAGTTTTCCATATAAAGACTTGTTTACACATCGGTCGTTTGTATGGCAGCTATATGATACAGTGATCCGATCCGGATAAAACTTTTAAAAATCATTTATGGCTATGTCAAATGGAAAAATGTTGAATTCGGTTGCAATAGGTTGGAAAACAAAAAAAATTTCATACAAAGACTTATTTTCATATCGGTCGTTTGTATTGCAGCTATATGATATAGTGGTCCGATCCGGATAAAAGTTTTAAAAATCATGTATGGCTATGTCAAATGGATAAATGTTGAATTCAGTTGCAATAGCTTGGAAAACAAAAAAATTTTCCATACAAAGATTTTTTTTTATATCGGTCGTTTGTATTGCAGCTATATGATATTGTGGTCCGATCCAGACCGAACTACCACAAGTCGCGTATGTCTATGTGAAATGGATAAATGTTGAATTCGGTTGCAATAGCGTGGAAACAAAAAAATTTTCCATATAAAGACTTGTAAAGATGTATGGCTATGTCAAATGGATAAATGTTGAATTCGGTTGCAATAGGTTGGAAAACAAAAAAATTTTCCATATAAAGACTTGTTTTCATATCGGTCGTTTGTATTGCAGCTATATGATATAGTCATTTGATCCGGATCAAACTTTTAAAAATCATGTATGGCTTAGTCAAATGGATAAATGTTGAATTCGGTTGCAATAGCTTGGAAAACAAAAAAGTTTTCCATACAAAGACTTGTTTTCATATCGGTCGTTTGTATTGCAGCTATATGATATAGTGGTCCGATCCAGACCAAACTACCACAAGTCGCGTATGTCTATGTGAAATGGATAAATGTTGAATTCGGTTGCAATAGCGTGGAAAACAAAAAAATTTTCCATATAAAGACTTGTAAAGATGTATGGCTATGTCAAATGGATAAATGTTGAATTCGGTTGCAATAGCGTGGAAAACAAAAAAATTTTCCATATAAAGACTTGTTTTCATATCGGTCGTTTGTATGGCAGCTATATGATATAGTGATCCGATCCGGATAAAACTTTAAAAATCATGTATGGCTATGTCAAATGGATAAATGTTGAATTCGGTTGCAATAGGTTGGAAAACAAAAAATTTTCATACAAAGACTTGTTTTCATATCGGTCGTTTGTATTGCAGCTATATGATATAGTAGTCCGATCCGGATAAAACTTTTAAAAATCATGTATGGCTATGTCAAATGGATAAATGTTGAATTCGGTTGCAATAGGTTGGAAAACAAAAAATTTTCATACAAAGACTTGTTTTCATATCGGTCGTTTGTATTGCAGCTATATGATATAGTGGTCCGATCCGGATAAAAGTTTTAAAAATCATGTATGGCTATGTCAAATAGATAAATGTTGAATTGGGTTGCAATAGCTTGGAAAAGAAATGAATTGTCCATATAAAGACTTGTTTTCATATCGGTCGTTTGTATTGCAGCTATATGATATAGTCATTTGATCCGGATCAAACTTTTAAAAATCATGTACGGCTTAGTCAAATGGATAAATGTCGAATTCGGTTGCAATAGCTTGGAAAACAAAAAGTTTTCCATACAAAGACTTGTTTTCATATCGGTCGTTTGTATTGCAGCTATATGATATAGTGATCCGATCCAGACCAAACTACCACAAGTCGCGTATGTCTTTGTGAAATGGATAAATGTTGAATTCGGTTGCAATAGCGTGGAAAACAAAAAAATTTTCCATATAAAGACTTGTTTTCATATCGGTCGTTTGTATGGCAGCTATATGATATAGTGATCCGATCCGGATAAAACTTTAAAAAATCATGTATGGCTATGTCAAATGGATAAATGTTGAATTCGGTTGCAATAGGTTGGAAAACAAAAAAATTTTCATACAAAGACTTGTTTTCATATCGGTCGTTTGTATTGCAGCTATATGATATAGTGGTCCGATCCGAATAAAACTTTTAAAAATCATGTATGGCTATGTCAAATGGATAAATGTTGAATTCGGTTGCAATAGGTTGGAAAACAAAAAAATTTTCCATATAAAGACTTGTTTTCATATCGGTCGTTTGTATTGCAGCTATATGATATAGTCATTTGATCCGGATCAAACATTTAAAAATCATGTATGGCTTAGTCAAATGGATAAATGTTGAATTCGGTTGCAATAGCTTGGAAAACAAAAAAGTTTTCCATACAAAGACTTGTTTTCATATCGGTCGTTTGTATTGCAGCTATATGATATAGTGGTCCGATCCAGACCAAACTACCACAAGTCGCGTATGTCTATGTGAAATGGATAAATGTTGAATTCGGTTGCAATAGCGTGGAAAACAAAAAAATTTTCCATATAAAGACTTGTTTTCATATCGGTCGTTTGTATGGCAGCTATATGATATAGTGATCCGATCCGGATAAAACTTTTAAAAACCATGTATGGCTATGTCAAATGGATAAATGTTGAATTCGGTTGCAATAGGTTGGAAAACAAAAAAATTTTCATACAAAGACTTGTTTTCATATCGGTCGTTTGTATTGCAGCTATATGATATAGTGGTCCGATCCGGATAAAACTTTTAAAAATCATGTATGGCTATGTCAAATGGATAAATGTTGAATTCGGTTGCAATAGCGTGGAAAACAAAAAATTTTCATACAAAGACTTGTTTTCATATCGGTCGTTTGTATTGCAGCTATATGATATAGTGGTCCGATCCGGATAAAAGTTTTAAAAATCATGTATGGCTATGTCAAATGGATAAATGTTGAATTCAGTTGCAATAGCTTGGAAAACAAAAAAATTTTCCATATAAAGACTTGTTTACACATCGGTCGTTTGTATGGCAGCTTTATGATATAGTGATCCGATCCGGATAAAACTTTTAAAAATCATGTATGGCTATTTCAAATGGATAAATGTTGAATTCGGTTGCAATAGGTTGGAAAACAAAAAAATTTTCCATATAAAGACTTGTTTACACATCGGTCGTTTGTATGGCAGCTATATGATATAAGGATCCGATCCGGATAAAACTTTTAAAAATCATGTATGGCTATGTCAAATGGATAAATGTTGAATTCGGTTGCAATAGGTTGGAAAACAAAAAATTTTCATACAAAGACTTGTTTTCATATCGGTCGTTTGTATTGCAGCTATATGATATAATGCTCCGAACCGGACCAAACTTTAAGAACTCATGTATGGCTACGTCAAATGAATAAATGTTGAATTCGGTTGCAATAGCGTGGAAAACAAAAAAATTTTCCATATAAAGACTTGTTTACACATCGGTCGTTTGTATGGCAGCTATATGATATAGTGATCCGATCCGGATAAAACTTTTAAAAATCATGTATGGCTATTCCAAATGGATAAATGTTGAATTCGGTTGCAATAGGTTGGAAAACAAAAAAATTTTCCATACAAAGACTTGTTTTCATATCGGTCGTTTGTATTGCAGCTATATGATATAGTCATTTGATCCGGATCAAACTTTTAAAAATCATGTATGGCTATGTCAAATGAATAAATGTTGAATTCGGTTGCAATAGGTTGGAAAACAAAAAAATTTTCCATATAAAGACTTGTTTACACATCGGTCGTTTGTATGGCAGCTATATGATATATTGATCCGATCCGGATAAAACTTTTAAAAATCATGTATGGCTTAGTCAAATGGATAAATGTTGAATTCGGTTGCAATAGGTTGGAAAACAAAAAAATTTTCATACAAAGACTTGTTTTCATATCGGTCGTTTGTATTGCAGCTATATGATATAGTGGTCCGATCCGGATAAAAGTTTTAAAAATCATGTATGGCTATGTCGAATGGATAAATGTTGAATTCAGTTGCAATAGCTTGGAAAACAAAAAAATTTTCCATACAAAGACTTGTTTTCATATCGGTCGTTTGTATTGCAGCTATATGATATAGTAGTCCGATCCAGACCAAACTACTACAAATCGCGTATGCCGATGTCAAATAGATAAATGTTGTATTCGGTTGCAATAACTTGGAAAACAAAAAAATTTTCCATATAAAGACTTGTTTACACATCGGTCGTTTGTATGGCAGCTATATGATATAGTGATCCGATCCGGATAAAACTTTAAAAATCATGTATGGCTATGTCAAATGGATAAATGTTGAATTCGGTTGCAATAGCTTGGAAAACAAAAAATTTTCCATACAAAGACTTGTTTTCATATCGGTCGTTTGTATTGCAGCTATATGATATAATGGTCCGATCCAGACCAAACTACCACAAATCGCGTATGGCTATATGAAATAGATAAATGTTGAATTCGGTTGCAATAGCGTGGAAAACAAAAAAATTTTCCATATAAAGACTTGTTTACACATCGGTCGTTTGTATGGCAGCTATATGATATAGTGATCCGATCCGGATAAAACTTTTAAAAATCATGTATGGCTTAGTCAAATGGATAAATGTTGAATTCGGTTGCAATAGGTTTGAAAACAAAAAAATTTTCTATACAAAGACTTGTTTTTATATCGGTCGTTTGTATTGCAGCTATATGATATAGTGGTCCGATCCGGATAAAACTTTTAAAAATCATGTATGGCTATGTCAAATGGATAAATGTTGAATTCAGTTGCAATAGCTTGGAAAACAAAAAATTTTCCATACAAAGACTTGTTTACACTACGGTCGTTTGTATTGCAGCTATATGATATAGTGGTCCGATCCGGATAAAAGTTTTAAAACTCATGTATGGCTATGTCAAATGGATAAATGTTGAATTCAGTTGCAATAGCTTGGAAAACAAAAAAATTTTCCATACAAAGACTTGTTTTCATATCGGTCGTTTGTATTGCAGCTATATGATATAGTAGTCCGATCCAGACCAAACTACTACAAATCGCGTATGCCGATGTCAAATAGATAAATGTTGTATTCGGTTGCAATAACTTGGAAAACAAAAAAATTTTCCATACAAAGACTTGTTTTCATATCGGTCGTTTGTATTGCAGCTATATGATATAGTGGTCCGATCCGAATAAAACTTTTAAAAATCATGTATGGCTATGTCAAATGGATAAATGTTGAATTCGGTTGCAATAGGTTGGAAAACAAAAAAATTTTCCATATAAAGACTTGTTTTCATATCGGTCGTTTGTATTGCAGCTATATGATATAGTCATTTGATCCGGATCAAACTTTTAAAAATCATGTATGGCTTAGTCAAATGGATAAATGTTGAATTCGGTTGCAATAGCTTGGAAAACAAAAAAGTTTTCCATACAAAGACTTGTTTTCATATCGGTCGTTTGTATTGCAGCTATATGATATAGTGGTCCGATCCAGACCAAACTACCACAAGTCGCGTATGTCTATGTGAAATGGATAAATGTTGAATTCGGTTGCAATAGCGTGGAAAACAAAAAAATTTTCCATATAAAGACTTGTTTACACATCGGTCGTTTGTATGGCAGCTATATGATATAGTGATCCGATCCGGATAAAACTTTTAAAAATCATGTATGGCTTAGTCAAATGGATAAATGTTGAATTCGGTTGCAATAGGTTGGAAAACAAAAAATTTTCCATACAAAGACTTGTTTTCATATCGGTCGTTTGTATTGCAGCTATATGATATAGTCATTTGATCCGGATCAAACTTTTAAAAATCATGTATGGCTATGTCAAATGAATAAATGTTGAATTCGGTTGCAATAGGTTGGAAAACAAAAAAATTTTCCATATAAAGACTTGTTTACACATCGGTCGTTTGTATGGCAGCTATATGATATAGTGATCCGATCCGGATAAAACTTTTAAAAATCATGTATGGCTTAGTCAAATGGATAAATGTTGAATTCGGTTGCAATAGGTTGGAAAACAAAAAAATTTTCATACAAAGACTTGTTTTCATATCGGTCGTTTGTATTGCAGCTATATGATATAGTGGTCCGATCCGGATAAAAGTTTTAAAAATCATGTATGGCTATGTCGAATGGATAAATGTTGAATTCAGTTGCAATAGCTTGGAAAACAAAAAAATTTTCCATACAAAGACTTGTTTTCATATCGGTCGTTTGTATTGCAGCTATATGATATAGTAGTCCGATCCAGACCAAACTACTACAAATCGCGTATGCCGATGTCAAATAGATAAATGTTGTATTCGGTTGCAATAACTTGGAAAACAAAAAAATTTTCCATATAAAGACTTGTTTACACATCGGTCGTTTGTATGGCAGCTATATGATATAGTGATCCGATCCGGATAAAACTTTTAAAAATCATGTATGGCTATGTCAAATGGATAAATGTTGAATTCGGTTGCAATAGCTTGGAAAACAAAAAAATTTTCCATACAAAGACTTGTTTTCATATCGGTCGTTTGTATTGCAGCTATATGATATAATGGTCCGATCCAGACCAAACTACCACAAATCGCGTATGGCTATATGAAATAGATAAATGTTGAATTCGGTTGCAATAGCGTGGAAAACAAAAAAATTTTCCATATAAAGACTTGTTTACACATCGGTCGTTTGTATGGCAGCTATATGATATAGTGATCCGATCCGGATAAAACTTTTAAAAATCATGTATGGCTTAGTCAAATGGATAAATGTTGAATTTGGTTGCAATAGGTTGGAAAACAAAAAAATTTTCTATACAAAGACTTGTTTTTATATCGGTCGTTTGTATTGCAGCTATATGATATAGTGGTCCGATCCGGATAAAACTTTTAAAAATCATGTATGGCTATGTCAAATGGATAAATGTTGAATTCAGTTGCAATAGCTTGGAAAACAAAAAAATTTTCCATACAAAGACTTGTTTACACTACGGTCGTTTGTATTGCAGCTATATGATATAGTGGTCCGATCCGGATAAAAGTTTTAAAACTCATGTATGGCTATGTCAAATGGATAAATGTTGAATTCAGTTGCAATAGCTTGGAAAACAAAAAAATTTTCCATACAAAGACTTGTTTTCATATCGATCGTTTGTATTGCAGCTATATGATATAGTAGTCCGATCCAGACCAAACTACTACAAATCGCGTATGCCGATGTCAAATAGATAAATGTTGTATTCGGTTGCAATAACTTGGAAAACAAAAAATTTTCCATACAAAGACTTGTTTTCATATCGGTCGTTTGTATTGCAGCTATATGATATAGTGGTCCGATCCGAATAAAACTTTTAAAAATCATGTATGGCTATGTCAAATGGATAAATGTTGAATTCGGTTGCAATAGGTTGGAAAACAAAAAATTTTCCATATAAAGACTTGTTTTCATATCGGTCGTTTGTATTGCAGCTATATGATATAGTCATTTGATCCGGATCAAACTTTTAAAAATCATGTATGGCTTAGTCAAATGGATAAATGTTGAATTCGGTTGCAATAGCTTGGAAAACAAAAAAGTTTTCCATACAAAGACTTGTTTTCATATCGGTCGTTTGTATTGCAGCTATATGATATAGTGGTCCGATCCAGACCAAACTACCACAAGTCGCGTATGTCTATGTGAAATGGATAAATGTTGAATTCGGTTGCAATAGCGTGGAAAACAAAAAAATTTTCCATATAAAGACTTGTTTTCATATCGGTCGTTTGTATGGCAGCTATATGATATAGTGATCCGATCCGGATAAAACTTTTAAAAACCATGTATGGCTATGTCAAATGGATAAATTTTGAATTCGGTTGCAATAGGTTGGAAAACAAAAAATTTTCATACAAAGACTTGTTTTCATATCGGTCGTTTGTATTGCAGCTATATGATATAGTGGTCCGATCCGGATAAAACTTTTAAAAATCATGTATGGCTATGTCAAATGGATAAATGTTGAATTCGGTTGCAATAGGTTGGAAAACAAAAAAAATTTTCATACAAAGACTTGTTTTCATATCGGTCGTTTGTATTGCAGCTATATGATATAGTGGTCCGATCCGGATAAAAGTTTTAAAAATCATGTATGGCTATGTCAAATGGATAAATGTTGAATTCAGTTGCAATAGCTTGGAAAACAAAAAAATTTTCCATATAAAGACTTGTTTACACATCGGTCGTTTGTATGGCAGCTTTATGATATAGTGATCCGATCCGGATAAAACTTTTAAAAATCATGTATGGCTATTTCAAATGGATAAATGTTGAATTCGGTTGCAATAGGTTGGAAAACAAAAAAATTTTCCATATAAAGACTTGTTTACACATCGGTCGTTTGTATGGCAGCTATATGATATAGTGATCCGATCCGGATAAAACTTTTAAAAATCATGTATGGCTATGTCAAATGGATAAATGTTGAATTCGGTTGCAATAGGTTGGAAAACAAAAAAATTTTCATACAAAGACTTGTTTTCATATCGGTCGTTTGTATTGCAGCTATATGATATAATGCTCCGAACCGGACCAAACTTTAAGAACTCATGTATGGCTACGTCAAATGAATAAATGTTGAATTCGGTTGCAATAGCGTGGAAAACAAAAAAATTTTCCATATAAAGACTTGTTTACACATCGGTCGTTTGTATGGCAGCTATATGATATAGTGATCCGATCCGGATAAAACTTTTAAAAATCATGTATGGCTATTTCAAATGGATAAATGTTGAATTCGGTTGCAATAGGTTGGAAAACAAAAAAATTTTCCATACAAAGACTTGTTTTAAATTCGGTATATGATAAAGTGGTCCGATCCAGACCAAACTACCACAAATCGTGTATGGCTATGTCAAAAGGACAAATTTTGAATTCGGTTGCAATAGCTTAGCTAACAAAAAAAAATTCCATACAAGGACTTGTTTTCCTATCGGTCGTTTGTATTGCAGCTATATGATAGGTGGTCCGATCCGGACCAAACTTTCACAAATCGTGTATGCCAATGTCAAATAAACAAATTTTGAATTCGGTTGCAATAGCTTGGAAAACAAAAAAGTTTTCCATACAAAGACTTGTTTTCATATCGGTCGTTTGTATTGCAGCTATATGATATAGTGGTCCGATCCAGACCAAACTACCACAAATCGCGTATGGCTATATGAAATAGATAAATGTTGAATTCGGTTGCAATAGCGTGGAAAACAAAAAAATTTTCCATATAAAGACTTGTTTACACATCGGTCGTTTGTATGGCAGCTATATGATATAGTGATGCGATCCGGATAAAACTTTTAAAAATCGTGTATGGCTTGGTCAATTGAAAAAATGTTGAATTCGGTTGCAATAGCTTGGAAAACAAAAAAATTTCCATACAGGGACTTGTTTTCGTAACGGTCGTTTGTATGGCAGCTATATGATATAGTCATTTGATCCGGATCAAACTTTTAAAAATCATGTATGTCTATGTCAAATGGATAAATGTTGAATTCGGCTGCAATAGGTTGGAAAACAAAAAAATTTTTCTATACAAAGACTTGTTTTTATATCGGTCGTTTGTATTGCAGCTATATGATAAAGTGGTCCGATCCAGACCAAACTACCACAAATCGTGTATGGCTATGTCAAATAGATAAATGTTGAATTCGGTTGCAATAGTTGGAAAACAAAAAAATTTTCCATATAAAGACTTGTCTACATATCGGTCGTTTGTATGGCAGCTATATGATATAGTGATGCGATCCGGTTAAAACTTTTTAAAATCGTGTATGGCTTGGTCAATTAAAAAAATGTTGAATTCGGTTGCAATAGCTTGGAAAACAAAAAAATTTCCATACAAGGACTTGATTTCATATCGGTCGTTTGTATTGCAGCTATATGATATAGTGATCCGATCCGGATAAAACTTTTAAAAATCATGTAGTGCTATGTCAAATGGATAAATGTTGAATTCGGTTGCAATAGGTTGGAAAACAAAAAAATTTTCTATACAAAGACTTGTTTTCATATCGGTCGTTTGTATTGCAGCTATATGATATAGTGGTCCGATCCAGACCAAACTACCACAAATCGCGTATGGCTATATGAAATAGATAAATGTTGAATTCGGTTGCAATAGCGTGGAAAACAAAAAAATTTTCCATATAAAGACTTGTTTACACATCGGTCGTTTGTATGGCAGCTATATGATATAGTCATTTGATCCGGATCAAACTTTTAAAAATCATGTATGTCTATGTCAAATGGATAAATGTTGAATTCGGCTGCAATAGGTTGGAAAACAAAAAAATTTTTCTATACAAAGACTTGTTTTTATATCGGTCGTTTGTATTGCAGCTATATGATAAAGTGGTCCGATCCAGACCAAACTACCACAAATCGTGTATGGCTATGTCAAATAGATAAATGTTGAATTCGGTTGCAATAGTTGGAAAACAAAAAAATTTTCCATATAAAGACTTGTCTACATATCGGTCGTTTGTATGGCAGCTATATGATATAGTGATGCGATCCGGTTAAAACTTTTTAAAATCGTGTATGGCTTGGTCAATTAAAAAAATGTTGAATTCGGTTGCAATAGCTTGGAAAACAAAAAAAATTTCCATACAAGGACTTGATTTCATATCGGTCGTTTGTATTGCAGCTATATGATATAGTGATCCGATCCGGATAAAACTTTTAAAAATCATGTAGTGCTATGTCAAATGGATAAATGTTGAATTCGGTTGCAATAGGTTGGAAAACAAAAAAATTTTCTATACAAAGACTTGTTTTCATATCGGTCGTTTGTATTGCAGCTATATGATATAGTGGTCCGATCCAGACCAAACTACCACAAATCGCGTATGGCTATATGAAATAGATAAATGTTGAATTCGGTTGCAATAGCGTGGAAAACAAAAAAATTTTCCATATAAAGACTTGTTTACACATCGGTCGTTTGTATGGCAGCTATATGATATAGTGATCCGATCCGGAATAAACTTTTAAAAATCATGTATGGCTATGTCAAACGAATAAATGTTGAATTCGGTAGCAAAAGGTTAGAAAACAAAAAAATTTTCCATACAAAGACTTGTTTTCATATCGGTCGTTTGTATGGCAGCTATATGATATAGTGGTCCGATCCAGACCAAACTACCACAAATCGCGTACGCCGATGCCAAATAGATAAATGTTGAATTCGGTTGCAATAACTTGGAAAACAAAAAAGTTTTCCATATAAAGACTTGTTTACACATCGGTCGTTTGTATGGCAGCTGTATGATATAGTGATCCGATCCGGATAAAACTTTTAAAAATCATGTATGGCTTAGTCAAATGGATAAATGTTGAATTCGGTTGCAATAGGTTGGAAAACAAAAAAATTTTCTATACAAAGACTTGTTTTTATATCGGTCGTTTGTATTGCAGCTATATGATAAAGTGGTCCGATCCAGACCAAACTACCACAAATCGTGTATGGCTATGTCAAATAGATAAATGTTGAATTCGGTTGCAATAGTTGGAAAACAAAAAAATTTTCCATATAAAGACTTGTCTACATATCGGTCGTTTGTATGGCAGCTATATGATATAGTGATGCGATCCGGTTAAAACTTTTTAAAATCGTGTATGGCTT
This sequence comes from Drosophila merina, assembly GCA_035047645.1. NCBI lineage: Eukaryota > Metazoa > Arthropoda > Insecta > Diptera > Drosophilidae > Drosophila > Drosophila merina. The sequence continues at coordinate 1,938,715 of JAWNPH010000076.1, read as the reverse complement.
GGTCAATTGAAAAAATGTTGAATTCGGTTGCAATAGCTTGGAAAACAAATAAAATTTCCATACAAGGACTTGATTTCATATCGGTCGTTTGTATTGCAGCTATATGATATAGTGATCCGATCCGGATAAAACTTTTAAAAATCATGTATGGCTATGTCAAATGGATAAATGTTGAATTCGGTTGCAATAGGTTGGAAAACAAAAAAATTTTCTATACAAAGACTTGATTTCATATCGGTCGTTTGTATTGCAGCTATATGATATAGTGATCCGATCCGGATAAAACTTTTAAAAATCATGTATGGCTATGTCAAATAGATAAATGTTGAATTCAGTTGCAATAGCTTGGAAAACAAAAAAATTTTCCATACAAAGACTTGTTTTCATATCGGTCGTTTGTATTGCAGCTATATGATATAGTGGTCCGATCCGGACCAAACTGCCACAAATCGTGTATGGCTATGTCAAATGGACAAATTTTGAATTCGGTTGCAATAGCTTGGAAAACAAAAAGTTTTTTATACAAAGACTTGTTTACACATCGGTCGTTTGTATGGCAGCTATATGATATAGTGATCCGATCCGGATAAAACTTTAAAAATCATGTATGGCTATGTCAAATGGATAAATATTTAATTCGATTGCAATAGGTTGGAAAACAAAAAAATTTTCCATACAAAGACTTGTTTTAAATTCGGTATATGATAAAGTGGTCCGATCCAGACCAAACTACCACAAATCGTGTATGGCTATGTCAAAAGGACAAATTTTGAATTCGGTTGCAATAGCTTAGCTAACAAAAAAAAATTCCATACAAGGACTTGTTTTCCTATCGGTCGTTTGTATTGCAGCTATATGATAGGTGGTCCGATCCGGACCAAACTTTCACAAATCGTGTATGCCAATGTCAAATAAACAAATTTTGAATTCGGTTGCAATAGCTTGGAAAACAAAAAAGTTTTCCATACAAAGACTTGTTTTCATATCGGTCGTTTGTATTGCAGCTATATGATATAGTGGTCCGATCCAGACCAAACTACCACAAATCGCGTATGGCTATATGAAATAGATAAATGTTGAATTCGGTTGCAATAGCGTGGAAAACAAAAAAATTTTCCATATAAAGACTTGTTTACACATCGGTCGTTTGTATGGCAGCTATATGATATAGTGAACCGATCGGGATAAAACTTTTAAAAATCATGTATGGCTATGTCAAATGGATAAATGTTGAATTCGGTTGCAATAGGTTGGAAAACAAAAAAATTTTCCATACAAAGACTTGTTTAAATATCGGTCGTTTGTATTGCAGCTATATGATATAGTGGTCCGATCCAGACCAAACTACCACAAATCGCGTATGGCAATATGAAAAAGAGAAATGTTGAATTCGGTTGCAATAGCTTGGAAAACAAAAAATTTTCCATATAAAGACTTGTTTACACATCGGTCGTTTGTATGGCAGCTATATGATATAGTGATCCGATCCGGATAAAACTTTTAAAAATCATGTATGGCTATGTCAAATGGATAAATGTTGAATTCGGTTGCAATAGGTTGGAAAACAAAAAAATTTTCCATACAAAGACTTGTTTTCATATCGGTCGTTTGTATTGCAGCTATATGATATAGTGGTCCGATCCAGACCAAACTACCACAAATCGCGTACGCCGATGCCAAATAGATAAATGTTGAATTCGGTTGCAATAACTTGGAAAACAAAAAAGTTTTCCATATAAAGACTTGTTTACACATCGGTCGTTTGTATGGCAGCTGTATGATATAGTGATCCGATCCGGATAAAACTTTTAAAAATCATGTATGGCTTAGTCAAATGGATAAATGTTGAATTCGGTTGCAATAGGTTGGAAAACAAAAAAATTTTCTATACAAAGACTTGTTTTTATATCGGTCGTTTGTATTGCAGCTATATGATATAGTGGTCTGATCCGGATAAAACTTTTAAAAATAATGTATGGCTATGTCAAATGGATAAATGTTGAATTCAGTTGCAATAGCTTGGAAAACAAAAAAATTTTCCATACAAAGACTTGTTTTCAAATCGGTCGTTTGTATTGCAGCTATATGATATAGTCATTTGATCCGGATCAAACTTTTAAAAATCATGTATGGCTATGTCAAATGAATAAATGTTGAATTCGGTTGCAATAGGTTGGAAAACAAAAAAATTTTCCATATAAAGACTTGTTTACACTTCGGTCGTTTGTATGGCAGCTATATGATATAGTAATCCGATCCGGATAAAACTTTTAAAAATCATGTATGGCTTAGTCAAATGGATAAATGTTGAATTCGGTTGCAATAGGTTGGAAAACAAAAAAATTTTCCATACAAAGACTTGTTTAAAATTCGGTCGTTTGTATTGCAGCTATATGATATAGTGGTCCGATCCGGACCAAACTTTCACAAATCGTGTATGCCGATGTCAAATAAACAAATTTTGAATTCGGTTGCAATAGCTTGGAAAACAAACAAGTTTTCCATACAAAGACTTGTTTACACATCGGTCGTTTGTATGGCAGCTATATGATATAGTGATCCGATCCGGATAAAACTTTTAAAAATCATGTATGGCTATGTCAAATGGATAAATGTTGAATTCGGTTGCAATAGGTTGGAAAACAAAAAAATTTTCCATACAAAGACTTGTTTTCATATCGGTCGTTTGTATTGCAGCTATATGATATAGTCATTTGATCCGGATCAAACTTTTAAAAATCATGTATGGCTATGTCAAATGAATAAATGTTGAATTCGGTTGCAATAGGTTGGAAAACAAAAAAATTTTCCATATAAAGACTTGTTTACACTTCGGTCGTTTGTATGGCAGCTATATGATATAGTAATCCGATCCGGATAAAACTTTTAAAAATCATGTATGGCTTAGTCAAATGGATAAATGTTGAATTCGGTTGCAATAGGTTGGAAAACAAAAAAATTTTCTATACAAAGACTTGTTTTTATATCGGTCGTTTGTATTGCAGCTATATGATATAGTGGTCCGATCCGGATAAAAGTTTTAAAAATCATGTATGGCTATGTCAAATGGATAAATGTTGAATTCAGTTGCAATAGCTTGGAAAACAAAAAATTTTCCATACAAAGACTTGTTTTCATATCGGTCGTTTGTATTGCAGCTATATGATATAGTGGTCCGATCCAGACCAAACTACCACAAATCGCGTATGCCGATGTCAAATAGATAAATGTTGAATACGGTTGCAATAACTTGGAAAACAAAAAAGTTTTCCATATAAAGACTTGTTTACACATCGGTCGTTTGTATGGCAGCTATATGATACAGTGATCCGATCCGGATAAAACTTTTAAAAATCATTTATGGCTATGTCAAATGGAAAAATGTTGAATTCGGTTGCAATAGGTTGGAAAACAAAAAAAATTTCATACAAAGACTTATTTTCATATCGGTCGTTTGTATTGCAGCTATATGATATAGTGGTCCGATCCGGATAAAAGTTTTAAAAATCATGTATGGCTATGTCAAATGGATAAATGTTGAATTCAGTTGCAACAGCTTGGAAAACAAAAAAATTTTCCATACAAAGATTTTTTTTTATATCGGTCGTTTGTATTGCAGCTATATGATATTGTGGTCCGATCCAGACCGAACTACCACAAGTCGCGTATGTCTATGTGAAATGGATAAATGTTGAATTCGGTTGCAATAGCGTGGAAAACAAAAAAATTTTCCATATAAAGACTTGTAAAGATGTATGGCTATGTCAAATGGATAAATGTTGAATTCGGTTGCAATAGGTTGGAAAACAAAAAAATTTTCCATATAAAGACTTGTTTTCATATCGGTCGTTTGTATTGCAGCTATATGATATAGTCATTTGATCCGGATCAAACTTTTAAAAATCATGTATGGCTTAGTCAAATGGATAAATGTCGAATTCGGTTGCAATAGCTTGGAAAACAAAAAAGTTTTCCATACAAAGACTTGTTTTCATATCGGTCGTTTGTATTGCAGCTATATGATATAGTGATCCGATCCAGACCAAACTACCACAAGTCGCGTATGTCTATGTGAAATGGATAAATGTTGAATTCGGTTGCAATAGCGTGGAAAACAAAAAAATTTTCCATATAAAGACTTGTTTTCATATCGGTTCAGTTGCAATAGCTTGGAAAACAAAAAAATTTTCCATACAAAGATTTTTTTTTATATCGGTCGTTTGTATTGCAGCTATATGATATTGTGGTCCGATCCAGACCGAACTACCACAAGTCGCGTATGTCTATGTGAAATGGATAAATGTTGAATTCGGTTGCAATAGCGTGGAAAACAAAAAAATTTTCCATATAAAGACTTGTTTTCATATCGGTCGTTTGTATGGCAGCTATATGATATAGTGATCCGATCCGGATAAAACTTTTAAAAATCATGTATGGCTATGTCAAATGGATAAATGTTGAATTCGGTTGCAATAGGTTGGAAAACAAAAAAATTTTCATACAAAGACTTGTTTTCATATCGGTCGTTTGTATTGCAGCTATATGATATTGTGGTCCGATCCAGACCGAACTACCACAAGTCGCGTATGTCTATGTGAAATGGATAAATGTTGAATTCGGTTGCAATAGCGTGGAAAACAAAAAAATTTTCCATATAAAGACTTGTAAAGATGTATGGCTATGTCAAATGGATAAATGTTGAATTCGGTTGCAATAGGTTGGAAAACAAAAAAATTTTCCATATAAAGACTTGTTTTCATATCGGTCGTTTGTATTGCAGCTATATGATATAGTCATTTGATCCGGATCAAACTTTTAAAAATCATGTATGGCTTAGTCAAATGGATAAATGTCGAATTCGGTTGCAATAGCTTGGAAAACAAAAAAGTTTTCCATACAAAGACTTGTTTTCATATCGGTCGTTTGTATTTCAGCTATATGATATAGTGATCCGATCCAGACCAAACTACCACAAGTCGCGTATGTCTATGTGAAATGGATAAATGTTGAATTCGGTTGCAATAGCGTGGAAAACAAAAAAATTTTCCATATTAAGACTTGTTTTCATATCGGTTCAGTTGCAATAGCTTGGAAAACAAAAAAATTTTCCATACAAAGATTTTTTTTTATATCGGTCGTTTGTATTGCAGCTATATGATATTGTGGTCCGATCCAGACCGAACTACCACAAGTCGCGTATGTCTATGTGAAATGGATAAATGTTGAATTCGGTTGCAATAGCGTGGAAAACAAAAAAATTTTCCATATAAAGACTTGTTTTCATATCGGTCGTTTGTATGGCAGCTATATGATATAGTGATCCGATCCGGATAAAACTTTTAAAAATCATGTATGGCTATGTCAAATGGATAAATGTTGAATTCGGTTGCAATAGGTTGGAAAACAAAAAAATTTTCATACAAAGACTTGTTTTCATATCGGTCGTTTGTATTGCAGCTATATGATATAGTGGTCCGATCCAGACCAAACTACCACAAGTCGCGTATGTCTATGTGAAATGGATAAATGTTGAATTCGGTTGCAATAGCGTGGAAAACAAAAAAATTTTCCATATAAAGACTTGTTTTCATATCGGTCGTTTGTATGGCAGCTATATGATATAGTGATCCGATCCGGATAAAACTTTTAAAAATCATGTATGGCTATGTCAAATGGATAAATGTTGAATTCGGTTGCAATAGGTTGGAAAACAAAAAAATTTTCATACAAAGACTTGTTTTCATATCGGTCGTTTGTATTGCAGCTATATGATATAGTGGTCCGATCCAGACCAAACTACCACAAGTCGCGTATGGCTATGTCACATGGATAAATGTTGAATTCGGTTGCAATAGGTTGGAAAACAAAAAAATTTTCATACAAAGACTTGTTTTCATATCGGTCGTTTGTATTGCAGCTATATGATATAGCGGTCCGATCCGGATAAAACTTTTAAAAATCATGTATGGCTATGTCAAATGGATAAATGTTGAATTCGGTTGCAATAGGTTGGAAAACAAAAAAATTTTCCATATAAAGACTTGTTTTCATATCGGTCGTTTGTATTGCAGCTATATGATATAGTCATTTGATCCGGATCAAACTTTTAAAAATCATGTATGGCTAATTCGGTTGCAATAGCTTGGAAAATAAAAAGTTTTCCATACAAAGACTTGTTTTCATATCGGTCGTTTGTATGGCAGCTATATGATATAGTGGTCCGATCCAGACCAAACTACCACAAGTCGCGTATGTCTATGTGAAATGGATAAATGTTGAATTCGGTTGCAATAGCGTGGAAAACAAAAAAATTTTCCATATAAAGACTTGTTTTCATATCGGTCGTTTGTATGGCAGCTATATGATATAGTGATCCGATCCGGATAAAACTTTTAAAAATCATGTATGGCTATGTCAAATGGATAAATGTTGAATTCGGTTGCAATAGGTTGGAAAACAAAAAAATTTTCATACAAAGACTTGTTTTCATATCGGTCGTTTGTATTGCAGCTATATGATATAGTGGTCCGATCCGAATAAAACTTTTAAAAATCATGTATGGCTATGTCAAATGGATAAATGTTGAATTCGGTTGCAATAGGTTGGAAAACAAAAAAATTTTCCATATAAAGACTTGTTTTCATATCGGTCGTTTGTATGGCAGCTATATGATATAGTGGTCCGATCCGGATCAAACTTTTAAAAATCATGTATGGCTTAGTCAAATGAATAAATGTTGAATTCGGTTGCAATAGCTTGGAAAATAAAAAGTTTTCCATACAAAGACTTGTTTTCATATCGGTCGTTTGTATGGCACCTATATGATATAGTGGGCCGATCCAGACCAAACTACCACAAGTCGCGTATGTCTATGTGAAATGGATAAATGTTGAATTCGGTTGCAATAGCGTGGAAAACAAAAAAAATTTCCATATAAAGACTTGTTTTCATATCGGTCGTTTGTATGGCAGCTATATGATATAGTAATCCGATCCGGATAAAACTTTTAAAAATCATGTATGGCTATGTCAAATGGATAAATGTTGAATTCGGTTGCAATAGGTTGGAAAACAAAAAATTTTCATACAAAGACTTGTTTTCATATCGGTCGTTTGTATTGCAGCTATATGATATAGTAGTCCGATCCGGATAAAACTTTTAAAAATCATGTATGGCTATGTCAAATGGATAAATGTTGAATTCGGTTGCAATAGGTTGGAAAACAAAAAAATTTTCATACAAAGACTTGTTTTCATATCGGTCGTTTGTATTGCAGCTATATGATATAGTGGTCCGATCCGGATAAAAGTTTTAAAAATCATGTATGGCTATGTCAAATAGATAAATGTTGAATTCGGTTGCAATAGCTTGGAAAAGAAAAGAATTGTCCATATAAAGACTTGTTTTCATATCGGTCGTTTGTATTGCAGCTATATGATATAGTCATTTGATCCGGATCAAACTTTTAAAAATCATGTACGGCTTAGTCAAATGGATAAATGTCGAATTCGGTTGCAATAGCTTGGAAAACAAAAAGTTTTCCATACAAAGACTTGTTTTCATATCGGTCGTTTGTATTGCAGCTATATGATATAGTGATCCGATCCAGACCAAACTACCACAAGTCGCGTATGTCTTTGTGAAATGGATAAATGTAGAATTCGGTTGCAATAGCGTGGAAAACAAAAAAATTTTCCATATAAAGACTTGTTTTCATATCGGTCGTTTGTATGGCAGCTATATGATATAGTGATCCGATCCGGATAAAACTTTTAAAAATCATGTATGGCTATGTCAAATGGATAAATGTTGAATTCGGTTGCAATAGGTTGGAAAACAAAAAAATTTTCATACAAAGACTTGTTTTCATATCGGTCGTTTGTATTGCAGCTATATGATATAGTGGTCCGATCCGAATAAAACTTTTAAAAATCATGTATGGCTATGTCAAATGGATAAATGTTGAATTCGGTTGCAATAGGTTGGAAAACAAAAAAATTTTCCATATAAAGACTTGTTTTCATATCGGTCGTTTGTATTGCAGCTATATGATATAGTCATTTGATCCGGATCAAACTTTTAAAAAATCATGTATGGCTTAGTCAAATGGATAAATGTTGAATTCGGTTGCAATAGCTTGGAAAACAAAAAAGTTTTCCATACAAAGACTTGTTTTCATATCGGTCGTTTGTATTGCAGCTATATGATATAGTGGTCCGATCCAGACCAAACTACCACAAGTCGCGTATGTCTATGTGAAATGGATAAATGTTGAATTCGGTTGCAATAGCGTGGAAAACAAAAAAATTTTCCATATAAAGACTTGTTTTCATATCGGTCGTTTGTATGGCAGCTATATGATATAGTGATCCGATCCGGATAAAACTTTTAAAAACCATGTATGGCTATGTCAAATGGATAAATGTTGAATTCGGTTGCAATAGGTTGGAAAACAAAAAAATTTTCATACAAAGACTTGTTTTCATATCGGTCGTTTGTATTGCAGCTATATGATATAGTGGTCCGATCCGGATAAAACTTTTAAAAATCATGTATGGCTATGTCAAATGGATAAATGTTGAATTCGGTTGCAATAGCGTGGAAAACAAAAAAATTTTCATACAAAGACTTGTTTTCATATCGGTCGTTTGTATTGCAGCTATATGATATAGTGGTCCGATCCGGATAAAAGTTTTAAAAATCATGTATGGCTATGTCAAATGGATAAATGTTGAATTCAGTTGCAATAGCTTGGAAAACAAAAAAATTTTCCATATAAAGACTTGTTTACACATCGGTCGTTTGTATGGCAGCTTTATGATATAGTGATCCGATCCGGATAAAACTTTTAAAAATCATGTATGGCTATTTCAAATGGATAAATGTTGAATTCGGTTGCAATAGGTTGGAAAACAAAAAAATTTTCCATATAAAGACTTGTTTACACATCGGTCGTTTGTATGGCAGCTATATGATATAGTGATCCGATCCGGATAAAACTTTTAAAAATCATGTATGGCTATGTCAAATGGATAAATGTTGAATTCGGTTGCAATAGGTTGGAAAACAAAAAAATTTTCATACAAAGACTTGTTTTCATATCGGTCGTTTGTATTGCAGCTATATGATATAGTCATTTGATCCGGATCAAACTTTTAAAAATCATGTATGGCTATGTCAAATGAATAAATGTTGAATTCGGTTGCAATAGGTTGGAAAACAAAAAATTTTCCATATAAAGACTTGTTTACACATCGGTCGTTTGTATGGCAGCTATATGATATAGTGATCCGATCCGGATAAAACTTTTAAAAATCATGTATGGCTATGTCAAATGGATAAATGTTGAATTCGGTTGCAATAGGTTGGAAAACAAAAAAATTTTCATACAAAGACTTGTTTTCATATCGGTCGTTTGTATTGCAGCTATATGATATAGTGGTCCGATCCGGATAAAAGTTTTAAAAATCATGTATGGCTATGTCAAATGGAAAAATGTTGAATTCAGTTGCAATAGCTTGGAAAACAAAAAATTTTCCATACAAAGACTTGTTTTCATATCGGTCGTTTGTATTGCAGCTATATGATATAGTAGTCCGATCCAGACCAAACTACTACAAATCGCGTATGCCGATGTCAAATAGATAAATGTTGTATTCGGTTGCAATAACTTGGAAAACAAAAAAAATTTTCCATATAAAGACTTGTTTACACATCGGTCGTTTGTATGGCAGCTATATGATATAGTGATCCGATCCGGATAAAACTTTTAAAAATCATGTATGGCTATGTCAAATGGATAAATGTTGAATTCGGTTGCAATAGCTTGGAAAACAAAAAAATTTTCCATACAAAGACTTGTTTTCATATCGGTCGTTTGTATTGCAGCTATATGATATAATGGTCCGATCCAGACCAAACTACCACAAATCGCGTATGGCTATATGAAATAGATAAATGTTGAATTCGGTTGCAATAGCGTGGAAAACAAAAAAATTTTCCATATAAAGACTTGTTTACACATCGGTCGTTTGTATGGCAGCTATATGATATAGTGATCCGATCCGGATAAAACTTTTAAAAATCATGTATGGCTTAGTCAAATGGATAAATGTTGAATTCGGTTGCAATAGGTTGGAAAACAAAAAAATTTTCTATACAAAGACTTGTTTTTATATCGGTCGTTTGTATTGCAGCTATATGATATAGTGGTCCGATCCGGATAAAACTTTTAAAAATCATGTATGGCTATGTCAAATGGATAAATGTTGAATTCAGTTGCAATAGCTTGGAAAACAAAAAATTTTCCATACAAAGACTTGTTTACACTACGGTCGTTTGTATTGCAGCTATATGATATAGTGGTCCGATCCGGATAAAAGTTTTAAAACTCATGTATGGCTATGTCAAATGGATAAATGTTGAATTCAGTTGCAATAGCTTGGAAAACAAAAAAAATTTTCCATACAAAGACTTGTTTTCATATCGGTCGTTTGTATGGCAGCTATATGATATAGTAGTCCGATCCAGACCAAACTACTACAAATCGCGTGTGCCGATGTCAAATAGATAAATGTTGTATTCGGTTGCAATAACTTGGAAAACAAAAAAATTTTCCATACAAAGACTTGTTTTCATATCGGTCGTTTGTATTGCAGCTATATGATATAGTGGTCCGATCCGAATAAAACTTTTAAAAATCATGTATGGCTATGTCAAATGGATAAATGTTGAATTCGGTTGCAATAGGTTGGAAAACAAAAAAATTTTCCATATAAAGACTTGTTTTCATATCGGTCGTTTGTATTGCAGCTATATGATATAGCCATTTGATCCGGATCAAACTTTTAAAAATCATGTATGGCTTAGTCAAATGAATAAATGTTGAATTCGGTTGCAATAGCTTGGAAAACAAAAAAGTTTTCCATACAAAGACTTGTTTTCATATCGGTCGTTTGTATTGCAGCTATATGATATAGTGGTCCGATCCAGACCAAACTACCACAAGTCGCGTATGTCTATGTGAAATGGATAAATGTTGAATTCGGTTGCAATAGCGTGGAAAACAAAAAAATTTTCCATATAAAGACTTGTTTTCATATCGGTCGTTTGTATGGCAGCTATATGATATAGTGATCCGATCCGGATAAAACTTTTAAAAACCATGTATGGCTATGTCAAATGGATAAATTTTGAATTCGGTTGCAATAGGTTGGAAAACAAAAAAATTTTCATACAAAGACTTGTTTTCATATCGGTCGTTTGTATTGCAGCTATATGATATAGTGGTCCGATCCGGATAAAACTTTTAAAAATCATGTATGGCTATGTCAAATGGATAAATGTTGAATTCGGTTGCAATAGGTTGGAAAACAAAAAAATTTTCATACAAAGACTTGTTTTCATATCGGTCGTTTGTATTGCAGCTATATGATATAGTGGTCCGATCCGGATAAAAGTTTTAAAAATCATGTATGGCCATGTCAAATGGATAAATGTTGAATTCAGTTGCAATAGCTTGGAAAACAAAAAAATTTTCCATATAAAGACTTGTTTACACATCGGTCGTTTGTATGGCAGCTTTATGATATAGTGATCCGATCCGGATAAAACTTTTAAAAATCATGTATGGCTATTTCAAATGGATAAATGTTGAATTCGGTTGCAATAGGTTGGAAAACAAAAAAATTTTCCATATGAAGACTTGTTTACACATCGGTCGTTTGTATGGCAGCTATATGATATAGTGATCCGATCCGGATAAAACTTTTAAAAATCATGTATGGCTATGTCAAATGGATAAATGTTGAATTCGGTTGCAATAGGTTGGAAAACAAAAAAATTTTCATACAAAGACTTGTTTTCATATCGGTCGTTTGTATTGCAGCTATATGATATAATGCTCCGAACCGGACCAAACTTTAAGAACTCATGTATGGCTACGTCAAATGAATAAATGTTGAATTCGGTTGCAATAGCGTGGAAAACAAAAAATTTTCCATATAAAGACTTGTTTACACATCGGTCGTTTGTATGGCAGCTATATGATATAGTGATCCGATCCGGATAAAACTTTTAAAAATCATGTATGGCTATTTCAAATGGATAAATGTTGAATTCGGTTGCAATAGGTTGGAAAACAAAAAAATTTTCCATACAAAGACTTGTTTTCATATCGGTCGTTTGTATTGCAGCTATATGATATAGTCATTTGATCCGGATCAAACTTTTAAAAATCATGTATGGCTATGTCAAATGAATAAATGTTGAATTCGGTTGCAATAGGTTGGAAAACAAAAAAATTTTCCATATAAAGACTTGTTTACACATCGGTCGTTTGTATGGCAGCTATATGATATAGTGATCCGATCCGGATAAAACTTTTAAAAATCATGTATGGCTTAGTCAAATGGATAAATGTTGAATTCGGTTGCAATAGGTTGGAAAACAAAAAAATTTTCATACAAAGACTTGTTTTCATATCGGTCGTTTGTATTGCAGCTATATGATATAGTGGTCCGATCCGGATAAAAGTTTTAAAAATCATGTATGGCTATGTCAAATGGATAAATGTTGAATTCAGTTGCAATAGCTTGGAAAACAACAAAATTTTCCATACAAAGACTTGTTTTCATATCGGTCGTTTGTATTGCAGCTATATGATATAGTAGTCCGATCCAGACCAAACTACTACAAATCGCGTATGCCGATGTCAAATAGATAAATGTTGTATTCGGTTGCAATAACTTGGAAAACAAAAAAATTTTCCATATAAAGACTTGTTTACACATCGGTCGTTTGTATTGCAGCTATATGATATAGTGGTCCGATCCGGATAAAAGTTTTAAAAATCATGTATGGCTATGTCAAATGAATAAATGTTGAATTCGGTTGCAATAGCGTGGAAAACAAAAAAATTTTCCATACAAAGACTTGTTTTCATATCGGTCGTTTGTATTGCAGCTATATGATATAATGGTCCGATCCAGACCAAACTACCACAAATCGCGTATGGCTATATGAGATAGATAAATGTTGAATTCGGTTGCAATAGCGTGGAAAACAAAAAAATTTTCCATATAAAGACTTGTTTACACATCGGTCGTTTGTATGGCAGCTATATGATATAGTGATCCGATCCGGATAAAACTTTTAAAAATCATGTATGGCTTAGTCAAATGGATAAATGTTGAATTCGGTTGCAATAGGTTGGAAAACAAAAAAATTTTCTATACAAAGACTTGTTTTTATATCGGTCGTTTGTATTGCAGCTATATGATATAGTGGTCCGATCCGGATAAAACTTTTAAAAATCATGTATGGCTATGTCAAATGGATAAATGTTGAATTCAGTTGCAATAGCTTGGAAAACAAAAAAATTTTCCATACAAAGACTTGTTTACACTACGGTCGTTTGTATTGCAGCTATATGATATAGTGGTCCGATCCGGATAAAAGTTTTAAAACTCATGTATGGCTATGTCAAATGGATAAATGTTGAATTCAGTTGCAATAGCTTGGAAAACAAAAAAATTTTCCATACAAAGACTTGTTTTCATATCGGTCGTTTGTATGGCAGCTATATGATATAGTAGTCCGATCCAGACCAAACTACTACAAATCGCGTATGCCGATGTCAAATAGATAAATGTTGTATTCGGTTGCAATAACTTGGAAAACAAAAAATTTTCCATACAAAGACTTGTTTTCATATCGGTCGTTTGTATTGCAGCTATATGATATAGTGGTCCGATCCGAATAAAACTTTTAAAAATCATGTATGGCTATGTCAAATGGATAAATGTTGAATTCGGTTGCAATAGGTTGGAAAACAAAAAAATTTTCCATATAAAGACTTGTTTTCATATCGGTCGTTTGTATTGCAGCTATATGATATAGCCATTTGATCCGGATCAAACTTTTAAAAATCATGTATGGCTTAGTCAAATGGATAAATGTTGAATTCGGTTGCAATAGCTTGGAAAACAAAAAAGTTTTCCATACAAAGACTTGTTTTCATATCGGTCGTTTGTATTGCAGCTATATGATATAGTGGTCCGATCCAGACCAAACTACCACAAGTCGCGTATGTCTATGTGAAATGGATAAATGTTGAATTCGGTTGCAATAGCGTGGAAAACAAAAAAATTTTCCATATAAAGACTTGTTTTCATATCGGTCGTTTGTATGGCAGCTATATGATATAGTGATCCGATCCGGATAAAACTTTTAAAAACCATGTATGGCTATGTCAAATGGATAAATTTTGAATTCGGTTGCAATAGGTTGGAAAACAAAAAAATTTTCATACAAAGACTTGTTTTCATATCGGTCGTTTGTATTGCAGCTATATGATATAGTGGTCCGATCCGGATAAAACTTTTAAAAATCATGTATGGCTATGTCAAATGGATAAATGTTGAATTCGGTTGCAATAGGTTGGAAAACAAAAAAATTTTCATACAAAGACTTGTTTTCATATCGGTCGTTTGTATTGCAGCTATATGATATAGTGGTCCGATCCGGATAAAAGTTTTAAAAATCATGTATGGCCATGTCAAATGGATAAATGTTGAATTCAGTTGCAATAGCTTGGAAAACAAAAAAATTTTCCATATAAAGACTTGTTTACACATCGGTCGTTTGTATGGCAGCTTTATGATATAGTGATCCGATCCGGATAAAACTTTTAAAAATCATGTATGGCTATTTCAAATGGATAAATGTTGAATTCGGTTGCAATAGGTTGGAAAACAAAAAATTTTCCATATGAAGACTTGTTTACACATCGGTCGTTTGTATGGCAGCTATATGATATAGTGATCCGATCCGGATAAAACTTTTAAAAATCATGTATGGCTATGTCAAATGGATAAATGTTGAATTCGGTTGCAATAGGTTGGAAAACAAAAAAATTTTCCATACAAAGACTTGTTTTCATATCGGTCGTTTGTATTGCAGCTATATGATATAATGCTCCGAACCGGACCAAACTTTAAGAACTCATGTATGGCTACGTCAAATGAATAAATGTTGAATTCGGTTGCAATAGCGTGGAAAACAAAAAAATTTTCCATATAAAGACTTGTTTACACATCGGTCGTTTGTATGGCAGCTATATGATATAGTGATCCGATCCGGATAAAACTTTTAAAAATCATGTATGGCTATTTCAAATGGATAAATGTTGAATTCGGTTGCAATAGGTTGGAAAACAAAAAAATTTTCCATACAAAGACTTGTTTTCATATCGGTCGTTTGTATTGCAGCTATATGATATAGTCATTTGATCCGGATCAAACTTTTAAAAATCATGTATGGCTATGTCAAATGAATAAATGTTGAATTCGGTTGCAATAGGTTGGAAAACAAAAAAATTTTCCATATAAAGACTTGTTTACACATCGGTCGTTTGTATGGCAGCTATATGATATAGTGATCCGATCCGGATAAAACTTTTAAAAATCATGTATGGCTTAGTCAAATGGATAAATGTTGAATTCGGTTGCAATAGGTTGGAAAACAAAAAAATTTTCATACAAAGACTTGTTTTCATATCGGTCGTTTGTATTGCAGCTATATGATATAGTGGTCCGATCCGGATAAAAGTTTTAAAAATCATGTATGGCTATGTCAAATGGATAAATGTTGAATTCAGTTGCAATAGCTTGGAAAACAACAAAATTTTCCATACAAAGACTTGTTTTCATATCGGTCGTTTGTATTGCAGCTATATGATATAGTAGTCCGATCCAGACCAAACTACTACAAATCGCGTATGCCGATGTCAAATAGATAAATGTTGTATTCGGTTGCAATAACTTGGAAAACAAAAAAATTTTCCATATAAAGACTTGTTTACACATCGGTCGTTTGTATTGCAGCTATATGATATAGTGGTCCGATCCGGATAAAAGTTTTAAAAATCATGTATGGCTATGTCAAATGAATAAATGTTGAATTCGGTTGCAATAGCGTGGAAAACAAAAAAATTTTCCATACAAAGACTTGTTTTCATATCGGTCGTTTGTATTGCAGCTATATGATATAATGGTCCGATCCAGACCAAACTACCACAAATCGCGTATGGCTATATGAGATAGATAAATGTTGAATTCGGTTGCAATAGCGTGGAAAACAAAAAAATTTTCCATATAAAGACTTGTTTACACATCGGTCGTTTGTATGGCAGCTATATGATATAGTGATCCGATCCGGATAAAACTTTTAAAAATCATGTATGGCTTAGTCAAATGGATAAATGTTGAATTCGGTTGCAATAGGTTGGAAAACAAAAAAATTTTCTATACAAAGACTTGTTTTTATATCGGTCGTTTGTATTGCAGCTATATGATATAGTGGTCCGATCCGGATAAAACTTTTAAAAATCATGTATGGCTATGTCAAATGGATAAATGTTGAATTCAGTTGCAATAGCTTGGAAAACAAAAAAATTTTCCATACAAAGACTTGTTTACACTACGGTCGTTTGTATTGCAGCTATATGATATAGTGGTCCGATCCGGATAAAAGTTTTAAAACTCATGTATGGCTATGTCAAATGGATAAATGTTGAATTCAGTTGCAATAGCTTGGAAAACAAAAAATTTTCCATACAAAGACTTGTTTTCATATCGGTCGTTTGTATTGCAGCTATATGATATAATGGTCCGATCCAGACCAAACTACCACAAATCGCGTATGGCTATATGAAATAGATAAATGTTGAATTCGGTTGCAATAGCGTGGAAAACAAAAAAATTTTCCATATAAAGACTTGTTTACACATCGGTCGTTTGTATGGCAGCTATATGATATAGTGATCCGATCCGGATAAAACTTTTAAAAATCATGTATGGCTTAGTCAAATGGATAAATGTTGAATTCGGTTGCAATAGGTTGGAAAACAAAAAAATTTTCTATACAAAGACTTGTTTTTATATCGGTCGTTTGTATTGCAGCTATATGATATAGTGGTCCGATCCGGATAAAACTTTTAAAAATCATGTATGGCTATGTCAAATGGATAAATGTTGAATTCAGTTGCAATAGCTTGGAAAACAAAAAAATTTTCCATACAAAGACTTGTTTACACTACGGTCGTTTGTATTGCAGCTATATGATATAGTGGTCCGATCCGGATAAAAGTTTTAAAACTCATGTATGGCTATGTCAAATGGATAAATGTTGAATTCAGTTGCAATAGCTTGGAAAACAAAAAAATTTTCCATACAAAGACTTGTTTTCATATCGGTCGTTTGTATTGCAGCTATATGATATAATGGTCCGATCCAGACCAAACTACCACAAATCGCGTATGGCTATATGAAATAGATAAATGTTGAATTCGGTTGCAATAGGTTGGAAAACAAAAAAATTTTCATACAAAGACTTGTTTTCATATCGGTCGTTTGTATTGCAGCTATATGATATAGTGGTCCGATCCGGATAAAAGTTTTAAAAATCATGTATGGCCATGTCAAATGGATAAATGTTGAATTCAGTTGCAATAGCTTGGAAAACAAAAAAATTTTCCATATAAAGACTTGTTTACACATCGGTCGTTTGTATGGCAGCTTTATGATATAGTGATCCGATCCGGATAAAACTTTTAAAAATCATGTATGGCTATTTCAAATGGATAAATGTTGAATTCGGTTGCAATAGGTTGGAAAACAAAAAAATTTTCCATATGAAGACTTGTTTACACATCGGTCGTTTGTATGGCAGCTATATGATATAGTGATCCGATCCGGATAAAACTTTTAAAAATCATGTATGGCTATGTCAAATGGATAAATGTTGAATTCGGTTGCAATAGGTTGGAAAACAAAAAAATTTTCATACAAAGACTTGTTTTCATATCGGTCGTTTGTATTGCAGCTATATGATATAATGCTCCGAACCGGACCAAACTTTAAGAACTCATGTATGGCTACGTCAAATGAATAAATGTTGAATTCGGTTGCAATAGCGTGGAAAACAAAAAAATTTTCCATATAAAGACTTGTTTACACATCGGTCGTTTGTATGGCAGCTATATGATATAGTGATCCGATCCGGATAAAACTTTTAAAAATCATGTATGGCTATTTCAAATGGATAAATGTTGAATTCGGTTGCAATAGGTTGGAAAACAAAAAAATTTTCCATACAAAGACTTGTTTTCATATCGGTCGTTTGTATTGCAGCTATATGATATAGTCATTTGATCCGGATCAAACTTTTAAAAATCATGTATGGCTATGTCAAATGAATAAATGTTGAATTCGGTTGCAATAGGTTGGAAAACAAAAAATTTTCCATATAAAGACTTGTTTACACATCGGTCGTTTGTATGGCAGCTATATGATATAGTGATCCGATCCGGATAAAACTTTTAAAAATCATGTATGGCTTAGTCAAATGGATAAATGTTGAATTCGGTTGCAATAGGTTGGAAAACAAAAAAATTTTCATACAAAGACTTGTTTTCATATCGGTCGTTTGTATTGCAGCTATATGATATAGTGGTCCGATCCGGATAAAAGTTTTAAAAATCATGTATGGCTATGTCAAATGGATAAATGTTGAATTCAGTTGCAATAGCTTGGAAAACAACAAAATTTTCCATACAAAGACTTGTTTTCATATCGGTCGTTTGTATTGCAGCTATATGATATAGTAGTCCGATCCAGACCAAACTACTACAAATCGCGTATGCCGATGTCAAATAGATAAATGTTGTATTCGGTTGCAATAACTTGGAAAACAAAAAAATTTTCCATATAAAGACTTGTTTACACATCGGTCGTTTGTATTGCAGCTATATGATATAGTGGTCCGATCCGGATAAAAGTTTTAAAAATCATGTATGGCTATGTCAAATGAATAAATGTTGAATTCGGTTGCAATAGCGTGGAAAACAAAAAAATTTTCCATACAAAGACTTGTTTTCATATCGGTCGTTTGTATTGCAGCTATATGATATAATGGTCCGATCCAGACCAAACTACCACAAATCGCGTATGGCTATATGAGATAGATAAATGTTGAATTCGGTTGCAATAGCGTGGAAAACAAAAAAATTTTCCATATAAAGACTTGTTTACACATCGGTCGTTTGTATGGCAGCTATATGATATAGTGATCCGATCCGGATAAAACTTTTAAAAATCATGTATGGCTTAGTCAAATGGATAAATGTTGAATTCGGTTGCAATAGGTTGGAAAACAAAAAAATTTTCTATACAAAGACTTGTTTTTATATCGGTCGTTTGTATTGCAGCTATATGATATAGTGGTCCGATCCGGATAAAACTTTTAAAAATCATGTATGGCTATGTCAAATGGATAAATGTTGAATTCAGTTGCAATAGCTTGGAAAACAAAAAAATTTTCCATACAAAGACTTGTTTACACTACGGTCGTTTGTATTGCAGCTATATGATATAGTGGTCCGATCCGGATAAAAGTTTTAAAACTCATGTATGGCTATGTCAAATGGATAAATGTTGAATTCAGTTGCAATAGCTTGGAAAACAAAAAAATTTTCCATACAAAGACTTGTTTTCATATCGGTCGTTTGTATTGCAGCTATATGATATAATGGTCCGATCCAGACCAAACTACCACAAATCGCGTATGGCTATATGAAATAGATAAATGTTGAATTCGGTTGCAATAGCGTGGAAAACAAAAAAATTTTCCATATAAAGACTTGTTTACACATCGGTCGTTTGTATGGCAGCTATATGATATAGTGATCCGATCCGGATAAAACTTTTAAAAATCATGTATGGCTTAGTCAAATGGATAAATGTTGAATTCGGTTGCAATAGGTTGGAAAACAAAAAAATTTTCTATACAAAGACTTGTTTTTATATCGGTCGTTTGTATTGCAGCTATATGATATAGTGGTCCGATCCGGATAAAACTTTTAAAAATCATGTATGGCTATGTCAAATGGATAAATGTTGAATTCAGTTGCAATAGCTTGGAAAACAAAAAAATTTTCCATACAAAGACTTGTTTACACTACGGTCGTTTGTATTGCAGCTATATGATATAGTGGTCCGATCCGGATAAAAGTTTTAAAACTCATGTATGGCTATGTCAAATGGATAAATGTTGAATTCAGTTGCAATAGCTTGGAAAACAAAAAAATTTTCCATACAAAGACTTGTTTTCATATCGGTCGTTTGTATTGCAGCTATATGATATAATGGTCCGATCCAGACCAAACTACCACAAATCGCGTATGGCTATATGAAATAGATAAATGTTGAATTCGGTTGCAATAGCGTGGAAAACAAAAAAATTTTCCATATAAAGACTTGTTTACACATCGGTCGTTTGTATGGCAGCTATATGATATAGTGATCCGATCCGGATAAAACTTTTAAAAAATCATGTATGGCTTAGTCAAATGGATAAATGTTGAATTCGGTTGCAATAGGTTGGAAAACAAAAAAATTTTCTATACAAAGACTTGTTTTTATATCGGTCGTTTGTATTGCAGCTATATGATATAGTGATCCGATCCGGATAAAACTTTTAAAAATCATGTATGGCTATGTCAAATGGATAAATGTTGAATTCAGTTGCAATAGCTTGGAAAACAAAAAATTTTCCATACAAAGACTTGTTTTCATATCGGTCGTTTGTATTGCAGCTATATGATATAATGGTCCGATCCAGACCAAACTACCACAAATCGCGTATGGCTATATGAGATAGATAAATGTTGAATTCGGTTGCAATAGCGTGGAAAACAAAAAAATTTTCCATATAAAGACTTGTTTACACATCGGTCGTTTGTATGGCAGCTATATGATATAGTGATCCGATCCGGATAAAACTTTTAAAAATCATGTATGGCTTAGTCAAATGGATAAATGTTGAATTCGGTTGCAATAGGTTGGAAAACAAAAAAATTTTCTATACAAAGACTTGTTTTTATATCGGTCGTTTGTATTGCAGCTATATGATATAGTGGTCCGATCCGGATAAAACTTTTAAAAATCATGTATGGCTATGTCAAATGGATAAATGTTGAATTCAGTTGCAATAGCTTGGAAAACAAAAAAATTTTCCATACAAAGACTTGTTTACACTACGGTCGTTTGTATTGCAGCTATATGATATAGTGGTCCGATCCGGATAAAAGTTTTAAAACTCATGTATGGCTATGTCAAATGGATAAATGTTGAATTCAGTTGCAATAGCTTGGAAAACAAAAAAATTTTCCATACAAAGACTTGTTTTCATATCGGTCGTTTGTATTGCAGCTATATGATATAATGGTCCGATCCAAACCAAACTACCACAAATCGCGTATGGCTATATGAAATAGATAAATGTTGAATTCGGTTGCAATAGCGTGGAAAACAAAAAAATTTTCCATATAAAGACTTGTTTACACATCGGTCGTTTGTATGGCAGCTATATGATATAGTGATCCGATCCGGATAAAACTTTTAAAAATCATGTATGGCTTAGTCAAATGGATAAATGTTGAATTCGGTTGCAATAGGTTGGAAAACAAAAAAATTTTCTATACAAAGACTTGTTTTTATATCGGTCGTTTGTATTGCAGCTATATGATATAGTGATCCGATCCGGATAAAACTTTTAAAAATCATGTATGGCTATGTCAAATGGATAAATGTTGAATTCAGTTGCAATAGCTTGGAAAACAAAAAAATTTTCCATACAAAGACTTGTTTTCATATCGGTCGTTTGTATTGCAGCTATATGATATAATGGTCCGATCCAGACCAAACTACCACAAATCGCGTATGGCTATATGAAATAGATAAATGTTGAATTCGGTTGCAATAACTTGGAAAACAAAAAAATTTTCCATATAAAGACTTGTTTACACATCGGTCGTTTGTATTGCAGCTATATGATATAGTGGTCCGATCCGGATAAAAGTTTTAAAAATCATGTATGGCTATGTCAAATGAATAAATGTTGAATTCGGTTGCAATAGCGTGGAAAACAAAAAAATTTTCCATACAAAGACTTGTTTTCATATCGGTCGTTTGTATTGCAGCTATATGATATAATGGTCCGATCCAGACCAAACTACCACAAATCGCGTATGGCTATATGAGATAGATAAATGTTGAATTCGGTTGCAATAGCGTGGAAAACAAAAAAATTTTCCATATAAAGACTTGTTTACACATCGGTCGTTTGTATGGCAGCTATATGATATAGTGATCCGATCCGGATAAAACTTTTAAAAATCATGTATGGCTTAGTCAAATGGATAAATGTTGAATTCGGTTGCAATAGGTTGGAAAACAAAAAAATTTTCTATACAAAGACTTGTTTTTATATCGGTCGTTTGTATTGCAGCTATATGATATAGTGGTCCGATCCGGATAAAACTTTTAAAAATCATGTATGGCTATGTCAAATGGATAAATGTTGAATTCAGTTGCAATAGCTTGGAAAACAAAAAAATTTTCCATACAAAGACTTGTTTACACTACGGTCGTTTGTATTGCAGCTATATGATATAGTGGTCCGATCCGGATAAAAGTTTTAAAACTCATGTATGGCTATGTCAAATGGATAAATGTTGAATTCAGTTGCAATAGCTTGGAAAACAAAAAAATTTTCCATACAAAGACTTGTTTTCATATCGGTCGTTTGTATTGCAGCTATATGATATAATGGTCCGATCCAGACCAAACTACCACAAATCGCGTATGGCTATATGAAATAGATAAATGTTGAATTCGGTTGCAATAGCGTGGAAAACAAAAAAATTTTCCATATAAAGACTTGTTTACACATCGGTCGTTTGTATGGCAGCTATATGATATAGTGATCCGATCCGGATAAAACTTTTAAAAATCATGTATGGCTTAGTCAAATGGATAAATGTTGAATTCGGTTGCAATAGGTTGGAAAACAAAAAAATTTTCTATACAAAGACTTGTTTTTATATCGGTCGTTTGTATTGCAGCTATATGATATAGTGGTCCGATCCGGATAAAACTTTTAAAAATCATGTATGGCTATGTCAAATGGATAAATGTTGAATTCAGTTGCAATAGCTTGGAAAACAAAAAAATTTTCCATACAAAGACTTGTTTACACTACGGTCGTTTGTATTGCAGCTATATGATATAGTGGTCCGATCCGGATAAAAGTTTTAAAACTCATGTATGGCTATGTCAAATGGATAAATGTTGAATTCAGTTGCAATAGCTTGGAAAACAAAAAAATTTTCCATACAAAGACTTGTTTTCATATCGGTCGTTTGTATTGCAGCTATATGATATAATGGTCCGATCCAGACCAAACTACCACAAATCGCGTATGGCTATATGAAATAGATAAATGTTGAATTCGGTTGCAATAGCGTGGAAAACAAAAAAATTTTCCATATAAAGACTTGTTTACACATCGGTCGTTTGTATGGCAGCTATATGATATAGTGATCCGATCCGGATAAAACTTTTAAAAAATCATGTATGGCTTAGTCAAATGGATAAATGTTGAATTCGGTTGCAATAGGTTGGAAAACAAAAAAATTTTCTATACAAAGACTTGTTTTTATATCGGTCGTTTGTATTGCAGCTATATGATATAGTGATCCGATCCGGATAAAACTTTTAAAAATCATGTATGGCTATGTCAAATGGATAAATGTTGAATTCAGTTGCAATAGCTTGGAAAACAAAAAAATTTTCCATACAAAGACTTGTTTTCATATCGGTCGTTTGTATTGCAGCTATATGATATAATGGTCCGATCCAGACCAAACTACCACAAATCGCGTATGGCTATATGAGATAGATAAATGTTGAATTCGGTTGCAATAGCGTGGAAAACAAAAAAAAATTTTCCATATAAAGACTTGTTTACACATCGGTCGTTTGTATGGCAGCTATATGATATAGTGATCCGATCCGGATAAAACTTTTAAAAATCATGTATGGCTTAGTCAAATGGATAAATGTTGAATTCGGTTGCAATAGGTTGGAAAACAAAAAAATTTTCTATACAAAGACTTGTTTTTATATCGGTCGTTTGTATTGCAGCTATATGATATAGTGGTCCGATCCGGATAAAACTTTTAAAAAATCATGTATGGCTATGTCAAATGGATAAATGTTGAATTCAGTTGCAATAGCTTGGAAAACAAAAAAAATTTTCCATACAAAGACTTGTTTACACTACGGTCGTTTGTATTGCAGCTATATGATATAGTGGTCCGATCCGGATAAAAGTTTTAAAACTCATGTATGGCTATGTCAAATGGATAAATGTTGAATTCAGTTGCAATAGCTTGGAAAACAAAAAAATTTTCCATACAAAGACTTGTTTTCATATCGGTCGTTTGTATTGCAGCTATATGATATAATGGTCCGATCCAAACCAAACTACCACAAATCGCGTATGGCTATATGAAATAGATAAATGTTGAATTCGGTTGCAATAGCGTGGAAAACAAAAAAATTTTCCATATAAAGACTTGTTTACACATCGGTCGTTTGTATGGCAGCTATATGATATAGTGATCCGATCCGGATAAAACTTTTAAAAATCATGTATGGCTTAGTCAAATGGATAAATGTTGAATTCGGTTGCAATAGGTTGGAAAACAAAAAATTTTCTATACAAAGACTTGTTTTTATATCGGTCGTTTGTATTGCAGCTATATGATATAGTGATCCGATCCGGATAAAACTTTTAAAAATCATGTATGGCTATGTCAAATGGATAAATGTTGAATTCAGTTGCAATAGCTTGGAAAACAAAAAAATTTTCCATACAAAGACTTGTTTTCATATCGGTCGTTTGTATTGCAGCTATATGATATAATGGTCCGATCCAGACCAAACTACCACAAATCGCGTATGGCTATATGAAATAGATAAATGTTGAATTCGGTTGCAATAGCGTGGAAAACAAAAAAATTTTCCATATAAAGACTTGTTTACACATCGGTCGTTTGTATGGCAGCTATATGATATAGTGATCCGATCCGGATAAAACTTTTAAAAATCATGTATGGCTATGTCAAATGGATAAATGTTGAATTCGGTTGCAATAGCTTGGAAAACAAAAAAATTTTCCATACAAAGACTTGTTTTCATATCGGTCGTTTGTATTGCAGCTATATGATATAATGGTCCGATCCAGACCAAACTACCACAAATCGCGTATGGCTATATGAAATAGATAAATGTTGAATTCGGTTGCAATAGCGTGGAAAACAAAAAAATTTTCCATATAAAGACTTGTTTACACATCGGTCGTTTGTATGGCAGCTATATGATATAGTGATCCGATCCGGATAAAACTTTTAAAAATCATGTATGGCTTAGTCAAATGGATAAATGTTGAATTCGGTTGCAATAGGTTGGAAAACAAAAAAATTTTCTATACAAAGACTTGTTTTTATATAGGTCGTTTGTATTGCAGCTATATGATATAGTGGTCCGATCCGGATAAAACTTTTAAAAATCATGTATGGCTATGTCAAATGGATAAATGTTGAATTCAGTTGCAATAGCTTGGAAAACAAAAAAAATTTTCCATACAAAGACTTGTTTACACTACGGTCGTTTGTATTGCAGCTATATGATATAGTGGTCCGATCCGGATAAAAGTTTTAAAACTCATGTATGGCTATGTCAAATGGATATATGTTGAATTCAGTTGCAATAGCTTGGAAAACAAATAAAATTTTCCATACAAAGACTTGTTTTCATATCGGTCGTTTGTATTGCAGCTATATGATATAGTGATCCGATCCAGACCAAACTACTACAAATCGCGTATGCCGATGTCAAATAGATAAATGTTGAATTCGGTTGCAATAACTTGGAAAACAAAAAATTTTCCATATAAAGACTTGTTTACACATCGGTCGTTTGTATGGCAGCTATATGATATAGTGATCCGATCCGGATAAAACTTTTAAAAATCATGTAGGGCTATGTCAAATGGATAAATGTTGAATTCGGTTGCAATAGGTTGGAAAACAAAAAAAAATTTCCATACAAAGACTTGTTTTCATATCGGTCGTTTGTATTGCAGCTATATGATATAGTCAGTTTGATCCGGATCAAACTTTTAAAAATCATGTATGGCTATGTCAAATGAATAAATGTTGAATTCGGTTGCAATAGGTTGGAAAACAAAAAAATTTTCCATATAAAGACTTGTTTACACATCGGTCGTTTGTATGGCAGCTATATGATATAGTGATCCGATCCGGATAAAACTTTTAAAAATCATGTATGGCTTAGTCAAATGGATAAATGTTGATTTCGGTTGCAATAGGTTGGAAAACAAAAAATTTTCTATACAAAGACTTGTTTTTATATCGGTCGTTTGTATTGCAGCTATATGATATAGTAGTCCGATCCGGATAAAACTTTTAAAAATCATGTATGGCTATGTCAAATGGATAAATTTTGAATTCAGTTGCAATAGCTTGGAAAACAAAAAATTTTCCATACAAAGACTTGTTTTCACATCGGTCGTTTGTATGGCAGCTATATGATATAGTGATTCGATCCAGATAAAACTTTTAAAAATCATGTATGGCTTAGTCAAATGGATAAATGTTGAATTCGGTTGCAATAGGTTGGAAAACAAAAAAATTTTCTATACAAAGACTTGTTTTTATATCGGTCGTTTGTATTGCAGCTATATGATAGAGTGGTCCGATCCGGATAAAACTTTTAAAAATCATGTATGGCTATGTCAAATGGATAAATGTTGAATTCGGTTGCAATAGGTTGGAAAACAAAAAAATTTTCATACAAAGACTTGTTTTCATATCGGTCGTTTGTATTGCAGCTATATGATATAGTGGTCCGATCCGGATAAAAGTTTAAAGAATCATGTATGGCTATATCAAATGGATAAATGTTGAATTCAGTTGCAATAGCTTGGAAAACAAAAAAATTTTCCATACAAAGACTTGTTTTCATATCGGTCGTTTGTATTGCAGCTATATGATATAGTAGTCCGATCCAGACCAAACTTCTACAAATCGCGTATGCCGATGTCAAATAGATAAATGTTGAATTCGGTTGCAATAATTCGGAAAACAAAAAAATTTTCCATATAAAGACTTGTTTACACATCGGTCGTTTGTATGGCAGCTATATGATATAGTGATCCGATCCGGATAAAACTTTTAAAAATCATGTATGGCTTAGTCAAATGGATAAATGTTGAATTCGGTTGCAATAGGTTGGAAAACAAAAAAATTTTCTATACAAAGACTTGTTTTTATATCGGTCGTTTGTATTGCAGCTATATGATATAGTGGTCCGATCCGGATAAAACTTTTAAAAATCATGTATGGCTATGTCAAATGGATAAATGTTGAATTCAGTTGCAATAGCTTGGAAAACAAAAAAATTTTCCATACAAAGACTTGTTTTTATATCGGTCGTTTGTATTGCAGCTATATGATATAGTGGTCCGATCCGGATAAAACTTTTAAAAATCATGTATGGCTATGTCAAATGGATAAATGTTGAATTCAGTTGCAATAGCTTGGAAAACAAAAAAATTTTCCATACAAAGACTTGTTTACACTACGGTCGTTTGTATTGCAGCTATATGATATAGTGGTCCGATCCGGATAAAAGTTTTAAAACTCATGTATGGCTATGTCAAATGGATAAATGTTGAATTCAGTTGCAATAGCTTGGAAAACAAAAAATTTTCCATACAAAGACTTGTTTTCATATCGGTCGTTTGTATTGCAGCTATATGATATAGTGATCCGATCCAGACCAAACTACTACAAATCGCGTATGCCGATGTCAAATAGATAAATGTTGAATTCGGTTGCAATAACTTGGAAAACAAAAAAATTTTCCATATAAAGACTTGTTTACACATCGGTCGTTTGTATGGCAGCTATATGATATAGTGATCCGATCCGGATAAAACTTTTAAAAATCATGTAGGGCTATGTCAAATGGATAAATGTTGAATTCGGTTGCAATAGGTTGGAAAACAAAAAAATTTCCATACAAAGACTTGTTTTCATATCGGTCGTTTGTATTGCAGCTATATGATATAGTCATTTGATCCGGATCAAACTTTTAAAAATCATGTATGGCTATTTCAAATGAATAAATGTTGAATTCGGTTGCAATAGGTTGGAAAACAAAAAAATTTTCCATATAAAGACTTGTTTACACATCGGTCGTTTGTATGGCAGCTATATGATATAGTGATCCGATCCGGATAAAACTTTTAAACATCATGTATGGCTTAGTCAAATGGATAAATGTTGAATTCGGTTGCAATAGGTTGGAAAACAAAAAAATTTTCTATACAAAGACTTGTTTTTATATCGGTCGTTTGTATTGCAGCTATATGATATAGTGATCCGATCCGGATAAAAGTTTAAAGAATCATGTATGGCTATATCAAATGGATAAATGTTGAATTCAGTTGCAATAGCTTGGAAAACAAAAAAATTTTCCATACAAAGACTTGTTTTCATATCGGTCGTTTGTATTGCAGCTATATGATATAGTAGTCCGATCCAGACCAAACTTCTACAAATCGCGTATGCCGATGTCAAATAGATAAATGTTGAATTCGGTTGCAATAATTCGGAAAACAAAAAAATTTTCCATATAAAGACTTGTTTACACATCGGTCGTTTGTATGGCAGCTATATGATATAGTGATCCGATCCGGATAAAACTTTTAAAAATCATGTATGGCTTAGTCAAATGGATAAATGTTGAATTCGGTTGCAATAGGTTGGAAAACAAAAAAATTTTCTATACAAAGACTTGTTTTTATATCGGTCGTTTGTATTGCAGCTATATGATATAGTGGTCCGATCCGGATAAAACTTTTAAAAATCATGTATGGCTATGTCAAATGGATAAATGTTGAATTCAGTTGCAATAGCTTGGAAAACAAAAAAATTTTCCATACAAAGACTTGTTTTCACATCGGTCGTTTGTATGGCAGCTATATGATATAGTGATTCGATCCAGATAAAACTTTTAAAAATCATGTATGGCTTAGTCAAATGGATAAATGTTGAATTCGGTTGCAATAGGTTGGAAAACAAAAAAATTTTCTATACAAAGACTTGTTTTTATATCGGTCGTTTGTATTGCAGCTATATGATAGAGTGGTCCGATCCGGATAAAACTTTTAAAAATCATGTATGGCTATGTCAAATGGATAAATGTTGAATTCGGTTGCAATAGGTTGGAAAACAAAAAAATTTTCATACAAAGACTTGTTTTCATATCGGTCGTTTGTATTGCAGCTATATGATATAGTGGTCCGATCCGGATAAAAGTTTAAAGAATCATGTATGGCTATATCAAATGGATAAATGTTGAATTCAGTTGCAATAGCTTGGAAAACAAAAAAATTTTCCATACAAAGACTTGTTTTCATATCGGTCGTTTGTATTGCAGCTATATGATATAGTAGTCCGATCCAGACCAAACTTCTACAAATCGCGTATGCCGATGTCAAATAGATAAATGTTGAATTCGGTTGCAATAATTCGGAAAACAAAAAAATTTTCCATATAAAGACTTGTTTACACATCGGTCGTTTGTATGGCAGCTATATGATATAGTGATCCGATCCGGATAAAACTTTTAAAAATCATGTATGGCTTAGTCAAATGGATAAATGTTGAATTCGGTTGCAATAGGTTGGAAAACAAAAAATTTTCTATACAAAGACTTGTTTTTATATCGGTCGTTTGTATTGCAGCTATATGATATAGTGGTCCGATCCGGATAAAACTTTTAAAAATCATGTATGGCTATGTCAAATGGATAAATGTTGAATTCAGTTGCAATAGCTTGGAAAACAAAAAAATTTTCCATACAAAGACTTGTTTTTATATCGGTCGTTTGTATTGCAGCTATATGATATAGTGGTCCGATCCGGATAAAACTTTTAAAAATCATGTATGGCTATGTCAAATGGATAAATGTTGAATTCAGTTGCAATAGCTTGGAAAACAAAAAAATTTTCCATACAAAGACTTGTTTACACTACGGTCGTTTGTATTGCAGCTATATGATATAGTGGTCCGATCCGGATAAAAGTTTTAAAACTCATGTATGGCTATGTCAAATGGATAAATGTTGAATTCAGTTGCAATAGCTTGGAAAACAAAAAAATTTTCCATACAAAGACTTGTTTTTATATCGGTCGTTTGTATTGCAGCTATATGATATAGTGGTCCGATCCGGATAAAACTTTTAAAAATCATGTATGGCTATGTCAAATGGATAAATGTTGAATTCAGTTGCAATAGCTTGGAAAACAAAAAAATTTTCCATACAAAGACTTGTTTACACTACGGTCGTTTGTATTTCAGCTATATGATATAGTGGTCCGATCCGGATAAAAGTTTTAAAACTCATGTATGGCTATGTCAAATGGATAAATGTTGAATTCAGTTGCAATAGCTTGGAAAACAAAAAAATTTTCCATACAAAGACTTGTTTTCATATCGGTCGTTTGTATTGCAGCTATATGATATAGTGATCCGATCCAGACCAAACTACTACAAATCGCGTATGCCGATGTCAAATAGATAAATGTTGAATTCGGTTGCAATAACTTGGAAAACAAAAAAATTTTCCATATAAAGACTTGTTTACACATCGGTCGTTTGTATGGCAGCTATATGATATAGTGATCCGATCCGGATAAAACTTTTAAAAATCATGTAGGGCTATGTCAAATGGATAAATGTTGAATTCGGTTGCAATAGGTTGGAAAACAAAAAAAATTTCCATACAAAGACTTGTTTTCATATCGGTCGTTTGTATTGCAGCTATATGATATAGTCATTTGATCCGGATCAAACTTTTAAAAATCATGTATGGCTATTTCAAATGAATAAATGTTGAATTCGGTTGCAATAGGTTGGAAAACAAAAAAATTTTCCATATAAAGACTTGTTTACACATCGGTCGTTTGTATGGCAGCTATATGATATAGTGATCCGATCCGGATAAAACTTTTAAACATCATGTATGGCTTAGTCAAATGGATAAATGTTGAATTCGGTTGCAATAGGTTGGAAAACAAAAAAATTTTCTATACAAAGACTTGTTTTTATATCGGTCGTTTGGATTGCAGCTATATGATATAGTAGTCCGATCCGAATAAAACTTTTAAAAATCATGTATGGCTATGTCAAATGGATAAATGTTGAATTCAGTTGCAATAGCTTGGAAAACAAAAAAATTTTCCATACAAAGACTTGTTTTCACATCGGTCGTTTGTATGGCAGCTATATGATATAGTGATCCGATCCGGATAAAAGTTTAAAGAATCATGTATGGCTATATCAAATGGATAAATGTTGAATTCAGTTGCAATAGCTTGGAAAACAAAAAAATTTTCCATACAAAGACTTGTTTTCATATCGGTCGTTTGTATTGCAGCTATATGATATAGTAGTCCGATCCAGACCAAACTTCTACAAATCGCGTATGCCGATGTCAAATAGATAAATGTTGAATTCGGTTGCAATAATTCGGAAAACAAAAAAAAATTTTCCATATAAAGACTTGTTTACACATCGGTCGTTTGTATGGCAGCTATATGATATAGTGATCCGATCCGGATAAAACTTTTAAAAATCATGTATGGCTTAGTCAAATGGATAAATGTTGAATTCGGTTGCAATAGGTTGGAAAACAAAAAAATTTTCTATACAAAGACTTGTTTTTATATCGGTCGTTTGTATTGCAGCTATATGATATAGTGGTCCGATCCGGATAAAACTTTTAAAAATCATGTATGGCTATGTCAAATGGATAAATGTTGAATTCAGTTGCAATAGCTTGGAAAACAAAAAAATTTTCCATACAAAGACTTGTTTACACTACGGTCGTTTGTATTGCAGCTATATGATATAGTGGTCCGATCCGGATAAAAGTTTTAAAACTCATGTATGGCTATGTCAAATGGATAAATGTTGAATTCAGTTGCAATAGCTTGGAAAACAAAAAAATTTTCCATACAAAGACTTGTTTTCATATCGGTCGTTTGTATTGCAGCTATATGATATAGTGGTCCGATCCAGAACAAACTACTACAAATCGCGTATGCCGATGTCAAATAGATAAATGTTGAATTCGGTTGCAATAACTTGGAAAACAAAAAAATTTTCCATATAAAGACTTGTTTACACATCGGTCGTTTGTATGGCAGCTATATGATATAGTGATCCGATCCGGATAAAACTTTTAAAAATCATGTAGGGCTATGTCAAATGGATAAATGTTGAATTCGGTTGCAATAGGTTGGAAAACAAAAAAATTTTCCATACAAAGACTTGTTTTCATATCGGTCGTTTGTATTGCAGCTATATGATATAGTCATTTGATCCGGATCAAACTTTTAAAAATCATGTATGGCTATGTCAAATGAATAAATGTTGAATTCGGTTGCAATAGGTTGGAAAACAAAAAAATTTTCCATATAAAGACTTGTTTACACATCGGTCGTTTGTATGGCAGCTATATGATATAGTAATCCGATCCGGATAAAACTTTTAAAAATCATGTATGGCTTAGTCAAATGGATAAATGTTGAATTCGGTTGCAATAGGTTGGAAAACAAAAAAATTTTCTATACAAAGACTTGTTTTTATATCGGTCGTTTGTATTGCAGCTATATGATATAGTAGTCCGATCCGGATAAAACTTTTAAAAATCATGTATGGCTATGTCAAATGGATAAATGTTGAATTCAGTTGCAATAGCTTGGAAAACAAAAAAATTTTCCATACAAAGACTTGTTTTCACATCGGTCGTTTGTATGGCAGCTATATGATATAGTGATCCGATCCAGATAAAACTTTTAAAAATCATGTATGGCTTAGTCAAATGGATAAATGTTGAATTCGGTTGCAATAGGTTGGAAAACAAAAAAATTTTCTATACAAAGACTTGTTTTTATATCGGTCGTTTGTATTGCAGCTATATGATATAGTGGTCCGATCCGGATAAAACTTTTAAAAATCATGTATGGCTATGTCAAATGGATAAATGTTGAATTCGGTTGCAATAGGTTGGAAAACAAAAAAATTTTCATACAAAGACTTGTTTTCATATCGGTCGTTTGTATTGCAGCTATATGATATAGTGGTCCGATCCGGATAAAAGTTTAAAGAATCATGTATGGCTATGTCAAATGAATAAATGTTGAATTCGGTTGCAATAGGTTGGAAAACAAAAAAATTTTCCATATAAAGACTTGTTTACACATCGGTCGTTTGTATGGCAGCTATATGATATAGTGATCCGATCCGGATAAAACTTTTAAAAATCATGTATGGCTTAGTCAAATGGATAAATGTTGAATTCGGTTGCAATAGGTTGGAAAACAAAAAAATTTTCATACAAAGACTTGTTTTCATATCGGTCGTTTGTATTGCAGCTATATGATATAGTGGTCCGATCCGGATAAAAGTTTAAAGAATCATGTATGGCTATATCAAATGGATAAATGTTGAATTCAGTTGCAATAGCTTGGAAAACAAAAAAATTTTCCATACAAAGACTTGTTTTCATATCGGTCGTTTGTATTGCAGCTATATGATATAGTAGTCCGATCCAGACCAAACTACTACAAATCGCGTACGCCGATGTCAAATAGATAAATGTTGAATTCGGTTGCAATAACTTGGAAAACAAAAAAATTTTCCATATAAAGACTTGTTTACTCATCGGTCGTTTGTATGGCAGCTATATGATATAGTGGTCCGATCCAGACCAAACTACCACAAATCGCGTATGCCGATGTCAAATAGATAAATGTTGAATTCGGTTGTAATAACTGGGAAAACAAAAAAGTTTTCCATATAAAGACTTGTTTACACATCGGTCGTTTGTATGGCAGCTATATGATATAGTAATCCGATCCGAATAAAACTTTTAAAAATCATCTATGGCTATGTCAAATGGATAAATGTTGAATTCGGTTGCAATAGGTTGGAAAACAAAAAAATTTTCTATACAAAGACTTGTTTTTATATCGGTCGTTTGTATTGCAGCTATATGATAGAGTGGTCCGATCCGGATAAAACTTTTAAAAATCATGTATGGCTATGTCAAATGGATAAATGTTGAATTCGGTTGCAATAGGTTGGAAAACAAAAAAATTTTCATACAAAGACTTGTTTTCATATCGGTCGTTTGTATTGCAGCTATATGATATAGTGGTCCGATCCGGATAAAAGTTTAAAGAATCATGTATGGCTATGTCAAATGAATAAATGTTGAATTCGGTTGCAATAGGTTGGAAAACAAAAAAATTTTCCATATAAAGACTTGTTTACACATCGGTCGTTTGTATGGCAGCTATATGATATAGTGATCCGATCCGGATAAAACTTTTAAAAATCATGTATGGCTTAATCAAATGGATAAATGTTGAATTCGGTTGCAATAGGTTGGAAAACAAAAAAATTTTCATACAAAGACTTGTTTTCATATCGGTCGTTTGTATTGCAGCTATATGATATAGTAGTCCGATCCGGATAAAAGTTTAAAGAATCATGTATGGCTATATCAAATGGATAAATGTTGAATTCAGTTGCAATAGCTTGGAAAACAAAAAAATTTTCCATACAAAGACTTGTTTTCATATCGGTCGTTTGTATTGCAGCTATATGATATAGTAGTCCGATCCAGACCAAACTACTACAAATCGCGTATGCCGATGTCAAATAGATAAATGTTGAATTCGGTTGCAATAACTTGGAAAACAAAAAAATTTTCCATATAAAGACTTGTTTACTCATCGGTCGTTTGTATGGCAGCTATATGATATAGTGGTCCGATCCAGACCAAACTACCACAAATCGCGTATGCCGATGTCAAATAGATAAATGTTGAATTCGGTTGTAATAACTGGGAAAACAAAAAAGTTTTCCATATAAAGACTTGTTTACACATCGGTCGTTTGTATGGCAGCTATATGATATAGTGATCCGATCCGAATAAAACTTTTAAAAATCATCTATGGCTATGTCAAATGGATAAATGTTGAATTCGGTTGCAATAGGTTGGAAAACAAAAAAATTTTCTATACAAAGACTTGTTTTTATATCGGTCGTTTGTATTGCAGCTATATGATAGAGTGGTCCGATCCGGATAAAACTTTTAAAAATCATGTATGGCTATGTCAAATGGATAAATGTTGAATTCGGTTGCAATAGGTTGGAAAACAAAAAAATTTTCATACAAAGACTTGTTTTCATATCGGTCGTTTGTATTGCAGCTATATGATATAGTGGTCCGATCCGGATAAAAGTTTAAAGAATCATGTATGGCTATGTCAAATGAATAAATGTTGAATTCGGTTGCAATAGGTTGGAAAACAAAAAAATTTTCCATATAAAGACTTGTTTACACATCGGTCGTTTGTATGGCAGCTATATGATATAGTGATCCGATCCGGATAAAACTTTTAAAAATCATGTATGGCTTAGTCAAATGGATAAATGTTGAATTCGGTTGCAATAGGTTGGAAAACAAAAAAATTTTCATACAAAGACTTGTTTTCATATCGGTCGTTTGTATTGCAGCTATATGATATAGTGGTCCGATCCGGATAAAAGTTTAAAGAATCATGTATGGCTATATCAAATGGATAAATGTTGAATTCAGTTGCAATAGCTTGGAAAACAAAAAAATTTTCCATACAAAGACTTGTTTTCATATCGGTCGTTTGTATTGCAGCTATATGATATAGTAGTCCGATCCAGACCAAACTACTACAAATCGCGTATGCCGATGTTAAATAGATAAATGTTGAATTCGGTTGCAATAACTTGGAAAACAAAAAAATTTTCCATATAAAGACTTGTTTACTCATCGGTCGTTTGTATGGCAGCTATATGATATAGTGATCCGATCCAGACCAAACTACCACAAATCGCGTATGCCGATGTCAAATAGATAAATGTTGAATTCGGTTGTAATAACTGGGAAAACAAAAAAGTTTTCCATATAAAGACTTGTTTACACATCGGTCGTTTGTATGGCAGCTATATGATATAGTGATCCGATCCGAATAAAACTTTTAAAAATCATCTATGGCTATGTCAAATGGATAAATGTTGAATTCGGTTGCAATAGGTTGGAAAACAAAAAAATTTTCTATACAAAGACTTGTTTTTATATCGGTCGTTTGTATTGCAGCTATATGATAGAGTGGTCCGATCCGGATAAAACTTTTAAAAATCATGTATGGCTATGTCAAATGGATAAATGTTGAATTCGGTTGCAATAGGTTGGAAAACAAAAAAATTTTCATACAAAGACTTGTTTTCATATCGGTCGTTTGTATTGCAGCTATATGATATAGTGGTCCGATCCGGATAAAAGTTTAAAGAATCATGTATGGCTATGTCAAATGAATAAATGTTGAATTCGGTTGCAATAGGTTGGAAAACAAAAAAATTTTTCATATAAAGACTTGTTTACACATCGGTCGTTTGTATGGCAGCTATATGATATAGTGATCCGATCCGGATAAAACTTTTAAAAATCATGTATGGCTTAGTCAAATGGATAAATGTTGAATTCGGTTGCAATAGGTTGGAAAACAAAAAAATTTTCATACAAAGACTTGTTTTCATATCGGTCGTTTGTATTGCAGCTATATGATATAGTGGTCCGATCCGGATAAAAGTTTAAAGAATCATGTATGGCTATATCAAATGGATAAATGTTGAATTCAGTTGCAATAGCTTGGAAAACAAAAAAATTTTCCATACAAAGACTTGTTTTCATATCGGTCGTTTGTATTGCAGCTATATGATATAGTAGTCCGATCCAGACCAAACTACTACAAATCGCGTATGCCGATGTCAAATAGATAAATGTTGAATTCGGTTGCAATAACTTGGAAAACAAAAAAATTTTCCATATAAAGACTTGTTTACTCATCGGTCGTTTGTATGACAGCTATATGATATAGTGGTCCGATCCAGACCAAACTACCACAAATCGCGTATGCGGATGTCAAATAGATAAATGTTGAATTCGGTTGCAATAGGTTGGAAAACAAAAAATTTTCATACAAAGACTTGTTTTCATATCGGTCGTTTGTATTGCAGCTATATGATATAGTGGTCCGATCCGGATAAAAGTTTTAAAAATCATGTATGGCTATGTCAAATGGATAAATGTTGAATTCGGTTGCAATAGCTTGGAAAACAAAAAAATTTTCCATACAAAGACTTGTTTTCATATCGGTCGTTTGTATTGCAGCTATATGATATAGTGGTCCGATCCGGATAAAAGTTTTAAAAATCATGTATGGCTATGTCAAATGGATAAATGTTGAATTCGGTTGCAATAGGTTGGAAAACAAAAAAATTTTCCATATAAAGACTTGTTTACACATCGGTCGTTTGTATGGCAGCTATATGATATAGTGATCCGATCCGGATAAAACTTTTAAAAATTATGTATGGCTTAGTCAAATGGATAAATGTTGAATTCGGTTGCAATAGGTTGGAAAACAAAAAAATTTTCTATACAAAGACTTGTTTTTATATCGGTCGTTTGTATTGCAGCTATATGATATAGTGGTCCGATCCGGATAAAACTTTTAAAAATCATGTATGGCTATGTCAAATGGATAAATGTTGAATTCGGTTGCAATAGGTTGGAAAACAAAAAAATTTTCATACAAAGACTTGTTTTCATATCGGTCGTTTGTATTGCAGCTATATGATATAGTGGTCCGATCCGGATAAAAGTTTTAAAAATCATGTATGGCTATGTCAAATGGATAAATGTTGAATTCAGTTGCAATAGCTTGGAAAACAAAAAAATTTTCCATACAAAGACTTGTTTTCATATCGGTCGTTTGTATTGCAGCTATATGATATAGTGGTCCGATCCAGACCAAACTACTACAAATCGCGTATGCCGATGTCAAATAGATAAATGTTGAATTCGGTTGCAATAGCGTGGAAAACAAAAAAATTTTCCATATAAAGACTTGTTTATACATCGGTCGTTTGTATGGCAGCTATGTGATATAGTGATCCGATCCGGATAAAACTTTTAAAAATCATGTATGGCTATTTCAAATGGATAAATGTTGAATTCGGTTGCAATAGGTTGGAAAACAAAAAAATTTTTCCTTACAAAGACTTGTTTTCATATCGGTCGTTTGTATTGCAGCTATATGATATAGTCATTTGATCCGGATCAAACTTTTAAAAATCATGTATGGCTATGTCAAATGAATAAATGTTGAATTCGGTTGCAATAGGTTGGAAAACAAAAAATTTTCTATACAAAGACTTGTTTTTATATCGGTCGTTTGTATTGCAGCTATATGATATAGTGGTCCGATCCGGATAAAAGTTTTAAAAATCATGTATGGCGATGTCAAATGGATAAATGTTGAATTCGGTTGCAATAGCGTGGAGAACAAAAAAATTTTCCATACAAAGACTTGTTTTCATATCGGTCGTTTGTATGGCAGCTATATGATATAGTGATCCGATCCGGATAAAACTTTTAAAAATCATGTATGGCTATGTCAAATGAATAAATGTTGAATTCGGTTGCAATAGGTTGGAAAACAAAAAATTTTCATACAAAGACTTGTTTTCATATCGGTCGTTTGTATTGCAGCTATATGATATAGTGGTCCGATCCGGATAAAACTTTTAAAAATCATGTATGGCTATATCAAATGGATAAATGTTGAATTCGGTTGCAATAGCTTGGAAAACAAAAAAATTTTCCATACAAAGACTTGTTTTCATATCGGTCGTTTGTATTGCAGCTATATGATATAGTGGTCCGATCCGGATAAAAGTTTTGAAAATCATGTATGGCTATGTCAAATGGATAAATGTTGAATTCGGTTGCAATAGCGTGGAAAACAAAAAAATTTTCCATACAAAGACTTGTTTACACATCGGTCGTTTGTATGGCAGCTATATGATATAGTGATCCGATCCGGATAAAACTTTTAAAAATCATGTATGGCTAAGTCAAATGGATAAATGTTGAATTCGGTTGCAATAGGTTGGAAAACAAAAAAATTTTCTATACAAAGACTTGTTTTTATATCGGTCGTTTGTTTTGCAGCTATATGATATAGTGGTCCGATCCGGATAAAACTTTTAAAAATCATGTATGGCTATGTCAAATGGATAAATGTTGAATTCAGTTGCAATAGCTTGGAAAACAAAAAAATTTCCCATACAAAGACTTGTTTACACATCGGTCGTTTGTATGGCAGCTATATGATATAGTGATCCGATCCGGATAAAACTTTTAAAAATCATGTATGGCTTAGTCAAATGGATAAATGTTGAATTCGGTTGCAATAGGTTGGAAAACAAAAAAATTTTCTATACAAAGACTTGTTTTTATATCGGTCGTTTGTATTGCAGCTATATGATATAGTGGTCCGATCCGGATAAAAGTTTTAAAAATCATGTATGGCTATGTCAAATGAATAAATGTTGAATTCAGTTGCAATAGCTTGGAAAACAAAAAAATTTTCCATACAAAGACTTGTTTTCATATCGGTCGTTTGTATTGCAGCTATATGATATAGTGGTCCGATCCGGATAAAAGTTTTGAAAATCATGTATGGCTATGTCAAATGGATAAATGTTGAATTCGGTTGCAATAGCGTGGAAAACAAAAAAATTTTCCATACAAAGACTTGTTTACACATCGGTCGTTTGTATGGCAGCTATATGATATAGTGATCCGATCCGGATAAAACTTTTAAAAATCATGTATGGCTAAGTCAAATGGATAAATGTTGAATTCGGTTGCAATAGGTTGGAAAACAAAAAAATTTTCTATACAAAGACTTGTTTTTATATCGGTCGTTTGTTTTGCAGCTATATGATATAGTGGTCCGATCCGGATAAAACTTTTAAAAATCATGTATGGCTATGTCAAATGGATAAATGTTGAATTCAGTTGCAATAGCTTGGAAAACAAAAAAATTTCCCATACAAAGACTTGTTTACACATCGGTCGTTTGTATGGCAGCTATATGATATAGTGATCCGATCCGGATAAAACTTTTAAAAATCATGTATGGCTTAGTCAAATGGATAAATGTTGAATTCGGTTGCAATAGGTTGGAAAACAA
This sequence comes from Drosophila merina, assembly GCA_035047645.1. Taxonomy (NCBI): domain Eukaryota; kingdom Metazoa; phylum Arthropoda; class Insecta; order Diptera; family Drosophilidae; genus Drosophila; species Drosophila merina. The sequence goes on along the minus strand of JAWNPH010000076.1, from coordinate 1,898,566 downwards.
AAAAATTTTCTATACAAAGACTTGTTTTTATATCGGTCGTTTGTATTGCAGCTATATGATATAGTGGTCCGATCCGGATAAAAGTTTTAAAAATCATGTATGGCTATGTCAAATGGATAAATGTTGAATTCGGTTGCAATAGCTTGGAAAACAAAAAAATTTTCCATATAAAGACTTGTTTACACATCGGTCGTTTGTATGGCAGCTATATGATATAGTGATCCGATCCGGATAAAACTTTTAAAAATCATGTATGGCTATTTTAAATGGATAAATGTTGAATTCGGTTGCAATAGGTTGGAAAACAAAAAAATTTTCCATACAAAGACTTGTTTTCTTATCGGTCGTTTGTATTGCAGCTATATGATATAGTCATTTGATCCGGATCAAACTTTTAAAAATCATGTATGGCTATGTCAAATGGATAAATGTTGAATTCGGTTGCAATAGCTTGGAAAACAAAAAAATTTTCATACAAAGACTTGTTTTCATATCGGTCGTTTGTATTGCAGCTATATGATATAGTGGTCCGATCCGGATAAAAGTTTTAAAAATCATGTATGGCTATGTCAAATGGATAAATGTTGAATTCGGTTGCAATAGCTTGGAAAACAAAAAAATTTTCCATACAAAGACTTGTTTTCATATCGGTCGTTTGTATAGCAGCTATATGATATAGTGGTCCGATCCAGACCAAACTACTACAAATCGCGTATGCCGATGTCAAATAGATAAATGTTGAATTCGGTTGCAATAGCGTGGAAAACAAAAAAATTTTCCATATAAAGACTTGTTTATACATCGGTCGTTTGTATGGCAGCTATGTGATATAGTGATCCGATCCGGATAAAACTTTTAAAAATCATGTATGGCTATTTCAAATGGATAAATGTTGAATTCGGTTGCAATAGGTTGGAAAACAAAAAATTTTTCCTTACAAAGACTTGTTTTCATATCGGTCGTTTGTATTGCAGCTATATGATATAGTCATTTGATCCGGATCAAACTTTTAAAAATCATGTATGGCTATGTCAAATGAATAAATGTTGAATTCGGTTGCAATAGGTTGGAAAACAAAAAAATTTTCTATACAAAGACTTGTTTTTATATCGGTCGTTTGTATTGCAGCTATATGATATAGTGGTCCGATCCGGATAAAAGTTTTAAAAATCATGTATGGCTATGTCAAATGGATAAATGTTGAATTCGGTTGCAATAGCGTGGAGAACAAAAAAATTTTCCATACAAAGACTTGTTTTCATATCGGTCGTTTGTATGGCAGCTATATGATATAGTGATCCGATCCGGATAAAACTTTTAAAAATCATGTATGGCTATGTCAAATGAATAAATGTTGAATTCGGTTGCAATAGGTTGGAAAACAAAAAAATTTTCATACAAAGACTTGTTTTCATATCGGTCGTTTGTATTGCAGCTATATGATATAGTGGTCCGATCCGGATAAAACTTTTAAAAATCATGTATGGCTATATCAAATGGATAAATGTTGAATTCGGTTGCAATAGGTTGGAAAACAAAAAAATTTTCTATACAAAGACTTGTTTTTATATCGGTCGTTTGTATTGCAGCTATATGATATAGTGGTCCGATCCGGATAAAACTTTTAAAAATCATGTATGGCTATGTCAAATGGATAAATGTTGAATTCAGTTGCAATAGCTTGGAAAACAAAAAAATTTTCCATACAAAGACTTGTTTACACATCGGTCGTTTGTATGGCAGCTATATGATATAGTGATCCGATCCGGATAAAACTTTTAAAAATCATGTATGGCTTAGTCAAATGGATAAATGTTGAATTCGGTTGCAATAGGTTGGAAAACAAAAAAATTCTCTATACAAAGACTTGTTTTTATATCGGTCGTATGTATTGCAGCTATATGATATAGTGGTCCGATCCGGATAAAACTTTTAAAAATCATGTATGGCTATGTCAAATGGATAACTGTTGAATTCGGTTGCAATAGGTTATAATACAAAAAAATTTTCATACAAAGACTTGTTTTCATATCGGTCGTTTGTATTGCAGCTATATGATATAGTGGTCCGATCCGGATAAAACTTTTTAAAAATCATGTATGGCTATATCAAATGGATAAATGTTGAATTCGGTTGCAATAGCTTGGAAAACAAAAAAATTTTCCATACAAAGACTTGTTTTCATATCGGTCGTTTGTATTGCAGCTATATGATATAGTGGTCCGATCCGGATAAAAGTTTTGAAAATCATGTATGGCTATGTCAAATGGATAAATGTTGAATTCGGTTGCAATAGCGTGGAAAACAAAAAAATTTTCCATACAAAGACTTGTTTACACATCGGTCGTGTGTATGGCAGCTATATGATATAGTGATCCGATCCGGATAAAACTTTTAAAAATCATGTGTGGCTTAGTCAAATGGATAAATGTTGAATTCGGTTGCAATAGGTTGGAAAACAAAAAAATTTTCTATACAAAGACTTGTTTTTATATCGGTCGTTTGTATTGCAGCTATATGATATAGTGGTCCGATCCGGATAAAACTTTTAAAAATCATGTATGGCTATGTCAAATGGATAAATGTTGAATTCAGTTGCAATAGCTTGGAAAACAAAAAATTTTCCATACAAAGACTTGTTTACACATCGGTCGTTTGTATGGCAGCTATATGATATAGTGATCCGATCCGGATAAAACTTTTAAAAATCATGTATGGCTTAGTCAAATGGATAAATGTTGAATTCGGTTGCAATAGGTTGGAAAACAAAAAAATTCTCTATACAAAGACTTGTTTTTATATCGGTCGTTTGTATTGCAGCTATATGATATAGTGGTCCGATCCGGATAAAACTTTTAAAAATCATGTATGGCTATGTCAAATGGATAACTGTTGAATTCGGTTGCAATAGGTTATAATACAAAAAAATTTTCATACAAAGACTTGTTTTCATATCGGTCGTTTGTATGGCAGCTATATGATATAGTGATCCGATCCGGATAAAACTTTTAAAAATCATGTATGGCTATGTCAAATGGATAAATGTTGAATTCAGTTGCAATAGCTTGGAAAACAAAAAAATTTCCATACAAAGACTTGTTTTCATATCGGTCGTTTGTATTGCAGCTATATGATATAGTGGTCTGATCCAGACCAAACTACTACAAATCGCGTATGCCGATGTCAAATAGATAAATTTTGAATTCGGTTGCAATAGCGTGGAAAACAAAAAAATTTTCCATATAAAGACTTGTTTACACATCGGTCGTTTGTATGGCAGCTATATGATATAGTGATCCGATCCGGATCAAACTTTTAAAAATCATGTATGGCTATTTCAAATGGATAAATGTTGAATTCGGTTGCAATAGGTTGGAAAACAAAAAAATTTTCCATACAAAGACTTGTTTTCTTATCGGTCGTTTGTATTGCAGCTATATGATATAGTCATTTGATCCGGATCAAACTTTTAAAAATCATGTATGGCTATGTCAAATGGATAAATGTTGAATTCGGTTGCAATAGCTTGGAAAACAAAAAAATTTTCATACAAAGACTTGTTTTCATATCGGTCGTTTGTATTGCAGCTATATGATATAGTGGTCCGATCCGGATAAAAGTTTTAAAAATCATGTATGGCTATGTCAAATGGATAAATGTTGAATTCGGTTGCAATAGCTTGGAAAACAAAAAAATTTTCCATACAAAGACTTGTTTTCATATCGGTCGTTTGTATTGCAGCTATATGATATAGTGGTCCGATCCGGATAAAAGTTTTAAAAATCATGTATGGCTATGTCAAATGGATAAATGTTGAATTCGGTTGCAATAGCGTGGAAAACAAAAAAATTTTCCATACAAAGATATGGATATAGTGATCCGATCCGGATAAAACTTTTAAAAATCATGTATGGCTTAGTCAAATGGATAAATGTTGAATTCGGTTGCAATAGGTTGGAAAACAAAAAAATTTTCCATACAAAGACTTGTTTTTATATCGGTCGTTTGTATTGCAGCTATATGATATAGTGGTCCGATCCGGATAAAACTTTTAAAAATCATGTATGGCATGTATGGCCTATTCGAAGCGCATCCTCGACGAAGTCAGACGTGTTTTCATCGAGCTCCGTATAAAACCCCCTGATTTTAGTAAAGCGAATAATTAATAACACAAAATAAATACACAAATCGGAAGCGCAAGAGACGCTATTGGCAATGTTAAATTGCTATCCTACAAAACTTTCTGTGTGTGGAATAATAAAGTAAAAAACAAATAGACAACAAACAAATCAATCGTTCTAAAATGAGCCAACGCGAATTGCGCGCTCAGCGGCAAAAAGAGCAAGACGAGCGACGACTCTCCTTGCAGCGGAACAATGCATACTTCACCGTCGTGTCTAACGCCCGCGAGTGCCAAACCACCCACCCGGTCAATAACCTAGCACCTGCAGAAAGCACACGATCGCGGTCTTGCTCACCAATGCTTCTGACTGCACGAAGTGAACCCAAACGCACTGAGAGCGTCTCTCTCACCCTCTCCCTATCCCAAACGGTGTCAAGTTCTTTAACTACCAGTACATTAAGCACTATATCTACTGCAACCGCACCTTTAGCAACAACAACTGCAACAACATCAACAACAACTCTATGCTCAATACCGACAGCGGTGTACAATTCCGCTGAATCAACAACAACGAATGCAAAAGCACTCACACCGACTCTTGAAAGCGAAAGCGGACAAGAACCAAAACAAAACAAAAAACTTTGCCAAACAGGGCTGGATCGCTACATCCAAATAAAGCGAAAGCTAAGCCCGCAACACAAGCAGGCTGGTAATCAGCCAAAAATAAATCGCGCCAACGCGCCAAGTTCAAATAGGTTTGCACTACTGGACGACTGTGAAGAGCAGGAACAGGAGCAGAAGAAGATAAAGCCGCCACCAATATACATACGTGAGAAAACCTCAAATGCGCTGGTTAACAAACTAGTTGCAATTATTGGAGAGAATAAGTTCCATGTTATACCTCTTACTAAGGGCAACATCCAAGAAACGAAAGTGCAGACTCAGGATGAGTCTAGCCACCGGTCAGTGACCAAGTACCTAGACGAAGCTGGGAAGAGTTACTATACCTACCAGCTGAAAAGTGCCAAAGGATTGCAGGTTGTCATCAAAGGAATAGAGTCATCCGTGACCTCATCCGAAATTATCGCGGCACTAAAGGAAAAGAACTTCAACGCCAAAACGGTGATCAACATCCTCAACAGGAACAAAGAGCCGCAGCCACTCTTTAAAGTCGAACTGGAGCCATCGAGTCAAAAAAACAACAAAAATGAAGTTCATCCTATATATAAGCTACAGTATTTACTGCACCGAAGAATAACTGTAGAAGAGCCACACAAGCGCAGGCAACCTGTGCAGTGCACCAACTGCCAAGAATATGGACACACCAAAGCGTACTGCACCCTAAAATCCATCTGCGTCGTTTGCAGCGATGCCCACAGGACTGTAAACTGTCCTAAGAATAAAAACGACAGTTCAATTAAGTTATGCAGCAACTGTGGCGAAAAACACACAGCCAACTGGCGAGGATGCATTGTTTACAAGGAACTCAAGAGTCGCCTAAACAAACAAGTGGATTCAGCTCGTAATCGTATCACACCAACAATTCACAAAGAAATGGAACCGACTACAACTAACATACCTTCGTCTGCCAGCCACCGAACAATACCAAACTCTTCCTTTGCAAGTGTACTAAAATCAGGGATCCAAGTACCAACAGCAGCCACCTCCAGCGTCCAGCATAAAATCAACCAAATAAACACACAGAACATGCAACAGCAGCCAATTGGCCTTGAAGCGCTTATGCATTCGATGCAGCAAAGCATGAACAACTTCATAACCTTCATGCAAGAAACTATGCAACAGATTATGAGGAACCAAAACATCCTTATTGAAATGCTCGTTTCCTCTAAATCAGGATAATGACTCCCCTAATAATCGCTACCTGGAACGCTAATGGCGTTTCGCGGCACAAGCTAGAACTCGCTCAGTTCTTAGCCGACAGAAACATTGACGTCATGCTACTCTCAGAGACTCACCTTACCGAAAAGTACAACTTCCAAATACCAGGATATAAATTTTATTTTACGAATCACCCGGATGGCAAGGCCCATGGAGGCACTGGCATACTAATACGATTGCGAATTAAGCACCACTTTCTTGGTAATTGGCAAGAAGACTGCTTACAATGCACCTCTATAAACCTCCAATGCCACAACGGTGCTCTCACTCTGGCTGCTGTCTATTGCCCACCTCGCTTCACAATCTCCGAAGAAAAATTCACAACACTTTTTGACTCGTTTGGTGAAAGGTTTGTTGCAGCTGGCGATTGGAATGCCAAGCACATGTACTGGGGATCTCGGATAGCGAACCCTAAAGGAAAACAGCTGTACAACGCAATCATTAATCCGCAACGCAAACTAAACTATGTTTCCCCGGGAGCGCCTACATACTGGCCAGCAGATCCCATGAAGCTTCCAGATTTGATCGACTTTGCCATCACAAAAAGGATACCCCAATCCATGATCACAGCTGAGGCACTTCCAGAACTCTCAACTGATCACTGTCCGGTGCTCTTTCATCTCTTGCACCAGCTACAACACATCGAGCGACCGCATAGGCTCACAAGCAACAGGACCAACTGGGCGAGGTACAAAAAATATGTTTGTTCCCATACCGGCTCTTCTAGCCCCCTGGAAACCGAACAAGACATTGATCAGCTTACAGATAACATAGAATCAATACTCGTTGCAGCAGCAAAAGCGTCAACTCCACAAGACAATTATGTATGCAGCACAAAGTTCAACAAGACAAGTAGAGATACTGAACTGCTTGTCCTTGAAAAACGACGACTTCGAAGAGAGTGGCAGGAGCACAGATCACCTGGCGCAAAGAGTAGACTCAAAGCAGCTACTCGCAGACTTACCAATGCCCTCAAGAAAGAAGAAGCGGACGCACAACTAAGGTACATTGAGAATCTCACGCCCACAGGCACAAAGAACTCGTTGTGGAAAAGCCATAGGAACCTACAGGCACCAACAGAAACGGTTGTACCCCTCCGTAACTCTACCGGAAGCTGGTCTCGCAGTGACACGGACAGAGCAAGAGTCTTCGCTGATCATCTTGAAAAAGTATTTAAACCAAATCCAGCCACTAACTCATTTACTCTCCCGCCTTTAACTGCATCTGACTTAGCACCACAAGATCCTATAGAATTTCGGCCAAGCGAGATAACGCAAGTCATTAAAGAGCAACTTAAGACTGGAAAATCGCCTGGCTACGACTTAATAACACCGAAAATGATCATCGAGCTCCCAAAGTGTGCAGTTCTACGAATCTGCTTGCTCTTCAACGCAATTACTAAAATTGGATACTTCCCTCAAAAGTGGAAGAAATCAGTTATTATTATGATCCCTAAGCCTGGGAAAGACGAAACACAGCCATCATCATACAGGCCAATAAGCTTACTTACTTGTCTATCCAAGCTATTCGAAAAAGTGCTGCTACTACGCATCAGCCCCCACCTCAAAACACACAACACACTCCCATCGCACCAATTTGGTTTTCGGGCAAAACACGGAGCCATCGAACAGGTTAACCGCATCACAACCGAAATTCGCACTGCCTTTGAACAACGAGAATATTGCACAGCTCTATTCTTAGACGTTGCACAAGCATTCGATAGAGTATGGCTGGATGGACTTATGTTTAAAATAATCAAACTGCTGCCACAAAACATACATAAGCTTCTAAAGTCGTATCTATATAAAAGAGTGTTCGCGGTTAGATGCAGTTCAAGCACTTCAAACGATTGCATTATAGAAGCCGGAGTGCCTCAAGGAAGTGTTCTGGGCCCAATTCTATACACCCTATACACGGCGGACATCCCAACAAACGACCAGCTAACTATATCCACATTCGCTGATGACACTGCAATTCTAAGTCGATCCAGATGCCCAGTAAAAGCTACGATGCAGCTAGCACGCCATCTAACTTGTGTAGAACATTGGCTTGCAGATTGGCGCATACGAGTAAACGAAGAAAAGTGCAAACAGGTAACATTTACCCTAAACAAACAAAGCTGCCCGCCCTTGGTAATGAACCACACGCGCATCCCACAAGCCGATTACATTACATACCTAGGCATTCATCTGGACAAGCGGCTCACCTGGCGGAAACACATAGAGGCCAAGACGACGCACCTCAGACTAAAAGCACGGGATCTACACTGGCTTATAAACGTCCGCTCTCCCCTAAGCTTGGAGTACAAAGTCCTCCTTTATAACTCCGTCTTAAAACCCATATGGACCTATGGCTCCGAGCTATGGGGCAACGCATCGAGAAGCAACATCGACATAGTCCAGCGAGCACAGTCTAGGATCCTGAGAATCATTACTGGAGCTCCATGGTATCTTCGGAACGAGAATATACACAGGGACACAGGGACACAAAGGGAAGATTCAATAAATAAGGAAAAACATTGGAAAAAAAAAAATGTATGGCTATGTCAAATGGATAAATGTTGAATTCAGTTGCAATAGCTTGGAAAACAAAAAATTTTCCATACAAAGACTTGTTTACACATCGGTCGTTTGTATGGCAGCTATATGATATAGTGATCCGATCCGGATAAAACTTTTAAAAATCATGTATGGCTTAGTCAAATGGATAAATGTTGAATTCGGTTGCAATAGGTTGGAAAACAAAATTTTCTATACAAAGACTTGTTTTTATATCGGTCGTTTGTATTGCAGCTATATGATATAGTGGTCCGATCCGGATAAAACTTTTAAAAATCATGTATGGCTATGTCAAATGGATAACTGTTGAATTCGGTTGCAATAGGTTATAATACAAAAAAATTTTCATACAAAGACTTGTTTTCATATCGGTCGTTTGTATGGCAGCTATATGATATAGTGATCCGATCCGGATAAAACTTTTAAAAATCATGTATGGCTATGTCAAATGGATAAATGTTGAATTCAGTTGCAATAGCTGGGAAAACAAAAAAATTTTCCATACAAAGACTTGTTTTCATATCGGTCGTTTGTATTGCAGCTATATGATATAGTGGTCCGATCCGGATAAAAGTTTTAAAAATCATGTATGGCTATGTCAAATGGATAAATGTTGAATTCGGTTGCAATAGCGTGGAAAACAAAAAATTTTCCATACAAAGACTTGTTTTCATATCGGTCGTTTGTATTGCAGCTATATGATATAGTGGTCCGATCCGGATAAAACTTTTAAAAATCATGTATGGCTTAGTCAAATGGATAAATGTTGAATTCGGTTGCAATAGGTTGGAAAACAAAAAAATGTTCTATACAAAGACTTGTTTTTATATCGGTCGTTTGTATTGCAGCTATATGATATAGTGGTCCGATCCGGATAAAACTTTTAAAAATCATGTATGGCTCAGTCAAATGGATAAATGTTGAATTCGGTTGCAATAGGTTGGAAAACAAAAAAATTTTCTATACAAAGACTTGTTTTTATATCGGCCGTTTGTATTGCAGCTATATGATATAGTGGTCCGATCCGGATAAAACTTTTAAAAATCATGTATGGCTTAGTCAAATGGATAAATGTTGAATTCGGTTGCAATAGGTTGGAAAACAAAAAAATTTTCTATACAAAGACTTGTTTTTATATCGGCCGTTTGTATTGCAGCTATATGATATAGTGGTCCGATCCGGATAAAACTTTTAAAAATCATGTATGGCTATGTCATATGGATAAATGTTGAATTCAGTTGCAATAGCTTGGAAAACAAAAAAATTTTCCATACAAAGACTTGTTTACACATCGGTCGTTTGTATGGCAGCTATATGATATAGTGATCCGATCCGGATAAAACTTTTAAAAATCATGTATGGCTTAGTCAAATGGATAAATGTTGAATTCGGTTGCAATAGGTTGGAAAACAAAAAAATTTTCTATACAAAGACTTGTTTTTATATCGGTCGTTTGTATTGCAGCTATATGATATAGTGGTCCGATCCGGATAAAACTTTTAAAAATCATGTATGGCTATGTCAAATGGATAACTGTTGAATTCGGTTGCAATAGGCTATAATACAAAAAAATTTTCATACAAAGACTTGTTTTCATATCGGTCGTTTGTATGGCAGCTATATGATATAGTGATCCGATCCGGATAAAACTTTTAAAAATCATGTATGGCTATGTCAAATTGATAAATGTTGAATTCAGTTGCAATAGCTTGGAAAACAAAAAAATTTTCCATACAAAGACTTGTTTTCATATCGGTCGTTTGTATTGCAGCTATATGATATAGTGGTCCGATCCAGACCAAACTACTACAAATCGCGTATGTCGATGTCAAATAGATAAATGTTGAATTCGGTTGCAATAACTTGGAAAACAAAAAAGTTTTCCATATAAAGACTTGTTTACACATCGGTCGTTTGTATGGCAGCTATATGATATAGTGATCCGATCCGGATTAAACTTTTAAAAATCATGAATGGCTATGTCAAATGGATAAATGTTGAATTCGGTTGCAATAGCTTGGAAAACAAAAAAATTTTCCATACAAAGACTTGTTTTCATATCGGTCGTTTGTATTGCAGCTATATGATATAGTCATTTGATCCGGATCAAACTTTTAAAAATCATGTATAGCTATGTCAAATGAATAAATGTTGAATTCGGTTGCAATAGGTTGGAAAACAAAAAAATTTTCCATATAAAGACTTGTTTACACATTGGTCGTTTGTATGGCAGCTATATGATATAGTGATCCGATCCGGATAAAACTTTTAAAAATCATGTATGGCTTAGTCAAATGGATAAATGTTGAATTCGGTTGCAATAGGTTGGAAAACAAAAAAATTTTCTATACAAAGACTTGTTTTTATATCGGTCGTTTGTATTGCAGCTATATGATATAGTGGTCCGATCCGGATAAAACTTTTAAAAATCATGTATGGCTATGTCAAATGAATAAATGTTGAATTCAGTTGCAATAGCTTGGAAAACAAAAAAATTTTCCATACAAAGACTTGTTTTCATATCGGTCGTTTGTATTGCAGCTATATGATATAGTGGTCCGATCCAGACCAAACTACCACAAATCGCGTATGCCGATGTCAAATAGATAAACGTTGAATTCGGTTGCAATAACTGGGAAAACAAAAAAGTTTTCCATATAAAGACTTGTTTACACATCGGTCGTTTGTATGGCAGCTATATGATATAGTGATCCGATCCGAATAAAACTTTTAAAAATCATGTATGGCTATGTCAAATGGATAAATGTTGAATTCGGTTGCAATAGGTTGGAAAACAAAAAAAATTTCTATACAAAGACTTGTTTTTATATCGGTCGTTTGTATTGCAGCTATATGATATAGTGGTCCGATCCGGATAAAACTTTTAAAAATCATGTATGGCTATGTCAAATGGATAAATGTTGAATTCAGTTGCAATAGCTTGGAAAACAAAAAAATTTTCCATACAAAGACTTGTTTACACATCGGTCGTTTGTATGGCAGCTATATGATATAGTGATCCGATCCGGATAAAACTTTTAAAAATCATGTATGGCTTAGTCAAATGGATAAATGTTGAATTCAGTTGCAATAGCTTGGAAAACAAAAAAGTTTCCTATACATAGACTTGTTATCATATCGGTCGTTTGTATTGCAGCTATATGATATAGGCGTCCGATCCGGACCAAACTTTCAAAAATCATGTATATCTATGTCAAATGAATAAATGTTGAATTCAGTTGCAATAGCTTGAAACACAAAAAAGTTTCCCATACATAGACTTGTTTTCATATCGGTCGTTTGTATTGCAGCTATATGATATAGTGGTCCGATCCGGATAAAACTTTTAAAAATCATGTATGGCTATGTCAAATGGATAAATGTTGAATTCAGTTGCAATAGCTTGGAAAACAAAAAAATTTTCCATACAAAGACTTGTTTTCATATCGGTCGTTTGTATTGCAGCTATATGATATAGTGGTCCGATCCAGACCAAACTACTACAAATTGCGTATGCCAATGTCAAATAGATAAATGTTGAATTCGGTTGCAATAACTTGGAAAACAAAAAAATTTTCCATATAAAGACTTGTTTACACATCGATCGTTTGTATGGCAGCTATATGATATAGTGATCCGATCCGGATAAAACTTTTAAAAATCAAGTATGGCTATTTCAAATGGATAAATGTTGAATTCGGTTGCAATAGGTTGGAAAACAAAAAAATTTTCCATACAAAGACTTGTTTTCATATCGGTCGTTTGTATTGCAGCTATATGATATAGTCATTTGATCCGGATCAAACTTTTAAAAATCATGTACAGCTATGTCAAATGAATAAATGTTGAATTCGGTTGCAATAGGTTGGAAAACAAAACAATTTTCCATATAAAGACTTGTTTACACATCGGTCGTTTGTATGGCAGCTATATGATATAGTGATCCGATCCGGATAAAACTTTTAAAAATCATGTATGGCTTAGTCAAATGGATAAATGTTGAATTCGGTTGCAATAGGTTGGAAAACAAAAAAATTTTCTATACAAAGACTTGTTTTTATATCGGCCGTTTGTATTGCAGCTATATGATATAGTGATCCGATCCGGATAAAACTTTTAAAAATCATGTATGGCTATGTCAAATGGATAAATGTTGAATTCGGTTGCAATAGGTTGGAAAACAAAAAAATTTTCTATACAAAGACTTGTTTTTATATCGGCCGTTTGTATTGCAGCTATATGATATAGTGGTCCGATCCGGATAAAACTTTTAAAAATCATGTATGGCTATGTCATATGGATAAATGTTGAATTCAGTTGCAATAGCTTGGAAAACAAAAAAATTTTCCATACAAAGACTTGTTTACACATCGGTCGTTTGTATGGCAGCTATATGATATAGTGATCCGATCCGGATAAAACTTTTAAAAATCATGTATGGCTTAGTCAAATGGATAAATGTTGAATTCGGTTGCAATAGGTTGGAAAACAAAAAAATTTTCTATACAAAGACTTGTTTTTATATCGGTCGTTTGTATTGCAGCTATATGATATAGTGGTCCGATCCGGATAAAACTTTTAAAACTCATGTATGGCTATGTCAAATGGATAACTGTTGAATTCGGTTGCAATAGGTTATAATACAAAAAAATTTTCATACAAAGACTTGTTTTCATATCGGTCGTTTGTATGGCAGCTATATGATATAGTGATCCGATCCGGATAAAACTTTTAAAAATCATGTATGGCTATGTCAAATGGATAAATGTTGAATTCAGTTGCAATAGCTTGGAAAACAAAAAAATTTTCCATACAAAGACTTGTTTTCATATCGGTCGTTTGTATTGCAGCTATATGATATAGTGGTCCGATCCAGACCAAACTACTACAAATCGCGTATGTCGATGTCAAATAGATAAATGTTGAATTCGGTTGCAATAACTTGGAAAACAAAAAAGTTTTCCATATAAAGACTTGTTTACACATCGGTCGTTTGTATGGCAGCTATATGATATAGTGATCCGATCCGGATTAAACTTTTAAAAATCATGAATGGCTATGTCAAATGGATAAATGTTGAATTCGGTTGCAATAGCTTGGAAAACAAAAAAATTTTCCATACAAAGACTTGTTTTCATATCGGTCGTTTGTATTGCAGCTATATGATATAGTCATTTGATCCGGATCAAACTTTTAAAAATCATGTATAGCTATGTCAAATGAATAAATGTTGAATTCGGTTGCAATAGGTTGGAAAACAAAAAAATTTTCCATATAAAGACTTGTTTACACATTGGTCGTTTGTATGGCAGCTATATGATATAGTGATCCGATCCGGATAAAACTTTTAAAAATCATGTATGGCTTAGTCAAATGGATAAATGTTGAATTCGGTTGCAATAGGTTGGAAAACAAAAAAATTTTCTATACAAAGACTTGTTTTTATATCGGTCGTTTGTATTGCAGCTATATGATATAGTGGTCCGATCCAGATAAAACTTTTAAAAATCATGTATGGCTATGTCAAATGGATAAATGTTGAATTCAGTTGCAATAGCTTGGAAAACAAAAAAATTTTCCATACAAAGACTTGTTTTCATATCGGTCGTTTGTATTGCAGCTATATGATATAGTGGTCCGATCCAGACCAAACTACCACAAATCGCGTATGCCGATGTCAAATAGATAAACGTTGAATTCGGTTGCAATAACTGGGAAAACAAAAAAGTTTTCCATATAAAGACTTGTTTACACATCGGTCGTTTGTATGGCAGCTATATGATATAGTGATCCGATCCGAATAAAACTTTTAAAAATCATGTATGGCTATGTCAAATGGATAAATGTTGAATTCGGTTGCAATAGGTTGGAAAACAAAAAAATTTTCTATACAAAGACTTGTTTTCATATCGGTCGTTTGTATTGCAGCTATATGATATAGTGGTCCGATCCGGATAAAACTTTTAAAAATCATGTATGGCTATGTCAAATGGATAAATGTTGAATTCAGTTGCAATAGCTTGGAAAACAAAAAAATTTTCCATACAAAGACTTGTTTTCATATCGGTCGTTTGTATTGCAGCTATATGATATAGTGGTCCGATCCAGACCAAACTACCACAAATCGCGTATGCCGATGTCAAATAGATAAATGTTGAATTCGGTTGCAATAACTTGGAAAACAAAAAAATTTTCCATATAAAGACTTGTTTACACATCGGTCGTTTGTATGGCAGCTATATGATATAGTGATCCGATCCAGATAAAACTTTTAAAAATCATGTATGGCTATGTTAAATGGATAAATGTTGAATTCGGTTGCAATAGGTTGGAAAACAAAAAAATTTTCCATACAAAGACTTGTTTTCATATCGGTCGTTTGTATTGCAGCTATATGATATAGTCATTTGATCCGGATCAAACTTTTAAAAATCATGTATGGCTATGTCAAATGAATAAATGTTGAATTCGGTTGCAATAGGTTGGAAAACAAAAAAATTTTCCATATAAAGACTTGTTTACACATCGGTCGTTTGTATGGCAGCTATATGATATAGTGATCCGATCCGGATAAAACTTTTAAAAATAATGTATGGCTTAGTCAAATGGATAAATGTTGAATTCGGTTGCAATAGGTTGGAAAACAAAAAAATTTTCTATACAAAGACTTGTTTTTTTATCGGTCGTTTGTATTGCAGCTATATGATATAGTGGTCCGATCCGGATAAAACTTTTAAAAATCATGTATGGCTATGTCAAATGGATAAATGTTGATTTCAGTTGCAATAGCTTGGAAAACAAAAAAATTTTCCATACAAAGACTTGTTTACACATCGGTCGTTTGTATGGCAGCTATATGATATAGTGATCCGATCCGGATAAAACTTTTAAAAATCATGTATGGCTATTTCAAATGGATAAATGTTGATTTCGGTTGCAATAGGTTGGAAAACAAAAAAAATTTTCTATACAAAGACTTGTTTTTATATCGGCCGTTTGTATTGCAGCTATATGATATAGTGGTCCGATCCGGATAAAACTTTTAAAAATCTTGTATGGCTATGTCAAATGGATAAATGTTGAATTCGGTTGCAATAGGTTATAATACAAAAAAATTTTCATACAAAGACTTGTTATCATATCGGTCGTTTGTATTGCAGCTATATGATATAGGCGTCCGATCCGGACCAAACTTTCAAAAATCATGTATATCTATGTCAAATGAATAAATGTTGAATTCAGTTGCAATAGCTTGAAACACAAAAAAGTTTCCCATACATAGACTTGTTTTCATATCGGTCGTTTGTATTGCAGCTATATGATATAGTGGTCCGATCCAGACCAAACTACCACAAATCGCGTATGCCGATGTCAAATAGATAAACGTTGAATTCGGTTGCAATAACTGGGAAAACAAAAAAGTTTTCCATATAAAGACTTGTTTACACATCGGTCGTTTGTATGGCAGCTATATGATATAGTGATCCGATCCGAATAAAACTTTTAAAAATCATGTATGGCTATGTCAAATGGATAAATGTTGAATTCGGTTGCAATAGGTTGGAAAACAAAAAAATTTTCTATACAAAGACTTGTTTTTATATCGGTCGTTTGTATTGCAGCTATATGATATAGTGGTCCGATCCGGATAAAACTTTTAAAAATCATGTATGGCTATGTCAAATGGATAAATGTTGAATTCAGTTGCAATAGCTTGGAAAACAAAAAAAAATTTTCCATACAAAGACTTGTTTTCATATCGGTCGTTTGTATTGCAGCTATATGATATAGTGGTCCGATCCAGACCAAACTACCACAAATCGCGTATGCCGATGTCAAATAGATAAATGTTGAATTCGGTTGCAATAACTTGGAAAACAAAAAAATTTTCCATATAAAGACTTGTTTACACATCGGTCGTTTGTATGGCAGCTATATGATATAGTGATCCGATCCAGATAAAACTTTTAAAAATCATGTATGGCTATGTTAAATGGATAAATGTTGAATTCGGTTGCAATAGGTTGGAAAACAAAAAAATTTTCCATACAAAGACTTGTTTTCATATCGGTCGTTTGTATTGCAGCTATATGATATAGTCATTTGATCCGGATCAAACTTTTAAAAATCATGTATGGCTATGTCAAATGAATAAATGTTGAATTCGGTTGCAATAGGTTGGAAAACAAAAAAATTTTCCATATAAAGACTTGTTTACACATCGGTCGTTTGTATGGCAGCTATATGATATAGTGATCCGATCCGGATAAAACTTTTAAAAATAATGTATGGCTTAGTCAAATGGATAAATGTTGAATTCGGTTGCAATAGGTTGGAAAACAAAAAATTTTCTATACAAAGACTTGTTTTTTTATCGGTCGTTTGTATTGCAGCTATATGATATAGTGGTCCGATCCGGATAAAACTTTTAAAAATCATGTATGGCTATGTCAAATGGATAAATGTTGATTTCAGTTGCAATAGCTTGGAAAACAAAAAATTTTCCATACAAAGACTTGTTTACACATCGGTCGTTTGTATGGCAGCTATATGATATAGTGATCCGATCCGGATAAAACTTTTAAAAATCATGTATGGCTATTTCAAATGGATAAATGTTGATTTCGGTTGCAATAGGTTGGAAAACAAAAAAATTTTCTATACAAAGACTTGTTTTTATATCGGCCGTTTGTATTGCAGCTATATGATATAGTGGTCCGATCCGGATAAAACTTTTAAAAATCATGTATGGCTATGTCAAATGGATAAATGTTGAATTCGGTTGCAATAGGTTATAATACAAAAAAATTTTCATACAAAGACTTGTTTTCATATCGGTCGTTTGTATTGCAGCTATATGATATAGTGGTCCGATCCGGATAAAAGTTTTAAAAATCATGTATGGCTATGTCAAATGGATAAATGTTGAATTCAGTTGCAATAGCTTGGAAAACAAAAAAGTTTCCTATACATAGACTTGTTATCATATCGGTCGTTTGTATTGCAGCTATATGATATAGGCGTCCGATCCGGACCAAACTTTCAAAAATCATGTATATCTATGTCAAATGAATAAATGTTGAATTCAGTTGCAATAGCTTGAAACACAAAAAAGTTTCCCATACATAGACTTGTTTTCATATCGGTCGTTTGTATTGCAGCTATATGATATAGTGGTCCGATCCGGATAAAACTTTTAAAAATCATGTATGGCTATGTCAAATGGATAAATGTTGAATTCAGTTGCAATAGCTTGGAAAACAAAAAAATTTTCCATACAAAGACTTGTTTTCATATCGGTCGTTTGTATTGCAGCTATATGATATAGTGGTCCGATCCAGACCAAACTACTAGAAATCGCGTATGCCGATGTCAAATAGATAAATGTTGAATTCGGTTGCAATAACTTGGAAAACAAAAAAATTTTCCATATAAAGACTTGTTTACACATCGATCGTTTGTATGGCAGCTATATGATATAGTGATCCGATCCGGATAAAACTTTTAAAAATCAAGTATGGCTATTTCAAATGGATAAATGTTGAATTCGGTTGCAATAGGTTGGAAAACAAAAAAATTTTCCATACAAAGACTTGTTTTCATATCGGTCGTTTGTATTGCAGCTATATGATATAGTCATTTGATCCGGATCAAACTTTTAAAAATCATGTACAGCTATGTCAAATGAATAAATGTTGAATTCGGTTGCAATAGGTTGGAATACAAAACAATTTTCCATATAAAGACTTGTTTACACATCGGTCGTTTGTATGGCAGCTATATGATATAGTGATCCGATCCGGATAAAACTTTTAAAAATCATGTATGGCTATTTCAAATGGATAAATGTTGATTTCGGTTGCAATAGGTTGGAAAACAAAAAAATTTTCTATACAAAGACTTGTTTTTATATCGGCCGTTTGTATTGCAGCTATATGATATAGTGATCCGATCCGGATAAAACTTTTAAAAATCATGTATGGCTATGTCAAATGGATAAATGTTGAATTCGGTTGCAATAGGTTATAATACAAAAAAATTTTCATACAAAGACTTGTTTTCATATCGGTCGTTTGTATTGCAGCTATATGATATAGTGGTCCGATCCGGATAAAAGTTTTAAAAATCATGTATGGCTATGTCAAATGGATAAATGTTGAATTCAGTTGCAATAGCTTGGAAAACAAAAAAGTTTCCTATACATAGACTTGTTATCATATCGGTCGTTTGTATTGCAGCTATATGATATAGGCGTCCGATCCGGACCAAACTTTCAAAAATCATGTATATCTATGTCAAATGAATAAATGTTGAATTCAGTTGCAATAGCTTGAAACACAAAAAAGTTTCCCATACATAGACTTGTTTTCATATCGGTCGTTTGTATTGCAGCTATATGATATAGTGGTCCGATCCGGATAAAACTTTTAAAAATCATGTATGGCTATGTCAAATGGATAAATGTTGAATTCAGTTGCAATAGCTTGGAAAACAAAAAAATTTTCCATACAAAGACTTGTTTTCATATCGGTCGTTTGTATTGCAGCTATATGATATAGTGGTCCGATCCAGACCAAACTACTAGAAATCGCGTATGCCGATGTCAAATAGATAAATGTTGAATTCGGTTGCAATAACTTGGAAAACAAAAAAATTTTCCATATAAAGACTTGTTTACACATCGATCGTTTGTATGGCAGCTATATGATATAGTGATCCGATCCGGATAAAACTTTTAAAAATCAAGTATGGCTATTTCAAATGGATAAATGTTGAATTCAGTTGCAATAGGTTGGAAAACAAAAAAATTTTCCATACAAAGACTTGTTTTCATATCGGTCGTTTGTATTGCAGCTATATGATATAGTCATTTGATCCGGATCAAACTTTTAAAAATCATGTATGGCTATGTCAAATGAATAAATGTTGAATTCGGTTGCAATAGGTTGGAAAACAAAACAATTTTCCATATAAAGACTTGTTTACACATCGGTCGTTTGTATGGCAGCTATATGATATAGTGATCCAATCCGGATAAAACTTTTAAAAATCATGTATCGCTTAGTCAAATGGATAAATGTTGAATTCGGTTGCAATAGGTTGGAAAACAAAAAAATTTTCTATACAAAGACTTGTTTTTATATCGGTCGTTTGTATTGCAGCTATATGATATAGTGGTCCGATCCAGATAAAACTTTTAAAAATCATGTATGGCTATGTCAAATGAATAAATGTTGAATTCAGTTGCAATAGCTTGGAAAACAAAAAAATTTTCCATACAAAGACTTGTTTTCATATCGGTCGTTTGTATTGCAGCTATATGATATAGTGGTCCGATCCAGACCAAACTACCACAAATCGCGTATGCCGATGTCAAATAGATAAACGTTGAATTCGGTTGCAATAATTGGGAAAACAAAAAAGTTTTCCATATAAAGACTTGTTTACACATCGGTCGTTTGTATGGCAGCTATATGATATAGTGATCCGATCCGGATAAAACTTTTAAAAATCATGTATGGCTATGTCAAATGGATAAATGTTGAATTCGGTTGCAATAGGTTGGAAAACAAAAAAATGTTCATACAAAGACTTGTTTTCATATCGGTCGTTTGTATTGCAGCTATATGATATAGTGGTCCGATCCGGATAAAAGTTTTAAAAATCTTGTATGGCTATGTCAAATGGATAAATGTTGAATTCAGTTGCAATAACTTGGAAAACAAAAAAATTTTCCATACAAAGACTTGTTTTCATATCGGTCGTTTGTATTGCAGCTATATGATATAGTGGTCCGATCCAGACCAAACTACCACAAATCACGTATGGCTATGTAAAATAGATAAATGTTGAATTCGGTTGCAATAGCGTGGAAAACAAAAAAATTTTCCATACAAAGACTTGTTTTCATATCGGTCGTTTGTATTGCAGCTATATGATAAGTGGTCCGATCCGGACCAAACTTTCACAAATCGTGTATGCCTATGTCAAATAAACAAATTTTGAATTCGGTTGCAATAGCTTGGAAAACAAAAAAGTTTTCCATACAAAGACTTGTTTTCATATCGGTCGTTTGTATTGCAGCTATATGATCTAGTGGTCCGATCCAGACCAAACTTTCACAAATCGCGTATGGCTATGTGAAATAGATAAATGTTGAATTCGGTTGCAATAGCGTGGAAAACCAAAACATTTTCTATATAAAGACTTGTTTACACATCGGTCGTTTGTATGGCAGCTATATGATATAGTGATCCGATCCGGATAAAACTTTTAAAAATCATGTATGGCTATGTCAAATGGATAAATGTTGAATTCGGTTGCAATAGGTTGGAAAACAAAAAAATTTTCCATACAAAGACTTGTTTTCATATCGGTCCTTTGTATTGCAGCTATATGATATAGTCATTTGATCCGGATCAAACTTTTAAAAATCATGTATGGCTATGTCAAATAGATAAATGTTGAATTCGGTTGCAATAGGTTGGAAAACAAAAAAATTTTCCATATAAAGACTTGTTTACACATCGGTCGTTTGTATGGCAGCTATATGATATAGTGATCCGATCCGGATAAAACTTTTAAAAATCATGTATGGCTTAGTCAAATGGATAAATGCTGAATTCGGTTGCAATAGGTTGGAAAACAAAAAAATATTCTATACAAAGACTTGTTTTTATATCGGTCGTTTGTATTGCAGCTATATGATATAGTCGTCCGATCCGGATAAAACTTTTAAAAATCATGTATGGCTATGTCAAATGGATAAATGTTGAATTCAGTTGCAATAACTTGGAAAACAAAAAAATTTTCCATACAAAGACTTGTTTTCATATCGGTCGTTTGTATTGCAGCTATATGATATAGTGGTCCGATCCAGACCAAACTACCACAAATTGCGTATGCCGATGTCAAATAGATAAACGTTGAATTCGGTTGCAATAACTGGGAAAACAAAAAAGTTTTCCATATAAAGACTTGTTTACACATCGGTCGTTTGTATGGCAGCTATATGATATAGTGATCCGATCCGAATAAAACTTTTAAAAATCATGTATGGCTATGTCAAATGGATAAATGTTGAATTCGGTTGCAATAGGTTGGAAAACAAAAAAATTTTCATACAAAGACTTGTTTTCATATCGGTCGTTTGTATTGCAGCTATATGATATAGTGGTCCGATCCGGATAAAAGTTTTAAAAATCTTGTATGGCTATGTCAAATGGATAAATGTTGAATTCAGTTGCAATAACTTGGAAAACAAAAAAATTTTCCATACAAAGTCTTGTTTTCATATCGGTCGTTTGTATTGCAGCTATATGATATAGTGGTCCGATCCAGACCAAACTACCACAAATCACGTATGGCTATGTAAAATAGATAAATGTTGAATTCGGTTGCAATAGCGTGGAAAACAAAAAAATTTTCCATACAAAGACTTGTTTTCATATCGGTCGTTTGTATTGCAGCTATATGATATAGTCATTTGATCCGGATCAAACTTTTAAAAATCATGTATGGCTATGTCAAATAGATAAATGTTGAATTCGATTGCATTAGGTTGGGAAACAAAAAAATTTTCCATATTAAGACTTGTTTTCATATCGGTCGTTTGTATTGCAGCTATATGATAAGTGGTCCGATCCGGACCAAACTTTCACAAATCGTGTATGCCTATGTCAAATAAACAAATTTTGAATTCGGTTGCAATAGCTTGGAAAACAAAAAAGTTTTCCATACAAAGACTTGTTTTCATATCGGTCGTTTGTATTGCAGCTATATGATCTAGTGGTCCGATCCAGACCAAACTTTCACAAATCGCGTATGGCTATGTGAAATAGATAAATGTTGAATTCGGTTGCAATAGCGTGGAAAACCAAAACATTTTCTATATAAAGACTTGTTTACACATCGGTCGTTTGTATGGCAGCTATATGATATAGTGATCCGATCCGGATAAAACTTTTAAAAATCATGTATGGCTATGTCAAATGGATAAATGTTGAATTCGGTTGCAATAGGTTGGAAAACAAAAAAATTTTCCATACAAAGACTTGTTTTCATATCGGTCGTTTGTATTGCAGCTATATGATATAGTCATTTGATCCGGATCAAACTTTTAAAAATCATGTATGGCTATGTCAAATAGATAAATGTTGAATTCGGTTGCAATAGGTTGGAAAACAAAAAAAATTTTCCATATAAAGACTTGTTTACACATCGGTCGTTTGTATGGCAGCTATATGATATAGGCGTCCGATCCGGATAAAACTTTTAAAAATCATGTATGGCTTAGTCAAATGGATAAATGCTGAATTCGGTTGCAATAGGTTGGAAAACAAAAAAATTTTCTATACAAAGACTTGTTTTTATATCGGTCGTTTGTATTGCAGCTATATGATATAGTGGTCCGATCCGGATAAAACTTTTAAAAATCATGTATGGCTATGTCAAATGGATAAATGTTGAATTCAGTTGCAATAACTTGGAAAACAAAAAAATTTTCCATACAAAGACTTGTTTTCATATCGGTCTTTTGTATTGCAGCTATATGATATAGTGGTCCGATCCAGACCAAACTACCACAAATTGCGTATGCCGATGTCAAATAGATAAACGTTGAATTCGGTTGCAATAACTGGGAAAACAAAAAAGTTTTCCATATAAAGACTTGTTTACACATCGGTCGTTTGTATGGCAGCTATATGATATAGTGATCCGATCCGAATAAAACTTTTAAAAATCATGTATGGCTATGTCAAATGGATAAATGTTGAATTCGGTTGCAATAGGTTGGAAAACAAAAAAATTTTCATACAAAGACTTGTTTTCATATCGGTCGTTTGTATTGCAGCTATATGATATAGTGGTCCGATCCGGATAAAAGTTTTAAAAATCTTGTATGGCTATGTCAAATGGATAAATGTTGAATTCAGTTGCAATAACTTGGAAAACAAAAAAATTTTCCATACAAAGACTTGTTTTCATATCGGTCGTTTGTATTGCAGCTATATGATATAGTGGTCCGATCCAGACCAAACTACCACAAATCACGTATGGCTATGTAAAATAGATAAATGTTGAATTCGGTTGCAATAGCGTGGAAAACAAAAAAATTTTCCATACAAAGACTTGTTTTCATATCGGTCGTTTGTATTGCAGCTATATGATATAGTCATTTGATCCGGATCAAACTTTTAAAAATCATGTATGGCTATGTCAAATGGATAAATGTTGAATTCGATTGCATTAGGTTGGGAAACAAAAAAATTTTCCATATTAAGACTTGTTTTCATATCGGTCGTTTGTATTGCAGCTATATGATAAGTGGTCCGATCCGGACCAAACTTTCACAAATCGTGTATGCCTATGTCAAATAAACAAATTTTGAATTCGGTTGCAATAGCTTGGAAAACAAAAAAGTTTTCCATACAAAGACTTGTTTTCATTTCGGTCGTTTGTATTGCAGCTATATGATCTAGTGGTCCGATCCAGACCAAACTACCACAAATCGCGTATGGCTATGTGAAATAGATAAATGTTGAATTCGGTTGCAATAGCGTGGAAAACCAAAACATTTTCTATATAAAGACTTGTTTACACATCGGTCTTTTGTATGGCAGCTATATGATATAGTGATCCGATCCGGATAAAACTTTTAAAAATCATGTATGGCTATGTCAAATAGATAAATGTTGAATTCGGTTGCAATAGGTTGGAAAACAAAAAAATTTTCCATATAAAGACTTGTTTACACATCGGTCGTTTGTATGGCAGCTATATGATATAGTGATCCGATCCGGATAAAACTTTTAAAAATCATGTATGGCTTAGTCAAATGGATAAATGCTGAATTCGGTTGCAATAGGTTGGAAAACAAAAAAATTTTCTATACAAAGACTTGTTTTTATATCGGTCGTTTGTATTGCAGCTATATGATATAGTGGTCCGATCCGGATACAACTTTTAAAATTCATGTATGGCTATGTCAAATGGATAAATGTTGAATTCAGTTGCAATAGCTTGGAAAACAAAAAAATTTTCCGTACAAAGACTTGTTTTCATATCGGTCGTTTGTATTGCAGCTATATGATATAGTGGTCCGATCCAGACCAAACTACCACAAATCGCGTATGCCGATATCGAATAGATAAATGTTGAATTCGGTTGCAATAACTTGGAAAACAAAAAAGTTTTCCATATAAAGACTTGTTTACACATCGGTCGTTTGTATGGCAGCTATATGATATAGTGATCCGATCCGGATAAAACTTTTAAAAATCATGTATGGCTATGTCAAATGGATAAATCTTGAATTCAGTTGCAATAGCTTGGAAAACAAAAAAGTTTCCTATACATAGACTTGTTATCATATCGGTCGTTTGTATTGCAGCTATATGATATAGGCGTCCGATCCGGACCAAACTTTCAAAAATCATGTATATCTATGTCAAATGAATAAATGTTGAATTCAGTTGCAATAGCTTGAAACACAAAAAAGTTTCCCATACATAGACTTGTTTTCATA
This sequence comes from Drosophila merina, assembly GCA_035047645.1. NCBI lineage: Eukaryota > Metazoa > Arthropoda > Insecta > Diptera > Drosophilidae > Drosophila > Drosophila merina. Next base: position 1,873,458 of record JAWNPH010000076.1, on the reverse strand, counting down.
TCGGTCGTTTGTATGGCAGCTATATGATATAGGGGTCCGATCCATACCAAACTTTCAAAAATCATGTATGGCTATGTCGAATGAATAAATGTTGAATTCAGTTGCAATAGCTTGGAAAACAAAAAGTTTCTATACAAAGACTTGTTTTCATATCGGTCGTTTGTATTGCAGCTATATGATATAGTGGTCCGATCCGTATAAAAGTTTTAAAAATCATGTATGGCTATATCAAATGGATAAATGTTGAATTCAGTTGCAATAGCTTGGAAAACAAAAAAATTTTCCATATAAAGACTTGTTTACACATCGGTCGTTTGTATGGCAGCTATATGATATAGTGATCCGATCCGGATAAAACTTTTAAAAATCATGTATGGCTTAGTCAAATGGATAAATGTTGAATTCGGTTGCAATAGGTTGGAAAACAAAAAAATTTTCTATACAAAGACTTGTTTTATTATCGGTCGTTTGTATTGCAGCTATATGATATAGTGGTCCGATCCGGATAAAACTTTTAAAAATCATGTATGGCTATGTCAAATAGATAAATGTTGAATTCGGTTGCAATAGGTTGGAAAACAAAAAAATTTTCCATACAAAGACTTGTTTTCATATCGGCCGTTTGTATTGCAGCTATATGATATAGTCATTTGATCCGGATCAAACTTTTAAAAATCATGTATGGCTATGTCAAATAGATAAATGTTGAATTCGGTTGCAATAACTTGGAAAACAAAAAAGTTTCTATACAAAGACTTGTTTTCATATCGGTTGTTTGTATTGCAGCTATATGATATAGGGGTCCGATCCATACCAAATTTTCAAAAATCATGTATGGCTATGTCGAATGAATAAATGTTGAATTCAGTTGCAATAGCTTGGAAAACAAAAAAGTTTCTATACAAAGACTTGTTTTCATATCGGTCGTTTGTATTGCAGCTATATGATATAGTGGTCCGATCCGTATAAAAGTTTTAAAAATCATGTATGGCTATATCAAATGGATAAATGTTGAATTCAGTTGCAATAGCTTGGAAAACAAAAAAATTTTCCATATAAAGACTTGTTTACACATCGGTCGTTTGTATGGCAGCTATATGATATAGTGCTCCGATCCGAAACAAACTTTAAAAAATCATGTATGGCTTAGTCAAATGGAAAAATGTTGAATTCGGTTGCAATAGGTTGGAAAACAAAAAAATTTTCTATACAAAGACTTGTTTTTATATCGGTCGTTTGTATTGCAGCTATATGATATAGTGGTCCGATCCGGATAAAACTTTTAAAAATCATGTATGGCTATATCAAATGGATAAATGTTGAATTCAGTTGCAATAGCTTGGAAAACAAAAAAATTTTCCATACAAAGACTTGTTTTCATATCGGTCGTTTGTATTGCAGCTATATGATATAGTGCTCCGATCCAGACCAAACTACCACAAATCGCGTATGCCGATGTCAAATAGATAAACGTTGAATTCGGTTGCAATAACTGGGAAAACAAAAAAGTTTTCCATATAAAGACTTGTTTACACATCGGTCGTTTGTATGGCAGCTATATGATATAGTGATCCGATCCGAATAAAACTTTTAAAAATCATGTATGGCTATGTCAAATGGATAAATGTTGAATTCGGTTGCAATAGGTTGGAAAACAAAAAAATTTTCATACAAAGACTTGTTTTCATATCGGTCGTTTGTATTGTAGCTATATGATATAGTGGTCCGATCCGGACCAAACTTTCACACATCGTGTATGCCTATGTCAAATAAACAAATTTTGAATTCGGTTGCAATAGCTTGGAAAACAAAAAAGTTTTCCATACAAAGACTTGTTTTCATATCGGTCGTTTGTATTGCAGCTATATGATAAGTGGTCCGATCCAGACCAAACTACCACAAATCGCGTAAGGCTATGTGAAATAGATAAATGTTGAATTCGGTTGCAATAGCGTGGAAAACAAAAACATTTTCCATATAAAGACTTGTTTACACATCGGTCGTTTGTATGGCAGCTATATGATATAGTGATCCGATCCGGATAAAACTTTTAAAAATCATGTATGGCTATGTCAAATGGATAAATGTTGAATTCGGTTGCAATAGGTTGGAAAACAAAAAAATTTTCCATACAAAGACTTGTTTTCATATCGGTCGTTTGTATTGCAGCTATATGATATAGTCATTTGATCCGGATCAAACTTTTAAAAATCATGTATGGCTATGTCAAATAGATAAATGTTGAATTCGGTTGCAATAGGTTGGAAAACAAAAAAATTTTCCATATAAAGACTTGTTTACACATCGGTCGTTTGTATGGCAGCTATATGATATAGTGATCCGATCCGAATAAAATTTTTAAAAATCATGTATGGCTATGTCAAATGGATAAATGTTGAATTCGGTTGCAATAGGTTGGAAAACAAAAAAATTTTCATACAAAGACTTGTTTTCATATCGGTCGTTTGTATTGTAGCTATATGATATAGTAGTCCGATCCGGATAAAACTTTTAAAAATCATGTATGGCTGTGTCGAATGGATAAATGTTGAATTCAGTTGCAATAGCTTGGAAAACAAAAAAATTTTCCATACAAAGACTTGTTTTCATATCGGTCGTTTGTATGGCAGCTATATGATATAGTGGTCCGATCCAGACCAAACTAGCACAAATCGCGTATGCCATTGTCAAATAGATAATCGTTGAATTCGGTTGCAATAACTGGGAAAACAAAAAAGTTTTCCATATAAAGACTTGTTTACACATCGGTCGTTTGTATGGCAGCTATATGATATAGTGATTCGATCCGAATAAAACTTTTAAAAATCATGTATGGCTATGTCAAATGGATAAATGTTGAATTCGGTTGCAATAGGTTGGAAAACAAAAAAATTTTCATACAAAGACTTGTTTTCATATCGGTCGTTTGTATTGTAGCTATATGATAAAGTGGTCCGATCCGGATAAAAGTTTTAAAAATCATGTATGGCTATGTCAAATGGATAAATGTTGAATTCAGTTGCAATAGCTTGGAAAACAAAAAATTTTCCATACAAAGACTTGTTTTCATATCGGTCGTTTGTATTGCAGCTATATGATATAGTGGTCCGATCCAGACCAAACTACCACAAATCTAGTATGGCTATGTGAAATAGATAAATGTTGAATTCGGTTGCAATAGCGTGGAAAACAAAAACATTTTCCATACAAAGACTTGTTTTCATATCGGTCGTTTGTATTGCAGCTATATGATATAGTCATTTGATCCGGATCAAACTTTTAAAAATCATGTATGGCTATGTCAAATGGATAAATGTTGAATTCGATTGCATTAGGTTGGGAAACAAAAAAATTTTCCATATTAAGACTTGTTTTCATATCGGTCGTTTGTATTGCAGCTATATGATAAGTGGTCCGATCCGGACTATACTTTCACAAATCGTGTATGCCTATGTCAAATAAACAAATTTTGAATTCGGTTGCAATAGCTTGGAAAACAAAAAAGTTTTCCATACAAAGACTTGTTTTCATATCGGTCGTTTGTATTGCAGCTATATGATCTAGTGGTCCGATCCAGACCAAACTACCACAAATCGCGTATGGCTATGTGAAATAGATAAATGTTGAATTCGGTTGCAATAGCGTGGAAAACAAAAAAAATTTTCCATATAAAGACTTGTTTACACATCGGTCGTTTGTATGGCAGCTATATGATATAGTGATCCGATCCGGATAAAACTTTTAAAAATCATGTATGGCTATGTCAAATGGATAAATGTTGAATTCGGTTGCAATAGGTTGGAAAACAAAAAAATTTTCCATACAAAGACTTGTTTTCATATCGGTCGTTTGTATTGCAGCTATATGATATAGTCATTTGATCCGGATCAAACTTTTAAAAATCATGTATGGCTTAGTCAAATGGATAAATGTTGAATTCGGTTGCAATAGGTTGGAAAACAAAAAAATTTTCCATATAAAGACTTGTTTACACATCGGTCGTTTGTATGGCAGCTATATGATATAGTGATCCGATCCGGATAAAACTTTTAAAAATCATGTATGGCTTAGTCAAATGGATAAATGTTGAATTCGGTTGCAATAGGTTGGAAAACAAAAACATTTTCCATATAAAGACTTGTTTACACATCGGTCGTTTGTATTGTAGCTATATGATAAAGTGGTCCGATCCGGATAAAAGTTTTAAAAATCATGTATGGCTATGTCAAATGGATAAATGTTGAATTCAGTTGCAATAGCTTGGAAAACAAAAAAATTTTCCATACAAAGACTTGTTTTCATATCGGTCGTTTGTATTGCAGCTATATGATATAGTGGTCCGATCCAGACCAAACTACCACAAATCTAGTATGGCTATGTGAAATAGATAAATGTTGAATTCGGTTGCAATAGCGTGGAAAACAAAAACATTTTCCATACAAAGACTTGTTTTCATATCGGTCGTTTGTATTGCAGCTATATGATATAGTCATTTGATCCGGATCAAACTTTTAAAAATCATGTATGGCTATGTCAAATGGATAAATGTTGAATTCGATTGCATTAGGTTGGGAAACAAAAAAATTTTCCATATTAAGACTTGTTTTCATATCGGTCGTTTGTATTGCAGCTATATGATAAGTGGTCCGATCCGGACTATACTTTCACAAATCGTGTATGCCTATGTCAAATAAACAAATTTTGAATTCGGTTGCAATAGCTTGGAAAACAAAAAAGTTTTCCATACAAAGACTTGTTTTCATATCGGTCGTTTGTATTGCAGCTATATGATCTAGTGGTCCGATCCAGACCAAACTACCACAAATCGCGTATGGCTATGTGAAATAGATAAATGTTGAATTCGGTTGCAATAGCGTGGAAAACAAAAAAATTTTCCATATAAAGACTTGTTTACACATCGGTCGTTTGTATGGCAGCTATATGATATAGTGATCCGATCCGGATAAAACTTTTAAAAATCATGTATGGCTATGTCAAATGGATAAATGTTGAATTCGGTTGCAATAGGTTGGAAAACAAAAAAATTTTCCATACAAAGACTTGTTTTCATATCGGTCGTTTGTATTGCAGCTATATGATATAGTCATTTGATCCGGATCAAACTTTTAAAAATCATGTATGGCTTAGTCAAATGGATAAATGTTGAATTCGGTTGCAATAGGTTGGAAAACAAAAAAATTTTCCATATAAAGACTTGTTTACACATCGGTCGTTTGTATGGCAGCTATATGATATAGTGATCCGATCCGGATAAAACTTTTAAAAATCATGTATGGCTTAGTCAAATGGATAAATGTTGAATTCGGTTGCAATAGGTTGGAAAACAAAAACATTTTCCATATAAAGACTTGTTTACACATCGGTCGTTTGTATGGCAGCTATATGATATAGTGATCCGATCCGGATAAAACTTTTAAAAATCATGTATGGCTATGTCAAATGGATAAATGTTGAATTCGGTTGCAATAGGTTGGAAAACAAAAAAATTTTCCATACAAAGACTTGTTTTCATATCGGTCGTTTGTATTGCAGCTATATGATATAGTCATTTGATCCGGATCAAACTTTTAAAAATCATGTATGGCTATGTCAAATAGATAAATGTTGAATTCGGTTGCAATAGGTTGGAAAACAAAAAAATTTTCCATATAAAGACTTGTTTACACATCGGTCGTTTGTATGGCAGCTATATGATATAGTGATCCGATCCGAATAAAATTTTTAAAAATCATGTATGGCTATGTCAAATGGATAAATGTTGAATTCGGTTGCAATAGGTTGGAAAACAAAAAAATTTTCATACAAAGACTTGTTTTCATATCGGTCGTTTGTATTGTAGCTATATGATATAGTAGTCCGATCCGGATAAAACTTTTAAAAATCATGTATGGCTGTGTCGAATGGATAAATGTTGAATTCAGTTGCAATAGCTTGGAAAACAAAAAAATTTTCCATACAAAGACTTGTTTTCATATCGGTCGTTTGTATTGCAGCTATATGATATAGTGGTCCGATCCAGACCAAACTACCACAAATCTAGTATGGCTATGTGAAATAGATAAATGTTGAATTCGGTTGCAATAGCGTGGAAAACAAAAACATTTTCCATACAAAGACTTGTTTTCATATCGGTCGTTTGTATTGCAGCTATATGATATAGTCATTTGATCCGGATCAAACTTTTAAAAATCATGTATGGCTATGTCAAATGGATAAATGTTGAATTCGATTGCATTAGGTTGGGAAACAAAAAAATTTTCCATATTAAGACTTGTTTTCATATCGGTCGTTTGTATTGCAGCTATATGATAAGTGGTCCGATCCGGACTATACTTTCACAAATCGTGTATGCCTATGTCAAATAAACAAATTTTGAATTCGGTTGCAATAGCTGGGAAAACAAAAAAGTTTTCCATACAAAGACTTGTTTTCATATCGGTCGTTTGTATTGCAGCTATATGATCTAGTGGTCCGATCCAGACCAAACTACCACAAATCGCGTATGGCTATGTGAAATAGATAAATGTTGAATTCGGTTGCAATAGCGTGGAAAACAAAAAAATTTTCCATATAAAGACTTGTTTACACATCGGTCGTTTGTATGGCAGCTATATGATATAGTGATCCGATCCGGATAAAACTTTTAAAAATCATGTATGGCTATGTCAAATGGATAAATGTTGAATTCGGTTGCAATAGGTTGGAAAACAAAAAAATTTTCCATACAAAGACTTGTTTTCATATCGGTCGTTTGTATTGCAGCTATATGATATAGTCATTTGATCCGGATCAAACTTTTAAAAATCATGTATGGCTTAGTCAAATGGATAAATGTTGAATTCGGTTGCAATAGGTTGGAAAACAAAAAAATTTTCCATATAAAGACTTGTTTACACATCGGTCGTTTGTATGGCAGCTATATGATATAGTGATCCGATCCGGATAAAACTTTTAAAAATCATGTATGGCTTAGTCAAATGGATAAATGTTGAATTCGGTTGCAATAGGTTGGAAAACAAAAAAATTTTCTATACAAAGACTTGTTTTTATATCGGTCGTTTGTATTGCAGCTATATGATATAGTGGTCCGATCCGGATAAAACTTTTAAAAATCATGTATGGCTATGTCAAATGGATAAATGTTGAATTCAGTTGCAATAGCTTGGAAAACAAAAAAATTTTCCGTACAAAGACTTGTTTTCATATCGGTCGTTTGTATTGCAGCTATATGATATAGTGGTCCGATCCAGACCAAACTACCACAAATCGCGTCTGCCGATATCAAATAGATAAATGTTGAATTCGGTTGCAATAACTTGGAAAACAAAAAAGTTTTCCATATAAAGACTTGTTTACACATCGGTCGTTTGTATGGCAGCTATATGATATAGTGATCCGATCCGGATAAAACTTTTAAAAATCATGTATGGCTATGTCAGATGGATAAATGTTGAATTCAGTTGCAATAGCTTGGAAAACAAAAAAGTTTCCTATACATAGACTTGTTATCATATCGGTCGTTTGTATGGCAGCTATATGATATACGCGTCCGATCCGGACCAAACTTTCAAAAATCATGTAAATCTATGTCAAATAAATAAATGTTGAATTCAGTTGCAATAGCTTGAAACACAAAAAAGTTTCCCATACATAGACTTGTTTTCATATCGGTCGTTTGTATGGCAGCTATATGATATAGGGGTCCGATCCATACCAAACTTTCAAAAATCATGTATGGCTATGTCGAATGAATAAATGTTGAATTCAGTTGCAATAGCTTGGAAAACAAAAAAGTTTCTATACAAAGACTTGTTTTCATATCGGTCGTTTGTATTGCAGCTATATGATATAGTGGTCCGATCCGGATAAAACTTTTAAAAATCATGTATGGCTTAGTCAAATGGATAAATGTTGAATTCGGTTGCAATAGGTTGGAAAACAAAAAAATTTTCTATACAAAGACTTGTTTTTATATCGGTCGTTTGTATTGCAGCTATATGACATAGTGGTCCGATCCGGATAAAACTTTTAAAAATCATGTATGGCTATGTCAAATGGATAAATGTTGAATTCAGTTGCAATAGCTTGGAAAACAAAAAATTTTCCATACAAAGACTTGTTTTCATATCGGTCGTTTGTATGGCAGCTATATGATATAGTGGTCCGATCCAGACCAAACTAGCACAAATCGCGTATGCCATTGTCAAATAGATAATCGTTGAATTCGGTTGCAATAACTGGGAAAACAAAAAAGTTTTCCATATAAAGACTTGTTTACACATCGGTCGTTTGTATGGCAGCTATATGATATAGTGATTCGATCCGAATAAAACTTTTAAAAATCATGTATGGCTATGTCAAATGGATAAATGTTGAATTCGGTTGCAATAGGTTGGAAAACAAAAAAATTTTCATACAAAGACTTGTTTTCATATCGGTCGTTTGTATTGTAGCTATATGATAAAGTGGTCCGATCCGGATAAAAGTTTTAGAAATCATGTATGGCTATGTCAAATGGATAAATGTTGAATTCAGTTGCAATAGCTTGGAAAACAAAAAAATTTTGCATACAAAGACTTGTTTTCATATCGGTCGTTTGTATTGCAGCTATATGATATAGTGGTCCGATCCAGACCAAACTACCACAAATCTAGTATGGCTATGTGAAATAGATAAATGTTGAATTCGGTTGCAATAGCGTGGAAAACAAAAACATTTTCCATACAAAGACTTGTTTTCATATCGGTCGTTTGTATTGCAGCTATATGATATAGTCATTTGATCCGGATCAAACTTTTAAAAATCATGTATGGCTATGTCAAATGGATAAATGTTGAATTCGATTGCATTAGGTTGGGAAACAAAAAAATTTTCCATATTAAGACTTGTTTTCATATCGGTCGTTTGTATTGCAGCTATATGATAAGTGGTCCGATCCGGACTATACTTTCACAAATCGTGTATGCCTATGTCAAATAAACAAATTTTGAATTCGGTTGCAATAGCTTGGAAAACAAAAAAGTTTTCCATACAAAGACTTGTTTTCATATCGGTCGTTTGTATTGCAGCTATATGATCTAGTGGTCCGATCCGGATAAAACTTTTAAAAATCATGTATGGCTATGTCAAATGGATAAATGTTGAATTCGGTTGCAATAGGTTGGAAAACAAAAAAATTTTCCATACAAAGACTTGTTTTCATATCGGTCGTTTGTATTGCAGCTATATGATATAGTCATTTGATCCGGATCAAACTTTTAAAAATCATGTATGGCTATGTCAAATAGATAAATGTTGAATTCGGTTGCAATAGGTTGGAAAACAAAAAAATTTTCCATATAAAGACTTGTTTACACATCGGTCGTTTGTATGGCAGCTATATGATATAGTGATCCGATCCGGATAAAACTTTTAAAAATCATGTATGGCTTAGTCAAATGGATAAATGTTGAATTCGGTTGCAATAGGTTGGAAAACAAAAAAATTTTCTATACAAAGACTTGTTTTTATATCGGTCGTTTGTATTGCAGCTATATGATATAGTGGTCCGATCCGGATAAAACTTTTAAAAATCATGTATGGCTATGTCAAATGGATAAATGTTGAATTCAGTTGCAATAGCTTGGAAAACAAAAAAAAATTTTCCGTACAAAGACTTGTTTTCATATCGGTCGTTTGTATTTCAGCTATATGATATAGTGGTCCGATCCAGACCAAACTACCACAAATCGCGTCTGCCGATATCAAATAGATAAATGTTGAATTCGGTTGCAATAACTTGGAAAACAAAAAAGTTTTCCATATAAAGACTTGTTTACACATCGGTCGTTTGTATGGCAGCTATATGATATAGTTATCCGATCCGGATAAAACTTTTAAAAATCATGTATGGCTATGTCAAATGGATAAATGTTGAATTCAGTTGCAATAGCTTGGAAAACAAAAAAGTTTCCTATACATAGACTTGTTATCATATCGGTCGTTTGTATGGCAGCTATATGATATAGGCGTCCGATCCGGACCAAACTTTCAAAAATCATGTAAATCTATGTCAAATGAATAAATGTTGAATTCAGTTGCAATAGCTTGGAAAACAAAAAAGTTTCTATACAAAGACTTGTTTTCATATCGGTCGTTTGTATTGCAGCTATATGATATAGTGGTCCGATCCGGATAAAACTTTTAAAAATCATGTATGGCTTAGTCAAATGGATAAATGTTGAATTCGGTTGCAATAGGTTGGAAAACAAAAAAATTTTCTATACAAAGACTTGTTTTTATATCGGTCGTTTGTATTGCAGCTATATGACATAGTGGTCCGATCCGGATAAAACTTTTAAAAATCATGTATGGCTATGTCAAATGGATAAATGTTGAATTCAGTTGCAATAGCTTGGAAAACAAAAAAATTTTCCATACAAAGACTTGTTTTCATATCGGTCGTTTGTATTGCAGCTATATGATATAGTGGTCCGATCCGGATAAAACTTTTAAAAATCATGTATGGCTTAGTCAAATGGATAAATGTTGAATTCGGTTGCAATAGGTTGGAAAACAAAAAAATTTTCTATACAAAGACTTGTTTTTATATCGGTCGTTTGTATTGCAGCTATATGACATAGTGGTCCGATCCGGATAAAACTTTTAAAAATCATGTATGGCTATGTCAAATGGATAAATGTTGAATTCAGTTGCAATAGCTTGGAAAACAAAAAATTTTCCATACAAAGACTTGTTTTCATATCGGTCGTTTGTATTGCAGCTATATGATATAGTGGTCCGATCCAGACCAAACTATCACAAATCGCGTATGCCGATGTCAAATAGATAAACGTTGAATTCGGTTGCAATAACTGGGAAAACAAAAAAGTTTTCTATATAAAGACTTGTTTACACATCGGTCGTTTGTATGGCAGCTATATGATATAGTGATCCGATCCGAATAAAACTTTTAAAAATCATGTATGGCTATGTCAAATGGATAAATGTTGAATTCGGTTGCAATAGGTTGGAAAACAAAAAAATTTTCATACAAAGACTTGTTTTCATATCGGTCGTTTGTATTGTAGCTATATGATATAGTGGTCCGATCCGGATAAAACTTTTAAAAATCATGTATGGCTGTGTCGAATGGATAAATGTTGAATTCAGTTGCAATAGCTTGGAAAACAAAAAAATTTTCCATACAAAGACTTGTTTTCATATCGGTCGTTTGTATGGCAGCTATATGATATAGTGGTCCGATCCAGACCAAACTAGCACAAATCGCGTATGCCGATGTCAAATAGATAAACATTGAATTCGGTTGCAATAACTGGGAAAACAAAAAAGTTTTCCATATAAAGACTTGTTTACACATCGGTCGTTTGTATGGCAGCTATATGATATAGTGATCCGATCCGAATAAAACTTTTAAAAATCATGTATGGCTATGTCAAATGGATAAATGTTGAATTCGGTTGCAATAGGTTGGAAAACAAAAAAATTTTCATACAAAGACTTGTTTTCATATCGGTCGTTTGTATTGTAGCTATATGATATAGTGGTCCGATCCGGATAAAAGTTTTAAAAATCATGTATGGCTATGTCAAATGGATAAATGTTGAATTCAGTTGCAATAGATTGGAAAACAAAAAAATTTTCCATACAAAGACTTGTTTTCATATCGGTCGTTTGTATTGCAGCTATATGATATATTGGTCCGATCCAGACCAAACTACCACAAATCGCGTATGGCTATGTGAAATAGATAAATGTTGAATTCGGTTGCAATAGCGCGGAAAACAAAAAAATTTTCCATACAAAGACTTGTTTTCATATCGGTCGTTTGTATTGCAGCTATATGATATAGTCATTTGATCCGGATCAAACTTTTAAAAATCATGTATGGCTATGTCAAATGGATAAATGTTGAATTCGATTGCATTAGGTTGGGAAACAAAAAAAATTTTCCATATTAAGACTTGTTTTCATATCGGTCGTTTGTATTGCAGCTATATGATATAGTGGTCCGATCCAGACCAAACTACCACAAATCGCGTCTGCCGATATCAAATAGATAAATGTTGAATTCGGTTGCAATAACTTGGAAAACAAAAAAGTTTTCCATATAAAGACTTGTTTACACATCGGTCGTTTGTATGGCAGCTATATGATATAGTGATCCGATCCGGATAAAACTTTTAAAAATCATGTATGGCTATGTCAAATGGATAAATGTTGAATTCAGTTGCAATAGCTTGGAAAACAAAAAAAGTTTCCTATACATAGACTTGTTATCATATCGGTCGTTTGTATGGCAGCTATATGATATAGGCGTCCGATCCGGACCAAACTTTCAAAAATCATGTAAATCTATGTCAAATGAATAAATGTTGAATTCAGTTGCAATAGCTTGAAACACAAAAAAGTTTCCCATACAAAGACTTGTTTTCATATCGGTCGTTTGTATTGCAGCTATATGATATAGTGGTCCGATCCAGACCAAACTATCACAAATCGCGTATGCCGATGTCAAATAGATAAACATTGAATTCGGTTGCAATAACTGGGAAAACAAAAAAGTTTTCCATATAAAGACTTGTTTACACATCGGTCGTTTGTATGGCAGCTATATGATATAGTGATCCGATCCGGATAAAACTTTTAAAAATCATGTATGGCTTAGTCAAATGGATAAATGTTGAATTCGGTTGCAATAGGTTGGAAAACAAAAAAATTTTCTATACAAAGACTTGTTTTTATATCGGTCGTTTGTATTGCAGCTATATGATATAGTGGTCCGATCCGGATAAAACTTTTAAAAATCATGTATGGCTATGTCAAATGGATAAATGTTGAATTCAGTTGCAATAGCTTGGAAAACAAAAAAATTTTCCGTACAAAGACTTGTTTTCATATCGGTCGTTTGTATTGCAGCTATATGATATAGTGGTCCGATCCAGACCAAACTACCACAAATCGCGTCTGCCGATATCAAATAGATAAATGTTGAATTCGGTTGCAATAACTTGGAAAACAAAAAAGTTTTCCATATAAAGACTTGTTTACACATCGGTCGTTTGTATGGCAGCTATATGATATAGTGATCCGATCCGGATAAAACTTTTAAAAATCATGTATGGCTATGTCAAATGGATAAATGTTGAATTCAGTTGCAATAGCTTGGAAAACAAAAAAGTTTCCTATACATAGACTTGTTATCATATCGGTCGTTTGTATGGCAGCTATATGATATAGGGGTCCGATCCGGACCAAACTTTCAAAAATCATGTAAATCTATGTCAAATGAATAAATGTTGAATTCAGTTGCAATAGCTTGAAACACAAAAAAGTTTCCCATACATAGACTTGTTTTCATATCGGTCGTTTGTATGGCAGCTATATGATATAGGGGTCCGATCCATACCAAACTTTCAAAAATCATGTATGGCTATGTCGAATTAATAAATGTTGAATTCAGTTGCAATAGCTTGGAAAACAAAAAAGTTTCTATACAAAGACTTGTTTTCATATCGGTCGTTTGTATTGCAGCTATATGATATAGTGGTCCGATCCGGATAAAACTTTTAAAAATCATGTATGGCTTAGTCAAATGGATAAATGTTGAATTCGGTTGCAATAGGTTGGAAAACAAAAAAATTTTCTATACAAAGACTTGTTTTTATATCGGTCGTTTGTATTGCAGCTATATGACATAGTGGTCCGATCCGGATAAAACTTTTAAAAATCATGTATGGCTATGTCAAATGGATAAATGTTGAATTCAGTTGCAATAGCTTGGAAAACAAAAAAATTTTCCATACAAAGACTTGTTTTCATATCGGTCGTTTGTATTGCAGCTATATGATATAGTGGTCCGATCCGGATAAAACTTTTAAAAATCATGTATGGCTTAGTCAAATGGATAAATGTTGAATTCGGTTGCAATAGGTTGGAAAACAAAAAAATTTTCTATACAAAGACTTGTTTTTATATCGGTCGTTTGTATTGCAGCTATATGACATAGTGGTCCGATCCGGATAAAACTTTTAAAAATCATGTATGGCTATGTCAAATGGATAAATGTTGAATTCAGTTGCAATAGCTTGGAAAACAAAAAAATTTTCCATACAAAGACTTGTTTTCATATCGGTCGTTTGTATTGCAGCTATATGATATAGTGGTCCGATCCAGACCAAACTATCACAAATCGCGTATGCCGATGTCAAATAGATAAACGTTGAATTCGGTTGCAATAACTGGGAAAACAAAAAAGTTTTCCATATAAAGACTTGTTTACACATCGGTCGTTTGTATGGCAGCTATATGATATAGTGATCCGATCCGAATAAAACTTTTAAAAATCATGTATGGCTATGTCAAATGGATAAATGTTGAATTCGGTTGCAATAGGTTGGAAAACAAAAAAAATTTTCATACAAAGACTTGTTTTCATATCGGTCGTTTGTATTGTAGCTATATGATATAGTGGTCCGATCCGGATAAAACTTTTAAAAATCATGTATGGCTGTGTCGAATGGATAAATGTTGAATTCAGTTGCAATAGCTTGGAAAACAAAAAAATTTTCCATACAAAGACTTGTTTTCATATCGGTCGTTTGTATGGCAGCTATATGATATAGTGGGCCGATCCAGACCAAACTAGCACAAATCGCGTATGCCGATGTCAAATAGATAAACATTGAATTCGGTTGCAATAACTGGGAAAACAAAAAAGTTTTCCATATAAAGACTTGTTTACACATCGGTCGTTTGTATGGCAGCTATATGATATAGTGATCCGATCCGAATAAAACTTTTAAAAATCATGTATGGCTATGTCAAATGGATAAATGTTGAATTCGGTTGCAATAGGTTGGAAAACAAAAAAATTTTCATACAAAGACTTGTTTTCATATCGGTCGTTTGTATTGTAGCTATATGATATAGTGGTCCGATCCGGATAAAAGTTTTAAAAATCATGTATGGCTATGTCAAATGGATAAATGTTGAATTCAGTTGCAATAGATTGGAAAACAAAAAAATTTTCCATACAAAGACTTGTTTTCATATCGGTCGTTTGTATTGCAGCTATATGATATATTGGTCCGATCCAGACCAAACTACCACAAATCGCGTATGGCTATGTGAAATAGATAAATGTTGAATTCGGTTGCAATAGCGTGGAAAACAAAAAAATTTTCCATACAAAGACTTGTTTTCATATCGGTCGTTTGTATTGCAGCTATATGATATAGTCATTTGATCCGGATCAAACTTTTAAAAATCATGTATGGCTATGTCAAATGGATAAATGTTGAATTCGATTGCATTAGGTTGGGAAACAAAAAAATTTTCCATATTAAGACTTGTTTTTCATATCGGTCGTTTGTATTGCAGCTATATGATAAGTGGTCCGATCCGGACCAAACTTTCACAAATCGTGTATGCCTATGTCAAATAAACAAATTTTGAATTCGGTTGCAATAGCTTGGAAAACAAAAAAGTTTTCCATACAAAGACTTGTTTTCATATCGGTCGTTTGTATTGCAGCTATATGATCTAGTGGTCCGATCCAGACCAAACTACCACAAATCGCGTATGGCTATGTGAAATAGATAAATGTTGAATTCGGTTGCAATAGCGTGGAAAACAAAAAAATTTTCCATATAAAGACTTGTTTACACATCGGTCGTTTGTATGGCAGCTATATGATATAGTGATCCGATCCGGATAAAACTTTAAAAAATCATGTATGGCTTAGTCAAATGGATAAATGTTGAATTCGGTTGCAATAGGTTGGAAAACAAAAACATTTTCTATACAAAGACTTGTTTTTATATCGGTCGTTTGTATTGCAGCTATATGATATAGTGGTCCGATCCGGATAAAACTTTTAAAAATCATGTATGGCTATGTCAAATGGATAAATGTTGAATTCAGTTGCAATAGCTTGGAAAACAAAAAAATTTTCCATACAAAGACTTGTTTACACATCGGTCGTTTGTATGGCAGCTATATGATATAGTGGTCCGATCCGGATCAAACTTTTAAAAATCATGTATGGCTTAGTCAAATGGATAAATGTTGAATTCGGTTGCAATAGGTTGGAAAACAAAAACATTTTCTATACAAAGACTTGTTTTTATATCGGTCGTTTGTATTGCAGCTATATGATATAGTGGTCCGATCCGGATAAAACTTTTAAAAATCATGTATGGCTATGTCAAATGGATAAATGTTGAATTCGGTTGCAATAGGTTATAATAAAAAAAATTTTCATACAAAGACTTGTTTTCATATCGGTCGTTTGTATTGCAGCTATATGATATAGTGGTCCGATCCGGATAAAAGTTTTAAAAATCATGTATGGCTATATCAAATGGATAAATGTTGAATTCAGTTGCAATAGCTTGGAAAACAAAAAAATTTTCCATACAAAGACTTGTTTTCATATCGGTCGTTTGTATGGCAGCTATATGATATAGTGGTCCGATCCAGACCAAACTACTACAAATCGCGTATGCCGATGTCAAATAGATAAATGTTGAATTCGGTTGCAATAACTTGGAAAACAAAAAAATTTTCCATATAAAGACTTGTTTACACATCGGTCGTTTGTATGGCAGCTATATGATATAGTGATCCGATCCGAATAAAACTTTTAAAAATCATGTATGACTATGTCAAATGGATAAATGTTGAATTCGGTTGCAATAGGTTGGAAAACAAAAAAATTTTCATACAAAGACTTGTTTTCATATCGGTCGTTTGTATTGCAGCTATATGATATAGTGGTCCGATCCGGATAAAAGTTTTAAAAATCATGTATGGCTATGTCAAATGGATAAATGTTGAATTCAGTTGCAATAGCTTGGAAAACAAAAAAATGTTCCCTACAAAGACTTGTTTTCATATCGGTCGTTTGTATTGCAGCTATATGATATAGTGGTCCGATCCAGACCAAACTACCACAAATCACGTATGGCTATGTGAAATAGATAAATGTTGAATTCGGTTGCAATAGCGTGGAAAACAAAAAAGTTTCTATACAAAGACTTGTTTTCATATCGGTCGTTTGTATTGCAGCTATATGATATAGTGGTCCGATCCGGATAAAACTTTTAAAAATCATGTATGGCTTAGTCAAATGGATAAATGTTGAATTCGGTTGCAATAGGTTGGAAAACAAAAAAATTTTCTATACAAAGACTTGTTTTTATATCGGTCGTTTGTATTGCAGCTATATGACATAGTGGTCCGATCCGGATAAAACTTTTAAAAATCATGTATGGCTATGTCAAATGGATAAATGTTGAATTCAGTTGCAATAGCTTGGAAAACAAAAAAATTTTCCATACAAAGACTTGTTTTCATATCGGTCGTTTGTATTGCAGCTATATGATATAGTGGTCCGATCCGGATAAAACTTTTAAAAATCATGTATGGCTTAGTCAAATGGATAAATGTTGAATTCGGTTGCAATAGGTTGGAAAACAAAAAAATTTTCTATACAAAGACTTGTTTTTATATCGGTCGTTTGTATTGCAGCTATATGACATAGTGGTCCGATCCGGATAAAACTTTTAAAAATCATGTATGGCTATGTCAAATGGATAAATGTTGAATTCAGTTGCAATAGCTTGGAAAACAAAAAAATTTTCCATACAAAGACTTGTTTTCATATCGGTCGTTTGTATTGCAGCTATATGATATAGTGGTCCGATCCAGACCAAACTACCACAAATCGCGTCTGCCGATATCAAATAGATAAATGTTGAATTCGGTTGCAATAACTTGGAAAACAAAAAAGTTTTCCATATAAAGACTTGTTTACACATCGGTCGTTTGTATGGCAGCTATATGATATAGTGATCCGATCCGGATAAAACTTTTAAAAATCATGTATGGCTATGTCAAATGGATAAATGTTGAATTCAGTTGCAATAGCTTGGAAAACAAAAAAGTTTCCTATACATAGACTTGTTATCATATCGGTCGTTTGTATGGCAGCTATATGATATAGGCGTCCGATCCGGACCAAACTTTCAAAAATCATGTAAATCTATGTCAAATGAATAAATGTTGAATTCAGTTGCAATAGCTTGAAACACAAAAAAGTTTCCCATACATAGACTTGTTTTCATATCGGTCGTTTGTATGGCAGCTATATGATATAGGGGTCCGATCCATACCAAACTTTCAAAAATCATGTATAGCTATGTCGAATTAATAAATGTTGAATTCAGTTGCAATAGCTTGGAAAACAAAAAGTTTCTATACAAAGACTTGTTTTCATATCGGTCGTTTGTATTGCAGCTATATGATATAGTGGTCCGATCCGGATAAAACTTTTAAAAATCATGTATGGCTTAGTCAAATGGATAAATGTTGAATTCGGTTGCAATAGGTTGGAAAACAAAAAAATTTTCTATACAAAGACTTGTTTTTATATCGGTCGTTTGTATTGCAGCTATATGACATAGTGGTCCGATCCGGATAAAACTTTTAAAAATCATGTATGGCTATGTCAAATGGATAAATGTTGAATTCAGTTGCAATAGCTTGGAAAACAAAAAAATTTTCCATACAAAGACTTGTTTTCATATCGGTCGTTTGTATTGCAGCTATATGATATAGTGGTCCGATCCGGATAAAACTTTTAAAAATCATGTATGGCTTAGTCAAATGGATAAATGTTGAATTCGGTTGCAATAGGTTGGAAAACAAAAAAATTTTCTATACAAAGACTTGTTTTTATATCGGTCGTTTGTATTGCAGCTATATGACATAGTGGTCCGATCCGGATAAAACTTTTAAAAATCATGTATGGCTATGTCAAATGGATAAATGTTGAATTCGGTTGCAATAGCTTGGAAAACAAAAAAATTTTCCATACAAAGACTTGTTTTCATATCGGTCGTTTGTATTGCAGCTATATGATATAGTGGTCCGATCCAGACCAAACTATCACAAATCGCGTATGCCGATGTCAAATAGATAAACGTTGAATTCGGTTGCAATAACTGGGAAAACAAAAAAGTTTTCCATATAAAGACTTGTTTACACATCGGTCGTTTGTATGGCAGCTATATGATATAGTGATCCGATCCGAATAAAACTTTTAAAAATCATGTATGGCTATGTCAAATGGATAAATGTTGAATTCGGTTGCAATAGGTTGGAAAACAAAAAAATTTTCATACAAAGACTTGTTTTCATATCGGTCGTTTGTATTGTAGCTATATGATATAGTGGTCCGATCCGGATAAAACTTTTAAAAATCATGTATGGCTGTGTCGAATGGATAAATGTTGAATTCAGTTGCAATAGCTTGGAAAACAAAAAAATTTTCCATACAAAGACTTGTTTTCATATCGGTCGTTTGTATGGCAGCTATATGATATAGTGGTCCGATCCAGACCAAACTAGCGCAAATCGCGTATGCCGATGTCAAATAGATAAACATTGAATTCGGTTGCAATAACTGGGAAAACAAAAAAGTTTTCCATATAAAGACTTGTTTACACATCGGTCGTTTGTATGGCAGCTATATGATATAGTGATCCGATCCGAATAAAACTTTTAAAAATCATGTATGGCTATGTCAAATGGATAAATGTTGAATTCGGTTGCAATAGGTTGGAAAACAAAAAAATTTTCATACAAAGACTTGTTTTCATATCGGTCGTTTGTATTGTAGCTATATGATATAGTGGTCCGATCCGGATAAAAGTTTTAAAAATCATGTATGGCTATGTCAAATGGATAAATGTTGAATTCAGTTGCAATAGATTGGAAAACAAAAAAATTTTCCATACAAAGACTTGTTTTCATATCGGTCGTTTGTATTGCAGCTATATGATATATTGGTCCGATCCAGACCAAACTACCACAAATCGCGTATGGCTATGTGAAATAGATAAATGTTGAATTCGGTTGCAATAGCGTGGAAAACAAAAAAATTTTCCATACAAAGACTTGTTTTCATATCGGTCGTTTGTATTGCAGCTATATGATATAGTCATTTGATCCGGATCAAACTTTTAAAAATCATGTATGGCTATGTCAAATGGATAAATGTTGAATTCGATTGCATTAGGTTGGGAAACAAAAAAATTTTCCATATTAAGACTTGTTTTCATATCGGTCGTTTGTATTGCAGCTATATGATAAGTGGTCCGATCCGGACCAAACTTTCACAAATCGTGTATGCCTATGTCAAATAAACAAATTTTGAATTCGGTTGCAATAGCTTGGAAAACAAAAAAGTTTTCCATACAAAGACTTGTTTTCATATCGGTCGTTTGTATTGCAGCTATATGATCTAGTGGTCCGATCCAGACCAAACTACCACAAATCGCGTATGGCTATGTGAAATAGATAAATGTTGAATTCGGTTGCAATAGCGTGGAAAACAAAAAAATTTTCCATATAAAGACTTGTTTACACATCGGTCGTTTGTATGGCAGCTATATGATATAGTGATCCGATCCGGATAAAACTTTAAAAAATCATGTATGGCTTAGTCAAATGGATAAATGTTGAATTCGGTTGCAATAGGTTGGAAAACAAAAACATTTTCTATACAAAGACTTGTTTTTATATCGGTCGTTTGTATTGCAGCTATATGATATAGTGGTCCGATCCGGATAAAACTTTTAAAAATCATGTATGGCTATGTCAAATGGATAAATGTTGAATTCAGTTGCAATAGCTTGGAAAACAAAAAAATTTTCCATACAAAGACTTGTTTACACATCGGTCGTTTGTATGGCAGCTATATGATATAGTGATCCGATCCGGATCAAACTTTTAAAAATCATGTATGGCTTAGTCAGATGGATAAATGTTGAATTCGGTTGCAATAGGTTGGAAAACAAAAACATTTTCTATACAAAGACTTGTTTTTATATCGGTCGTTTGTATTGCAGCTATATGATATAGTGGTCCGATCCGGATAAAACTTTTAAAAATCATGTATGGCTATGTCAAATGGATAAATGTTGAATTCGGTTGCAATAGGTTATAATAAAAAAAATTTTCATACAAAGACTTGTTTTCATATCGGTCGTTTGTATTGCAGCTATATGATATAGTGGTCCGATCCGGATAAAAGTTTTAAAAATCATGTATGGCTATATCAAATGGATAAATGTTGAATTCAGTTGCAATAGCTTGGAAAACAAAAAAATTTTCCATACAAAGACTTGTTTTCATATCGGTCGTTTGTATGGCAGCTATATGATATAGTGGTCCGATCCAGACCAAACTACTACAAATCGCGTATGCCGATGTCAAATAGATAAATGTTGAATTCGGTTGCAATAACTTGGAAAACAAAAAAATTTTCCATATAAAGACTTGTTTACACATCGGTCGTTTGTATGGCAGCTATATGATATAGTGATCCGATCCGAATAAAACTTTTAAAAATCATGTATGACTATGTCAAATGGATAAATGTTGAATTCGGTTGCAATAGGTTGGAAAACAAAAAATTTTCATACAAAGACTTGTTTTCATATCGGTCGTTTGTATTGCAGCTATATGATATAGTGGTCCGATCCGGATAAAAGTTTTAAAAATCATGTATGGCTATGTCAAATGGATAAATGTTGAATTCAGTTGCAATAGCTTGGAAAACAAAAAAATTTTCCCTACAAAGACTTGTTTTCATATCGGTCGTTTGTATTGCAGCTATATGATATAGTGGTCCGATCCAGACCAAACTACCACAAATCACGTATGGCTATGTGAAATAGATAAATGTTGAATTCGGTTGCAATAGCGTGGAAAACAAAAAAATTTTCCATACAAAGACTTGTTTTCATATCGGTCGTTTGTATTGCAGCTATATGATATAGTCATTTGATCCGGATCAAACTTTTAAAAATCATGTATGGCTATGTCAAATGGATAAATGTTGAATTCGATTGCATTAGGTTGGGAAACAAAAAAATTTTCCATATTAAGACTTGTTTTCATATCGGTCGTTTGTATTGCAGCTATATGATAAGTGATCCGATCCGGACCAAACTTTCACAAATCGTGTATGCCTATGTCAAATAAACAAATTTTGAATTCGGTTGCAATAGCTTGGAAAACAAAAAAGTTTTCCATACAAAGACTTGTTTTCATATCGGTCGTTTGTATGGTAGCTATATGATATAGGGGTCCGATCCGGACCAAACTTTCAAAAATCATGTATAGCTATGTCAAATGAATAAATGTTGAATTCAGTTGCAATAGCTTGGAAAACAAAAAAATTTTCCATACAAAGACTTGTTTACACATCGGTCGTTTGTATGGCAGCTATATGATATAGTGATCCGATCCGGATCAAACTTTTAAAAATCATGTATGGCTTAGTCAAATGGATAAATGTTGAATTCGGTTGCAATAGGTTATAATAAAAAAAATTTTTATACAAAGACTTGTTTTCATATCGGTCGTTTGTATTGCAGCTATATGATATAGTGGTCCGATCCGGATAAAACTTTTAAAAATCATGTATGGCTATATCAAATGAATAAATGTTGAATTCAGTTGCAATAGCTTGGAAAACAAAAAAATTTTCCATACAAAGACTTGTTTTCATATCGGTCGTTTGTATTGCAGCTATATGATATAGTGGTCCGATCCAGACCAAACTACTACAAATCGCGTATGCCGATGTCAAATAGATAAATGTTGAATTCGGTTGCAATAACTTGGAAAACAAAAAAATTTTCCATATAAAGACTTGTTTACACATCGGTCGTTTGTATGGCAGCTATATGATATAGGGGTCCGATCCGGATAAAACTTTTAAAAATCATGTATGGCTATGTCAAATGGATAAATGTTGAATTCTGTTGCAATAGGTTGGAAAACAAAAAAATTTTCCATACAAAGACTTGTTTTCATATCGGTCGTTTGTATTGCAGCTATATGATATAGTCATTTGATCCGGATCAAACTTTTAAAAATCATGTATAGCCATGTCAAATGAAAAAATGTTGAATTCGGTTGCAATAGGTTGGAAAACAAAAAAATTTTCCATATAAAGACTTGTTTACACATCGGTCGTTTGTATGGCAGCTATATGATATAGTGATCCGATCCGGATAAAACTTTTAAAAATCATGTATGGCTTAGTCAAATGGATAAATGTTGCATTCGATTGCAATAGGTTGGAAAACAAAAAAATTTTCTATACGAAGACTTGTTTTTATATCGGTCGTTTGTATTGCAGCTATATGATATAGTGGTCCGATCCGGATAAAACTTTTAAAAATCATGTATGGCTTTGTCAAATGGATAAATGTTGAATTCAGTTGCAATAGCTTGGAAAACAAAAAAATTTTCCATACAAAGACTTGTTTACACATCGGTCGTTTGTATGGCAGCTATATGATATAGTGATCCGATCCGAATAAAACTTTTAAAAATCATGTATGGCTATGTCAAATGGATAAATGTTGAATTCGGTTGCAATAGGTTGGAAAACAAAAAAATTTTCATACAAAGACTTGTTTTCATATCGGTCGTTTGTATTGCAGCTATATGATATAGTGGTCCGATCCGGATAAAAGTTTTAAAAATCATGTATGGCTATGTCAAATGGATAAATGTTGAATTCAGTTGCAATAGCTTGGAAAACAAAAAAATTTTCCCTACAAAGACTTGTTTTCATATCGGTCGTTTGTATTGCAGCTATATGATATAGTGGTCCGATCCAGACCAAACTACCACAAATCACGTATGGCTATATGAAATAGATAAATGTTGAATTCGGTTGCAATAGCGTGGAAAACAAAAAAATTTTCCATACAAAGACTTGTTTTCATATCGGTCGTTTGTATTGCAGCCATATGATATAGTCATTTGATCCGGATCAAACTTTTAAAAATCATGTATGGCTATGTCAAATGGATAAATGTTGAATTCGATTGCATTAGGTTGGGAAACAAAAAAATTTTCCATATTAAGACTTGTTTTCATATCGGTCGTTTGTATTGCAGCTATATGATAAGTGGTCCGATCCGGACCAAACTTTCACAAATCGTGTATGCCTATGTCAAATAAACAAATTTTGAATTCGGTTGCAATAGCTTGGAAAACAAAAAAGTTTTCCATACAAAGACTTGTTTTCATATCGGTCGTTTGTATTGCAGCTATATGATCTAGTGGTCAGATCCAGACCAAACTACCACAAATCGCGTATGGCTATATGAAATAGATAAATGTTGAATTCGGTTGCAATAGCGTGGAAAACAAAAAAATTTTCCATATAAAGACTTGTTTACACATCGGTCGTTTGTATGGCAGCTATATGATATAGTGATCCGATCCGGATAAAACTTTCAGAAATCATGTATGGCTATGTCAAATGGATAAATGTTGAATTCGGTTGCAATAGCTTGGAAAACAAAAAAATTTTCCATACAAAGACTTGTTTTCATATCGGTCGTTTGTATGGCAGCTATATGATATAGTGGTCCGATCCGGATGAAACTTTTAAAAATCATGTATGGCTTAGTCAAATGAATAAATGTTGAATTCGGTTGCAATAGGTTGGAAAACAAAAAAATTTTCTATACAAAGACTTTTTTTTTAAATCGGTCGTTTGTATTGCAGCTATATGATATAGTGGTCCGATCCGGATAAAACTTTTAAAAATCATGTATGGCTATGTCAAATGGATAAATGTTGAATTCAGTTGCAATAGCTTGGAAAACAAAAAAATTTTCCGTACAAAGACTTGTTTTCATATCGGTCGTTTGTATTGCAGCTATATGATATAGTGGTCTGATCCAGACCAAACTACCACAAATCGCGTATGCTGATGTCAAATAGATAAATGTTGAATTCGATTGCAATAACTTGGAAAACAAAAAAGTTTTCCATATAAAGACTTGTTTACACATCGGTCGTTTGTATGGCAGCTATATGATATAGTGATCCGATCCGGATAAAACTTTTAAAAATCATGTATGGCTATGTCAAATGGATAAATGTTGAATTCAGTTGCAATAGCTTGAAACACAAAAAAGTTTCCCATACATAGACTTGTTTTCATATCGGTCGTTTGTATGGCAGCTATATGATATAGGGGTCCGATCCGGACCAAACTTTCAAAAATCATGTATGGCTATGTCGAATGAATAAATGTTGAATTCAGTTGCAATAGCTTGGAAAACAAAAAAGTTTCTATACAAAGACTTGTTTTCATATCGGTCGTTTGTATGGCAGCTATATGATATAGTGGTCCGATCCGAACGAAACTTTTAACAGTCATGTATGACTATGTCGGATAAATAAGTGTTGAATTCAGTTGCAATTGCTTGGAGAACAAAAACGTTTTCCATACAAAGACTTGTTTTGATGGCGGTCGTTTGTATTGCAGCTATATGATATAGTCATTTGATCCGGATCAAACTTTTAAAAATCATGTATGGCTATGTCAAATAGATAAATGTTGAATTCGGTTGCAATAGGTTGGAAAACAAAAAAATTTTCTATACAAAGACTTGTTTACATATCGGTCGTTTGTATGGCAGCTATATGATATAGTGGTCCGATCCGGACGAAACTTTTAACAATCATGTATGACTATGTCGGATAAATAAGTGTTGAATTCAGTTGCAATTGCTTGGAGAACAAAAAAGTTTTCCATACAAAGACTTGTTTTGATGGCGGTCGTTTGTATTGCAGCTATATGATATAGTCATTTGATCCGGATCAAACTTTTTAAAAATCATGTATGGCTATGTCAAATAGATAAATGTTGAATTCGGTTGCAATAGGTTGGAAAACAAAAAAATTTTCTATACAAAGACTTGTTTACATATCGGTCGTTTGTATGGCAGCTATATTATATAGTGGTCCGATCCGGACGAAACTTTTAACAATCATGTATGACTATGTCGGATAAATAAGTGTTGAATTCAGTTGCAATTGCTTGGAGAACAAAAAAGTTTTCCATACAAAGACTTGTTTTCATGGAGGTCGTTTGTATGGCAGCTATATGATATAGGGGTCCGATCCGGACCAAACTTTTAACAATCATGTATGACTATGTCGGATAAATAAGTGTTGAATTCAGTTGCAATTGCTTGGAGAACAAAAAAGTTTTCCATACAAAGACTTGTTTTCATGGCGGTCGTTTGTATGGCAGCTATATGATATAGGGGTCCGATCCGGACCAAACTTTCAAAAATCATGTATATCTATGTCAAATGAATAAATGTTGAATTTAGTTGCAATAGCTTGAAAAACAAAAAAGTTTCCCATACATAGACTTGTTTTCATATCGGTCGTTTGTATGGCAGCTATATGATATAGGCGTCCGATCCGGACCAAACTTTCCAAAATCATGTGCGGCTATGTCGAATGAATAAATGTTGAATTCAGTTGCAATAGCTTGGAAAACAAAAAAGTTTTCCATACAAAGACTTGTTTTCATGGCGGTCGTTTGTATGGCAGCTATATGATATAGGGGTCCGATCCGGACCAAACTTTAAAAAATCATGTATATCCATGTCAAATGAATAAATGTTGAATTCAGTTGCAATAGCTTGAAAAACAAAAAAGTTTCCCATACATAGACTTGTTTTCATATCGGTCGTTTGTATGGCAGCTATATGCTATAGTGGTCCGATCCGGACAAAACTTTTAACAATCATGTATGACTATGTCGGATAAATAAGTGTTGAATTCAGTTGCAATTGCTTGGAGAACAAAAAAGTTTTCCATACAAAGACTTGTTTTCATGGCGGTCGTTTGTATGGCAGCTATATGATATAGGGGTCCGATCCGGACCAAACTTTCAAAAATCATGTATATCTATGTCAAATGAATAAATGTTGAATTTAGTTGCAATAGCTTGAAAAACAAAAAAGTTTCCCATACATAGACTTGTTTTCATATCGGTCGTTTGTATGGCAGCTATATGATATAGTGGTCCGATCCGGACAAAACTTTTAACAATCATGTATGACTATGTCGAATAAATAAGTGTTGAATTCAGTTGCAATTGCTTGGAGAACAAAAAAGTTTTCCATACAAAGACTTGTTTTCATATCGGTCGTTTGTATTGTAGCTATATGATATAGTGGTCCGATCCGGACCAAACTTTCAAAAATCATGTATATCTATGTCAAATGAATAAATGTTGAATTCAGTTGCAATAGCTTGAAAAACAAAAAAGTTTCCCATACATAGACTTGTTTTCATATCGGTCGTTTGTATGGCAGCTATATGATATAGGCGTCCGATCCAGACCAAACTATCACAAATCATGTACGGCTATGTCACATGAATAAATGTTGAATTCAGTTGGAATAGCTTCGAAAACAAAAAGTTTCCATTACAAAGACTTGTTTTCATATCGGTCGTTTGTATGGCAGCTATATGATATAGTGGTCCGATCCGGACCACACTTTTAACAATCATGTATGGCTATGTCGAATAAATAAGTGTTGAATTCAGTTGCAATAGGTTGGAAAACAAAAAAGTTTCCCATACAAAGACTTGTTTTCATATCGGTCGTTTGTATGGCAGCTATATGATATAGTGGTCCGGTCCGGACCAAAGTTTCACAAATCGTGTATGGCTATGTTAAATAAACAAATGTTGAATTCGGCTGCATTAGGTTATAAAACAAAAAAAATTCCCATACAAAGACTAGTTTTCTTATCGGTCGTTTGTATGGCAGCTATATGATATAGGGGTCCGATCCGGACCAAACTTTCAAAAATCATGTATGACTATGTCGGATAAATAAGTGTTGAATTCAGTTGCAATTGCTTGGA
Source organism: Drosophila merina (assembly GCA_035047645.1). Taxonomy (NCBI): domain Eukaryota; kingdom Metazoa; phylum Arthropoda; class Insecta; order Diptera; family Drosophilidae; genus Drosophila; species Drosophila merina. The sequence goes on along the minus strand of JAWNPH010000076.1, from coordinate 1,845,658 downwards.
GAACAAAAAAGTTTTCCATACAAGGACTTGTTTTCTTGGCGGTCGTTTGTATGGCAGCTATATGATATAGGGGTCCGATCTGGACCAAACTTTAAAAAATCATCTATATCTATGTCAAATGAATAAATGTTAAATTCAGTTGCAATAGCTTGAAAAACAAAAAAGTTTCCCATACAAAGACTTGTTATCATATCGGTCGTTTGTATGGCAGCTATATGATATAGGCGTCCGATCCGGACCAAACTTTCAAAAATAATGTATATCTATGTCAAATGAATAAATGTTGAATTCAGTTGCAATAGCTTGAAAAACAAAAAAGTTTCCTATACATAGACTTGTTTTCATATCGGTCGTTTGTATGGCAGCTATATGATATAGGGGTCCGATCCGGACCAAACTTTCAAAAATCATGTATGGCTATGTCGAATTAATAAATGTTGAATTCAGTTGCAATAGCTTGGAAAACAAAAAAGTTTTCCATACAAAGACTTGTTTTCATGGCGGTCGTTTGTATTGCAGCTATATGATATAGTCATTTGATCCGGATCAAACTTTTAAAAATCATGTATGGCTATGTCAAATGGATAAATGTTGAATTCGGTTGCAATAGGTTGGAAAACAAAAAAATTTTCTATACAAAGACTTGTTTTCATATCGGTCGTTTGTATGGCAGCTATATGATATAGTGGTCCGATCCGGACCACACTTTTAACAATCATGTATGGCTATGTCGGATAAATAAGTGTTGAATTCAGTTGCAATTGCTTGAAAAACAAAAAAGTTTCCCATACAAAGACTTGTTATCATATCGGTCGTTTGTATGACAGCTATATGATATAGGCGTCCGATCCGGACCAAACTTTAAAAAAATCATGTATATCTATGTCAAATGAATAAATGTTGAATTCAGTTGCAATATCTTGAAAAACGAAAAAGTTTCCCATACAAAGACTTGTTTTCATATCGGTCGTTTGTATGGCAGCTATATGATATAGTGGTCCGATCCGGACCAAACTTAAAAAATCATGTATGGCTATGTCAAATAAATAAATGTTGAATTCAGTTGCAATAGCTTGAAAAACAAAAAAGTTTCCCATACATAGACTTGTTTTCATATCGGTCGTTTGTATGGTAGCTATATGATAGAGTGCTCCGATCCGGACCAACCTTTCAAAAATCATGTATGGCTATGTCAAATGAATAAATGTTGAATTCAGTTGCAATAGCTTAGAAAACAAAAAGTTTCCATTACAAAGACTTGTTTTCATATCGGTCGTTTGTATGGCAGCTATATGATATAGTGGTCCGATCCGGACCACACTTTTAACAATCATGTATGGCTATGTCGAATAAGTAAGTGTTGAATTCAGTTGCAATAGCTTGGAAAACAAAAAAGTTTCCCATACAAAGACTTGTTTTCATATCGGTCGTTTGTATGGCAGCTATATGATATAGTGGTCCGGTCCGGACCAAAGTTTCACAAATCGTGTATGGCTATGTTAAATAAACAAATGTTGAATTCGGTTGCAATAGGTTATAATACAAAAAAAATTCCCATACAAAGACTAGTTTTCTTATCGGTCGTTTGTATGGCAGCTATATGATATAGGGGTCCGATCCGGACCAAACTTTCAAAAATTATGTATGACTATGTCGGATAAATAAGTGTTGAATTCAGTTGCAATTGCTTAGAGAAAAAAAAAGTTTTCCATACAAAGACTTGTTTTCATATCGGTCGTTTATATGGTAGCTATATGATATAATGCTCCGAACCGGACCAAACTTTAAGAACTCATGTATGGCTACGTCAAATGAATAAATGTTGAATTCAGTTGCAATAGCTTGAAAAACAAAAAAGTTTCCTATACAAAGACTTGTTATCATATCGGTCGTTTGTATGGCAGCTATAAGATATAGGGGTCCGATCCGGACCAAACTTAAAAAAATCATGTATGGCTGTGTCGAATGAATAAATGTTGAATTCAGTTGCAATAGCTCGGAAAACAAAAAAGTTTCCTATACATAGACTTCTTTTCATATCGGTCGCTTGTATGGTAGCTATATGATATAATGCTCCGAACCGGACCAAACTTTAAAAACTCATGTATGGCTATGTGAAATAAATAAATGTTGAATTCGGTTGCAATAGGTTGGAAAACAAAAAAATTTTCTATACAAAGACTTGTTTTCATATCGGTCGTTTGTATGGCAGCTATATGATATAGTGGTCCGATCCGGACGAAACTTTTAACAATCATGTATATCTATGTCAAATGAATAAATGTTGAATTCAGTTGCAATAGCTTGAAAAACAAAAAAGTTTCCCATACATAGACTTGTTTTCATATCGGTCGTTTGTATGGCAGCTATATGATATAGGGGTCCGATCCGGACCAAACTTAAAAAAATCATGTATGGCTATGTCAAATGAATAAATGTTGAATTCAGTTGCAATAGCTTGAAAAACAAAAAAGTTTCCCATACATAGACTTGTTTTCATATCGGTCGTTTGTATGGCAGCTATATGATATAGGGGTCCGATCCGGACCAAACTTTCAAAAATCATGTATGGCTATGTCAAATGAACAAATGTTGAATTCGGTTGCAATAGGTTATAATACAAAAAAATTTTCAATACAAAGACTTGTTTTCATATCGGTCGTTTGTATGGTAGCTATATGATATAATGCTCCGAACCGGACCAAACTTTAAAAACTCATGTATGGCTACGTCAAATGAATAAATGTTGAATTCAGTTGCAATAGGTTGGAAAACAAAAAAGTTTCCCATACAAAGACTTGTTTTCATATCGGTCGTTTGTATGGCAGCTATATGATAAGTGGTCCGATCCGGACCAAAGTTTCACAAATCGTGTATGGCTATGTTAAATAAACAAATTTTGAATTCGGTTGCATTAGGTTATAAAACAAAAAAAATTCCCATACAAAGACTAGTTTTCTTATCGGTCGTTTGTATGGCAGCTTTATGATATAGGGGTCCGATCCGGACCAAACTTTCAAAAATCATGTATGACTATGTCGGATAAATAAGTGTTGAATTCAGTTGCAATTGCTTGGAGAACAAAAAAGTTTTCCATACAAAGACTTTGTTTTCTTGGCGGTCGTTTGTATGGCAGCTATATGATATAGGGGTCCGATCTGGACCAAACTTTAAAAAATCATGTATATCTATGTCAAATGAATAAATGTTAAATTCAGTTGCAATAGCTTAGAAAACAAAAAGTTTCCATTACAAAGACTTGTTTTCATATCGGTCGTTTGTATGGTAGCTATATGATATAATGCTCCGAACCGGACCAAACTTTAAAAACTCATGTATGGCTACGTCAAATGAATAAATGTTGAATTCAGTTGCAATAGCTTGAAAAACAAAAAAGTTTCCCATACATAGACTTGTTTTCATATCGGTCGTTTGTATGGTAGCTATATGATAGAGTGCTCCGATCCGGACCAACCTTTCAAAAATCATGTATGGCTATGTCAAATGAATAAATGTTGAATTCAGTTGCAATAGCTTAGAAAACAAAAAGTTTCCATTACAAAGACTTGTTTTCATATCGGTCGTTTGTATGGCAGCTATATGATATAGTGGTCCGATCCGGACCACACTTTTAACAATCATGTATGGCTATGTCGAATAAGTAAGTGTTGAATTCAGTTGCAATAGCTTGGAAAACAAAAAAGTTTCCCATACAAAGACTTGTTTTCATATCGGTCGTTTGTATGGCAGCTATATGATATAGTGGTCCGGTCCGGACCAAAGTTTCACAAATCGTGTATGGCTATGTTAAATAAACAAATGTTGAATTCGGTTGCAATAGGTTATAATACAAAAAAAAATTCCCATACAAAGACTAGTTTTCTTATCGGTCGTTTGTATGGCAGCTATATGATATAGGGGTCCGATCCGGACCAAACTTTTCAAAAATTATGTATGACTATGTCGGATAAATAAGTGTTGAATTCAGTTGCAATTGCTTAGAGAAAAAAAAGTTTTCCATACAAAGACTTGTTTTCATATCGGTCGTTTATATGGTAGCTATATGATATAATGCTCCGAACCGGACCAAACTTTAAGAACTCATGTATGGCTACGTCAAATGAATAAATGTTGAATTCAGTTGCAATAGCTTGAAAAACAAAAAAGTTTCCTATACAAAGACTTGTTATCATATCGGTCGTTTGTATGGCAGCTATAAGATATAGGGGTCCGATCCGGACCAAACTTAAAAAAATCATGTATGGCTATGTCGAATGAATAAATGTTGAATTCAGTTGCAATAGCTCGGAAAACAAAAAAGTTTCCTATACATAGACTTCTTTTCATATCGGTCGCTTGTATGGTAGCTATATGATATAATGCTCCGAACCGGACCAAACTTTAAAAACTCATGTATGGCTACGTCAAATGGATAAATGTTGAATTCGGTTGCAATAGGTTGGAAAACAAAAAAATTTTCTATACAAAGACTTGTTTTCATATCGGTCGTTTGTATGGCAGCTATATGATATAGTGGTCCGATCCGGACGAAACTTTTAACAATCATGTATATCTATGTCAAATGAATAAATGTTGAATTCAGTTGCAATAGCTTGAAAAACAAAAAAGTTTCCCATACATAGACTTGTTTTCATATCGGTCGTTTGTATGGCAGCTATATGATATAGGGGTCCGATCCGGACCAAACTTAAAAAAATCATGTATGGCTATGTCAAATGAATAAATGTTGAATTCAGTTGCAATAGCTTGAAAAACAAAAAAGTTTCCCATACATAGACTTGTTTTCATATCGGTCGTTTGTATGGCAGCTATATGATATAGGGGTCCGATCCGGACCAAACTTTTAAAAATCATGTATGGCTATGTCAAATGAACAAATGTTGAATTCGGTTGCAATAGGTTATAATACAAAAAAATTTTCAATACAAAGACTTGTTTTCATATCGGTCGTTTGTATGGTAGCTATATGATATAATGCTCCGAACCGGACCAAACTTTAAAAACTCATGTATGGCTACGTCAAATGAATAAATATTGAATTCAGTTGCAATAGGTTGGAAAACAAAAAAGTTTCCCATACAAAGACTTGTTTTCATATCGGTCGTTTGTATGGCAGCTATATGATATAGTGGTCCGGTCCGGACCAAAGTTTCACAAATCGTGTATGGCTATGTTAAATAAACAAATGTTGAATTCGGTTGCATTAGGTTATAAAACAAAAAAAATTCCCATACAAAGACTAGTTTTCTTATCGGTCGTTTGTATGGCAGCTATATGATATAGGGGTCCGATCCGGACCAAACTTTCAAAAATCATGTATGACTATGTCGGATAAATAAGTGTTGAATTCAGTTGCAATTGCTTGGAGAACAAAAAAGTTTTCCATACAAGGACTTGTTTTCTTGGCGGTCGTTTGTATGGCAGCTATATGATATAGGGGTCCGATCTGGACCAAACTTTAAAAAATCATGTATATCTATGTCAAATGAATAAATGTTAAATTCAGTTGCAATACCTTGAAAAACAAAAAAGTTTCCCATACAAAGACTTGTTATCATATCGGTCGTTTGTATGGCAGCTATATGATATAGGCGTCCGATCCGGACCAAACTTTCAAAAAATCATGTATATCTATGTCAAATGAATAAATGTTGAATTCAGTTGCAATAGCTTGGAAAACAAAAAAGTTTTCCATACAAAGACTTGTTTTCATGGCGGTCGTTTGTATTGCAGCTATATGATATAGTCATTTGATCCGGATCAAACTTTTAAAAATCATGTATGGCTATGTCAAATGGATAAATGTTGAATTCGGTTGCAATAGGTTGGAAAACAAAAAAATTTTCTATACAAAGACTTGTTTTCATATCGGTCGTTTGTATGGCAGCTATATGATATAGTTATCCGATCCGGACGAAACTTTTAACAATCATGTATGACTATATCGGATAAATAAGTGTTGAATTCAGTTGCAATTGCTTGAAAAACAAAAAAGTTTCCCATACAAAGACTTGTTATCATATCGGTCGTTTGTATGGCAGCTATATGATATAGTGGTCCGATCCGGACGAAACTTTTAACAATCATGTATATCTATGTCAAATGAAGAAATGTTGAATTCAGTTGCAATAGCTTGAAAAACGAAAAAGTTTCCCATACATAGACTTGTTTTCATATCGGTCGTTTGTATGGCAGCTATATGATATAGTGGTCCGATTCGGACCAAACTTAAAAAAATCATGTATATCTATGTCAAATGAATAAATGTTAAATTCAGTTGCAATACCTTGAAAAACAAAAAAGTTTCCCATACAAAGACTTGTTATCATATCGGTCGTTTGTATGGCAGCTATATGATATAGGCGTCCGATCCGGACCAACCTTTCAAAAATCATGTATGGCTATGTCAAATGAATAAATGTTGAATTCAAGTTGCAATAGCTTAGAAAACAAAAAGTTTCCATTACAAAGACTTGTTTTCATATCGGTCGTTTGTATGGCAGCTATATGATATAGTAGTCCGATCCGGACCACACTTTTAACAATCATGTATGGCTATGTCGAATAAGTAAGTGTTGAATTCACTTGCAATAGCTTGGAAAACAAAAAAGTTTCCCATACAAAGACTTGTTTTCATATCGGTCGTTTGTATGGCAGCTATATGATATAGTGGTCCGGTCGGACCAAAGTTTCACAAATCGTGTATGGCTATGTTAAATAAACAAATGTTGAATTCGGTTGCAATAGGTTATAATACAAAAAAAATTCCCATACAAAGACTAGTTTTCTTATCGGTCGTTTGTATGGCAGCTATATGATATAGGCGTCCGATCCGGACCAAACTTTCAAAAATTATGTATGACTATGTCGGATAAATAAGTGTTGAATTCAGTTGCAATAGCTTAGAGAAAAAAAAAGTTTTCCATACAAAGACTTGTTTTCATATCGGTCGTTTATATGGTAGCTATATGATATAATGCTCCGAACCGGACCAAACTTTAAGAACTCATGTATGGCTACGTCAAATGAATAAATGTTGAATTCAGTTGCAATAGCTTGAAAAACAAAAAAGTTTCCTATACAAAGACTTGTTATCATATCGGTCGTTTGTATGGCAGCTATAAGATATAGGGGTCCGATCCGGACCAAACTTAAAAATCATGTATGGCTATGTCGAATGAATAAATGTTGAATTCAGTTGCAATAGCTGGGAAAACAAAAAAGTTTCCTATACATAGACTTCTTTTCATATCGGTCGCTTGTATGGTAGCTATATGATATAATGCTCCGAACCGGACCAAACTTTAAAAACTCATGTATGGCTACGTCAAATGGATAAATGTTGAATTCAGTTGCAATAGCTTGAAAAACAAAAAAGTTTCCCATACATAGACTTGTTTTCATATCGGTCGTTTGTATGGTAGCTATATGATAGAGTGCTCCGATCCGGACCAACCTTTCAAAAATCATGTATGGCTATGTCAAATGAATAAATGTTGAATTCAGTTGCAATAGCTTAGAAAACAAAAAGTTTCCATTACAAAGACTTGTTTTCATATCGGTCGTTTGTATGGCAGCTATATGATATAGTGGTCCGATCCGGACCACACTTTTAACAATCATGTATGGCTATGTCGAATAAGTAAGTGTTGAATTCACTTGCAATAGCTTGGAAAACAAAAAAGTTTCCCATACAAAGACTTGTTTTCATATCGGTCGTTTGTATGGCAGCTATATGATATAGTGGTCCGGTCCGGACCAAAGTTTCACAAATCGTGTATGGCTATGTTAAATAAACAAATGTTGAATTCGGTTGCAATAGGTTATAATACAAAAAAAATTCCCATACAAAGACTAGTTTTCTTATCGGTCGTTTGTATGGCAGCTATATGATATAGGCGTCCGATCCGGACCAAACTTTCAAAAATTATGTATGACTATGTCGGATAAATAAGTGTTGAATTCAGTTGCAATAGCTTAGAGAAAAAAAAAGTTTTCCATACAAAGACTTGTTTTCATATCGGTCGTTTATATGGTAGCTATATGATATAATGCTCCGAACCGGACCAAACTTTAAGAACTCATGTATGGCTACGTCAAATGAATAAATGTTGAATTCAGTTGCAATAGCTTGAAAAACAAAAAAGTTTCCTATACAAAGACTTGTTATCATATCGGTCGTTTGTATGGCAGCTATAAGATATAGGGGTCCGATCCGGACCAAACTTAAAAAAAATCATGTATGGCTATGTCGAATGAATAAATGTTGAATTCAGTTGCAATAGCTGGGAAAACAAAAAGTTTCCTATACATAGACTTCTTTTCATATCGGTCGCTTGTATGGTAGCTATATGATATAATGCTCCGAACCGGACCAAACTTTAAAAACTCATGTATGGCTACGTCAAATGGATAAATGTTGAATTCAGTTGCAATAGCTTGAAAAACAAAAAGTTTCCCATACATAGACTTGTTTTCATATCGGTCGTTTGTATGGTAGCTATATGATAGAGTGCTCCGATCCGGACCAACCTTTCAAAAATCATGTATGGCTATGTCAAATGAATAAATGTTGAATTCAGTTGCAATAGCTTAGAAAACAAAAAGTTTCCATTACAAAGACTTGTTTTCATATCGGTCGTTTGTATGGCAGCTATATGATATAGTGGTCCGATCCGGACCACACTTTTAACAATCATGTATGGCTATGTCGAATAAGTAAGTGTTGAATTCACTTGCAATAGCTTGGAAAACAAAAAAGTTTCCCATACAAAGACTTGTTTTCATATCGGTCGTTTGTATGGCAGCTATATGATATAGTGGTCCGGTCCGGACCAAAGTTTCACAAATCGTGTATGGCTATGTTAAATAAACAAATGTTGAATTCGGTTGCAATAGGTTATAATACAAAAAAAATTCCCATACAAAGACTAGTTTTCTTATCGGTCGTTTGTATGGCAGCTATATGATATAGGCGTCCGATCCGGACCAAACTTTCAAAAATTATGTATGACTATGTCGGATAAATAAGTGTTGAATTCAGTTGCAATAGCTTAGAGAAAAAAAAAAGTTTTCCATACAAAGACTTGTTTTCATATCGGTCGTTTATATGGTAGCTATATGATATAATGCTCCGAACCGGACCAAACTTTAAGAACTCATGTATGGCTACGTCAAATGAATAAATGTTGAATTCAGTTGCAATAGCTTGAAAAACAAAAAAGTTTCCTATACAAAGACTTGTTATCATATCGGTCGTTTGTATGGCAGCTATAAGATATAGGGGTCCGATCCGGACCAAACTTAAAAAAATCATGTATGGCTATGTCGAATGAATAAATGTTGAATTCAGTTGCAATAGCTGGGAAAACAAAAAAGTTTCCTATACATAGACTTCTTTTCATATCGGTCGCTTGTATGGTAGCTATATGATATAATGCTCCGAACCGGACCAAACTTTAAAAACTCATGTATGGCTACGTCAAATGGATAAATGTTGAATTCGGTTGCAATAGGTTGGAAAACAAAAAAATTTTCTATACAAAGACTTGTTTTCATATCGGTCGTTTGTATGGCAGCTATATGATATAGTGGTCCGATCCGGACGAAACTTTTAACAATCATGTATATCTATGTCAAATGAATAAATGTTGAATTCAGTTGCAATAGCTTGAAAAACAAAAAAGTTTCCCATACATAGACTTGTTTTCATATCGGTCGTTTGTATGGCAGCTATATGATATAGGGGTCCGATCCAGACCAAACTATCACAAATCATGTATGGCTATGTCAAATAGATAAATGTTGAATTCGGTTGCAATAGGTTATAATACAAAAAAATTTTCAATACAAAGACTTGTTTTCATATCGGTCGTTTGTATGGTAGCTATATGATATAATGCTCCGAACCGGACCAAACTTTAAAAACTTATGTATGGCTACGTCAAATGAATAAATGTTGAATTCAGTTGCAATAGCTTGAAAAACAAAAAAGTTTCCCAAACATAGACTTGTTTTCATATCGGTCGTTTGTATGGCAGCTATATGATATAGGCGTCCGATCCAGACCAAACTATCACAAATCATGTATGGCTACTTTAAATAAATAAATGTTGAATTCGGTTGCAATAGGTTGGACTACAAAAAAATTTTCAATACAAAGACTTGTATTCATATCGGTCGTTTGTATGGTAGCTATATGATAGAGTGCTCCGATCCGGACCAACCTTTCAAAAATCATGTATGGCTATGTCAAATGAATAAATGTTGAATTCAGTTGCAATAGCTTAGAAAACAAAAAGTTTCCATTACAAAGACTTGTTTTCATATCGGTCGTTTGTATGGCAGCTATATGATATAGGAGTCCGATCCGGACCAAACTTTCAAAAATCATGTATATCTATGTCAAATGAATAAATGTTGAATTCAGTTGCAATAGCTTGGAAAACAAAAAAGTTTCCTATACATAGACTTGTTTTCATATCGGTCGCTTGTATGGTAGCTATATGATATAATGCTCCGAACCGGACCAAACTTTTAAAACTCATGTATGGCTACGTCAAATGAATAAATGTTGAATTCAATTGCAATAGCTTGAAAAACAAAAAAGTTTCCCATACAAAAACTTGTTATCATATCGGTCGTTTGTATGGCATCTATATGATATAGGCGTCTGATCCGGACCAAACTTTTAAACATCATGTATATCTATGTCAAATGAATACATGTTGAATTCAGTTGCAATAGCATCGAAAACAAAAAAGTTTCCATTACAAAGACTTGTTTTCATATCGGTCGTTTGTATGGTAGCTATATGATAAATTGCTCCGAACCGAACCAAACTTTAAAAAATCATGTATGGCTATGTCAAATGAATAAATGTTGAATTCAGTTGCAATAGCTTGAAAAACAAAAAAAAGTTTCCCATACATAGACTTGTTTTCATATCGGTCGTTTGTATGGCAGCTATATGATATAGTGGTCCGATCCGGACCAAACTTAAAAAAATCATGTATGGCTATGTCAAATGAATAAATGTTGAATTCAGTTGCAATAGCTTGAAAAACAAAAAAGTTTCCCATACACAGACTTGTTTTCATATCGGTCGTTTGTATGGCAGCTATATGATATAGGGGTCCGATCCGGACCAAACTTTCAAAAATCATGTATGGCTATGTTAAATGAATAAATGTTGAATTCACTTGCAATAGCTTCGAAAACAAAAAAGTTTCCATTACAAAGACTTGTTTTCATATCGGTCGTTTGTATGGCAGCTATATGATATAGGGGTCCGATCGGACCAAACTTTTAACAATCATGTACGACTATGTCGGATAAATATGTGTTGAATTCAGTTGCAATTGCTTGGAGAACAAAAAAGTTTTCCATACAAAGACTTGTTTTCATGGCGGTCGTTTGTATGGCAGCTATATGATATAGGGGTCCGATCCGGACCAAACTTTAAAAAATCATGTATATCTATGTCAAATGAATAAATGTTGAATTCAGTTGCAATAGCTTGAAAAACAAAAAAGTTTCCCATACAAAGACTTGTTATCATATCGGTCGTTTGTATGGCAGCTATATGATATAGGGGTCCGATCCGGACCAAACTTTAAAAAACTCATGTAAGGCTACTTTAAATGAATAAATTTTGAATTCAGTTGCAATAGCTTCGAAAACAAAAAAGTTTCCTATACATAGACTTGTTTTCATATCGGTCGCTTGTATGGTAGCTATATGATAAATTGCTCCGAACCGAACCAAACTTTAAAAACTCATGTATGGCTACGTCAAATGAATAAATGTTGAATTCAGTTGCAATACCTTGAAAAACAAAAAAGTTTCCCATACAAAGACTTGTTATCATATCGGTCGTTTGTATGGCAGCTATATGATATAGGCGTCCGATCCGGACCAAACTTTTAAACATCATGTCTATCTATGTCAAATGAATAAATGTTAAATTCAGTTGCAATAGCATCGAAAACAAAAAAGTTTCCATTACAAAGACTTGTTTTCATATCGGTCGTTTGTATGGCAGCTATATGATATATGGGTCCGATCCGGACCAAACTTTCAAAAATCATGTATGGCTATGTTAAATAAATAAATGTTGAATTCAGTTGCAATAGCTTGGAAAACAAAAAAGTTTCCCATACATAGACTTGTTTTCATGGCGGTCGTTTGTATTGCAGCTATATGATATAGTCATTTGATCCGGATCAAACTTTTAAAAATCATGTATGGCTATGTCAAATGGATAAATGTTGAATTCGGTTGCAATAGGTTGGAAAACAAAAAAATTTTCTATACAAAGACTTGTTTTCATATCGGTCGTTTGTATGGCAGCTATATGATATAGTTATCCGATCCGGACGAAACTTTTAACAATCATGTATGACTATGTCGGATAAATATGTGTTGAATTCAGTTGCAATTGCTTGAAAAACAAAAAAGTTTCAAACACAAAGACTTGTTATCATATCGGTCGTTTGTATGGCAGCTATATGATATAGGCGTCCGATCCGGACCAAACTTTAAAAAATCATGTATATCTATGTCAAATGAATAAATGTTGAATTCAGTTGCAATAGCTTGAAAAACGAAAAAGTTTCCCATACATAGACTTGTTTTCATATCGGTCGTTTGTATGGCAGCTATATGATATAGTGGTCCGATCCGGACCAAACTTAAAAAAATCATGTATGGCTATGTCAAATGAATAAATGTTGAATTCAGTTGCAATAGCTTGAAAAACAAAAAAGTTTCCCATACATAGACTTGTTTTCATATCGGTCGTTTGTATGGTAGCTATATGATAGAGTGCTCCGATCCGGACCAACCTTTCAAAAATCATGTATGGCTATGTCAAATGAATAAATGTTGAATTCAGTTGCAATAGCTTAGAAAACAAAAAGTTTCCATTACAAAGACTTGTTTTCATATCGGTCGTTTGTATGGCAGCTATATGATATGTCCGATCCGGACCACACTTTTAACAATCATGTATGGCTATGTCGAATAAGTAAGTGTTGAATTCAGTTGCAATAGCTTGGAAAACAAAAAAGTTTCCCATACAAAGACTTGTTTTCATATCGGTCGTTTGTATGGCAGCTATATGATATAGTGGTCCGGTCCGGACCAAAGTTTCACAAATCGTGTATGGCTATGTTAAATAAACAAATGTTGAATTCGGTTGCAATAGGTTATAATACAAAAAAATTCCCATACAAAGACTAGTTTTCTTATCGGTCGTTTGTATGGCAGCTATATGATATAGGCGTCCGATCCGGACCAAACTTTCAAAAATTATGTATGACTATGTCGGATAAATAAGTGTTGAATTCAGTTGCAATAGCTTAGAGAAAAAAAAGTTTTCCATACAAAGACTTGTTTTCATATCGGTCGTTTATATGGTAGCTATATGATATAATGCTCCGAACCGGACCAAACTTTAAGAACTCATGTATGGCTACGTCAAATGAATAAATGTTGAATTCAGTTGCAATAGCTTGAAAAACAAAAAAGTTTCCTATACAAAGACTTGTTATCATATCGGTCGTTTGTATGGCAGCTATAAGATATAGGGGTCCGATCCGGACCAAACTTAAAAAAATCATGTATGGCTATGTCGAATGAATAAATGTTGAATTCAGTTGCAATAGCTGGGAAAACAAAAAAGTTTCCTATACATAGACTTCTTTTCATATCGGTCGCTTGTATGGTAGCTATATGATATAATGCTCCGAACCGGGCCAAACTTTAAAAACTCATGTATGGCTACGTCAAATGGATAAATGTTGAATTCGGTTGCAATAGGTTGGAAAACAAAAAAATTTTCTATACAAAGACTTGTTTTCATATCGGTCGTTTGTATGGCAGCTATATGATATAGTGGTCCGATCCGGACGAAACTTTTTAACAATCATGTATATCTATGTCAAATGAATAAATGTTGAATTCAGTTGCAATAGCTTGAAAAACAAAAAAGTTTCCCATACATAGACTTGTTTTCATATCGGTCGTTTGTATGGCAGCTATATGATATAGGGGTCCGATCCGGACCAAACTTTCAAAAATCATGTATGGCTATGTCAAATAGATAAATGTTGAATTCGGTTGCAATAGGTTATAATACAAAAAAATTTTCAATACAAAGACTTGTTTTCATATCGGTCGTTTGTATGGTAGCTATATGATATAATGCTCCGAACCGGACCAAACTTTAAAAACTCATGTATGGCTACGTCAAATGAATAAATGTTGAATTCAGTTGCAATAGCTTGAAAAACAAAAAAGTTTCCCAAACATAGACTTGTTTTCATATCGGTCGTTTGTATGGCAGCTATATGATATAGGCGTCCGATCCAGACCAAACTATCACAAATCATGTATGGCTACTTTAAATAAATAAATGTTGAATTCGGTTGCAATAGGTTGGACTACAAAAAAATTTTCAATACAAAGACTTGTATTCATATCGGTCGTTTGTATGGTAGCTATATGATAGAGTGCTCCGATCCGGACCAACCTTTCAAAAATCATGTATGGCTATGTCAAATGAATAAATGTTGAATTCAGTTGCAATAGCTTAGAAAACAAAAAGTTTCCATTACAAAGACTTGTTTTCATATCGGTCGTTTGTATGGCAGCTATATGATATAGGAGTCCGATCCGGACCAAACTTTCAAAAATCATGTATATCTATGTCAAATGAATAAATGTTGAATTCAGTTGCAATAGCTTGGAAAACAAAAAAGTTTCCTATACATAGACTTGTTTTCATATCGGTCGCTTGTATGGTAGCTATATGATATAATGCTCCGAACCGGACCAAACTTTTAAAACTCATGTATGGCTACGTCAAATGAATAAATGTTGAATTCAATTGCAATAGCTTGAAAAACAAAAAAGTTTCCCATACAAAAACTTGTTATCATATCGGTCGTTTGTATGGCATCTATATGATATAGGCGTCTGATCCGGACCAAACTTTTAAACATCATGTATATCTATGTCAAATGAATACATGTTGAATTCAGTTGCAATAGCATCGAAAACAAAAAAGTTTCCATTACAAAGACTTGTTTTCATATCGGTCGTTTGTATGGTAGCTATATGATAAATTGCTCCGAACCGAACCAAACTTTAAAAAATCATGTATGGCTATGTCAAATGAATAAATGTTGAATTCAGTTGCAATAGCTTGAAAAACAAAAAAGTTTCCCATACATAGACTTGTTTTCATATCGGTCGTTTGTATGGCAGCTATATGATATAGTGGTCCGATCCGGACCAAACTTAAAAAAATCATGTATGGCTATGTCAAATGAATAAATGTTGAATTCAGTTGCAATAGCTTGAAAAACAAAAAAGTTTCCCATACACAGACTTGTTTTCATATCGGTCGTTTGTATGGCAGCTATATGATATAGGGGTCCGATCCGGACCAAACTTTCAAAAATCATTTATGGCTATGTTAAATGAATAAATGTTGAATTCACTTGCAATAGCTTCGAAAACAAAAAAGTTTCCATTACAAAGACTTGTTTTCATATCGGTCGTTTGTATGGCAGCTATATGATATAGGGGTCCGATCCGGACCAAACTTTTAACAATCATGTACGACTATGTCGGATAAATATGTGTTGAATTCAGTTGCAATTGCTTGGAGAACAAAAAAGTTTTCCATACAAAGACTTGTTTTCCATGGCGGTCGTTTGTATGGCAGCTATATGATATAGGGGTCCGATCCGGACCAAACTTTAAAAAATCATGTATATCTATGTCAAATGAATAAATGTTGAATTCAGTTGCAATAGCTTGAAAAACAAAAAAATTTCCCATACAAAGACTTGTTATCATATCGGTCGTTTGTATGGCAGCTATATGATATAGGGGTCCGATCCGGACCAAACATTAAAAACTCATGTAAGGCTACTTTAAATGAACAAATTTTGAATTCACTTGCAATAGCTTCGAAAACAAAAAAGTTTCCATTACAAAGACTTGTTTTCATATCGGTCGTTTGTATGGCAGCTATATGATATGGGGTCCGATCCGGACCAAACTTTTAACAATCATGTACGACTATGTCGGATAAATATGTGTTGAATTCAGTTGCAATAGCTTCGAAAACAAAAAAGTTTCCTATACATAGACTTGTTTTCATATCGGTCGCTTGTATGGTAGCTATATGATAAATTGCTCCGAACCGAACCAAACTTTAAAAACTCATGTATGGCTACGTCAAATGAATAAATGTTGAATTCAGTTGCAATACCTTGAAAAACAAAAAAGTTTCCCATACAAAGACTTGTTATCATATCGGTCGTTTGTATGGCATCTATATGATATAGGCGTCTGATCCGGACCAAACTTTTAAACATCATGTATATCTATGTCAAATGAATACATGTTGAATTCAGTTGCAATAGCATCGAAAACAAAAAAGTTTCCATTACAAAGACTTGTTTTCATATCGGTCGTTTGTATGGTAGCTATATGATAAATTGCTCCGAACCGAACCAAACTTTAAAAAATCATGTATGGCTATGTCAAATGAATAAATGTTGAATTCAGTTGCAATAGCTTGAAAAACAAAAAGTTTCCCATACATAGACTTGTTTTCATATCGGTCGTTTGTATGGCAGCTATATGATATAGTGGTCCGATCCGGACCAAACTTAAAAAAATCATGTATGGCTATGTCAAATGAATAAATGTTGAATTCAGTTGCAATAGCTTGAAAAACAAAAAAGTTTCCCATACACAGACTTGTTTTCATATCGGTCGTTTGTATGGCAGCTATATGATATAGGGGTCCGATCCGGACCAAACTTTCAAAAATCATGTATGGCTATGTTAAATGAATAAATGTTGAATTCACTTGCAATAGCTTCGAAAACAAAAAAGTTTCCATTACAAAGACTTGTTTTCATATCGGTCGTTTGTATGGCAGCTATATGATATAGGGGTCCGATCCGGACCAAACTTTTAACAATCATGTACGACTATGTCGGATAAATATGTGTTGAATTCAGTTGCAATTGCTTGGAGAACAAAAAAGTTTTCCATACAAAGACTTGTTTTCATGGCGGTCGTTTGTATGGCAGCTATATGATATAGGGGTCCGATCCGGACCAAACTTTAAAAAATCATGTATATCTATGTCAAATGAATAAATGTTGAATTCAGTTGCAATAGCTTGAAAAACAAAAAGTTTCCCATACAAAGACTTGTTATCATATCGGTCGTTTGTATGGCAGCTATATGATATAGGGGTCCGATCCGGACCAAACATTAAAAACTCATGTAAGGCTACTTTAAATGAACAAATTTTGAATTCACTTGCAATAGCTTCGAAAACAAAAAGTTTCCATTACAAAGACTTGTTTTCATATCGGTCGTTTGTATGGCAGCTATATGATATAGGGGTCCGATCCGGACCAAACTTTTAACAATCATGTACGACTATGTCGGATAAATATGTGTTGAATTCAGTTGCAATAGCTTGGAAAACAAAAAAGTTTCCTATACATAGACTTGTTTTCATATCGGTCGCTTGTATGGTAGCTATATGATAAATTGCTCCGAACCGAACCAAACTTTAAAAACTCATGTATGGCTACGTCAAATGAATAAATGTTGAATTCAGTTGCAATACCTTGAAAAACAAAAAAGTTTCCCATACAAAGACTTGTTATCATATCGGTCGTTTGTATGGCAGCTATATGATATAGGCGTCCGATCCGGACCAAACTTTTAAACATCATGTCTATCTATGTCAAATGAATAAATGTTAAATTCAGTTGCAATAGCATCGAAAACAAAAAAGTTTCCATTACAAAGACTTGTTTTCATATCGGTCGTTTGTATGGCAGCTATATGATATATGGGTCCGATCCGGACCAAACTTTCAAAAATCATGTATGGCTATGTTAAATAAATAAATGTTGAATTCAGTTGCAATAGCTTGGAAAACAAAAAAGTTTCCCATACATAGACTTGTTTTCATATCGGTCGTTTGTATGGCAGCTATATGATATAGGGGTCCGATCCGGACCAAACTTTCAAAAATCATGTATCGCTATGTTAAATAAATAAATGTTGAATTCAGTTGCAATAGCTTGGAAAACAAAAAAGTTTCCCATACATAGACTTGTTTTCATATCGGTCGTTTGTATGGCAGCTATATGATATAGGGGTACGATCCGGACCAAACTTTCAAAAATCATGTATGGCTATGTTAAATAAATAAATGTTGAATTCAGTTGCAATAGCTTGGAAAACAAAAAAGTTTCCCATACATAGACTTGTTTTCATATCGGTCGTTTGTATGGCAGCTATATGATATAGTGGTCCGATCCGGACCAAACTTAAAAAAAATCATGTATGGCTATGTTAAATAAATAAATGTTGAATTCAGTTGCAATAGCTTGAAAAACAAAAAAGTTTCCCATACATAGACTTGTTTTCATATCGGTCGTTTGTATGGCAGCTATATGATATAGGGGTCCGATCCGGACCAAACTTTCAAAAATCATGTATGGCTATGTTAAATAATTAAATGTTGAATTCACTTTCAATAGCTTCGAAAACAAAAAGTTTCCATTACAAAGACTTGTTTTCATATCGGTCGTTTGTATGGCAGCTATATGATATAGGGGTCCGATCCGGACCAAACTTTTAACAATCATGTATGACTATGTCGGATAAATAAGTGTTGAATTCAGTTGCAATTGCCTGGAGAACAAAAAGTTTTCCATACAAAGACTTGTTTTCATGGCGGTCGTTTGTATGGCAGCTATATGATATAGGGGTCCGATCCGGACCAAACTTTAAAAAATCATGTATGACTATGTCGGATAAATAAGTGTTGAATTCAGTTGCAATTGCTTAGAGAAAAAAAAGTTTTCCATACAAAGACTTGTTTTCATATCGGTCGTTTATATGGTAGCTATATGATATAATGCTCCGAACCGGACCAAACTTTAAGAACTCATGTATGGCTACGTCAAATGAATAAATGTTGAATTCAGTTGCAATAGCTTGAAAAACAAAAAAGTTTCCTATACAAAGACTTGTTATCATATCGGTCGTTTGTATGGCAGCTATAAGATATAGGGGTCCGATCCGGACCAAACTTAAAAAAATCATGTATGGCTATGTCGAATGAATAAATGTTGAATTCAGTTGCAATAGCTGGGAAAACAAAAAAAGTTTCCTATACATAGACTTCTTTTCATATCGGTCGCTTGTATGGTAGCTATATGATATAATGCTCCGAACCGGACCAAACTTTAAAAACTCATGTATGGCTACGTCAAATGGATAAATGTTGAATTCGGTTGCAATAGGTTGGAAAACAAAAAAATTTTCTATACAAAGACTTGTTTTCATATCGGTCGTTTGTATGGCAGCTATATGATATAGTGGTCCGATCCGGACGAAACTTTTAACAATCATGTATATCTATGTCAAATGAATAAATGTTGAATTCAGTTGCAATAGCTTGAAAAACAAAAAAGTTTCCCATACATAGACTTGTTTTCATATCGGTCGTTTGTATGGCAGCTATATGATATAGGGGTCCGATCCGGACCAAACTTTCAAAAATCATGTATGGCTATGTCAAATGAACAAATGTTGAATTCGGTTGCAATAGGTTATAATACAAAAAAATTTTCAATACAAAGACTTGTTTTCATATCGGTCGTTTGTATGGTAGCTATATGATATAATGCTCCGAACCGGACCAAACTTTAAAAACTCATGTATGGCTACGTCAAATGAATAAATGTTGAATTCAGTTGCAATAGCTTGAAAAACAAAAAGTTTCCCAAACATAGACTTGTTTTCATATCGGTCGTTTGTATGGCAGCTATATGATATAGGCGTCCGATCCAGACCAAACTATCACAAATCATGTATGGCTACTTTAAATAAATAAATGTTGAATTCGGTTGCAATAGGTTGGACTACAAAAAAATTTTCAATACAAAGACTTGTATTCATATCGGTCGTTTGTATGGTAGCTATATGATAGAGTGCTCCGATCCGGACCAACCTTTCAAAAATCATGTATGGCTATGTCAAATGAATAAATGTTGAATTCAGTTGCAATAGCTTAGAAAACAAAAAGTTTCCATTACAAAGACTTGTTTTCATATCGGTCGTTTGTATGGCAGCTATATGATATAGGAGTCCGATCCGGACCAAACTTTAAGAACTCATGTATGGCTATGTCAAATGAATAAATGTTGAATTCAGTTGCAATAGCTTGAAAAACAAAAAAGTTTCCCATACACAGACTTGTTTTCATATCGGTCGTTTGTATGGCAGCTATATGATATAGGGGTCCGATCCGGACCAAACTTTCAAAAATCATGTATGGCTATGTTAAATGAATAAATGTTGAATTCACTTGCAATAGCTTCGAAAACAAAAAAGTTTCCATTACAAAGACTTGTTTTCATATCGGTCGTTTGTATGGCAGCTATATGATATAGGGGTCCGATCCGGACCAAACTTTTAACAATCATGTACGACTATGTCGGATAAATATGTGTTGAATTCAGTTGCAATTGCTTGGAGAACAAAAAAGTTTTCCATACAAAGACTTGTTTTCATGGCGGTCGTTTGTATGGCAGCTATATGATATAGGGGTCCGATCCGGACCAAACTTTAAAAAATCATGTATATCTATGTCAAATGAATAAATGTTGAATTCAGTTGCAATAGCTTGAAAAACAAAAAAGTTTCCCATACAAAGACTTGTTATCATATCGGTCGTTTGTATGGCAGCTATATGATATAGGGGTCCGATCCGGACCAAACATTAAAAACTCATGTAAGGCTACTTTAAATGAACAAATTTTGAATTCACTTGCAATAGCTTCGAAAACAAAAAAGTTTCCATTACAAAGACTTGTTTTCATATCGGTCGTTTGTATGGCAGCTATATGATATAGGGGTCCGATCCGGACCAAACTTTTAACAATCATGTACGACTATGTCGGATAAATATGTGTTGAATTCAGTTGCAATAGCTTCGAAAACAAAAAAGTTTCCTATACATAGACTTGTTTTCATATCGGTCGCTTGTATGGTAGCTATATGATAAATTGCTCCGAACCGAACCAAACTTTAAAAACTCATGTATGGCTACGTCAAATGAATAAATGTTGAATTCAGTTGCAATACCTTGAAAAACAAAAAAGTTTCCCATACAAAGACTTGTTATCATATCGGTCGTTTGTATGGCAGCTATATGATATAGGCGTCCGATCCGGACCAAACTTTTAAACATCATGTCTATCTATGTCAAATGAATAAATGTTAAATTCAGTTGCAATAGCATCGAAAACAAAAAAGTTTCCATTACAAAGACTTGTTTTCATATCGGTCGTTTGTATGGCAGCTATATGATATATGGGTCCGATCCGGACCAAACTTTCAAAAATCATGTATGGCTATGTTAAATAAATAAATGTTGAATTCAGTTGCAATAGCTTGGAAAACAAAAAAGTTTCCCATACATAGACTTGTTTTCATATCGGTCGTTTGTATGGCAGCTATATGATATAGGGGTCCGATCCGGACCAAACTTTCAAAAATCATGTATGGCTATGTTAAATAAATAAATGTTGAATTCAGTTGCAATAGCTTGGAAAACAAAAAAGTTTCCCATACATAGACTTGTTTTCATATCGGTCGTTTGTATGGCAGCTATATGATATAGGGGTACGATCCGGACCAAACTTTCAAAAATCATGTATGGCTATGTTAAATAAATAAATGTTGAATTCAGTTGCAATAGCTTGGAAAACAAAAAAGTTTCCCATACATAGACTTGTTTTCATATCGGTCGTTTGTATGGCAGCTATATGATATAGTGGTCCGATCCGGACCAAACTTAAAAAATCATGTATGGCTATGTTAAATAAATAAATGTTGAATTCAGTTGCAATAGCTTGAAAAACAAAAAAGTTTCCCATACATAGACTTGTTTTCATATCGGTCGTTTGTATGGCAGCTATATGATATAGGGGTCCGATCCGGACCAAACTTTCAAAAATCATGTATGGCTATGTTAAATAATTAAATGTTGAATTCACTTTCAATAGCTTCGAAAACAAAAAAGTTTCCATTACAAAGACTTGTTTTCATATCGGTCGTTTGTATGGCAGCTATATGATATAGGGGTCCGATCCGGACCAAACTTTTAACAATCATGTATGACTATGTCGGATAAATAAGTGTTGAATTCAGTTGCAATTGCCTGGAGAACAAAAAAGTTTTCCATACAAAGACTTGTTTTCATGGCGGTCGTTTGTATGGCAGCTATATGATATAGGGGTCCGATCCGGACCAAACTTTAAAAAATCATGTATGACTATGTCGGATAAATAAGTGTTGAATTCAGTTGCAATTGCTTAGAGAAAAAAAAGTTTTCCATACAAAGACTTGTTTTCATATCGGTCGTTTATATGGTAGCTATATGATATAATGCTCCGAACCGGACCAAACTTTAAGAACTCATGTATGGCTACGTCAAATGAATAAATGTTGAATTCAGTTGCAATAGCTTGAAAAACAAAAAAGTTTCCTATACAAAGACTTGTTATCATATCGGTCGTTTGTATGGCAGCTATAAGATATAGGGGTCCGATCCGGACCAAACTTAAAAAAATCATGTATGGCTATGTCGAATGAATAAATGTTGAATTCAGTTGCAATAGCTGGGAAAACAAAAAAGTTTCCTATACATAGACTTCTTTTCATATCGGTCGCTTGTATGGTAGCTATATGATATAATGCTCCGAACCGGACCAAACTTTAAAAACTCATGTATGGCTACGTCAAATGGATAAATGTTGAATTCGGTTGCAATAGGTTGGAAAACAAAAAAATTTTCTATACAAAGACTTGTTTTCATATCGGTCGTTTGTATGGCAGCTATATGATATAGGGGTCCGATCGGACCAAACTTTCAAAAATCATGTATGGCTATGTCAAATGAACAAATGTTGAATTCGGTTGCAATAGGTTATAATACAAAAAAATTTTCAATACAAAGACTTGTTTTCATATCGGTCGTTTGTATGGTAGCTATATGATATAATGCTCCGAACCGGACCAAACTTTAAAAACTCATGTATGGCTACGTCAAATGAATAAATGTTGAATTCAGTTGCAATAGCTTGAAAAACAAAAAAGTTTCCCAAACATAGACTTGTTTTCATATCGGTCGTTTGTATGGCAGCTATATGATATAGGCGTCCGATCCAGACCAAACTATCACAAATCATGTATGGCTACTTTAAATAAATAAATGTTGAATTCGGTTGCAATAGGTTGGACTACAAAAAAATTTTCAATACAAAGACTTGTATTCATATCGGTCGTTTGTATGGTAGCTATATGATAGAGTGCTCCGATCCGGACCAACCTTTCAAAAATCATGTATGGCTATGTCAAATGAATAAATGTTGAATTCAGTTGCAATAGCTTAGAAAACAAAAAAGTTTCCATTACAAAGACTTGTTTTCATATCGGTCGTTTGTATGGCAGCTATATGATATAGGAGTCCGATCCGGACCAAACTTTAAGAACTCATGTATGGCTACGTCAAATGAATAAATGTTGAATTCAGTTGCAATAGCTTGGAAAACAAAAAAGTTTCCCATACAAAAACTTGTTATCATATCGGTCGTTTGTATGGCAGCTATATGATATAGGCGTCTGATCCGGACCAAACTTTTAAACATCATGTATATCTATGTCAAATGAATACATGTTGAATTCAGTTGCAATAGCTTGAAAAACAAAAAAGTTTCCCATACATAGACTTGTTTTCATATCGGTCGTTTGTATGGCAGCTATATAATATAGGCGTCCGATCCAGACCAAACTATCACAAATCATGTATGGCTACTTTAAATAAATAAATGTTGAATTCGGTTGCAATAGGTTGGACTACAAAAAAATTTTCAATACAAAGACTTGTTTTCATATCGGTCGTTTGTATGGTAGCTATATGATATAATGCTCCGAACCGGACCAAACTTTAAAAACTCATTTATGGCTACGTCAAATGAATAAATGTTGAATTCAGTTGCAATAGCTTGAAAAACAAAAAAGTTTCCCAAACATAGACTTGTTTTCATATCGGTCGTTTGTATGGCAGCTATATGATATAGGCGTCCGATCCAGACCAAACTATCACAAATCATGTATGGCTACTTTAAATAAATAAATGTTGAATTCGGTTGCAATAGGTTGGACTACAAAAAAATTTTCAATACAAAGACTTGTATTCATATCGGTCGTTTGTATGGTAGCTATATGATAGAGTGCTCCGATCCGGACCAACCTTTCAAAAATCATGTATGGCTATGTCAAATGAATAAATGTTGAATTCAGTTGCAATAGCTTGGAAAACAAAAAAGTTTCCCATACAAAAACTTGTTATCATATCGGTCGTTTGTATGGCAGCTATATGATATAGGAGTCCGATCCGGACCAAACTTTCAAAAATCATGTATATCTATGTCAAATGAATAAATGTTGAATTCAGTTGCAATAGCTTGGAAAACAAAAAAGTTTCCTATACATAGACTTGTTTTCATATCGGTCGCTTGTATGGTAGCTATATGATATAATGCTCCGAACCGGACCAAACTTTTAAAACTCATGTATGGCTACGTCAAATGAATAAATGTTGAATTCAATTGCAATAGCTTGAAAAACAAAAAAGTTTCCCATACAAAAACTTGTTATCATATCGGTCGTTTGTATGGCATCTATATGATATAGGCGTCTGATCCGGACCAAACTTTTAAACATCATGTATATCTATGTCAAATGAATACATGTTGAATTCAGTTGCAATAGCATCGAAAACAAAAAAGTTTCCATTACAAAGACTTGTTTTCATATCGGTCGTTTGTATGGCAGCTATATGATATAGGGGTCCGATCCGGACCAAACTTTCAAAAATCATGTATGGCTATGTGAAATAAATAAATGTTGAATTCAGTTGCAATAGCTTCGAAAACAAAAAAGTTTCCCATACATAGACTTGTTTTCATATCGGTCGTTTGTATGGCAGCTATATGATATAGTGGTCCGATCCGGACGAAACTTTTAACAATCATGTATATCTATGTCAAATGAATAAATGTTGAATTCAGTTGCAATAGCTTGAAAAACAAAAAAGTTTCCCATACATAGACTTGTTTTCATATCGGTCGTTTGTATGGCAGCTATATGATATAGGGGTCCGATCCGGACCAAACTTTCAAAAATCATGTATGGCTATGTCAAATGAACAAATGTTGAATTCGGTTGCAATAGGTTATAATACAAAAAAATTTTCAATACAAAGACTTGTTTTCATATCGGTCGTTTGTATGGTAGCTATATGATATAATGCTCCGAACCGGACCAAACTTTAAAAACTCATGTATGGCTACGTCAAATGAATAAATGTTGAATTCAGTTGCAATAGCTTGAAAAACAAAAAAGTTTCCCAAACATAGACTTGTTTTCATATCGGTCGTTTGTATGGCAGCTATATGATATAGGCGTCCGATCCAGACCAAACTATCACAAATCATGTATGGCTACTTTAAATAAATAAATGTTGAATTCGGTTGCAATAGGTTGGACTACAAAAAAATTTTCAATACAAAGACTTGTATTCATATCGGTCGTTTGTATGGTAGCTATATGATAGAGTGCTCCGATCCGGACCAACCTTTCAAAAATCATGTATGGCTATGTCAAATGAATAAATGTTGAATTCAGTTGCAATAGCTTAGAAAACAAAAAGTTTCCATTACAAAGACTTGTTTTCATATCGGTCGTTTGTATGGCAGCTATATGATATAGGAGTCCGATCCGGACCAAACTTTCAAAAATCATGTATATCTATGTCAAATGAATAAATGTTGAATTCAGTTGCAATAGCTTGGAAAACAAAAAAGTTTCCATTACAAAGACTTGTTTTCATATCGGTCGTTTGTATGGTAGCTATATGATAGAGTGCTCCGATCCGGACCAACCTTTCAAAAATCATGTATATCTATGTCAAATGAATAAATGTTGAATTCAGTTGCAATAGCTTGGAAAACAAAAAGTTTCCTATACATAGACTTGTTTTCATATCGGTCGCTTGTATGGTAGCTATATGATATAATGCTCCGAACCGGACCAAACTTTTAAAACTCATGTATGGCTACGTCAAATGAATAAATGTTGAATTCAATTGCAATAGCTTGAAAAACAAAAAAGTTTCCCATACAAAAACTTGTTATCATATCGGTCGTTTGTATGGCATCTATATGATATAGGCGTCTGATCCGGACCAAACTTTTAAACATCATGTATATCTATGTCAAATGAATACATGTTGAATTCAGTTGCAATAGCATCGAAAACAAAAAAGTTTCCATTACAAAGACTTGTTTTCATATCGGTCGTTTGTATGGCAGCTATATGATATAGGGGTCCGATCCGGACCAAACTTTCAAAAATCATGTATGGCTATGTTAAATAAATAAATGTTGAATTCAGTTGCAATAGCTTCGAAAACAAAAAAGTTTCCCATACATAGACTTGTTTTCATATCGGTCGTTTGTATGGCAGCTATATGATATAGTGGTCCGATCCGGACCAAACTTAAAAAAATCATGTATGGCTATGTCAAATGAATAAATGTTGAATTCAGTTGCAATAGCTTAAAAACAAAAAAGTTTCCCATACACAGACTTGTTTTCATATCGGTCGTTTGTATGGCAGCTATATGATATAGGGGTCCGATCCGGACCAAACTTTCAAAAATCATGTATGGCTATGTTAAATGAATAAATGTTGAATTCACTTGCAATAGCTTCGAAAACAAAAAAGTTTCCATTACAAAGACTTGTTTTCATATCGGTCGTTTGTATGGCAGCTATATGATATAGGGGTCCGATCCGGACCAAACTTTTAACAATCATGTACGACTATGTCGGATAAATATGTGTTGAATTCAGTTGCAATTGCTTGGAGAACAAAAAAGTTTCCCATACATAGACTTGTTTTCATATCGGTCGTTTGTATGGCAGCTATATGATATAGTGGTCCGATCCGGACCAAACTTAAAAATCATGTATGGCTATGTCAAATGAATAAATGTTGAATTCAGTTGCAATAGCTTGAAAAAAAAAAAAGTTTTCCATACAAAGACTTGTTTTCATGGCGGTCGTTTGTATGGCAGCTATATGATATAGGGGTCCGATCCGGACCAAACTTTAAAAAATCATGTATATCTATGTCAAATGAATAAATGTTGAATTCAGTTGCAATAGCTTGAAAAACAAAAAAGTTTCCCATACAAAGACTTGTTATCATATCGGTCGTTTGTATGGCAGCTATATGATATAGGGGTCCGATCCGGACCAAACTTTAAAAACTCATGTAAGGCTACTTTAAATGAATAAATTTTGAATTCAGTTGCAATAGCTTCGAAAACAAAAAAGTTTCCTATACATAGACTTGTTTTCATATCGGTCGCTTGTATGGTAGCTATATGATAAATTGCTCCGCACCGAACCAAACTTTAAAAACTCATGTATGGCTACGTCAAATGAATAAATGTTGAATTCAGTTGCAATACCTTGAAAAACAAAAAAGTTTCCCATACAAAGACTTGTTATCATATCGGTCGTTTGTATGGCAGCTATATGATATAGGCGTCCGATCCGGACCAAACTTTTAAACATCATGTCTATCTATGTCAAATGAATAAATGTTAAATTCAGTTGCAATAGCATCAAAAACAAAAAAGTTTCCATTACAAAGACTTGTTTTCATATCGGTCGTTTGTATGGCAGCTATATGATATATGGGTCCGATCCGGACCAAACTTTCAAAAATCATGTATGGCTATGTTAAATAAATAAATGTTGAATTCAGTTGCAATAGCTTGGAAAACAAAAAAGTTTCCCATACATAGACTTGTTTTCATATCGGTCGTTTGTATGGCAGCTATATGATATAGGGGTCCGATCCGGACCAAACTTTTCAAAAATCATGTATGGCTATGTTAAATAAATAAATGTTGAATTCAGTTGCAATAGCTTGGAAAACAAAAAAGTTTCCCATACATAGACTTGTTTTCATATCGGTCGTTTGTATGGCAGCTATATGATATAGGGGTCCGATCCGGACCAAACTTTCAAAAATCATGTATGGCTATGTTAAATAAATAAATGTTGAATTCAGTTGCAATAGCTTGGAAAACAAAAAAGTTTCCCATACATAGACTTGTTTTCATATCGGTCGTTTGTATGGCAGCTATATGATATAGTGGTCCGATCCGGACCAAACTTAAAAAAATCATGTATGGCTATGTTAAATAAATAAATGTTGAATTCAGTTGCAATAGCTTGAAAAACAAAAAAGTTTCCCATACATAGACTTGTTTTCATATCGGTCGTTTGTATGGCAGCTATATGATATAGGGGTCCGATCCGGACCAAACTTTCAGAAATCATGTATGGCTATGTTAAATAATTAAATTTTGAATTCAGTTGCAATAGCTTCGAAAACAAAAAAGTTTCCATTACAAAGACTTGTTTTCATATCGGTCGTTTGTATGGCAGCTATATGATATAGGGGTCCGATCCGGACCAAACTTTTAAACATCATGTATATCTATGTCAAATGAATACATGTTGAATTCAGTTGCAATAGCTTGAAAAACAAAAAAGTTTCCCATACATAGACTTGTTTTCATATCGGTCGTTTGTATGGCAGCTATATGATATAGGGGTCCGATCCGGACCAAACTTTCAAAAATCATGTATGGCTATGTCAAATAGATAAATGTTGAATTCGGTTGCAATAGGTTATAATACAAAAAAATTTTCAATACAAAGACTTGTTTTCATATCGGTCGTTTGTATGGTAGCTATATGATATAATGCTCCGAACCGGACCAAACTTTAAAAACTCATGTATGGCTACGTCAAATGAATAAATGTTGAATTCAGTTGCAATAGCTTGAAAAACAAAAAAGTTTCCCAAACATAGACTTGTTTTCATATCGGTCGTTTGTATGGCAGCTATATGATATAGGCGTTCGATCCAGACCAAACTATCACAAATCATGTATGGCTACTTTAAATAAATAAATGTTGAATTCGGTTGCAATAGGTTGGACTACAAAAAAATTTTCAATACAAAGACTTGTATTCATATCGGTCGTTTGTATGGTAGCTATATGATAGAGTGCTCCGATCCGGACCAAACTTTCAAAAATCATGTATGGCTATGTCAAATGAATAAATGTTGAATTCAGTTGCAATAGCTTAGAAAACAAAAAGTTTCCATTACAAAGACTTGTTTTCATATCGGTCGTTTGTATGGCAGCTATATGATATAGGGGTCCGATCCGGACCAAACTTTCAGAAATCATGTATGGCTATGTTAAATAATTAAATGTTGAATTCAGTTGCAATAGCTTCGAAAACAAAAAAGTTTCCATTACAAAGACTTGTTTTTATATCGGTCGTTTGTATGGCAGCTATATGATATAGGGGTCCGATCCGGACCAAACTTTTAAACATCATGTATATCTATGTCAAATGAATACATGTTGAATTCAGTTGCAATAGCTTGAAAAACAAAAAAGTTTCCCATACATAGACTTGTTTTCATATCGGTCGTTTGTATGGCAGCTATATGATATAGGGGTCCGATCCGGACCAAACTTTCAAAAATCATGTATGGCTATATCAAATAGATAAATGTGGAATTCGGTTGCAATAGGTTATAATACAAAAAAATTTTCAATACAAAGACTTGTTTTCATATCGGTCGTTTGTATGGTAGCTATATGATATAATGCTCCGAACCGGACCAAACTTTAAAAACTCATGTATGGCTACGTCAAATGAATAAATGTTGAATTCAGTTGCAATAGCTTGAAAAACAAAAAAGTTTCCCAAACATAGACTTGTTTTCATATCGGTCGTTTGTATGGCAGCTATATGATATAGGCGTCCGATCCAGACCAAACTATCACAAATCATGTATGGCTACTTTAAATAAATAAATGTTGAATTCGGTTGCAATAGGTTGGACTACAAAAAAATTTTCAATACAAAGACTTGTATTCATATCGGTCGTTTGTATGGTAGCTATATGATAGAGTGCTCCGATCCGGACCAAACTTTCAAAAATCATGTATGGCTATGTCAAATGAATAAATGTTGAATTCCGTTGCAATAGCTTAGAAAACAAAAAGTTTCCATTACAAAGACTTGTTTTCATATCGGTCGTTTGTATGGCAGCTATATGATATGGAGTCCGATCCGGACCAAACTTTCAAAAATCATGTATATCTATGTCAAATGAATAAATGTTGAATTCAGTTGCAATAGCTTGGAAAACAAAAAAGTTTCCTATACATAGACTTGTTTTCATATCGGTCGCTTGTATGGTAGCTATATGATATAATGCTCCGAACCGGACCAAACTTTTAAAACTCATGTATGGCTACGTCAAATGAATAAATGTTATATTCAATTGCAATAGCTTGAAAAACAAAAAAGTTTCCCATACAAAAACTTGTTATCATATCGGTCGTTTGTATGGCATCTATATGATATAGGCGTCTGATCCGGACCAAACTTTTAAACATCATGTATATCTATGTCAAATGAATACATGTTGAATTCAGTTGCAATAGCATCGAAAACAAAAAAGTTTCCATTACAAAGACTTGTTTTCATATCGGTCGTTTGTATGGCAGCTATATGATATAGGGGTCCGATCCGGACCAAACTTTCAAAAATCATGTATGGCTATGTGAAATAAATAAATGTTGAATTCAGTTGCAATAGCTTCGAAAACAAAAAAGTTTCCCATACATAGACTTGTTTTCATATCGGTCGTTTGTATGGCAGCTATATGATATAGGGGTCCGATCCGGACCAAACTTTCAAAAATCATGTATGGCTATGTTAAATAAATAAATGTTGAATTCAGTTGCAATAGCTTCGAAAACAAAAAGTTTCCCATACATAGACTTGTTTTCATATCGGTCGTTTGTATGGCAGCTATATGATATAGTGGTCCGATCCGGACCAAACTTAAAAAATCATGTATGGCTATGTCAAATGAATAAATGTTGAATTCAGTTGCAATAGCTTGAAAAACAAAAAAGTTTCCCATACACAGACTTGTTTTCATATCGGTCGTTTGTATGGCAGCTATATGATATAGGGGTCCGATCCGGACCAAACTTTCAAAAATCATGTATGGCTATGTTAAATGAATAAATGTTGAATTCACTTGCAATAGCTTCGAAAACAAAAAAGTTTCCATTACAAAGACTTGTTTTCATATCGGTCGTTTGTATGGCAGCTATATGATATAGGGGTCCGATCCGGACCAAACTTTTAACAATCATGTACGACTATGTCGGATAAATATGTGTTGAATTCAGTTGCAATTGCTTGGAGAACAAAAAAAGTTTTCCATACAAAGACTTGTTTTCATGGCGGTCGTTTGTATGGCAGCTATATGATATAGGGGTCCGATCCGGACCAAACTTTAAAAAATCATGTATATCTATGTCAAATGAATAAATGTTGAATTCAGTTGCAATAGCTTGAAAAACAAAAAAGTTTCCCATACAAAGACTTGTAATCATATCGGTCGTTTGTATGGCAGCTATATGATATAGGGGTCCGATCCGGACCAAACTTTAAAAACTCATGTAAGGCTACTTTAAATGAATAAATTTTGAATTCAGTTGCAATAGCTTCGAAAACAAAAAAGTTTCCTATACATAGACTTGTTTTCATATCGGTCGCTTGTATGGTAGCTATATGATAAATTGCTCCGAACCGAACCAAACTTTAAAAACTCATGTATGGCTACGTCAAATGAATAAATGTTGAATTCAGTTGCAATACCTTGAAAAACAAAAAAGTTTCCCATACAAAGACTTGTTATCATATCGGTCGTTTGTATGGCAGCTATATGATATAGGCGTCCGATCCGGACCAAACTTTTAAACATCATGTCTATCTATGTCAAATGAATAAATGTTAAATTCAGTTGCAATAGCATCGAAAACAAAAAAGTTTCCATTACAAAGACTTGTTTTCATATCGGTCGTTTGTATGGCAGCTATATGATATATGGGTCCGATCCGGACCAAACTTTCAAAAATCATGTATGGCTATGTTAAATAAATAAATGTTGAATTCAGTTGCAATAGCTTGGAAAACAAAAAAGTTTCCCATACATAGACTTGTTTTCATATCGGTCGTTTGTATGGCAGCTATATGATATAGGGGTCCGATCCGGACCAAACTTTCAAAAATCATGTATGGCTATGTTAAATAAATAAATGTTGAATTCAGTTGCAATAGCTTGGAAAACAAAAAAGTTTCCCATACATAGACTTGTTTTCATATCGGTCGTTTGTATGGCAGCTATATGATATAGGGGTCCGATCGGACCAAACTTTCAAAAATCATGTATGGCTATGTTAAATAAATAAATGTTGAATTCAGTTGCAATAGCTTGGAAAACAAAAAAGTTTCCCATACATAGACTTGTTTTCATATCGGTCGTTTGTATGGCAGCTATATGATATAGTGGTCCGATCCGGACCAAACTTAAAAAAATCATGTATGGCTATGTTAAATAAATAAATGTTGAATTCAGTTGCAATAGCTTGAAAAACAAAAAAGTTTCCCATACATAGACTTGTTTTCATATCGGTCGTTTGTATGGCAGCTATATGATATAGGGGTCCGATCGGGACCAAACTTTCAGAAATCATGTATGGCTATGTTAAATAATTAAATGTTGAATTCACTTTCAATAGCTTCGAAAACAAAAAAGTTTCCATTACAAAGACTTGTTTTCATATCGGTCGTTTGTATGGCAGCTATATGATATAGGGGTCCGATCCGGACCAAACTTTTAACAATCATGTATGACTATGTCGGATAAATAAGTGTTGAATTCAGTTGCAATTGCCTGGAGAACAAAAAAAGTTTTCCATACAAAGACTTGTTTTCATGGCGGTCGTTTGTATGGCAGCTATATGATATAGGGGTCCGATCCGGACCAAACTTTAAAAAATCATGTATGACTATGTCGGATAAATAAGTGTTGAATTCAGTTGCAATTGCTTAGAGAAAAAAAAGTTTTCCATACAAAGACTTGTTTTCATATCGGTCGTTTATATGGTAGCTATATGATATAATGCTCCGAACCGGACCAAACTTTAAGAACTCATGTATGGCTACGTCAAATGAATAAATGTTGAATTCAGTTGCAATAGCTTGAAAAACAAAAAAGTTTCCTATACAAAGACTTGTTATCATATCGGTCGTTTGTATGGCAGCTAAAAGATATAGGGGTCCGATCCGGACCAAACTTAAAAAAATCATGTATGGCTATGTCGAATGAATAAATGTTGAATTCAGTTGCAATAGCTGGGAAAACAAAAAAGTTTCCTATACATAGACTTCTTTTCATATCGGTCGCTTGTATGGTAGCTATATGATATAATGCTCCGAACCGGACCAAACTTTAAAAACTCATGTATGGCTACGTCAAATGGATAAATGTTGAATTCGGTTGCAATAGGTTGGAAAACAAAAAAATTTTCTATACAAAGACTTGTTTTCATATCGGTCGTTTGTATGGCAGCTATATGATATAGTGGTCCGATCCGGACGAAACTTTTAACAATCATGTATATCTATGTCAAATGAATAAATGTTGAATTCAGTTGCAATAGCTTGAAAAACAAAAAAGTTTCCCATACATAGACTTGTTTTCATATCGGTCGTTTGTATGGCAGCTATATGATATAGGGGTCCGATCCGGACCAAACTTTCAAAAATCATGTATGGCTATGTCAAATGAACAAATGTTGAATTCGGTTGCAATAGGTTATAATACAAAAAAATTTTCAATACAAAGACTTGTTTTCATATCGGTCGTTTGTATGGTAGCTATATGATATAATGCTCCGAACCGGACCAAACTTTAAAAACTCATGTATGGCTACGTCAAATGAATAAATGTTGAATTCAGTTGCAATAGCTTGAAAAACAAAAAAGTTTCCCAAACATAGACTTGTTTTCATATCGGTCGTTTGTATGGCAGCTATATGATATAGGCGTCCGATCCAGACCAAACTATCACAAATCATGTATGGCTACTTTAAATAAATAAATGTTGAATTCGGTTGCAATAGGTTGGACTACAAAAAAATTTTCAATACAAAGACTTGTATTCATATCGGTCGTTTGTATGGTAGCTATATGATAGAGTGCTCCGATCCGGACCAACCTTTCAAAAATCATGTATGGCTATGTCAAATGAATAAATGTTGAATTCAGTTGCAATAGCTTAGAAAACAAAAAGTTTCCATTACAAAGACTTGTTTTCATATCGGTCGTTTGTATGGCAGCTATATGATATAGGAGTCCGATCCGGACCAAACTTTAAGAACTCATGTATGGCTACGTCAAATGAATAAATGTTGAATTCAGTTGCAATAGCTTGGAAAACAAAAAAGTTTCCCATACAAAAACTTGTTATCATATCGGTCGTTTGTATGGCAGCTATATGATATAGGCGTCTGATCCGGACCAAACTTTTAAACATCATGTATATCTATGTCAAATGAATACATGTTGAATTCAGTTGCAATAGCATCGAAAACAAAAAAGTTTCCATTACAAAGACTTGTTTTCATATCGGTCGTTTGTATGGCAGCTATATGATATAGGGGTCCGATCCGGACCAAACTCTCAAAAATCATGTATGGCTATGTGAATTAAATAAATGTTGAATTCAGTTGCAATAGCTTCGAAAACAAAAAAGTTTCCCATACATAGACTTGTTTTCATATCGGTCGTTTGTATGGCAGCTATATGATATAGGGGTCCGATCCGGACCAAACTTTCAAAAATCATGTATGGCTATGTTAAATAAATAAATGTTGAATTCAGTTGCAATAGCTTGGAAAACAAAAAAGTTTCCCATACATAGACTTGTTTTCATATCGGTCGTTTGTATGGCAGCTATATGATATAGGCGTCCGATCCGGACCAAACTTAAAAAAATCATGTATGGCTATGTCAAATGAATAAATGTTGAATTCAGTTGCAATAGCTTGAAAAACAAAAAAGTTTCCCATACATAGACTTGTTTTCATATCGGTCGTTTGTATGGCAGCTATATGATATAGGGGTCCGATCCGGACCAAACTTTCAAAAATCATGTATGGCTATGTTAAATGAATAAATGTTGAATTCACTTGCAATAGCTTCGAAAACAAAAAAGTTTCCATTACAAAGACTTGTTTTCATATCGGTCGTTTGTATGGCAGCTATATGATATAGGGTTCCGATCCGGACCAAACTTTTAACAATCATGTATGACTATGTCGGATAAATAAGTGTTGAATTCAGTTGCAATTGCTTGGGGAACAAAAAAGTTTTCCATACAAAGACTTGTTTTCATGGCGGTCGTTTGTATGGCAGCTATATGATATAGGGGTCCGATCCGGACCAAACTTTAAAAAATCATGTATATCTATGTCAAATAAATAAATGTTGAATTCAGTTGCAATAGCTTGAAAAAGAAAAAAGTTTCCCATACAAAGACTTGTTATCATATCGGTCGTTTGTATGGCAGCTATATGATATAGGGGTCCGATCCGGACCAAACTTTAAAAACTCATGTAAGGCTACTTTAAATGAATAAATTTTGAATTCAGTTGCAATAGCTTCGAAAACAAAAAAGTTTCCTATACATAGACTTGTTTTCATATCGGTCGCTTGTATGGTAGCTATATGATATAATGCTCCGAACCGAACCAAACTTTAAAAACTCATGTATGGCTACGTCAAATGAATAAATGTTGAATTCAGTTGCAATACCTTGAAAAACAAAAAAGTTTCCCATACAAAGACTTGTTATCATATCGGTCGTTTGTATGGCAGCTATATGATATAGGCGTCCGATCCGGACCAAACTTTTAAACATCATGTCTATCTATGTCAAATGAATAAATGTTAAATTCAGTTGCAATAGCATCGAAAACAAAAAAGTTTCCATTACAAAGACTTGTTTTCATTTCGGTCGTTTGTATGGCAGCTATATGATATAGGGGTCCGATCCGGACCAAACTTTCAAAAATCATGTATGGCTATGTAAAATAAATAAATGTTGAATTCAGTTGCAATAGCTTGGAAAACAAAAAAGTTTCCCATACATAGACTTGTTTTCATATCGGTCGTTTGTATGGCAGCTATATGATATAGGGGTCCGATCCGGACCAAACTTTCAAAAATCATGTATGGCTATGTTAAATAAATAAATGTTGAATTCAGTTGCAATAGCTTGGAAAACAAAAAAGTTTCCCATACATAGACTTGTTTTCATATCGGTCGTTTGTATGGCAGCTATATGATATAGGGGTCCGATCCGGACCAAACTTTCAAAAATCATGTATGGCTATGTTAAATAAATAAATGTTGAATTCAGTTGCAATAGCTTGGAAAACAAAAAAGTTTCCCATACATAGACTTGTTTTCATATCGGTCGTTTGTATGGCAGCTATATGATATAGTGGTCCGATCCGGACCAAACTTAAAAGAATCATGTATGGCTATGTTAAATAAATAAATGTTGAATTCAGTTGCAATAGCTTGGAAAACAAAAAAGTTTCCCATACATAGACTTGTTTTCATATCGGTCGTTTGTATGGCAGCTATATGATATAGGGGTCCGATCCGGACCAAACTTTCAAAAATCATGTATGGCTATGTTAAATAAATAAATGTTGAATTCAGTTGCAATAGCTTGGAAAACAAAAAAGTTTCCCATACATAGACTTGTTTTCATATCGGTCGTTTGTATGGCAGCTATATGATATAGGGGTCCGATCCGGACCAAACTTTCAAAAATCATGTATGGCTATGTTAAATAAATAAATGTTGAATTCAGTTGCAATAGCTTGGAAAACAAAAAAGTTTCCCATACATAGACTTGTTTTCATATCGGTCGTTTGTATGGCAGCTATATGATATAGGGGTCCGATCCGGACCAAACTTTCAAAAATCATGTATGGCTATGTTAAATAAATAAATGTTGAATTCAGTTGCAATAGCTTGAAAAACAAAAAAGTTTCCCGTACATAGACTTGTTTTCATATCGGTCGTTTGTATGGCAGCTACATGATATAGGGGTCCGATCCGGACCAAACTTTCAAAAATCATGTATGGCTATGTTAAATGAATAAATGTTGAATTCAGTTGCAATAGCTTCGAAAACAAAAAAGTTTCCATTACAAAGACTTGTTTTCATATCGGTCGTTTGTATGGCAGCTATATGATATAGGGGTCCGATCCGGACCAAACTTTCAAAAATCATGTATGGCTATGTTAAATAAATAAATGTTGAATTCAGTTGCAATAGCTTGGAAAACAAAAAAGTTTCCCATACATAGACTTGTTTTCATATCGGTCGTTTGTATGGCAGCTATATGATATAGGGGTCCGATCCGGACCAAACTTTCAAAAATCATGTATGGCTATGTTAAATAAATAAATGTTGAATTCAGTTGCAATAGCTTGGAAAACAAAAAAGTTTCCCATACATAGACTTGTTTTCATATCGGTCGTTTGTATGGCAGCTAGATGATATAGGGGTCCGATCCGGACCAAACTTTCAAAAATCATGTATGGCTATGTTAAATAAATAAATGTTGAATTCAGTTGCAATAGCTTGGAAAACAAAAAAGTTTCCCATACATAGACTTGTTTTCATATCGGTCGTTTGTATGGCAGCTATATGATATAGTGGTCCGATCCGGACCAAACTTAAAAGAATCATGTATGGCTATGTTAAATAAATAAATGTTGAATTCAGTTGCAATAGCTTGAAAAACAAAAAAGTTTCCCGTACATAGACTTGTTTTCATATCGGTCGTTTGTATGGCAGCTACATGATATAGGGGTCCGATCCGGACCAAACTTTCAAAAATCATGTATGGCTATGTTAAATGAATAAATGTTGAATTCAGTTGCAATAGCTTCGAAAACAAAAAAGTTTCCATTACAAAGACTTGTTTTCATATCGGTCGTTTGTATGGCAGCTATATGATATAGGGGTCCGATCCGGACCAAACTTTTAACAATCATGTATGACTATGTCGGATAAATAAGTGTTGAATTCAGTTGCAATTGCCTGGAGAACAAAAAAGTTTTCCATACAAAGACTTGTTTTCATGGCGGTCGTTTGTATGGCAGCTATATGATATAGGGGTCCGATCCGGACCAAACTTTAAAAAATCATGTATATCTATGTCAAATGAATAAATGTTGAATTCAGTTGCAATAGCTTGAAAAACAAAAAAGTTTCCCATACAAAGACTTGTTATCATATCGGTCGTTTGTATGGCAGCTATATGATATAGGGGTCCGATCCGGACCAAACTTTAAAAACTCATGTATGGCTACTTAAAATGAATAAATTTTGAATTCAGTTGCAATAGCTTTGAAAACAAAAAAGTTTTCTATACATAGACTTGTTTTCATATCGGTCGCTTGTATGGTAGCTATATGATATAATGCTCCGAACCGGACCAAACTTTAAAAACTCATGTATGGCTACGTCAAATGAATAAATGTTGAATTCAGTTGCAATACCTTGAAAAACAAAAAAGTTTCCCATACAAAGACTTGTTATCATATCGGTCGTTTGTATGGCAGCTATATGATATAGGCGTCCGAT
The DNA here is from genome assembly GCA_035047645.1 of Drosophila merina. Taxonomy (NCBI): domain Eukaryota; kingdom Metazoa; phylum Arthropoda; class Insecta; order Diptera; family Drosophilidae; genus Drosophila; species Drosophila merina. Next base: position 1,806,802 of record JAWNPH010000076.1, on the reverse strand, counting down.
CCGGACGAAACTTTTAAACATCATGTATATCTATGTCAAATGAATAAATGTTGAATTCAGTTGCAATAGCATCGAAAACAAAAAAGTTTCCATTACAAAGACTTGTTTTCATATCGGTCGTTTGTATGGCAGCTATATGATATATGGGTCCGATCCGGACCAAACTTTCAAAAATCATGTATGGCTATGTTAAATAAATAAATGTTGAATTCAGTTGCAATAGCTTGGAAAACAAAAAAGTTTCCCATACATAGACTTGTTTTCATATCGGTCGTTTGTATGGCAGCTATATGATATAGGGGTCCGATCCGGACCAAACTTTAAAAACTCATGTATGGCTACTTTAAATGAATAAATTTTGAATTCAGTTGCAATAGCTTCGAAAACAAAAAAGTTTCCTATACATAGACTTGTTTTCATATCGGTCGCTTGTATGGTAGCTATATGATATAATGCTCCGAACCGGACCAAACTTAAAAAACTCATGTATGGCTACGTCAAATGAATAAATGTTGAATTCAGTTGCAATACCTTGAAAAACAAAAAAGTTTCCCATACAAAGACTTGTTATCATATCGGTCGTTTGTATGGCAGCTATATGATATAGGCGTCCGATCCGGACCAAACTTTTAAACATTATGTCTATCTATGTCAAATGAATAAATGTTAAATTCAGTTGCAATAGCATCGAAAACAAAAATGTTTCCATTACAAAGACTTGTTTTCATATCGGTCGTTTGTATGGCAGCTATATGATATATGGGTCCGATCCGGACCAAACTTTCAAAAATCATGTATGGCTATGTTAAATAAATAAATGTTGAATTCAGTTGCAATAGCTTGGAAAACAAAAAGTTTCCCATACATAGACTTGTTTTCATATCGGTCGTTTGTATGGCAGCTATATGATATAGGGGTCCGATCCGGACCAAACTTTCAAAAATCATGTATGGCTATGTTAAATAAATAAATGTTGAATTCAGTTGCAATAGCTTGGAAAACAAAAAAGTTTCCCATACATAGACTTGTTTTCATATCGGTCGTTTGTATGGCAGCTATATGATATAGGGGTCCGATCCGGACCAAACTTTCAAAAATCATGTATGGCTATGTTAAATAAATAAATGTTGAATTCAGTTGCAATAGCTTGGAAAACAAAAAAGTTTCCCATACATAGACTTGTTTTCATATCGGTCGTTTGTATGGCAGCTATATGATATAGTGGTCCGTTCCGGACCAAACTTTCAAAAATCATGTATGGCTATGTCAAATAAATAAATTTTGAATTCAGTTGCAATAGCTTGAAAAACAAAAAAGTTTCCCATACATAGACTTGTTTTCATATCGGTCGTTTGTAAGGCAGCTATATGATATAGTGGTCCGATCCGGACCAAACTTAAAAAATCATGTATGGCTATGTCAAATGAATAAATGTTGAATTCACTTGCAATAGCTTCGAAATCAAAAAAGTTTCCATTACAAAGACTTGTTTTCATATCGGTCGTTTGTATGGCAGCTATATGATATAGGGGTCCGATCCGGACCAAACTTTTAACAATCATGTATGACTATGTCGGATAAATAAGTGTTGAATTCAGTTGCAATTGCCTGGAGAACAAAAAAGTTTTCCATACAAAGACTTGTTTTCATGGCGGTCGTTTGTATGGCAGCTATATGATATAGGGGTCCGATCCGGACCAAACTTTAAAAAAGCATGTATATCTATGTCAAATAAATAAATGTTGAATTCAGTTGCAATAGCTAGAAAAACAAAAAAGTTTCCCATACAAAGACTTGTTATCATATCGGTCGTTTGTATGGCAGCTATATGATATAGGGGTCCGATCCGGACCAAACTTTAAAAACTCATGTATGGCTACTTTAAATGAATAAATTTTGAATTCAGTTGCAATATCTTTGAAAACAAAAAAGTTTTCTATACATAGACTTGTTTTCATATCGGTCGCTTGTATGGTAGCTATATGATATAATGCTCCGAACCGGACCAAACTTTAAAAACTCATGTATGGCTACGTCAAATGAATAAATGTTGAATTCAGTTGCAATACCTTGAAAAACAAAAAAGTTTCCCATACAAAGACTTGTTATCATATCGGTCGTTTGTATGGCAGCTATATGATATAGGCGTCCGATCGGACCAAACTTTTAAACATCATGTATATCTATGTCAAATGAATAAATGTTGAATTCAGTTGCAATAGCATCGAAAACAAAAAAGTTTCCATTACAAAGACTTGTTTTCATATCGGTCGTTTGTATGGCAGCTATATGATATATGGGTCCGATCCGGACCAAACTTTCAAAAATCATGTATGGCTATGTTAAATAAATAAATGTTGAATTCAGTTGCAATAGCTTGGAAAACAAAAAAGTTTCCCATACATAGACTTGTTTTCATAGCGGTCGTTTGTATGGCAGCTATATGATATAGGGGTCCGATCCGGACCAAACTTTCAAAAATCATGTATGGCTATGTTAAAAAAATAAATGTTGAATTCAGTTGCAATAGCTTGGAAAACAAAAAAGTTTCCCATACATAGACTTGTTTTCATATCGGTCGTTTGTATGGCAGCTATATGATATAGGGGTCCGATCCGGACCAAACTTTCAAAAATCATGTATGGCTATGTTAAATGAATAAATGTTGAATTCACTTGCAATAGCTTCGAAAACAAAAAAGTTTCCATTACAAAGACTTGTTTTCATATCGGTCGTTTGTATGGCAGCTATATGATATAGGGGTCCGATCCGGACCAAACTTTTAACAATCATGTATGACTATGTCGGATAAATAAGTGTTGAATTCAGTTGCAATTGCCTGGAGAACAAAAAAGTTTTCCATACAAAGACTTGTTTTCATGGCGGTCGTTTGTATGGCAGCTATATGATATAGGGGTCCGATCCGGACCAAACTTTAAAAACTCATGTATGGCTACGTCAAATGAATAAATGTTGAATTCAGTTGCAATACCTTGAAAAACAAAAAAGTTTCCCATACAAAGACTTGTTATCATATCGGTCGTTTGTATGGCAGCTATATGATATAGGCGTCCGATCCGGACCAAACTTTTAAACATCATGTATATCTATGTCAAATGAATAAATGTTGAATTCAGTTGCAATAGCTTTGAAACCAAAAAAGTTTCCATTACAAAGACTTGTTTTCATTTCGGTCGTTTGTATGGCAGCTATATGATATAGGGGTCCGATCCGGACCAAACTTTCAAAAATCATGTATAGCTATGTTAAATAAATAAATGTTGAATTCAGTTGCAATAGCTTGGAAAACAAAAAAGTTTCCCATACATAGACTTGTTTTCATATCGGTCGTTTGTATGGCAGCTATATGATATAGGGGTCCGATCCGGACCAAACTTTCAAAAATTATGTATGGCTATGTTAAATAAATAAATGTTGAATTCAGTTGCAATAGCTTGGAAAAAAAAAAAGTTTCCCATACATAGACTTGTTTTCATATCGGTCGTTTGTAAGGCAGCTATATGATATAGTGGTCCGATCCGGACCAAACTTAAAAAATCATGTATGGCTATGTCAAATGAATAAATGTTGAATTCAGTTGCAATAGCTTGAAAACCAAAAAAGTTTCCCATACATAGATTTGTTTTCATATCGGTCGTTTGTATGGCAGCTATATGATATAGGGGTCCGATCCGGACCAAACTTTCAAAAATCATGTATGGCTATGTTAAATGAATAAATGTTGAATTCACTTGCAATAGCTTCGAAAACAAAAAAGTTTCCATTACAAAGACTTGTTTTCATATCGGTCGTTTGTATGGCAGCTATATGATATAGGGGTCCGATCCGGACCACACTTTTAACAATCATGTATGGCTATGTCAAATGAATAAATTTTGAATTCAGTTGCAATAGCTTCGAAAACAAAAAAGTTTCCTATACATAGACTTGTTTTCATATCGGTCGCTTGTATGGTAGCTATATGATATAATGCTCCGAACCGGACCAAACTTTAAAGACTCATGTATGGCTACGTCAAATGAATAAATGTTAAATTCAGTTGCAATAGCTTGAAAAACAAAAAAGTTTCCTATACATAGACTTGTTATCATATCGGTCGTTTGTATGGCAGCTATATGATATAGGGGTCCGATCCGGACCAAACTTTTAAACATCATGTATATCTATGTCAAATGAATACATGTTGAATTCAGTTGCAATAGCATCGAAAACAAAAAAGTTTCCATGACAAAGACTTGTTTTCATATCGGTCGTTTGTATAGCAGCTATATGATATAGAGGTCCGATCCGGACCAAACTTTCAAAAATCATGTATGGCTATGTGAAATAAATAAATGTTGAATTCCGTTGCAATAGCTTCGAAAACAAAAAAGTTTCCCATACATAGACTTGTTTTCATATTGGTCGTTTGTATGGCAGCTATATGATATAGGGGTCCGATCCGGACCAAACTTTCAAAAATCATGTATGGCTATGTTAAATGAATAAATTTTAAATTCACTTGCAATAGCTTCGAAAACAAAAAAGTTTCCATTACAAAGACTTGTTTTCATATCGGTCGTTTGTATGGCAGCTATATGATATAGGGGTCCGATCCGGACCAAACTTTTAACAATCATGTATGACAATGTCGATTAATTAGTGTTGAATTCAGTTGCAATTGCTTGGAGAACAAAAAAGTTTTCCTTACAAAGACTTGTTTTCATGGCGGTCGTTTGTATGGCAGCTATATGATATAGGGGTCCGATCCGGACCAAACTTTAAAAAATCATGTATATCTATGTCAAATGAATAAATGTTGAATTCAGTTGCAATAGCTTGAAAAACAAAAAAGTTTCCCATACAAAGACTTGTTATCATATCGGTCGTTTGTATGGCAGCTATATGATATAGGGGTCCGATCCGGACCAAACTTTAAAAACTCATGTATGGCTACTTTAAATGAATAAATTTTGAATTCAGTTGCAATAGCTTCGAAAACAAAAAAGTTTCCTATACATAGACTTGTTTTCATATCGGTCGCTTGTATGGTAGCTATATGATATAATGCTCCGAACCGGACCAAACTTTAAAAACTCATGTATGGCTACGTCAAATAAATAAATGTTGAATTCAGTTGCAATACCTTGAAAAACAAAAAAGTTTCCCATACAAAGACTTGTTTTCATATCGGTCGTTTGTATGGCAGCTATATGATATAGGCGTCCGATCCGGACCAAACTTTTAAACATCATGTATATCTATGTCATATGAATAAATGTTGAATTCAGTTGCAATAGCATTGAAAACAAAAAAGTTTCCATTACAAAGACTTGTTTTCATATCGGTCGTTTGTATGGCAGCTATATGATATAGGGGTCCGATCCGGACCAAACTTTAAAAACTCATGTATGGCTACTTTAAATGAATAAATTTTGAATTCAGTTGCAATAGCTTGGAAAACAAAAAAGTTTCCCATACATAGACTTGTTTTCATATCGGTCGTTTGTATGGCAGCTATATGATATAGGGGTCCGATCCGGACCAAACTTTCAAAAATCATGTATGGCTATGTTAAATAAATAAATGTTGAATTCACTTGCAATAGCTTCGAAAACAAAAAAGTTTCCATTACAAAGACTTGTTTTCATATCGGTCGTTTGTATGGCAGCTATATGATATAGGGGTCCGATCCGGACCAAACTTTTAACAATCATGTATGACTATGTCGGATAAATAAGTGTTGAATTCAGTTGCAATTGCTTGGAGAACAAAAAAGTTTTCCTTACAAAGACTTGTTTTCATGGCGGTCGTTTGTATGGCAGCTATATGATATAGGGGTCCGATCCGGACCAAACTTTAAAAAATCATGTATATCTATGTCAAATGAATAAATGTTGAATTCAGTTGCAATAGCTTGAAAAACAAAAAAGTTTCCCATACAAAGACTTGTTTTCATATCGGTCGTTTGTATGGCAGCTATATGATATAGGGGTCCGATCCGGACCAAACTTTAAAAACTCATGTATGGCTACTTTAAATGAATAAATTTTGAATTCAGTTGCAATAGCTTCGAAAACAAAAAAGTTTCCTATACATAGACTTGTTTTCATATCGGTCGCTTGTATGGTAGCTATATGATATAATGCTCCGAACCGGACCAAACTTTAAAAACTCATGTATGGCTACGTCAAATAAATAAATGTTGAATTCAGTTGCAATACCTTGAAAAACAAAAAAGTTTCCCATACAAAGACTTGTTTTCATATCGGTCGTTTGTATGGCAGCTATATGATATAGGCGTCCGATCCGGACCAAACTTTTAAACATCATGTATATCTATGTCATATGAATAAACGTTGAATTCAGTTGCAATAGCATTGAAAACAAAAAAGTTTCCATTACAAAGACTTGTTTTCATATCAGTCGTTTGTATGGCAGCTATATGATATATGGGTCCGATCCGGACCAAACTTTCAAAAATCATGTATGGCTATGTTAAATAAATAAATGTTGAATTCAGTTGCAATAGCTTGGAAAACAAAAAAGTTTCCCATACATAGACTTGTTTTCATATCGGTCGTTTGTAAGGCAGCTATAGTGGTCCGATCCGGACCAAACTTAAAAAAATCATGTATGGCTATGTCAAATGAAAAAATGTTGAATTCAGTTGCAATAGCTTGAAAAACAAAAAAGTTTCCCATACATAGACTTGTTTTCATATCGGTCGTTTGTATGGCAGCTATATGATATAGGGGTCCGATCCGGACCAAACTTTCAAAAATCATGTATGGCTATGTTAAATGAATAAATGTTGAATTCACTTGCAATTCACATGTATATCTATGTCAAATGAATAAATGTTGAATTCAGTTGCAATAGCTTCGAAAACAAAAAAGTTTCCATTACAAAGACTTGTTTTCATATCGGTCGTTTGTATGGCAGCTATACGATATAGGGGTCCGATCCGGACCACACTTTTAACAATCATGTATGGCTATGTTGAATAAGTAAGTGTTGAATTCAGTTGCAATAGCTTGGAAAACAAAAAAGTTTCCCATACAAAGACTTGTTTTCATATCGGTCGTTTGTATGGCAGCTATATGATATAGTGGTCCGGTCCGGACCAAAGTTTCACAAATCGTGTATGGCTATGTTAAATAAACAAATGTTGAATTCGGTTGCAATAGGTTATAATACAAAAAAAATTCCCATACAAAGACTAGTTTTCTTATCGGTCGTTTGTATGGCAGCTATATGATATAGGGGTCCGATCCGGACCAAACTTTCAAAAATCATGTATGACTATGTCGGATAAATATGTGTTGAATTGAGTTGCAATTGCTTAGAGAACAAAAAAGTTTTCCATACAAAGACTTGTATTAATATCGGTCGTTTGTATGGTAGCTATATGATATAATGCTCCGAACCGGACCAAACTTTAAAAACTCATGTATGGCTACGTCAAATGAATAAATGTTGAATTCAGTTGCAATAGCTTGAAAAACAAAAAAGTTTCCCATACAAAGACTTGTTATCATATTGGTCGTTTGTATGGCAGCTATATGATATAGGGGTCCGATCCGGACCAAACTTTAAAAAATCATGTATGGCTATGTCGAATGAATAAATGTTGAATTCAGTTGCAATAGCTTGGAAAACAAAAAAGTTTCCCATACATAGACTTGTTTTCATATCGGTCGTTTGTATGGCAGCTATATGATATAGGGGTCCGATCCGGACCAAACTTTCAAAAATCATGTATGGCTATGTTAAATAAATAAATGTTGAATTCAGTTGCAATAGCTTGGAAAACAAAAAAGTTTCCCATACATAGACTTGTTTTCATATCGGTCGTTTGTATGGCAGCTATATGATATAGTGGTCCGATCCGGACCAAACCTAAAAAATCATGTATGGCTATGTCAGATGAATAAATGTTGAATTCAGTTGCAATAGCTTGAAAAACAAAAAAGTTTCCCATACATAGACTTGTTTTCATATCGGTCGTTTGTATGGCAGCTATATGATATAGGGGTCCGATCCGGACCAAACTTTCAAAAATCATGTATGGCTATGTTAAATGAATAAATGTTGAATTCACTTGCAATAGCTCCGAAAAAAAAAAGTTTCCATTACAAAGACTTGTTTTCATATCGGTCGTTTGTATGGCAGCTATATGATATAGGGGTCCGATCCGGACCACACTTTTAACAATCATGTATGGCTATGTCGAATAAGTAAGTGTTGAATTCAGTTGCAATAGCTTGGAAAACAAAAAGTTTCCCATACAAAGACTTGTTTTCATATCGGTCGTTTGTATGGCAGCTATATGATATAGTGGTCCGGTCCGGACCAAAGTTTCACAAATCGTGTATGGCTATGTTAAATAAACAAATGTTGAATTCGGTTGCAATAGGTTATAATACAAAAAAAATTCCCATACAAAGACTAGTTTTCTTATCGGTCGTTTGTATGGCAGCTATATGATATAGGGGTCCGATCCGGACCAAACTTTCAAAAATCATGTATGACTATGTCGGATAAATAAGTGTTGAATTGAGTTGCAATTGCTTAGAGAACAAAAAAGTTTTCCATACAAAGACTTGTATTAATATCGGTCGTTTGTATGGTAGCTATATGATATAATGCTCCGAACCGGACCAAACTTTAAAAACTCATGTATGGCTACGTCAAATGAATAAATGTTGAATTCAGTTGCAATAGCTTGAAAAACAAAAAAGTTTCCCATACAAAGACTTGTTATCATATTGGTCGTTTGTATGGCAGCTATATGATATAGGGGTCCGATCCGGACCAAACTTTAAAAAATCATGTATGGCTATGTCGAATGAATAAATGTTGAATTCAGTTGCAATAGCTTGGAAAACAAAAAAGTTTCCCATACATAGACTTGTTTTCATATCGGTCGTTTCTATGGCAGCTATATGATATAGGGGTCCGATCCGGACCAAACTTTCAAAAATCATGTATGGCTATGTTAAATAAATAAATGTTGAATTCAGTTGCAATAGCTTGGAAAACAAAAAAGTTTCCCATACATAGACTTGTTTTCATATCGGTCGTTTGTATGGCAGCTATATGATATAGTGGTCCGATCCGGACCAAACCTAAAAACTTCATGTATGGCTATGTCAGATGAATAAATGTTGAATTCAGTTGCAATAGCTTGAAAAACAAAAAGTTTCCCATACATAGACTTGATTTCATATCGGTCGTTTGTATGGCAGCTATATGATATAGGGGTCCGATCCTGACCAAACTTTCAAAAATCATGTATGGCTATGTTAAATGAATAAATGTTGAATTCACTTGCAATAGCTCCGAAAAAAAAAAAGTTTCCATTACAAAGACTTGTTTTCATATCGGTCGTTTGTATGGCAGCTATATGATATAGGGGTCCGATCCGGACCAAACTTTTAACAATCATGTATGCCTATGTCGGATAAATAAGTGTTGAATTCAGTTGCAATTGCTTGGAGAACAAAAAAGTTTTCCATACAAAGACTTGTTTTCATGGCGGTCGTTTGTATGGCAGCTATATGATATAGGGGTCCGATCCGGACCAAACTTTCAAAAATCATGTATGGCTATGTCAAATGAATAAATGTTGAATTCAGTTGCAATAGCTTGAAAAACAAAAAAGTTTCCCATACAAAGACTTGTTATCATATCGGTCGTTTGTATGGCAGCTGTATGATATAGGGGTCCGATCCGGACCAAACTTTAAAAAATCATTTATGGCTATATCGAATGAATAAATGTTGAATTCAGTTGCAATAGCTGGGAAAACAAAAAAGTTTCCTATACATAGACTTGTTTTCATATCGGTCGCTTGTATGGTAGCTATATGATATAATGCTCCGAACCGGACCAAGCTTTAAAAACTCATGTATGGCTACGTCAAATGGATAAATGTTGATTGTTTTCATATCGGTCGTTTGTATGGCAGCTATATGATATATGGGTCCGATCCGGACCAAACTTTCAAAAATCATGTATGGCTATGTTAAATAAATAAATGTTGAATTCAGTTGCAATAGCTTGGAAAACAAAAAGTTTCCCATACATAGACTTGTTTTCATATCGGTCGTTTGTATGGCAGCTATATGATATAATGCTCCGAACCGGACCAAACTTTCAAAAATCATGTATGGCTATGTTAAATAAATAAATGTTGAATTCAGTTGCAATAGCTTGGAAAACAAAAAAGTTTCCCATACATAGACTTGTTTTCATATCGGTCGTTTGTAAGGCAGCTATATGATATAGTGGTCCGATCCGGACCAAACTTAAAAAAATCATGTATGGCTATGTTAAATGAATAAATGTTGAATTCACTTGCAATAGCTTCGAAAACAAAAAAGTTTCCATTACAAAGACTTGTTTTCATATCGGACGTTTGTATGGCAGCTATATGATATAGGGGTCCGATCCGAACGAAACTTTTAACAATCATGTGTGACTATGTCGGATAAATAAGTGTTGAATTCAGTTGCAATTGCTTGGAGAACAAAAAAGTTTTCCATACAAAGACTTGTTTTCTTGGCGGTCGTTTGTATGGCAGCTATATGATATAGGGGTTCCGATCCGGACCAAACTTTAAAAAATCATGTATATCTATGTCAAATGAATTAATGTTGAATTCAGTTGCAATAGCTTGGAAAACAAAAAAGTTTCCCATACATAGACTTGTTTTAAATCGGTCGTTTGTATGGCAGCTATATGATATAGGGGTCCGATCCGGACCAAACTTTCAAAAATCATGTATGGCTATGTCAAATGAACAAATGTTGAATTCGGTTGCAATAGGTTATAATACAAAAAAATTTTCAATACAAAGACTTGTTTTCATATCGGTCGTTTGTATGGTAGCTATATGATATAATGCTCCGAACCGGACCAAACTTTAAAAACTCATGTATGGCTACGTCAAATGAATAAATGTTGAATTCAGTTGCAATAGCTTGAAAAACAAAAAAGTTTCCCAAACATAGACTTGTTTTCATATCGGTCGTTTGTATGGCAGCTATATGATATAGGCGTCCGATCCAGACCAAACTATCACAAATCATGTACGGCTACTTTAAATAAATAAATGTTGAATTCGGTTGCAATAGGTTGGACTACAAAAAAATTTTCAATACAAAGACTTGTATTCATATCGGTCGTTTGTATGGTAGCTATATGATAGAGTGCTCCGATCCGGACCAACCTTTCAAAAATCATGTATGGCTATGTCAAATGAATAAATGTTGAATTCAGTTGCAATAGCTTGAAAAACAAAAAAGTTTCCCATACAAAGACTTGTTATCATATCGGTCGTTTGTATGGCAGCTATATGATATAGTGGTCCGATCCGGACCAAACTTTCAAAAATCATGTATGGCTATGTCGAATGAATAAATTTTGAATTCAGTTGCAATAGCTTGGAAAACAAAAAGTTTCCTATACATAGACTTGTTTTCATATCGGTCGTTTGTATGGTAGCTATATGATATAATGCTCCGAACCGGACCAAACTTTAAAAACTCATGTATAGCTACGTCAAATGAATAAATGTTGAATTCAGTTGCAATAGCTTGAAAAACAAAAAAGTTTCCATTACAAAGACTTGTTTTCATATCGGTCGTTTGTATGGCAGCTATATGATATAGGGGTCCGATCCGGACCAAACTTTCAAAAATCATGTATGGCTATGTTAGATAAATAAATGTTGAATTCAACTGCAATAGCTTGGAAAAGAAAAAGTTTCCCATACATAGACTTGTTTTAAATCGGTCGTTTGTATGGCAGCTATATGATATAGGGGTCCGATCCGGACCAAACTTTCAAAAATCATGTATGGCTATGTCAAATGAACAAATGTTGAATTCGGTTGCAATAGGTTATAATACAAAAAAATTTTCAATACAAAGACTTGTTTTCATATCGGTCGTTTGTATGGTAGCTATATGATATAATGCTCCGAACCGGACCAAACTTTAAAAACTCATGTATGGCTACGTCAAATGAATAAATGTTGAATTCAGTTGCAATAGCTTGAAAAACAAAAAAGTTTCCCAAACATAGACTTGTTTTCATATCGGTCGTTTGTATGGCAGCTATATGATATAGGCGTCCGATCCAGACCAAACTATCACAAATCATGTACGGCTACTTTAAATAAATAAATGTTGAATTCGGTTGCAATAGGTTGGACTACAAAAAAATTTTCAATACAAAGACTTGTATTCATATCGGTCGTTTGTATGGTAGCTATATGATAGAGTGCTCCGATCCGGACCAACCTTTCAAAAATCATGTATGGCTATGTCAAATGAATAAATGTTGAATTCAGTTGCAATAGCTTGAAAAACAAAAAAAGTTTCCCATACAAAGACTTGTTATCATATCGGTCGTTTGTATGGCAGCTATATGATATAGGGGTCCGATCCGGACCAAACTTTCAAAAATCATGTATGGCTATGTCGAATGAATAAATTTTGAATTCAGTTGCAATAGCTTGGAAAACAAAAAAGTTTCCTATACATAGACTTGTTTTCATATCGGTCGTTTGTATGGTAGCTATATGATATAATGCTCCGAACCGGACCAAACTTTAAAAACTCATGTATAGCTACGTCAAATGAATAAATGTTGAATTTAGTTGCAATAGCTTGAAAAACAAAAAAGTTTCCCATACAAAGACTTGTTATCATATCGGTCGTTTGTATGGCAGCTATATGATATAGGCGTCCGATCCGGACCAAACTTTCTAAGATCATGTATATCTATGTCAAATAAATAAATGTTGAATTCAGTTGCAATAGCATCGAAAACAAAAAAGTTTCCCATACAAAGACTTGTTTTCATATCGGTCGTTTGTATGGCAGCTATATGATATAGGGGTCCGATCCGGACCAAACTTTCAAAAATCATGTATGGCTATGTTAAATAAATAAATGTTGAATTCAGTTGCAATAGCTTGGAAAAGAAAAAAGTTTCCCATACATAGACTTGTTTTAAATCGGTCGTTTGTATGGCAGCTATATGATATAGGGGTCCGATCCGGACCAAACTTTCAAAAATCATGTATGGCTATGTTAAATAAATAAATGTTGAATTCAGTTGCAATAGCTTGGATAACAAAAAAGTTTCCCATACATAGACTTGTTTTCATATCGGTCGTTTGTATGGCAGCTATATGATATAGTGGTCCGATCTGGACCAAACTTAAAAAAGTAATGTATGGCTATGTTAAATAAATAAATGTTGAATTCAGTTGCAATAGCTTGAAAAACAAAAAAGTTTCCCATACATAGACTTGTTTTCATATCGGTCGTTTGTATGGCAGCTATATGAGTTAGGGGTCCGATCCGGACCAAACTTTCAAAAATCATGTATGGCTACGTTAACTGAATAAATGTTGAATTCACTTGCAATAGCTTCGAAAACAAAAAAGTTTCCATTACATAGACTTGTTTTCATATCGGTCGTTTGTATGGCAGCTATATGATATAGGGATCCGATCCGGACCAAACTTTCAAAAATCATGTATGGCTATGTTAAATAAATAAATGTTGAATTCAGTTGCAATAGCTTGGAAAACAAAAAAGTTTCCCATACATAGACTTGTTTTCATATCGGTCGTTTGTAAGGCAGCTATATGATATAGGGGTCCGATCCGGACCAAACTTTAAAAAATCATGTATGGCTATGTCAAATGAACAAATGTTGAATTCGGTTGCAATAGGTTATAATACAAAAAAATGTTCAATACAAAGACTTGTTTTCATATCGGTCGTTTGTATGGTAGCTATATGCTATAATGCTCCGAACCGGACCAAACTTTAAAAACTCATGTATATCTATGTCAAATGAATAAATGTTGAATTCAGTTGCAATAGCTTGAAAAACAAAAAAGTTTCCCAAACATAGACTTGTTTTCATATCGGTCGTTTGTATGGCAGCTATATGATATAGGCGTCCGATCCAGACCAAACTATCACAAATCATGTACGGCTACTTTAAATAAATAAATGTTGAATTCGGTTGCAATAGGTTGGACCACAAAAAAATTTTCAATAAAAAGACTTGTATTCATATCGGTCGTTTGTATGGTAGCTATATGATAGAGTGCTCCGATCCGGACCAACCTTTCAAAAATCATGTATGGCTATGTCAAATGAATAAATGTTGAATTCAGTTGCAATAGCTTGGATAACAAAAAAGTTTCCCATACATAGACTTGTTTTCATATCGGTCGTTTGTATGGCAGCTATATGATATAGTGGTCCGATCTGGACCAAACTTAAAAAAGTAATGTATGGCTATGTTAAATAAATAAATGTTGAATTCAGTTGCAATAGCTTGAAAAACAAAAAAGTTTCCTATACATAGACTTGTTTTCATATCGGTCGTTTGTATGGCAGCTATATGAGTTAGGGGTCCGATCCGGACCAAACTTTCAAAAATCATGTATGGCTACGTTAACTGAATAAATGTTGAATTCACTTGCAATAGCTTCGAAAACAAAAAAGTTTCCATTACATAGACTTGTTTTCATATCGGTCGTTTGTATGGCAGCTATATGATATAGGGATCCGATCCGGACCAAACTTTCAAAAATCATGTATGGCTATGTTAAATAAATAAATGTTGAATTCAGTTGCAATAGCTTGGAAAACAAAAAAGTTTCCCATACATAGACTTGTTTTCATATCGGTCGTTTGTAAGGCAGCTATATGATATAGGGGTCCGATCCGGACCAAACTTTAAAAAATCATGTATGGCTATGTCAAATGAACAAATGTTGAATTCGGTTGCAATAGGTTATAATACAAAAAAATGTTCAATACAAAGACTTGTTTTCATATCGGTCGTTTGTATGGTAGCTATATGCTATAATGCTCCGAACCGGACCAAACTTTAAAAACTCATGTATATCTATGTCAAATGAATAAATGTTGAATTCAGTTGCAATAGCTTGAAAAACAAAAAAGTTTCCCAAACATAGACTTGTTTTCATATCGGTCGTTTGTATGGCAGCTATATGATATAGGCGTCCGATCCAGACCAAACTATCACAAATCATGTACGGCTACTTTAAATAAATAAATGTTGAATTCGGTTTCAATAGGTTGGACCACAAAAAAATTTTCAATAAAAAGACTTGTATTCATATCGGTCGTTTGTATGGTAGCTATATGATAGAGTGCTCCGATCCGGACCAACCTTTCAAAAATCATGTATGGCTATGTCAAATGAATAAATGTTGAATTCAGTTGCAATAGCTTGAAAAACAAAAAAGTTTCCCATACATAGACTTGTTATCATATCGGTCGTTTGTATGGCAGCTATATGATATAGGGGTCCGATCCGGACCAAACTTTCAAAAATCATGTATGGCTATGTCGAATGAATAAATTTTGAATTCAGTTGCAATAGCTTGGAAAACAAATAAGTTTCCTATACATAGACTTGTTTTCATATCGGTCGTTTGTATGGTAGCTATATGATATAATGCTCCGAACCGGACCAAACTTTAAAAACTCATGTATGGCTACGTCAAATGAATAATAGTTGAATTCAGTTGCAATAGCTTGAAAAACAAAAAAGTTTCCCAAACATAGACTTGTTTTCATATCGGTCGTTTGTATGGCAGCTATATGATATAGGCGTCCGATCCAGACCAAACTATCACAAATCATGTACGGCTACTTTAAATAAATAAATGTTGAATTCGGTTGCAATAGGTTGGACTACAAAAAAATTTTCAATACAAAGACTTGTATTCATATCGGTCGTTTGTATGGTAGCTATATGATAGAGTGCTCCGATTCGGACCAACCTTTCAAAAATCATGTATGGCTATGTCAAATGAATAAATGTTGAATTCAGTTGCAATAGCTTGAAAAACAAAAAAGTTTCCCATACAAAGACTTGTTATCATATCGGTCGTTTGTATGGCAGCTATATGATATAGGGGTCCGATCCGGACCAAACTTTCAAAAATCATGTATGGCTATGTCGAATGAATAAATTTTGAATTCAGTTGCAATAGCTTGGAAAACAAAAAAGTTTCCTATACATAGACTTGTTTTCATATCGGTCGTTTGTATGGTAGCTATATGATATAATGCTCCGAACCGGACCAAACTTTAAAAACTCATGTATAGCTACGTCAAATGAATAAATGTTGAATTTAGTTGCAATAGCTTGAAAAACAAAAAAGTTTCCCATACAAAGACTTGTTATCATATCGGTCGTTTGTATGGCAGCTATATGATATAGGCGTCCGATCCGGACCAAACTTTCTAAAATCATGTATATCTATGTCAAATGAATAAATTTTGAATTCAGTTGCAATAGCATCGAAAACAAAAAAGTTTCCATTACAAAGACTTGTTTTCATATCGGTCGTTTGTATGGCAGCTATATGATATAGGGGTCCGATCCGGACCAAACTTTCAAAAATCATGTATGGCTATGTTAAATAAATAAATGTTGAATTCAGTTGCAATAGCTTGGAAAAGAAAAAAGTTTCCCATACATAGACTTGTTTTAAATCGGTCGTTTGTATGACAGCTATATGATATAGGGGTCCGATCCGGACCAAACTTTCAAAAATCAGGTATGGCTATGTTAAATAAATAAATGTTGAATTCAGTTGCAATAGCATTGAAAACAAAAAAGTTTCCCATACATAGACTTGTTTTCATATCGGTCGTTTGTATGGCAGCTATATGATATAGTGGTCCGATCCGGACCAACCTTAAAAAATAATGTATGGCTATGTTAAATAAATAAATGTTGAATTCAGTTGCAATAGCTTGGATAACAAAAAAGTTTCCCATACATAGACTTGTTTTCATATCGGTCGTTTGTAAGGCAGCTATATGATATAGGGGTCCGATCCGGACCAAACTTTAAAAAATCATGTATGGCTTTGTCAAATGAACAAATGTTGAATTCGGTTGCAATAGGTTATAATACAAAAAAATTTTCAATACAAAGACTTGTTTTCATATCGGTCGTTTGTATGGTAGCTATATGATATAATGCTCCGAACCGGACCAAACTTTAAAAACTCATGTATGGCTACGTCAAATGAATAAATGTTGAATTCAGTTGCAATAGCTTGAAAAATAAAAAAGTTTCCCAAACATAGACTTGTTTTCATATCGGTCGTTTGTATGGCAGCTATATGATATAGGCGTCCGATCCAGACCAAACTATCACAAATCATGTACGGCTACTTTAAATAAATAAATGTTGAATTCGGTTGCAATAGGTTGGACTACAAAAAAATTTTCAATACAAAGACTTGTATTCATATCGGTCGTTTGTATGGTAGCTATATGATAGAGTGCTCCGATCCGGACCAACCTTTCAAAAATCATGTATGGCTATGTCAAATGAATAAATGTTGAATTCAGTTGCAATAGCTTGAAAAACAAAAAAGTTTCCCATACAAAGACTTGTTATCATATCGGTCGTTTGTATGGCAGCTATATGATATAGGGGTCCGATCCGGACCAAACTTTCAAAAATCATGTATGGCTATGTCGAATGAATAAATTTTGAATTCAGTTGCAATAGCTTGGAAAACAAAAAAGTTTCCTATACATAGACTTGTTTTCATATCGGTCGTTTGTATGGTAGCTATATGATATAATGCTCCGAACCGGACCAAACTTTAAAAACTTATGTATAGCTACGTCAAATGAATAAATGTTGAATTCAGTTGCAATAGCTTGAAAAACAAAAAGTTTCCCATACAAAGACTTGTTATCATATCGGTCGTTTGTATGGCAGCTATATGATATAGGGGTCCGATCCGGACCAAACTTTCGAAAATCATGTATGGCTATGTCGAATGAATAAATTTTGAATTCAGTTGCAATAGCTTGGAAAACAAAAAAGTTTCCTATACATAGACTTGTTTTCATATCGGTCGTTTGTATGGTAGCTATATGATATAATGCTCCGAACCGGACCAAACTTTCAAAAATCATGTATGGCTATGTCATATGAATAAATGTTGAATTCAGTTGCAATAGCTTGAAAAACAAAAAAGTTTCCCATACATAGACTTGTTTTCATATCGGTCGTTTGTATAGCAGCTATATGATATAGGCGTCCGATCCGGACCAAACTTTCAAAAATCATGTATGGCTACGTTAGCTGAATAAATGTTGAATTCACTTGCAATAGCTTCGAAAACAAAAAAGTTTCCATTACAAAGACTTGTTTTCATATCGGTCGTTTGTATGGCAGCTATATGATATAGGGGTCCGATCCGGACCAAACTTTCAAAAATCATGTATGGCTATGTTAGATAAATAAATGTTGAATTCAGTTGCAATAGCTTGGAAAAGAAAAAAGTTTCCCATACATAGACTTGTTTTAAATCGGTCGTTTGTATGGTAGCTATATGATATAATGCTCCGAACCGGACCAAACTTTAAAAACTCATGTATAGCTACGTCAAATGAATAAATGTTGAATTTAGTTGCAATAGCTTGAAAAACAAAAAAGTTTCCCATACAAAGACTTGTTATCATATCGGTCGTTTGTATGGCAGCTATATGATATAGGCGTCCGATCCGGACCAAACTTTCTAAAATCATGTATATCTATGTCAAATAAATAAATGTTGAATTCAGTTGCAATAGCATCGAAAACAAAAAAAGTTTCCCATACAAAGACTTGTTTTCATATCGGTCGTTTGTATGGCAGCTATATGATATAGGGGTCCGATCCGGACCAAACTTTCAAAAATCATGTATGGCTATGTTAAATAAATAAATGTTGAATTCAGTTGCAATAGCTTGGAAAAGAAAAAAGTTTCCCATACATAGACTTGTTTTAAATCGGTCGTTTGTATGGCAGCTATATGATATAGAGGTCCGATCCGGACCAAACTTTCAAAAATCATGTATGGCTATGTTAAATAAATAAATGTTGAATTCAGTTGCAATAGCTTGGATAACAAAAAAGTTTCCCATACATAGACTTGTTTTCATATCGGTCGTTTGTATGGCAGCTATATGATATAGTGGTCCGATCTGGACCAAACTTAAAAAAGTAATGTATGGCTATGTTAAATAAATAAATGTTGAATTCAGTTGCAATAGCTTGAAAAACAAAAAAGTTTCCCATACATAGACTTGTTTTCATATCGGTCGTTTGTATGGCAGCTATATGAGTTAGGGGTCCGATCCGGACCAAACTTTCAAAAATCATGTATGGCTACGTTAACTGAATAAATGTTGAATTCACTTGCAATAGCTTCGAAAACAAAAAAGTTTCCATTACATAGACTTGTTTTCATATCGGTCGTTTGTATGGCAGCTATATGATATAGGGATCCGATCCGGACCAAACTTTCAAAAATCATGTATGGCTATGTTAAATAAATAAATGTTGAATTCAGTTGCAATAGCTTGGAAAACAAAAAAGTTTCCCATACATAGACTTGTTTTCATATCGGTCGTTTGTAAGGCAGCTATATGATATAGGGGTCCGATCCGGACCAAACTTTAAAAAATCATGTATGGCTATGTCAAATGAACAAATGTTGAATTCGGTTGCAATAGGTTATAATACAAAAAAATGTTCAATACAAAGACTTGTTTTCATATCGGTCGTTTGTATGGTAGCTATATGCTATAATGCTCCGAACCGGACCAAACTTTAAAAACTCATGTATATCTATGTCAAATGAATAAATGTTGAATTCAGTTGCAATAGCTTGAAAAACAAAAAAGTTTCCCAAACATAGACTTGTTTTCATATCGGTCGTTTGTATGGCAGCTATATGATATAGGCGTCCGATCCAGACCAAACTATCACAAATCATGTACGGCTACTTTAAATAAATAAATGTTGAATTCGGTTGCAATAGGTTGGACCACAAAAAAATTTTCAATAAAAAGACTTGTATTCATATCGGTCGTTTGTATGGTAGCTATATGATAGAGTGCTCCGATCCGGACCAACCTTTCAAAAATCATGTATGGCTATGTCAAATGAATAAATGTTGAATTCAGTTGCAATAGCTTGGATAACAAAAAAGTTTCCCATACATAGACTTGTTTTCATATCGGTCGTTTGTATGGCAGCTATATGATATAGTGGTCCGATCTGGACCAAACTTAAAAAAGTAATGTATGGCTATGTTAAATAAATAAATGTTGAATTCAGTTGCAATAGCTTGAAAAACAAAAAAGTTTCCCATACATAGACTTGTTTTCATATCGGTCGTTTGTATGGCAGCTATATGAGTTAGGGGTCCGATCCGGACCAAACTTTCAAAAATCATGTATGGCTACGTTAACTGAATAAATGTTGAATTCACTTGCAATAGCTTCGAAAACAAAAAAGTTTCCATTACATAGACTTGTTTTCATATCGGTCGTTTGTATGGCAGCTATATGATATAGGGATCCGATCCGGACCAAACTTTCAAAAATCATGTATGGCTATGTTAAATAAATAAATGTTGAATTCAGTTGCAATAGCTTGGAAAACAAAAAAGTTTCCCATACATAGACTTGTTTTCATATCGGTCGTTTGTAAGGCAGCTATATGATATAGGGGTCCGATCCGGACCAAACTTTAAAAAATCATGTATGGCTATGTCAAATGAACAAATGTTGAATTCGGTTGCAATAGGTTATAATACAAAAAAATGTTCAATACAAAGACTTGTTTTCATATCGGTCGTTTGTATGGTAGCTATATGCTATAATGCTCCGAACCGGACCAAACTTTAAAAACTCATGTATATCTATGTCAAATGAATAAATGTTGAATTCAGTTGCAATAGCTTGAAAAACAAAAAAGTTTCCCAAACATAGACTTGTTTTCATATCGGTCGTTTGTATGGCAGCTATATGATATAGGCGTCCGATCCAGACCAAACTATCACAAATCATGTACGGCTACTTTAAATAAATAAATGTTGAATTCGGTTGCAATAGGTTGGACCACAAAAAAATTTTCAATAAAAAGACTTGTATTCATATCGGTCGTTTGTATGGTAGCTATATGATAGAGTGCTCCGATCCGGACCAACCTTTCAAAAATCATGTATGGCTATGTCAAATGAATAAATGTTGAATTCAGTTGCAATAGCTTGAAAAACAAAAAAGTTTCCCATACATAGACTTGTTATCATATCGGTCGTTTGTATGGCAGCTATATGATATAGGGGTCCGATCCGGACCAAACTTTCAAAAATCATGTATGGCTATGTCGAATGAATAAATTTTGAATTCAGTTGCAATAGCTTGGAAAACAAATAAGTTTCCTATACATAGACTTGTTTTCATATCGGTCGTTTGTATGGTAGCTATATGATATAATGCTCCGAACCGGACCAAACTTTAAAAACTCATGTATGGCTACGTCAAATGAATAATAGTTGAATTCAGTTGCAATAGCTTGAAAAACAAAAAAGTTTCCCAAACATAGACTTGTTTTCATATCGGTCGTTTGTATGGCAGCTATATGATATAGGCGTCCGATCCAGACCAAACTATCACAAATCATGTACGGCTACTTTAAATAAATAAATGTTGAATTCGGTTGCAATAGGTTGGACTACAAAAAAATTTTCAATACAAAGACTTGTATTCATATCGGTCGTTTGTATGGTAGCTATATGATAGAGTGCTCCGATTCGGACCAACCTTTCAAAAATCATGTATGGCTATGTCAAATGAATAAATGTTGAATTCAGTTGCAATAGCTTGAAAAACAAAAAAGTTTCCCATACAAAGACTTGTTATCATATCGGTCGTTTGTATGGCAGCTATATGATATAGGGGTCCGATCCGGACCAAACTTTCAAAAATCATGTATGGCTATGTCGAATGAATAAATTTTGAATTCAGTTGCAATAGCTTGGAAAACAAAAAAGTTTCCTATACATAGACTTGTTTTCATATCGGTCGTTTGTATGGTAGCTATATGATATAATGCTCCGAACCGGACCAAACTTTAAAAACTCATGTATAGCTACGTCAAATGAATAAATGTTGAATTTAGTTGCAATAGCTTGAAAAACAAAAAAGTTTCCCATACAAAGACTTGTTATCATATCGGTCGTTTGTATGGCAGCTATATGATATAGGCGTCCGATCCGGACCAAACTTTCTAAAATCATGTATATCTATGTCAAATGAATAAATTTTGAATTCAGTTGCAATAGCATCGAAAACAAAAAAGTTTCCATTACAAAGACTTGTTTTCATATCGGTCGTTTGTATGGCAGCTATATGATATAGGGGTCCGATCCGGACCAAACTTTCAAAAATCATGTATGGCTATGTTAAATAAATAAATGTTGAATTCAGTTGCAATAGCTTGGAAAAGAAAAAAGTTTCCCATACATAGACTTGTTTTAAATCGGTCGTTTGTATGACAGCTATATGATATAGGGGTCCGATCCGGACCAAACTTTCAAAAATCAGGTATGGCTATGTTAAATAAATAAATGTTGAATTCAGTTGCAATAGCATTGAAAACAAAAAAGTTTCCCATACATAGACTTGTTTTCATATCGGTCGTTTGTATGGCAGCTATATGATATAGTGGTCCGATCCGGACCAACCTTAAAAAAATAATGTATGGCTATGTTAAATAAATAAATGTTGAATTCAGTTGCAATAGCTTGGATAACAAAAAAGTTTCCCATACATAGACTTGTTTTCATATCGGTCGTTTGTAAGGCAGCTATATGATATAGGGGTCCGATCCGGACCAAACTTTAAAAAATCATGTATGGCTTTGTCAAATGAACAAATGTTGAATTCGGTTGCAATAGGTTATAATACAAAAAAATTTTCAATACAAAGACTTGTTTTCATATCGGTCGTTTGTATGGTAGCTATATGATATAATGCTCCGAACCGGACCAAACTTTAAAAACTCATGTATGGCTACGTCAAATGAATAAATGTTGAATTCAGTTGCAATAGCTTGAAAAATAAAAAAGTTTCCCAAACATAGACTTGTTTTCATATCGGTCGTTTGTATGGCAGCTATATGATATAGGCGTCCGATCCAGACCAAACTATCACAAATCATGTACGGCTACTTTAAATAAATAAATGTTGAATTCGGTTGCAATAGGTTGGACTACAAAAAAATTTTCAATACAAAGACTTGTATTCATATCGGTCGTTTGTATGGTAGCTATATGATAGAGTGCTCCGATCCGGACCAACCTTTCAAAAATCATGTATGGCTATGTCAAATGAATAAATGTTGAATTCAGTTGCAATAGCTTGAAAAACAAAAAAGTTTCCCATACAAAGACTTGTTATCATATCGGTCGTTTGTATGGCAGCTATATGATATAGGGGTCCGATCCGGACCAAACTTTCAAAAATCATGTATGGCTATGTCGAATGAATAAATTTTGAATTCAGTTGCAATAGCTTGGAAAACAAAAAAGTTTCCTATACATAGACTTGTTTTCATATCGGTCGTTTGTATGGTAGCTATATGATATAATGCTCCGAACCGGACCAAACTTTAAAAACTCATGTATGGCTACGTCAAATGAATAATAGTTGAATTCAGTTGCAATAGCTTGAAAAACAAAAAAGTTTCCCAAACATAGACTTGTTTTCATATCGGTCGTTTGTATGGCAGCTATATGATATAGGCGTCCGATCCAGACCAAACTATCACAAATCATGTACGGCTACTTTAAATAAATAAATGTTGAATTCGGTTGCAATAGGTTGGACTACAAAAAAATTTTCAATACAAAGACTTGTATTCATATCGGTCGTTTGTATGGTAGCTATATGATAGAGTGCTCCGATTCGGACCAACCTTTCAAAAATCATGTATGGCTATGTCAAATGAATAAATGTTGAATTCAGTTGCAATAGCTTGAAAAACAAAAAAGTTTCCCATACAAGAGACTTGTTATCATATCGGTCGTTTGTATGGCAGCTATATGATATAGGGGTCCGATCCGGACCAAACTTTCAAAAATCATGTATGGCTATGTCGAATGAATAAATTTTGAATTCAGTTGCAATAGCTTGGAAAACAAAAAAGTTTCCTATACATAGACTTGTTTTCATATCGGTCGTTTGTATGGTAGCTATATGATATAATGCTCCGAACCGGACCAAACTTTAAAAACTCATGTATAGCTACGTCAAATGAATAAATGTTGAATTTAGTTGCAATAGCTTGAAAAACAAAAAAGTTTCCCATACAAAGACTTGTTATCATATCGGTCGTTTGTATGGCAGCTATATGATATAGGCGTCCGATCCGGACCAAACTTTCTAAAATCATGTATATCTATGTCAAATGAATAAATTTTGAATTCAGTTGCAATAGCATCGAAAACAAAAAAGTTTCCATTACAAAGACTTGTTTTCATATCGGTCGTTTGTATGGCAGCTATATGATATAGGGGTCCGATCCGGACCAAACTTTCAAAAATCATGTATGGCTATGTTAAATAAATAAATGTTGAATTCAGTTGCAATAGCTTGGAAAAAAAAAAAGTTTCCCATACATAGACTTGTTTTAAATCGGTCGTTTGTATGACAGCTATATGATATAGGGGTCCGATCCGGACCAAACTTTCAAAAATCAGGTATGGCTATGTTAAATAAATAAATGTTGAATTCAGTTGCAATAGCATTGAAAACAAAAAAGTTTCCCATACATAGACTTGTTTTCATATCGGTCGTTTGTATGGCAGCTATATGATATAGTGGTCCGATCCGGACCAACCTTAAAAAATAATGTATGGCTATGTTAAATAAATAAATGTTGAATTCAGTTGCAATAGCTTGGATAACAAAAAAAGTTTCCCATACATAGACTTGTTTTCATATCGGTCGTTTGTAAGGCAGCTATATGATATAGGGGTCCGATCCGGACCAAACTTTAAAAAATCATGTATGGCTTTGTCAAATGAACAAATGTTGAATTCGGTTGCAATAGGTTATAATACAAAAAAATTTTCAATACAAAGACTTGTTTTCATATCGGTCGTTTGTATGGTAGCTATATGATATAATGCTCCGAACCGGACCAAACTTTAAAAACTCATGTATGGCTACGTCAAATGAATAAATGTTGAATTCAGTTGCAATAGCTTGAAAAATAAAAAAGTTTCCCAAACATAGACTTGTTTTCATATCGGTCGTTTGTATGGCAGCTATATGATATAGGCGTCCGATCCAGACCAAACTATCACAAATCATGTACGGCTACTTTAAATAAATAAATGTTGAATTCGGTTGCAATAGGTTGGACTACAAAAAAATTTTCAATACAAAGACTTGTATTCATATCGGTCGTTTGTATGGTAGCTATATGATAGAGTGCTCCGATCCGGACCAACCTTTCAAAAATCATGTATGGCTATGTCAAATGAATAAATGTTGAATTCAGTTGCAATAGCTTGAAAAACAAAAAAGTTTCCCATACAAAGACTTGTTATCATATCGGTCGTTTGTATGGCAGCTATATGATATAGGGGTCCGATCCGGACCAAACTTTCAAAAATCATGTATGGCTATGTCGAATGAATAAATTTTGAATTCAGTTGCAATAGCTTGGAAAACAAAAAAGTTTCCTATACATAGACTTGTTTTCATATCGGTCGTTTGTATGGTAGCTATATGATATAATGCTCCGAACCGGACCAAACTTTAAAAACTTATGTATAGCTACGTCAAATGAATAAATGTTGAATTCAGTTGCAATAGCTTGAAAAACAAAAAAGTTTCCCATACAAAGACTTGTTATCATATCGGTCGTTTGTATGGCAGCTATATGATATAGGGGTCCGATCCGGACCAAACTTTCAAAAATCATGTATGGCTATGTCGAATGAATAAATTTTGAATTCAGTTGCAATAGCTTGGAAAACAAAAAAGTTTCCTATACATAGACTTGTTTTCATATCGGTCGTTTGTATGGTAGCTATATGATATAATGCTCCGAACCGGACCAAACTTTCAAAAATCATGTATGGCTATGTCATATGAATAAATGTTGAATTCAGTTGCAATAGCTTGAAAAACAAAAAAGTTTCCCATACATAGACTTGTTTTCATATCGGTCGTTTGTATAGCAGCTATATGATATAGGCGTCCGATCCGGACCAAACTTTCAAAAATCATGTATGGCTACGTTAGCTGAATAAATGTTGAATTCACTTGCAATAGCTTCGAAAACAAAAAAGAAAACAAAAGGGTCCGATCCGGACCAAACTTTCAAAAATCATGTATGGCTATGTTAGATAAATAAATGTTGAATTCAGTTGCAATAGCTTGGAAAAGAAAAAAGTTTCCCATACATAGACTTGTTTTAAATCGGTCGTTTGTATGGCAGCTATATGATATAGGGGTCCGATCCGGACCAAACTTTCAAAAATCATGTATGGCTATGTTAAATAAATAAATGTTGAATTCAGTTGCAATAGCATTGAAAACAAAAAAGTTTCCCATACATAGACTTGTTTTCATATCGGTCGTTTGTATGGCAGCTATATGATATAGTGGTCCGATCCGGACCAAACTTAAAAAAATAATGTATGGCTATGTTAAATAAATAAATGTTGAATTCAGTTGCAATAGCTTGGATAACAAAAAGTTTCCCATACATAGACTTGTTTTCATATCGGTCGTTTGTATGGCAGCTATATGATATAGTGGTCCGATCCGGACCAAACTTAAAAAATAATGTATGGCTATGTTAAATAAATAAACGTTGAATTCAGTTGCAATAGCTTGAAAAACAAAAAAAGTTTCCCATACATAGACTTGTTTTCATATCGGTCGTTTGTATGGCAGCTATATGAGTTAGGGGTCCGATCCGGACCAAACTTTCAAAAATCATGTATGGCTACGTTAACTGAATAAATGTTGAATTCACTTGCAATAGCTTCGAAAACAAAAAAGTTTCCATTACATAGACTTGTTTTCATATCGGTCGTTTGTATGGCAGCTATATGATATAGGGGTCCGATCCGGACCAAACTTTCAAAAATCATGTATGGCTATGTTAAATAAATAAATGTTGAATTCAGTTGCAATAGCTTGGAAAACAAAAAAGTTTCCCATACATAGACTTGTTTTCATATCGGTCGTTTGTAAGGCAGCTATATGATATAGGGGTCCGATCCGGACCAAACTTTAAAAAATCATGTATGGCTATGTCAAATGAACAAATGTTGAATTCGGTTGCAATAGGTTATAATACAAAAAAATTTTCAATACAAAGACTTGTTTTCATATCGGTCGTTTGTATGGTAGCTATATGCTATAATGCTCCGAACCGGACCAAACTTTCAAAAATCATGTATGGCTATGTCAAATGAATAAATGTTGAATTCAGTTGCAATAGCTTGAAAAACAAAAAAGTTTCCCATACAAAGACTTGTTATCATATCGGTCGTTTGTATGGCAGCTATATGATATAGGGGTCCGATCCGGACCAAACTTTCAAAAATCATGTATGGCTATGTCGAATGAATAAATTTTGAATTCAGTTGCAATAGCTTGGAAAACAAATAAGTTTCCTATACATAGACTTGTTTTCATATCGGTCGTTTGTATGGTAGCTATATGATATAATGCTCCGAACCGGACCAAACTTTAAAAACTCATGTATGGCTACGTCAAATGAATAAATGTTGAATTCAGTTGCAATAGCTTGAAAAACAAAAAAGTTTCCCAAACATAGACTTGTTTTCATATCGGTCGTTTGTATGGCAGCTATATGATATAGGCGTCCGATCCAGACCAAACTATCACAAATCATGTACGGCTACTTTAAATAAATAAATGTTGAATTCGGTTGCAATAGGTTGGACTACAAAAAAATTTTCAATACAAAGACTTGTATTCATATCGGTCGTTTGTATGGTAGCTATATGATAGAGTGCTCCGATCCGGACCAACCTTTCAAAAATCATGTATGGCTATGTCAAATGAATAAATGTTGAATTCAGTTGCAATAGCTTGAAAAACAAAAAAGTTTCCCATACAAAGACTTGTTATCATATCGGTCGTTTGTATGGCAGCTATATGATATAGGGGTCCGATCCGGACCAAACTTTCAAAAATCATGTATGGCTATGTCGAATGAATAAATTTTGAATTCAGTTGCAATAGCTTGGAAAACAAAAAAGTTTCCTATACATAGACTTGTTTTCATATCGGTCGTTTGTATGGTAGCTATATGATATAATGCTCCGAACCGGACCAAACTTTAAAAACTCATGTATGGCTACGCCAAATGAATAAATGTTGAATTCAGTTGCAATAGCTTGAAAAACAAAAGTTTCCCATACAAAGACTTGTTATCATATCGGTCGTTTGTATGGCAGCTATATGATATAGGGGTCCGATCCGGACCAAACTTTCTAAAATCATGTATATCTATGTCAAATGAATAAATGTTGAATTCAGTTGCAATAGCATCGAAAACAAAAAAGTTTCCATTACAAAGACTTGTTTTCATATCGGTCGTTTGTATGGTAGCTATATGCTATAATGCTCCGAACCGGACCAAACTTTCAAAAATCATGTATGGCTATGTTAAATAAATAAATGTTGAATTCAGTTGCAATAGCTTGAAAAACAAAAAGTTTCCCATACAAAGACTTGTTATCATATCGGTCGTTTGTATGGCAGCTATATGATATAGGGGTCCGATCCGGACCAAACTTTCTAAAATCATGTATATCTGTGTCAAATGAATAAATGTTGAATTCAGTTGCAATAGCATCGAAAACAAAAAAGTTTCCATTACAAAGACTTGTTTTCATATCGGTCGTTTGTATGGCAGCTATATGATATAGGGGTCCGATCCGGACCAAACTTTCAAAAATCATGTATAACTATGTTAAATAAATAAATGTTGAATTCAGTTGCAATAGCTTGGAAAAGAAAAAAGTTTCCCATACATAGACTTGTTTTAAATCGGTCGTTTGTATGGCAGCTATATGATATAGGGGTCCGATCCGGACCAAACTTTCAAAAATCAGGTATGGCTATGTTAAATAAATAAATGTTGAATTCAGTTGCAATAGCATTGAAAACAAAAAAGTTTCCCATACATAGACTTGTTTTCATATCGGTCGTTTGTATGGCAGCTATATGATATAGTGGTCCGATCCGGACCAAACTTAAAAAAATAATGTATGGCTATGTTAAATAAATAAATGTTGAATTCAGTTGCAATAGCTTGGATAACAAAAAAGTTTCCCATACATAGACTTGTTTTCATATCGGTCGTTTGTAAGGCAGCTATATGATATAGGGGTCCGATCCGGACCAAACTTTAAAAAATCATGTATGGCTATGTCAAATGAACAAATGTTGAATTCGGTTGCAATAGGTTATAATACAAAAAAATTTTCAATACAAAGACTTGTTTTCATATCGGTCGTTTGTATGGTAGCTATATGATATAATGCTCCGAACCGGACCAAACTTTAAAAACTCATGTATGGCTACGTCAAATGAATAAATGTTGAATTCAGTTGCAATAGCTTGAAAAACAAAAAAGTTTCCCAAACATAGACTTGTTTTCATATCGGTCGTTTGTATGGCAGCTATATGATATAGGCGTCCGATCCAGACCAAACTATCACAAATCATGTACGGCTACTTTAAATAAATAAATGTTGAATTCGGTTGCAATAGGTTGGACTACAAAAAAATTTTCAATACAAAGACTTGTATTCATATCGGTCGTTTGTATGGTAGCTATATGATAGAGTGCTCCGATCCGGACCAACCTTATAAACATCATGTATGGCTATGTCAAATGAATAAATGTTGAATTCAGTTGCAATAGCTTGAAAAACAAAAAAGTTTCCCATACAAAGACTTGTTATCATATCGGTCGTTTGTATGGCAGCTATATGATATAGGGGTCCGGGGTCCGATCCGGACCAAACTTTCAAAAATCATGTATGGCTATGTCGAATGAATAAATTTTGAATTCAGTTGCAATAGCTTGGAAAACAAATAAGTTTCCTATACATAGACTTGTTTTCATATCGGTCGTTTGTATGGTAGCTATATGATATAATGCTCCGAACCGGACCAAACTTTAAAAACTCATGTATGGCTACGTCAAATGAATAAATGTTGAATTCAGTTGCAATAGCTTGAAAAACAAAAAAGTTTCCCAAACATAGACTTGTTTTCATATCGGTCGTTTGTATGGCAGCTATATGATATAGGCGTCCGATCCAGACCAAACTATCACAAATCATGTACGGCTACTTTAAATAAATAAATGTTGAATTCGGTTGCAATAGGTTGGACTATAAAAAAATTTTCAATACAAAGACTTGTATTCATATCGGTCGTTTGTATGGTAGCTATATGATAGAGTGCTCCGATCCGGACCAACCTTTCAAAAATCATGTATGGCTATGTCAAATGAATAAATGTTGAATTCAGTTTCAATAGCTTGAAAAACAAAAAAGTTTCCCATACAAAGACTTGTTATCATATCGGTCGTTTGTATGGCAGCTATATGATATAGGGGTCCGATCCGGACCAAACTTTCAAAAATCATGTATGGCTATGTCGAATGAATAAATTTTGAATTCAGTTGCAATAGCTTGGAAAACAAAAAAGTTTCCTATACATAGACTTGTTTTCATATCGGTCGTTTGTATGGTAGCTATATGATATAATGCTCCGAACCGGACCAAACTTTAAAAACTTATGTATAGCTACGTCAAATGAATAAATGTTGAATTCAGTTGCAATAGCTTGAAAAACAAAAAAGTTTCCCATACAAAGACTTGTTATCATATCGGTCGTTTGTATGGCAGCTATATGATATAGGCGTCCGATCCGGACCAAACTTTCTAAAATCATGTATATCTATGTCAAATGAATAAATGTTGAATTCAGTTGCAATAGCATCGAAAACAAAAAAGTTTCCATTACAAAGACTTGTTTTCATATCGGTCGTTTGTATGGCAGCTATATGATATAGGGGTCCGATCCGGACCAAACTTTCAAAAATCATGTATGGCTATGTTAAATAAATAAATGTTGAATTCAGTTGCAATAGCTTGGAAAAGAAAAAAGTTTCCCATACATAGACTTGTCTTAAATCGGTCGTTTGTATGGCAGCTATATGATATAGGGGTCCGATCCGGACCAAACTTTCAAAAATCAGGTATGGCTATGTTAAATAAATAAATGTTGAATTCAGTTGCAATAGCATTGAAAACAAAAAAGTTTCCCATACATAGACTTGTTTTCATATCGGTCGTTTGTATGGCAGCTATATGATATAGTGGTCCGATCCGGACCAAACTTAAAAAAATAATGTATGGCTATGTTAAATAAATAAATGTTGAATTCAGTTGCAATAGCTTGGATAACAAAAAAGTTTCCCATACATAGACTTGTTTTCATATCGGTCGTTTGTAAGGCAGCTATATGATATAGGGGTCCGATCCGGACCAAACTTTAAAAAATCATGTATGGCTATGTCAAATGAACAAATGTTGAATTCGGTTGCAATAGGTTATAATACAAAAAAATTTTCAATACAAAGACTTGTTTTCATATCGGTCGTTTGTATGGTAGCTATATGATATAATGCTCCGAACCGGACCAAACCTTAAAAACTCATGTATGGCTACGTCAAATGAATAAATGTTGAATTCAGTTGCAATAGCTTGAAAAACAAAAAGTTTCCCAAACATAGACTTGTTTTCATATCGGTCGTTTGTATGGCAGCTATATGATATAGGCGTCCGATCCAGACCAAACTATCACAAATCATGTACGGCTACTTTAAATAAATAAATGTTGAATTCGGTTGCAATAGGTTGGACTACAAAAAAATTTTCAATACAAAGACTTGTATTCATATCGGTCGTTTGTATGGTAGCTATATGATAGAGTGCTCCGATCCGGACCAACCTTTCAAACATCATGTATGGCTATGTCAAATGAATAAATGTTGAATTCAGTTGCAATAGCTTGAAAAACAAAAAAGTTTCCCATACAAAGACTTGTTATCATATCGGTCGTTTGTATGGCAGCTATATGATATAGGGGTCCGATCCGGACCAAACTTTCAAAAATCATGTATGGCTATGTCGAATGAATAAATTTTGAATTCAGTTGCAATAGCTTGGAAAACAAAAAAGTTTCCTATACATAGACTTGTTTTCATATCGGTCGTTTGTATGGTAGCTATATGATATAATGCTCCGAACCGGACCAAACTTTAAAAACTCATGTATGGCTACGCCAAATGAATAAATGTTGAATTCAGTTGCAATAGCTTGAAAAACAAAAAAGTTTCCCATACAAAGACTTGTTATCATATCGGTCGTTTGTATGGCAGCTATATGATATAGGCGTCCGATCCGGACCAAACTTTCTAAAATCATGTATATCTATGTCAAATGAATAAATGTTGAATTCAGTTGCAATAGCATCGAAAACAAAAAAGTTTCCATTACAAAGACTTGTTTTCATATCGGTCGTTTGTATGGCAGCTATATGATATAGGGGTCCGATCCGGACCAAACTTTCAAAAATCATGTATGGCTATGTTAAATAAATAAATGTTGAATTCAGTTGCAATAGCTTGGAAAAGAAAAAAGTTTCCCATACATAGACTTGTTTTAAATCGGTCGTTTGTATGGCAGCTATATGATATAGGGGTCCGATCCGGACCAAACTTTCAAAAATCAGGTATGGCTATGTTAAATAAATAAATGTTGAATTCAGTTGCAATAGCATTGAAAACAAAAAGTTTCCCATACATAGACTTGTTTTCATATCGGTCGTTTGTATGGCAGCTATATGATATAGTGGTCCGATCCGGACCAAACTTAAAAAAATAATGTATGGCTATGTTAAATAAATAAATGTTGAATTCAGTTGCAATAGCTTGGATAACAAAAAAGTTTCCCATACATAGACTTGTTTTCATATCGGTCGTTTGTATGGCAGCTATATGTTATAGTAGTCCGATCCGGACCAAACTTAAAAAAATAATGTATGGCTATGTCAAATAAATAAATATTGAATTCAGTTGCAATAGCTTGAAAAACAAAAAAGTTTCCCATACATAGACTTGTTTTCATATCGGTCGTTTGTATGGCAGCTATATGATATAGTGGTCCGATCCGGACCAAACTTTCAAAAATCATGTATGGCTATGTTAAATAAATAAATGTTGAATTCAGTTGCAATAGCTTGGAAAACAAAAAAGTTTCCCATACATAGACTTGTTTTCATATCGGTCGTTTGTAAGGCAGCTATATGATATAGGGGTCCGATCCGGACCAAACTTTAAAAAATCATGTATGGCTATGTCAAATGAACAAATGTTGAATTCGGTTGCAATAGGTTATAATACAAAAAAATTTTCAATACAAAGACTTGTTTTCATATCGGTCGTTTGTATGGTAGCTATATGATATAATGCTCCGAACCGGACCAAACTTTAAAAACTCATGTATGGCTACGTCAAATGAATAAATGTTGAATTCAGTTGCAATAGCTTGAAAAACAAAAAAGTTTCCCAAACATAGACTTGTTTTCATATCGGTCGTTTGTATGGCAGCTATATGATATAGGCGTCCGATCCAGACCAAACTATCACAAATCATGTACGGCTACTTTAAATAAATAAATGTTGAATTCGGTTGCAATAGGTTGGACTACAAAAAAATTTTCAATACAAAGACTTGTATTCATATCGGTCGTTTGTATGGTAGCTATATGATAGAGTGCTCCGATCCGGACCAACCTTTCAAAAATCATGTATGGCTATGTTAAATAAATAAATGTTGAATTCAGTTGCAATAGCTTGGATAACAAAAAAGTTTCCCATACATAGACTTGTTTTCATATCGGTCGTTTGTATGGCAGCTATATGTTATAGTAGTCCGATCCGGACCAAACTTAAAAAAATAATGTATGGCTATGTCAAATAAATAAATGTTGAATTCAGTTGCAATAGCATCGAAAACAAAAAAGTTTCCATTACAAAGACTTGTTTTCATATCGGTCGTTTGTATGGCAGCTATATGATATAGGGGTCCGATCCGGACCAAACTTTCAAAAATCATGTATGGCTATGTTAAATAAATAAATGTTGAATTCAGTTGCAATAGCTTGGAAAAGAAAAAAGTTTCCCATACAGAGACTTGTTTTAAATCGGTCGTTTGTATGGCAGCTATATGATATAGGGGTCCGATCCGGACCAAACTTTCAAAAATCATGTATGGCTATGTCGAATGAATAAATTTTGAATTCAGTTGCAATAGCTTGGAAAACAAAAAAGTTTCCTATACATAGACTTGTTTTCATATCGGTCGTTTGTATGGTAGCTATATGATATAATGCTCCGAACCGGACCAAACTTTAAAAACTCATGTATGGCTACGCCAAATGAATAAATGTTGAATTCAGTTGCAATAGCTTGAAAAACAAAAAAGTTTCCCATACAAAGACTTGTTATCATATCGGTCGTTTGTATGGCAGCTATATGATATAGGCGTCCGATCCGGACCAAACTTTCTAAAATCATGTATATCTATGTCAAATGAATAAATG
Source organism: Drosophila merina (assembly GCA_035047645.1). Taxonomy (NCBI): domain Eukaryota; kingdom Metazoa; phylum Arthropoda; class Insecta; order Diptera; family Drosophilidae; genus Drosophila; species Drosophila merina. The sequence continues at coordinate 1,772,180 of JAWNPH010000076.1, read as the reverse complement.
TTGAATTCAGTTGCAATAGCATCGAAAACAAAAAAGTTTCCATTACAAAGACTTGTTTTCATATCGGTCGTTTGTATGGCAGCTATATGATATAGGGGTCCGATCCGGACCAAACTTTCAAAAATCATGTATGGCTATGTTAAATAAATAAATGTTGAATTCAGTTGCAATAGCTTGGAAAAGAAAAAAGTTTCCCATACATAGACTTGTTTTAAATCGGTCGTTTGTATGGCAGCTATATGATATAGGGGTCCGATCCGGACCAAACTTTCAAAAATCAGGTATGGCTATGTTAAATAAATAAATGTTGAATTCAGTTGCAATAGCATTGAAAACAAAAAAGTTTCCCATACATAGACTTGTTTTCATATCGGTCGTTTGTATGGCAGCTATATGATATAGTGGTCCGATCCGGACCAAACTTAAAAAAATAATGTATGGCTATGTTAAATAAATAAATGTTGAATTCAGTTGCAATAGCTTGGATAACAAAAAAGTTTCCCATACATAGACTTGTTTTCATATCGGTCGTTTGTATGGCAGCTATATGTTATAGTAGTCCGATCCGGACCAAACTTAAAAAAATAATGTATGGCTATGTCAAATAAATAAATATTGAATTCAGTTGCAATAGCTTGAAAAACAAAAAAGTTTCCCATACATAGACTTGTTTTCATATCGGTCGTTTGTATGGCAGCTATATGATATAGTGGTCCGATCCGGACCAAACTTTCAAAAATCATGTATGGCTATGTTAAATAAATAAATGTTGAATTCAGTTGCAATAGCTTGGAAAACAAAAAAGTTTCCCATACATAGACTTGTTTTCATATCGGTCGTTTGTAAGGCAGCTATATGATATAGGGGTCCGATCCGGACCAAACTTTAAAAAATCATGTATGGCTATGTCAAATGAACAAATGTTGAATTCGGTTGCAATAGGTTATAATACAAAAAAATTTTCAATACAAAGACTTGTTTTCATATCGGTCGTTTGTATGGTAGCTATATGATATAATGCTCCGAACCGGACCAAACTTTAAAAACTCATGTATGGCTACGTCAAATGAATAAATGTTGAATTCAGTTGCAATAGCTTGAAAAACAAAAAAGTTTCCCAAACATAGACTTGTTTTCATATCGGTCGTTTGTATGGCAGCTATATGATATAGGCGTCCGATCCAGACCAAACTATCACAAATCATGTACGGCTACTTTAAATAAATAAATGTTGAATTCGGTTGCAATAGGTTGGACTACAAAAAAATTTTCAATACAAAGACTTGTATTCATATCGGTCGTTTGTATGGTAGCTATATGATAGAGTGCTCCGATCCGGACCAACCTTTCAAAAATCATGTATGGCTATGTTAAATAAATAAATGTTGAATTCAGTTGCAATAGCTTGGATAACAAAAAAGTTTCCCATACATAGACTTGTTTTCATATCGGTCGTTTGTATGGCAGCTATATGTTATAGTAGTCCGATCCGGACCAAACTTAAAAAATAATGTATGGCTATGTCAAATAAATAAATGTTGAATTCAGTTGCAATAGCATCGAAAACAAAAAAGTTTCCATTACAAAGACTTGTTTTCATATCGGTCGTTTGTATGGCAGCTATATGATATAGGGGTCCGATCCGGACCAAACTTTCAAAAATCATGTATGGCTATGTTAAATAAATAAATGTTGAATTCAGTTGCAATAGCTTGGAAAAGAAAAAAGTTTCCCATACAGAGACTTGTTTTAAATCGGTCGTTTGTATGGCAGCTATATGATATAGGGGTCCGATCCGGACCAAACTTTCAAAAATCAGGTATGGCTATGTTAAATAAATAAATGTTGAATTCAGTTGCAATAGCATTGAAAACAAAAAAGTTTCCCATACATAGACTTGTTTTCATATCGGTCGTTTGTATGGCAGCTATATGATATAGTGGTCCGATCCGGACCAAACTTAAAAAAATAATGTATGGCTATGTTAAATAAATAAATGTTGAATTCAGTTGCAATAGCTTGGAAAACAAAAAAGTTTCCCATACATAGACTTGTTATCATATCGGTCGTTTGTATAGCAGCTATATGATATAGGGGTCCGATCCGGACCAAACTTTCAAAAATCATGTATGGCTACGTTAACTGAATAAATGTTGAATTCACTTGCAATAGCTTCGAAAACAAAAAAGTTTCCATTACATAGACTTGTTTTCATATCGGTCGTTTGTATGGCAGCTATATGATATAGGGGTCCGATCCGGATCAACCTTTTAAAAATCATGTATATCTATGTCAAATGAATTAATGTTGAATTCAGTTGCAATAGCTTGGAAAACAAAAAAGTTTCCCATACATAGACTTGTTTTCTTATCGGTCGTTTGTATGGCAGCTATATGATATAGGGGTCCGATCCGGACCAAACTTTAAAAAATCATGTATGGCTATGTCAAATGAACAAATGTTGAATTCGGTTGCAATAGGTTATAATACAAAAAAATTTTCAATACAAAGACTTGTTTTCATATCGGTCGTTTGTATGGTAGCTATATGATATAATGCTCCGAACCGGACCAAACTTTAAAAACTCATGTATGGCTACGTCAAATGAATAAATGTTGAACTCAGTTGCAATAGCTTGAAAAACAAAAGTTTCCCAAACATAGACTTGTTTTCATATCGGTCGTTTGTATGGAAGCTATATGATATAGGCGTCCGATCCAGACCAAACTATCACAAATCATGTATGGCTACTTTAAATAAATAAATAGACTTGTATTCATATCGGTCGTTTGTATGGTAGCTATATGATAGAGTGCTCCGATCCGGACCAACCTTTCAAAAATCATGTATGGCTATGTCAAATGAATAAATGTTGAATTCAGTTGCAATAGCTTGAAAAACAAAAAAGTTTCCCATACAAAGACTTGTTATCATATCGGTCGTTTGTATGGCAGCTATATGATATAGGGGTCCGATCCGGACCAAACTTTCAAAAATTATGTATGGCTATGTCGAATGAATAAATTTTGAATTCAGTTGCAATAGCTTGGAAAACAAAAAAGTTTCCTATACATAGACTTGTTTTCATATCGGTCGTTTGTATGGTAGCTATATGATATAATACTCCGAACCGGACCAAACTTTAAAAACTCATGTATGGCTACGTCAAATGAATAAATGTTGAATTCAGTTGCAATAGCTTGAAAAACAAAAAAGTTTCCCATACAAAGACTTGTTATCATATCGGTCGTTTGTATGGCAGCTATATGATATAGGCGTCCGATCCGGACCAAACTTTCTAAAATCATGTATATCTATGTCAAATGAATAAATGTTGAATTCAGTTGCAATAGCATCGAAAACAAAAAAGTTTCCATTACAAAGACTTGTTTTCATATCGGTCGTTTGTATGGCAGCTATATGATATAGGGGTCCGATCCGGACCAAACTTTCAAAAATCATGTACGGCTATGTTAAATGAATAAATGTTGAATTCAGTTGCAATAGCTTGGAAAAGAAAAAAGTTTCCCATACATAGACTTGTTTTAAATCGGTCGTTTGTATGGCAGCTATATGATATAGGGGTCCGATCCGGACCAAACTTTCAAAAATCAGGTATGGCTATGTTAAATAAATAAATGTTGAATTCAGTTGCAATAGCATTGAAAACAAAAAAGTTTCCCATACATAGACTTGTTTTCATATCGGTCGTTTGTATGGCAGCTATATGATATAGTGATCCGATCCGGACCAAACTTAAAAAAATAATGTATGGCTATGTTAAATAAATAAATGTTGAATTCAGTTGCAATAGCTTGGATAACAAAAAAGTTTCCCATACATAGACTTGTTTTCATATCGGTCGTTTGTATGGCAGCTATATGTTATAGTAGTCCGATCCGGACCAAACTTAAAAAAATAATGTATGGCTATGTCAAATAAATAAATATTGAATTCAGTTGCAATAGCTTGAAAAACAAAAAAGTTTCCCATACATAGACTTGTTTTCATATCGGTCGTTTGTATGGCAGCTATATGATATAGGGGTCCGATCCGGACCAAACTTTCAAAAATCATGTATGGCTACGTTAACTGAATAAATGTTGAACTCAGTTGCAATAGCTTGAAAAACAAAAAAGTTTCCCAAACATAGACTTGTTTTCATATCGGTCGTTTGTATGGCAGCTATATGATATAGGCGTCCGATCCAAACCAAACTATCACAAATCATGTACGGCTACTTTAAATAAATAAATGTTGAATTCGGTTGCAATAGGTTGGACTACAAAAAAATTTTCAATACAAAGACTTGTATTCATATCGGTCGTTTGTATGGTGGCTATATGATAGAGTGCTCCGATCCGGACCAACCTTTCAAAAATCATGTATGGCTATGTCAAATGAATAAATGTTGAATTCAGTTGCAATAGCTTGAAAAACAAAAAAGTTTCCCATACAAAGACTTGTTATCATATCGGTCGTTTGTATGGCAGCTATATGATATAGGGATCCGATCCGGACTAAACTTTCAAAAATCATGTATGGCTAAGTCGAATGAATAAATTTTGAATTCAGTTGCAATAGCTTGGAAAACAAAAAAGTTTCCTATACATAGACTTGTTTTCATATCGGTCGTTTGTATGGTAGCTATATGATATAATGCTCCGAACCGGACCAAACTTTAAAAACTCATGTATGGCTACGTCAAATGAATAAATGTTGAATTCAGTTGCAATAGCTTGAAAAACAAAAAAGTTTCCCATACAAAGACTTGTTATCATATCGGTCGTTTGTATGGCAGCTATATGATATAGGGATCCGATCCGGACCAAACTTTTAAAAATCATGTATGGCTATGTCGAATGAATAAATTTTGAATTCAGTTGCAATAGCTTGAAAAACAAAAAAGTTTCCCATACAAAGACTTGTTATCATATCGGTCGTTTGTATGGCAGCTATATGATATAGGGATCCGATCCGGACCAAACTTTCAAAAATCATGTATGGCTATGTTAAATAAATAAATGTTGAATTCAGTTGCAATAGCATTGAAAACAAAAAAGTTTCCCATACATAGACTTGTTTTCATATCGGTCGTTTGTATGGCAGCTATATGATATAGTGGTCCGATCCGGACCCAACTTAAAAAAATAATGTATGGCTATGTTAAATAAATAAATGTTGAATTCAGTTGCAATAGCTTGGATAACAAAAAAGTTTCCCATACATAGACTTGTTTTCATATCGGTCGTTTGTATGGCAGCTATATGTTATAGTAGTCCGATCCGGACCAAACTTAAAAAAATTATGTATGGCTATGTCAAATAAATAAATATTGAATTCAGTTGCAATAGCTTGAAAAACAAAAAAGTTTCCCATACATAGACTTGTTTTCAAATCGGTCGTTTGTATGGCAGCTATATGATATAGGGGTCCGATCCGGACCAAACTTTCAAAAATCATGTATGGCTACGTTAACTGAATAAATGTTGAATTCACTTGCAATAGCTTCGAAAACAAAAAGTTTCCATTACATAGACTTGTTTTCATATCGGTCGTTTGTATGGCAGCTATATGATATAGTGGTCCGGTCCGGACCAAAGTTTCACAAATCGTGTATGGCTATGTTAAATAAACAAATGTTGAATTCGGTTACAATAGGTTATAATACAAAAAAGTTTCCCATACAAAGACTAGTTTTCTTATCGGTCGTTTGTATGGCAGCTATATGATATAGGCGTCCGATCCGGACCAAACTTTAAAAACTCATGTATGGCTACGTCAAATGAATAAATTTTGAATTCAGTTGCAATAGTTTGAAAAACAAAAAAGTTTCCCAAACATAGACTTGTTTTCATATCGGTCGTTTGTATGGCAGCTATATGATATAGGGGTCCGATCCGGACCAAACTTTAAAAAATCATGTATGGCTATGTCAAATAAATAAATGTTGAATTCAGTTGCAATAACTTGGAAAACAAAAAAGTTTCCCATACATAGACTTGTTTTCATATCGGTCGTTTGTATGGCAGCTATATGATATAGGGGTCCGATCCGGACCAAACTTTCAAAAATCATGTATGGCTATGTTAAATGAATAAATTTTGAATTCAGTTGCAATAGCTTCGAAAACAAAAAAGTTTCCATTACAAAGACTTGTTTTCATATCGGTCGTTTGTATGGCAGCTATATGATCTAGTGGTCCGATCCGGACGAAACTTTTAACAATCATGTATGACTATGTCGGATACATAAGTGTTGAATTCAGTTGCAATTGCTTGGAGAACAAAAAAGTATTCCATACAAAGACTTGTTTTAATGGCGGTCGTTTGTATGGCAGCTATATGATATAGGGGTCCGATCCAAGCCAAACTTTAAAAAATCATGTATATCTATGTCAAATGAATAAATGTTGAAGTCAGTTGCAATAGCTGGAAAAACAAAAAAGTTTCCCATACATAGACTTGTTTTCATGGCGGTCGTTTGTATGGCAGCTATATGATATAGGTATCCGATCCCGACCAAACTTTCAAAAATCATGTATGGCTATGTTAAATAAATAAATGTTGAATTCAGTTGCATTAGTTTGAAAAACAAAAAAGTTTCCCAAACATAGACTTGTTTTCATATCGGTCGTTTGTATGGCAGCTATATGATATAGGGGTCCGATCCGGACCAAACTTTAAAAAATCATGTATGGCTATGTCAAATAAATAAATGTTGAATTCAGTTGCAATAGCTTGGAAAACAAAAAAGTTTCCCATACATAGACTTGTTTTCATATCGGTCGTTTGTATGGCAGCTATATGATATAGGGGTCCGATCCGGACCAAACTTTCAAAAATCATGTATGGCTATGTTAAATGAATAAATTTTGAATTCAGTTGCAATAGCTTCGAAAACAAAAAAGTTTCCATTACAAAGACTTGTTTTCATATCGGTCGTTTGTATGGCAGCTATATGATATAGGGGTCCGATCCGGACCAAACTTTCAAAAATCATGTACGGCTATGTTAAATGAATAAATGTTGAATTCAGTTGCAATAGCTTGGAAAAGAAAAAGTTTCCCATACATAGACTTGTTTTAAATCGGTCGTTTGTATGGCAGCTATATGATATAGGGGTCCGATCCGGACCAAACTTTCAAAAATCAGGTATGGCTATGTTAAATAAATAAATGTTGAATTCAGTTGCAATAGCATTAAAAACAAAAAAGTTTCCCATACATAGACTTGTTTTCATATCGGTCGTTTGTATGGCAGCTATATGATATAGTGATCCGATCCGGACCAAACTTAAAAAAATAATGTATGGCTATGTTAAATAAATAAATGTTGAATTCAGTTGCAATAGCTTGGATAACAAAAAAGTTTCCCATACATAGACTTGTTTTCATTTCGGTCGTTTGTATGGCAGCTATATGTTATAGTAGTCCGATCCGGACCAAACTTAAAAAAATAATGTATGGCTATGTCAAATAAATAAATATTGAATTCAGTTGCAATAGCTTGAAAAACAAAAAAGTTTCCCATACATAGACTTGTTTTCATATCGGTCGTTTGTATGGCAGCTATATGATATAGGGGTCCGATCCGGACCAAACTTTCAAAAATCATGTATGGCTACGTTAACTGAATAAATGTTGAATTCACTTGCAATAGCTTCGAAAACAAAAAAGTTTCCATTACATAGACTTGTTTTCATATCGGTCGTTTGTATGGCAGCTATATGATATAGGGGTCCGATCCGGACCAAACTTTAAAAAATCATGTATGGCTATGTCAAATGAACAAATGTTGAATTCGGTTGCAATAGGTTATAATACAAAAAAATTTTCAATACAAAGACTTGTTTTCATATCGGTCGTTTGTATGGTAGCTATATGATATAATGCTCCGAACCGGACCAAACTTTAAAAACTCATGTATGGCTACGTCAAATGAATAAATGTTGAACTCAGTTGCAATAGCTTGAAAAACAAAAAAAGTTTCCCAAACATAGACTTGTTTTCATATCGGTCGTTTGTATGGCAGCTATATGATATAGGCGTCCGATCCAGACCAAACTATCACAAATCAAGTACGGCTACTTTAAATAAATAAATGTTGAATTCGGTTGCAATAGGTTGGACTACAAAAAAATTTTCAATACAAAGACTTGTATTCATATCGGTCGTTTGTATGGTGGCTATATGATAGAGTGCTCCGATCCGGACCAACCTTTCAAAAATCATGTATGGCTATGTCAAATGAATAAATTTTGAATTCAGTTGCAATAGCTTGAAAAACAAAAAAGTTTCCCATACAAAGACTTGTTATCATATCGGTCGTTTGTATGGCAGCTATATGATATAGGGATCCGATCCGGACCAAACTTTCAAAAATCATGTATGGCTAAGTCGAATGAATAAATTTTGAATTCAGTTGCAATAGCTTGGAAAACAAAAAAGTTTCCTATACATAGACTTGTTTTCATATCGGTCGTTTGTATGGTAGCTATATGATATAATGCTCCGAACCGGACCAAACTTTAAAAACTCATGTATGGCTACGTCAAATGAATAAATGTTGAATTCAGTTGCAATAGCTTGAAAAACAAAAAAGTTTCCCATACAAAGACTTGTTATCATATCGGTCGTTTGTATGGCAGCTATATGATATAGGGATCCGATCCGGACCAAACTTTCAAAAATCATGTATGGCTATGTTAAATAAATAAATGTTGAATTCAGTTGCAATAGCATTGAAAACAAAAAAGTTTCCCATACATAGACTTGTTTTCATATCGGTCGTTTGTATGGCAGCTATATGATATAGTGGTCCGATCCGGACCCAACTTAAAAAAATAATGTATGGCTATGTTAAATAAATAAATGTTGAATTCAGTTGCAATAGCTTGGATAACAAAAAAGTTTCCCATACATAGACTTGTTTTCATATCGGTCGTTTGTATGGCAGCTATATGTTATAGTAGTCCGATCCGGACCAAACTTAAAAAAATTATGTATGGCTATGTCAAATAAATAAATATTGAATTCAGTTGCAATAGCTTGAAAAACAAAAAAGTTTCCCATACATAGACTTGTTTTCATATCGGTCGTTTGTATGGCAGCTATATGATATAGGGGTCCGATCCGGACCAAACTTTCAAAAATCATGTATGGCTACGTTAACTGAATAAATGTTGAATTCACTTGCAATAGCTTCGAAAACAAAAAAGTTTCCATTACATAGACTTGTTTTCATATCGGTCGTTTGTATGGCAGCTATATGATATAGTGGTCCGGTCCGGACCAAAGTTTCACAAATCGTGTATGGCTATGTTAAATAAACAAATGTTGAATTCGGTTACAATAGGTTATAATACAAAAAAGTTTCCCATACAAAGACTAGTTTTCTTATCGGTCGTTTGTATGGCAGCTATATGATATAGGCGTCCGATCCGGACCAAACTTTAAAAACTCATGTATGGCTACGTCAAATGAATAAATGTTGAACTCAGTTGCAATAGCTTGAAAAACAAAAAAGTTTCCCAAACATAGACTTGTTTTCATATCGGTCGTTTGTATGGCAGCTATATGATATAGGCGTCCGATCCAGACCAAACTATCACAAATCAAGTACGGCTACTTTAAATAAATAAATGTTGAATTCGGTTGCAATAGGTTGGACTACAAAAAAATTTTCAATACAAAGACTTGTATTCATATCGGTCGTTTGTATGGTGGCTATATGATAGAGTGCTCCGATCCGGACCAACCTTTCAAAAATCATGTATGGCTATGTCGAATGAATAAATTTTGAATTCAGTTGCAATAGCTTCGAAAACAAAAAAGTTTCCATTACAAAGACTTGTTTTCATATCGGTCGTTTGTATGGCAGCTATATGATCTAGTGGTCCGATCCGGACGAAACTTTTAACAATCATGTATGACTATGTCGGATACATAAGTGTTGAATTCAGTTGCAATTGCTTGGAGAACAAAAAAGTATTCCATACAAAGACTTGTTTTAATGGCGGTCGTTTGTATGGCAGCTATATGATATAGGGGTCCGATCCAAGCCAAACTTTAAAAAATCATGTATATCTATGTCAAATGAATAAATGTTGAAGTCAGTTGCAATAGCTGGAAAAACAAAAAAGTTTCCCATACATAGACTTGTTTTCATGGCGGTCGTTTGTATGGCAGCTATATGATATAGGTATCCGATCCCGACCAAACTTTTAAAAATCATGTATGGCTATGTTAAATAAATAAATGTTGAATTCAGTTGCAATAGCATTGAAAACAAAAAAGTTTCCCATACATAGACTTGTTTTCATATCGGTCGTTTGTATGGCAGCTATATGATATAGGGGTCCGATCCGGACCCAACTTAAAAAAATAATGTATGGCTATGTTAAATAAATAAATGTTGAATTCAGTTGCAATAGCTTGGATAACAAAAAAGTTTCCCATACATAGACTTGTTTTCATATCGGTCGTTTGTATGGCAGCTATATGTTATAGTAGTCCGATCCGGACCAAACTTAAAAAAATTATGTATGGCTATGTCAAATAAACAAATATTGAATTCAGTTGCAATAGCTTGAAAAACAAAAAAGTTTCCCATACATAGACTTGTTTTCATATCGGTCGTTTGTATGGCAGCTATATGATATAGGGGTCCGATCCGGACCAAACTTTCAAAAATCATGTATGGCTACGTTAACTGAATAAATGTTGAATTCACTTGCAATAGCTTCGAAAACAAAAAAGTTTCCATTACATAGACTTGTTTTCATATCGGTCGTTTGTATGGCAGCTATATGATATAGTGGTCCGGTCCGGACCAAAGTTTCACAAATCGTGTATGGCTATGTTAAATAAACAAATGTTGAATTCGGTTACAATAGGTTATAATACAAAAAAGTTTCCCATACAAAGACTAGTTTTCTTATCGGTCGTTTGTATGGCAGCTATATGATATAGGGGTCCGATCCAAGCCAAACTTTAAAAAATCATGTATATCTATGTCAAATGAATAAATGTTGAAGTCAGGTGCAATAGCTGGAAAAACAAAAAAGTTTCCCATACATAGACTTGTTTTCATGGCGGTCGTTTGTATGGCAGCTATATGATATAGGTATCCGATCCCGACCAAACTTTTAAAAATCATGTATGGCTATGTTAAATAAATAAATGTTGAATTCAGTTGCAATAGCATTGAAAACAAAAAAGTTTCCCATACATAGACTTGTTTTCATATCGGTCGTTTGTATGGCAGCTATATGATATAGGGGTCCGATCCGGACCCAACTTAAAAAAATAATGTATGGCTATGTTAAATAAATAAATATTGAATTCAGTTGCAATAGTTTGAAAAACAAAAAAGTTTCCCAAACATAGACTTGTTTTCATATCGGTCGTTTGTATGGCAGCTATATGATATAGGGGTCCGATCCGGACCAAACTTTAAAAAATCATGTATGGCTATGTCAAATAAATAAATGTTGAATTCAGTTGCAATAGCTTGGAAAACAAAAAAGTTTCCCATACATAGACTTGTTTTCATATCGGTCGTTTGTATGGCAGCTATATGATATAGGGGTCCGATCCGGACCAAACTTTCAAAAAATCATGTATGGCTATGTTAAATGAATAAATTTTGAATTCAGTTGCAATAGCTTGGAAAACAAAAAGTTTCCATTACAAAGACTTGTTTTCATATCGGTCGTTTGTATGGCAGCTATATGATCTAGTGGTCCGATCCGGACGAAACTTTTAACAATCATGTATGACTATGTCGGATACATAAGTGTTGAATTCAGTTGCAATTGCTTGGAGAACAAAAAAGTTTTCCATACAAAGACTTGTTTTCATGGCGGTCGTTTGTATGGCAGCTATATGATATAGGTATCCGATCCCGACCAAACTTTTAAAAATCATGTATGGCTATGTTAAATAAATAAATCTTGAATTCAGTTGCAATAGCTTGGAAAACAAAAAAGTTTCCCATACATAGACTTGTTTTCATGGCGGTCGTTTGTATGGCAGCTATATGATATAGGTATCCGATCCCGACCAAACTTTTAAAAATCATGTATGGCTATGTTAAATAAATAAATCTTGAATTCAGTTGCAATAGCTTGGAAAACAAAAAAGTTTCCCATACATAGACTTGTTTTCATATCGGTCGTTTGTATGGCAGCTATATGATATAGTGGTCCGATCCGGACGAAACTTTAAACAATCATGTACGACTATGTCGGATAAATAAGTGTTGAATTCAGTTGCAATTGCTTAGAGAACAAAAAAGTTTTCCATACAAAGACTTGTTTTCATGGCGGTCGTTTGTATGGCAGCTATATGATATAGAGGTCCGATCCGGACCAAACTTTCAAAAATCATGTATATCTATGTCAAATGAATAAATGTTGAATTCAATTGCAATAACTTGGAAAACAAAAAAGTTTCCCATACATAGACTTGTTTTCATATCGGTCGTTTGTATGGCAGCTATATGATATAGTGGTCCGATCCGGACCACACTTTAAAAATCATGTATGGCTATGTCAGATGAATAAATGTTGAATTCAGTTGCAATAGCTTGAAAAACAAAAAAGTTTCCCATACATAGACTTGTTTTCATATCGGTCGTTTGTATGGCAGCTATATGATATAGCGGTCCGATCCAGACCAAACTTTCAAAAATCATGTATGGCTATGTCAAATGAACAAATGTTGAATTCGGTTACAATAGGTTATAATACAAAAAAAATTTTCAATACAAAGACTTGTTTTCATATCGATCGTTTGTATGGTAGCTATATGATATAATGCTCCGAACCGGACCAAACTTTAAAAACTCATGTATGGCTATGTCAAATGAATAAATGTTGAATTCAGTTGCAATAGCTTGAAAAACAAAAAAGTTTCCCAAACATAGACTTGTTTTCATATCGGTCGTTTGTATGGCAGCTATATGATATAAGCGTCCGATCCAGACCAAACTATCACAAATCATGTATGGCTACTTTAAATAAATAAATGTTGAATTCGGTTGCAATAGGTTGGACTACAAAAAAATGTTCAATACAAAGACTTGTATTCATATCGGTCGTTTGTATGGTAGCTATATGATAGAGTGCTCCGATCCGGACCAACCTTTCAAAAATCATGTATGGCTATGTCAAATGAATAAATGTTGAATTCAGTTGCAATAGCTTAGAAAACAAAAAGTTTCCATTACAAAGACATGTTTTCATATCCGTCGTTTGTATGGCAGCTATATGATATAGTGGTCCGATCCGGACCAAACTTTCAAAAATCATGTATGGCTATGTTAAATAAATAAATGTTGAATTCAGTTGCAATAGCTTGGAAAACAAAAAAGTTTCCCATACATAGACTTGTTTTCATATCGGTCGTTTGTATGGCAGCTATATGATATAGGGGTCCGATCCGGACCAAACTTTCAAAAATCATGTATGGCTATGTTAAATAAATAAATGTTGAATTCAGTTGCAATAGCTTGGAAAACAAAAAAGTTTCCCATACATAGACTTGTTTTCATATCGGTCGTTTGTATGGCAGCTATATGATATAGGGGTCCGATCCGGACCAAACTTTAAACAATCATGTATGACTATGTCGGATAAATAAGTGTTGAATTCAGTTGCAATTGCCTGGAGAACAAAAAAGTTTTCCATACAAAGACTTGTTTTCATGGCGGTCGTTTGTATGGCAGCTATATGATATAGGGGTCCGATCCGGACCAAACTTTAAAAAAGCATGTATATCTATGTCAAATAAATAAATGTTGAATTCAGTTGCAATACCTTGAAAAACAAAAAAGTTTCCCATACAAAGACTTGTTATCATATCGGTTGTTTGTATGGCAGCTATATGATATAGGCGTCCGATCCGGACCAAACTTTTAAACATCATGTCTATCTATGTCAAATGAATAAATGTTAAATTCAGTTGCAATAGCATTGAAAACAAAAATGTTTCCATTACAAAGACTTGTTTTTCATATCGGTCGTTTGTATGGCAGCTATATGATATATGGGTCCGATCCGGACCAAACTTTCAAAAATCATGTATGGCTATGTTAAATAAATAAATGTTGAATTCAGTTGCAATAGCTTGGAAAACAAAAAAGTTTCCCATACATAGACTTGTTTTCATATCGGTCGTTTGTATGGCAGCTATATGATATAGGGGTCCGATCCGGACCAAACTTTCAAAAATCATGTATGGCTATGTTAAATAAATAAATGTTGAATTCAGTTGCAATAGCTTGGAAAACAAAAAAGTTTCCCATACATAGACTTGTTTTCATATCGGTCGTTTGTATGGCAGCTATATGATATAGGGGTCCGATCCGGACCAAACTTTCAAAAATCATGTATGGCTATGTTAAATAAATAATTGTTGAATTCAGTTGCAATAGCTTGGAAAACAAAAAAGTTTCCCATACATAGACTTGTTTTCATATCGGTCGTTTGTATGGCAGCTATATGATATAGTGGTCCGTTCCAGACCAAACTTAAAAAAATCATGTATGGCTATGTCAAATAAATAAATTTTGAATTCAGTTGCAATAGCTTGAAAAACAAAAAAGTTTCCCATACATAGACTTGTTTTCATATCGGTCGTTTGTATGGCAGCTATATGATATAGGGGTCCGATCCGGACCAAACTTTCAAAAATCATGTATGGCTATGTTAAATAAATAAATGTTGAATTCACTTGCAATAGCTTCGAAATCAAAAAAGTTTCCATTACAAAGACTTGTTTTCATATCGGTCGTTTGTATGGCAGCTATATGATATAGGGGTCCGATCCGGACCAAACTTTAAAAAAGCATGTATATCTATGTCAAATAAATAAATGTTGAATTCAGTTGCAATACCTTGAAAAACAAAAAAGTTTCCCATACAAAGACTTGTTATCATATCGGTCGTTTGTATGGCAGCTATATGATATAGGCGTCCGATCCGGACCAAACTTTTAAACATCATGTCTATCTATGTCAAATGAATAAATGTTAAATTCAGTTGCAATAGCATTGAAAACAAAAATGTTTCCATTACAAAGACTTGTTTTCATATCGGTCGTTTGTATGGCAGCTATATGATATATGGGTCCGATCCGGACCAAACTTTCAAAAATCATGTATGGCTATGTTAAATAAATAAATGTTGAATTCAGTTGCAATAGCTTGGAAAACAAAAAGTTTCCCATACATAGACTTGTTTTCATATCGGTCGTTTGTATGGCAGCTATATGATATAGGGGTCCGATCCGGACCAAACTTTCAAAAATCATGTATGGCTATGTTAAATAAATAAATGTTGAATTCAGTTGCAATAGCTTGGAAAACAAAAAAGTTTCCCATACATAGACTTGTTTTCATATCGGTCGTTTGTATGGCAGCTATATGATATAGGGGTCCGATCCGGACCAAACTTTCAAAAATCATGTATGGCTATGTTAAATAAATAATTGTTGAATTCAGTTGCAATAGCTTGGAAAACAAAAAAGTTTCCCATACATAGACTTGTTTTCATATCGGTCGTTTGTATGGCAGCTATATGATATAGTGGTCCGTTCCGGACCAAACTTAAAAAAATCATGTATGGCTATGTCAAATAAATAAATTTTGAATTCAGTTGCAATAGCTTGAAAAACAAAAAAGTTTCCCATACATAGACTTGTTTTCATATCGGTCGTTTGTATGGCAGCTATATGATATAGGGGTCCGATCCGGACCAAACTTTCAAAAATCATGTATGGCTATGTTAAATAAATAATTGTTGAATTCAGTTGCAATAGCTTGGAAAACAAAAAAGTTTCCCATACATAGACTTGTTTTCATATCGGTCGTTTGTATGGCAGCTATATGATATAGTGGTCCGTTCCAGACCAAACTTAAAAAAATCATGTATGGCTATGTCAAATAAATAAATTTTGAATTCAGTTGCAATAGCTTGAAAAACAAAAAAGTTTCCCATACATAGACTTGTTTTCATATCGGTCGTTTGTATGGCAGCTATATGATATAGGGGTCCGATCCGGACCAAACTTTCAAAAATCATGTATGGCTATGTTAAATAAATAAATGTTGAATTCACTTGCAATAGCTTCGAAATCAAAAAAGTTTCCATTACAAAGACTTGTTTTCATATCGGTCGTTTGTATGGCAGCTATATGATATAGGGGTCCGATCCGGACCAAACTTTAAAAAAGCATGTATATCTATGTCAAATAAATAAATGTTGAATTCAGTTGCAATACCTTGAAAAACAAAAAAGTTTCCCATACAAAGACTTGTTATCATATCGGTCGTTTGTATGGCAGCTATATGATATAGGCGTCCGATCCGGACCAAACTTTTAAACATCATGTCTATCTATGTCAAATGAATAAATGTTAAATTCAGTTGCAATAGCATTGAAAACAAAAATGTTTCCATTACAAAGACTTGTTTTCATATCGGTCGTTTGTATGGCAGCTATATGATATATGGGTCCGATCCGGACCAAACTTTCAAAAATCATGTATGGCTATGTTAAATAAATAAATGTTGAATTCAGTTGCAATAGCTTGGAAAACAAAAAAGTTTCCCATACATAGACTTGTTTTCATATCGGTCGTTTGTATGGCAGCTATATGATATAGGGGTCCGATCCGGACCAAACTTTCAAAAATCATGTATGGCTATGTTAAATAAATAAATGTTGAATTCAGTTGCAATAGCTTGGAAAACAAAAAAGTTTCCCATACATAGACTTGTTTTCATATCGGTCGTTTGTATGGCAGCTATATGATATAGGGGTCCGATCCGGACCAAACTTTCAAAAATCATGTATGGCTATGTTAAATAAATAATTGTTGAATTCAGTTGCAATAGCTTGG
The DNA here is from genome assembly GCA_035047645.1 of Drosophila merina. Classification (NCBI taxonomy): domain Eukaryota; kingdom Metazoa; phylum Arthropoda; class Insecta; order Diptera; family Drosophilidae; genus Drosophila; species Drosophila merina. The sequence continues at coordinate 1,755,274 of JAWNPH010000076.1, read as the reverse complement.
AAAACAAAAAAGTTTCCCATACATAGACTTGTTTTCATATCGGTCGTTTGTATGGCAGCTATATGATATAGTGGTCCGTTCCGGACCAAACTTAAAAAATCATGTATGGCTATGTCAAATAAATAAATTTTGAATTCAGTTGCAATAGCTTGAAAAACAAAAAAGTTTCCCATACATAGACTTGTTTTCATATCGGTCGTTTGTATGGCAGCTATATGATATAGGGGTCCGATCCGGACCAAACTTTCAAAAATCATGTATGGCTATGTTAAATAAATAAATGTTGAATTCACTTGCAATAGCTTCGAAATCAAAAAAGTTTCCATTACAAAGACTTGTTTTCATATCGGTCGTTTGTATGGCAGCTATATGATATAGGGGTCCGATCCGGACCAAACTTTTAACAATCATGTATGACTATGTCGGATAAATAAGTGTTCAATTCAGTTGCAATTGCCTGGAGAACAAAAAAGTTTTCCATACAAAGACTTGTTTTCATGGCGGTCGTTTGTATGGCAGCTATATGATATAGGGGTCCGATCCGGACCAAACTTTAAAAAAGCATGTATATCTATGTCAAATAAATAAATGTTGAATTCAGTTGCAATAGCTTGAAAAACAAAAAAGTTTCCCATACAAAGACTTGTTATCATATCGGTCGTTTGTATGGCAGCTATATGATATAGGGGTCCGATCCGGACCAAACTTTAAAAACTCATGTATGGCTACTTTAAATGAATAAATTTTGAATTCAGTTGCAATAGCTTTGAAAACAAAAAAGTTTTCTATACATAGACTTGTTTTCATATCGGTCGCTTGTATGGTAGCTATATGATATAGGGGTCCGATCCGGACCAAACTTTCAAAAATCATGTATGGCTATGTTAAATAAATAAATGTTGAATTCAGTTGCAATAGCTTGGAAAACAAAAAAGTTTCCCATACATAGACTTGTTTTCATATCGGTCGTTTGTATGGCAGCTATATGATATAGGGGTCCGATCCGGACCAAACTTTCAAAAATCATGTATGGCTATGTTAAATAAATAAATGTTGAATTCAGTTGCAATAGCTTGGAAAACAAAAAAGTTTCCCATACATAGACTTGTTTTCATATCGGTCGTTTGTATGGCAGCTATATGATATAGGGGTCCGATCCGGACCAAACTTTCAAAAATCATGTATGGCTATGTTAAATAAATAATTGTTGAATTCAGTTGCAATAGCTTGGAAAACAAAAAAGTTTCCCATACATAGACTTGTTTTCATATCGGTCGTTTGTATGGCAGCTATATGATATAGTGGTCCGTTCCAGACCAAACTTAAAAAAATCATGTATGGCTATGTCAAATAAATAAATTTTGAATTCAGTTGCAATAGCTTGAAAAACAAAAAAGTTTCCCATACATAGACTTGTTTTCATATCGGTCGTTTGTATGGCAGCTATATGATATAGGGGTCCGATCCGGACCAAACTTTCAAAAATTATGTATGGCTATGTTAAATAAATAAATGTTGAATTCACTTGCAATAGCTTCGAAATCAAAAAAGTTTCCATTACAAAGACTTGTTTTCATATCGGTCGTTTGTATGGCAGCTATATGATATAGGGGTCCGATCCGGACCAAACTTTAAAAAAGCATGTATATCTATGTCAAATAAATAAATGTTGAATTCAGTTGCAATACCTTGAAAAACAAAAAAGTTTCCCATACAAAGACTTGTTATCATATCGGTCGTTTGTATGGCAGCTATATGATATAGGCGTCCGATCCGGACCAAACTTTTAAACATCATGTCTATCTATGTCAAATGAATAAATGTTAAATTCAGTTGCAATAGCATTGAAAACAAAAATGTTTCCATTACAAAGACTTGTTTTCATATCGGTCGTTTGTATGGCAGCTATATGATATATGGGTCCGATCCGGACCAAACTTTCAAAAATCATGTATGGCTATGTTAAATAAATAAATGTTGAATTCAGTTGCAATAGCTTGGAAAACAAAAAAGTTTCCCATACATAGACTTGTTTTCATATCGGTCGTTTGTATGGCAGCTATATGATATAGGGGTCCGATCCGGACCAAACTTTCAAAAATCATGTATGGCTATGTTAAATAAATAAATGTTGAATTCAGTTGCAATAGCTTGGAAAACAAAAAAGTTTCCCATACATAGACTTGTTTTCATATCGGTCGTTTGTATGGCAGCTATATGATATAGGGGTCCGATCCGGACCAAACTTTCAAAAATCATGTATGGCTATGTTAAATAAATAATTGTTGAATTCAGTTGCAATAGCTTGGAAAACAAAAAAGTTTCCCATACATAGACTTGTTTTCATATCGGTCGTTTGTATGGCAGCTATATGATATAGTGGTCCGTTCCGGACCAAACTTAAAAAAATCATGTATGGCTATGTCAAATAAATAATTTTTGAATTCAGTTGCAATAGCTTGAAAAACAAAAAAGTTTCCCATACATAGACTTGTTTTCATATCGGTCGTTTGTATGGCAGCTATATGATATAGGGGTCCGATCCGGACCAAACTTTCAAAAATCATGTATGGCTATGTTAAATAAATAAATGTTGAATTCACTTGCAATAGCTTCGAAATCAAAAAGTTTCCATTACAAAGACTTGTTTTCATATCGGTCGTTTGTATGGCAGCTATATGATATAGGGGTCCGATCCGGACCAAACTTTTAACAATCATGTATGACTATGTCGGATAAATAAGTGTTCAATTCAGTTGCAATTGCCTGGAGAACAAAAAAGTTTTCCATACAAAGACTTGTTTTCATGGCGGTCGTTTGTATGGCAGCTATATGATATAGGGGTCCGATCCGGACCAAACTTTAAAAAAGCATGTATATCTATGTCAAATAAATAAATGTTGAATTCAGTTGCAATAGCTTGAAAAACAAAAAAGTTTCCCATACAAAGACTTGTTATCATATCGGTCGTTTGTATGGCAGCTATATGATATAGGGGTCCGATCCGGACCAAACTTTAAAAACTCATGTATGGCTACTTTAAATGAATAAATTTTGAATTCAGTTGCAATAGCTTTGAAAACAAAAAAGTTTTCTATACATAGACTTGTTTTCATATCGGTCGCTTGTATGGTAGCTATATGATATAATGCTCCGAACCGGACCAAACTTTAAAAACTCATGTATGGCTACGTCAAATGAATAAATGTTGAATTCAGTTGCAATAGCTTGAAAAACAAAAAAGTTTCCCATACAAAGACTTGTTATCATATCGGTCGTTTGTATGGCAGCTATATGATATAGGCGTCCGATCCGGACCAAACTTTTAAACATCATGTCTATCTATGTCAAATGAATAAATGTTAAATTCAGTTGCAATAGCATTGAAAACAAAAATGTTTCCATTACAAAGACTTGTTTTCATATCGGTCGTTTGTATGGCAGCTATATGATATATGGGTCCGATCCGGACCAAACTTTCAAAAATCATGTATGGCTATGTTAAATAAATAAATGTTGAATTCAGTTGCAATAGCTTGGAAAACAAAAAAGTTTCCCATACATAGACTTGTTTTCATATCGGTCGTTTGTATGGCAGCTATATGATATAGGGGTCCGATCCGGACCAAACTTTCAAAAATCATGTATGGCTATGTTAAATAAATAAATGTTGAATTCAGTTGCAATAGCTTGGAAAACAAAAAAGTTTCCCATACATAGACTTGTTTTCATATCGGTCGTTTGTATGGCAGCTATATGATATAGGGGTCCGATCCGGACCAAACTTTCAAAAATCATGTATGGCTATGTTAAATAAATAATTGTTGAATTCAGTTGCAATAGCTTGGAAAACAAAAAAGTTTCCCATACATAGACTTGTTTTCATATCGGTCGTTTGTATGGCAGCTATATGATATAGTGGTCCGTTCCGGACCAAACTTAAAAAAATCATGTATGGCTATGTCAAATAAATAAATTTTGAATTCAGTTGCAATAGCTTGAAAAACAAAAAAGTTTCCCATACATAGACTTGTTTTCATATCGGTCGTTTGTATGGCAGCTATATGATATAGGGGTCCGATCCGGACCAAACTTTAAAAACTCATGTATGGCTACTTTAAATGAATAAATTTTGAATTCAGTTGCAATAGCTTTGAAAACAAAAAAGTTTTCTATACATAGACTTGTTTTCATATCGGTCGCTTGTATGGTAGCTATATGATATAATGCTCCGAACCGGACCAAACTTTAAAAACTCATGTATGGCTACGTCAAATGAATAAATGTTGAATTCAGTTGCAATAGCTTGAAAAACAAAAAAGTTTCCCATACAAAGACTTGTTATCATATCGGTCGTTTGTATGGCAGCTATATGATATAGGCGTCCGATCCGGACCAAACTTTTAAACATCATGTCTATCTATGTCAAATGAATAAATGTTAAATTCAGTTGCAATAGCATTGAAAACAAAAATGTTTCCATTACAAAGACTTGTTTTCATATCGGTCGTTTGTATGGCAGCTATATGATATATGGGTCCGATCCGGACCAAACTTTCAAAAATCATGTATGGCTATGTTAAATAAATAAATGTTGAATTCAGTTGCAATAGCTTGGAAAACAAAAAAGTTTCCCATACATAGACTTGTTTTCATATCGGTCGTTTGTATGGCAGCTATATGATATAGGGGTCCGATCCGGACCAAACTTTCAAAAATCATGTATGGCTATGTTAAATAAATAAATGTTGAATTCAGTTGCAATAGCTTGGAAAACAAAAAAGTTTCCCATACATAGACTTGTTTTCATATCGGTCGTTTGTATGGCAGCTATATGATATAGGGGTCCGATCCGGACCAAACTTTTAACAATCATGTATGACTATGTCGGATAAATAAGTGTTGAATTCAGTTGCAATTGCCTGGAGAACAAAAAAGTTTTCCATACAAAGACTTGTTTTCATATCGGTCGTTTGTATGGCAGCTATATGATATAGTGGTCCGTTCCGGACCAAACTTAAAAAAATCATGTATGGCTATGTCAAATAAATAAATTTTGAATTCAGTTGCAATAGCTTGAAAAACAAAAAAGTTTCCCATACATAGACTTGTTATCATATCGGTCGTTTGTATGGCAGCTATATGATATAGGCGTCCGATCCGGACCAAACTTTTAAACATCATGTATATCTATGTCAAATGAATAAATGTTGAATTCAGTTGCAATAGCATCGAAAACAAAAAAGTTTCCATTACAAAGACTTGTTTTCATATCGGTCGTTTGTATGGCAGCTATATGATATAGGGGTCCGATCCGGACCAAACTTTTAACAATCATGTATGACTATGTCGGATAAATAAGTGTTGAATTCAGTTGCAATTGCCTGGAGAACAAAAAGTTTTCCATACAAAGACTTGTTTTCATGGCGGTCGTTTGTATGGCAGCTATATGATATAGGGGTCCGATCCGGACCAAACTTTAAAAACTCATGTATGGCTACGTCAAATGAATAAATGTTGAATTCAGTTGCAATACCTTGAAAAACAAAAAAGTTTCCCATACAAAGACTTGTTATCATATCGGTCGTTTGTATGGCAGCTATGTATATGTATGTCAAATGAATAAATGTTGAATTCAGTTGCAATAGCTTTGAAAACAAAAAAGTTTCCATTACAAAGACTTGTTTTCATTTCGGTCGTTTGTATGGCAGCTATATGATATAGGGGTCCGATCCGGACCAAACTTTCAAAAATCATGTATAGCTATGTTAAATAAATAAATGTTGAATTCAGTTGCAATAGCTTGGAAAACAAAAAAGTTTCCCATACATAGACTTGTTTTCATATCGGTCGTTTGTATGGCAGCTATATGATATAGGGGTCCGATCCGGACCAAACTTTCAAAAATTATGTATGGCTATGTTAAATAAATAAATGTTGAATTCAGTTGCAATAGCTTGGAAAACAAAAAAGTTTCCCATACATAGACTTGTTTTCATATCGGTCGTTTGTAAGGCACCTATATGATATAGTGGTCCGATCCGGACCAAACTTAAAAAAATCATGTATGGCTATGTCAAATGAATAAATGTTGAATTCAGTTGCAATAGCTTGAAAACCAAAAAAGTTTCCCATACATAGATTTGTTTTCATATCGGTCGTTTGTATGGCAGCTATATGATATAGGGGTCCGATCCGGACCAAACTTTCAAAAATCATGTATGGCTATGTTAAATAAATAAATGTTGAATTCACTTGCAATAGCTTCGAAAACAAAAAAGTTTCCATTACAAAGACTTGTTTTCATATCGGTCGTTTGTATGGCAGCTATATGATATAGGGGTCCGATCCGGACCACACTTTTAACAATCATGTATGGCTATGTCGAATAAGTAAGTGTTGAATTCAGTTGCAATAGCTTGGAAAACAAAAAAAGTTTCCCATACAAAGACTTGTTTTCATATCGGTCGTTTGTATGGCAGCTATATGATATAGTGGTCCGGTCCGGACCAAAGTTTCACAAATCATGTATATCTATGTCAAATGGATAAATGTTGAATTCAGTTGCAATAGCTTGAAAAACAAAAAAGTTTCCCATACAAAGACTTGTTATCATATCGGTCGTTTGTATGGCAGCTATATGATATAGGGGTCCGATCCGGACCAAACTTTAAAAACTCATGTATGGCTACTTTAAATGAATAAATTTTGAATTCAGTTGCAATAGCTTCGAAAACAAAAAAGTTTCCTATACATAGACTTGTTTTCATATCGGTCGCTTGTATGGTAGCTATATGATATAATGCTTCGAACCGGACCAAACTTTAAAGACTCATGTATGGCTACGTCAAATGAATAAATGTTAAATTCAGTTGCAATAGCTTGAAAAACAAAAAAGTTTCCTATACATAGACTTGTTATCATATCGGTCGTTTGTATGGCAGCTATATGATATAGGGGTCCGATCCGGACCAAACTTTTAAACATCATGTATATCTATGTCAAATGAATACATGTTGAATTCAGTTGCAATAGCATCGAAAACAAAAAAGTTTCCATTACAAAGACTTGTTTTCATATCGGTCGTTTGTATAGCAGCTATATGATATAGGGGTCCGATCCGGACCAAACTTTCAAAAATCATGTATGGCTATGTGAAATAAATAAATGTTGAATTCCGTTGCAATAGCTTCGAAAACAAAAAAGTTTCCCATACATAGACTTGTTTTCATATTGGTCGTTTGTATGGCAGCTATATGATATAGGGGTCCGATCCGGACCAAACTTTCAAAAATCATGTATGGCTATGTTAAATGAATAAATTTTGAATTCACTTGCAATAGCTTCGAAAACAAAAAAGTTTCCATTACAAAGACTTGTTTTCATATCGGTCGTTTGTATGGCAGCTATATGATATAGGGGTCCGATCCGGACCAAACTTTTAACAATCATGTATGACTATGTCGGATAAATAAGTGTTGAATTCAGTTGCAATTGCTTGGAGAACAAAAAAGTTTTCCTTACAAAGACTTGTTTTCATGGCGGTCGTTTGTATGGCAGCTATATGATATAGGGGTCCGATCCGGACCAAACTTTAAAAAATCATGTATATCTATGTCAAATGAATAAACGTTGAATTCAGTTGCAATAGCTTGAAAAACAAAAAAGTTTCCCATACAAAGACTTGTTATCATATCGGTCGTTTGTATGGCAGCTATATGATATAGGGGTCCGATCCGGACCAAACTTTAAAAACTCATGTATGGCTACTTTAAATGAATAAATTTTGAATTCAGTTGCAATAGCTTCGAAAACAAAAAAGTTTCCTATACATAGACTTGTTTTCAAATCGGTCGCTTGTATGGTAGCTATATGATATAATGCTCCGAACCGGACCAAACTTTAAAAACTCATGTATGGCTACGTCGTATAAATAAATGTTGAATTCAGTTGCAATACCTTGAAAAACAAAAAAGTTTCCCATACAAAGACTTGTTTTCATATCGGTCGTTTGTATGGCAGCTATATGATATAGGCGTCCGATCCGGACCAAACTTTTAAACATCATGTATATCTATGTCATATGAATAAATGTTGAATTCAGTTGCAATAGCATTGAAAACAAAAAGTTTCCATTACAAAGACTTGTTTTCATATCGGTCGTTTGTATGGCAGCTATATGATATATGGGTCCGATCCGGACCAAACTTTCAAAAATCATGTATGGCTATGTTAAATAAATAAATGTTGAATTCAGTTGCAATAGCTTGGAAAACAAAAAAGTTTCCCATACATAGACTTGTTTTCATATCGGTCGTTTGTATGGCAGCTATATGATATAGGGGTCCGATCCGGACCAAACTTTCAAAAATCATGTATGGCTATGTTAAATAAATAAATGTTGAATTCAGTTGCAATAGCTTCGAAAACAAAAAAGTTTCCATTACAAAGACTTGTTTTCATATCGGTCGTTTGTATGGCAGCTATAGTGGTCCGATCCGGACCAAACTTAAAAAAAATCATGTATGGCTATGTCAAATGAAAAAATGTTGAATTCAGTTGCAATAGCTTGAAAAACAAAAAAAGTTTCCCATACATAGACTTGTTTTCATATCGGTCGTTTGTATGGCAGCTATATGATATAGGGGTCCGATCCGGACCAAACTTTCAAAAATCATGTATGGCTATGTTAAATGAATAAATGTTGAATTCACTTGCAATTCACATGTATATCTATGTCAAATGAATAAATGTTGAATTCAGTTGCAATAGCTTCGAAAACAAAAAAGTTTCCATTACAAAGACTTGTTTTCATATCGGTCGTTTGTATGGCAGCTATACGATATAGGGGTCCGATCCGGACCACACTTTTAACAATCATGTATGGCTATGTTGAATAAGTAAGTGTTGAATTCAGTTGCAATTGCTTGGAGAACAAAAAAGTTTTCCTTACAAAGACTTGTTTTCATATCGGTCGTTTGTATGGCAGCTATATGATATAGTGGTCCGGTCCGGACCAAAGTTTCACAAATCGTGTATGGCTATGTTAAATAAACAAATGTTGAATTCGGTTGCAATAGGTTATAATACAAAAAAAATTCCCATACAAAGACTAGTTTTCTTATCGGTCGTTTGTATGGCAGCTATATGATATAGGGGTCCGATCCGGACCAAACTTTCAAAAATCATGTATGACTATGTCGGATAAATAAGTGTTGAATTGAGTTGCAATTGCTTAGAGAACAAAAAAGTTTTCCATACAAAGACTTGTATTAATATCGGTCGTTTGTATGGTAGCTATATGATATAATGCTCCGAACCGGACCAAACTTTAAAAACTCATGTATGGCTACGTCGTATAAATAAATGTTGAATTCAGTTGCAATACCTTGAAAAACAAAAAAGTTTCCCATACAAAGACTTGTTTTCATATCGGTCGTTTGTATGGCAGCTATATGATATAGGCGTCCGATCCGGACCAAACTTTTAAACATCATGTATATCTATGTCATATGAATAAATGTTGAATTCAGTTGCAATAGCATTGAAAACAAAAAAGTTTCCATTACAAAGACTTGTTTTCATATCGGTCGTTTGTATGGCAGCTATATGATATATGGGTCCGATCCGGACCAAACTTTCAAAAATCATGTATGGCTATGTTAAATAAATAAATGTTGAATTCAGTTGCAATAGCTTGGAAAACAAAAAAGTTTCCCATACATAGACTTGTTTTCATATCGGTCGTTTGTATGGCAGCTATATGATATAGGGGTCCGATCCGGACCAAACTTTCAAAAATCATGTATGGCTATGTTAAATAAATAAATGTTGAATTCAGTTGCAATAGCTTCGAAAACAAAAAAGTTTCCATTACAAAGACTTGTTTTCATATCGGTCGTTTGTATGGCAGCTATAGTGGTCCGATCCGGACCAAACTTAAAAAAATCATGTATGGCTATGTCAAATGAAAAAATGTTGAATTCAGTTGCAATAGCTTGAAAAACAAAAAAGTTTCCCATACATAGACTTGTTTTCATATCGGTCGTTTGTATGGCAGCTATATGATATAGGGGTCCGATCCGGACCAAACTTTCAAAAATCATGTATGGCTATGTTAAATGAATAAATGTTGAATTCACTTGCAATTCACATGTATATCTATGTCAAATGAATAAATGTTGAATTCAGTTGCAATAGCTTCGAAAACAAAAAAGTTTCCATTACAAAGACTTGTTTTCATATCGGTCGTTTGTATGGCAGCTATACGATATAGGGGTCCGATCCGGACCACACTTTTAACAATCATGTATGGCTATGTTGAATAAGTAAGTGTTGAATTCAGTTGCAATTGCTTGGAGAACAAAAAAGTTTTCCTTACAAAGACTTGTTTTCATATCGGTCGTTTGTATGGCAGCTATATGATATAGTGGTCCGGTCCGGACCAAAGTTTCACAAATCGTGTATGGCTATGTTAAATAAACAAATGTTGAATTCGGTTGCAATAGGTTATAATACAAAAAAAATTCCCATACAAAGACTAGTTTTCTTATCGGTCGTTTGTATGGCAGCTATATGATATAGGGGTCCGATCCGGACCAAACTTTCAAAAATCATGTATGACTATGTCGGATAAATAAGTGTTGAATTGAGTTGCAATTGCTTAGAGAACAAAAAAGTTTTCCATACAAAGACTTGTATTAATATCGGTCGTTTGTATGGTAGCTATATGATATAATGCTCCGAACCGGACCAAACTTTAAAAACTCATGTATGGCTACGTCAAATGAATAAATGTTGAATTCAGTTGCAATAGCTTGAAAAACAAAAAAGTTTCCCATACAAAGACTTGTTATCATATCGGTCGTTTGTATGGCAGCTATATGATATAGGGGTCCGATCCGGACCAAACTTTAAAAAATCATGTATGGCTATGTCGAATGAATAAATGTTGAATTCAGTTGCAATAGCTTGGAAAACAAAAAAGTTTCCCATACATAGACTTGTTTTCATATCGGTCGTTTGTATGGCAGCTATATGATATAGTGGTCCGATCCGGACCAAACTTTCAAAAATCATGTATGGCTATGTTAAATAAATAAATGTTGAATTCAGTTGCAATAGCTTGGAAAACAAAAAAGTTTCCCATACATAGACTTGTTTTCATATCGGTCGTTTGTATGGCAGCTATATGATATAGTGGTCCGATCCGGACCAAACCTAAAAAAATCATGTATGGCTATGTCAGATGAATAAATGTTGAATTCAGTTGCAATAGCTTGAAAAACAAAAAAGTTTCCCATACATAGACTTGTTTTCATATCGGTCGTTTGTATGGCAGCTATATGATATAGGGGTCCGATCCGGACCAAACTTTCAAAAATCATGTATGGCTATGTTAAATGAATAAATGTTGAATTCACTTGCAATAGCTCCGAAAAAAAAAAGTTTCCATTACAAAGACTTGTTTTCATATCGGTCGTTTGTATGGCAGCTATATGATATAGGGGTCCGATCCGGACCACACTTTTAACAATCATGTATGGCTATGTTGAATAAGTAAGTGTTGAATTCAGTTGCAATAGCTTGGAAAACAAAAAAGTTTCCCATACAAAGACTTGTTTTCATATCGGTCGTTTGTATGGCAGCTATATGATATAGTGGTCCGGTCCGGACCAAAGTTTCACGAATCGTGTATGGCTATGTTAAATAAACAAATGTTGAATTCGGTTGCAATAGGTTATAATACAAAAAAAATTCCCATACAAAGACTAGTTTTCTTATCGGTCGTTTGTATGGCAGCTATATGATATAGGGGTCCGATCCGGACCAAACTTTCAAAAATCATGTATGACTATGTCGGATAAATAAGTGTTGAATTGAGTTGCAATTGCTTAGAGAACAAAAAAGTTTTCCATACAAAGACTTGTATTAATATCGGTCGTTTGTATGGTAGCTATATGATATAATGCTCCGAACCGGACCAAACTTTAAAAACTCATGTATGGCTACGTCAAATGAATAAATATTGAATTCAGTTGCAATAGCTTGAAAAACAAAAAAGTTTCCCATACATAGACTTGTTTTCATATCGGTCGTTTGTATGGCAGCTATATGATATAGGGGTCCGATCCGGACCAAACTTTCAAAAATCATGTATGGCTATGTTAAATGAATAAATGTTGAATTCACTTGCAATAGCTCCGAAAAAAAAAAAGTTTCCATTACAAAGACTTGTTTTCATATCGGTCGTTTGTATGGCAGCTATATGATATAGGGGTCCGATCCGGACCACACTTTTAACAATCATGTATGGCTATGTCGAATAAGTAAGTGTTGAATTCACTTGCAATAGCTCCGAAAAAAAAAAGTTTCCATTACAAAGACTTGTTTTCATATCGGTCGTTTGTATGGCAGCTATATGATATAGGGGTCCGATCCGGACCAAACTTTTAACAATCATGTATGCCTATGTCGGATAAATAAGTGTTGAATTCAGTTGCAATTGCTTGGAGAACAAAAAAGTTTTCCATACAAAGACTTGTTTTCATGGCGGTCGTTTGTATGGCAGCTATATGATATAGTGGTCCGATCCGGACCAAACTTTAAAAAATCATGTATGGCTATGTCAAATGAATAAATGTTGAATTCAGTTGCAATAGCTTGAAAAACAAAAAAGTTTCCCATACAAAGACTTGTTATCATATCGGTCGTTTGTATGGCAGCTATATGATATAGGGGTCCGATCCGGACCAAACTTTAAAAAATCATTTATGGCTATATCGAATGAATAAATGTTGAATTCAGTTGCAATAGCTGGGAAAACAAAAAAGTTTCCTATACATAGACTTGTTTTCATATCGGTCGCTTGTATGGTAGCTATATGATATAATGCTCCGAACCGGACCAAGCTTTAAAAACTCATGTATGGCTACGTCAAATGGATAAATGTTGATTGTTTTCATATCGGTCGTTTGTATGGCAGCTATATGATATATGGGTCCGATCCGGACCAAACTTTCAAAAATCATGTATGGCTATGTTAAATAAATAAATGTTGAATTCAGTTGCAATAGCTTGGAAAACAAAAAAGTTTCCCATACATAGACTTGTTTTCATATCGGTCGTTTGTATGGCAGCTATATGATATAGGCGTCCGATCCGGACCAAACTTTCAAAAATCATGTATGGCTATGTTAAATAAATAAATGTTGAATTCAGTTGCAATAGCTTGGAAAACAAAAAAGTTTCCCATACATAGACTTGTTTTCATATCGGTCGTTTGTAAGGTAGCTATATGATATAGTGGTCCGATCCGGACCAAACTTAAAAAAATCATGTATGGCTATGTCAAATGAATAAATGTTGAATTCAGTTGCAATAGCTTGAAAAACAAAAAAGTTTCCCATACATAGACTTGTTTTCATATCGGCCGTTTGTATGGCAGCTATATGATATAGGAGTCCGATCCGGACCAAACTCTCAAAAATCATGTATGGCTATGTTAAATGAATAAATGTTGAATTCACTTGCAATAGCTTTGAAAACAAAAAAGTTTCCATTACAAAGACTTGTTTTCATATCGGACGTTTGTATGGCAGCTATATGATATAGGGGTCCGATCCGAACGAAACTTTTAACAATCATGTGTGACTATGTCGGATAAATAAGTGTTGAATTCAGTTGCAATTGCTTGGAGAACAAAAAAGTTTTCCATACAAAGACTTGTTTTCTTGGCGGTCGTTTGTATGGCAGCTATATGATATAGGGGTTCCGATCCGGACCAAACTTTAAAAAATCATGTATATCTATGTCAAATGAATTAATGTTGAATTCAGTTGCAATAGCTTGGAAAACAAAAAAGTTTCCCATACATAGACTTGTTTTAAATCGGTCGTTTGTATGGCAGCTATATGATATAGGGGTCCGATCCGGACCAAACTTTCAAAAATCATGTATGGCTATGTCAAATGAACAAATGTTGAATTCGGTTGCAATAGGTTATAATACAAAAAATTTTCAATACAAAGACTTGTTTTCATATCGGTCGTTTGTATGGTAGCTATATGATATAATGCTCCGAACCGGACCAAACTTTAAAAACTCATGTATGGCTACGTCAAATGAATAAATGTTGAATTCAGTTGCAATAGCTTGAAAAACAAAAAAGTTTCCCAAACATAGACTTGTTTTCATATCGGTCGTTTGTATGGCAGCTATATGATATAGGCGTCCGATCCAGACCAAACTATCACAAATCATGTACGGCTACTTTAAATAAATAAATGTTGAATTCGGTTGCAATAGGTTGGACTACAAAAAAATTTTCAATACAAAGACTTGTATTCATATCGGTCGTTTGTATGGTAGCTATATGATAGAGTGCTCCGATCCGGACCAACCTTTCAAAAATCATGTATGGCTATGTCAAATGAATAAATGTTGAATTCAGTTGCAATAGCTTGAAAAACAAAAAAGTTTCCCATACAAAGACTTGTTATCATATCGGTCGTTTGTATGGCAGCTATATGATATAGTGGTCCGATCCGGACCAAACTTTCAAAAATCATGTATGACTATGTCGGATAAATAAGTGTTGAATTGAGTTGCAATTGCTTAGAGAACAAAAAAGTTTTCCATACAAAGACTTGTATTAATATCGGTCGTTTGTATGGTAGCTATATGATATAATGCTCCGAACCGGACCAAACTTTAAAAACTCATGTATGGCTACGTCAAATGAATAAATATTGAATTCAGTTGCAATAGCTTGAAAAACAAAAAAGTTTCCCATACATAGACTTGTTTTCATATCGGTCGTTTGTATGGCAGCTATATGATATAGGGGTCCGATCCGACCAAACTTTCAAAAATCATGTATGGCTATGTTAAATGAATAAATGTTGAATTCACTTGCAATAGCTCCGAAAAAAAAAAAGTTTCCATTACAAAGACTTGTTTTCATATCGGTCGTTTGTATGGCAGCTATATGATATAGGGGTCCGATCCGGACCACACTTTTAACAATCATGTATGGCTATGTTGAATAAGTAAGTGTTGAATTCACTTGCAATAGCTCCGAAAAAAAAAAGTTTCCATTACAAAGACTTGTTTTCATATCGGTCGTTTGTATGGCAGCTATATGATATAGGGGTCCGATCCGGACCAAACTTTTAACAATCATGTATGCCTATGTCGGATAAATAAGTGTTGAATTCAGTTGCAATTGCTTGGAGAACAAAAAAGTTTTCCATACAAAGACTTGTTTTCATGGCGGTCGTTTGTATGGCAGCTATATGATATAGTGGTCCGATCCGGACCAAACTTTAAAAAATCATGTATGGCTATGTCAAATGAATAAATGTTGAATTCAGTTGCAATAGCTTGAAAAACAAAAAAGTTTCCCATACAAAGACTTGTTATCATATCGGTCGTTTGTATGGCAGCTATATGATATAGGGGTCCGATCCGGACCAAACTTTAAAAAATCATTTATGGCTATATCGAATGAATAAATGTTGAATTCAGTTGCAATAGCTGGGAAAACAAAAAAGTTTCCTATACATAGACTTGTTTTCATATCGGTCGCTTGTATGGTAGCTATATGATATAATGCTCCGAACCGGACCAAGCTTTAAAAACTCATGTATGGCTACGTCAAATGGATAAATGTTGATTGTTTTCATATCGGTCGTTTGTATGGCAGCTATATGATATATGGGTCCGATCCGGACCAAACTTTCAAAAATCATGTATGGCTATGTTAAATAAATAAATGTTGAATTCAGTTGCAATAGCTTGGAAAACAAAAAAGTTTCCCATACATAGACTTGTTTTCATATCGGTCGTTTGTATGGCAGCTATATGATATAGGCGTCCGATCCGGACCAAACTTTCAAAAATCATGTATGGCTATGTTAAATAAATAAATGTTGAATTCAGTTGCAATAGCTTGGAAAACAAAAAAAGTTTCCCATACATAGACTTGTTTTCATATCGGTCGTTTGTAAGGTAGCTATATGATATAGTGGTCCGATCCGGACCAAACTTAAAAAAATCATGTATGGCTATGTCAAATGAATAAATGTTGAATTCAGTTGCAATAGCTTGAAAAACAAAAAAGTTTCCCATACATAGACTTGTTTTCATATCGGCCGTTTGTATGGCAGCTATATGATATAGGAGTCCGATCCGGACCAAACTCTCAAAAATCATGTATGGCTATGTTAAATGAATAAATGTTGAATTCACTTGCAATAGCTTTGAAAACAAAAAAGTTTCCATTACAAAGACTTGTTTTCATATCGGACGTTTGTATGGCAGCTATATGATATAGGGGTCCGATCCGAACGAAACTTTTAACAATCATGTGTGACTATGTCGGATAAATAAGTGTTGAATTCAGTTGCAATTGCTTGGAGAACAAAAAAGTTTTCCATACAAAGACTTGTTTTCTTGGCGGTCGTTTGTATGGCAGCTATATGATATAGGGGTTCCGATCCGGACCAAACTTTAAAAAATCATGTATATCTATGTCAAATGAATTAATGTTGAATTCAGTTGCAATAGCTTGGAAAACAAAAAAGTTTCCCATACATAGACTTGTTTTAAATCGGTCGTTTGTATGGCAGCTATATGATATAGGGGTCCGATCCGGACCAAACTTTCAAAAATCATGTATGGCTATGTCAAATGAACAAATGTTGAATTCGGTTGCAATAGGTTATAATACAAAAAAATTTTCAATACAAAGACTTGTTTTCATATCGGTCGTTTGTATGGTAGCTATATGATATAATGCTCCGAACCGGACCAAACTTTAAAAACTCATGTATGGCTACGTCAAATGAATAAATGTTGAATTCAGTTGCAATAGCTTGAAAAACAAAAAAGTTTCCCAAACATAGACTTGTTTTCATATCGGTCGTTTGTATGGCAGCTATATGATATAGGCGTCCGATCCAGACCAAACTATCACAAATCATGTACGGCTACTTTAAATAAATAAATGTTGAATTCGGTTGCAATAGGTTGGACTACAAAAAAATTTTCAATACAAAGACTTGTATTCATATCGGTCGTTTGTATGGTAGCTATATGATAGAGTGCTCCGATCCGGACCAACCTTTCAAAAATCATGTATGGCTATGTCAAATGAATAAATGTTGAATTCAGTTGCAATAGCTTGAAAAACAAAAAAGTTTCCCATACAAAGACTTGTTATCATATCGGTCGTTTGTATGGCAGCTATATGATATAGTGGTCCGATCCGGACCAAACTTTCAAAAATCATGTATGGCTATGTCGAATGAATAAATTTTGAATTCAGTTGCAATAGCTTGGAAAACAAAAAAGTTTCCTATACATAGACTTGTTTTCATATCGGTCGTTTGTATGGTAGCTATATGATATAATGCTCCGAACCGGACCAAACTTTAAAAACTCATGTATAGCTACGTCAAATGAATAAATGTTGAATTCAGTTGCAATAGCTTGAAAAACAAAAAAGTTTCCATTACAAAGACTTGTTTTCATATCGGTCGTTTGTATGGCAGCTATATGATATAGGGGTCCGATCCGGACCAAACTTTCAAAAATCATGTATGGCTATGTTAGATAAATAAATGTTGAATTCAACTGCAATAGCTTGGAAAAGAAAAAAGTTTCCTATACATAGACTTGTTTTAAATCGGTCGTTTGTATGGCAGCTATATGATATAGGGGTCCGATCCGGACCAAACTTTCAAAAATCATGTATGGGTATGTCAAATGAACAAATGTTGAATTCGGTTGCAATAGGTTATAATACAAAAAAATTTTCAATACAAAGACTTGTTTTCATATCGGTCGTTTGTATGGTAGCTATATGATATAATGCTCCGAACCGGACCAAACTTTAAAAACTCATGTATGGCTACGTCAAATGAATAAATGTTGAATTCAGTTGCAATAGCTTGAAAAACAAAAAAGTTTCCCAAACATAGACTTGTTTTCATATCGGTCGTTTGTATGGCAGCTATATGATATAGGCGTCCGATCCAGACCAAACTATCACAAATCATGTACGGCTACTTTAAATAAATAAATGTTGAATTCGGTTGCAATAGGTTGGACTACAAAAAAATTTTCAATACAAAGACTTGTATTCATATCGGTCGTTTGTATGGTAGCTATATGATAGAGTGCTCCGATCCGGACCAACCTTTCAAAAATCATGTATGGCTATGTCAAATGAATAAATGTTGAATTCAGTTGCAATAGCTTGAAAAACAAAAAAGTTTCCCATACAAAGACTTGTTATCATATCGGTCGTTTGTATGGCAGCTATATGATATAGGGGTCCGATCCGGACCAAACTTTCAAAAATCATGTATGGCTATGTCGAATGAATAAATTTTGAATTCAGTTGCAATAGCTTGGAAAACAAAAAAGTTTCCTATACATAGACTTGTTTTCATATCGGTCGTTTGTATGGTAGCTATATGATATAATGCTCCGAACCGGACCAAACTTTAAAAACTCATGTATAGCTACGTCAAATGAATAAATGTTGAATTCAGTTGCAATAGCTTGAAAAACAAAAAAGTTTCCCATACAAAGACTTGTTATCATATCGGTCGTTTGTATGGCAGCTATATGATATAGGCGTCCGATCCGGACCAAACTTTCTAAAATCATGTATATCTATGTCAAATGAATAAATGTTGAATTCAGTTGCAATAGCATCGAAAACAAAAAAGTTTCCCATACAAAGACTTGTTTTCATATCGGTCGTTTGTATGGCAGCTATATGATATAGGGGTCCGATCCGGACCAAACTTTCAAAAATCATGTATGGCTATGTTAAATAAATAAATGTTGAATTCAGTTGCAATAGCTTGGATAACAAAAAAGTTTCCCATACATAGACTTGTTTTCATATCGGTCGTTTGTATGGCAGCTATATGTTATAGTGGTCCGATCCGGACCAAACTCTCAAAAATCATGTATGGCTATGTCAAATGAATAAATGTTGAATTCAGTTGCAATAGCTTGAAAAACAAAAAAGTTTCCCATACATAGACTTGTTTTCATATCGGTCGTTTGTATGGCAGCTATATGATATAGGCGTCCGATCCGGACCAAACTTTCAAAAATCATGTATGGCAACGTTAACTGAATAAATGTTGAATTCACTTGCAATAGCTTCGAAAACAAAAAAGTTTCCATTACAAAGACTTGTTTTCATATCGGTCGTTTGTATGGCAGCTATAAGATATAGGGGTCCGATCCGGACCAAACTTTCAAAAATCATGTATGGCTATGTTAGATAAATAAATGTTGAATTCAGTTGCAATAGCTTGGAAAAGAAAAAAGTTTCCCATACATAGACTTGTTTTAAATAGGTCGTTTGTATGGCAGCTATATGATATAGGGGTCCGATCCGGACCAAACTTTCAAAAATCATGTATGGCTATGTTAAATAAACAAATGTTGAATTCAGTTGCAATAGCTTGGATAACAAAAAAGTTTCCCATACATAGACTTGTTTTCATATCGGTCGTTTGTATGGCAGCTATATGATATAGTGGTCCGATCTGGACCAAACTTAAAAAAATAATGTATGGCTATGTTAAATAAATAAATGTTGAATTCAGTTGCAATAGCTTGAAAAACAAAAAAGTTTCCCATACATAGACTTGTTTTCATATCGGTCGTTTGTATGGCAGCTATATGAGTTAGGGGTCCGATCCGGACCAAACTTTCAAAAATCATGTATGGCTACGTTAACTGAATAAATGTTGAATTCACTTGCAATAGCTTCGAAAACAAAAAAGTTTCCATTACATAGACTTGTTTTCATATCGGTCGTTTGTATGGCAGCTATATGATATAGGGATCCGATCCGGACCAAACTTTCAAAAATCATGTATAGCTATGTTAAATAAATAAATGTTGAATTCAGTTGCAATAGCTTGGAAAACAAAAAAGTTTCCCATACATAGACTTGTTTTCATATCGGTCGTTTGTAAGGCAGCTATATGATATAGGGGTCCGATCCGGACCAAACTTTAAAAAATCATGTATGGCTATGTCAAATGAACAAATGTTGAATTCGGTTGCAATAGGTTATAATACAAAAAAATGTTCAATACAAAGACTTGTTTTCATATCGGTCGTTTGTATGGTAGCTATATGCTATAATGCTCCGAACCGGACCAAACTTTAAAAACTCATGTATGGCTACGTCAAATGAATAAATGTTGAATTCAGTTGCAATAGCTTGAAAAACAAAAAAGTTTCCCAAACATAGACTTGTTTTCATATCGGTCGTTTGTATGGCAGCTATATGATATAGGCGTCCGATCCAGACCAAACTATCACAAATCATGTACGGCTACTTTAAATAAATAAATGTTGAATTCGGTTGCAATAGGTTGGACCACAAAAAAATTTTCAATAAAAAGACTTGTATTCATATCGGTCGTTTGTATGGTAGCTATATGATAGAGTGCTCCGATCCGGACCAACCTTTCAAAAATCATGTATGGCTATGTCAAATGAATAAATGTTGAATTCAGTTGCAATAGCTTGAAAAACAAAAAAGTTTCCCATACAAAGACTTGTTATCATATCGGTCGTTTGTATGGCAGCTATATGATATAGGGGTCCGATCCGGACCAAACTTTCAAAAATCATGTATGGCTATGTCGAATGAATAAATTTTGAATTCAGTTGCAATAGCTTGGAAAACAAATAAGTTTCCTATACATAGACTTGTTTTCATATCGGTCGTTTGTATGGTAGCTATATGATATAATGCTCCGAACCGGACCAAACTTTAAAAACTCATGTAGGGCTACGTCAAATGAATAAATGTTGAATTCAGTTGCAATAGCTTGAAAAACAAAAAAGTTTCCCAAACATAGACTTGTTTTCATATCGGTCGTTTGTATGGCAGCTATATGATATAGGCGTCCGATCCAGACCAAACTATCACAAATCATGTACGGCTACTTTAAATAAATAAATGTTGAATTCGGTTGCAATAGGTTGGACCACAAAAAAATTTTCAATAAAAAGACTTGTATTCATATCGGTCGTTTGTATGGTAGCTATATGATAGAGTGCTCCGATCCGGACCAACCTTTCAAAAATCATGTATGGCTATGTCAAATGAATAAATGTTGAATTCAGTTGCAATAGCTTGAAAAACAAAAAAGTTTCCCAAACATAGACTTGTTTTCATATCGGTCGTTTGTATGGCAGCTATATGATATAGGCGTCCGATCCAGACCAAACTATCACAAATCATGTACGGCTACTTTAAATAAATAAATGTTGAATTCGGTTGCAATAGGTTGGACTACAAAAAAATTTTCAATACAAAGACTTGTATTCATATCGGTCGTTTGTATGGTAGCTATATGATAGAGTGCTCCGATCCGGACCAACCTTTCAAAAATCATGTATGGCTATGTCAAATGAATAAATGTTGAATTCAGTTGCAATAGCTTGAAAAACAAAAAAGTTTCCCAAACATAGACTTGTTTTCATATCGGTCGTTTGTATGGCAGCTATATGATATAGGCGTCCGATCCAGACCAAACTATCACAAATCATGTACGGCTACTTTAAATAAATAAATGTTGAATTCGGTTGCAATAGGTTGGACTACAAAAAAATTTTCAATACAAAGACTTGTATTCATATCGGTCGTTTGTATGGTAGCTATATGATAGAGTGCTCCGATCCGGACCAACCTTTCAAAAATCATGTATGGCTATGTCAAATGAATAAATGTTGAATTCAGTTGCAATAGCTTGAAAAAACAAAAAAGTTTCCCATACAAAGACTTGTTATCATATCGGTCGTTTGTATGGCAGCTATATGATATAGGGGTCCGATCCGGACCAAACTTTAAAAAATCATGAAGGGCTATGTCAAATGAACAAATGTTGAATTCGGTTGCAATAGGTTATAATACAAAAAAATGTTCAATACAAAGACTTGTTTTCATATCGGTCGTTTGTATGGTAGCTATATGCTATAATGCTCCGAACCGGACCAAACTTTAAAAACTCATGTATGGCTACGTCAAATGAATAAATGTTGAATTCAGTTGCAATAGCTTGAAAAACAAAAAAGTTTCCCAAACATAGACTTGTTTTCATATCGGTCGTTTGTATGGCAGCTATATGATATAGGCGTCCGATCCAGACCAAACTATCACAAATCATGTACGGCTACTTTAAATAAATAAATGTTGAATTCGGTTGCAATAGGTTGGACCACAAACAAATTTTCAATAAAAAGACTTGTATTCATATCGGTCGTTTGTATGGTAGCTATATGATAGAGTGCTCCGATCCGGACCAACCTTTCAAAAATCATGTATGGCTATGTCAAATGAATAAATGTTGAATTCAGTTGCAATAGCTTGAAAAACAAAAAAGTTTCCCATACAAAGACTTGTTATCATATCGGTCGTTTGTATGGCAGCTATATGATATAGGGGTCCGATCCGGACCAAACTTTCAAAAATCATGTATGGCTATGTCGAATGAATAAATTTTGAATTCAGTTGCAATAGCTTGGAAAACAAATAAGTTTCCTATACATAGACTTGTTTTCATATCGGTCGTTTGTATGGTAGCTATATGATATAATGCTCCGAACCGGACCAAACTTTAAAAACTCATGTAGGGCTACGTCAAATGAATAAATGTTGAATTCAGTTGCAATAGCTTGAAAAACAAAAAGTTTCCCAAACATAGACTTGTTTTCATATCGGTCGTTTGTATGGCAGCTATATGATATAGGCGTCCGATCCAGACCAAACTATCACAAATCATGTACGGCTACTTTAAATAAATAAATGTTGAATTCGGTTGCAATAGGTTGGACCACAAAAAAATTTTCAATAAAAAGACTTGTATTCATATCGGTCGTTTGTATGGTAGCTATATGATAGAGTGCTCCGATCCGGACCAACCTTTCAAAAATCATGTATGGCTATGTCAAATGAATAAATGTTGAATTCAGTTGCAATAGCTTGAAAAACAAAAAAGTTTCCCAAACATAGACTTGTTTTCATATCGGTCGTTTGTATGGCAGCTATATGATATAGGCGTCCGATCCAGACCAAACTATCACAAATCATGTACGGCTACTTTAAATAAATAAATGTTGAATTCGGTTGCAATAGGTTGGACTACAAAAAAATTTTCAATACAAAGACTTGTATTCATATCGGTCGTTTGTATGGTAGCTATATGATAGAGTGCTCCGATCCGGACCAACCTTTCAAAAATCATGTATGGCTATGTCAAATGAATAAATGTTGAATTCAGTTGCAATAGCTTGAAAAACAAAAAAGTTTCCCAAACATAGACTTGTTTTCATATCGGTCGTTTGTATGGCAGCTATATGATATAGGCGTCCGATCCAGACCAAACTATCACAAATCATGTACGGCTACTTTAAATAAATAAATGTTGAATTCGGTTGCAATAGGTTGGACTACAAAAAAATTTTCAATACAAAGACTTGTATTCATATCGGTCGTTTGTATGGTAGCTATATGATAGAGTGCTCCGATCCGGACCAACCTTTCAAAAATCATGTATGGCTATGTCAAATGAATAAATGTTGAATTCAGTTGCAATAGCTTGAAAAACAAAAAAGTTTCCCATACAAAGACTTGTTATCATATCGGTCGTTTGTATGGCAGCTATATGATATAGGGGTCCGATCCGGACCAAACTTTAAAAAATCATGAAGGGCTATGTCAAATGAACAAATGTTGAATTCGGTTGCAATAGGTTATAATACAAAAAAATGTTCAATACAAAGACTTGTTTTCATATCGGTCGTTTGTATGGTAGCTATATGCTATAATGCTCCGAACCGGACCAAACTTTAAAAACTCATGTATGGCTACGTCAAATGAATAAATGTTGAATTCAGTTGCAATAGCTTGAAAAACAAAAAAGTTTCCCAAACATAGACTTGTTTTCATATCGGTCGTTTGTATGGCAGCTATATGATATAGGCGTCCGATCCAGACCAAACTATCACAAATCATGTACGGCTACTTTAAATAAATAAATGTTGAATTCGGTTGCAATAGGTTGGACCACAAAAAAATTTTCAATAAAAAGACTTGTATTCATATCGGTCGTTTGTATGGTAGCTATATGATAGAGTGCTCCGATCCGGACCAACCTTTCAAAAATCATGTATGGCTATGTCAAATGAATAAATGTTGAATTCAGTTGCAATAGCTTGAAAAACAAAAAAGTTTCCCATACAAAGACTTGTTATCATATCGGTCGTTTGTATGGCAGCTATATGATATAGGGGTCCGATCCGGACCAAACTTTCAAAAATCATGTATGGCTATGTCGAATGAATAAATTTTGAATTCAGTTGCAATAGCTTGGAAAACAAATAAGTTTCCTATACATAGACTTGTTTTCATATCGGTCGTTTGTATGGTAGCTATATGATATAATGCTCCGAACCGGACCAAACTTTAAAAACTCATGTAGGGCTACGTCAAATGAATAAATGTTGAATTCAGTTGCAATAGCTTGAAAAACAAAAAGTTTCCCAAACATAGACTTGTTTTCATATCGGTCGTTTGTATGGCAGCTATATGATATAGGCGTCCGATCCAGACCAAACTATCACAAATCATGTACGGCTACTTTAAATAAATAAATGTTGAATTCGGTTGCAATAGGTTGGACTACAAAAAAATTTTCAATACAAAGACTTGTATTCATATCGGTCGTTTGTATGGTAGCTATATGATAGAGTGCTCCGATCCGGACCAACCTTTCAAAAATCATGTATGGCTATGTCAAATGAATAAATGTTGAATTCAGTTGCAATAGCTTGAAAAACAAAAAAGTTTCCCATACAAAGACTTGTTATCATATCGGTCGTTTGTATGGCAGCTATATGATATAGGGGTCCGATCCGGACCAAACTTTCAAAAATCATGTATGGCTATGTCGAATGAATAAATTTTGAATTCAGTTGCAATAGCTTGGAAAACAAAAAAGTTTCCTATACATAGACTTGTTTTCATATCGGTCGTTTGTATGGTAGCTATATGATATAATGCTCCGAACCGGACCAAACTTTAAAAACTCATGTATAGCTACGTCAAATGAATAAATGTTGAATTTAGTTGCAATAGCTTGAAAAACAAAAAAGTTTCCCATACAAAGACTTGTTATCATATCGGTCGTTTGTATGGCAGCTATATGATATAGGCGTCCGATCCGGACCAAACTTTCTAAAATCATGTATATCTATGTCAAATGAATAAATGTTGAATTCAGTTGCAATAGCATCGAAAACAAAAAAGTTTCCATTACAAAGACTTGTTTTCATATCGGTCGTTTGTATGGCAGCTATATGATATAGGGGTCCGATCCGGACCAAACTTTCAAAAATCATGTATGGCTATGTTAAATAAATAAATGTTGAATTCAGTTGCAATAGCTTGGAAAAGAAAAAAGTTTCCCATACATAGACTTGTTTTAAATCGGTCGTTTGTATGGCAGCTATATGATATAGGGGTCCGATCCGGACCAAACTTTCAAAAATCAGGTATGGCTATGTTAAATAAATAAATGTTGAATTCAGTTGCAATAGCATTGAAAACAAAAAAGTTTCCCATACATAGACTTGTTTTCATATCGGTCGTTTGTATGGCAGCTATATGATATAGTGGTCCGATCCGGACCAAACTTAAAAAAATAATGTATGGCTATGTTAAATAAATAAATGTTGAATTCAGTTGCAATAGCTTGGATAACAAAAAAGTTTCCCATACATAGACTTGTTTTCATATCGGTCGTTTGTAAGGCAGCTATATGATATAGGGGTCCGATCCGGACCAAACTTTAAAAAATCATGTATGGCTATGTCAAATGAACAAATGTTGAATTCGGTTGCAATAGGTTATAATACAAAAAAATTTTCAATACAAAGACTTGTTTTCATATCGGTCGTTTGTATGGTAGCTATATGATATAATGCTCCGAACCGGACCAAACTTTAAAAACTCATGTATGGCTACGTCAAATGAATAAATGTTGAATTCAGTTGCAATAGCTTGAAAAATAAAAAAGTTTCCCAAACATAGACTTGTTTTCATATCGGTCGTTTGTATGGCAGCTATATGATATAGGCGTCCGATCCAGACCAAACTATCACAAATCATGTACGGCTACTTTAAATAAATAAATGTTGAATTCGGTTGCAATAGGTTGGACTACAAAAAAATTTTCAATACAAAGACTTGTATTCATATCGGTCGTTTGTATGGTAGCTATATGATAGAGTGCTCCGATCCGGACCAACCTTTCAAAAATCATGTATGGCTATGTCAAATGAATAAATGTTGAATTCAGTTGCAATAGCTTGAAAAACAAAAAAGTTTCCCATACAAAGACTTGTTATCATATCGGTCGTTTGTATGGCAGCTATATGATATAGGGGTCCGATCCGGACCAAACTTTCAAAAATCATGTATGGCTATGTCGAATGAATAAATTTTGAATTCAGTTGCAATAGCTTGGAAAACAAATAAGTTTCCTATACATAGACTTGTTTTCATATCGGTCGTTTGTATGGTAGCTATATGATATAATGCTCCGAACCGGACCAAACTTTAAAAACTCATGTAGGGCTACGTCAAATGAATAAATGTTGAATTCAGTTGCAATAGCTTGAAAAACAAAAAAGTTTCCCAAACATAGACTTGTTTTCATATCGGTCGTTTGTATGGCAGCTATATGATATAGGCGTCCGATCCAGACCAAACTATCACAAATCATGTACGGCTACTTTAAATAAATAAATGTTGAATTCGGTTGCAATAGGTTGGACTACAAAAAAATTTTCAATACAAAGACTTGTATTCATATCGGTCGTTTGTATGGTAGCTATATGATAGAGTGCTCCGATCCGGACCAACCTTTTAAAAATCATGTATGGCTATGTCAAATGAATAAATGTTGAATTCAGTTGCAATAGCTTGAAAAACAAAAAAGTTTCCCATACAAAGACTTGTTATCATATCGGTCGTTTGTATGGCAGCTATATGATATAGGGGTCCGATCCGGACCAAACTTTCAAAAATCATGTATGGCTATGTCGAATGAATAAATTTTGAATTCAGTTGCAATAGCTTGGAAAACAAAAAAGTTTCCTATACATAGACTTGTTTTCATATCGGTCGTTTGTATGGTAGCTATATGATATAATGCTCCGAACCGGACCAAACTTTAAAAACTCATGTATAGCTACGTCAAATGAATAAATGTTGAATTTAGTTGCAATAGCTTGAAAAACAAAAAAGTTTCCCATACAAAGACTTGTTATCATATCGGTCGTTTGTATGGCAGCTATATGATATAGGCGTCCGATCCGGACCAAACTTTCTAAAATCATGTATATCTATGTCAAATGAATAAATGTTGAATTCAGTTGCAATAGCATCGAAAACAAAAAAGTTTCCATTACAAAGACTTGTTTTCATATCGGTCGTTTGTATGGCAGCTATATGATATAGGGGTCCGATCCGGACCAAACTTTCAAAAATCATGTATGGCTATGTTAAATAAATAAATGTTGAATTCAGTTGCAATAGCTTGGAAAAGAAAAAGTTTCCCATACATAGACTTGTTTTAAATCGGTCGTTTGTATGGCAGCTATATGATATAGGGGTCCGATCCGGACCAAACTTTCAAAAATCAGGTATGGCTATGTTAAATAAATAAATGTTGAATTCAGTTGCAATAGCATTGAAAACAAAAAAGTTTCCCATACATAGACTTGTTTTCATATCGGTCGTTTGTATGGCAGCTATATGATATAGTGGTCCGATCCGGACCAAACTTAAAAAAATAATGTATGGCTATGTTAAATAAATAAATGTTGAATTCAGTTGCAATAGCTTGGATAACAAAAAAGTTTCCCATACATAGACTTGTTTTCATATCGGTCGTTTGTAAGGCAGCTATATGATATAGGGGTCCGATCCGGACCAAACTTTAAAAAATCATGTATGGCTATGTCAAATGAACAAATGTTGAATTCGGTTGCAATAGGTTATAATACAAAAAAATTTTCAATACAAAGACTTGTTTTCATATCGGTCGTTTGTATGGTAGCTATATGATATAATGCTCCGAACCGGACCAAACTTTAAAAACTCATGTATGGCTACGTCAAATGAATAAATGTTGAATTCAGTTGCAATAGCTTGAAAAATAAAAAAGTTTCCCAAACATAGACTTGTTTTCATATCGGTCGTTTGTATGGCAGCTATATGATATAGGCGTCCGATCCAGACCAAACTATCACAAATCATGTACGGCTACTTTAAATAAATAAATGTTGAATTCGGTTGCAATAGGTTGGACTACAAAAAAATTTTCAATACAAAGACTTGTATTCATATCGGTCGTTTGTATGGTAGCTATATGATAGAGTGCTCCGATCCGGACCAACCTTTCGAACATCATGTATGGCTATGTCAAATGAATAAATGTTGAATTCAGTTGCAATAGCTTGAAAAACAAAAAAGTTTCCCATACAAAGACTTGTTTTCATATCGGTCGTTTGTATGGTAGCTATATGATATAATGCTCCGAACCGGACCAAACTTTAAAAACTTATGTATAGCTACGTCAAATGAATAAATGTTGAATTCAGTTGCAATAGCTTGAAAAACAAAAAAGTTTCCCATACAAAGACTTGTTATCATATCGGTCGTTTGTATGGCAGCTATATGATATAGGCGTCCGATCCGGACCAAACTTTCTAAAATCATGTATATCTATGTCAAATAAATAAATGTTGAATTCAGTTGCAATAGCATCGAAAACAAAAAAGTTTCCATTACAAAGACTTGTTTTCATATCGGTCGTTTGTATGGCAGCTATATGATATAGGGGTCCGATCCGGACCAAACTTTCAAAAATCATGTATGGCTATGTTAAATAAATAAATGTTGAATTCAGTTGCAATAGCTTGGAAAAGAAAAAAGTTTCCCATACATAGACTTGTTTTAAATCGGTCGTTTGTATGGCAGCTATATGATATAGGGGTCCGATCCGGACCAAACTTTCAAAAATCATGTATGGCTATGTTAAATAAATAAATGTTGAATTCAGTTGCAATAGCTTGGATAACAAAAAAGTTTCCCATACATAGACTTGTTTTCATATCGGTCGTTTGTATGGCAGCTATATGTTATAGTGGTCCGATCCGGACCAAACTTTCAAAAATCATGTATGGCTATGTCAAATGAATAAATGTTGAATTCAGTTGCAATAGCTTGAAAAACAAAAAAGTTTCCCATACATAGACTTGTTTTCATATCGGTCGTTTGTATAGCAGCTATATGATATAGGCGTCCGATCCGGACCAAACTTTCAAAAATCATGTATGGCTACGTTAACTGAATAAATGTTGAATTCACTTGCAATAGCTTCGAAAACAAAAAAGTTTCCATTACAAAGACTTGTTTTCATATCGGTCGTTTGTATGGCAGCTATATGATATAGGGGTCCGATCCGGACCAAACTTTCAAAAATCATGTATGGCTATGTTAGATAAATAAATGTTGAATTCAGTTGCAATAGCTTGGAAAAGAAAAAAGTTTCCCATACATAGACTTGTTTTAAATCGGTCGTTTGTATGGCAGCTATATGATATAGGGGTCCGATCCGGACCAAACTTTCAAAAATCATGTATGGCTATGTTAAATAAATAAATGTTGAATTCAGTTGCAGTAGCATTGAAAACAAAAAAGTTTCCCATACATAGACTTGTTTTCATATCGGTCGTTTGTATGGCAGCTATATGATATAGTGGTCCGATCCGGACCAAACTTAAAAAAATAATGTATGGCTATGTTAAATAAATAAATGTTGAATTCAGTTGCAATAGCTTGGATAACAAAAAAGTTTCCCATACATAGACTTGTTTTCATATCGGTCGTTTGTATGGCAGCTATATGATATAATGCTCCGAACCGGACCAAACTTTCAAAAATCATGTATGGCTATGTCAAATGAATAAATGTTGAATTCAGTTGCAATAGCTTGAAAAACAAAAAAGTTTCCCATACAAAGACTTGTTATCATATCGGTCGTTTGTATGGCAGCTATATGATATAGGGGTCCGATCCGGACCAAACTTTCAAAAATCATGTATGGCTATGTCGAATGAATAAATGTTGAATTCAGTTGCAATAGCATCGAAAACAAAAAAGTTTCCATTACAAAGACTTGTTTTCATATCGGTCGTTTGTATGGTAGCTATATGCTATAATGCTCCGAACCGGACCAAACTTTCAAAAATCATGTATGGCTATGTTAAATAAATAAATGTTGAATTCAGTTGCAATAGCTTGAAAAACAAAAAAGTTTCCCATACAAAGACTTGTTATCATATCGGTCGTTTGTATGGCAGCTATATGATATAGGGGTCCGATCCGGACCAAACTTTCTAAAATCATGTATATCTATGTCAAATGAATAAATGTTGAATTCAGTTGCAATAGCATCGAAAACAAAAAAGTTTCCATTACAAAGACTTGTTTTCATATCGGTCGTTTGTAAGGCAGCTATATGATATAGGGGTCCGATCCGGACCAAACTTTAAAAAATTATGTATGGCTATGTCAAATGAACAAATGTTGAATTCGGTTGCAATAGGTTATAATACAAAAAAATTTTCAATACAAAGACTTGTTTTCATATCGGTCGTTTGTATGGTAGCTATATGCTATAATGCTCCGAACCGGACCAAACTTTCAAAAATCATGTATGGCTATGTCAAATGAATAAATGTTGAATTCAGTTGCAATAGCTTGAAAAACAAAAAAGTTTCCCATACAAAGACTTGTTATCATATCGGTCGTTTGTATGGCAGCTATATGATATAGGGGTCCGATCCGGACCAAACTTTCAAAAATCATGTATGGCTATGTCGAATGAATAAATGTTGAATTCAGTTGCAATAGCATCGAAAACAAAAAAGTTTCCATTACAAAGACTTGTTTTCATATCGGTCGTTTGTATGGTAGCTATATGATATAGGGGTCCGATCCGGACCAAACTTTCAAAAATCATGTATGGCTATGTTAAATAAATAAATGTTGAATTCGGTTGCAATAGGTTGGACTACAAAAAAAATTTTCAATACAAAGACTTGTATTCATATCGGTCGTTTGTATGGTAGCTATATGATATAGTGGTCCGATCCGGACTAAACTTAAAAAAAGCATGTATGGCTATGTCAAATGAATAAATGTTGAATTCAGTTTGCAATAGCTTGAAAAACAAAAAAGTTTCCCATACAAAGACTTGTTATCATATCGGTCGTTTGTATGGCAGCTATATGATATAGGGGTCCGATCCGGACCAAACTTTCAAAAATCATGTATGGCTATGTCGAATGAATAAATTTTGAATTCAGTTGCAATATCTTGGAAAACAAAAAAGTTTCCTATACATAGACTTGTTTTCATATCGGTCGTTTGTATGGTAGCTATATGATATAATGCTCCGAACCGGACCAAACTTTAAAAACTCATGTATAGCTACGTCAAATGAATAAATGTTGAATTCAGTTGCAATAGCTTGAAAAACAAAAAAGTTTCCCATACAAAGACTTGTTATCATATCGGTCGTTTGTATGGCAGCTATATGATATAGGGGTCCGATCCGGACCAAACTTTCTAAAATCATGTATATCTATGTCAAATGAATAAATGTTGAATTCAGTTGCAATAGCATCGAAAACAAAAAAGTTTCCATTACAAAGACTTGTTTTCATATCGGTCGTTTGTATGGTAGCTATATGCTATAATGCTCCGAACCGGACCAAACTTTCAAAAATCATGTATGGCTATGTTAAATAAATAAATGTTGAATTCAGTTGCAATAGCTTGAAAAACAAAAAAGTTTCCCATACAAAGACTTGTTATCATATCGGTCGTTTGTATGGCAGGCATATGATATAGGGGTCCGATCCGGACCAAACTTTCAAAAATCATGTATGGCTATGTCGAATGAATAAATTTTGAATTCAGTTGCAATAGCTTGGAAAACAAAAAAGTTTCCTATACATAGACTTGTTTTCATATCGGTCGTTTGTATGGTAGCTATATGATATAATGCTCCGAACCGGACCAAACTTTAAAAACTCATGTATAGCTACGTCAAATGAATAAATGTTGAATTCAGTTGCAATAGCTTGAAAAACAAAAAAGTTTCCCATACAAAGACTTGTTATCATATCGGTCGTTTGTATGGCAGCTATATGATATAGGCGTCCGATCCGGACCAAACTTTCTAAAATCATGTATATCTATGTCAAATAAATAAATGTTGAATTCAGTTGCAATAGCATCGAAAACAAAAAAGTTTCCATTACAAAGACTTGTTTTCATATCGGTCGTTTGTATGGCAGCTATATGATATAGGGGTCCGATCCGGACCAAACTTTCAAAAATCATGTATGGCTATGTTAAATAAATAAATGTTGAATTCAGTTGCAATAGCTTGGAAAAGAAAAAAGTTTCCCATACATAGACTTGTTTTAAATCGGTCGTTTGTATGGCAGCTATATGATATAGGGGTCCGATCCGGACCAAACTTTCAAAAATCATGTATGGCTATGTTAAATAAATAAATGTTGAATTCAGTTGCAATAGCTTGGATAACAAAAAAGTTTCCCATACATAGACTTGTTTTCATATCGGTCGTTTGTATGGCAGCTATATGTTATAGTGGTCCGATCCGGACCAAACTTTCAAAAATCATGTATGGCTATGTCAAATGAATAAATGTTGAATTCAGTTGCAATAGCTTGAAAAACAAAAAAGTTTCCCATACATAGACTTGTTTTCATATCGGTCGTTTGTATAGCAGCTATATGATATAGGCGTCCGATCCGGACCAAACTTTCAAAAATCATGTATGGCTATGTTAAATAAATAAATGTTGAATTCAGTTGCAATAGCTTGGAAAAGAAAAAAGTTTCCCATACATAGACTTGTTTTAAATCGGTCGTTTGTATGGCAGCTATATGATATAGGGGTCCGATCCGGACCAAACTTTCAAAAATCATGTATGGCTATGTTAAATAAATAAATGTTGAATTCAGTTGCAATAGCTTGGAAAAGAAAAAAGTTTCCCATACATAGACTTGTTTTAAATCGGTCGTTTGTATGGCAGCTATATGATATAGGGGTCCGATCCGGACCAAACTTTCAAAAATCATGTATGGCTATGTTAAATAAATAAATGTTGAATTCAGTTGCAATAGCTTGGATAACAAAAAAGTTTCCCATACATAGACTTGTTTTCATATCGGTCGTTTGTATGGCAGCTATATGTTATAGTGGTCCGATCCGGACCAAACTTTCAAAAATCATGTATGGCTATGTCAAATGAATAAATGTTGAATTCAGTTGCAATAGCTTGAAAAACAAAAAAGTTTCCCATACATAGACTTGTTTTCATATCGGTCGTTTGTATAGCAGCTATATGATATAGGCGTCCGATCCGGACCAAACTTTCAAAAATCATGTATGGCTACGTTAACTGAATAAATGTTGAATTCACTTGCAATAGCTTCGAAAACAAAAAAGTTTCCATTACAAAGACTTGTTTTCATATCGGTCGTTTGTATGGCAGCTATATGATATAGGGGTCCGATCCGGACCAAACTTTCAAAAATCATGTATATCTATGTTAGATAAATAAATGTTGAATTCAGTTGCAATAGCTTGGAAAAGAAAAAAGTTTCCCATACATAGACTTGTTTTAAATCGGTCGTTTGTATGGCAGCTATATGATATAGGGGTCCGATCCGGACCAAACTTTCAAAAATCATGTATGGCTATGTTAAATAAATAAATGTTGAATTCAGTTGCAGTAGCATTGAAAACAAAAAAGTTTCCCATACATAGACTTGTTTTCATATCGGTCGTTTGTATGGCAGCTATATGATATAGTGGTCCGATCCGGACCAAACTTAAAAAAATAATGTATGGCTATGTTAAATAAATAAATGTTGAATTCAGTTGCAATAGCTTGAAAAACAAAAAAGTTTCCCATACATAGACTTGTTTTCATATCGGTCGTTTGTATAGCAGCTATATGATATAGGCGTCCGATCCGGACCAAACTTTCAAAAATCATGTATGGCTACGTTAACTGAATAAATGTTGAATTCACTTGCAATAGCTTCGAAAACAAAAAAGTTTCCATTACAAAGACTTGTTTTCATATCGGTCGTTTGTATGGCAGCTATATGATATAGGGGTCCGATCCGGACCAAACTTTCAAAAATCATGTATGGCTATGTTAGATAAATAAATGTTGAATTCAGTTGCAATAGCTTGGAAAAGAAAAAAGTTTCCCATACATAGACTTGTTTTAAATCGGTCGTTTGTATGGCAGCTATATGATATAGGGGTCCGATCCGGACCAAACTTTCAAAAATCATGTATGGCTATGTTAAATAAATAAATGTTGAATTCAGTTGCAGTAGCATTGAAAACAAAAAAGTTTCCCATACATAGACTTGTTTTCATATCGGTCGTTTGTATGGCAGCTATATGATATAGTGGTCCGATCCGGACCAAACTTAAAAAAATAATGTATGGCTATGTTAAATAAATAAATGTTGAATTCAGTTGCAATAGCTTGGATAACAAAAAAAGTTTCCCATACATAGACTTGTTTTCATATCGGTCGTTTGTATGGCAGCTATATGATATAGTGGTCCGATCCGGACCAAACTTAAAAAAATAATGTATGGCTATGTTAAATAAATAAACGTTGAATTCAGTTGCAATAGCTTGAAAAACAAAAAAGTTTCCCATACATAGACTTGTTTTCATATCGGTCGTTTGTATGGCAGCTATATGAGTTAGGGGTCCGATCCGGACGTAACTTTCAAAAATCATGTATGCCTACGTTAACTGAATAAATGTTGAATTCACTTGCAATAGCTTCGAAAACAAAAAAGTTTCCATTACATAGACTTGTTTTCATATCGGTCGTTTGTATGGCAGCTATATGATATAGGGGTCCGATCCGACCAAACTTTCAAAAATCATGTATGGCTATGTTAAATAAATAAATGTTGAATTCAGTTGCAATAGCTTGGAAAACAAAAAAGTTTCCCATACATAGACTTGTTTTCATATCGGTCGTTTGTAAGGCAGCTATAGGATATAGGGGTCCGATCCGGACCAAACTTTAAAAAAGCATGTATGGCTATGTCAAATGAACAAAGGTTGAATTCGGTTGCAATAGGTTATAATACAAAAAAATTTTCAATACAAAGACTTGTTTTCATATCGGTCGTTTGTATGGTAGCTATATGCTATAATGCTCCGAACCGGACCAAACTTTCAAAAATCATGTATGGCTATGTCAAATGAATAAATGTTGAATTCAGTTGCAATAGCTTGAAAAACAAAAAACTTTCCCATACAAAGACTTGTTATCATATCGGTCGTTTGTATGGCAGCTATATGATATAGGGGTCCGATCCGGACCAAACTTTCAAAAATCATGTATGGCTATGTCGAATGAATAAATGTTGAATTCAGTTGCAATAGCTTGAAAAACAAAAAAGTTTCCCATACAAAGACTTGTTATCATATCGGTCGTTTTGTATGGCAGCTATATGATATAGGGGTCCGATCCGGACCAAACTTTCTAAAATCATGTATATCTATGTCAAATGAATAAATGTTGAATTCAGTTGCAATAGCATCGAAAACAAAAAGTTTCCATTACAAAGACTTGTTTTCATATCGGTCGTTTGTAAGGCAGCTATATGATATAGGGGTCCGATCCGGACCAAACTTTAAAAAATCATGTATGGCTATGTCAAATGAACAAATGTTGAATTCGGTTGCAATAGGTTATAATACAAAAAAATTTTCAATACAAAGACTTGTTTTCATATCGGTCGTTTGTATGGTAGCTATATGCTATAATGCTCCGAACCGGACCAAACTTTCAAAAATCATGTATGGCTATGTCAAATGAATAAATGTTGAATTCAGTTGCAATAGCTTGAAAAACAAAAAAGTTTCCCATACAAAGACTTGTTATCATATCGGTCGTTTGTATGGCAGCTATATGATATAGGGGTCCGATCCGGATCAAACTTTCAAAAATCATGTATGGCTATGTCGAATGAATAAATGTTGAATTCAGTTGCAATAGCATCGAAAACAAAAAAGTTTCCATTACAAAGACTTGTTTTCATATCGGTCGTTTGTATGGTAGCTATATGCTATAATGCTCCGATCCGGACCAAACTTTCAAAAATCATGTATGGCTATGTTAAATAAATAAATGTTGAATTCGGTTGCAATAGGTTGGACTACAAAAAAATTTTCAATACAAAGACTTGTATTCATATCGGTCGTTTGTATGGTAGCTATATGATAGAGTGCTCCGATCCGGACCAACCTTTCAAAAATCATGTATGGCTATGTCAAATGAATAAATGTTGAATTCAGTTGCAATAGCTTGAAAAACAAAAAAGTTTCCCATACAAAGACTTGTTATCATATCGGTCGTTTGTATGGCAGCTATATGATATAGGGGTCCGATCCGGACCAAACTTTCAAAAATCATGTATGGCTATGTCAAATGAATAAATTTTGAATTCAGTTGCAATAGCTTGGAAAACAAAAAAGTTTCCTATACATAGACTTGTTTTCATATCGGTCGTTTGTATGGTAGCTATATGATATAATGCTCCGAACCGGACCAAACTTTAAAAACTCATGTATAGCTACGTCAAATGAATAAATGTTGAATTCAGTTGCAATAGCTTGAAAAACAAAAAAGTTTCCCATACAAAGACTTGTTATCATATCGGTCGTTTGTATGGCAGCTATATGATATAGGGGTCCGATCCGGACCAAACTTTCTAAAATCATGTATATCTATGTCAAATGAATAAATGTTGAATTCAGTTGCAATAGCATCGAAAACAAAAAAGTTTCCATTACAAAGACTTGTTTTCATATCGGTCGTTTGTATGGTAGCTATATGCTATAATGCTCCGAACCGGACCAAACTTTCAAAAATCATGTATGGCTATGTTAAATAAATAAATGTTGAATTCAGTTGCAATAGCTTGAAAAACAAAAAAGTTTCCCATACAAAGACTTGTTATCATATCGGTCGTTTGTATGGCAGCTATATGATATAGGGGTCCGATCCGGACCAAACTTTCTAAAATCATGTATATCTATGTCAAATGAATAAATGTTGAATTCAGTTGCAATAGCATCGAAAACAAAAAAGTTTCCATTACAAAGACTTGTTTTCATATCGGTCGTTTGTATGGCAGCTATATGATATAGGGGTCCGATCCGGACCAAACTTTCAAAAATCATGTATGGCTATGTTAAATAAATAAATGTTGAATTCAGTTGCAATAGCTTGGAAAAGAAAAAAAGTTTCCCATACATAGACTTGTTTTAAATCGGTCGTTTGTATGGCAGCTATATGATATAGGGGTCCGATCCGGACCAAACTTTCAAAAATCAGGTACGGCTATGTTAAATAAATAAATGTTGAATTCAGTTGCAATAGCATTGAAAACAAAAAAGTTTCCCATACATAGACTTGTTTTCATATCGGTCGTTTGTATGGCAGCTATATGATATAGTGGTGCGATCCGGACCAAACTTAAAAAAATAATGTATGGCTATGTTAAATAAATAAATGTTGAATTCAGTTGCAATAGCTTGGATAACAAAAAAGTTTCCCATACATAGACTTGTTTTCATATCGGTCGTTTGTAAGGCAGCTATATGATATAGGGGTCCGATCCGGACCAAACTTTAAAAAATCATGTATGGCTATGTCAAATGAACAAATGTTGAATTCGGTTGCAATAGGTTATAATACAAAAAAAATTTTCAATACAAAGACTTGTTTTCATATCGGTCGTTTGTATGGTAGCTATATGATATAATGCTCCGAACCGGACCAAACTTTAAAAACTCATGTATGGCTACGTCAAATGAATAAATGTTGAATTCAGTTGCAATAGCTTGAAAAACAAAAAAGTTTCCCAAACATAGACTTGTTTTCATATCGGTCGTTTGTATGGCAGCTATATGATATAGGCGTCCGATCCAGACCAAACTATCACAAATCATGTACGGCTACTTTAAATAAATAAATGTTGAATTCGGTTGCAATAGGTTGGACTATAAAAATTTTCAATACAAAGACTTGTATTCATATCGGTCGTTTGTATGGTAGCTATATGATAGAGTGCTCCGATCCGGACCAACCTTATAAACATCATGTATGGCTATGTCAAATGAATAAATGTTGAATTCAGTTGCAATAGCTTGAAAAACAAAAAAGTTTCCCATACAAAGACTTGTTATCATATCGGTCGTTTGTATGGCAGCTATATGATATAGGGGTCCGATCCGGACCAAACTTTCAAAAATCATGTATGGCTATGTCGAATGAATAAATTTTGAATTCAGTTGCAATAGCTTGGAAAACAAATAAGTTTCCTATACATAGACTTGTTTTCATATCGGTCGTTTGTATGGTAGCTATATGATATAATGCTCCGAACCGGACCAAACTTTAAAAACTCATGTATGGCTACGTCAAATGAATAAATGTTGAATTCAGTTGCAATAGCTTGAAAAACAAAAAAGTTTCCCAAACATAGACTTGTTTTCATATCGGTCGTTTGTATGGCAGCTATATGATATAGGCGTCCGATCCAGACCAAACTATCACAAATCATGTACGGCTACTTTAAATAAATAAATGTTGAATTCGGTTGCAATAGGTTGGACTACAAAAAAATTTTCAATACAAAGACTTGTATTCATATCGGTCGTTTGTATGGTAGCTATATGATAGAGTGCTCCGATCCGGACCAACCTTTCAAAAATCATGTATGGCTATGTCAAATGAATAAATGTTGAATTCAGTTGCAATAGCTTGAAAAACAAAAAAGTTTCCCATACAAAGACTTGTTATCATATCGGTCGTTTGTATGGCAGCTATATGATATAGGCGTCCGATCCGGACCAAACTTTCTAAAATCATGTATATCTATGTCAAATGAATAAATGTTGAATTCAGTTGCAATAGCATCGAAAACAAAAAAAGTTTCCATTACAAAGACTTGTTTTCATATCGGTCGTTTGTATGGCAGCTATATGATATAGGGGTCCGATCCGGACCAAACTTTCAAAAATCATGTATGGCTATGTTAAATAAATAAATGTTGAATTCAGTTGCAATAGCTTGGAAAAGAAAAAAGTTTCCCATACATAGACTTGTTTTAAATCGGACGTTTGTATGGCAGCTATATGATATAGGGGTCCGATCCGGACCAAACTTTCAAAAATCATGTATGGCTATGTCGAATGAATAAATGTTGAATTCAGTTGCAATAGCTTGAAAAACAAAAAGTTTCCCATACAAAGACTTGTTATCATATCGGTCGTTTTGTATGGCAGCTATATGATATAGGGGTCCGATCCGGACCAAACTTTCTAAAATCATGTATATCTATGTCAAATGAATAAATGTTGAATTCAGTTGCAATAGCATCGAAAACAAAAAGTTTCCATTACAAAGACTTGTTTTCATATCGGTCGTTTGTAAGGCAGCTATATGATATAGGGGTCCGATCCGGACCAAACTTTAAAAAATCATGTATGGCTATGTCAAATGAACAAATGTTGAATTCGGTTGCAATAGGTTATAATACAAAAAAATTTTCAATACAAAGACTTGTTTTCATATCGGTCGTTTGTATGGTAGCTATATGCTATAATGCTCCGAACCGGACCAAACTTTCAAAAATCATGTATGGCTATGTCAAATGAATAAATGTTGAATTCAGTTGCAATAGCTTGAAAAACAAAAAAGTTTCCCATACAAAGACTTGTTATCATATCGGTCGTTTGTATGGCAGCTATATGATATAGGGGTCCGATCCGGATCAAACTTTCAAAAATCATGTATGGCTATGTCGAATGAATAAATGTTGAATTCAGTTGCAATAGCATCGAAAACAAAAAAGTTTCCATTACAAAGACTTGTTTTCATATCGGTCGTTTGTATGGTAGCTATATGCTATAATGCTCCGATCCGGACCAAACTTTCAAAAATCATGTATGGCTATGTCAAATAAATAAATGTTGAATTCGGTTGCAATAGGTTGGACTACAAAAAATTTTCAATACAAAGACTTGTATTCATATCGGTCGTTTGTATGGTAGCTATATGATAGAGTGCTCCGATCCGGACCAACCTTTCAAAAATCATGTATGGCTATGTCAAATGAATAAATGTTGAATTCAGTTGCAATAGCTTGAAAAACAAAAAAGTTTCCTATACATAGACTTGTTTTCATATCGGTCGTTTGTATGGTAGCTATATGATATAATGCTCCGAACCGGACCAAACTTTAAAAACTCATGTATAGCTACGTCAAATGAATAAATGTTGAATTCAGTTGCAATAGCTTGAAAAACAAAAAAGTTTCCCATACAAAGACTTGTTATCATATCGGTCGTTTGTATGGCAGCTATATGATATAGGGGTCCGATCCGGACCAAACTTTCAAAAATCATGTATGGCTATGTCAAATGAATAAATTTTGAATTCAGTTGCAATAGCTTGGAAAACAAAAAAGTTTCCTATACATAGACTTGTTTTCATATCGGTCGTTTGTATGGTAGCTATATGATATAATGCTCCGAACCGGACCAAACTTTAAAAACTCATGTATAGCTACGTCAAATGAATAAATGTTGAATTCAGTTGCAATAGCTTGAAAAACAAAAAAGTTTCCCATACAAAGACTTGTTATCATATCGGTCG
Organism: Drosophila merina; assembly: GCA_035047645.1. NCBI lineage: Eukaryota > Metazoa > Arthropoda > Insecta > Diptera > Drosophilidae > Drosophila > Drosophila merina. The sequence goes on along the minus strand of JAWNPH010000076.1, from coordinate 1,714,337 downwards.
TTTGTATGGCAGCTATATGATATAGGGGTCCGATCCGGACCAAACTTTCTAAAATCATGTATATCTATGTCAAATGAATAAATGTTGAATTCAGTTGCAATAGCTTGAAAAACAAAAAAGTTTCCATTACAAAGACTTGTTTTCATATCGGTCGTTTGTATGGTAGCTATATGCTATAATGCTCCGAACCGGACCAAACTTTCAAAAATCATGTATGGCTATGTTAAATAAATAAATGTTGAATTCAGTTGCAATAGCTTGAAAAACAAAAAAGTTTCCCATACAAAGACTTGTTATCATATCGGTCGTTTGTATGGCAGCTATATGATATAGGGGTCCGATCCGGACCAAACTTTCTAAAATCATGTATATCTATGTCGAATGAATAAATGTTGAATTCAGTTGCAATAGCATCGAAAACAAAAAAGTTTCCATTACAAAGACTTGTTTTCATATCGGTCGTTTGTATGGCAGCTATATGATATAGGGGTCCGATCCGGACCAAACTTTCAAAAATCATGTATGGCTATGTTAAATAAATAAATGTTGAATTCAGTTGCAATAGCTTGGAAAAGAAAAAAGTTTCCCATACATAGACTTGTTTTAAATCGGTCGTTTGTATGGCAGCTATATGATATAGGGGTCCGATCCGGACCAAACTTTCAAAAAATCAGGAACGGCTATGTTAAATAAATAAATGTTGAATTCAGTTGCAATAGCATTGAAAACAAAAAAGTTTCCCATACATAGACTTGTTTTCATATCGGTCGTTTGTATGGCAGCTATATGATATAGTGGTCCGATCCGGACCAAACTTAAAAAATAATGTATGGCTATGTTAAATAAATAAATGTTGAATTCAGTTGCAATAGCTTGGATAACAAAAAAGTTTCCCATACATAGACTTGTTTTCATATCGGTCGTTTGTAAGGCAGCTATATGATATAGGGGTCCGATCCGGACCAAACTTTAAAAAATCATGTATGGCTATGTCAAATGAACAAATGTTGAATTCGGTTGCAATAGGTTATAATACAAAAAAATTTTCAATACAAAGACTTGTTTTCATATCGGTCGTTTGTATGGTAGCTATATGATATAATGCTCCGAACCGGACCAAACTTTAAAAACTCATGTATGGCTACGTCAAATGAATAAATGTTGAATTCAGTTGCAATAGCTTGAAAAACAAAAAAGTTTCCCAAACATAGACTTGTTTTCATATCGGTCGTTTGTATGGCAGCTATATGATATAGGCGTCCGATCCAGACCAAACTATCACAAATCATGTACGGCTACTTTAAATAAATAAATGTTGAATTCGGTTGCAATAGGTTGGACTATAAAAAAATTTTCAATACAAAGACTTGTATTCATATCGGTCGTTTGTATGGTAGCTATATGATAGAGTGCTCCGATCCGGACCAACCTTATAAACATCATGTATGGCTATGTCAAATGAATAAATGTTGAATTCAGTTGCAATAGCTTGAAAAACAAAAAAGTTTCCCATACAAAGACTTGTTATCATATCGGTCGTTTGTATGGCAGCTATATGATATAGGGGTCCGATCCGGACCAAACTTTCAAAAATCATGTATGGCTATGTCGAATGAATAAATTTTGAATTCAGTTGCAATAGCTTGGAAAACAAATAAGTTTCCTATACATAGACTTGTTTTCATATCGGTCGTTTGTATGGTAGCTATATGATATAATGCTCCGAACCGGACCAAACTTTAAAAACTCATGTATGGCTACGTCAAATGAATAAATGTTGAATTCAGTTGCAATAGCTTGAAAAACAAAAAAGTTTCCCAAACATAGACTTGTTTTCATATCGGTCGTTTGTATGGCAGCTATATGATATAGGCGTCCGATCCAGACCAAACTATCACAAATCATGTACGGCTACTTTAAATAAATAAATGTTGAATTCGGTTGCAATAGGTTGGACTACAAAAAAATTTTCAATACAAAGACTTGTATTCATATCGGTCGTTTGTATGGTAGCTATATGATAGAGTGCTCCGATCCGGACCAACCTTTCAAAAATCATGTATGGCTATGTCAAATGAATAAATGTTGAATTCAGTTGCAATAGCTTGAAAAACAAAAAAGTTTCCCATACAAAGACTTGTTATCATATCGGTCGTTTGTATGGCAGCTATATGATATAGGCGTCCGATCCGGACCAAACTTTCTAAAATCATGTATATCTATGTCAAATGAATAAATGTTGAATTCAGTTGCAATAGCATCGAAAACAAAAAAGTTTCCATTACAAAGACTTGTTTTCATATCGGTCGTTTGTATGGCAGCTATATGATATAGGGGTCCGATCCGGACCAAACTTTCAAAAATCATGTATGGCTATGTTAAATAAATAAATGTTGAATTCAGTTGCAATAGCTTGGAAAAGAAAAAAAGTTTCCCATACATAGACTTGTTTTAAATCGGACGTTTGTATGGCAGCTATATGATATAGGGGTCCGATCCGGACCAAACTTTCAAAAATCAGGTATGGCTATGTTAAATAAATAAATGTTGAATTCAGTTGCAATAGCATTGAAAACAAAAAAGTTTCCCATACATAGACTTGTTTTCATATCGGTCGTTTGTATGGCAGCTATATGATATAGTGGTCCGATAGGGACCAAACTTAAAAAAAAAAGGAATGGCTATGTTAAATAAATAAATGTTGAATTCAGTTGCAATAGCTTGGATAACAAAAAAGTTTCCCATACATAGACTTGTTTTCATATCGGTCGTTTGTAAGGCAGCTATATGATATAGGGGTCCGATCCGGACCAAACTTTAAAAAATCATGTATGGCTATGTCAAATGAACAAATGTTGAATTCGGTTGCAATAGGTTATAATACAAAAAAATTTTCAATACAAAGACTTGTTTTCATATCGGTCGTTTGTATGGTAGCTATATGATATAATGCTCCGAACCGGACCAAACTTTAAAATCTCATGTATGGCTACGTCAAATGAATAAATGTTGAATTCAGTTGCAATAGCTTGAAAAACAAAAAAGTTTCCCAAACATAGACTTGTTTTCATATCGGTCGTTTGTATGGCAGCTATATGATATAGGCGTCCGATCCAGACCAAACTATCACAAATCATGTACGGCTACTTTAAATAAATAAATGTTGAATTCGGTTGCAATAGGTTGGACTACAAAAAAATTTTCAATACAAAGACTTGTATTCATATCGGTCGTTTGTATGGTAGCTATATGATAGAGTGCTCCGATCCGGACCAACCTTTCAAAAATCATGTATGGCTATGTCAAATGAATAAATGTTGAATTCAGTTGCAATAGCTTGAAAAACAAAAAAGTTTCCCATACAAAGACTTGTTATCATATCGGTCGTTTGTATGGCAGCTATATGATATAGGGGTCCGATCCGGACCAAACTTTCAAAAATCATGTATGGCTATGTCGAATGAATAAATTTTGAATTCAGTTGCAATAGCTTGGAAAACAAAAAAGTTTCCTATACATTGACTTGTTTTCATATCGGTCGTTTGTATGGTAGCTATATGATATAATGCTCCGAACCGGACCAAACTTTAAAAACTCATGTATGGCTACGTCAAATGAATAAATTTTGAATTCAGTTGCAATAGCTTGAAAAACAAAAAAGTTTCCCATACAAAGACTTGTTATCATATCGGTCGTTTGTATGGCAGCTATATGATATAGGCGTCCGATCCGGACCAAACTTTCTAAAATCATGTATATCTATGTCAAATGAATAAATGTTGAATTCAGTTGCAATAGCATCGAAAACAAAAAAGTTTCCATTACAAAGACTTGTTTTCATATCGGTCGTTTGTATGGCAGCTATATGATATAGGGGTCCGATCCGGACCAAACTTTCAAAAATCATGTATGGCTATGTTAAATAAATAAATGTTGAATTCAGTTGCAATAGCTTGGAAAAGAAAAAAGTTTCCCATACATAGACTTGTTTTAAATCGGTCGTTTGTATGGCAGCTATATGATATAGGGGTCCGATCCAAGCCAAACTTTAAAAAATCATGTATGGCTATGTTAAATAAATAAATGTTGAATTCAGTTGCAATAGCATTGAAAACAAAAAAGTTTCCCATACATAGACTTGTTTTCATATCGGTCGTTTGTATGGCAGCTATATGATATAGTGGTCCGATCCGGACCAAACTTAAACAAATAATGTATGGCTATGTTAAATAAATAAATGTTGAATTCAGTTGCAATAGCTTGGATAACAAAAAAGTTTCCCATACATAGACTTGTTTTCATATCGGTCGTTTGTATGGCAGCTATATGTTATAGTAGTCCGATCCGGACCAAACTTAAAAAAATAATGTATGGCTATGTCAAATAAATAAATATTGAATTCAGTTGCAATAGCTTGAAAAACAAAAAAGTTTCCCATACATAGACTTGTTTTCATATCGGTCGTTTGTATGGCAGCTATATGATATAGTGGTCCGATCCGGACCAAACTTTCAAAAATCATGTATGGCTATGTTAAATAAATAAATGTTGAATTCAGTTGCAATAGCTTGGAAAACAAAAAAGTTTCCCATACATAGACTTGTTTTCATATCGGTCGTTTGTAAGGCAGCTATATGATATAGGGGTCCGATCCGGACCAAACTTTAAAAAATCATGTATGGCTATGTCAAATGAACAAATGTTGAATTCGGTTGCAATAGGTTATAATACAAAAAAATTTTCAATACAAAGACTTGTTTTCATATCGGTCGTTTGTATGGTAGCTATATGATATAATGCTCCGAACCGGACCAAACTTTAAAAACTCATGTATGGCTACGTCAAATGAATAAATGTTGAATTCAGTTGCAATAGCTTGAAAAACAAAAAAGTTTCCCAAACATAGACTTGTTTTCATATCGGTCGTTTGTATGGCAGCTATATGATATAGGCGTCCGATCCAGACCAAACTATCACAAATCATGTACGGCTACTTTAAATAAATAAATGTTGAATTCGGTTGCAATAGGTTGGACTATAAAAAATTTTCAATACAAAGACTTGTATTCATATCGGTCGTTTGTATGGTAGCTATATGATAGAGTGCTCCGATCCGGACCAACCTTATAAACATCATGTATGGCTATGTCAAATGAATAAATGTTGAATTCAGTTGCAATAGCTTGAAAAACAAAAAAGTTTCCCATACAAAGACTTGTTATCATATCGGTCGTTTGTATGGCAGCTATATGATATAGGGGTCCGATCCGGACCAAACTTTCAAAAATCATGTATGGCTATGTCGAATGAATAAATTTTGAATTCAGTTGCAATAGCTTGGAAAACAAATAAGTTTCCTATACATAGACTTGTTTTCATATCGGTCGTTTGTATGGTAGCTATATGATATAATGCTCCGAACCGGACCAAACTTTAAAAACTCATGTATGGCTACGTCAAATGAATAAATGTTGAATTCAGTTGCAATAGCTTGAAAAACAAAAAAGTTTCCCAAACATAGACTTGTTTTCATATCGGTCGTTTGTATGGCAGCTATATGATATAGGCGTCCGATCCAGACCAAACTATCACAAATCATGTACGGCTACTTTAAATAAATAAATGTTGAATTCGGTTGCAATAGGTTGGACTACAAAAAAATTTTCAATACAAAGACTTGTATTCATATCGGTCGTTTGTATGGTAGCTATATGATAGAGTGCTCCGATCCGGACCAACCTTTCAAAAATCATGTATGGCTATGTCAAATGAATAAATGTTGAATTCAGTTGCAATAGCTTGAAAAACAAAAAAGTTTCCCATACAAAGACTTGTTATCATATCGGTCGTTTGTATGGCAGCTATATGATATAGGCGTCCGATCCGGACCAAACTTTCTAAAATCATGTATATCTATGTCAAATGAATAAATGTTGAATTCAGTTGCAATAGCATCGAAAACAAAAAAGTTTCCATTACAAAGACTTGTTTTCATATCGGTCGTTTGTATGGCAGCTATATGATATAGGGGTCCGATCCGGACCAAACTTTCAAAAATCATGTATGGCTATGTTAAATAAATAAATGTTGAATTCAGTTGCAATAGCTTGGAAAAGAAAAAAGTTTCCCATACATAGACTTGTTTTAAATCGGACGTTTGTATGGCAGCTATATGATATAGGGGTCCGATCCGGACCAAACTTTCAAAAATCAGGTATGGCTATGTTAAATAAATAAATGTTGAATTCAGTTGCAATAGCATTGAAAACAAAAAAGTTTCCCATACATAGACTTGTTTTCATATCGGTCGTTTGTATGGCAGCTATATGATATAGTGGTCCGATCCGGACCAAACTTAAAAAAATAATGTATGGCTATGTTAAATAAATAAATGTTGAATTCAGTTGCAATAGCTTGGATAACAAAAAAGTTTCCCATACATAGACTTGTTTTCATATCGGTCGTTTGTAAGGCAGCTATATGATATAGGGGTCCGATCCGGACCAAACTTTAAAAAATCATGTATGGCTATGTCAAATGAACAAATGTTGAATTCGGTTGCAATAGGTTATAATACAAAAAAATTTTCAATACAAAGACTTGTTTTCATATCGGTCGTTTGTATGGTAGCTATATGATATAATGCTCCGAACCGGACCAAACTTTAAAATCTCATGTATGGCTACGTCAAATGAATAAATGTTGAATTCAGTTGCAATAGCTTGAAAAACAAAAAAGTTTCCCAAACATAGACTTGTTTTCATATCGGTCGTTTGTATGGCAGCTATATGATATAGGCGTCCGATCCAGACCAAACTATCACAAATCATGTACGGCTACTTTAAATAAATAAATGTTGAATTCGGTTGCAATAGGTTGGACTACAAAAAAATTTTCAATACAAAGACTTGTATTCATATCGGTCGTTTGTATGGTAGCTATATGATAGAGTGCTCCGATCCGGTCCAACCTTTCAAAAATCATGTATGGCTATGTCAAATGAATAAATGTTGAATTCAGTTGCAATAGCTTGAAAAACAAAAAAGTTTCCCATACAAAGACTTGTTATCATATCGGTCGTTTGTATGGCAGCTATATGATATAGGGGTCCGATCCGACCAAACTTTCAAAAATCATGTATGGCTATGTCGAATGAATAAATTTTGAATTCAGTTGCAATAGCTTGGAAAACAAAAAAGTTTCCTATACATTGACTTGTTTTCATATCGGTCGTTTGTATGGTAGCTATATGATATAATGCTCCGAACCGGACCAAACTTTAAAAACTCATGTATGGCTACGTCAAATGAATAAATTTTGAATTCAGTTGCAATAGCTTGAAAAACAAAAAAGTTTCCCATACAAAGACTTGTTATCATATCGGTCGTTTGTATGGCAGCTATATGATATAGGCGTCCGATCCGGACCAAACTTTCTAAAATCATGTATATCTATGTCAAATGAATAAATGTTGAATTCAGTTGCAATAGCATCGAAAACAAAAAAGTTTCCATTACAAAGACTTGTTTTCATATCGGTCGTTTGTATGGCAGCTATATGATATAGGGGTCCGATCCGGACCAAACTTTCAAAAATCATGTATGGCTATGTTAAATAAATAAATGTTGAATTCAGTTGCAATAGCTTGGAAAAGAAAAAAGTTTCCCATACATAGACTTGTTTTAAATCGGTCGTTTGTATGGCAGCTATATGATATAGGGGTCCGATCCAAGCCAAACTTTAAAAAATCATGTATGGCTATGTTAAATAAATAAATGTTGAATTCAGTTGCAATAGCATTGAAAACAAAAAAAGTTTCCCATACATAGACTTGTTTTCATATCGGTCGTTTGTATGGCAGCTATATGATATAGTGGTCCGATCCGGACCAAACTTAAACAAATAATGTATGGCTATGTTAAATAAATAAATGTTGAATTCAGTTGCAATAGCTTGGATAACAAAAAAGTTTCCCATACATAGACTTGTTTTCATATCGGTCGTTTGTATGGCAGCTATATGTTATAGTAGTCCGATCCGGACCAAACTTAAAAAAATAATGTATGGCTATGTCAAATAAATAAATATTGAATTCAGTTGCAATAGCTTGAAAAACAAAAAAGTTTCCCATACATAGACTTGTTTTCATATCGGTCGTTTGTATGGCAGCTATATGATATAGTGGTCCGATCCGGACCAAACTTTCAAAAATCATGTATGGCTATGTTAAATAAATAAATGTTGAATTCAGTTGCAATAGCTTGGAAAACAAAAAAGTTTCCCATACATAGACTTGTTTTCATATCGGTCGTTTGTAAGGCAGCTATATGATATAGGGGTCCGATCCGGACCAAACTTTAAAAAATCATGTATGGCTATGTCAAATGAACAAATGTTGAATTCGGTTGCAATAGGTTATAATACAAAAAAATTTTCAATACAAAGACTTGTTTTCATATCGGTCGTTTGTATGGTAGCTATATGATATAATGCTCCGAACCGGACCAAACTTTAAAAACTCATGTATGGCTACGTCAAATGAATAAATGTTGAATTCAGTTGCAATAGCTTGAAAAACAAAAAAGTTTCCCAAACATAGACTTGTTATCATATCGGTCGTTTGTATGGCAGCTATATGATATAGGCGTCCGATCCAGACCAAACTATCACAAATCATGTACGGCTACTTTAAATAAATAAATGTTGAATTCGGTTGCAATAGGTTGGACTACAAAAAAATTTTCAATACAAAGACTTGTATTCATATCGGTCGTTTGCATGGTAGCTATATGATAGAGTGCTCCGATCCGGACCAACCTTTCAAAAATCATGTATGGCTATGTTAAATAAATAAATGTTGAATTCAGTTGCAATAGCTTGGATAACAAAAAAGTTTCCCATACATAGACTTGTTTTCATATCGGTCGTTTGTATGGCAGCTATATGTTATAGTAGTCCGATCCGGACCAAACTTAAAAAAATAATGTATGGCTAAGTCAAATAAATAAATATTGAATTCAGTTGCAATAGCTTGAAAAACAAAAAAGTTTCCCATACATAGACTTGTTTTCATATCGGTCGTTTGTATGGCAGCTATATGATATAGGGGTCCGATCCGGACCAAACTTTCAAAAATCATGTATGGCTATGTTAAATAAATAAATGTTGAATTCAGTTGCAATAGCTTGGAAAAGAAAAAAGTTTCCCATACATAGACTTGTTTTAAATCGGTCGTTTGTATGGCAGCTATATGATATAGGGGTCCGATCCGGACCAAACTTTCAAAAATCAGGTATGGCTATGTTAAATAAATAAATGTTGAATTCAGTTGCAATAGCATTGAAAACAAAAAAGTTTCCCATACATAGACTTGTTTTCATATCGGTCGTTTGTATGGCAGCTATATGATATAATGCTCCGAACCGGACCAAACTTTAAAAACTCATGTATGGCTACGTCAAATGAATAAATGTTGAATTTAGTTGCAATAGCTTGAAAAACAAAAAAGTTTCCCATACAAAGACTTGTTATCATATCGGTCGTTTGTATGGCAGCTATATGATATAGGCGTCCGATCCGGACCAAACTTTCTAAAATCATGTATATCTATGTCAAATGAATAAATGTTGAATTCAGTTGCAATAGCATCGAAAACAAAAAAGTTTCCATTACAAAGACTTGTTTTCATATCGGTCGTTTGTATGGCAGCTATATGATATAGGGGTCCGATCCGGACCAAACTTTCAAAAATCATGTATGGCTATGTTAAATAAATAAATGTTGAATTCAGTTGCAATAGCATCGAAAACAAAAAAGTTTCCATTACAAAGACTTGTTTTCTTATCGGTCGTTTGTATGGCAGCTATATGATATAGGGGTCCGATCCGGACCAAACTTTCAAAAATCATGTATGGCTATGTTAAATAAATAAATGTTGAATTCAGTTGCAATAGCTTGGAAAAGAAAAAAGTTTCCCATACATAGACTTGTTTTAAATCGGTCGTTTGTATGGCAGCTATATGATATAGGGGTCCGATCCGGACCAAACTTTCAAAAATCAGGTATGGCTATGTTAAATAAATAAATGTTGAATTCAGTTGCAATAGCATTGAAAACAAAAAAGTTTCCCATACATAGACTTGTTTTCATATCGGTCGTTTGTATGGCAGCTATATGATATAGTGGTCCGATCCGGACCAAACTTAAAAAAATAATGTATGGCTATGTTAAATAAATAAATGTTGAATTCAGTTGCAATAGCTTGGATAACAAAAAAGTTTCCCATACATAGACTTGTTTTCATATCGGTCGTTTGTATGGCAGCTATATGATATAGGGGTCCGATCCGGACCAAACTTTCAAAAATCATGTATGGCTACGTTAACTGAATAAATGTTGAATTCACTTGCAATAGCTTCGAAAACAAAAAAGTTTCCATTACATAGACTTGTTTTCATATCGGTCGTTTGTATGGCAGCTATATGATATAGGGGTCCGATCCGGACCAAACTTTAAAAAATCATGTATATCTATGTCAAATGAATTAATGTTGAATTCAGTTGCAATAGCTTGGAAAACAAAAAAGTTTCCCATACATAGACTTGTTTTCTTATCGGTCGTTTGTATGGCAGCTATATGATATAGGGGTCCGATCCGGACCAAACTTTAAAAAATCATGTATGGCTATGTCAAATGAACAAATGTTGAATTCGGTTGCAATAGGTTATAATACAAAAAAATTTTCAATACAAAGACTTGTTTTCATATCGGTCGTTTGTATGGTAGCTATATGATATAATGCTCCGAACCGGACCAAACTTTAAAAACTCATGTATGGCTACGTCAAATGAATAAATGTTGAACTCAGTTGCAATAGCTTGAAAAACAAAAAAGTTTCCCAAACATAGACTTGTTTTCATATCGGTCGTTTGTATGGCAGCTATATGATATAGGCGTCCGATCCAGACCAAACTATCACAAATCATGTACGGCTACTTTAAATAAATAAATGTTGAATTCGGTTGCAATAGGTTGGACTACAAAAAAATTTTCAATACAAAGACTTGTATTCATATCGGTCGTTTGTATGGTAGCTATATGATAGAGTGCTCCGATCCGGACCAACCTTTCAAAAATCATGTATGGCTATGTCAAATGAATAAATGTTGAATTCAGTTGCAATAGCTTGAAAAACAAAAAAGTTTCCCATACAAAGACTTGTTATCATATCGGTCGTTTGTATGGCAGCTACATGATATAGGGGTCCGATCCGGACCAAACTTTCAAAAATCATGTATGGCTATGTTAAATAAATAAATGTTGAATTCAGTTGCAATAGCTTGGAAAACAAAAAAGTTTCCCATACATAGACTTGTTTTCATATCGGTCGTTTGTAAGGCAGCTATATGATATAGGGGTCCGATCCGGACCAAACTTTAAAAAATCATGTATGGCTATGTCAAATGAACAAATGTTGAATTCGGTTGCAATAGGTTATAATACAAAAAAATTTTCAATACAAAGACTTGTTTTCATATCGGTCGTTTGTATGGTAGCTATATGATATAATGCTCCGAACCGGACCAAACTTTAAAAACTCATGTATGGCTACGTCAAATGAATAAATGTTGAATTCAGTTGCAATAGCTTGAAAAACAAAAAAGTTTCCCAAACATAGACTTGTTTTCATATCGGTCGTTTGTATGGCAGCTATATGATATAGGCGTCCGATCCAGACCAAACTATCACAAATCATGTACGGCTACTTTAAATAAATAAATGTTGAATTCGGTTGCAATAGGTTGGACTACAAAAAAATTTTCAATACAAAGACTTGTATTCATATCGGTCGTTTGCATGGTAGCTATATGATAGAGTGCTCCGATCCGGACCAACCTTTCAAAAATCATGTATGGCTATGTTAAATAAATAAATGTTGAATTCAGTTGCAATAGCTTGGATAACAAAAAAGTTTCCCATACATAGACTTGTTTTCATATCGGTCGTTTGTATGGCAGCTATATGTTATAGTAGTCCGATCCGGACCAAACTTAAAAAAATAATGTATGGCTAAGTCAAATAAATAAATATTGAATTCAGTTGCAATAGCTTGAAAAACAAAAAAGTTTCCCATACATAGACTTGTTTTCATATCGGTCGTTTGTATGGCAGCTATATGATATAGGGGTCCGATCCGGACCAAGCTTTCAAAAATCATGTATGGCTATGTCGAATGAATAAATTTTGAATTCAGTTGCAATAGCTTGGAAAACAAAAAAGTTTCCTATACATAGACTTGTTTTCATATCGGTCGTTTGTATGGTAGCTATATGATATAATGCTCCGAACCGGACCAAACTTTAAAAACTCATGTATGGCTACGTCAAATGAATAAATGTTGAATTTAGTTGCAATAGCTTGAAAAACAAAAAAAGTTTCCCATACAAAGACTTGTTATCATATCGGTCGTTTGTATGGCAGCTATATGATATAGGCGTCCGATCCGGACCAAACTTTCTAAAATCATGTATATCTATGTCAAATGAATAAATGTTGAATTCAGTTGCAATAGCATCGAAAACAAAAAAGTTTCCATTACAAAGACTTGTTTTCATATCGGTCGTTTGTATGGCAGCTATATGATATAGGGGTCCGATCCGGACCAAACTTTCAAAAATCATGTATGGCTATGTTAAATAAATAAATGTTGAATTCAGTTGCAATAGCATCGAAAACAAAAAAGTTTCCCATACATAGACTTGTTTTCTTATCGGTCGTTTGTATGGCAGCTATAAGATATAGGGGTCCGATCCGGACCAAACTTTCAAAAATCATGTATGGCTATGTTAAATAAATAAATGTTGAATTCAGTTGCAATAGCTTGGAAAAGAAAAAAGTTTCCCATACATAGACTTGTTTTAAATCGGTCGTTTGTATGGCAGCTATATGATATAGGGGTCCGATCCGGACCAAACTTTCAAAAATCAGGTATGGCTATGTTAAATAAATAAATGTTGAATTCAGTTGCAATAGCATTGAAAACAAAAAAGTTTCCCATACATAGACTTGTTTTCATATCGGTCGTTTGTATGGCAGCTATATGATATAGTGGTCCGATCCGGACCAAACTTAAAAAAATAATGTATGGCTATGTTAAATAAATAAATGTTGAATTCAGTTGCAATAGCTTGGATAACAAAAAAGTTTCCCATACATAGACTTGTTTTCATATCGGTCGTTTGTATGGCAGCTATATGATATAGGGGTCCGATCCGGACCAAACTTTCAAAAATCATGTATATCTATGTCAAATGAATTAATGTTGAATTCAGTTGCAATAGCTTGGAAAACAAAAAAAGTTTCCCATACATAGACTTGTTTTCTTATCGGTCGTTTGTATGGCAGCTATATGATATAGGGGTCCGATACGGACCAAACTTTAAAAAATCATGTATGGCTATGTCAAATGAACAAATGTTGAATTCGGTTGCAATAGGTTATAATACAAAAAAATTTTCAATACAAAGACTTGTTTTCATATCGGTCGTTTGTATGGTAGCTATATGATATAATGCTCCGAACCGGACCAAACTTTAAAAACTCATGTATGGCTACGTCAAATGAATAAATGTTGAACTCAGTTGCAATAGCTTGAAAAACAAAAAAGTTTCCCAAACATAGACTTGTTTTCATATCGGTCGTTTGTATGGCAGCTATATGATATAGGCGTCCGATCCAGACCAAACTATCACAAATCATGTACGGCTACTTTAAATAAATAAATGTTGAATTCGGTTGCAATAGGTTGGACTACAAAAAAATTTTCAATACAAAGACTTGTATTCATATCGGTCGTTTGTATGGTAGCTATATGATAGAGTGCTCCGATCCGGACCAACCTTTCAAAAATCATGTATGGCTATGTCAAATGAATAAATGTTGAATTCAGTTGCAATAGCTTGAAAAACAAAAAGTTTCCCATACAAAGACTTGTTATCATATCGGTCGTTTGTATGGCAGCTATATGATATAGGGGTCCGATCCGGACCAAACTTTCAAAAATCATGTATGGCTATGTCGAATGAATAAATTTTGAATTCAGTTGCAATAGCTTGGAAAACAAAAAAGTTTCCTATACATAGACTAGTTTTCATATCGGTCGTTTGTATGGTAGCTATATGATATAATACTCCGAACCGGACCAAACTTTAAAAACTCATGTATGGCTACGTCAAATGAATAAATGTTGAATTCAGTTGCAATAGCTTGAAAAACAAAAAAGTTTCCCATACAAAGACTTGTTATCATATCGGTCGTTTGTATGGCAGCTATATGATATAGGCGTTCGATCCGGACCAAACTTTCTAAAATCATGTATATCTATGTCAAATGAATAAATGTTGAATTCAGTTGCAATAGCATCGAAAACAAAAAAGTTTCCATTACAAAGACTTGTTTTCATATCGGTCGTTTGTATGGCAGCTATATGATATAGGGGTCCGATCCGGACCAAACTTTCAAAAATCATGTACGGCTATGTTAAATGAATAAATGTTGAATTCAGTTGCAATAGCTTGGAAAAGAAAAAAGTTTCCCATACATAGACTTGTTTTAAATCGGTCGTTTGTATGGCAGCTATATGATATAGGGGTCCGATCCGGACCAAACTTTCAAAAATCAGGTATAACTATGTTAAATAAATAAATGTTGAATTCAGTTGCAATAGCATTGAAAACAAAAAAGTTTCCCATACATAGACTTGTTTTCATATCGGTCGTTTGTATGGCAGCTATATGATATAGTGATCCGATCCGGACCAAACTTAAAAAAATAATGTATGGCTATGTTAAATAAATAAATGTTGAATTCAGTTGCAATAGCTTGGATAACAAAAAAGTTTCCCATACATAGACTTGTTTTCATATCGGTCGTTTGTATGGCAGCTATATGTTATAGTAGTCCGATCCGGACCAAACTTAAAAAAATAGTGTATGGCTATGTCAAATAAATAAATATTGAATACAGTTGCAATAGCTTGAAAAACAAAAAAGTTTCCCATACATAGACTTGTTTTCATATCGGTCGTTTGTATGGCAGCTATATGATATAGGGGTCCGATCCGGACCAAACTTTCAAAAATCATGTATGGCTACGTTAACTGAATAAATGTTGAATTCACTTGCAATAGCTTCGAAAACAAAAAAGTTTCCATTACATAGACTTGTTTTCATATCGGTCGTTTGTATGGCAGCTATATGATATAGGGGTCCGATCCGGACCAAACTTTAAAAAATCATGTATGGCTATGTCAAATGAATAAATGTTGAATTCGGTTGCAATAGGTTATAATACAAAAAAATTTTCAATACAAAGACTTGTTTTCATATCGGTCGTTTGTATGGTAGCTATATGATATAATGCTCCGAACCGGACCAAACTTTAAAAACTCATGTATGGCTACGTCAAATGAATAAATGTTGAACTCAGTTGCAATAGCTTGAAAAACAAAAAAGTTTCCCAAACATAGACTTGTTTTCATATCGGTCGTTTGTATGGCAGCTATATGATATAGGCGTCCGATCCAGACCAAACTATCACAAATCATGTACGGCTACTTTAAATAAATAAATGTTGAATTCGGTTGCAATAGGTTGGACTACAAAAAAATTTTCAATACAAAGACTTGTATTCATA
This sequence comes from Drosophila merina, assembly GCA_035047645.1. Lineage (NCBI taxonomy): Eukaryota > Metazoa > Arthropoda > Insecta > Diptera > Drosophilidae > Drosophila > Drosophila merina. The sequence continues at coordinate 1,698,644 of JAWNPH010000076.1, read as the reverse complement.
TCGGTCGTTTGTATGGTGGCTATATGATAGAGTGCTCCGATCCGGACCAACCTTTCAAAAATCATGTATGGCTATGTCAAATGAATAAATGTTGAATTCAGTTGCAATAGCTTGAAAAACAAAAAAGTTTCCCATACAAAGACTTGTTATCATATCGGTCGTTTGTATGGCAGCTATATGATATAGGGATCCGATCCGGACCAAACTTTCAAAAATCATGTATGGCTAAGTCGAATGAATAAATTTTGAATTCAGTTGCAATAGCTTGGAAAACAAAAAAGTTTCCTATACATAGACTTGTTTTCATATCGGTCGTTTGTATGGTAGCTATATGATATAATGCTCCGAACCGGACCAAACTTTAAAAACTCATGTATGGCTACGTCAAATGAATAAATGTTGAATTCAGTTGCAATAGCTTGAAAAACAAAAAAGTTTCCCATACAAAGACTTGTTATCATATCGGTCGTTTGTATGGCAGCTATATGATATAGGGATCCGATCCGGACCAAACTTTCAAAAATCATGTATGGCTATGTCGAATGAATAAATTTTGAATTCAGTTGCAATAGCTTGAAAAACAAAAAAGTTTCCCATACAAAGACTTGTTATCATATCGGTCGTTTGTATGGCAGCTATATGATATAGGCGTCCGATCCGGACCAAACTTTCTAAAATCATGTATATCTATGTCAAATGAATAAATGTTGAATTCAGTTGCAATAGCATCGAAAACAAAAAAGTTTCCATTACAAAGACTTGTTTTCATATCGGTCGTTTGTATGGCAGCTATATGATATAGGGGTCCGATCCGGACCAAACTTTCAAAAATCATGTACGGCTATGTTAAATGAATAAATGTTGAATTCAGTTGCAATAGCTTGGAAAAGAAAAAGTTTCCCATACATAGACTTGTTTTAAATCGGTCGTTTGTATGGCAGCTATATGATATAGGGGTCCGATCCGGACCAAACTTTCATAAATCAGGTATGGCTATGTTAAATAAATAAATGTTGAATTCAGTTGCAATAGCATTGAAAACAAAAAAGTTTCCCATACATAGACTTGTTTTCATATCGGTCGTTTGTATGGCAGCTATATGATATAGTGATCCGATCCGGACCAAACTTAAAAAAATAATGTATGGCTATGTTAAATAAATAAATGTTGAATTCAGTTGCAATAGCTTGGATAACAAAAAAGTTTCCCATACATAGACTTGTTTTCATATCGGTCGTTTGTATGGCAGCTATATGTTATAGTAGTCCGATCCGGACCAAACTTAAAAAAATAATGTATGGCTATGTCAAATAAATAAATATTGAATTCAGTTGCAATAGCTTGAAAAACAAAAAAGTTTCCCATACATAGACTTGTTTTCATATCGGTCGTTTGTATGGCAGCTATATGATATAGGGGTCCGATCCGGACCAAACTTTCAAAAATCATGTATGGCTACGTTAACTGAATAAATGTTGAATTCACTTGCAATAGCTTCGAAAACAAAAAAGTTTCCATTACATAGACTTGTTTTCATATCGGTCGTTTGTATGGCAGCTATATGATATAGGGGTCCGATCCGGACCAAACTTTAAAAAATCATGTATGGCTATGTCAAATGAACAAATGTTGAATTCGGTTGCAATAGGTTATAATACAAAAAAATTTTCAATACAAAGACTTGTTTTCATATCGGTCGTTTGTATGGTAGCTATATGATATAATGCTCCGAACCGGACCAAACTTTAAAAACTCATGTATGGCTACGTCAAATGAATAAATGTTGAACTCAGTTGCAATAGCTTGAAAAACAAAAAAGTTTCCCAAACATAGACTTGTTTTCATATCGGTCGTTTGTATGGCAGCTATATGATATAGGCGTCCGATCCAGACCAAACTATCACAAATCATGTACGGCTACTTTAAATAAATAAATGTTGAATTCGGTTGCAATAGGTTGGACTACAAAAAAATTTTCAATACAAAGACTTGTATTCATATCGGTCGTTTGTATGGTGGCTATATGATAGAGTGCTCCGATCCGGACCAACCTTTCAAAAATCATGTATAGCTATGTCAAATGAATAAATGTTGAATTCAGTTGCAATAGCTTGAAAAACAAAAAAGTTTCCCATACAAAGACTTGTTATCATATCGGTCGTTTGTATGGCAGCTATATGATATAGGGATCCGATCCGGACCAAACTTTCAAAAATCATGTATGGCTAAGTCGAATGAATAAATTTTGAATTCAGTTGCAATAGCTTGGAAAACAAAAAAGTTTCCTATACATAGACTTGTTTTCATATCGGTCGTTTGTATGGTAGCTATATGATATAATGCTCCGAACCGGACCAAACTTTAAAAACTCATGTATGGCTACGTCAAATGAATAAATGTTGAATTCAGTTGCAATAGCTTGAAAAACAAAAAGTTTCCCATACAAAGACTTGTTATCATATCGGTCGTTTGTATGGCAGCTATATGATATAGGGATCCGATCCGGACCAAACTTTCAAAAATCATGTATGGCTATGTCGAATGAATAAATTTTGAATTCAGTTGCAATAGCTTGAAAAACAAAAAAGTTTCCCATACAAAGACTTGTTATCATATCGGTCGTTTGTATGGCAGCTATATGATATAGGGATCCGATCCGGACCAAACTTTCAAAAATCATGTATGGCTATGTTAAATGAATAAATGTTGAATTCAGTTGCAATAGCATTGAAAACAAAAAAGTTTCCCATACATAGACTTGTTTTCATATCGGTCGTTTGTATGGCAGCTATATGATATAGTGGTCCGATCCAGACCCAACTTAAAAAAATAATGTATGGCTATGTTAAATAAATAAATGTTGAATTCAGTTGCAATAGCTTGGATAACAAAAAAGTTTCCCATACATAGACTTGTTTTCATATCGGTCGTTTGTATGGCAGCTATATGTTATAGTAGTCCGATCCGGACCAAACTTTCAAAAATCATGTATGGCTACGTTAACTGAATAAATGTTGAATTCACTTGCAATAGCTTCGAAAACAAAAAAGTTTCCATTACATAGACTTGTTTTCATATCGGTCGTTTGTATGGCAGCTATATGATATAGTGGTCCGGTCCGGACCAAAGTTTCACAAATCGTGTATGGCTATGTTAAATAAACAAATGTTGAATTCGGTTACAATAGGTTATAATACAAAAAAGTTTCCCATACAAAGACTAGTTTTCTTATCGGTCGTTTGTATGGCAGCTATATGATATAGGCGTCCGATCCGGACCAAACTTTAAAAACTCATGTATGGCTACGTCAAATGAATAAATTTTGAATTCAGTTGCAATAGTTTGAAAAACAAAAAAGTTTCCCAAAAATAGACTTGTTTTCATATCGGTCGTTTGTATGGCAGCTATATGATATAGGGGTCCGATCCGGACCAAACTTTAAAAAATCATGTATGGCTATGTCAAATAAATAAATGTTGAATTCAGTTGCAATAGCTTGGAAAACAAAAAAGTTTCCCATACATAGACTTGTTTTCATATCGGTCGTTTGTATGGCAGCTATATGATATAGGGGTCCGATCCGGACCAAACTTTCAAAAATCATGTATGGCTATGTTAAATGAATAAATTTTGAATTCAGTTGCAATAGCTTCGAAAACAAAAAAGTTTCCCAAAAATAGACTTGTTTTCATATCGGTCGTTTGTATGGCAGCTATATGATATAGGGGTCCGATCCGGACCAAACTTTAAAAAATCATGTATGGCTATGTCAAATAAATAAATTTTGAATTCAGTTGCAATAGTTTGAAAAACAAAAAAGTTTCCCAAAAATAGACTTGTTTTCATATCGGTCGTTTGTATGGCAGCTATATGATATAGGGGTCCGATCCGGACCAAACTTTAAAAAATCATGTATGGCTATGTCAAATAAATAAATGTTGAATTCAGTTGCAATAGCTTGGAAAACAAAAAAGTTTCCCATACATAGACTTGTTTTCATATCGGTCGTTTGTATGGCAGCTATATGATATAGGGGTCCGATCCGGACCAAACTTTCAAAAATCATGTATGGCTATGTTAAATGAATAAATTTTGAATTCAGTTGCAATAGCTTCGAAAACAAAAAAGTTTCCATTACAAAGACTTGTTTTCATATCGGTCGTTTGTATGGCAGCTATATGATCTAGTGGTCCGATCCGGACGAAACTTTTAACAATCATGTATGACTATGTCGGATACATAAGTGTTGAATTCAGTTGCAATTGCTTGGAGAACAAAAAAGTATTCCATACAAAGACTTGTTTTAATGGCGGTCGTTTGTATGGCAGCTATATGATATAGGGGTCCGATCCAAGCCAAACTTTAAAAAATCATGTATATCTATGTCAAATGAATAAATGTTGAAGTCAGTTGCAATAGCTGGAAAAACAAAAAAGTTTCCCATACATAGACTTGTTTTCATGGCGGTCGTTTGTATGGCAGCTATATGATATAGGTATCCGATCCCGACCAAACTTTTAAAAATCATGTATGGCTATGTTAAATAAATAAATGTTGAATTCAGTTGCAATAGTTTGAAAAACAAAAAAGTTTCCCAAACATAGACTTGTTTTCATATCGGTCGTTTGTATGGCAGCTATATGATATAGGGGTCCGATCCGGACCAAACTTTAAAAAATCATGTATGGCTATGTCAAATAAATAAATGTTGAATTCACTTGCAATAGCTTCGAAAACAAAAAAGTTTCCATTACATAGACTTGTTTTCATATCGGTCGTTTGTATGGCAGCTATATGATATAGGGGTCCGATCCGGACCAAACTTTAAAAAATCATGTATGGCTATGTCAAATGAACAAATGTTGAATTCGGTTGCAATAGGTTATAATACAAAAAAATTTTCAATACAAAGACTTGTTTTCATATCGGTCGTTTGTATGGTAGCTATATGATATAATGCTCCGAACCGGACCAAACTTTAAAAACTCATGTATGGCTACGTCAAATGAATAAATGTTGAACTCAGTTGCAATAGCTTGAAAAACAAAAAAGTTTCCCAAACATAGACTTGTTTTCATATCGGTCGTTTGTATGGCAGCTATATGATATAGGCGTCCGATCCAGACCAAACTATCACAAATCATGTACGGCTACTTTAAATAAATAAATGTTGAATTCGGTTGCAATAGGTTGGACTACAAAAAAATTTTCAATACAAAGACTTGTATTCATATCGGTCGTTTGTATGGTGGCTATATGATAGAGTGCTCCGATCCGGACCAACCTTTCAAAAATCATGTATGGCTATGTCAAATGAATAAATGTTGAATTCAGTTGCAATAGCTTGAAAAACAAAAAGTTTCCCATACAAAGACTTGTTATCATATCGGTCGTTTGTATGGCAGCTATATGATATAGGGATCCGATCCGGACCAAACTTTCAAAAATCATGTATGGCTAAGTCGAATGAATAAATTTTGAATTCAGTTGCAATAGCTTGGAAAACAAAAAAGTTTCCTATACATAGACTTGTTTTCATATCGGTCGTTTGTATGGTAGCTATATGATATAGGGATCCGATCCGGACCAAACTTTCAAAAATCATGTATGGCTATGTTAAATAAATAAATGTTGAATTCAGTTGCAATAGCATTGAAAACAAAAAAGTTTCCCATACATAGACTTGTTTTCATATCGGTCGTTTGTATGGCAGCTATATGATATAGTGGTCCGATCCGGATCCAACTTAAAAAAATAATGTATGGCTATGTTAAATAAATAAATGTTGAATTCAGTTGCAATAGCTTGGATAACAAAAAAGTTTCCCATACATAGACTTGTTTTCATATCGGTCGTTTGTATGGCAGCTATATGTTATAGTAGTCCGATCCGGACCAAACTTAAAAAAATTATGTATGGCTATGTCAAATAAATAAATATTGAATTCAGTTGCAATAGCTTGAAAAACAAAAAAGTTTCCCATACATAGACTTGTTTTCATATCGGTCGTTTGTATGGCAGCTATATGATATAGGGGTCCGATCCGGACCAAACTTTCAAAAATCATGTATGGCTACGTTAACTGAATAAATGTTGAATTCACTTGCAATAGCTTCGAAAACAAAAAAGTTTCCATTACATAGACTTGTTTTCATATCGGTCGTTTGTATGGCAGCTATATGATATAGTGGTCCGGTCCGGACCAAAGTTTCACAAATCGTGTATGGCTATGTTAAATAAACAAATGTTGAATTCGGTTACAATAGGTTATAATACAAAAAAGTTTCCCATACAAAGACTAGTTTTCTTATCGGTCGTTTGTATGGCAGCTATATGATATAGGCGTCCGATCCGGACCAAACTTTAAAAACTCATGTATGGCTACGTCAAATGAATAAATTTTGAATTCAGTTGCAATAGTTTGAAAAACAAAAAAGTTTCCCAAACATAGACTTGTTTTCATATCGGTCGTTTGTATGGCAGCTATATGATATAGGGGTCCGATCCGGACCAAACTTTAAAAAATCATGTATGGCTATGTCAAATAAATAAATGTTGAATTCAGTTGCAATAGCTTGGAAAACAAAAAAGTTTCCCATACATAGACTTGTTTTCATATCGGTCGTTTGTATGGCAGCTATATGATATAGGGGTCCGATCCGGACCAAACTTTCAAAAATCATGTATGGCTATGTTAAATGAATAAATTTTGAATTCAGTTGCAATAGCTTCGAAAACAAAAAAGTTTCCATTACAAAGACTTGTTTTCATATCGGTCGTTTGTATGGCAGCTATATGATCTAGTGGTCCGATCCGGACGAAACTTTTAACAATCATGTATGACTATGTCGGATACATAAGTGTTGAATTCAGTTGCAATTGCTTGGAGAACAAAAAAGTATTCCATACAAAGACTTGTTTTAATGGCGGTCGTTTGTATGGCAGCTATATGATATAGGGGTCCGATCCAAGCCAAACTTTAAAAAATCATGTATATCTATGTCAAATGAATAAATGTTGAAGTCAGTTGCAATAGCTGGAAAAACAAAAAAGTTTCCCATACATAGACTTGTTTTCATGGCGGTCGTTTGTATGGCAGCTATATGATATAGGTATCCGATCCCGACCAAACTTTTAAAAATCATGTATGGCTATGTTAAATAAATAAATGTTGAATTCAGTTGCAATAGTTTGAAAAACAAAAAAGTTTCCCAAACATAGACTTGTTTTCATATCGGTCGTTTGTATGGCAGCTATATGATATAGGGGTCCGATCCGGACCAAACTTTAAAAAATCATGTATGGCTATGTCAAATAAATAAATTTTGAATTCAGTTGCAATAGCTTGGAAAACAAAAAAGTTTCCCATACATAGACTTGTTTTCATATCGGTCGTTTGTATGGCAGCTATATGATATAGGGGTCCGATCCGGACCAAACTTTCAAAAATCATGTATGGCTATGTTAAATGAATAAATTTTGAATTCAGTTGCAATAGCTTCGAAAACAAAAAAGTTTCCATTACAAAGACTTGTTTTCATATCGGTCGTTTGTATGGCAGCTATATGATATAGGGGTCCGATCCGGACCAAACTTTCAAAAATCATGTACGGCTATGTTAAATGAATAAATGTTGAATTCAGTTGCAATAGCTTGGAAAAGAAAAAAGTTTCCCATACATAGACTTGTTTTAAATCGGTCGTTTGTATGGCAGCTATATGATATAGGGTCCGATCCGGACCAAACTTTCAAAAATCAGGTATGGCTATGTTAAATAAATAAATGTTGAATTCAGTTGCAATAGCATTAAAAACAAAAAAGTTTCCCATACATAGACTTGTTTTCATATCGGTCGTTTGTATGGCAGCTATATGATATAGTGATCCGATCCGGACCAAACTTAAAAAAATAATGTATGGCTATGTTAAATAAATAAATGTTGAATTCAGTTGCAATAGCTTGGATAACAAAAAAGTTTCCCATACATAGACTTGTTTTCATATCGGTCGTTTGTATGGCAGCTATATGTTATAGTAGTCCGATCCGGACCAAACTTAAAAAAATAATGTATGGCTATGTCAAATAAATAAATATTGAATTCAGTTGCAATAGCTTGAAAAACAAAAAAGTTTCCCATACATAGACTTGTTTTCATATCGGTCGTTTGTATGGCAGCTATATGATATAGGGGTCCGATCCGGACCAAACTTTCAAAAATCATGTATGGCTACGTTAACTGAATAAATGTTGAATTCACTTGCAATAGCTTCGAAAACAAAAAAGTTTCCATTACATAGACTTGTTTTCATATCGGTCGTTTGTATGGCAGCTATATGATATAGGGGTCCGATCCGGACCAAACTTTAAAAAATCATGTATGGCTATGTCAAATGAACAAATGTTGAATTCGGTTGCAATAGGTTATAATACAAAAAAATTTTCAATACAAAGACTTGTTTTCATATCGGTCGTTTGTATGGTAGCTATATGATATAATGCTCCGAACCGGACTAAACTTTAAAAACTCATGTATGGCTACGTCAAATGAATAAATGTTGAACTCAGTTGCAATAGCTTGAAAAACAAAAAAGTTTCCCAAACATAGACTTGTTTTCATATCGGTCGTTTGTATGGCAGCTATATGATATAGGCGTCCGATCCAGACCAAACTATCACAAATCAAGTACGGCTACTTTAAATAAATAAATGTTGAATTCGGTTGCAATAGGTTGGACTACAAAAAAATTTTCAATACAAAGACTTGTATTCATATCGGTCGTTTGTATGGTGGCTATATGATAGAGTGCTCCGATCCGGACCAACCTTTCAAAAATCATGTATGGCTATGTCAAATGAATAAATGTTGAATTCAGTTGCAATAGCTTGAAAAACAAAAAAGTTTCCCATACAAAGACTTGTTATCATATCGGTCGTTTGTATGGCAGCTATATGATATAGGGATCCGATCCGGACCAAACTTTCAAAAATCATGTATGGCTAAGTCGAATGAATAAATTTTGAATTCAGTTGCAATAGCTTGGAAAACAAAAAAGTTTCCTATACATAGACTTGTTTTCATATCGGTCGTTTGTATGGTAGCTATATGATATAATGCTCCGAACCGGACCAAACTTTAAAAACTCATGTATGGCTACGTCAAATGAATAAATGTTGAATTCAGTTGCAATAGCTTGAAAAACAAAAAAGTTTCCATTACATAGACTTGTTTTCATATCGGTCGTTTTTATGGCAGCTATATGATATAGGGATCCGATCCGGACCAAACTTTCAAAAATCATGTATGGCTATGTCAAATGAATAAATGTTGAATTCAGTTGCAATAGCTTGAAAAACAAAAAAGGTTCCTATACATAGACTTGTTTTCATATCGGTCGTTTGTATGGTAGCTATATGATATAATGCTCCGAACCGGACCAAACTTTAAAAACTCATGTATGGCTACGTCAAATGAATAAATGTTGAATTCAGTTGCAATAGCTTGGAAAACAAAAAAAGTTTCCTATACATAGACTTGTTTTCATATCGGTCGTTTGTATGGTAGCTATATGATATAGGGATCTGATCCGGACCAAACTTTCAAAAATCATGTATGGCTACGTTAACTGAATAAATGTTGAATTCACTTGCAATAGCTTCGAAAACAAAAAAGTTTCCATTACATAGACTTGTTTTCATATCGGTCGTTTGTATGGCAGCTATATGATATAGTGGTCCGGTCCGGACCAAAGTTTCACAAATCGTGTATGGCTATGTTAAATAAACAAATGTTGAATTCGGTTACAATAGGTTATAATACAAAAAAGTTTCCCATACAAAGACTAGTTTTCTTATCGGTCGTTTGTATGGCAGCTATATGATATAGGCGTCCGATCCGGACCAAACTTTAAAAACTCATGTATGGCTACGTCAAATGAATAAATTTTGAATTCAGTTGCAATAGTTTGAAAAACAAAAAAGTTTCCCAAACATAGACTTGTTTTCATATCGGTCGTTTGTATGGCAGCTATATGATATAGGGGTCCGATCCGGACCAAACTTTAAAAAATCATGTATGGCTATGTCAAATAAATAAATGTTGAATTCAGTTGCAATAGCTTGGAAAACAAAAAAGTTTCCCATACATAGACTTGTTTTCATATCGGTCGTTTGTATGGCAGCTATATGATATAGGGGTCCGATCCGGACCAAACTTTCAAAAATCATGTATGGCTATGTTAAATGAATAAATTTTGAATTCAGTTGCAATAGCTTCGAAAACAAAAAAGTTTCCATTACAAAGACTTGTTTTCATATCGGTCGTTTGTATGGCAGCTATATGATCTAGTGGTCCGATCCGGACGAAACTTTTAACAATCATGTATGACTATGTCGGATACATAAGTGTTGAATTCAGTTGCAATTGCTTGGAGAACAAAAAAGTATTCCATACAAAGACTTGTTTTAATGGCGGTCGTTTGTATGGCAGCTATATGATATAGGGGTCCGATCCAAGCCAAACTTTAAAAAATCATGTATATCTATGTCAAATGAATAAATGTTGAAGTCAGTTGCAATAGCTGGAAAAACAAAAAAGTTTCCCATACATAGACTTGTTTTCATGGCGGTCGTTTGTATGGCAGCTATATGATATAGGTATCCGATCCCGACCAAACTTTTAAAAATCATGTATGGCTATGTTAAATAAATAAATCTTGAATTCAGTTGCAATAGCTTGGAAAACAAAAAAGTTTCCCATACATAGACTTGTTTTCATATCGGTCGTTTGTATGGCAGCTATATGATATAGTGGTCCGATCCGGACGAAACTTTAAACAATCATGTACGACTATGTCGGATAAATAAGTGTTGAATTCAGTTGCAATTGCTTAGAGAACAAAAAAGTTTTCCATACAAAGACTTGTTTTCATGGCTGTCGTTTGTATGGCAGCTATATGATATAGGGGTCCGATCCGGACCAAACTTTAAAAAATCATGTATATCTATGTCAAATGAATAAATGTTGAATTCAATTGCAATAACTTGGAAAACAAAAAAGTTTCCCATACATAGACTTGTTTTCATATCGGTCGTTTGTATGGCAGCTATATGATATAGTGGTCCGATCCGGACCACACTTTAAAAAATCATGTATGGCTATGTCAGATGAATAAATGTTGAATTCAGTTGCAATAGCTTGAAAAACAAAAAAGTTTCCCATACATAGACTTGTTTTCATATCGGTCGTTTGTATGGCAGCTATATGATATAGGGGTCCGATCCAGACCAAACTTTCAAAAATCATGTATGGCTATGTCAAATGAACAAATGTTGAATTCGGTTACAATAGGTTATAATACAAAAAAATTTTCAATACAAAGACTTGTTTTCATATCGATCGTTTGTATGGTAGCTATATGATATAATGCTCCGAACCGGACCAAACTTTAAAAACTCATGTATGGCTATGTCAAATGAATAAATGTTGAATTCAGTTGCAATAGCTTGAAAAACAAAAAAGTTTCCCAAACATAGACTTGTTTTCATATCGGTCGTTTGTATGGCAGCTATATGATATAAGCGTCCGATCCAGACCAAACTATCACAAATCATGTATGGCTACTTTAAATAAATAAATGTTGAATTCGGTTGCAATAGGTTGGACTACAAAAAAATGTTCAATACAAAGACTTGTATTCATATCGGTCGTTTGTATGGTAGCTATATGATAGAGTGCTCCGATCCGGACCAACCTTTCAAAAATCATGTATGGCTATGTCAAATGAATAAATGTTGAATTCAGTTGCAATAGCTTAGAAAACAAAAAGTTTCCATTACAAAGACATGTTTTCATATCCGTCGTTTGTATGGCAGCTATATGATATAGTGGTCCGATCCGGACCAAAGTTTCAAAAATCGTGTATGTCTATGTCAAATGAATAAATGTTGAATTCAGTTGCAATAGCTTGAAAAACAAAAGAGTTTCCCATACATAGACTTGTTTTCATATCGGTCGTTTGTATGGCAGCTATATGATAGAGTGGTCCGATCCAGACCAAAGTTTCACAAATCGTGTACGGCTATGTTAAATGAATAAATGTTGAATTCAGTTGCAATAGCTTCGAAAACAAAAAAGTTTCCATTACAAAGACTTGTTTTCATATCGGTCGTTTGTATGGCAGCTATATGATATAGGTGTCCGATCCGGACCAAACTTTAAAAAATCATGTATATCTATGTCAAATGAATAAATGTTGAATTCAATTGCAATAACTTGGAAAACAAAAAAGTTTCCCATACATAGACTTGTTTTCATATCGGTCGTTTGTATGGCAGCTATATGATATAGTGGTCCGATCCGGACCACACTTTAAAAAATCATGTATGGCTATGTCAGATGAATAAATGTTGAATTCAGTTGCAATAGCTTGAAAAACAAAAAAGTTTCCCATACATAGACTTGTTTTCATATCGGTCGTTTGTATGGCAGCTATATGATATAGTGGTCCGATCCGGACCAAAGTTTCACAAATCGTGTACGGGTATGTTAAATGAATAAATGTTGAATTCAGTTGCAATAGCTTCGAAAACAAAAAAGTTTCCATTACAAAGACTTGTTTTCATATCGGTCGTTTGTATGGCAGCTATATGATATAGGTGTCCGATCCGGACCAAACTTTAAAACGTCATGTATGGCTATGTCAAATGAATAAATGTTGAATTCAGTTGCAATAGTTTGAAAAACAAAAAAGTTTCCCAAACATAGACTTGTTTTCATATCGGTCGTTTGTATGGCAGCTATATGATATAGGGGTCCGATCCGGACCAAACTTCAAAAAATCATGTATGGCTATGTCAAATGAATAAATGTTGAATTCAGTTGCAATAGCTTGAAAAACAAAAAAGTTTCCCATACATAGACTTGTTTACATATCGGTCGTTTGTATGGCAGCTATATGATATAGTGGTCCGGTCCGGACCAAAGTTTCACAAATCGTGTATGGCTATGTTAAATAAACAAATGTTGAATTCGGTTGCAATAGGTTATAATACAAAAAAGTTTCCCATACAAAGACTAGTTTTCTTATCGGTCGTTTGTATGGCAGCTATATGATATAGGGGTCCGATCCGGACCAAACTTCAAAAAATCATGTATGGCTATGTCAAATGAATAAATGTTGAATTCAGTTGCAATAGCTTGAAAAAGAAAAAAGTTTCCCATACATAGACTTGTTTACATATCGGTCGTTTGTATGGCAGCTATATGATATAGTGGCCCGGTCCGGACCAAAGTTTCACAAATCGTGTATGGCTATGTTAAATAAACAAATGTTGAATTCGGTTGCAATAGGTTATAATACAAAAAAGTTTCCCATACAAAGACTAGTTTTCTTATCGGTCGTTTGTATGGCAGCTATATGATATAGGGGTCCGATCCGGACCAAACTTTCAAAAATCATGTATGGCTAAGTCGAATGAATAAATTTTGAATTCAGTTGCAATAGCTTGAAAAACAAAAAAGTTTCCCATACATAGACTTGTTTTCATATCGGTCGTTTGTATGGCAGCTATATGATATAGTGGTCCGATCCGGACCAAAGTTTCACAAATCGTGTACGGCTATGTTAAATGAATAAATGTTGAATTCAGTTGCAATAGCTTCGAAAAGAAAAAAGTTTCCATTACAAAGACTTGTTTTCATATCGGTCGTTTGTATGGCAGCTATATGATATGGGGTCCGATCCGGACCAAACTTCAAAAAATCATGTATGGCTATGTCAAATAAATAAATGTTGAATTCAGTTGCAATAGCTTGAAAAAGAAAAAAGTTTCCCATACATAGACTTGTTTACATATCGGTCGTTTGTATGGCAGCTATATGATATAGTGGTCCGGTCCGGACCAAAGTTTCATAAATCGTGTATGGCTATGTTAAATGAATAAATGTTGAATTCAGTTGCAATAGCTTCGAAAACAAAAAAGTTTCCATTACAAAGACTTGTTTTCATATCGGTCGTTTGTATGGCAGCTATATGATATAGTGGTCCCATCCGGACGAAACTTTTAACAATCATGTATGACTATTTCGGATACATAAGTGTTGAATTCAGTTGCAATTGCTTGGAGAACAAAAAAGTATTCCATACAAAGACTTGTTTTAATGGCGGTCGTTTGTATGGCAGCTATATGATATAGGGGTCTGATCCTGACCAAACTTTAAAAAATCATGTATATCTATGTCAAATGAATAAATGTTGAAGTCAGTTGCAATAGCTTGAAAAACAAAAAAGTTTCCCATACATAGACATGTTTTCATGGCGGTCGTTTGTATGGCAGCTATATGATATAGGGGTCCGATCCGGACCAAACTTCAAAAAATCATGTATATCTATGTCAAATGAATAAATGTTGAATTCAGTTGAAATAACTTGGAAAACAAAAAAGTTTCCCATACATAGACTTGTTTTCATATCGGTCGTTTGTATGGCAGCTATATGATATAGGGGTCCGATCCGGACCAAACTTCAAAAAATCATGTATGGCTATGTCAAATGAATAAATGTTGAATTCAGTTGCAATAGCTTGAAAAACAAAAAAGTTTCCCATACATAGACTTGTTTTCATATCGGTCGTTTGTATGGCAGCTATATGATATAGGTGTCCGATCCGGACCAAACTTTTAAAAATCATGTATGGCTATGTTAAATCAATAAATCTTGAATTCAGTTGCAATAGCTTGGAAAACAAAAAAGTTTCCCATACATAGACTTGTTTTCATATCGGTCGTTTGTATGGCAGCTATATGATATAGTGGTCCGATCCGGACGAAACTTTAAACAATCATGTATTAATATGTCGGATAAATAAGTGTTGAATTCAGTTGCAATTGCTTAGAGAACAAAAAAGTTTTCCATACAAAGACTTGTTTTCATGGCGGTCGTTTGTATGGCAGCTATATGATATAGGGGTCCGATCCGGACCAAACTTTAAAAAATCATGTATATCTATGTCAAATGAATAAATGTTGAATTCAGTTGAAATAACTTGGAAAACCAAAAAAAGTTTCCCATACATAGACTTGTTTTCATATCGGTCGTTTGTATGGCAGCTATATGATATAGTGGTCCGATCCGGACCAAACTTTAAAAAAGCATGTATGGCTATGTCAAATAAATAAATGTTGAATTCAGTTGCAATAGCTTGAAAAACAAAAAAGTTTCCCATACATAGACTTGTTTTCATATCGGTCGTTTGTATGGCAGCTATATGATATAGGTGTCCGATCCGGACCAAACTTTTAAAAATCATGTATGGCTATGTTAAATAAATAAATCTTGAATTCAGTTGCAATAGCTTGGAAAACAAAAAAGTTTCCCATACATAGACTTGTTTTCATATCGGTCGTTTGTATGGCAGCTATATGATATAGTGGTCCGATCCGGACGAAACTTTAAACAATCATGAATGACTATGTCGGATAAATAAGTGTTGAATTCAGTTGCAATTGCTTAGAGAACAAAAAAGTTTTCCATACAAAGACTTGTTTTCATGGCGGTCGTTTGTATGGCAGCTATATGATATAGGGGTCCGATCCGGACCAAACTTTAAAAAATCATGTATATCTATGTCAAATGAATAAATGTTGAATTCAGTTGAAATAACTTGGAAAACAAAAAAGTTTCCCATACATAGACTTGTTTTCATATCGGTCGTTTGTATGGCAGCTATATGATATAGGGGTCCGATCCGGACCAAACTTTCAAAAATCATGTATGGCTATGTCAAATGAACAAATGTTGAATTCGGTTGCAATAGGTTATAATACAAAAAAATTGTCAATACAAAGACTTGTTTTCATATCGGTCGTTTGTATGGTAGCTATATGATATAATGCTCCGAACCGGACCAAACTTTAAAAACTCATGTATGGCTATGTCAAATGAATAAATGTTGAATTCAGTTGCAATAGCTTGAAAAACAAAAAAATTTCCCAAACATAGACTTGTTTTCATATCGGTCGTTTGTATGGCAGCTATATGATATAAGCGTCCGATCCAGACCAAACTATCACAAATCATGTATGGCTACTTTAAATAAATAAATGTTGAATTCGGTTGCAATAGGTTGGACTACAAAAAAATGTTCAATACAAAGACTTGTATTCATATCGGTCGTTTGTATGGTAGCTATATGATAGAGTGCTCCGATCCGGACCAACCTTTCAAAAATCATGTATGGCTATGTCAAATGAATAAATGTTGAATTCAGTTGCAATAGCTTAGAAAACAAAAAGTTTCCATTACAAAGACATGTTTTCATATCCGTCGTTTGTATGGCAGCTATATGATATAGTGGTCCGATCCGGACCAAATTTTCAAAAATCATGTATGGCTATGTCAAATGAATAAATGTTGAATTCAGTTGCAATAGCTTCGAAAACAAAAAAGTTTCCATTACAAAGACTTGTTTTCATATCGGTCGTTTGTATGGCAGCTATATGATATAGTGGTCCGATCCGGACGAAACTTTTAACAATCATGTATGACTATGTCGGATACATAAGTGTTGAATTCAGTTGCAATTGCTTGGAGAACAAAAAAGTATTCCATACAAAGACTTGTTTTAATGGCGGTCGTTTGTATGGCAGCTATATGATATAGGGGTCCGATCCGGACCAAACTTTAAAAAATCATGTATATCTATGTCAAATGAATAAATGTTGAAGTCAGTTGCAATAGCTTGAAAAACAAAAAAGTTTCCCATACATAGACTTGTTTTCATATCGGTCGTTTGTATGGCAGCTATATGATATAGGGGTCCGATCCGGACCAAACTTTCAAAAATCATGTATGGCTATGTCAAATGAATAAATGTTGAATTCAGTTGCAATAGCTTCGAAAACAAAAAAGTTTCCCATACATAGACTTGTTTTCATATCGGTCGTTTGTATGGCAGCTATATGATATAGGGGTCCGATCCGGACCAAACTTTCAAAAATCATGTATGGTTATGTTAAATGAATAAATGTTGAATTCAGTTGCAATAGCTTCGAAAACAAAAAAGTTTCCATTACAAAGACATGTTTTCATATCCGTCGTTTGTATGGCAGCTATATGATATAGTGGTCCGATCCGGACCAAACTTTCAAAAATCATGTATGGCTATGTCAAATGAATAAATGTTGAATTCAGTTGCAATAGCTTGAAAAACAAAAAAAGTTTCCCATACATAGACTTGTTTTCATATCGGTCGTTTGTATGGCAGCTATATGATATAGGGGTCCGATCCGGACCAAACTTTCAAAAATCATGTATGGTTATGTTAAATGAATAAATGTTGAATTCAGTTGCAATAGCTTCGAAAACAAAAAAGTTTCCATTACAAAGACATGTTTTCATATCCGTCGTTTGTATGGCAGCTATATGATATAGTGGTCCGATCCGGACCAAACTTTCAAAAATCATGTATGGCTATGTCAAATGAATAAATGTTGAATTCAGTTGCAATAGCTTGAAAAACAAAAAAGTTTCCCATACATAGACTTGTTTTCATATCGGTCGTTTGTATGGCAGCTATATGATATAGGGGTCCGATCCGGACCAAACTTTCAAAAATCATGTATGGTTATGTTAAATGAATAAATGTTGAATTCAGTTGCAATAGCTTCGAAAACAAAAAAGTTTCCATTACAAAGACTTGTTTTCATATCGGTCGTTTGTATGGCAGCTATATGATATAGTGGTCCGATCCGGACGAAACTTTTAACAATCATGTATGACTATGTCGGATACATAAGTGTTGAATTCAGTTGCAATTGCTTGGAGAACAAAAAAGTATTCCATACAAAGACTTGTTTTAATGGCGGTCGTTTGTATGGCAGCTATATGATATAGGGGTCCGATCCGGACCAAACTTTAAAAAATCATGTATATCTATGTCAAATGAATAAATGTTGAAGTCAGTTGCAATAGCTTGAAAAACAAAAAAGTTTCCCATACATAGACTTGTTTTCATGGCGGTCGTTTGTTTGGCAGCTATATGATATAGGGGTCCGATCCCGACCAAACTTTTAAAAATCATGTATGGCTATTTTAAATAAATAAATCTTGAATTCAGTTGCAATAGCTTGGAAAACAAAAAAGTTTCCTATACATAGACTTGTTTTCATATCGGTCGTTTGTATGGCAGCTATATGATATAGTGGTCCGATCCGGACGAAACTTTAAACAATCATGTATGACTATGTCGGATAAATAAGTGTTGAATTCAGTTGCAATTGCTTACAGAACAAAAAAGTTTTCCATACAAAGACTTGTTTTCATGGCGGTCGTTTGTATGGCAGCTATATGATATAGGGGTCCGATCCGGACCAAACTTTAAAAAATCATGTATATCTATGTCAAATGAATAAATGTTGAATTCAGTTGCAATAACTTGGAAAACAAAAAGTTTCCCATACATAGACTTGTTTTCATATCGGTCGTTTGTATGGTAGCTATATGATATAATGCTCCGAACCGGACCAAACTATCACAAATCATGTATGGCTACTTTAAATAAATAAATGTTGAATTCGGTTGCAATAGGTTGGACTACAAAAAAATGTTCAATACAAAGACTTGTATTCATATCGGTCGTTTGTATGGTAGCTATATGATAGAGTGCTCCGATCCGGACCAACCTTTCAAAAATCATGTATGGCTATGTCAAATGAATAAATGTTGAATTCAGTTGCAATAGCTTAGAAAACAAAAAGTTTCCATTACAAAGACATGTTTTCATATCCGTCGTTTGTATGGCAGCTATATGATATAGGGGTCCGATCCGGACCAAACTTTCAAAAATCATGTATGGCTATGTCAAATGAATAAATGTTGAATTCAGTTGCAATAGCTTGAAAAACAAAAAAGTTTCCCATACAAAGACTTGTTTTCATATCGGTCGTTTGTATGGCAGCTATATGATATAGTGGTCCGATCCGGACCAAAGTTTCACAAATCGTGTACGGCTATGTTAAATGAATAAATGTTGAATTCAGTTGCAATAGCTTTGAAAACAAAAAAGTTTCCATTACAAAGACTTGTTTTCATATCGGTCGTTTGTATGGCAGCTATATGATATAGGGGTCCGATCCGGACCAAACTTTAAAAAATCATGTATGGCTATGTCAAATGAATAAATGTTGAATTCAGTTGCAATAGTTTGAAAAACAAAAAAGTTTCCCAAACATAGACTTGTTTTCATATCGGTCGTTTGTATGGCAGCTATATGATATAGGGATCCGATCCGGACCAAACTTCAAAAAATCATGTATGGCTATGTCAAATGAATAAATGTTGAATTCAGTTGCAATAGCTTGAAAAACAAAAAAGTTTCCCATACATAGACTTGTTTACATATCGGTCGTTTGTATGGCAGCTATATGATATAGTGGTCCGGTCCGGACCAAAGTTTCACAAATCGTGTATGCCTATGTTAAATAAACAAATGTTGAATTCGGTTGCAATAGGTTATAATACAAAAAAGTTTCCCATACAAAGACTAGTTTTCTTATCGGTCGTTTGTATGGCAGCTATATGATATAGGGGTCCGATCCGGACCAAACTTAAAAAAATCATGTATGGCTATGTCAAATGAATAAATGTTGAATTCAGTTGCAATAGCTTGAAAAACAAAAAAGTTTCCCATACATAGACTTGTTTTCATATCGGTCGTTTGTATGGCAGCTATATGATATAGGGGTCCGATCCGGACCAAACTTTCAAAAATCATGTATGGTTATGTTAAATGAATAAATGTTGAATTCAGTTGCAATAGCTTCGAAAACAAAAAAGTTTCCATTACAAAGACTTGTTTTCATATCGGTCGTTTGTATGGCAGCTATATGATATAGTGGTCCGATCCGGACGAAACTTTTAACAATCATGTATGACTATGTCGGATACATAGTGCTCCGATCCGGACCAACCTTTCAAAAATCATGTATGGCTATGTCAAATGAATAAATGTTGAATTCAGTTGCAATAGCTTAGAAAACAAAAAGTTTCCATTACAAAGACATGTTTTCATATCCGTCGTTTGTATGGCAGCTATATGATATAGTGGTCCGATCCGGACCAAACTTTTAAAAATCATGTATGGCTATGTCAAATGAATAAATGTTGAATTCAGTTGCAATAGCTTGAAAAACAAAAAAGTTTCCCATACAAAGACTTGTTTTCATATCGGTCGTTTGTATGGCAGCTATATGATATAGTGGTCCGATCCGGACCAAAGTTTCACAAATCGTGTACGGCTATGTTAAATGAATAAATGTTGAATTCAGTTGCAATAGCTTTGAAAACAAAAAAGTTTCCATTACAAAGACTTGTTTTCATATCGGTCGTTTGTATGGCAGCTATATGATATAGGGGTCCGATCCGGACCAAACTTTAAAAAATCATGTATGGCTATGTCAAATGAATAAATGTTGAATTCAGTTGCAATAGTTTGAAAAACAAAAAAGTTTCCCAAACATAGACTTGTTTTCATATCGGTCGTTTGTATGGCAGCTATATGATATAGGGATCCGATCCGGACCAAACTTCAAAAAATCATGTATGGCTATGTCAAATGAATAAATGTTGAATTCAGTTGCAATAGCTTGAAAAACAAAAAAGTTTCCCATACATAGACTTGTTTACATATCGGTCGTTTGTATGGCAGCTATATGATATAGTGGTCCGGTCCGGACCAAAGTTTCACAAATCGTGTATGGCTATGTTAAATAAACAAATGTTGAATTCGGTTGCAATAGGTTATAATACAAAAAAGTTTCCCATACAAAGACTAGTTTTCTTATCGGTCGTTTGTATGGCAGCTATATGATATAGGGGTCCGATCCGGACCAAACTTAAAAAATCATGTATGGCTCTGTCAAATGAATAAATGTTGAATTCAGTTGCAATAGCTTGAAAAACAAAAAAGTTTCCCATACATAGACTTGTTTTCATATCGGTCGTTTGTATGGCAGCTATATGATATAGTGGTCCGATCCGGACCAAAGTTTCACAAATCGTGTACGGCTATGTCAAATGAATAAATGTTGAATTCAGTTGCAATAGCTTAGAAAACAAAAAGTTTCCATTACAAAGACATGTTTTCATATCCGTCGTTTGTATGGCAGCTATATGATATAGTGGTCCGATCCGGACCAAACTTTCAAAAATCATGTATGGCTATGTCAAATGAATAAATGTTGAATTCAGTTGCAATAGCTTGAAAAACAAAAAAGTTTCCCATACAAAGACTTGTTTTCATATCGGTCGTTTGTATGGCAGCTATATGATATAGTGGTCCGATCCGGACGAAACTTTTAACAATCATGTATGACTATGTCGGATACATAAGTGTTGAATTCAGTTGCAATTGCTTGGAGAACAAAAAAGTATTCCATACAAAGACTTGTTTTAATGGCGGTCGTTTGTATGGCAGCTATATGATATAGGGGTCCGATCCGGACCAAACTTTAAAAAATCATGTATATCTATGTCAAATGAATAAATGTTGAAGTCAGTTGCAATAGCTTGAAAAACAAAAAAGTTTCCCATACATAGACTTGTTTTCATGGCGGTCGTTTGTATGGCAGCTATATGATATAGGGGTCCGATCCCGACCAAACTTTTAAAAATCATGTACGGCTATGTTAAATAAATAAATCTTGAATTCAGTTGCAATAGCTTGGAAAACAAAAAAGTTTCCCATACATAGACTTGTTTTCATATCGGTCGTTTGTATGGCAGCTATATGATATAGTGGTCCGATCCGGACGAAACTTTAAACAATCAGGTATGACTATGTCGGATAAATAAGTGTTGAATTCAGTTGCAATTGCTTACAGAACAAAAAAGTTTTCCATACAAAGACTTGTTTTCATGGCGGTCGTTTGTATGGCAGCTATATGATATAGGGGTCCGATCCGGACCAAACTTTAAAAAATCATGTATATCTATGTCAAATGAATAAATGTTGAATTCAGTTGCAATAACTTGGAAAACAAAAAAGTTTCCCATACATAGACATGTTTTCATATCGGTCGTTTGTATGGTAGCTATATGATATAATGCTCCGAACCGGACCAAACTATCACAAATCATGTATGGCTACTTTAAATAAATAAATGTTGAATTCGGTTGCAATAGGTTGGACTACAAAAAAATGTTCAATACAAAGACTTGTATTCATATCGGTCGTTTGTATGGTAGCTATATGATAGAGTGCTCCGATCCGGACCAACCTTTCAAAAATCATGTATGGCTATGTCAAATGAATAAATGTTGAATTCAGTTGCAATAGCTTAGAAAACAAAAAGTTTCCATTACAAAGACATGTTTTCATATCCGTCGTTTGTATGGCAGCTATATGATATAGTGGTCCGATCCGGACCAAACTTTCAAAAATCATGTATGGCTATGTCAAATGAATAAATGTTGAATTCAGTTGCAATAGCTTGAAAAACAAAAAAGTTTCCCATACAAAGACTTGTTTTCATATCGGTCGTTCGTATGGCAGCTATATGATATAGTGGTCCGATCCGGACCAAAGTTTCACAAATCGTGTACGGCTATGTTAAATGAATAAATGTTGAATTCAGTTGCAATAGCTTTGAAAACAAAAAAGTTTCCATTACAAAGACTTGTTTTCATATCGGTCGTTTGTATGGCAGCTATATGATATAGGGGTCCGATCCGGACCAAACTTTAAAAAATCATGTATGGCTATGTCAAATGAATAAATGTTGAATTCAGTTGCAATAGTTTGAAAAACAAAAAAGTTTCCCAAACATAGACTTGTTTTCATATCGGTCGTTTGTATGGCAGCTATATGATATAGGGATCCGATCCGGACCAAACTTCAAAAAATCATGTATGGCTATGTCAAATGAATAAATGTTGAATTCAGTTGCAATAGCTTGAAAAACAAAAAAGTTTCCCATACATAGACTTGTTTACATATCGGTCGTTTGTATGGCAGCTATATGATATAGTGGTCCGGTCCGGACCAAAGTTTCACAAATCGTGTATGGCTATGTTAAATAAACAAATGTTGAATTCGGTTGCAATAGGTTATAATACAAAAAAGTTTCCCATACAAAGACTAGTTTTCTTATCGGTCGTTTGTATGGCAGCTATATGATATAGGGGTCCGATCCGGACCAAACTTAAAAAATCATGTATGGCTATGTCAAATGAATAAATGTTGAATTCAGTTGCAATAGCTTGAAAAACAAAAAAGTTTCCCATACATAGACTTGTTTTCATATCGGTCGTTTGTATGGCAGCTATATGATATAGTGGTCCGATCCGGACCAAACTTTCAAAAATCATGTATGGTTATGTTAAATGAATAAATGTTGAATTCAGTTGCAATAGCTTCGAAAACAAAAAAGTTTCCATTACAAAGACTTGTTTTCATATCGGTCGTTTGTATGGCAGCTATATGATATAGTGGTCCGATCCGGACGAAACTTTTAACAATCATGTATGACTATGTCGGATACATAGTGCTCCGATCCGGACCAACCTTTCAAAAATCATGTATGGCTATGTCAAATGAATAAATGTTGAATTCAGTTGTAATAGCTTAGAAAACAAAAAGTTTCCATTACAAAGACATGTTTTCATATCCGTCGTTTGTATGGCAGCTATATGATATAGTGGTCCGATCCGGACCAAACTTTCAAAAATCATGTATGGCTATGTCAAATGAATAAATGTTGAATTCAGTTGCAATAGCTTGAAAAACAAAAAAGTTTCCCATACAAAGACTTGTTTTCATATCGGTCGTTTGTATGGCAGCTATATGATATAGTGGTCCGATCCGGACCAAAGTTTCACAAATCGTGTACGGCTATGTTAAATGAATAAATGTTGAATTCAGTTGCAATAGCTTTGAAAACAAAAAAGTTTCCATTACAAAGACTTGTTTTCATATCGGTCGTTTGTATGGCAGCTATATGATATAGGGGTCCGATCCGGACCAAACTTTAAAAAATCATGTATGGCTATGTCAAATGAATAAATGTTGAATTCAGTTGCAATAGTTTGAAAAACAAAAAAGTTTCCCAAACATAGACTTGTTTTCATATCGGTCGTTTGTATGGCAGCTATATGATATAGGGATCCGATCCGGACCAAACTTCAAAAAATCATGTATGGCTATGTCAAATGAATAAATGTTGAATTCAGTTGCAATAGCTTGAAAAACAAAAAAGTTTCCCATACATAGACTTGTTTACATATCGGTCGTTTGTATGGCAGCTATATGATATAGTGGTCCGGTCCGGACCAAAGTTTCACAAATCGTGTATGGCTATGTTAAATAAACAAATGTTGAATTCGGTTGCAATAGGTTATAATACAAAAAAGTTTCCCATACAAAGACTAGTTTTCTTATCGGTCGTTTGTATGGCAGCTATATGATATAGGGGTCCGATCCGGACCAAACTTAAAAAAATCATGTATGGCTATGTCAAATGAATAAATGTTGAATTCAGTTGCAATAGCTTGAAAAACAAAAAAGTTTCCCATACATAGACTTGTTTTCATATCGGTCGTTTGTATGGCAGCTATATGATATAGTGGTCCGATCCGGACCAAAGTTTCACAAATCGTGTACGGCTATGTCAAATGAATAAATGTTGAATTCAGTTGCAATAGCTTAGAAAACAAAAAGTTTCCATTACAAAGACATGTTTTCATATCCGTCGTTTGTATGGCAGCTATATGATATAGTGGTCCGATCCGGACCAAACTTTCAAAAATCATGTATGGCTATGTCAAATGAATAAATGTTGAATTCAGTTGCAATAGCTTGAAAAACAAAAAAGTTTCCCATACAAAGACTTGTTTTCATATCGGTCGTTTGTATGGCAGCTATATGATATAGTGGTCCGATCCGGACCAAAGTTTCACAAATCGTGTACGGCTATGTTAGATGAATAAATGTTGAATTCAGTTGCAATAGCTTCGAAAACAAAAAAGTTTCCATTACAAAGACTTGTTTTCATATCGGTCGTTTGTATGGCAGCTATATGATATAGGGTCCGATCCGGACCAAACTTTAAAAAATCATGTATGGCTATGTCAAATGAATAAATGTTGAATTCAGTTGCAATAGTTTGAAAAACAAAAAAGTTTCCCAAACATAGACTTGTTTTCATATCGGTCGTTTGTATGGCAGCTATATGATATAGGGGTCCGATCCGGACCAAACTTCAAAAAATCATGTATGGCTATGTCAAATGAATAAATGTTGAATTCAGTTGCAATAGCTTGAAAAACAAAAAGTTTCCCATACATAGACTTGTTTTCATATCGGTCGTTTGTATGGCAGCTATATGATATAGTGGTCCGATCCGGACCAAAGTTTCACAAATCGTGTACGGCTATGTCAAATGAATAAATGTTGAATTCAGTTGCAATAGCTTAGAAAACAAAAAGTTTCCATTACAAAGACATGTTTTCATATCCGTCGTTTGTATGGCAGCTATATGATATAGTGGTCCGATCCGGACCAAACTTTCAAAAATCATGTATGGCTATGTCAAATGAATAAATGTTGAATTCAGTTGCAATAGCTTGAAAAACAAAAAAGTTTCCCATACAAAGACTTGTTTTCATATCGGTCGTTTGTATGGCAGCTATATGATATAGTGGTCCGATCCGGACCAAAGTTTCACAAATCGTGTACGGCTATGTTAGATGAATAAATGTTGAATTCAGTTGCAATAGCTTCGAAAACAAAAAAGTTTCCATTACAAAGACTTGTTTTCATATCGGTCGTTTGTATGGCAGCTATATGATATAGGGGTCCGATCCGGACCAAACTTTAAAAAATCATGTATGGCTATGTCAAATGAATAAATGTTGAATTCAGTTGCAATAGTTTGAAAAACAAAAAAGTTTCCCAAACATAGACTTGTTTTCATATCGGTCGTTTGTATGGCAGCTATATGATATAGGGGTCCGATCCGGACCAACCTTCAAAAAATCATGTATGGCTATGTCAAATGAATAAATGTTGAATTCAGTTGCAATAGCTTGAAAAACAAAAAAGTTTCCCATACATAGACTTGTTTTCATATCGGTCGTTTTGTATGGCAGCTATATGATATAGTGGTCCGATCCGGACCAAAGTTTCACAAATCGTGTACGGCTGTGTTAAATGAATAAATGTTGAATTCAGTTGCAATAGCTTCGAAAACAAAAAAGTTTCCATTACAAAGACTTGTTTTCATATCGGTCGTTTGTATGGCAGCTATATGATATAGGGGTCCGATCCGGACCAAACTTTAAAAAATCATGTATGGCTATGTCAAATGAATAAATGTTGAATTCAGTTGCAATAGTTTGAAAAACAAAAAAGTTTCCCAAACATAGACTTGTTTTCATATCGGTCGTTTGTATGGCAGCTATATGATATAGGGGTCCGATCCGGACCAAACTTCAAAAAATCATGTATGGCTATGTCAAATGAATAAATGTTGAATTCAGTTGCAATAGCTTGAAAAAGAAAAAAGTTTCCCATACATAGACTTGTTTACATATCGGTCGTTTGTATGGCAGCTATATGATATAGTGGTCCGGTCCGGACCAAAGTTTCATAAATCGTGTATGGCTATGTTAAATAAACAAATGTTGAATTCGGTTGCAATAGGTTATAATACAAAAAAGTTTCCCATACAAAGACTAGTTTTCTTATCGGTCGTTTGTATGGCAGCTATATGATATAGGGGTCCGATCCGGACCAAACTTTAAAAAATCATGTATATCTATGTCAAATGAATAAATTTTGAATTCAGTTGAAATAACTTGGAAAACAAAAAAGTTTCCCATACATAGACTTGTTTTCATATCGGTCGTTTGTATGGCAGCTATATGATATAGGGGTCCGATCCGGACCAAACTTCAAAAAATCATGTATGGCTATGTCAAATGAATAAATGTTGAATTCAGTTGCAATAGCTTGGAAAACAAAAAAGTTTCCCATACATAGACTTGTTTTCATATCGGTCGTTTGTATGGCAGCTATATGATATAGTGGTCCGATCCGGACCAAACTTTAAAAACTCATGTATGGCTACGTCAAATGAATAAATCTTGAATTCAGTTGCAATTGCTTAGAGAACAAAAAAGTTTCCCATACATAGACTTGTTTTCATATCGGTCGTTTGTATGGCAGCTATATGATATAGTGGTCCGATCCGGACCAAACTTTAAAAAATCATGTATGGCTATGTTAAATAAATAAATGTTGAATTCAGTTGCAATAACT
Organism: Drosophila merina; assembly: GCA_035047645.1. Lineage (NCBI taxonomy): Eukaryota > Metazoa > Arthropoda > Insecta > Diptera > Drosophilidae > Drosophila > Drosophila merina. Next base: position 1,671,332 of record JAWNPH010000076.1, on the reverse strand, counting down.
TGGAAAACAAAAAAGTTTCCCATACATAGACTTGTTTTCATATCGGTCGTTTGTATGGTAGCTATATGATATAATGCTCCGAACCGGACCAAACTTTAAAAACTCATGTATGGCTATGTCAAATGAATAAATGTTGAATTCAGTTGCAATAGCTTCGAAAACAAAAAAGTTTCCATTACAAAGACTTGTTTTCATATCGGTCGTTTGTATGGCAGCTATATGATATAGGGGTCCGATCCGGACCAAACTTTAAAAAATCATGTATGGCTATGTCAAATGAATAAATGTTGAATTCAGTTGCAATAGTTTGAAAAACAAAAAAGTTTCCCAAACATAGACTTGTTTTCATATCGGTCGTTTGTATGGCAGCTATATGATATAGGGGTCCGATCCGGACCAACCTTCAAAAAATCATGTATGGCTATGTCAAATGAATAAATGTTGAATTCAGTTGCAATAGCTTGAAAAACAAAAAAGTTTCCCATACATAGACTTGTTTTCATATCGGTCGTTTTGTATGGCAGCTATATGATATAGTGGTCCGATCCGGACCAAAGTTTCACAAATCGTGTACGGCTGTGTTAAATGAATAAATGTTGAATTCAGTTGCAATAGCTTCGAAAACAAAAAAGTTTCCATTACAAAGACTTGTTTTCATATCGGTCGTTTGTATGGCAGCTATATGATATAGGGGTCCGATCCGGACCAAACTTTAAAAAATCATGTATGGCTATGTCAATTGAATAAATGTTGAATTCAGTTGCAATAGTTTGAAAAACAAAAAAGTTTCCCAAACATAGACTTGTTTTCATATCGGTCGTTTGTATGGCAGCTATATGATATAGGGGTCCGATCCGGACCAAACTTCAAAAAATCATGTATGGCTATGTCAAATGAATAAATGTTGAATTCAGTTGCAATAGCTTGAAAAAGAAAAAGTTTCCCATACATAGACTTGTTTACATATCGGTCGTTTGTATGGCAGCTATATGATATAGTGGTCCGGTCCGGACCAAAGTTTCATAAATCGTGTATGGCTATGTTAAATAAACAAATGTTGAATTCGGTTGCAATAGGTTATAATACAAAAAAGTTTCCCATACAAAGACTAGTTTTCTTATCGGTCGTTTGTATGGCAGCTATATGATATAGGGGTCCGATCCGGACCAAACTTTAAAAAATCATGTATATCTATGTCAAATGAATAAATTTTGAATTCAGTTGAAATAACTTGGAAAACAAAAAAGTTTCCCATACATAGACTTGTTTTCATATCGGTCGTTTGTATGGCAGCTATATGATATAGGGGTCCGATCCGGACCAAACTTCAAAAAATCATGTATGGCTATGTCAAATGAATAAATGTTGAATTCAGTTGCAATAGCTTGGAAAACAAAAAAGTTTCCCATACATAGACTTGTTTTCATATCGGTCGTTTGTATGGCAGCTATATGATATAGTGGTCCGATCCGGACCAAACTTTAAAAACTCATGTATGGCTACGTCAAATGAATAAATCTTGAATTCAGTTGCAATTGCTTAGAGAACAAAAAAGTTTCCCATACATAGACTTGTTTTCATATCGGTCGTTTGTATGGCAGCTATATGATATAGTGGTCCGATCCGGACCAAACTTTAAAAAATCATGTATGGCTATGTTAAATAAATAAATGTTGAATTCAGTTGCAATAACTTGGAAAACAAAAAAGTTTCCCATACATAGACTTGTTTTCATATCGGTCGTTTGTATGGTAGCTATATGATATAATGCTCCGAACCGGACCAAACTTTAAAAACTCATGTATGGCTATGTCAAATGAATAAATGTTGAATTCAGTTGCAATAGCTTGAAAAACAAAAAAGTTTCCCAAACATAGACTTGTTTTCATATCGGTCGTTTGTATGGCAGCTATATGATATAAGCGTCCGCTCCAGACCAAACTATCACAAATCATGTATGGCTACTTTCAATAAATAAATGTTGAATTCGGTTGCAATAGGTTGGACTACAAAAAAATGTTCAATACAAAGACTTGTATTCATATCGGTCGTTTGTATGGTAGCTATATGATAGAGTGCTCCGATCCGGACCAACCTTTCAAAAATCATGTATGGCTATGTCAAATGAGTAAATGTTGAATTCAGTTGCAATAGCTTAGAAAACAAAAAGTTTCCATTACAAAGACATGTTTTCATATCCGTCGTTTGTATGGCAGCTATATGATATAGTGGTCCGATCCGGACCAAACTTTCAAAAATCATGTATGGCTATGTCAAATGAATAAATGTTGAATTCAGTTGCAATAGCTTGAAAAACAAAAAAGTTTCCCATACAAAGACTTGTTTTCATATCGGTCGTTTGTATGGCAGCTATATGATATAGTGGTCCGATCCGGACCAAAGTTTCACAAATCGTGTACGGCTATGTTAAATGAATAAATGTTGAATTCAGTTGCAATAGCTTCGAAAACAAAAAAGTTTCCATTACAAAGACTTGTTTTCATATCGGTCGTTTGTATGGCAGCTATATGATATAGGGGTCCGATCCGGACCAAACTTTAAAAAATCATGTATGGCTATGTCAAATGAATAAATGTTGAATTCAGTTGCAATAGTTTGAAAAACAAAAAAGTTTCCCAAACATAGACTTGTTTTCATATCGGTCGTTTGTATGGCAGCTATATGATATAGGGGTCCGATCCGGACCAAACTTCAAAAAATCATGTATGGCTATGTCAAATGAATAAATGTTGAATTCAGTTGCAATAGCTTGAAAAACAAAAAAGTTTCCCATACATAGACTTGTTTTCATATCGGTCGTTTGTATGGCAGCTATATGATATAGTGGTCCGATCCGGACCAAACTTTAAAAAATCATGTATGGCTATGTCAAATAAATAAATGTTGAATTCAGTTGCAATAGCTTCGAAAACAAAAAAGTTTCCATTACAAAGACTTGTTTTCATATCGGTCGTTTGTATGGCAGCTATATGATATAGGGGTCCGATCCGGACCAAACTTTAAAAAATCATGTATGGCTATGTCAAATAAATAAATGTTGAATTCAGTTGCAATAGTTTGAAAAACAAAAAAGTTTCCCAAACATAGACTTGTTTTCATATCGGTCGTTTGTATGGCAGCTATATGATATAGGGGTCCGATCCGGACCAAACTTCAAAAAATCATGTATGGCTATGTCAAATGAATAAATGTTGAATTCAGTTGCAATAGCTTGAAAAAGAAAAAAGTTTCCCATACATAGACTTGTTTAAATATCGGTCGTTTGTATGGCAGCTATATGATATAGTGGTCCGGTCCGGACCAAAGTTTCATTAATCGTGTATGGCTATGTTAAATAAACAAATGTTGAATTCGGTTGCAATAGGTTATAATACAAAAAAGTTTCCCATACAAAGACTAGTTTTCTTATCGGTCGTTTGTATGGCAGCTATATGATATAGGGGTCCGATCCGGACCAAACTTTGAAAACTCATGTATTGCTACGTCAAATGAATAAATGTTGAATTCAGTTGCAATAGCTTGAAAAACAAAAAAGTTTCCCAAACATAGACTTGTTTTCATATCGGTCGTTTGTATGGCAGCTATATGATATAGTGGTCCGATCCGGACCAAACTTTAAAAAATCATGTACGGCTATGTCAAATGAATAAATGTTGAATTCAGTTGCAATAGCTTGGAAAACAAAAAAGTTTCCCATACATAGACTTGTTTTCATATCGGTCGTTTGTATGGCAGCTATATGATATAGTGGTCCGATCCGGACCAAACTTTAAAAAATCATGTATGGCTATGTTTAATGAATAAATGTTGAATTCAGTTGCAATAGCTTCGAAAACAAAAAAGTTTCCATTACAAAGACTTGTTTTCATATCGGTCGTTTGTATGGCAGCTATATGATATAGTGGTCCGCTCCGGACCAAACTTTAAAAACTCATGTACGGCTATGTCAAATGAATAAGTGTTGAATTCAGTTGCAATAGCTTTAAAAACAAAAAAGTTTCCATTACAAAGACTTGTTTTCATATCGGTCGTTTGTATGGCAGCTATATGATATAGGCGTCCGATCCGGACCAAACTTTCAAAAATCATGTATGGCTATGTTAAATGAATAAATGTTGAATTCAGTTGCAATAGCATCGAAAAAAAAAATTTCCATTACAAAGACTTGTTTTCATATCGGTCGTTTGTATGGTAGCTATATGATATAATGCTCCGATCCGGACTAAACTTTAAAAACTTATGTATAGCTATGTCAAATGAATAAATGTTGAATTCAGTTACAATAGCTGGGAAAACAAAAAAATTTCCCATACATATACTTGTTTTCATATCGGTCGTTTGTATGGCAGCTATATGATATAGGGGTCCGATCCGGACGAAACTTTTAACAATCATGTATGACTATGTCGGATAATTAAGTGTTGAATTCAGTTGCAATTGCTTGGAGAACAAAAAAGTTTTCCATACAAAGACTTGTTTTCATGGCGGTCGTTTGTATGGCAGCTATATGATATAGGTGTCCGATCCGGACCAAACTTTAAAAAAAGCATGTATGGCTATGTCAAATGAAAAAATATTGAATTCGGTTGCAATAGGTTATAATACAAAAAAATTTTCAATACAAAGACTTGTTTTCATATCGGTCGTTTGTATGGTAGCTATATGATATAATGCTCCGATCCGGACTAAACTTTAAAAACTTATGTATAGCTATGTCAAATGAATAAATGTTGAATTCAGTTACAATAGCTGGGAAAACAAAAAAATTTCCCATACATATACTTGTTTTCATATCGGTCGTTTGTATGGCAGCTATATGATATAGGGGTCCGATCCGGACGAAACTTTTAACAATCATGTATGACTATGTCGTATAAATAAGTGTTGAATTCAGTTGCAATTGCTTGGAGAACAAAAAAGTTTTCCATACAAAGACTTGTTTTCATGGCGGTCGTTTGTATGGCAGCTATATGATATAGGGGTCCGATCCGGACCAAACTTTAAAAAATCATGTATGGCTATGTCAAATAAATAAATGTTGAATTCAGTTGCAATAGCTTGAAAAACAAAAAAGTTTTCCATACATAGACTTGTTTTCATGGCGGTCGTTTGTATGGCAGCTATATGATAGAGCCGTCCGATCCGGACCAAACTTTCAAAAATCATGTATGGCTATGTTAAATGAATAAATGTTGAATTCAGTTGCAATAGCATCGAAAAAAAAAATTTCCATAACAAAGACTTGTTTTCATATCGGTCGTTTGTTTGGCAGCTATATGATATAGTGCTCCGCTCCGGACCAAACTTTCAAAAATCATGTATGGCTATGTCAAATGAATAAATGTTGAATTCAGTTGCAATAGCTTGGCAAACAAAAACGTTTCCCATACATAGACTTGTTTTCATATCGGTCGTTTGTATGGCAGCTATATGATATAGGGGTCCGATCCGGACCAAACTTTAAAAACTCATGTATGGCTACGTCAAATGAATAAATGTTGAATTCAGTTGCAATAGTTTGAAAAACAAAAAAGTGTTCCAAACATAGACTTGTTTTCATATCGGTCGTTTGTATGGCAGCTATATGATATAGGCGTCCGATCCGGACCAAACTTTAAAAAATTATGTTTGGCTATGTCAAATGAGTAAATGTTGAATTCAGTTGCAATAGCTTGGAAAACAAAAAAGTTTCCCATACATAGACTTGTTTTCATATCGGTCGTTTGTATGGCAGCTATATGATATAGGGGTCCGATCCGGACCAAACTTTAAAAACTCATGTATGGCTACGTCAAATGAATAAATGTTGAATTCAGTTGCAATAGTTTGAAAAACAAAAAAGTTTCCCAAACATAGACTTGTTTTCATATCGGTCGTTTGTATCGCAGCTATATGATATAGGCGTCCGATCCGGACCAAACTTTAAAAAATCATGTATGACTATGTCGGATAAATAAGTGTTGAATTCAGTTGCAATTGCTTGGAGAACAAAAAAGTTTTCCATACAAAGACTTGTTTTCATAGCGGTCGTTTGTATGGCAGCTATATGATATAGTGGTCCGCTCCGGACCAAACTTTTAAAAATTATGTATGGCTATGTCAAATGAATAAATGTTGAATTCAGTTGCAATAGCTTGGAAAACAAAAAAGTTTCCCATACATAGACTTGTTTTCATATCGGTCGTTTGTATGGCAGCTATATGATATAGGGGTCCGATACGGACCAAACTTTCAAAAATCATGTACAGCTATGTCAAATTAATAAATGTTGAATTCAGTTGCAATAGCTTCGAAAACAAAAAAGTTTCCATTACAAAGACTTGTTTTCATATCGGTCGTTTGTATGGCAGCTATATGATATAGGGGTCCGATCCGGACCAAACTTTCAAAAATCATGTATGGCTATGTCGAATGAATAAATTTTGAATTCAGTTGCAATAGCTTGGAAAACAAAAAAGTTTCCCATACATAGACTTGTTTTCATATCGGTCGTTTGTATGGCAGCTATATGATATAGGGGTCCGATCCGGACCAAACTTTCAAAAATCATGTATGTTTATGTCGGATAAATAAGTGTTCAATTCAGTTGCAATTGCTTGGAGAACAAAAAAGTTTTCCATACAACGACTTGTTTTCATGGCGGTCGTTTGTATGGCAGCTATATGATATAGGCGTCCGATCCGGACCAAACTTTCAAAAATCATGTATCGGCTATGTTAAATGAATAAATGCTGAATTCAGTTGCAATAGCATCGAAAAAAAAATTTCCATTACAAAGACTTGTTTTCATATCGGTCGTTTGTATGGCAGCTTTATGATATAGTGGACCGATCCGGACGAAACTTTTAACAATCATGTACGACTATGTCGGATAAATAAGTGTTGAATTCAGTTGCAATTGCTTCGAGAACAAAAAAGTTTTCCATACAAAGACTTGTTTTCATGGCGGTCGTTTGTATGGCAGCTATATGATATAGGTGTCCGATCCGGACCAAACTTTAAAAAATCATGTATATCTATGTCAAATAAATAAATGTTGAATTCAGTTGCAATAGCTTGAAAAACAAAAAAGTTTCCCATACATAGACTTGTTTTAATGGCGGTCGTTTGTATGGCAGCTATATGATAGAGGCGTCCGATCCGGACCAAACTTTCAAAAATCATGTATGGCTATGTTAAATGAATAAATTTTGAATTCAGTTGCAATAGCTTAGAAAACAAAAAAGTTTCCATTACAAAGACTTGTTTTCATATCAGTCGTTTGTATGGCAGCTATATGATATAGTGGTCCGATCCGGACGAAACTTTTAACAATCATGTATGACTATGTCGGATAAATAAGTGTTGAATTCAGTTGCAATTGCTACTGGCAGCTATATGATATAGGCGTCCGATCCGGACCAAACTTTAAAAAATTATGTTTGGCTATGTCAAATGAGTAAATGTTGAATTCAGTTGCAATAGCTTGGAAAACAAAAAAGTTTCCCATACATAGACTTGTTTTCATATCGGTCGTTTGTATGGCAGCTATATGATATAGGGGTCCGATCCGGACCAAACTTTAAAAACTCATGTATGGCTACGTCAAATGAATAAATGTTGAATTCAGTTGCAATAGTTTGAAAAACAAAAAAGGTTCCCAAACATAGACTTGTTTTCATATCGGTCGTTTGTATCGCAGCTATATGATATAGGCGTCCGATCCGGACCAAACTTTAAAAAATCATGTATGACTATGTCGGATAAATAAGTGTTGAATTCAGTTGCAATTGCTTGGAGAACAAAAAAGTTTTCCATACAAAGACTTGTTTTCATAGCGGTCGTTTGTATGGCAGCTATATGATATAGTGGTCCGCTCCGGACCAAACTTTTAAAAATTATGTATGGCTATGTCAAATGAATAAATGTTGAATTCAGTTGCAATAGCTTGGAAAACAAAAAAGTTTTCCATACAAAGACTTGTTTTCATGGCGGTCGTTTGTATGGCAGCTATATGATATAGGTGTCCGATCCGGACCAAACTTTAAAAAATCATGTATATCTATGTCAAATAAATAAATGTTGAATTCAGTTGCAATAGCTTGAAAAACAAAAAAGTTTCCCATACATAGACTTGTTTTAATGGCGGTCGTTTGTATGGCAGCTATATGATAGAGGCGTCCGATCCGGACCAAACTTTCAAAAATCATGTATGGCTATGTTAAATGAATAAATTTTGAATTCAGTTGCAATAGCTTAGAAAACAAAAAAGTTTCCATTACAAAGACTTGTTTTCATATCAGTCGTTTGTATGGCAGCTATATGATATAGTGGTCCGATCCGGACGAAACTTTTAACAATCATGTATGACTATGTCGGATAAATAAGTGTTGAATTCAGTTGCAATTGCTTGGAGAACAAAAAAGTTTTCCATACAAAGACTTGTTTTCATGGCGGTCGTTTGTATGGCAGCTATATGATATAGTGGTCCGCTCCGGACCAAACTTTCAAAAATCATGTATAGCTATGTCAAATGAATAAATGTTGAATTCAGTTGCAATAGCTTGGAGAACAAAAAAGTTTCCCATACATAGACTTGTTTTCATATCGGTCGTTTGTATGGCAGCTATATGATATAGGGGTCCGATCCGGACCAAACTTTCAAAAATCATGTATAGCTATGTCAGATGAAAAAATGTTGAATTCAGTTGCAATAGCTTCGAAAACAAAAAAGTTTCCATTACAAAGACTTGTTTTCATATCGGTCGTTTGTATGGCAGCTATATGATATAGGGGTCCGATCCGGACCAAACTTTCAAAAAGCATGTATGGCTATGTCGAATGAATAAATGTTGAATTCAGTTGCAAAAAGTTTCCCATACATAGACTTGTTTTCATATCGGTCGTTTGTATGGCAGCTATATGATATAGGCGTCCGATGCGGACCAAACTTTAAAAAATCATGTATGGCTATGTCAAATGAGTAAATGTTGAATTCAGTTGCAATAGCTTGGAAAACAAAAAAGTTTCCCATACATATACTTGTTTTCATATCGGTCGTTCGTATGGCAGCTATATGATATAGGGGTCCGATCCGGTCTAAACTTTAAAAACTCATGTATGGCTATGTCAAATGAATAAATTGTGAATTCAGTTGCAATAGCTTGAAAATCAAAAAAGTTTCCCATACACAGACTTGTTTTCATATCGGTCGTTTGTATGGGAGCTATACGATATAGGGGTCCGATCCGGACCAAACTTTCAAAAATCATTTATGGCTATGTCAAATGAATAAATGTTGAATTCAGTTGCAATAGCTTGGAAAACAAAAAAGTTTCCCATACATAGACTTGTTTTCATATCGGTCGTTTGTATGGCAGCTATATTATATAGGCGTCCGATCCGGACCAAACTTTAAAAACTCATGTATGGCTACGTCAAATGAATAAATGTTGAATTCAGTTGCAATAGTTTGAAAAACAAAAAAGTTTCCCAAACATAGACTTGTTTTCATATCGGTCGTTTGTATCGCAGCTATATGATATAGGCGTCCGATCCGGACCAAACTTTAAAAAATCATGTATGACTATGTCGGATAAATAAGTGTTGAATTCAGTTGCAATTGCTTGGAGAACAAAAAAGTTTTCCATACAAAGACTTGTTTTCATAGCGGTCGTTTGTATGGCAGCTATATGATATAGTGGTCCGCTCCGGACCAAACTTTTAAAAATTATGTATGGCTATGTCAAATGAATAAATGTTGAATTCAGTTGCAATAGCTTGGAAAACAAAAAAGTTTCCCATACATAGACTTGTTTTCATATCGGTCGTTTGTATGGCAGCTATATGATATAGGGGTCCGATACGGACCAAACTTTCAAAAATCATGTACAGCTATGTCAAATTAATAAATGTTAAATTCGGTTGCAATAGCTTGGAAAACAAAAAAGTTTCCATTACAAAGACTTGTTTTCATATCGGTCGTTTGTATGGCAGCTATATGATATAGGGGTCCGATCCGGACCAAACTTTCAAAAATCATGTATGGCTATGTCGAATGAATAAATTTTGAATTCAGTTGCAATAGCTTGGAAAACAAAAAAGTTTCCCATACATAGACTTGTTTTCATATCGGTCGTTTGTATGGCAGCTATATGATATAGGGGTCCGATCCGGACCAAACTTTCAAAAATCATGTATGTTTATGTCGGATAAATAAGTGTTCAATTCAGTTGCAATTGCTTGGAGAACAAAAAAGTTTTCCATACAACGACTTGTTTTCATGGCGGTCGTTTGTATGGCAGCTATATGATATAGGCGTCCGATCCGGACCAAACTTTCAAAAATCATGTATCGGCTATGTTAAATGAATAAATGCTGAATTCAGTTGCAATAGCATCGAAAAAAAAATTTCCATTACAAAGACTTGTTTTCATATCGGTCGTTTGTATGGCAGCTTTATGATATAGTGGACCGATCCGGACGAAACTTTTAACAATCATGTACGACTATGTCGGATAAATAAGTGTTGAATTCAGTTGCAATTGCTTCGAGAACAAAAAAGTTTTCCATACAAAGACTTGTTTTCATGGCGGTCGTTTGTATGGCAGCTATATGATATAGGTGTCCGATCCGGACCAAACTTTAAAAAATCATGTATATCTATGTCAAATAAATAAATGTTGAATTCAGTTGCAATAGCTTGAAAAACAAAAAAGTTTCCCATACATAGACTTGTTTTAATGGCGGTCGTTTGTATGGCAGCTATATGATAGAGGCGTCCGATCCGGACCAAACTTTCAAAAATCATGTATGGCTATGTTAAATGAATAAATTTTGAATTCAGTTGCAATAGCTTAGAAAACAAAAAAGTTTCCATTACAAAGACTTGTTTTCATATCAGTCGTTTGTATGGCAGCTATATGATATAGTGGTCCGATCCGGACGAAACTTTTAACAATCATGTATGACTATGTCGGATAAATAAGTGTTGAATTCAGTTGCAATTGCTACTGGCAGCTATATGATATAGGCGTCCGATCCGGACCAAACTTTAAAAAATTATGTTTGGCTATGTCAAATGAGTAAATGTTGAATTCAGTTGCAATAGCTTGGAAAACAAAAAAGTTTCCCATACATAGACTTGTTTTCATATCGGTCGTTTGTATGGCAGCTATATGATATAGGGGTCCGATCCGGACCAAACTTTAAAAACTCATGTATGGCTACGTCAAATGAATAAATGTTGAATTCAGTTGCAATAGTTTGAAAAACAAAAAAGGTTCCCAAACATAGACTTGTTTTCATATCGGTCGTTTGTATCGCAGCTATATGATATAGGCGTCCGATCCGGACCAAACTTTAAAAAATCATGTATGACTATGTCGGATAAATAAGTGTTGAATTCAGTTGCAATTGCTTGGAGAACAAAAAAGTTTTCCATACAAAGACTTGTTTTCATAGCGGTCGTTTGTATGGCAGCTATATGATATAGTGGTCCGCTCCGGACCAAACTTTTAAAAATTATGTATGGCTATGTCAAATGAATAAATGTTGAATTCAGTTGCAATAGCTTGGAAAACAAAAAGTTTTCCATACAAAGACTTGTTTTCATGGCGGTCGTTTGTATGGCAGCTATATGATATAGGTGTCCGATCCGGACCAAACTTTAAAAAATCATGTATATCTATGTCAAATAAATAAATGTTGAATTCAGTTGCAATAGCTTGAAAAACAAAAAAGTTTCCCATACATAGACTTGTTTTAATGGCGGTCGTTTGTATGGCAGCTATATGATAGAGGCGTCCGATCCGGACCAAACTTTCAAAAATCATGTATGGCTATGTTAAATGAATAAATTTTGAATTCAGTTGCAATAGCTTAGAAAACAAAAAAGTTTCCATTACAAAGACTTGTTTTCATATCAGTCGTTTGTATGGCAGCTATATGATATAGTGGTCCGATCCGGACGAAACTTTTAACAATCATGTATGACTATGTCGGATAAATAAGTGTTGAATTCAGTTGCAATTGCTTGGAGAACAAAAAGTTTTCCATACAAAGACTTGTTTTCATGGCGGTCGTTTGTATGGCAGCTATATGATATAGTGGTCCGCTCCGGACCAAACTTTCAAAAATCATGTATAGCTATGTCAAATGAATAAATGTTGAATTCAGTTGCAATAGCTTGGAGAACAAAAAAGTTTCCCATACATAGACTTGTTTTCATATCGGTCGTTTGTATGGCAGCTATATGATATAGGGGTCCGATCCGGACCAAACTTTCAAAAATCATGTATAGCTATGTCAGATGAAAAAATGTTGAATTCAGTTGCAATAGCTTCGAAAACAAAAAAGTTTCCATTACAAAGACTTGTTTTCATATCGGTCGTTTGTATGGCAGCTATATGATATAGGGGTCCGATCCGGACCAAACTTTCAAAAAGCATGTATGGCTATGTCGAATGAATAAATGTTGAATTCAGTTGCAAAAAGTTTCCCATACATAGACTTGTTTTCATATCGGTCGTTTGTATGGCAGCTATATGATATAGGCGTCCGATGCGGACCAAACTTTAAAAAATCATGTATGGCTATGTCAAATGAGTAAATGTTGAATTCAGTTGCAATAGCTTGGAAAACAAAAAAGTTTCCCATACATATACTTGTTTTCATATCGGTCGTTCGTATGGCAGCTATATGATATAGGGGTCCGATCCGGTCTAAACTTTAAAAACTCATGTATGGCTATGTCAAATGAATAAATTGTGAATTCAGTTGCAATAGCTTGAAAATCAAAAAAGTTTCCCATACACAGACTTGTTTTCATATCGGTCGTTTGTATGGGAGCTATACGATATAGGGGTCCGATCCGGACCAAACTTTCAAAAATCATTTATGGCTATGTCAAATGAATAAATGTTGAATTCAGTTGCAATAGCTTGGAAAACAAAAAAGTTTCCCATACATAGACTTGTTTTCATATCGGTCGTTTGTATGGCAGCTATATTATATAGGCGTCCGATCCGGACCAAACTTTAAAAAAAGCATGTATAGCTATGTCAAATGAAAAAATATTGAATTCGGTTGCAATAGGTTATAATACAAAAAAATTTTCAATACAAAGACTTGTTTTCATATCGGTCGTTTGTATGGTAGCTATATGATATAATGATCCGATCCGGACTAAACTTTAAAAACTTATGTATAGCTATGTCAAATGAATAAATGTTGAATTCAGTTACAATAGCTGGGAAAACAAAAAAATTTCCCATACATATACTTGTTTTCATATCGGTCGTTTGTATGGCAGCTATATGATATAGGGGTCCGATCCGGACTAAACTTTAAAAACTCATGTATGGCTATGTCAAATGAATAAATGGTGAAATCAGTTGCAATAGCTTGGAAATCAAAAAAGTTTCCCATACACAGACTTGTTTTCATATCGGTCGTTTGTATGGCAGCTATACGATATAGGGGTCCGATCCGGACCAAACTTTCAAAAATCATGTATGGCTATGTCAAATGAAAAAATGTTGAATTCAGTTGCAATAGCTTGGAAAACAAAAAAGTTTCCCTTACATAGACTTGTTTTCATATCGGTCGTTTGTATTGCAGCTATATGATATAGGGGTCCGATCCGGACCAAACTTTCAAAAAGCATGTATGGCTATGTTAAATGAACAAATTTTGAATTCGGTTGCAATAGGTTATAATACAAAAAAATTTTCAATACAAAGACTTGTTTTCATATCGGTCGTTTGTATGGTAGCTATATTATATAATGCTCCGATCCGGACTAAACTTTAAAAACTCATGTATGGCTCTGTTAAATAAACAAATGTTGAATTCGGTTGCAATAGGTTGGAGAACAAAAAAGTTTCCCATACACAGACTTGTTTTCTTATCGGTCGTTTGTATGGCAGCTATATGATATAGTGGTCCGATCCGGACCAAACTTTCAAAAATCATGTATGGCTCTGTTAAATAAACAAATGTTGAATTCGGTTGCAATAGGTTGGAGAACAAAAAAATTTTCCATACAAAGACTAGTTTTCTTATCGGTCGCTTGTATGGCAGCTATATGATATAGTGGTCCGATCCGGACCAAACTGTAAAAAATCATGTATGGTTATGTTAAATAAATAAATGTTGATTTCAGTTGCAAAAGCTTGGAAAACAAAAAAAGTTTCCCATACAAAGACTTGTTTTCATATCGGTCATTTGTATGGTAGCTATATGATAAAATGCTCCGATCCGGACGAAACTTTCAAAACTCATGTATGGCTATGTCAAATGAATAAATGTTGAATTCAGTTGCAATAGCTTGAAAAACAAAAAAATGTTTCCCATACATAGACTTGTTTTCATATCGGTCGTTTGTATGGCAGCTATATGATATAGGCGTCCGATCCGGACCAAACTTTAAAAAAGCATGTATGGCTATGTCAAATGAAAAAATATTGAATTCGGTTGCAATAGGTTATAATACAAAAAAATTTTCAATACAAAGACTTGTTTTCAGATCGGTCGTTTGTATGGTAGCTTTATGATATAGTGCTCCGATCCGGACCAAACTTTAAAAACTCATGTATGGCTCTGTTAAATAAACAAATGTTGAATTTGGTTGCAATAGGTTTGAGAACAAAAAAGTTTCCCATACACAGACTTGTTTTCTTATCGGTCGTTTGTATGGCAGCTATATGATATAGTGGTCCGATCCGTACCAAACTTTCAAAAATCATGTATGGCTCTGTTAAATAAACAAATGTTGAATTCGGTTGCAATAGGTTGGAGAACAAAAAAATTTTCCATACAAAGACTAGTTTTCTTATCGGTCGCTTGTATGGCAGCTATATGATATAGTGGTCCGATCCGGACCAAACTGTAAAAAATCATGTATGGCTATGTCAAATGAATAAATTTTGAATTCAGTTGCAATAGCTTGAAAAACAAAAAAATGTTTCCCATACATAGACTTGTTTTCATATCGGTCGTTTGTATGGCAGCTATATGATATAGGGGTCCGATCCGGACCAAACTTTCAAAACTCATGTATGGCTATGTCAAATGAATAAATTGTGAATTCAGTTGCAATAGCTTGGAAAACAAAAAAGTTTCCCATACATAGACTTGTTTTCATATCGGTCGTTTGTATGGCAGCTATATGATATAGGGGTCCGATCCGGACCAAACTTTAAAAAATCATGTATGGCTATGTCAAATGAATAAATATTGAATTCGGTAGCAATAGGTTATAATACAAAAAAATTTTCAATACAAAGACTTGTTTTCATATCGGTCGTTTGTATGGTAGCTTTATAATGTAGTGCTCCGATCCGGACCAAACTTTAAAAACTCATGTATGGCTATGTCAAATGAATAAATGTTGAATTCAGTTGCAATAGCTAAGAAAACAAAAAAGTTTCCCATACATAGACTTGTTTTCCTATCGGTCGCTTGTATGGCAGCTATATGATATAGGGTTCCGATCCGGACTAAACTTTAAAAACTTATGTATAGCTATGTCAAATGAATAAATGTTGAATTCAGTTGCAATAGCTGGGAAAACAAAAAAGTTTCCCATACAAAGACTTGATTTCAAATCGGTCGTTTGTATGGCAGCTATATGATAAAAGGGTCCGATCCGGACTAAACTTTCAAAAATCATGTATGGCTATGTCAAATAAACAAATTTCGAATTCGGTTGCAATAGGTTATAATGCAAAAAAAATTTTCAATACAAAGACTTGTTTTCATATCGGTCGTTTGTATGGTAGCTCTATGATATAATGCTCCGATCCGGACTAAACTTTAAAAACTTATGTATAGTTATGTCAGCTGAATAAATGTTGAATTCTGTTGCAATAGCTTGGAAAACAAAAAAGTTTCCCATACATAGACTTGTTTTCATATCGGTCGTTTGTATGGTAGCTATATGATATAGTGGTCCGATCCGGACCAAACTTTCAAAAATCATGTACGGCTATGTCAAATGAATAAATGTTGAATTCAGTTGCAATAGATTGGAAAACAAAAAAGTTTCCCATACATATACTTGTTTTCATATCGGTCGTTTGTATGGCAGCTATATGATATAGGGGTCCGATCCGGACTAAACTTTCAAAACTTATGTATAGTTATGTCAGCTGAATAAATGTTGAATTCAGTTACAATAGCTGGGAAAACAAAAAAGTTTCCCATACATATACTTGTTTTCATATCGGTCGTTTGTATGGCAGCTATATGATATAGGGGTCCGATCCGGACTAAACTTTCAAAAATCATGTATGGCTATGTCAAATAAACAAATGTCGAATTCGGTTGCAATAGGTTATAATACAAAAAAATTTTCAATACAAAGACTTGTTTTCATATCGGTCATTTGTATGGTAGCTATATGATAAAATGCTCCGATCCGGACCAAACTTTCAAAACTCATGTATGGCTATGTCAAATGAATAAATGTTGAATTCAGTTGCAATAGCTTGAAAAACAAAAAAATGTTTCCCATACATAGACTTGTTTTCATATCGGTCGTTTGTATGGCAGCTATATGATATAGGCGTCCGATCCGGACCAAACTTTAAAAAAGCATGTATGGCTATGTCAAATGAAAAAATATTGAATTCGGTTGCAATAGGTTATAATACAAAAAAATTTTCAATACAAAGACTTGTTTTCAGATCGGTCGTTTGTATGGTAGCTTTATGATATAGTGCTCCGATCCGGACCAAACTTTAAAAACTCATGTACGGCTCTGTTAAATAAACAAATGTTGAATTCGGTTGCAATAGGTTGGAGAACAAAAAAGTTTCCCATACACAGACTTGTTTTCTTATCAGTCGTTTGTATGGCAGCTATATGATATAGTGGTCCGATCCGGACCAAACTTTCAATAATCATGTATGGCTCTGTTAAATAAACAAATGTTGAATTCGGTTGCAATAGGTTGGAGAACAAAAAAATTTTCCATACAAAGACTAGTTTTCTTATCGGTCGCTTGTATGGCAGCTATATGATATAGTGGTCCGATCCGGACCAAACTGTAAAAAATCATGTATGGCTATGTCAAATGAATAAATTTTGAATTCAGTTGCAATAGCTTGAAAAACAAAAAAATGTTTCCCATACATAGACTTGTTTTCATATCGGTCGTTTGTATGACAGCTATATGATATAGGGGTCCGATCCGGACCAAACTTTCAAAAATCATGTATGGCTATGTCAAATGAATAAATGTTGAATTCAGTTGCAATAGCTTGGAAAACAAAAAAGTTTCCCATACATAGACTTGTTTTCATATCGGTCGTTTGTATGGCAGCTATATGATATAGGGGTCCGATCCGGACCAAACTTTAAAAAATCATGTATGGCTATGTCAAATGAATAAATATTGAATTCGGTAGCAATAGGTTATAATACAAAAAAAATTTTCAATACAAAGACTTGTTTTCATATCGGTCGTTTGTATGGTAGCTTTATAATGTAGTGCTCCGATCCGGACCAAACTTTAAAAACTTATGTATGGCTATGTCAAATGAATAAATGTTGAATTCAGTTGCAATAGCTTAGAAAACAAAAAAGTTTCCCATACATAGACTTGTTTTCCTATCGGTCGCTTGTATGGCAGCTATATGATATAGGGTTCCGATCCGGACTAAACTTTAAAAACTTATGTATAGCTATGTCAAATAAATAAATGTTGAATTCAGTTGCAATAGCTGGGAAAACAAAAAAGTTTCCCATACAAAGACTTGATTTCAAATCGGTCGTTTGTATGGCAGCTATATGATAAAAGGGTCCGATCCGGACTAAACTTTCAAAAATCATGTATGGCTATGTCAAATAAACAAATTTCGAATTCGGTTGCAATAGGTTATAATGCAAAAAAATTTTCAATACAAAGACTTGTTTTCATATCGGTCGTTTGTATGGTAGCTCTATGATATAATGCTCCGATCCGGACTAAACTTTAAAAACTTATGTATAGTTATGTCAGCTGAATAAATGTTGAATTCTGTTGCAATAGCTTGGAAAACAAAAAAGTTTCCCATACATAGACTTGTTTTCATATCGGTCGTTTGTATGGTAGCTCTATGATATAATGCTCCGATCCGGACTAAACTTTAAAAACTTATGTATAGTTATGTCAGCTGAATAAATGTTGAATTCTGTTGCAATAGCTTGGAAAACAAAAGAGTTTCCCATACATAGACTTGTTTTCATATCGGTCGTTTGTATGGTAGCTATATGGTATAGGGGTCCGATCCGGACCAAACTTTCAAAAATCATGTATGGCTATGTCAAATGAATAAATGTTGAATTCAGTTGCAATAGATTGGAAAACAAAAAAGTTTCCCATACATAGACTTGTTTACATATCGGTCGTTTGTATGGCAGCTATATGATATAGTGGTCCCATCCGGAACAAACTTTAAAAAAGCATGTATGGCTACGTCAAATGAACAAATGTTGAATTCAGTTGCAATAGCTTGAAAAACAAAAAAGTTTCCCATACATAGACTTGTTTTCATATCGGTCGTTTGTATGGTAGCTCTATGATATAATGCTCCGATCCGGACTAAACTTTAAAAACTTATGTATAGTTATGTCAGCTGAATAAATGTTGAATTCTGTTGCAATAGCTTGGAAAACAAAAGAGTTTCCCATACATAGACTTGTTTTCATATCGGTCGTTTGTATGGTAGCTATATGGTATAGGGGTCCGATCCGGACCAAACTTTCAAAAATCATGTATGGCTATGTCAAATGAATAAATGTTGAATTCAGTTGCAATAGATTGGAAAACAAAAAAGTTTCCCATACATAGACTTGTTTACATATCGGTCGTTTGTATGGCAGCTATATGATATAGTGGTCCGATCCGGACGAAACTTTTAAAAATCATGTATGGATATGTCGAATAAATAAGTGTTGAATTCAGTTGCAATTGCTTGGAAAACAAAAAAGTTTCCCATACAAAGACTTGTTGTCATATCGGTCGTTTGTATGGCAGCTATATGATATAGTGGTCGGATCCGGACCAAACTATCACTTGTTTTCATATCGGTCGTTTGTATGGTAGCTCTATGATATAATGCTCCGATCCGGCCCAAACTTTAAAAACTCATGTATGGCTATGTCAAATGAATAAATGTTGAATTCAGTTGCAATAGCTTGGAAAACAAAAAAGTTTCCCATACATGGACTTGTTTTCATATCGGTCGTTTGTATGGCAGCTATATGATATAGTGGTCCGATCCGGACCAAACTTTTCAAAATCATGTATGGTATGTCAAATGAACAAATGTTGAATTCGGTTGCAATAGGTTATAATACAAAAAAATTTTCAATACAAAGACTTGTTTTCATGTCGGTCGTTTGTATGGTAGCTATATGATATAATGCTCCGATCCGGACTAAACTTTAAAAACTTATGTATGGCTATGTCAATTGAATAAATGTTGAATTCAGTTGCAATAGCTTGAAAAACAAAAAAGTTTCCCATACATAGACTTGTTTTCATATCGGTCGTTTGTATGGCAGCTATATGATATAGTGGTCCCATCCGGAACAAACTTTAAAAAAGCATGTATGGCTACGTCAAATGAATAAATGTTGAATTCAGTTGCAATAGCTTGAAAAACAAAAAAAGTTTCCCATACATAGACTTGTTTTCATATCGGTCGTTTGTATGGCAGCTATATGATATAGGGGTCCGATCCGGACCAAACTTTCAAGAATCATGTATGGCTATGTCAAATGAATAAATGTTGAATTCAGTTGCAATAGATTGGAAAACAAAAAAGTTTCCCATACAAAGACTTGTTTTCATATCGGTCGTTTGTATGGCAGCTATATGATATAGTGGTCGGATCCGGACCAAACTATCACTTGTTTTCATATCGGTCGTTTGTATGGTAGCTCTATGATATAATGCTCCGATCCGGCCCAAACTTTAAAAACTCATGTATGGCTATGTCAAATGAATAAATGTTGAATTCAGTTGCAATAGCTTGGAAAACAAAAAAGTTTCCCATACATGGACTTGTTTTCATATCGGTCGTTTGTATGGCAGCTATATGATATAGTGGTCCGATCCGGACCAAACTTTTCAAAATCATGTATGGTATGTCAAATGAACAAATGTTGAATTCGGTTGCAATAGGTTATAATACAAAAAAATTTTCAATACAAAGACTTGTTTTCATATCGGTCGTTTGTATGGTAGCTATATGATATAATGCTCCGATCCGGACTAAACTTTAAAAACTTATGTATGGCTATGTCAATTGAATAAATGTTGAATTCAGTTGCAATAGCTTGAAAAACAAAAAAGTTTCCCATACATAGACTTGTTTTCATATCGGTCGTTTGTATGGCAGCTATATGATATAGTGGTCCCATCCGGAACAAACTTTAAAAAAGCATGTATGGCTACGTTAAATGAATAAATGTTGAATTCAGTTGCAATAGATTGGAAAACAAAAAAGTTTCCCATACATAGACTTGTTTACATATCGGTCGTTTGTATGGCAGCTATATGATATAGTGGTCCGATCCGGACGAAACTTTTAAAAATCATGTATGGATATGTCGAATAAATAAGTGTTGAATTCAGTTGCAATTGCTTGGAAAACAAAAAAGTTTCCCATACAAAGACTTGTTTTCATATCGGTCGTTTGTATGGCAGCTATATGATATAGTGGTCGGATCCGGACCAAACTATCACTTGTTTTCATATCGGTCGTTTGTATGGTAGCTCTATGATATAATGCTCCGATCCGGCCCAAACTTTAAAAACTCATGTATGGCTATGTCAAATGAATAAATGTTGAATTCAGTTGCAATAGCCTGGAAAACAAAAAAGTTTCCCATACATGGACTTGTTTTCATATCGGTCGTTTGTATGGCAGCTATATGATATAGTGGTCCGATCCGGACCAAACTTTTCAAAATCATGTATGGTATGTCAAATGAACAAATGTTGAATTCGGTTGCAATAGGTTATAATACAAAAAAAATTTTCAATACAAAGACTTGTTTTCATGTCGGTCGTTTGTATGGTAGCTATATGATATAATGCTCCGATCCGGACTAAACTTTAAAAACTTATGTATGGCTATGTCAATTGAATAAATGTTGAATTCAGTTGCAATAGCTTGAAAAACAAAAAAGTTTCCCATACATAGACTTGTTTTCATATCGGTCGTTTGTATGGCAGCTATATGATATAGTGGTCCCATCCGGAACAAACTTTAAAAAAGCATGTATGGCTACGTCAAATGAATAAATGTTGAATTCAGTTGCAATAGCTTGAAAAACAAAAAAGTTTCCCATACATAGACTTGTTTTCATATCGGTCGTTTGTATGGCAGCTATATGATATAGGGGTCCGATCCGGACCAAACTTTCAAGAATCATGTATGGCTATGTCAAATGAATAAATGTTGAATTCAGTTGCAATAGATTGGAAAACAAAAAAGTTTCCCATACATAGACTTGTTTTCATATCGGTCGTTTGTATGGTAGCTATATGATATAGGGGTCCGATCCGGACCAAACTTTCAAAAATCATGTATGGCTACGTCAAATGAATAAATGTTGAATTCAGTTGCAATAGCTTGGAAAACAAAAAAGTTTCCCATACATGGACTTGTTTTCATATCGGTCGTTTGTATGGCAGCTATATGATAAAAGGGTCCGATCCGGACTAAACTTTCGAAAATCATGTATGGCTATGTCAAATAAACAAATTTCGAATTCGGTTGCAATAGGTTATAATGCAAAAAAATTTTCAATACAAAGACTTGTTTTCATATCGGTCGTTTGTATGGTAGCTCTATGATATAATGCTCCGATCCGGACTAAACTTTAAAAACTTATGTATAGTTATGTCAGCTGAATAAATGTTGAATTCTGTTGCAATAGCTTGGAAAACAAAAAAGTTTCCCATACATAGACTTGTTTTCATATCGGTCGTTTGTATGGTAGCTATATGATATAGGGGTCCGATCCGGACCAAACTTTCAAAAATCATGTATGGCTACGTCAAATGAATAAATGTTGAATTCAGTTGCAATAGCTTGGAAAACAAAAAAGTTTCCCATACATGGACTTGTTTTCATATCGGTCGTTTGTATGGCAGCTATATGATAAAAGGGTCCGATCCGGACTAAACTTTCGAAAATCATGTATGGCTATGTCAAATAAACAAATTTCGAATTCGGTTGCAATAGGTTATAATGCAAAAAAATTTTCAATACAAAGACTTGTTTTCATATCGGTCGTTTGTATGGTAGCTCTATGATATAATGCTCCGATCCGGACTAAACTTTAAAAACTTATGTATAGTTATGTCAGCTGAATAAATGTTGAATTCTGTTGCAATAGCTTGGAAAACAAAAAAGTTTCCCATACATAGACTTGTTTTCATATCGGTCGTTTGTATGGTAGCTATATGATATAGGGGTCCGATCCGGACCAAACTTTCAAAAATCATGTATGGCTACGTCAAATGAATAAATGTTGAATTCAGTTGCAATAGCTTGGAAAACAAAAAAGTTTCCCATACATGGACTTGTTTTCATATCGGTCGTTTGTATGGCAGCTATATGATATAGTGGTCCGATCCGGACCAAACTTTTCAAAATCATGTATGGTATGTCAAATGAACAAATGTTGAATTCGGTTGCAATAGGTTATAATACAAAAAATTTTCAATACAAAGACTTGTTTTCATATCGGTCGTTTGTATGGTAGCTCTATGATATAATGCTCCGATCCGGACTAAACTTTAAAAACTTATGTATAGTTATGTCAGCTGAATAAATGTTGAATTCTGTTGCAATAGCTTGGAAAACAAAAAAGTTTCCCATACATGGACTTGTTTTCATATCGGTCGTTTGTATGGCAGCTATATGATATAGTGGTCCCATCCGGAACAAACTTTAAAAAAGCATGTATGGCTACGTCAAATGAATAAATGTTGAATTCAGTTGCAAAACCTTGAAAAACAAAAAAGTTTCCCATACATAGACTTGTTTTCATATCGGTCGTTTGTATGGCAGCTATATGATATAATGCTCCGATCCGGACTAAACTTTAAAAACTTATGTATGGCTAGAAAACAAAAAAGTTTCCCATACATAGACTTGTTTTCATATCGGTCGTTTGTATGGTAGCTATATGATATAGGGGTCCGATCCGGACCAAACTTTAAAAAATCATGTATGGCTATGTCAAATGAATAAATGTTGAATTCAGTTGCAATAGATTGGAAAACAAAAAAGTTTCCCATACATAGACTTGTTTTCATATCGGTCGTTTGTATGGTAGCTCTATGATATAATGCTCCGATCCGGACTGAACTTTAAAAACTTATGTATAGTTATGTCAGCTGAATAATGGTTGAATTCAGTTACAATAGCTGGGAAAACAAAAAAGTTTCCCATACATATACTTGTTTTCATATCGGTCGTTTGTATGGCAGCTATATGATATAGGGGTCCGATCCGGACTAAACTTTAAAAACTTATGTATAGCTATGTCAAATAAATAAATGTTGAATTCAGTTGCAACAGCTGGGAAAACAAAAAAGTTTCCCATACAAAGACTTGATTTCATTTCGGTCGTTTGTATGGCAGCTATATGATAAAAGGGTCCGATCCGGACTAAACTTTCAAAAATCATGTATGGCTATGTCAAATAAACAAATGTCGAATTCGGTTGCAATAGGTTAAAATACAAAAAAATTTTCAATACAAAGACTTGTTTTCATATCGGTCGTTTGTATGGTAGCTCTATGATATAATGCTCCGATCCGGACTAAACTTTAAAAACTTATGTATAGTTATGTCAGCTGAATAAATGTTGAATTCTGTTGCAATAGCTTGGAAAACAAAAAAGTTTCCCATACATAGACTTGTTTTCATATCGGTCGTTTGTATGGTAGCTCTATGATATAATGCTCCGATCCGGACTAAACTTTAAAAACTTATGTATAGTTATGTCAGCTGAATAAATGTTGAATTCTGTTGCAATAGCTTGGAAAACAAAAGAGTTTCCCATACATAGACTTGTTTTCATATCGGTCGTTTGTATGGTAGCTATATGATCTAGGGGTCCGATCCGGACTAAACTTTAAAAACTTATGTATGGCTATGTCAAATGAATAAATGTTGAATTCAGTTGCAATAGCTTGAAAAACAAAAAAGTTTCCCATACATAGACTTGTTTTCATATCGGTCGTTTGTATGGCAGCTATATGATATAGTGGTCCCATCCGGAACAAACTTTAAAAAAGCATGTATGGCTACGTCAAATGAATAAATGTTGAATTCAGTTGCAAAAGCTTGAAAAACAAAAAAGTTTCCCATACATAGACTTGTTTTCATATCGGTCGTTTGTATGGCAGCTATATGATATAATGCTCCGATCCGGACTAAACTTTAAAAACTTATGTATGGCTATGTCAATTGAATAAATGTTGAATTCAGTTGCAATAGCTTAGAAAACAAAAAAGTTTCCCATACATAGACTTGTTTTCATATCGGTCGTTTGTATGGTAGCTATATGATATAGGGGTCCGATCCGGACCAAACTTTCAAAAATCATGTATGGCTATGTCAAATGAATAAATGTTGAATTCAGTTGCAATAGATTGGAAAACAAAAAAGTTTCCCATACATAGACTTGTTTTCATATCGGTCGTTTGTATGGTAGCTCTATGATATAATGCTCCGATCCGGACTGAACTTTAAAAACTTATGTATAGTTATGTCAGCTGAATAAATGTTGAATTCAGTTACAATAGCTGGGAAAACAAAAAAGTTTCCCATACATATACTTGTTTTCATATCGGTCGTTTGTATGGCAGCTATATGATATAGGGGTCCGATCCGGACTAAACTTTAAAAACTTATGTATAGCTATGTCAAATAAATAAATGTTGAATTCAGTTGCAATAGCTGGGAAAACAAAAAAGTTTCCCATACAAAGACTTGATTTCATATCGGTCGTTTGTATGGCAGCTATATGATAAAAGGGTCCGATCCGGACTAAACTTTCAAAAATCATGTATGGCTATGTCAAATAAACAAATGTCGAATTCGGTTGCAATAGGTTAAAATACAAAAAAATTTTCAATACAAAGACTTGTTTTCATATCGGTCGTTTGTATGGTAGCTCTATGATATAATGCTCCGATCCGGACTAAACTTTAAAAACTTATGTATAGTTATGTCAGCTGAATAAATGTTGAATTCTGTTGCAATAGCTTGGAAAACAAAAAAGTTTCCCATACATAGACTTGTTTTCATATCGGTCGTTTGTATGGTAGCTCTATGATATAATGCTCCGATCCGGACTAAACTTTAAAAACTTATGTATAGTTATGTCAAATGAATAAATGTTGAATTCAGCTGCAATAGCTTGAAAAACAAAAAAGTTTCCCATACATAGACTTGTTTTCATATCGGTCGTTTGTATGGCAGCTATATGATATAGGGGTCCGATCCGGACCAAACTTTCAAGAATCATGTATGGCTATGTCAAATGAATAAATGTTGAATTCAGTTGCAATAGATTGGAAAACAAAAAAGTTTCCCATACATAGACTTGTTTTCATATCGGTCGTTTGTATGGCAGCTCTATGATATAATGCTCCGATCCGGACTAAACTTTAAAAACTTATGTATAGTTATGTCAGCTGAATAAATGTTGAATTCTGTTGCAATAGCTTGGAAAACAAAAAAGTTTCCCATACATAGACTTGTTTTCATATCGGTCGTTTGTATGGTAGCTATATGATATAGGGGTCCGATCCGGACCAAACTTTCAAAAATCATGTATGGCTACGTCAAATGAATAAATGTTGAATTCAGTTGCAATAGCTTGGAAAACAAAAAAGTTTCCCATACATGGACTTGTTTTCATATCGGTCGTTTGTATGGCAGCTATATGATAAAAGGGTCCGATCCGGACTAAACTTTCGAAAATCATGTATGGCTATGTCAAATAAACAAATTTCGAATTCGGTTGCAATAGGTTATAATGCAAAAAAATTTTCAATACAAAGACTTGTTTTCATATCGGTCGTTTGTATGGTAGCTCTATGATATAATGCTCCGATCCGGACTAAACTTTAAAAACTTATGTATAGTTATGTCAGCTGAATAAATGTTGAATTCTGTTGCAATAGCTTGGAAAACAAAAAAGTTTCCCATACATAGACTTGTTTTCATATCGGTCGTTTGTATGGTAGCTATATGATATAGGGGTCCGATCCGGACCAAACTTTCAAAAATCATGTATGGCTACGTCAAATGAATAAATGTTGAATTCAGTTGCAATAGCTTGGAAAACAAAAAAGTTTCCCATACATGGACTTGTTTTCATATCGGTCGTTTGTATGGCAGCTATATGATATAGTGGTCCGATCCGGACCAAACTTTTCAAAATCATGTATGGTATGTCAAATGAACAAATGTTGAATTCGGTTGCAATAGGTTATAATACAAAAAAATTTTCAATACAAAGACTTGTTTTCATATCGGTCGTTTGTATGGTAGCTATATGATATAATGCTCCGATCCGGACTAAACTTTAAAAACTTATGTATGGCTATGTCAAATGAATAAATGTTGAATTCAGTTGCAATAGCTTGAAAAACAAAAAAGTTTCCCATACATAGACTTGTTTTCATATCGGTCGTTTGTATGGCAGCTATATGATATAGTGGTCCCATCCGGAACAAACTTTAAAAAAGCATGTATGGCTACGTCAAATGAATAAATGTTGAATTCAGTTGCAAAAGCTTGAAAAACAAAAAAGTTTCCCATACATAGACTTGTTTTCATATCGGTCGTTTGTATGGCAGCTATATGATTTAATGCTCCGATCCGGACTAAACTTTAAAAACTTATGTATGGCTATGTCAATTGAATAAATGTTGAATTCAGTTGCAATAGCTTAGAAAACAAAAAAGTTTCCCATACATAGACTTGTTTTCATATCGGTCGTTTGTATGGTAGCTATATGATATAGGGGTCCGATCCGGACCAAACTTTAAAAAATCATGTATGGCTATGTCAAATGAATAAATGTTGAATTCAGTTGCAATAGATTGGAAAACAAAAAAGTTTCCCATACATAGACTTGTTTTCATATCGGTCGTTTGTATGGTAGCTCTATGATATAATGCTCCGATCCGGACTGAACTTTAAAAACTTATGTATAGTTATGTCAGCTGAATAATGGTTGAATTCAGTTACAATAGCTGGGAAAACAAAAAAGTTTCCCATACATATACTTGTTTTCATATCGGTCGTTTGTATGGCAGCTATATGATATAGGGGTCCGATCCGGACTAAACTTTAAAAACTTATGTATAGCTATGTCAAATAAATAAATGTTGAATTCAGTTGCAATAGCTGGGAAAACAAAAAAGTTTCCCATACAAAGACTTGATTTCATATCGGTCGTTTGTATGGCAGCTATATGATAAAAGGGTCCGATCCGGACTAAACTTTCAAAAATCATGTATGGCTATGTCAAATAAACAAATGTCGAATTCGGTTGCAATAGGTTAAAATACAAAAAAATTTTCAATACAAAGACTTGTTTTCATATCGGTCGTTTGTATGGTAGCTCTATGATATAATGCTCCGATCCGGACTAAACTTTAAAAACTTATGTATAGTTATGTCAGCTGAATAAATGTTGAATTCTGTTGCAATAGCTTGGAAAACAAAAAAGTTTCCCATACATAGACTTGTTTTCATATCGGTCGTTTGTATGGTAGCTCTATGATATAATGCTCCGATCCGGACTAAACTTTAAAAACTTATGTATAGTTATGTCAGCTGAATAAATGTTGAATTCTGTTGCAATAGCTTGGAAAACAAAAGAGTTTCCCATACATAGACTTGTTTTCATATCGGTCGTTTGTATGGTAGCTATATGATCTAGGGGTCCGATCCGGACTAAACTTTAAAAACTTATGTATGGCTATGTCAAATGAATAAATGTTGAATTCAGTTGCAATAGCTTGAAAAACAAAAAAGTTTCCCATACATAGACTTGTTTTCATATCGGTCGTTTGTATGGCAGCTATATGATATAGTGGTCCCATCCGGAACAAACTTTAAAAAAGCATGTATGGCTACGTCAAATGAATAAATGTTGAATTCAGTTGCAAAAGCTTGAAAAACAAAAAAGTTTCCCATACATAGACTTGTTTTCATATCGGTCGTTTGTATGGCAGCTATATGATATAATGCTCCGATCCGGACTAAACTTTAAAAACTTATGTATGGCTATGTCAATTGAATAAATGTTGAATTCAGTTGCAATAGCTTAGAAAACAAAAAAGTTTCCCATACATAGACTTGTTTTCATATCGGTCGTTTGTATGGTAGCTATATGATATAGGGGTCCGATCCGGACCAAACTTTCAAAAATCATGTATGGCTATGTCAAATGAATAAATGTTGAATTCAGTTGCAATAGCTTGAAAAACAAAAAAGTTTCCCATACATAGACTTGTTTTCATATCGGTCGTTTGTATGGTAGCTCTATGATATAATGCTCCGATCCGGACTGAACTTTAAAAACTTATGTATAGTTATGTCAGCTGAATAAATGTTGAATTCTGTTGCAATAGCTTGGAAAACAAAAAAGTTTCCCATACATAGACTTGTTTTCATATCGGTCGTTTGTATGGTAGCTCTATGATATAATGCTCCGATCCGGACTAAACTTTAAAAACTTATGTATAGTTATGTCAGCTGAATAAATGTTGAATTCTGTTGCAATAGCTTGGAAAACAAAAGAGTTTCCCATACATAGACTTGTTTTCATATCGGTCGTTTGTATGGTAGCTATATGATCTAGGGGTCCGATCCGGACTAAACTTTAAAAACTTATGTATGGCTATGTCAAATGAATAAATGTTGAATTCAGTTGCAATAGCTTGAAAAACAAAAAAGTTTCCCATACATAGACTTGTTTTCATATCGGTCGTTTGTATGGCAGCTATATGATATAGTGGTCCCATCCGGAACAAACTTTAAAAAAGCATGTATGGCTACGTCAAATGAATAAATGTTGAATTCAGTTGCAAAAGCTTGAAAAACAAAAAAGTTTCCCATACATAGACTTGTTTTCATATCGGTCGTTTGTATGGTAGCTATATGATATAGGGGTCCGATCCGGACCAAACTTTCAAAAATCATGTATGGCTATGTCAAATGAATAAATGTTGAATTCAGTTGCAATAGCTTGAAAAACAAAAAAGTTTCCCATACATAGACTTGTTTTCATATCGGTCGTTTGTATGGTAGCTCTATGATATAATGCTCCGATCCGGACTGAACTTTAAAAACTTATGTATAGTTATGTCAGCTGAATAAATGTTGAATTCTGTTGCAATAGCTTGGAAAACAAAGAGTTTCCCATACATAGACTTGTTTTCATATCGGTCGTTTGTATGGTAGCTATATGATCTAGGGGTCCGATCCGGACTAAACTTTCAAAAATCATGTATGGCTATGTCAAATGAATAAATGTTGAATTCAGTTGCAATAGATTGGAAAACAAAAAAGTTTCCCATACATAGACTTGTTTTCATATCGGTCGTTTGTATGGCAGCTATATGATATAGTGGTCCCATCCGGAACAAACTTTAAAAAAGCATGTATGGCTACGTCAAATGAATAAATGTTGAATTCAGTTGCAATAGCTTGAAAAACAAAAAAGTTTCCCATACATAGACTTGTTTTCATATCGGTCGTTTGTATGGCAGCTATATGATATAGGGGTCCGATCCGGACCAAACTTTCAAAAATCATGTACGGCTATGTCAAATAATTAAATGTTGAATTCAGTTGCAATAGATTGGAAAACAAAAAAGTTTCCCATACATAGACTTGTTTTCATATCGGTCGTTTGTATGGCAGCTATATGATATAGGGGTCCGATCCGGACCAAACTTTCAAATATCATGTATGGCTATGTCAAATGAATAAATGTTGAATTCAGTTGCAATAGATTGGAAAACAAAAAAGTTTCCCATACATAGACTTGTTTTCATATCAGTCGTTTGTATGGCAGCTATATGATATAGTGGTCCGATCCGGACGAAACTTTTAAAAAAGCATGTATGGCTACGTCAAATGAATAAGTGTTGAATGCAGTTGCAATTGCTTGGAAAACAAAAAAGTTTCCCATACAAAGACTTGTTTTCATATCGGTCGTTTGTATGGCAGCTAAATGATATAGTGGTCGGATCCGGACCAAACTATCACTTGTTTTCATATCGGTCGTTTGTATGGTAGCTCTATGATATAATGCTCCGATCCGGCCCAAACTTTAAAAACTCATGTATGGCTATGTCAAATGAATAAATGTTGAATTCAGTTGCAATAGCTTGGAAAACAAAAAAGTTTCCCATACATAGACTTGTTTTCATATCGGTCGTTTGTATGGCAGCTATATGATATAGTGGTCCGATCCGGACCAAACTTTCAAAAATCATGTATGGTATGTCAAATGAACAAATGTTGAATTCGGTTGCAATAGGTTATAATACAAAAAAATTTTCAATACAAAGACTTGTTTTCATATCGGTCGTTTGTATGGTAGCTATATGATATAATGCTCCGATCCGGACTAAACTTTAAAAACTTATGTATGGCTATGTCAATTGAATAAATGTTGAATTCAGTTGCAATAGCTTGAAAAACAAAAAAGTTTCCCATACATGGACTTGTTTTCATATCGGTCGTTTGTATGGCAGCTATATGATATAGTGGTCCGATCCGGACCAAACTTTTCAAAATCATGTATGGTATGTCGAATAAATAAGTGTTGAATTCAGTTGCAATTGCTTGGAAAACAAAAAAGTTTTCCATACAAAGACTTGTTTTCATATCGGTCGTTTGTATGGCAGCTAAATGATATAGTGGTCGGATCCGGACCAAACTATCACTTGTTTTCATATCGGTCGTTTGTATGGTAGCTCTATGATATAATGCTCCGATCCGGCCCAAACTTTAAAAACTCATGTATGGCTATGTCAAATGAATAAATGTTGAATTCAGTTGCAATAGCTTGGAAAACAAAAAGTTTCCCATACATGGACTTGTTTTCATATCGGTCGTTTGTATGGCACCTATATGATATAGTGGTCCGATCCGGACCAAACTTTTCAAAATCATGTATGGTATGTCAAATGAACAAATGTTGAATTCGGTTGCAATAGGTTATAATACAAAAAAAATTTTCAATACAAAGACTTGTTTTCATATCGGTCGTTTGTATGGTAGCTATATGATATAATGCTCCGATCCGGACTAAACTTTAAAAACTTATGTATTGCTATGTCAATTGAATAAATGTTGAATTCAGTTGCAATAGCTTGGAAAACAAAAAAGTTTCCCATACATAGACTTGTTTTCATATCGGTCGTTTGTATGGCAGCTATATGATATAGGGGTCCGATCCGGACCAAACTTTCAAAAATCATGTATGGCTATGTCAAATGAATAAATGTTGAATTCAGTTGCAATAGATTGGAAAACAATAAAGTTTCCCATACATAGACTTGTTTTCATATCGGTCGTTTGTATGGCAGCTATATGATATAGTGGTCCGATCCGGACGAAACTTTTAAAAATCATGTATGGATATGTCGAATAAATAAGTGTTGAATTCAGTTGCAATTGCTTGGAAAACAAAAAAGTTTCCCATACAAAGACTTGTTTTCATATCGGTCGTTTGTATGGCAGCTAAATGATATAGTGGTCGGATCCGGACCAAACTATCACTTGTTTTCATATCGGTCGTTTGTATGGTAGCTCTATGATATAATGCTCCGATCCGGCCCAAACTTTAAAAACTCATGTATGGCTATGTCAAATGAATAAATGTTGAATTCAGTTGCAATAGCTTGGAAAACAAAAAAGTTTCCCATACATAGACTTGTTTTCATATCGGTCGTTTGTATGGCAGCTATATGATATAGGGGTCCGATGCGGACCAAACTTTAAAAAATCATGTATGGCTATGTCAAATGAATAAATATTGAATTCGGTTGCAATAGGTTATAATACAAAAAAAATTTCAATACAAAGACTTGTTTTCATATCGGTCGTTTGTATGGTAGCTTTATAATATAGTGCTCCGATCCGGACCAAACTTTCAAAAATCATGTATGGCTATGTCAAATGACTAAATGTTGAATTCAGTTGCAATAGCTTGAAAAACAAAAAGTTTCCCATACATAGACTTGTTTTCATATCGGTCGTTTGTATGGCAGCTATATGATATAGTGGTCCCATCCGGAACAAACTTTAAAAAAGCATGTATGGCTACGTCAAATGAATAAATGTTGAATTCAGTTGCAATAGCTTGGAAAACAAAAAAAGTTTCCCATACATAGACTTGTTTTCATATCGGTCGTTTGTATGGCAGCTATATGATATAGGGGTCCGATGCGGACCACACTTTAAAAAATCATGTATGGCTATGTCAAATGAATAAATATTGAATTCGGTTGCAATAGGTTATAATACAAAAAAATTTTCAATACAAAGACTTGTTTTCATATCGGTCGTTTGTATGGTAGCTTTATAATATAGTGCTCCGATCCGGACCAAACTTTCAAAAATCATGTATGGCTATGTCAAATGGATAAATGTTGAATTCAGTTGCAATAGCTTGGAAAACAAAAAAGTTTCCCATACATAGACTTGTTTTCATATCGGTCGTTTGTATGGCAGCTATATGATATAGTGGTCCGATCCGGACCAAACTTTCAAAAATCATGTATGGTATGTCAAATGAACAAATGTTGAATTCGGTTGCAATAGGTTATAATACAAAAAAATTTTCAATACAAAGACTTGTTTTCATATCGGTCGTTTGTATGGTAGCTTTATAATATAGTGCTCCGATCCGGACCAAACTTTCAAAAATCATGTATGGCTATGTCAAATGACTAAATGTTGAATTCAGTTGCAATAGCTTGAAAAACAAAAAAGTTTCCCATACATAGACTTGTTTTCATATCGGTCGTTTGTATGGCAGCTATATGATATAGTGGTCCCATCCGGAACAAACTTTAAAAAAGCATGTATGGCTACCTCAAATGAATAAATGTTGAATTCAGTTGCAATAGCTTGGAAAACAAAAAAGTTTCCCATACATAGACTTGTTTTCATATCGGTCGTTTGTATGGCAGCTATATGATATAGGGGTCCGATCCGGACCAAACTTTCAAAATTCATGTATGGCTATGTCAAATGAATAAATGTTGAATTCAGTTGCAATAGATTGGAAAACAAAAAAGTTTCCCATACATAGACTAGTTTTCATATCGGTCGTTTGTATGGCAGCTATATGATATAGTGGTGCGATCCGGACGAAACTTTTAAAAATCATGTATGGCTAAGACGAATAAATAAGTGTTGAATTCAGTTGCAATTGCTTGGAAAACAAAAAGTTTCCCATACAAAGACTTGTTTTCATATCGGTCGTTTGTATGGCAGCTATATGATATAGTGGTCGGATCCGGACCAAACCATCACTTGTTTTCATATCGGTCGTTTGTATGGTAGCTCTATGATATAATGCTCCGATCCGGCCCAAACTTTAAAAACTCATGTATGGCTATGTCAAATGAATAAATGTTGAATTCAGTTGCAATAGCTTGGAAAACAAAAAAGTTTCCCATACATAGACTTGTTTTCATATCGGTCGTTTGTATGGCAGCTATATGATATAGTGGTCCGATCCGGACGAAACTTTTAAAAATCATGTATGGATATGTCGAATAAATAAGTGTTGAATTCAGTTGCAATTGCTTGGAAAACAAAAAAGTTTCCCATACAAAGACTTGTTTTCATATCGGTCGTTTGTATGGCAGCTAAATGATATAGTGGTCGGATCCGGACCAAACTATCACTTGTTTTCATATCGGTCGTTTGTATGGTAGCTCTATGATATAATGCTCCGATCCGGCCCAAACTTTAAAAACTCATGTATGGCTATGTCAAATGAATAAATGTTGAATTCAGTTGCAATAGCTTGGAAAACAAAAAAGTTTCCCATACATAGACTTGTTTTCATATCGGTCGTTTGTATGGCAGCTATATGATATAGGGGTCCGATGCGGACCAAACTTTAAAAAATCATGTATGGCTATGTCAAATGAATAAATATTGAATTCGGTTGCAATAGGTTATAATACAAAAAAATTTTCAATACAAAGACTTGTTTTCATATCGGTCGTTTGTATGGTAGCTTTATAATATAGTGCTCCGATCCGGACCAAACTTTCAAAAATCATGTATGGCTATGTCAAATGAATAAATGTTGAATCCAGTTGCAATAGCTTGGAAAACAAAAAAGTTTCCCATACATGGACTTGTTTTCATATCGGTCGTTTGTATGGCAGCTATATGATATAGTGGTCCGATCCGGACCAAACTTTTCAAAATCATGTATGGTATGTCAAATGAACAAATGTTGAATTCGGTTGCAATAGGTTATAATACAAAAAAATTTTCAATACAAAGACTTGTTTTCATATCGGTCGTTTGTATGGTAGCTATATGATATAATGCTCCGTTCCGGACTAAACTTTAAAAACTTATGTATGGCTATGTCAATTGAATAAATGTTGAATTCAGTTGCAATAGCTTGAAAAACAAAAAAGTTTCCCATACATGGACTTGTTTTCATATCGGTCGTTTGTATGGCAGCTATATGATATAGTGGTCCGATCCGGACCAAACTTTAAAAAAGCATGTATGGCTACGTCAAATAAATAAATGTTGAATTCAGTTGCAATAGCTTGAAAAACAAAAAAGTTTCCCATACATAGACTTGTTTTCATATCGGTCGTTTGTATGGCAGCTATATGATATAGTGGTCGGATCCGGACCAAACCATCACTTGTTTTCATATCGGTCGTTTGTATGGTAGCTCTATGATATAATGCTCCGATGCGGACCACACTTTAAAAAATCATGTATGGCTATGTCAAATGAATAAATATTGAATTCGGTTGCAATAGGTTATAATACAAAAAAATTTTCAATACAAAGACTTGTTTTCATATCGGTCGTTTGTATGGTAGCTTTATAATATAGTGCTCCGATCCGGACCAAACTTTCAAAAATCATGTATGGCTATGTCAAATGGATAAATGTTGAATTCAGTTGCAATAGCTTGGAAAACAAAAAAGTTTCCCATACATAGACTTGTTTTCATATCGGTCGTTTGTATGGCAGCTATATGATATAGTGGTCCGATCCGGACCAAACTTTCAAAAATCATGTATGGTATGTCAAATGAACAAATGTTGAATTCGGTTGCAATAGGTTATAATACAAAAAAATTTTCAATACAAAGACTTGTTTTCATATCGGTCGTTTGTATGGTAGCTTTATAATATAGTGCTCCGATCCGGACCAAACTTTCAAAAATCATGTATGGCTATGTCAAATGACTAAATGTTGAATTCAGTTGCAATAGCTTGAAAAACAAAAAAGTTTCCCATACATAGACTTGTTTTCATATCGGTCGTTTGTATGGCAGCTATATGATATAGTGGTCCCATCCGGAACAAACTTTAAAAAAGCATGTATGGCTACCTCAAATGAATAAATGTTGAATTCAGTTGCAATAGCTTGGAAAACAAAAAAGTTTCCCATACATAGACTTGTTTTCATATCGGTCGTTTGTATGGCAGCTATATGATATAGGGGTCCGATCCGGACCAAACTTTCAAAATTCATGTATGGCTATGTCAAATGAATAAATGTTGAATTCAGTTGCAATAGATTGGAAAACAAAAAAGTTTCCCATACATAGACTAGTTTTCATATCGGTCGTTTGTATGGCAGCTATATGATATAGTGGTGCGATCCGGACGAAACTTTTAAAAATCATGTATGGCTAAGACGAATAAATAAGTGTTGAATTCAGTTGCAATTGCTTGGAAAACAAAAAAGTTTCCCATACAAAGACTTGTTTTCATATCGGTCGTTTGTATGGCAGCTATATGATATAGTGGTCGGATCCGGACCAAACCATCACTTGTTTTCATATCGGTCGTTTGTATGGTAGCTCTATGATATAATGCTCCGATCCGGCCCAAACTTTAAAAACTCATGTATGGCTATGTCAAATGAATAAATGTTGAATTCAGTTGCAATAGCTTGGAAAACAAAAAAGTTTCCCATACATAGACTTGTTTTCATATCGGTCGTTTGTATGGCAGCTATATGATATAGTGGTCCGATCCGGACGAAACTTTTAAAAATCATGTATGGATATGTCGAATAAATAAGTGTTGAATTCAGTTGCAATAGATTGGAAAACAAAAAAGTTTCCCATACAAAGACTTGTTTTCATATCGGTCGTTTGTATGGCAGCTAAATGATATAGTGGTCGGATCCGGACCAAACTATCACTTGTTTTCATATCGGTCGTTTGTATGGTAGCTCTATGATATAATGCTCCGATCCGGCCCAAACTTTAAAAACTCATGTATGGCTATGTGAAATGAATAAATGTTGAATTCAGTTGCAATAGCTTGGAAAACAAAAAGTTTCCCATACATAGACTTGTTTTCATATCGGTCGTTTGTATGGCAGCTATATGATATAGGGGTCCGATGCGGACCAAACTTTAAAAAATCATGTATGGCTATGTCAAATGAATAAATATTGAATTCGGTTGCAATAGGTTATAATACAAAAAAATTTTCAATACAAAGACTTGTTTTCATATCGGTCGTTTGTATGGTAGCTTTATAATATAGTGCTCCGATCCGGACCAAACTTTCAAAAATCATGTATGGCTATGTCAAATGAATAAATGTTGAATCCAGTTGCAATAGCTTGGAAAACAAAAAAGTTTCCCATACATGGACTTGTTTTCATATCGGTCGTTTGTATGGCAGCTATATGATATAGTGGTCCGATCCGGACCAAACTTTTCAAAATCATGTATGGTATGTCAAATGAACAAATGTTGAATTCGGTTGCAATAGGTTATAATACAAAAAAATTTTCAATACAAAGACTTGTTTTCATATCGGTCGTTTGTATGGTAGCTATATGATATAATGCTCCGTTCCGGACTAAACTTTAAAAACTTATGTATGGCTATGTCAATTGAATAAATGTTGAATTCAGTTGCAATAGCTTGAAAAACAAAAAAGTTTCCCATACATGGACTTGTTTTCATATCGGTCGTTTGTATGGCAGCTATATGATATAGTGGTCCGATCCGGACCAAACTTTAAAAAAGCATGTATGGCTACGACAAATAAATAAATGTTGAATTCAGTTGCAATAGCTTGAAAAACAAAAAAGTTTCCCATACATAGACTTGTTTTCATATCGGTCGTTTGTATGGCAGCTATATGATATAGTGGTCGGATCCGGACCAAACCATCACTTGTTTTCATATCGGTCGTTTGTATGGTAGCTCTATGATATAATGCTCCGATCCGGCCCAAACTTTAAAAACTCATGTATGGCTATGTCAAATGAATAAATGTTGAATTCAGTTGCAATAGCTTGAAAAACAAAAAAGTTTCCCATACATGGACTTGTTTTCATATCGGTCGTTTGTATGGCAGCTATATGATATAGTGGTCCGATCCGGACCAAACTTTTTCAAAATCATGTATGGTATGTCGAATAAATAAGTGTTGAATTCAGTTGCAATTGCTTGGAAAACAAAAAAGTTTCCCATACAAAGACTTGTTTTCATATCGGTCGTTTGTATGGCAGCTAAATGATATAGTGGTCGGATCCGGACCAAACTATCACTTGTTTTCATATCGGTCGTTTGTATGGTAGCTCTATGATATAATGCTCCGATCCGGCCCAAACTTTAAAAACTCATGTATGGCTATGTCAAATGAATAAATGTTGAATTCAATTGCAATAGCTTGGAAAACAAAAAAGTTTCCCATACATGGACTTGTTTTCATATCGGTCGTTTGTATGGCAGCTATATGATATAGTGGTCCGATCCGGACCAAACTTTTCAAAATCATGTATGGTATGTCAAATGAACAAATGTTGAATTCGGTTGCAATAGGTTATAATACAAAAAAATTTTCAATACAAAGACTTGTTTTCATATCGGTCGTTTGTATGGTAGCTATATGATATAATGCTCAGATCCGGACTAAACTTTAAAAACTTATGTATGGCTATGTCAATTGAATAAATGTTGAATTCAGTTGCAATAGCTTGAAAAACAAACAAGTTTCCCATACATAGACTTGTTTTCATATCGGTCGTTTGTATGGCAGCTATATGATATAGTGGTCCCATCCGGAACAAACTTTAAAAAAGCATGTATGGCTACGTCAAATGAATAAATGTTGAATTCAGTTGCAATAGCTTGAAAAACAAAAAAGTTTCCCATACATAGACTTGTTTTCATATCGGTCGTTTGTATGGCAGCTATATGATATAGTGGTCGGATCCGGACCAAACCATCACTTGTTTTCATATCGGTCGTTTGTATGGTAGCTCTATGATATAATGCTCCGATCCGGCCTAAACTTTAAAAAACTCATGTATGGCTATGTCAAATGAATAAATGTTGAATTCAGTTGCAATAGCTTGAAAAACAAAAAAAGTTTCCCATACATGGACTTGTTTTCATATCGGTCGTTTGTATGGCAGCTATATGATATAGTGGTCCGATCCGGACCAAACTTTTCAAAATCATGTATGGTATGTCGAATAAATAAGTGTTGAATTCAGTTGCAATTGCTTGGAAAACAAAAAGTTTCCCATACAAAGACTTGTTTTCATATCGGTCGTTTGTATGGCAGCTAAATGATATAGTGGTCGGATCCGGACCAAACTATCACTTGTTTTCATATCGGTCGTTTGTATGGTAGCTCTATGATATAATGCTCCGATCCGGCCCAAACTTTAAAACTCATGTATGGCTATGTCAAATGAATAAATGTTGAATTCAGTTGCAATAGCTTGGAAAACAAAAAAGTTTCCCATACATGGACTTGTTTTCATATCGGTCGTTTGTATGGCAGCTATATGATATAGTGGTCCGATCCGGACCAAACTTTTCAAAATCATGTATGGTATGTCAAATGAACAAATGTTGAATTCGGTTGCAATAGGTTATAATACAAAAAAATTTTCAATACAAAGACTTGTTTTCATATCGGTCGTTTGTATGGTAGCTATATGATATAATGCTCCGATCCGCACTAAACTTTAAAAACTTATGTATGGCTATGTCAATTGAATAAATGTTGAATTCAGTTGCAATAGCTTGAAAAACAAACAAGTTTCCCATACATAGACTTGTTTTCATATCGGTCGTTTGTATGGCAGCTATATGATATAGTGGTCCCATCCGGAACAAACTTTAAAAAAGCATGTATGGCTACGTCAAATGAATAAATGTTGAATTCAGTTGCAATAGCTTGAAAAACAAAAAAGTTTCCCATACATAGACTTGTTTTCATATCGGTCGTTTGTATGGCAGCTAAATGATATAGTGGTCGGATCCGGACCAAACTATCACTTGTTTTCATATCGGTCGTTTGTATGGTAGCTCTATGATATAATGCTCCGATCCGGCCCAAACTTTAAAAACTCATGTATGGCTATGTCAAATGAATAAATGTTGAATTCAGTTGCAATAGCTTGGAAAACAAAAAAGTTTCCCATACATGGACTTGTTTTCATATCGGTCGTTTGTATGGCAGCTATATGATATAGTGGTCCGATCCGGACCAAACTTTTCAAAATCATGTATGGTATGTCAAATGAACAAATGTTGAATTCGGTTGCAATAGGTTATAATACAAAAAAATTTTCAATACAAAGACTTGTTTTCACATCGGTCGTTTGTATGGTAGCTCTATGATATATTGCTCCGATCCGGCCCAAACTTTAAAAACTCATGTATGGCTATGTCAAATGAATAAATGTTGAATTCAGTTGCAATAGCTTGAAAAACAAAAAAGTTTCCCATACATAGACTTGTTTTCATATCGGTCGTTTGTATGGCAGCTATATGATATAGTGGTCCGATCCGGACGAAACTTTTAAAAATCATGTATGGTATATCGAATAAATAAGTGTTGAATTCAGTTGCAATTGCTTGGAAAACAAAAAAGTTTCCCATACAAAGACTTGTTTTCATATCGGTCGTTTGTATGGCAGCTAAATGATATAGTGGTCGGATCCGGACCAAACTATCACTTGTTTTCATATCGGTCGTTTGTATGGTAGCTCTATGATATAATGCTCCGATCCGGCCCAAACTTTAAAAACTCATGTATGGCTATGTCAAATGAATAAATGTTGAATTCAGTTGCAATAGCTTGGAAAACAAAAAAGTTTCCCATACATAGACTTGTTTTCATATCGGTCGTTTGTATGGCAGCTATATGATATAGGAGTCCGATGCGGACCAAACTTTAAAAAATCATGTATGGCTATGTCAAATGAATAAATATTGAATTCGGTTGCAATAGGTTATAATACAAAAAAATTTTCAATTTAAAGACTTGTTTTCATATCGGTCGTTTGTATGGTAGCTTTATAATATAGTGCTCCGATCCGGACCAAACTTTCAAAAATCATGTATGGCTATGTCAAATGGATAAATGTTGAATTCAGTTGCAATAGCTTGGAAAACAAAAAAGTTTCCCATACATAGACTTGTTTTCATATCGGTCGTTTGTATGGCAGCTATATGATATAGTGGTCCGATCCGGACCAAACTTTCAAAAATCATGTATGGTATGTCAAATGAACAAATGTTGAATTCGGTTGCAATAGGTTATAATACAAAAAAATTTTCAATACAAAGACTTGTTTTCATATCGGTCGTTTGTATGGTAGCTATATGATATAATGCTCCGTTCCGGACTAAACTTTAAAAACTTATGTATGGCTATGTCAATTGAATAAATGTTGAATTCAGTTGCAATAGCTTGAAAAACAAAAAAGTTTCCCATACATGGACTTGTTTTCATATCGGTCGTTTGTATGGCAGCTATATGATATAGTGGTCCGATCCGGACCAAACTTTTCAAAATCATGTATGGTATATCGAATAAATAAGTGTTGAATTCAGTTGCAATTGCTTGGAAAACAAAAAGTTTCCCATACAAAGACTTGTTTTCATATCGGTCGTTTGTATGGCAGCTAAATGATATAGTGGTCGGATCCGGACCAAACTATCACTTGTTTTCATATCGGTCGTTTGTATGGTAGCTCTATGATATAATGCTCCGATCCGGCCCAAACTTTAAAAACTCATGTATGGCTATGTCAAATGAATAAATGTTGAATTCAGTTGCAATAGCTTGGAAAACAAAAAAGTTTCCCATACATGGACTTGTTTTCATATCGGTCGTTTGTATGGCAGCTATATGATATAGTGGTCCGATCCGGACCAAACTTTTCAAAATCATGTATGGTATGTCAAATGAACAAATGTTGAATTCGGTTGCAATAGGTTATAATACAAAAAAATTTTCAA
This sequence comes from Drosophila merina, assembly GCA_035047645.1. Classification (NCBI taxonomy): domain Eukaryota; kingdom Metazoa; phylum Arthropoda; class Insecta; order Diptera; family Drosophilidae; genus Drosophila; species Drosophila merina. The sequence continues at coordinate 1,629,764 of JAWNPH010000076.1, read as the reverse complement.
TACAAAGACTTGTTTTCATATCGGTCGTTTGTATGGTAGCTATATGATATAATGCTCCGATCCGGACTAAACTTTAAAAACTTATGTATGGCTATGTCAATTGAATAAATGTTGAATTCAGTTGCAATAGCTTGAAAAACAAACAAGTTTCCCATACATAGACTTGTTTTCATATCGGTCGTTTGTATGGCAGCTATATGATATAGTGGTCCCATCCGGAACAAACTTTAAAAAAGCATGTATGGCTACGTCAAATGAATAAATGTTGAATTCCGTTGCAATAGCTTGAAAAACAAAAAAGTTTCCCATACATAGACTTGTTTTCATATCGGTCGTTTGTATGGCAGCTATATGATATAGGGGTCCGATCCGGACCAAACTTTAAAAAAGCATGTATGGCTATGTCAAATGAATAAATGTTGAATTCAGTTGCAATAGATTGGAAAACAAAAAAGTTTCCCATACATAGACTTGTTTTCATATCGGTCGTTTGTATGGCAGCTATATGATATAGTGGTCCGATCCGGACAAAACTTTTAAAAATCATGTATGGATATGTCGAATAAATAAGTGTTGAATGCAGTTGCAATAGCTTGGAAAACAAAAAGTTTCCCATACATGGACTTGTTTTCATATCGGTCGTTTGTATGGCAGCTATATGATATAGTGGTCCGATCCGGACCAAACTTTTCAAAATCATGTATGGTATGTCAAATGAACAAATGTTGAATTCGGTTGCAATAGGTTATAATACAAAAAATTTTCAATACAAAGACTTGTTTTCATATCGGTCGTTTGTATGGTAGCTATATGATATAATGCTCCGATCCAGACTAAACTTTAAAAACTTATGTATGGCTATGTCAATTGAATAAATGTTGAATTCAGTTGCAATAGCTTGAAAAACAAACAAGTTTCCCATACATAGACTTGTTTTCATATCGGTCGTTTGTATGGCAGCTATATGATATAGTGGTCCCATCCGGAACAAACTTTAAAAAAGCATGTATGGCTACGTCAAATGAATAAATGTTGAATTCAGTTGCAATAGATTGGAAAACAAAAAAGTTTCCCATACATAGACTTGTTTTCATATCGGCCGTTTGTATGGCAGCTATATGATATAGGGGTCCGATCCGGACCAAACTTTCAAAAATCATGTATGGCTATGTCAAATGAATAAATGTTGAATTCAGTTGCAATAGATTGGAAAACAAAAAAGTTTCCCATACATAGACTTGTTTTCATATCGGTCGTTTGTATGGCAGCTATATGATATAGTGGTCCGATCCGGACAAAACTTTTAAAAATCATGTATGGATATGTCGAATAAATAAGTGTTGAATTCAGTTGCAATTGCTTGGAAAACAAAAAAGTTTCCCATACAAAGACTTGTTTTCATATCGGTCGTTTGTATGGCAGCTAAATGATATAGTGGTCGGATCCGGACCAAACTATCACTTGTTTTCATATCGGTCGTTTGTATGGTAGCTCTATGATATAATGCTCCGATCCGGCCCAAACTTTAAAAACTCATGTATGGCTATGTCAAATGAATAAATGTTGAATTCAGTTGCAATAGCTTGGAAAACAAAAAAGTTTCCCATACATAGACTTGTTTTCATATCGGTCGTTTGTATGGCAGCTATATGATATAGGGGTCCGATCCGGACCAAACTTTCAAAAATCATGTATGGCTATGTCAAATGAATAAATGTTGAATTCAGTTGCAATAGATTGGAAAACAAAAAAGTTTCCCATACATAGACTTGTTTTCATATCGGTCGTTTGTATGGCAGCTATATGATATAGTGGTCCGATCCGGACGAAACTTTTAAAAATCATGTATGGATATGTCGAATAAATAAGTGTTGAATTCAGTTGCAATTGCTTGGAAAACAAAAAGTTTCCCATACAAAGACTTGTTTTCATATCGGTCGTTTGTATGGCAGCTATATGATATAGGGGTCCGATGCGGACCAAACTTTAAAAAATCATGTATGGCTATGTCAAATGAACAAATATTGAATTCGGTTGCAATAGGTTATAATACAAAAAAATTTTCAATACAAAGACTTGTTTTCATATCGGTCGTTTGTATGGTAGCTTTATAATATAGTGCTCCGATCCGGACCAAACTTTCAAAAATCATGTATGGCTATGTCAAATGAATAAATGTTGAATTCAGTTGCAATAGCTTGAAAAACAAAAAAGTTTCCCATACATAGACTTGTTTTCATATCGGTCGTTTGTATGGCAGCTATATGATATAGTGGTCCCATCCGGAACAAACTTTAAAAAAGCATGTATGGCTACGTCAAATAAATAAATGTTGAATTCAGTTGCAATAGCTTGGAAAACAAAAAAGTTTCCCATACATAGACTTGTTTTCATATCGGTCGTTTGTATGGCAGCTATATGATATAGGGGTCCGATCCGGACCAAACTTTCAAAATTCATGTATGGCTATGTCAAATGAATAAATGTTGAATTCAGTTGCAATAGATTGGAAAACAAAAAAGTTTCCCATACATAGACTTGTTTTCATATCGGTCGTTTGTATGGCAGCTATATGATATAGTGGTGCGATCCGGACGAAACTTTTAAAAATCATGTATGGCTAAGACGAATAAATAAGTGTTGAATTCAGATGCAATTGCTTGGAAAACAAAAAAGTTTCCCATACAAAGACTTGTTTTCATATCGGTCGTTTGTATGGCAGCTATATGATATAGTGGTCGGATCCGGACCAAACCATCACTTGTTTTCATATCGGTCGTTTGTATGGTAGCTCTATGATATAATGCTCCGATCCGGCCCAAACTTTAAAAACTCATGTATGGCTATGTCAAATGAATAAATGTTGAATTCAGTTGCAATAGCTTGAAAAACAAAAAAGTTTCCCATACATAGACTTGTTTTCATATCGGTCGTTTGTATGGCAGCTATATGATATAGGGGTCCGATCCGGACCAAACTTTCAAAAATCATGTATGGCTATGTCAAATAGATAAATGTTGAATTCGGTTGCAATAGGTTATAATACAAAAAAATTTTCAATACAAAGACTTGTTTTCATATCGGTCGTTTGTATGGTAGCTATATGATATAATGCTCCGAACCGGACCAAACTTTAAAAACTCATGTATGGCTACGTCAAATGAATAAATGTTGAATTCAGTTGCAATAGCTTGAAAAACAAAAAAGTTTCCCAAACATAGACTTGTTTTCATATCGGTCGTTTGTATGGCAGCTATATGATATAGGCGTACGATCCAGACCAAACTATCACAAATCATGTATGGCTACTTTAAATAAATAAATGTTGAATTCGGTTGCAATAGGTTGGACTACAAAAAAATTTTCAATACAAAGACTTGTATTCATATCGGTCGTTTGTATGGTAGCTATATGATAGAGTGCTCCGATCCGGACGAAACTTTTAAAAATCATGTATGGATATGTCGAATAAATAAGTGTTGAATTCAGTTGCAATTGCTTGGAAAACAAAAAAGTTTCCCATACAAAGACTTGTTTTCATATCGGTCGTTTGTATGGCAGCTAAATGATATAGTGGTCGGATCCGGACCAAACTATCACTTGTTTTCATATCGGTCGTTTGTATGGTAGCTCTATGATATAATGCTCCGATCCGGCCCAAACTTTAAAAACTCATGTATGGCTATGTCAAATGAATAAATGTTGAATTCAGTTGCAATAGCTTGGAAAACAAAAAAAGTTTCCCATACATAGACTTGTTTTCATATCGGTCGTTTGTATGGCAGCTATATGATATAGTGGTCCGATGCGGACCAAACTTTAAAAAATCATGTATGGCTATATCAAATGAATAAATATTGAATTCGGTTGCAATAGGTTATAATACAAAAAAATTTTCAATACAAAGACTTGTTTTCATATCGGTCGTTTGTATGGTAGCTTTATAATATAGTGCTCCGATCCGGACCAAACTTTCAAAAATCATGTATGGCTATGTCAAATGAATAAATGTTGAATTCAGTTGCAATAGCTTGGAAAACAAAAAAGTTTCCCATACATAGACTTGTTTTCATATCGGTCGTTTGTATGGCAGCTATATGATATAGTGGTCCGATCCGGACCAAACTTTCAAAAATCATGTATGGTATGTCAAATGAACAAATGTTGAATTCGGTTGCAATAGGTTATAATACAAAAAAATTTTCAATACAAAGACTTGTTTTCATATCGGTCGTTTGTATGGCAGCTATATGATATAGTGGTCCGCTCCGGACCAAAGTTTCAAAAATCCTGTATGTCTATGTCAAATAAATAAATGTTGAATTCAGTTGCAATAGATTGGAAAACAAAAAAGTTTCCCATACATAGACTTGTTTTCATATCGGTCGTTTGTATGGCAGCTATATGATATAGTGGTCCGATCCGGACAAAACTTTTAAAAATCATGTATGGATATGTCGAATAAATAAGTGTTGAATTCAGTTGCAATTGCTTGGAAAACAAAAAAGTTTCCCATACAAAGACTTGTTTTCATATCGGTCGTTTGTATGGCAGCTAAATGATATAGTGGTCGGATCCGGACCAAACTATCACTTGTTTTCATATCGGTCGTTTGTATGGTAGCTCTATGATATAATGCTCCGATCCGGCCCAAACTTTAAAAACTCATGTATGGCTATGTCAAATGAATAAATGTTGAATTCAGTTGCAATAGCTTGGAAAACAAAAAAGTTTCCCATACATAGACTTGTTTTCATATCGGTCGTTTGTATGGCAGCTATATGATATAGGGGTCCGATCCGGACCAAACTTTCAAAAATCATGTATGGCTATGTCAAATGAATAAATGTTGAATTCAGTTGCAATAGATTGGAAAACAAAAAAGTTTCCCATACATAGACTTGTTTTCATATCGGTCGTTTGTATGGCAGCTATATGATACAGTGGTCCGATCCGGACGAAACTTTTAAAAATCATGTATGGATATGTCGAATAAATAAGTGTTGAATTCAGTTGCAATTGCTTGGAAAACAAAAAAGTTTCCCATACAAAGACTTGTTTTCATATCGGTCGTTTGTATGGCAGCTATATGATATAGGGGTCCGATGCGGACCAAACTTTAAAAAATCATGTACGGCTATGTCAAATGAATAAATATTGAATTCGGTTGCAATAGGTTATAATACAAAAAAATTTTCAATACAAAGACTTGTTTTCATATCGGTCGTTTGTATGGTAGCTTTATAATATAGTGCTCCGATCCGGACCAAACTTTCAAAAATCATGTATGGCTATGTCAAATGAATAAATGTTGAATTCAGTTGCAATAGCTTGAAAAACAAAAAAGTTTCCCATACATAGACTTGTTTTCATATCGGTCGTTTGTATGGCAGCTATATGATATAGTGGTCCCATCCGGAACAAACTTTAAAAAAGCATGTATGGCTACGTTAAATAAATAAATGTTGAATTCAGTTGCAATAGCTTGGAAAACAAAAAAGTTTCCCATACATAGACTTGTTTTCATATCGGTCGTTTGTATGGCAGCTATATGATATAGGGGTCCGATCCGGACCAAACTTTCAAAATTCATGTATGGCTATGTCAAATGAATAAATGTTGAATTCAGTTGCAATAGATTGGAAAACAAAAAAGTTTCCCATACATAGACTTGTTTTCATATCGGTCGTTTGTATGGCAGCTATATGATATAGTGGTGCGATCCGGACGAAACTTTTAAAAATCATGTATGGCTAAGACGAATAAATAAGTGTTGAATTCAGTTGCAATTGCTTGGAAAACAAAAAAGTTTCCCATACAAAGACTTGTTTTCATATCGGTCGTTTGTATGGCAGCTATATGATATAGTGGTCGGATCCGGACCAAACCATCACTTGTTTTCATATCGGTCGTTTGTATGGTAGCTCTATGATATAATGCTCCGATCCGGCCCAAACTTTAAAAACTCATGTATGGCTATGTCAAATGAATAAATGTTGAATTCAGTTGCAATAGCTTGAAAAACAAAAAAAGTTTCCCATACATAGACTTGTTTTCATATCGGTCGTTTGTATGGCAGCTATATGATATAGGGGTCCGATCCGGACCAAACTTTCAAAAATCATGTATGGCTATGTCAAATAGATAAATGTTGAATTCGGTTGCAATAGGTTATAATACAAAAAAATTTTCAATACAAAGACTTGTTTTCATATCGGTCGTTTGTATGGTAGCTATATGATATAATGATCCGAACCGGACCAAACTTTAAAAACTCATGTATGGCTACGTCAAATGAATAAATGTTGAATTCAGTTGCAATAGCTTGAAAAACAAAAAAGTTTCCCAAACATAGACTTGTTTTCATATCGGTCGTTTGTATGGCAGCTATATGATATAGGCGTCCGATCCAGACCAAACTATCACAAATCATGTATGGCTACTTTAAATAAATAAATGTTGAATTCGGTTGCAATAGGTTGGACTACAAAAAAATTTCAATACAAAGACTTGTATTCATATCGGTCGTTTGTATGGTAGCTATATGATAGAGTGCTCCGATCCGGACGAAACTTTTAAAAATCATGTATGGATATGTCGAATAAATAAGTGTTGAATTCAGTTGCAATTGCTTGGAAAACAAAAAGTTTCCCATACAAAGACTTGTTTTCATATCGGTCGTTTGTATGGCAGCTAAATGATATAGTGGTCGGATTGCAATAGGTTATAATACAAAAAAATTTTCAATACAAAGACTTGTTTTCATATCGGTCGTTTGTATGGTAGCTTTATAATATAGTGCTCCGATCCGGCCCAAACTTTAAAAACTCATGTATGGCTATGTCAAATGAATAAATGTTGAATTCAGTTGCAATAGCTGGGAAAACAAAAAAGTTTCCCATACATAGACTTGTTTTCATATCGGTCGTTTGTATGGCAGCTATATGATATAGTGGTCCGATCCGGACGAAACTTTTAAAAATCATGTATGGATATGTCGAATAAATAAGTGTTGAATTCAGTTGCAATTGCTTGGAAAACAAAAAAGTTTCCCATACAAAGACTTGTTTGCATATCGGTCGTTTGTATGGCAGCTAAATGATATAGTGGTCGGATCCGGACCAAACTATCACTTGTTTTCATATCGGTCGTTTGTATGGTAGCTCTATGATATAATGCTCCGATCCGGCCCAAACTTTAAAAACTCATGTATGGCTATGTCAAATGAATAAATGTTGAATTCAGTTGCAATAGCTTGGAAAACAAAAAAGTTTCCCATACATAGACTTGTTTTCATATCGGTCGTTTGTATGGCAGCTATATGATATAGTGGTCCGATGCGGACCAAACTTTAAAAAATCATGTATGGCTATATCAAATGAATAAATATTGAATTCGGTTGCAATAGGTTATAATACAAAAAAATTTTCAATACAAAGACTTGTTTTCATATCGGTCGTTTGTATGGTAGCTTTATAATATAGTGCTCCGATCCGGACCAAACTTTCAAAAATCATGTATGGCTATGTCAAATGAATAAATGTTGAATTCAGTTGCAATAGCTTGGAAAACAAAAAGTTTCCCATACATAGACTTGTTTTCATATCGGTCGTTTGTATGGCAGCTATATGATATAGTGGTCCGATCCGGACCAAACTTTCAAAAATCATGTATGGTATGTCAAATGAACAAATGTTGAATTCGGTTGCAATAGGTTATAATACAAAAAAATTTTCAATACAAAGACTTGTTTTCATATCGGTCGTTTGTATGGTAGCTATATGATATAATGCTCCGATCCGGACTAAACTTTAAAAACTTATGTATGGCTACGTCAATTGAATAAATGTTGAATTCAGTTGCAATAGCTTGAAAAACAAAAAAGTTTCCCATACATAGACTTGTTTTCATATCGGTCGTTTGTATGGTAGCTCTATGATATAATGCTCCGATCCGGACTAAACTTTAAAAACTTATGTATGGCTATGTCAATTGAATAAATGTTGAATTCAGTTGCAATAGCTTGGAAAACAAAAAAGTTTCCCATACATAGACTTGTTTTCATATCGGTCGTTTGTATGGCAGCTATATGATATAGGGGTCCGATCCGGACCAAACTTTCAAAATTCATGTATGGCTATGTCAAATGAATAAATGTTGAATTCAGTTGCAATAGCTTGGAAAACAAAAAAGTTTCCCATACATATCGGTCGTTTGTATGGCAGCTATATGATATAGTGGTGCGATCCGGACGAAACTTTTAAAAATCATGTATGGCTAAGACGAATAAATAAGTGTTGAATTCAGTTGCAATTGCTTGGAAAACAAAAGAGTTTCCCATACAAAGACTTGTTTTCATATCGGTCGTTTGTATGGCAGCTATATGATATAATGCTCCGATCCGGACTAAACTTTAAAAACTTATGTATGGCTATGTCAATTGAATAAATGTTGAATTCAGTTGCAATAGCTTGGAAAACAAAAAAAGTTTCCCATACATAGACTTGTTTTCTTATCGGTCGTTTGTATGGCAGAAAAATGATATAGCGGTCCGATCCGGACCAAACTTTCAAACTTTGTGTATGGCTATGTCAAATGAATAAATATTGAATGCGGTTGCAATAGGTTATAATACAAAAAAATTTTCAATACAAAGACTTGTTTTCATATCGGTCGTTTGTATGGTAGCTATATGATATAATGCTCCGATCCGGACTAAACTTAAAAAACTTATGTATGGCTATGTCAATTGAATAAATGTTGAATTCAGTTGCAATAGCTTGGAAAACAAAAAAGTTTCCCATACATAGACTTGTTTTCATATCGGTCGTTTGTATGGCAGCTATATGATATAGCGGTCCGCTCCGGGCCAAACTTTTAAAATTTGTGTATGGCTATGTCAAATGAATAAATATTGAATGCGGTTGCAATAGGTTATAATACAAAAAAATTTTCAATACAAAGACTTGTTTTCATATCGGTAGTTTGTATGGTAGCTTTATAATATAGTGCTCCGATCCGGACCAAACTTTAAAAACTCATGTATTGCTATGTCAAATGAATAAATGTTGAATTCAGTTGCAATAGCTTGAAAAACAAAAAAGTTTCCCATACATAGACTTGTTTTCATATCGGTCGTTTGTATGGCAGCTATATGATATAGGGGTCCGATCCGGACCAAACTTTCAACAATCATGTATGGCTATGTCAAATGAATAAATGTTGAATTCAGTTGCAATAGCTTAGAAAACAAAAAAGTTTCCATTACAAAGACTTGTTATCATATCGGTCGTTTGTATGGCAGCTATATGATATAGTGCTCCGATCCTGACGAAACTTTTAAAAATTATGTATGGCTAAGACGAATAAATAAGTGTTGAATTCAGTTGCAATTGCTTGGAAAACAAAAGAGTTTCCCATACAAAGACTTGTTTTCATATCGGTCGTTTGTATGGCAGCTATATGATATAGTAGTCCGATTCCGACTAAACTTTAAAAACTTATGTATGGCTATGTCAAATGAATAAATGTTGAATTCAGTTGCAATAGCTTAGAAAACAAAAAAGTTTCCATTACAAAGACTTGTTATCATATCGGTCGTTTGTATGGCAGCTATATGATATAGTGCTCCGATCCTGACGAAACTTTTAAAAATTATGTATGGCTAAGACGAATAAATAAATGTTGAATTCAGTTGCAATAGCTTGAAAAACAAAAAAGTTTCCCATACATAGACTTGTTTTCAAATCGATCGTTTGTATGGCAGCTATATGATATAGGCGTCCGATCCGGACCAAACTTAAAAAAAGCATGTATGGCTATGTCAAATGAATAAATGGTGAATTCAGTTGCAATAGCTTGGAAATCAAAAAAGTTTCCCATACACAGACTTGTTTTCATATCGGTCGTTTGTATGGCAGCTATACGATATAGAGGTCCGATCCGGACCAAACTTTCAAAAATCATGTACGGCTATGTCAAATGAATAAATGTTGAATTCAGTTGCAATAGCTTGGAAAACAAAAAAGTTTCCCATACATAGACTTGTTTTCATATCGGTCGTTTGTATGGCAGCTATATGATATAGTGGTCTGATCCGGACGAAACTTTTAAAAATCATGTATGGCTAAGACGAATAAAAAAGTGTTGAATTCAGTTGCAATTGCTTGGAAAACAAAAAAGTTTCCCATACAAAGACTTGTTTTCAGATCGGTCGTTTGTATGGTAGCTATATTACATATTGCTCCGATCCGGACTAAACTTTAAAAACTGATGTATGGCTAAGTCAAATGAATAAATGTTGATTTCAGTTGCAATAGCTGGGAAAACAAAAAAATTTCCCATACATATACTTGTTTTCATATCGGTCGTTTGTTTGGCAGCTATATGATATAGGGGTCCGATCCGGACTTAACTTTAAAAACTCATGTATGGCTATGTCAAATGAATAAATGGTGAATTCAGTTGCAATAGCTTGGAAATCAAAAAAGTTTCCCATACACAGACTTGTTTTCATATCGGTCGTTTGTATGGCAGCTATACGATATAGGGGTCCGATCCGGACCAAACTTTCAAAAATCATGTATGGCTACGTCAAATGAATAAATGTTGAATTCAGTTGCAATAGCTTGGAAAACAAAAAAGTTTCCCTTACATAGACTTGTTTTCATATCGGTCATTTGTATTGCAGCTATATGATATAGGGGTCCGATCCGGACCAAACTTTCAAAAAGCATGTATGGCTATGTTAAATGAACAAATGTTGAATTCGGTTGCAATTGGTTGGAGAACAAAAAAATTTTCCATACAAAGACTAGTTTTCTTATCGGTCGCTTGTATGGCAGCTATATGATATAGGGGTCCGATCCGGACTTAACTGTAAAAAATCATGTATGGCTATGTTAAATTAATAAATGTTGATTTCAGTTGCAATAGCTTGGAAAACAAAAAAGTTTCCCATACAAAGACTTGTTTTCATATCGGTCGTTTGTATGGTAGCTATATGATAAAATGCTCGGATCCGGACCAAACTTTCAAAACTCATGTGTGGCTATGTCAAATGAATAAATGTTGAATTCAGTTGCAATAGCTTGGAAAACAAAAAGGTTCCCTTACATAGACTTGTTTTCATATCGCTCGTTTGTATGGCAGCTATATGATATAGGGGTCCGATGCGGAACAAACTTTAAAAAATCATGTATGGCTATGTCAAATGAATAAATATTGAATTCGGTAACAATTGGTTATAATACAAAAAAATTTTCAATACAAAGACTTGTTTTCATATCGGTAGTTTGTATGGTAGCTTTATAATGTAGTGCTCCGATCCGGACCAAACTTTAAAAACTCATGTATGGCTATGTCAAATGAATAAATGTTGAATTCAGTTGCAATAGCTTGGAAAACAAAAAAGTTTCCCATACATAGACTTGTTTTCATATCGGTCGTTTGTATGGCAGCTATATGATATAGGCGTCCGATCCGGACCAAACTTTAAAAAAAGCATGTATGGCTATGTCAAATGAAAAAATATTGAATTCGGTTGCAATAGGTTATAATACAAAAAAATTTTCAATACAAAGACTTGTTTTCATATCGGTCGTTTGTATGGTAGCTATATGATATAATGCTGCGATCCGGACTAAACTTTACAAACTTATGTATAGCTATGTCAAATGAATAATTGTTGAATTCAGTTGCAATAGCTGGGAAAACAAAAAAATTTCCCATACATATACTTGTTTTCATATCGGTCGTTTGTTTGGCAGCTATATGATATAGGGGTCCGATCCGGACTTAACTTTAAAAACTCATGTATGGCTATGTCAAATGAATAAATGGTGAATTCAGTTGCAATAGCTTGGAAATCAAAAAAGTTTCCCATACACAGACTTGTTTTCATATCGGTCGTTTGTATGGCAGCTATACGATATAGGGGTCCGATCCGGACCAAACTTTCAAAAATCATGTATGGCTACGTCAAATGAATAAATGTTGAATTCAGTTGCAATAGCTTGGAAAACAAAAAAGTTTCCCTTACATAGACTTGTTTTCATATCGGTCGTTTGTATTGCAGCTATATGATATAGGGGTCCGATCCGGACCAAACTTTCAAAAAGCATGTATGGCTATGTTAAATGAACAAATGTTGAATTCGGTTGCAATTGGTTGGAGAACAAAAAAATTTTCCATACAAAGACTAGTTTTCTTATCGGTCGCTTGTATGGCAGCTATATGATATAGGGGTCCGATCCGGACTTAACTGTAAAAAATCATGTATGGCTATGTTAAATTAATAAATGTTGATTTCAGTTGCAATAGCTTGGAAAACAAAAAGTTTCCCATACAAAGACTTGTTTTCATATCGGTCGTTTGTATGGTAGCTATATGATAAAATGCTCGGATCCGGACCAAACTTTCAAAACTCATGTGTGGCTATGTCAAATGAATAAATGTTGAATTCAGTTGCAATAGCTTGGAAAACAAAAAAGGTTCCCTTACATAGACTTGTTTTCATATCGGTCGTTTGTATGGCAGCTATATGATATAGGGGTCCGATGCGGAACAAACTTTAAAAAATCATGTATGGCTATGTCAAATGAATAAATATTGAATTCGGTAACAATTGGTTATAATACAAAAAAATTTTCAATACAAAGACTTGTTTTCATATCGGTAGTTTGTATGGTAGCTTTATAATGTAGTGCTCCGATCCGGACCAAACTTTAAAAACTCATGTATGGCTATGTCAAATGAATAAATGTTGAATTCAGTTGCAATAGCTTGGAAAACAAGAAAGTTTCCCATACATAGACTTGTTTTCATATCGGTCGTTTGTATGGCAGCTATATGATATAGGCGTCCGATCCGGACCAAACTTTAAAAAAAGCATGTATGGCTATGTCAAATGAAAAAATATTGAATTCGGTTGCAATAGGTTATAATACAAAAAAATTTTCAATACAAAGACTTGTTTTCATATCGGTCGTTTGTATGGTAGCTATATGATATAATGCTGCGATCCGGACTAAACTTTACAAACTTATGTATAGCTATGTCAAATGAATAATTGTTGAATTCAGTTGCAATAGCTGGGAAAACAAAAAAATTTCCAATACATATACTTGTTTTCATATCGGTCGTTTGTTTGGCAGCTATATGATATAGGGGTCCGATCCGGACTTAACTTTAAAAACTCATGTATGGCTATGTCAAATGAATAAATGGTGAATTCAGTTGCAATAGCTTGGAAATCAAAAAAGTTTCCCATACACAGACTTGTTTTCATATCGGTCGTTTGTATGGCAGCTATACGATATAGGGGTCCGATCCGGACCAAACTTTCAAAAATCATGTATGGCTACGTCAAATGAATAAATGTTGAATTCAGTTGCAATAGCTTGGAAAACAAAAAAAGTTTCCCTTACATAGACTTGTTTTCATATCGGTCGTTTGTATTGCAGCTATATGATATAGGGGTCCGATCCGGACCAAACTTTCAAAAAGCATGTATGGCTATGTTAAATGAACAAATGTTGAATTCGGTTGCAATAGGTTATAATACAAAAAAATGTTCAATACAAAGACTTGTTTTCATATCGGTCGTTTGTATGGTAGCTATATTATATAATGCTCCGATCCGGACTAAACTTTAAAAACTTATGTATGGCTATGTCAAATGAGTAAATTTTGAATTCAGTTGCAATAGCTTGAAAAACAGAAAAATGTTTCCCATACATAGACTTGTTTTCATATCGGTCGTTTGTATGGCAGCTATATGATATAGTGGTCCGATCCGGACCAAACTTTAAAAAAGCATGTACGGCTATGTCAAATGAAAAAATATTGAATTCGGTTGCAATAGGTTATAATACAAAAAAATTTTCAATACAAAGACTTGTTTTCAGATCGGTCGTTTGTATGGTAGCTTTATGATATAGTGCTCCGATCCGGACCAAACTTTAAAAACTCATGTATGGCTCTGTGAAATAAACAAATGTTGAATTCGGTTGCAATAGGTTGGAGAACAAAAAAGTTTCCCATACACAGACTTGTTTTCTTATCGGTCGTTTGTATGGCAGCTATATGATATCGCGGTCCGATCCGGACCAAACTTTCAAAAATCATGTATGGCTCTGTTAGATAAACAAATGTTGAATTCGGTTGCAATAGGTTGGAGAACAAAAAAATTTTCCATACAAAGACTAGTTTTCTTATCGGTCGCTTGTATGGCAGCTATATGATATAGTGGTCCGATCCGGACCAAACTGTAAAAAATCATGTATGGCTATGTTAAATAAATAAATGTTGATTTCAGTTGCAATAGCTTGGAAAACAAAAAAGTTTCCCATACAAAGACTTGTTTTCATATCGGTCGTTTGTATGGTAGCTATATGATAAAATGCTCCGATCCGGACCAAACTCAGGTGTGGCCATGTCAAATGAATAAATGTTTAATTCAGTTGCAATAGCTTGGAAAACAAAAAAGTTTCCCTTACATAGACTTGTTTTCATATCGGTCGTTTGTATGGCAGCTATATGATATAGGGGTCCGATGCGGACCAAACTTTAAAAAATCATGTATGGCTATGTCAAATGAATAAATATTGAATTCGGTAGCAAGAGGTTATAATACAAAAAAATTTTCAATACAAAGACTTGTTTTCATATCGGTCGTTTGTATGGTAGCTTTATAATGTAGTGGCTATGTCAAATGAATAAATGTTGAATTCAGTTGCAATAGCTTAGAAAACAAAAAAGTTTCCCATACATAGACTTGTTTTCCTATCGGTCGCTTGTATGGCAGCTATATGATATAAAGGTCCGATCCGGACCAAACTTTAAAAAATCATGTATGGCTATGTCAAATAAATAAATGTTGATTTCAGTTGCAATAGCTTGGAAAACAAAAAAGTTTCCCATACAAAGACTTGTTTTCATATCGGTCGTTTGTATGGCAAACTATCACTTGTTTTCATATCGGTCGTTTGTATGGTAGCTTTATGATAAAATGCTCCGATCCGGACCAAATTTTCAAAAATCATGTATGGCTATGTCAAATGAACAAATGTTGAATTCGGTTGCAATAGGTTATAATACAAAAAAATTTTCAATACAAAGACTTGTTTTCATATCGGTCGTTTGTATGGTAGCTATATGATATAATGCTCCGATCCGGACTAAACTTAAAAAACTTATGTATAGCTATGTCAAATGAATAAATGTTGAATTCAGTTACAATAGCTGGGAAAACAAAAAAGTTTCCCATACATATACTTGTTTTCATATCGGTCGTTTGTATGGCAGCTATATGATATAGGCGTCCGATCCGGACTAAACTTTAAAAACTTATGTATTGTAATGTCAAATGAATAAATGTTGAATTCAGTTGCAATAGCTGGGAAAACAAAAAAGTTTCCCATACATAGACTTGTTTTCATATCGGTCGTTTGTATGGCAGCTATATGATATAGGGGTCCGAGCCGGACTAAACTTTCAAAAATCATGTATGGCTATGTCAAATGAATAAATATTGAATTCGGTTGCAATAGGTTATAATACAAAAAAATTTTCAATACAAAGACTTGTTTTCATATCGGTCGTTTGTATGGTAGCTCTATGATATAATGCTCCGATCCGGACTAAACTTTAAAAACTTATGTATAGTTATGTCAGCTGAATAAATGTTGAATTCTGTTGCAATAGCTTGGAAAACAAAAAAGTTTCCCATACATAGACTTGTTTTCATATCGGTCGTTTGTATGGCAGCTATATGATATAGGGGTCCGATCCGGACCAAACTTTCAAAAATCATGTATGGCTATGTCAAATGAATAAATGTTGAATTCAGTTGCAATAGATTGGAAAACAAAAAAGTTTCCCATACATAGACTTGTTTTCATATCGGTCGTTTGTATGGCAGCTATATGATATAGTGGTCCGATCCGGACGAAACTTTTAAAAATCATGTATGGCTAAGACGAATAAATAAGTGTTGAATTCAGTTGCAATTGCTTGGAAAACAAAAAAGTTTCCCATACAAAGACTTGTTTTCATATCGGTCGTTTGTATGGCAGCTATATGATATAGTGGTCGGATCCGGACCAAACTATCACTTGTTTTCATATCGGTCGTTTGTATGGTAGCTCTATGATATAATGCTCCGATCCGGACCAAACTTTAAAAACTCATGTATGGCTATGTCAAATGAATAAATGTTGAATTCAGTTGCAATAGCTTGGAAAACAAAAAAGTTTCCCATACATAGACTTGTTTTCATATCGGTCGTTTGTATGGCAGCTATATGATATAGGGGTCCGATCCGGACCAAACTTTTAAAATTCATGTATGGCTAAGACGAATAAATAAATGTTGAATTCAGTTGCAATAGCTTGGAAAACAAAAAAGTTTCCATTACAAAGACTTGTTATCATATCGGTCGTTTGTATGGCAGCTATATGATATAGTGGTCCGATCCGGACGAAACTTTTAAAAATCATGTATGGCTAAGACGAATAAATAAGAGTTGAATTCAGTTGCAATTGCTTGGAAAACAAAAAAGTTTCCCATACAAAGACTTGTTTTCATATCGGTCGTTTGTATGGCAGCTATATGATATAGTGGTCGGATCCGGACCAAACTATCACTTGTTTTCATATCGGTCGTTTGAATGGTAGCTCTATGATATAATGCTCCGATCCGGCCCAAACTTTAAAAACTCATGTATGGCTATGTCACATGAATAAATGTTGAATTCAGTTGCAATAGCTTGGAAAACAAAAAAGTTTCCCATACATAGACTTGTTTTCATATCGGTCGTTTGTATGGCAGCTATATGATATAGGGGTCCGATGCGGACCAAACTTTAAAAAATCATGTATGGCTATGTCAAATAAATAAATGTTGATTTCAGTTGCAATAGCTTGGAAAACAAAAAAGTTTCCCATACAAAGACTTGTTTTCATATCGGTCGTTTGTATGGCAAACTATCACTTGTTTTCATATCGGTCGTTTGTATGGTAGCTTTATGATAAAATGCTCCGATCCGGACCAAATTTTCAAAAATCATGTATGGCTATGTCAAATGAACAAATGTTGAATTCGGTTGCAATAGGTTATAATACAAAAAAAATTTTCAATACAAAGACTTGTTTTCATATCGGTCGTTTGTATGGTAGCTATATGATATAATGCTCCGATCCGGACTAAACTTAAAAAACTTATGTATAGCTATGTCAAATGAATAAATGTTGAATTCAGTTACAATAGCTGGGAAAACAAAAAAGTTTCCCATACATATACTTGTTTTCATATCGGTCGTTTGTATGGCAGCTATATGATATAGGCGTCCGATCCGGACTAAACTTTAAAAACTTATGTATTGATATGTCAAATGAATAAATGTTGAATTCAGTTGCAATAGCTGGGAAAACAAAAAAGTTTCCCATACAAAGACTTGTTTTCATATCGGTCGTTTGTATGGCAGCTATATGATAAAAGGGTCCGATCCGGACTAAACTTTCAAAAATCATGTATGGCTATGTCAAATGAATAAATATTGAATTCGGTTGCAATAGGTTATAATACAAAAAAATTTTCAATACAAAGACTTGTTTTCATATCGGTCGTTTGTATGGTAGCTCTATGATATAATGCTCCGATCCGGACTAAACTTTAAAAACTTATGTATAGTTATGTCAGCTGAATAAATGTTGAATTCTGTTGCAATAGCTTGGAAAACAAAAAAGTTTCCCATACATAGACTTGTTTTCATATCGGTCGTTTGTATGGCAGCTATATGATATAGGGGTCCGATCCGGACCAAACTTTCAAAAATCATGTATGGCTATGTTAAATGAATAAATGTTGAATTCAGTTGCAATAGATTGGAAAACAAAAAAGTTTCCCATACATAGACTTGTTTTCATATCGGTCGTTTGTATGGCAGCTATATGATATAGTGGTCCGATCCGGACGAAACTTTTAAAAATCATGTATGGCTAAGACGAATAAATAAGTGTTGAATTCAGTTGCAATTGCTTGGAAAACAAAAAAGTTTCCCATACAAAGACTTGTTTTCATATCGGTCGTTTGTATGGCAGCTATATGATATAGTGGTCGGATCCGGACCAAACTATCACTTGTTTTCATATCGGTCGTTTGTATGGTAGCTCTATGATATAATGCTCCGATCCGGCCCAAACTTTAAAAACTCATGTATGGCTATGTCAAATGATTAAATGTTGAATTCAGTTGCAATAGCTTGGAAAACAAAAAAGTTTCCCATACATAGACTTGTTTTCATATCGGTCGTTTGTATGGCAGCTATATGATATAGGTGTCCGATCCGGACCAAACTTTTAAAATTCATGTATGGCTAAGACGAATAAATAAATGTTGAATTCAGTTGCAATAGCTTAGAAAACAAAAAAGTTTCCATTACAAAGACTTGTTATCATATCGGTCGTTTGTATGGCAGCTATATGATATAGTGGTCCGATCCGGACGAAACTTTTAAAAATCATGTATGGCTAAGACGAATAAATAAGAGTTGAATTCAGTTGCAATTGCTTGGAAAACAAAAAAGTTTCCCATACAAAGACTTGTTTTCATATCGGTCGTTTGTATGGCAGCTATATGATATAGTGGTCGGATCCGGACCAAACTATCACTTGTTTTCATATCGGTCGTTTGTATGGTAGCTCTATGATATAATGCTCCGATCCGGCCCAAACTTTAAAAACTCATGTATGGCTATGTCACATGAATAAATGTTGAATTCAGTTGCAATAGCTTGGAAAACAAAAAAGTTTCCCATACATAGACTTGTTTTCATATCGGTCGTTTGTATGGCAGCTATATGATATAGGGGTCCGATGCGGACCAAACTTTAAAAAATCATGTATGGCTATGTCAAATGAATAAATATTGAATTCGGTTGCAATAGGTTATAATACACAAAAATTTTCAATACAAAGACTTGTTTTCATATCGGTCGTTTGTATGGTAGCTTTATAATATAGTGCTCCGATCCGGACCAAACTTTCAAAAATCATGTATGGCTATGTCAAATGAATAAATATTGAATTCGGTTGCAATAGGTTATAATACAAAAAAATTTTCAATACAAAGACTTGTTTTCATATCGGTAGTTTGTATGGTAGCTTTATAATATAGTGCTCCGATCCGGACCAAACTTTAAAAACTTATGTATTGCTATGTCAAATGAATAAATGTTGAATTCAGTTGCAATAGCTTGGAAAACAAAAAAGTTTCCTATACAAAGACTTGTTTTGATATCGGTCGTTTGTATGGCAGCTATATGATATAGGAGTCCGATGCGGACCAAACTTTAAAAAATCATGTATGGCTATGTCAATTGAATAAATGTTGAATTCAGTTGCAATAGCTTGAAAAACAAAAAAGTTTCCCATACATAGACTTGTTTTCATATCGGTCGTTTGTATGGCAGCTATATGATATAGGGGTCCGATCCGGACCAAACTTTAAAAAAAGCATGTATGGCTATGTCAAATGAAAAAATATTGAATTCGGTTGCAATAGGTTATAATACAAAAAAATTTTCAATACAAAGACTTGTTTTCATATCGGTCGTTTGTATGGTAGCTATATGATATAATAATTCTGCGATCCGGACTAAACTTTACAAACTTATGTATAGCTATGTCAAATGAATAATTGTTGAATTCAGTTGCAATAGCTGGGAAAACAAAAAAATTTCCCATACATATACTTGTTTTCATATCGGTCGTTTGTTTGGCAGCTATATGATATAGGGGTCCGATCCGGACTTAACTTTAAAAACTCATGTATGGCTATGTCAAATGAATAAATGGTGAATTCAGTTGCAATAGCTTGGAAATCAAAAAAGTTTCCCATACACAGACTTGTTTTCATATCGGTCGTTTGTATGGCAGCTATACGATATAGGGGTCCGATCCGGACCAAACTTTCAAAAATCATGTATGGCTACGTCAAATGAATAAATGTTGAATTCAGTTGCAATAGCTTGGAAAACAAAAAAGTTTCCCTTACATAGACTTGTTTTCATATCGGTCGTTTGTATTGCAGCTATATGATATAGGGGTCCGATCCGGACCAAACTTTCAAAAAGCATGTATGGCTATGTTAAATGAACAAATGTTGAATTCGGTTGCAATAGGTTATAATACAAAAAAATGTTCAATACAAAGACTTGTTTTCATATCGGTCGTTTGTATGGTAGCTATATTATATAATGCTCCGATCCGGACTAAACTTTAAAAACTTATGTATGGCTATGTCAAATGAGTAAATTTTGAATTCAGTTGCAATAGCTTGAAAAACAAAAAAATGTTTCCCATACATAGACTTGTTTTCATATCGGTCGTTTGTATGGCAGCTATATGATATAGTGGTCCGATCCGGACCAAACTTTAAAAAAGCATGTACGGCTATGTCAAATGAAAAAATATTGAATTCGGTTGCAATAGGTTATAATACAAAAAAATTTTCAATACAAAGACTTGTTTTCAGATCGGTCGTTTGTATGGTAGCTTTATGATATAGTGCTCCGATCCGGACCAAACTTTAAAAACTCATGTATGGCTCTGTGAAATAAACAAATGTTGAATTCGGTTGCAATAGGTTGGAGAACAAAAAAGTTTCCCATACACAGACTTGTTTTCTTATCGGTCGTTTGTATGGCAGCTATATGATATCGCGGTCCGATCCGGACCAAACTTTCAAAAATCATGTATGGCTCTGTTAGATAAACAAATGTTGAATTCGGTTGCAATAGGTTGGAGAACAAAAAAATTTTCCATACAAAGACTAGTTTTCTTATCGGTCGCTTGTATGGCAGCTATATGATATAGTGGTCCGATCCGGACCAAACTGTAAAAAATCATGTATGGCTATGTTAAATAAATAAATGTTGATTTCAGTTGCAATAGCTTGGAAAACAAAAAAGTTTCCCATACAAAGACTTGTTTTCATATCGGTCGTTTGTATGGTAGCTATATGATAAAATGCTCCGATCCGGACCAAACTCAGGTGTGGCCATGTCAAATGAATAAATGTTTAATTCAGTTGCAATAGCTTGGAAAACAAAAAAGTTTCCCTTACATAGACTTGTTTTCATATCGGTCGTTTGTATGGCAGCTATATGATATAGGGGTCCGATGCGGACCAAACTTTAAAAAATCATGTATGGCTATGTCAAATGAATAAATATTGAATTCGGTAGCAAGAGGTTATAATACAAAAAAATTTTCAATACAAAGACTTGTTTTCATATCGGTCGTTTGTATGGTAGCTTTATAATGTAGTGGCTATGTCAAATGAATAAATGTTGAATTCAGTTGCAATAGCTTAGAAAACAAAAAAGTTTCCCATACATAGACTTGTTTTCCTATCGGTCGCTTGTATGGCAGCTATATGATATAAAGGTCCGATCCGGACCAAACTTTAAAAAATCATGTATGGCTATGTCAAATAAATAAATGTTGATTTCAGTTGCAATAGCTTGGAAAACAAAAAAGTTTCCCATACAAAGACTTGTTTTCATATCGGTCGTTTGTATGGCAAACTATCACTTGTTTTCATATCGGTCGTTTGTATGGTAGCTTTATGATAAAATGCTCCGATCCGGACCAAATTTTCAAAAATCATGTATGGCTATGTCAAATGAACAAATGTTGAATTCGGTTGCAATAGGTTATAATACAAAAAAATTTTCAATACAAAGACTTGTTTTCATATCGGTCGTTTGTATGGTAGCTATATGATATAATGCTCCGATCCGGACTAAACTTAAAAAACTTATGTATAGCTATGTCAAATGAATAAATGTTGAATTCAGTTACAATAGCTGGGAAAACAAAAAGTTTCCCATACATATACTTGTTTTCATATCGGTCGTTTGTATGGCAGCTATATGATATAGGCGTCCGATCCGGACTAAACTTTAAAAACTTATGTATTGATATGTCAAATGAATAAATGTTGAATTCAGTTGCAATAGCTGGGAAAACAAAAAAGTTTCCCATACATAGACTTGTTTTCATATCGGTCGTTTGTATGGCAGCTATATGATATAGGGGTCCGATCCGGACTAAACTTTCAAAAATCATGTATGGCTATGTCAAATGAATAAATATTGAATTCGGTTGCAATAGGTTATAATACAAAAAAATTTTCAATACAAAGACTTGTTTTCATATCGGTCGTTTGTATGGTAGCTCTATGATATAATGCTCCGATCCGGACTAAACTTTAAAAACTTATGTATAGTTATGTCAGCTGAATAAATGTTGAATTCTGTTGCAATAGCTTGGAAAACAAAAAAGTTTCCCATACATAGACTTGTTTTCATATCGGTCGTTTGTATGGCAGCTATATGATATAGGGGTCCGATCCGGACCAAACTTTCAAAAATCATGTATGGCTATGTCAAATGAATAAATGTTGAATTCAGTTGCAATAGATTGGAAAACAAAAAAGTTTCCCATACATAGACTTGTTTTCATATCGGTCGTTTGTATGGCAGCTATATGATATAGTGGTCCGATCCGGACGAAACTTTTAAAAATCATGTATGGCTAAGACGAATAAATAAGTGTTGAATTCAGTTGCAATTGCTTGGAAAACAAAAAGTTTCCCATACAAAGACTTGTTTTCATATCGGTCGTTTGTATGGCAGCTATATGATATAGTGGTCGGATCCGGACCAAACTATCACTTGTTTTCATATCGGTCGTTTGTATGGTAGCTCTATGATATAATGCTCCGATCCGGACCAAACTTTAAAAACTCATGTATGGCTATGTCAAATGAATAAATGTTGAATTCAGTTGCAATAGCTTGGAAAACAAAAAAGTTTCCCATACATAGACTTGTTTTCATATCGGTCGTTTGTATGGCAGCTATATGATATAGGGGTCCGATCCGGACCAAACTTTTAAAATTCATGTATGGCTAAGACGAATAAATAAATGTTGAATTCAGTTGCAATAGCTTGGAAAACAAAAAAGTTTCCATTACAAAGACTTGTTATCATATCGGTCGTTTGTATGGCAGCTATATGATATAGTGGTCCGATCCGGACGAAACTTTTAAAAATCATGTATGGCTAAGACGAATAAATAAGAGTTGAATTCAGTTGCAATTGCTTGGAAAACAAAAAAGTTTCCCATACAAAGACTTGTTTTCATATCGGTCGTTTGTATGGCAGCTATATGATATAGTGGTCGGATCCGGACCAAACTATCACTTGTTTTCATATCGGTCGTTTGTATGGTAGCTCTATGATATAATGCTCCGATCCGGCCCAAACTTTAAAAACTCATGTATGGCTATGTCACATGAATAAATGTTGAATTCAGTTGCAATAGCTTGGAAAACAAAAAAGTTTCCCATACATAGACTTGTTTTCATATCGGTCGTTTGTATGGCAGCTATATGATATAGGGGTCCGATGCGGACCAAACTTTAAAAAATCATGTATGGCTATGTCAAATAAATAAATGTTGATTTCAGTTGCAATAGCTTGGAAAACAAAAAAGTTTCCCATACAAAGACTTGTTTTCATATCGGTCGTTTGTATGGCAAACTATCACTTGTTTTCATATCGGTCGTTTGTATGGTAGCTTTATGATAAAATGCTCCGATCCGGACTAAACTTAAAAAACTTATGTATAGCTATGTCAAATGAATAAATGTTGAATTCAGTTACAATAGCTGGGAAAACAAAAAAGTTTCCCATACATATACTTGTTTTCATATCGGTCGTTTGTATGGCAGCTATATGATATAGGCGTCCGATCCGGACTAAACTTTAAAAACTTATGTATTGATATGTCAAATGAATATATGTTGAATTCAGTTGCAATAGCTGGGAAAACAAAAAAGTTTCCCATACAAAGACTTGTTTTCATATCGGTCGTTTGTATGGCAGCTATATGATAAAAGGGTCCGATCCGGACTAAACTTTCAAAAATCATGTATGGCTATGTCAAATGAATAAATATTGAATTCGGTTGCAATAGGTTATAATACAAAAAAATTTTCAATACAAAGACTTGTTTTCATATCGGTCGTTTGTATGGTAGCTCTATGATATAATGCTCCGATCGGACTAAACTTTAAAAACTTATGTATAGTTATGTCAGCTGAATAAATGTTGAATTCTGTTGCAATAGCTTGGAAAACAAAAAAGTTTCCCATACATAGACTTGTTTTCATATCGGTCGTTTGTATGGCAGCTATATGATATAGGGGTCCGATCCGGACCAAACTTTCAAAAATCATGTATGGCTATGTTAAATGAATAAATGTTGAATTCAGTTGCAATAGATTGGAAAACAAAAAAGTTTCCCATACATAGACTTGTTTTCATATCGGTCGTTTGTATGGCAGCTATATGATATAGTGGTCCGATCCGGACGAAACTTTTAAAAATCATGTATGGCTAAGACGAATAAATAAGTGTTGAATTCAGTTGCAATTGCTTGGAAAACAAAAAAGTTTCCCATACAAAGACTTGTTTTCATATCGGTCGTTTGTATGGCAGCTATATGATATAGTGGTCGGATCCGGACCAAACTATCACTTGTTTTCATATCGGTCGTTTGTATGGTAGCTCTATGATATAATGCTCCGATCCGGCCCAAACTTTAAAAACTCATGTATGGCTATGTCAAATGATTAAATGTTGAATTCAGTTGCAATAGCTTGGAAAACAAAAAAGTTTCCCATACATAGACTTGTTTTCATATCGGTCGTTTGTATGGCAGCTATATGATATAGGGGTCCGATCCGGACCAAACTTTTAAAATTCATGTATGGCTAAGACGAATAAATAAATGTTGAATTCAGTTGCAATAGCTTAGAAAACAAAAAAGTTTCCATTACAAAGACTTGTTATCATATCGGTCGTTTGTATGGCAGCTATATGATATAGTGGTCCGATCCGGACGAAACTTTTAAAAATCATGTATGGGTAAGACGAATAAATAAGAGTTGAATTCAGTTGCAATTGCTTGGAAAACAAAAAAGTTTCCCATACAAAGACTTGTTTTCATATCGGTCGTTTGTATGGCAGCTATATGATATAGTGGTCGGATCCGGACCAAACTATCACTTGTTTTCATATCGGTCGTTTGTATGGTAGCTCTATGATATAATGCTCCGATCCGGCCCAAACTTTAAAAACTCATGTATGGCTATGTCACATGAATAAATGTTGAATTCAGTTGCAATAGCTTGGAAAACAAAAAAGTTTCCCATACATAGACTTGTTTTCATATCGGTCGTTTGTATGGCAGCTATATGATATAGGGGTCCGATCCGGACCAAACTTTCAAAAATCATGTATGGCTATGTCAAATGAATAAATATTGAATTCGGTTGCAATAGGTTATAATACACAAAAATTTTCAATACAAAGACTTGTTTTCATATCGGTCGTTTGTATGGTAGCTTTATAATATAGTGCTCCGATCCGGACCAAACTTTCAAAAATCATGTATGGCTATGTCAAATGAATAAATATTGAATTCGGTTGCAATAGGTTATAATACAAAAAAATTTTCAATACAAAGACTTGTTTTCATATCGGTAGTTTGTATGGTAGCTTTATAATATAGTGCTCCGATCCGGACCAAACTTTAAAAACTTATGTATTGCTATGTCAAATGAATAAATGTTGAATTCAGTTGCAATAGCTTGGAAAACAAAAAGTTTCCTATACAAAGACTTGTTTTGATATCGGTCGTTTGTATGGCAGCTATATGATATAGGAGTCCGATGCGGACCAAACTTTAAAAAATCATGTATGGCTATGTCAATTGAATAAATGTTGAATTCAGTTGCAATAGCTTGAAAAACAAAAAAGTTTCCCATACATAGACTTGTTTTCATATCGGTTGTTTGTATGGCAGCTATATGATATAGTGGTCCCATCCGGAACAAACTTTAAAAAAGCATGTATGGCTATGTCAAATGAATAAATGTTGAATTCAGTTGCAATAGCTTGGAAAACAAAAAAGTTTCCCATACATAGACTTGTTTTCATATCGGTCGTTTGTATGGCAGCTATATGATATAGGGGTCCGATCCGGACCAAACTTTCAAAAATCATGTATGGCTATGTTAAATGAATAAATGTTGAGTTCACTTGCAATAGCTTCGAAAACAAAAAAGTTTCCCATACATAGACTTGTTTTCATATCGGTCGTTTGTATGGCAGCTATATGATATAGTGGTCCGATCCGGACCAAACTTATAAAAATCATGTATGGCTATGTCAAATGAATAAATATTGAATTCGGTTGCAATAGGTTATAATACAAAAAAATTTTCAATACAAAGACTTGTTTTCATATCGGTCGTTTGTATGGTAGCTATATGATATAATGCTCCGATCCGGACTAAACTTTAAAAACTTATGTATGGCTATGTCAATTGAATAAATGTTGAATTCAGTTGCAATAGCTTGAAAAACAAAAAAGTTTCCCATACATAGACTTGTTTTCATATTGGTCGTTTGTATGGCAGCTATATGATATAGGCGTCCGATCCGGACCAAACTTTAAAAAAGCATGTATGGCTATGTCAAATGAATAAATGTTGAATTCAACTGCAACAGCTTGGAAAACAAAAAAGTTTCCCATACATAGACTTGTTTTCATATCGGTCGTTTGTATGGCAGCTATATGATATAGGGGTCCGATCCGGACCAAACTTTCAAAAATCATGTATGGCTATGTCAAATGAATAAATATTGAATTCGGTTGCAATAGGTTATAATACAAAAAAAATTTTCAATACAAAGACTTGTTTTCATATCGGTCGTTTGTATGGTAGCTATATGATATAATGCTCCGATCCGGACTAAACTTTAAAAACTTATGTATGGCTATGTCAATTGAATAAATGTTGAATTCAGTTGCAATAGCTTGAAAAACAAACAAGTTTCCAATACATAGACTTGTTTTCATATCGGTCGTTTGTATGGCAGCTATATGATATAGTGGTCCGATCTGGAACAAACTTTAAAAAAGCATGTATGGCTATGTCAAATGAATAAATGTTTAATTCAGTTGCAATAGCTTGGAAAACAAAAAAGTTTCCCATACATAGACTTGTTTTCATATCGGTCGTTTGTATGGCAGCTATATGATATAGGGGTCCGATCCGGACCAAACTTTCAAAAATCATGTATGGCTATGTCAAATGAATAAATATTGAATTCGGTTGCAATAGGTTATAATACAAAAAAATTTTCAATACAAAGACTTGTTTTCATATCGGTAGTTTGTATGGTAGCTTTATAATATAGTGCTCCGATCCGGACCAAACTTTAAAAACTCATATATTGCTATGTCAAATAAACAAATGTTGAATTCAGTTGCAATAGCTTGAAAAACAAAAAAGTTTCCCATACATATACTTGTTTTCATATCGGTCGTTTGTATTGCAGCTATATGATATAGTGGTCCGATCCGAACAAAACTTTCAAAAATCATGTATGGCTATGTCAATTGAATAAATGTTGAATTCAGTTGCAATAGCTTGGAAAACAAAAAAGTTTCCCATACATAGACTTGTTTTCATATCGGTCGTTTGTATGGCAGCTATATGATATAGTGGTCCCATCCGGAACAAACTTTAAAAAAGCATCTATGGCTATGTCAAATGAATAAATGTTGAATTCAGTTGCAATAGCTTGGAAAACAAAAAAGTTTCCCATACATAGACTTGTTTTCATATCGGTCGTTTGTATGGCAGCTATATGATATAGGGGTCCGATCCGGACCAAACTTTCAAAAATTATGTATGGCTCTGTCAAATGAATAAATATTGAATTCGGTTGCAATAGGTTATAATACAAAAAAATTTTCAATACAAAGACTTGTTTTCATATCGGTAGTTTGTATGGTAGCTTTATAATATAGTGCTCCGATCCGGACCAAACTTTAAAAACTCATATATTGCTATGTCAAATAAACAAATGTTGAATTCAGTTGCAATAGCTTGAAAAACAAAAAAGTTTCCCATACATATACTTGTTTTCATATCGGTCGTTTGTATGGCAGCTATATGATATAGTGGTCCGATCCGACCGATTTTTAAACTTGATCTGCGTGCAACAAAAATAATAATCTGAATTCGGTTGCAATAGCTTGGAAAACAAAAAGTTTTCCATACAAAGACTTGTTTTCATATCGGTCGTTTCGTCTTCGATAAGCTTTTGCCCAGAACGGTTGTGTCAACAGCAAACTCTGCGATTGTTTATCCGCCTACGTGGTGAAGTTCTTATCAGTTCTTTCAATCAGTTCTTTTCTTTCTCTCATTCCACCTATTTACTCATAATTAAGTGACGAAAACTTTTTAACGGCGATGCTTTGGCATCTGCCACTGATAAAATGAAAAACTTAAAAAAGAAAAATATTAAAGAGGCAGATTCTGACTCCAGTCAATATGAAAACTATTATCGCCCTCTACAAACTCTAGACAATGACAATATTGATATGTGTGAAACCGAAGCACACGATGAAGTGATAATCAAACCAGCTCCTATAACTCTAATCAAACAAAATACAAAATCAGTTCATGAAATCATGTCTACTCTTGGTATTGGAAAATATTATTTGGCATTAAAATATTTGTGGAAAGCATGGATAAGTTTGTACAGCTTTCAACAAAACTCAAGGAACTTAAGTGGGAGTTCTACACCTATGCTACTAAATCTACAAAACCATACAAGGCCGTCCTATCTGGATTGGATAGGCTTCCAACCGACGTTGTGAAGTCATTTCTAATTAATCTGGGATTGCAATGCACCGAAGTTAAAATGGTTGAAAAAAGAGTAAAATCGAATTACGACCTGTTACTGTACATTGTTTACTTTGTAAACAAAAGTGTAACAGTACAACAACTGCGTAACAATTTCAAGTATATTAACCACATGAAAGTACGATGGGATCACAAGTTAAAAAATGAAAACAAAATAACACAATGTTACAACTGTCAAATGTTTGGACATGGGTCAAACAATTGCTCAGTCAAAACCTCTTGTGCACACTGTGCCGGACCCCACACAACAGCTTCATGTACGAATACAAGCAACATAAAATGTACAAATTGTAAAGGAGAACACCCATCAACCGATAAGACTTGCCCATGCCGTTTGTATTATCTCAACCTGATTCCAAAGCGTTCGGCAATGCGAATGAGAAGAACCAACCTTGAAACTCAAATAACTGTACAGAGTAAAAGCAAAACTCTTGATAAAACGAGCTCTGGAAGTCCCCTCTCTTCGTCTACTCTAATTAAGAGAGTTCCTTCATTTACACATGGCAGCTACAGAGATGCACTCGTCAAAGAATCCACATCACCAAGAGAACCACTAACCAAACAAGAGCTTTTTTCTGCTGACGAAATTAATTCTCTACTCATAGATTTAATAAATAACTTAAGCACATGCTCCAACAAAGGAGAACAATTTCAAGTAATTTCAAACTTAGCAATTAAATATGTATATGCAAAGAAATAACTCAATTGATAATCTAATTATTATGGCATGGAATTCCCGTGCCGTTAAAAATAAGAGAGTAGAACTTATCAAATTTTTAGATGAAAATGAAATTTATGTGGCTGCGCTAAGTGAAACTTGGCTCACTCAAGACGATCGGCTTAACATTCCTAACTACACTGTGTATAGGTGCGATAGAACAGGCAGCAAAGGTGGCGGTGTTGCCATTATCGTGAGCAACAAAATAGAACACAAACAAATTCCCAATATTAAAACTCATCTTATTGAAAACGTTGGCGTTGAAATCAAAACCAACTCTAATACTAACAACTTAAAAATTTACTCTGTGTACTTCCCTGGCAACACAGCAAAATGTTTACTAAATTCATGCAATAATTGCAAGGACCGAAATCATATGAAAAGCCAATTTAAGTCTGACTTACTGAAAATATCAAGGTTACAGGGCCATTTTATAGCCTGCGGTGACTTTAATTCTCGCCACAGGGCCTGGAACTGTATTCGAGCCAACTGTTGGGGTAACATTCTTAATGACCTTTCAGATCTAGGAAAACTCAATATTTTATGCAGTAACCAACCCACATATATTCCGATGTGCCACAAAGCGAAGCCCTCCACAATTGACATTTGTCTCACAAAATCTCCTGAAAAAATCACAAATCCAATAGTGGTAAACGATCTCTCTTCTGATCATTTACCAATAGTATTAAAATATTCAATAAATTTCATACTTACAGAAAAGTTACACCCAATTATCAGCAAAGCAAATTGGAAACTATTTAAGGAAATTATTAGTGATATGCTATTAGACATAGATTTTATTAATGACAATTCCTCGGTTTCAACTTCTGAAATTGATCTTCTAGCAAAATCCTTTACAGAAGCAGTAAATTACGCATTTCAGGAGTCAGTTCCACACAAAAAACAAAAAAAAAATCTGAAAATTACAAAATTCCCCAAGACATTTGTGAACTGTTCAAAATAAGAAATTTAATCCAGAGAAAATGGATCAGAACAAGGTTGCCCATATTTAAAGCTAAATGTAACCACCTGAACTATATTATCAGGCAAAAGTTATTTATACATAATAATGAACAATGGAACAATAAGCTTCAAAAACTGGATAAAAGTAGCAAACCCTTCTGGAACATAACGAAAGCATTAAAAAAGCGAAAGCAATTTATACCCTGTCTTTATTCTGCAGATACAAGCTATGTTACAGGAGAAGAAAAAGCTAAAATACTTGCTGACACCTTTGAACAAAAGCATAAGTTAACAGATACACACTCAAATCAAGAAACTATCAACTTAGTCAAATCGACATTGCAGACCATTGAAAATAATTACATCCCCAACCAACAAATACTTCAAATTCAAAACTCTGAAATCTTATACATTATTAATGGTCTTGTGACAAGAAAATCTCCAGGGACTGATGGTATTCGTAACGTTTGTTTAAAGAATCTTCCTGCGATCGCTATTAGTTTTTTGTCTCAACTATTTAATCTCTGACGCATGGAAAGTCGCCAAAGTAGTACCTATTGCTAAGCCAGGAAAACCTGCTAATACACCTGATAGTTATAGACCGATCAGTCTACTGTGTGGCCTGTCAAAAATATTGGAAAAACTTATTAAAGTTAGATTGGTTGACTTCTTGGACATACACGGTATATTACCTTCTACACAATATGGATTTAGATCTGGACTAAACTGCATAACACCTTGCTTAAAACTTAAGAACTTCATTAAAGACAAATTAGAAAATAAACATTCAGTGGGGTTGGTCACACTTGACATCGAAGCAGCATTCGACACAGTCTGGCATGAGGGATTAGTTTACAAATTAATAAATATTAAAGCGCCCTTATACCTTATAAAAATAATCCAAAACTTTTTGAAGCAACGTATATTTTACACTGACATCAACGGAGACCGATCCACGCAGCGATATATTTTAGCTGGAGTCCCGCAGGGTTCAGTTTTAGGGCCAATATTATTTAACATATACACACATGACATACCACATGTAATTGATTGCAAACTTTCTTTATTTGCCGATGACGCAGCCATTTACACAGCTGGTATTTTATACAATGAAATAAGCAATCCTATCCAAAATTACATTAATATACTAGAGAAGTACTATCATAAGTGGAAGATTAAAATTAATCCTAACAAAACTAGCGCTGTCTTCTTTACTAAACGAAGAAAACCCTGTTATACACCTGATAGCTGCCTACAAATTTGTAACACTCCTATTCAATGGGTGAACAATGTTAGATATTTAGGTATACACTTTGATAAAAAACTCACGTTTAAATTTCATATTGGAGTCACAATTGACAAAATAAACAAAATAATTCGCATAATGTATCCAATTATTAATCGAAAATCAAAACTATCAACTCTAAACAAACTTATAATTTTTAAGACCATAATAAGGCCGGCTCTTATGTATGGTAGTCCCATATGGGGGAAATGTGCACAAACACACATTAAAACAAGTGAGAAAAGTTATCTTCGGCTTGCCGAAGATGGTATACCCTTGAAAACAAAAGAGTTTTCCATACAAAGCCTGGTTTTCATATCGGTCGTTTGCATGGCAGCTATATGATATAGTGGTCCGATCCGGACCAAACTTTTACAAATCGTGTATGGCTATGTCAAATGAATAAATAGAGAGTTCAGTTGCAATAGCTTGGAAAACAAAAAAGTTTCCCATACAAAGACTTGTTTTCATATCGGTCGTTTGTATGGCAGCTATATGATATAGTTGTCCGATCCGGACCAAACATTCACAAATTATGTATGGCCATGTCAAATGAATAAATGTTGAATTCAGTTTTAATAGCCTGCAAAACAAAAAAGTTTTCCATACAAAGACTTGTTTTCATATCGGTCGTTTGTATGGCAGCTATATGATATAGTGATCTGATCCGGATCAAACTTTCACAAATCATGTACGGCTATGTCAAATGGATAAATGTTGAATTCGGTTGCAATAGCTTAGAAAACAAAAAAGTTTTCCATACAAAGACTTGTTTTCATATCGGTCGTTTGTATGGCAGCTATATGATATAGTGGTCCGATCCGACCAATTCTTAAACTTGATCTGCGTGCAACAAAAATAATGATCTGGTGAAAATTTCAAAACGCTAGCTTTAAAACTACTGTCTATTTTTTGCATAGAAACAGACGGACAGACGGACAGACGGACAGACGGACATGGCTATATCGACTCGGCTGTTGATGCTGATCAAGAATATATATACTTTGTGGGGTCGGAGATGCTTCCTTTAATGCGTTACACATTTCTGGACAAAATTATAATACCCATTTTCAAGGGTATAAAAATCCAAATATGCCAAAACAAGGCATTAAAATTGTTATTAAATCTGCCGTACTACACAAGCACTAAATACATACACAGCATTGCTAAAATTTCAACTGTTAAACAATATTTAAGTTAGTTTAGTTTTAAGTTAGGTTAGTAAATTCAAATTAAGGTTTTTCCCCATTTTCCTTATAAATATATAGAATGTAAGCAAAATGTAAATCAATTTCATTTGTTAATATTAAAATCAAAATCAATAATAATTCAGTTGAAAAGCAAATTAACGCTAAACTCTGGAACATATGATATAAAGTCATAAGCTTTAGTGCCAAAATATCGTTTTAAGGGATAAATAAAGCAAATAAATAAATAAATAAATATCGGTCGTTTGTATGGCAGCTATATGATATAGGCGTCCGATCCGGAACAAACTTTAAAAAAGCATGTATGGCTATGTCAAATGAATAAATGTTGAATTCAGTTGCAATAGCTTGAAAAAGAAAAAAGTTTCCATTACAAAGACTTGTTTTCATATCGGTCGTTTGTATGGCAGCTATATGATAAAGGGGTCCGATCCGGACCAAACTTTCAAAAATCATGTATGGCTATGTCAAATGAATAAATATTGAATTCAGTTGCAATAGCTTCGAAAACAAAAAAGTTTCCCATACATAGACTTGTTTTCATATCGGTCGTTTGTATGGCAGCTATATGATATAGGGGTCTGATCCGGATCAAACTTTTAAAAATCATGTATGGCTATGTCAGATGAATAAATGTTGAATTCAGTTGCAATAGCTTAGAAAACAAAAAAATTCCATTACAAAGACTTGTTTTCATATCGGTCGTTTGTATGGCAGCTATATGATATAGTGGTCCGATCGCGACGAAACTCTTAACAATCATGTATGGCTATGTCGAATAAATAAGTGTTGAATTCAGTTGCAATTGCTTAGAAAACAAAATAGTTTCCCATACAAAGACTTGTTTTCATATCGGTCGTTTGTATGGCAGCTATATGATATAGTGGTCGGATCCGGACCAAACTATCACTTGTTTTCATATCGGTCGTTTGTATGGTAGCTATATGATATAATGCTCCGATCCGGCCCAAACTTTAAAAACGCATGTATGGCTATGTGAAATGAATAAATGTTGAATTCAGTTGCAATAGCTTGGAAAACAAAAAAGTTTCCCATACATAGACTTGTTTTTATATCGGTCGTTTGTATGGCAGCTATATGATATAGGGGTCCGATCCGGACCAAACTTTCAACAATCATGTATGGCTATGTCAAATAAATAAATGTTGAATTCAGTTGCAATAGCTTAGAAAACAAAAAAGTTTCCATTACAAAGACTTGTTTTCATATCGGTAGTTTGTATGGCAGCTATATGATATAGTGGTCCGATCCGGACGAAACTTTTAAAAATCAGGTATGGCTAAGACGAATAAATAAGTGTTGAATTCAATTGCTTGGAAAACAAAAAAGTTTCCCATACAAAGACTTGTTTTCATATCGGTCGTTTGTATGGCAGCTATATGATATAGTGGTCGGATCCGGACCAAACTATCACTTGTTTTCATATCGGTCGTTTGTATGGTAGCTATATGATATAATGCTCCGATCCGGCCCAAACTTTAAAAACTCATGTATGGCTATGTCAAATGAATAAATGTTGAATTCAGTTGCAATAGCTTGGAAAACAAAAAAGTTTCCCATACATAGACTTGTTTTAATATCGGTCGTTTGTATGGCAGCTATATGATATAGGGGTCCGATGCGGACCAAACTTTAAAAAATCATGTATGGCTAGGTCAAATGAATAAATATTGAATTCGGTTGCAATAGGTTATAATACAAAAAAATTTTCAATACAAAGACTTGTTTTCATATCGGTCGTTTGTATGGTAGCTATATGATATAATGCTCCGATCCGGACTAAACTTTAAAAACGCATGTATGGCTATGTGAAATGAATAAATGTTGAATTCAGTTGCAATAGCTTGGAAAACAAAAAAGTTTCCCATACATAGACTTGTTTTTATATCGGTCGTTTGTATGGCAGCTATATGATATAGTGGTCCGATCCGGAACAACCTTTAAAAAAGCATGTATGGCTATGTCAAATGAATAAATGTTGAATTCAGTTGCAATATCTTGGAAAACAAAAAAGTTTCCCATACATAGACTTGTTTTCATATCGGTCGTTTGTATGGCAGCTATATGATATAGGGGTCCGATCCGGACCAAACTTTCAAAAATTATGTATGGCTATGTCAAATAAATAAATATTGAATTCGGTTGCAATAGGTTATAATACAAAAAAATTTTCAATGCAAAGACTTGTTTTCATATCGGTAGTTTGTATGGTAGCTTTATAATATAGAGCTCCGATCCGGACCAAACTTTAAAAACTCATGTATTGCTATTTCAAATGAATAAATGTTGAATTCATTTGCAATAGCTTGAAAAACAAAAAAGTTTCCCATACATAGACTTGTTTTCGTATCGGTCGTTTGTATGGCAGCTATATGATATAGGGGTCCGATCCGGACCAAACTTTCAACAATCATGTATGGCTATGTCAAATAAATAAATGTTGAATTCAGTTGCAATAGCTTAGAAAACAAAAAAGTTTCCATTACAAAGACTTGTTTTCATATCGGTAGTTTGTATGGCAGCTATATGATATAGTGGTCCGATCCGGACGAAACTTATAAAAATCAGGTATGGCTAAGACGAATAAATAAGTGTTGAATTCAGTTGCAATTGCTTGGAAAACAAAAAAGTTTCCCATACAAAGACTTGTTTTCATATCGGTCGTTTGTATGGCAGCTATATGATATAGTGGTCGGATCCGGACCAAACTATCACTTGTTTTCATATCGGTCGTTTGTATGGTAGCTATATGATATAATGCTCCGATCCGGCCCAAACTTTAAAAACTCATGTATGGCTATGTCAAATGAATAAATGTTGAATTCAGTTGCAATAGCTTGGAAAACAAAAAAGTTTCCCATACATAGACTTGTTTTAATATCGGTCGTTTGTATGGCAGCTATATGATATAGGGGTCCGATGCGGACCAAACTTTAAAAAATCATGTATGGCTACGTCAAATGAATAAATATTGAATTCGGTTGCAATAGGTTATAATACAAAAAAATTTTCAATACAAAGACTTGTTTTCATATCGGTCGTTTGTATGGTAGCTATATGATATAATGCTCCGATCCGGACTAAACTTTAAAAACTTATGTATGGCTATGTCATTTGAATAAATGTTGAATTCAGTTGCAATAGCTTGAAAAACAAAAAAGTTTCCCATACATAGACTTGTTTTCGTATCGGTCGTTTGTATGGCAGCTATATGATATAGTGGTCCGATCCGGAACAAACTTTAAAAAAGCATGTATTGCTATGTCAAATGAATAAATGTTGAATTCAGTTGCAATAGCTTGGAAAACAAAAAAGTTTCCCATACATAGACTTGTTTTCATATCGGTCGTTTGTATGGCAGCTATATGATATAGGGGTCCGATCCGGACCAAACTTTCAAAAATCATGTATGGCTATGTCAAATGAATAAATATTGAATTCGGTTGCAATAGGTTATAATACAAAAAAATGTTCAATACAAAGACTTGTTTTCATTTCGGTAGTTTGTATGGTAGCTTTATAATATAGTGCTCTGATCCGGACCAAACTTTAAAAACTCATGTATTGCTATGTTAAATGAATAAATGTTGAATTCAGTTGCAATAGCTTGAAAAACAAAAAAGTTTCCCATACATATACTTGTTTTCATATCGGTCGTTTGTATGGTAGCTTTAAATTATAGTGCTCCGATCCGGACCAAACTTTAAAAACTCATGTATGGCTATGTCAAATAAAAAATGTTGAATTCAGTTGCAATAGCTTAGAAAACAAAAAAAAATTCCATTACAAAGACTTTTTTTCATATCGGTCGTTTGTATGGCAGCTATATGATATAGTGGTCCGATCCGGAACAAACTTCACAAAAGCATGTATGGCTATGTCAGATGAATAAATGTTGAATTCAGTTGCAATAGCTCGAAAAACAAAAAAGTTTCCCATACATAGACTTGTTTTCATATCGGTCGTTTGTATGGCAGCTATATGATATAGGGGTCCGATCCGGACCAAACTTTCAAAAATCATGTATATCTATGTCAAATGAATAAATGTTGAATTCGGTTGCAATAGCATCGAAAACAAAAAAGTTTCCATTACAAAGACTTGTTTTCATATCGGTCGATTGTATGGTAGCTTTATAATATAGTGCTCCGATCCGGACCAAACTTTAAAAACTCATGTATGGCTATGTCAAATGAACAAATGTTGAATTCAGTTGCAATAGCTTGAAAAACAAAAAAGTTTCCCATACATAGACTTGTTTTCATATCGGTCGTTTGTATGGCAGCTATATGATATAGGGGTCCGATCCGGACCAAACTTTCAAAAATCATGTATATCTATGTCAAATTAATAAATTTTGAATTCAGTTGACGAATAAATAAGTGTTGAATTCAGTTGCAATTGCTTGGAAAACAAAAAAGTTTCCCATACAAAGACTTGTTTTCATATCGGTCGTTTGTATGGCAGCTATATGATATAGTGGTCGGATCCGGACCAAACTATCACTTGTTTTCATATCGGTCGTTTGTATGGTAGCTATATGATATAATGCTCCGATCCGGCCCAAACTTTAAAAAATCATGTATGGCTACGTCAAATGAATAAATATTGAATTCGGTTGCAATAGGTTATAATACAAAAAAATTTTCAATACAAAGACTTGTTTTCATATCGGTCGTTTGTATGGTAGCTATATGATATAATGCTCCGATCCGGACTAAACTTTAAAAACTTATGTATGGCTATGTCAATTGAATAAATGTTGAATTCAGTTGCAATAGCTTGAAAAACAAAAAAGTTTCCCATACATAGACTTGTTTTCGTATCGGTCGTTTGTATGGCAGCTATATGATATAGTGGTCCGATCCGGAACAAACTTTAAAAAAGCATGTATTGCTATGTCAAATGAATAAATGTTGAATTCAGTTGCAATAGCTTGGAAAACAAAAAAGTTTCCCATACATAGACTTGTTTTCATATCGGTCGTTTGTATGGCAGCTATATGATATAGGGGTCCGATCCGGACCAAACTTTCAAAAATCATGTATGGCTATGTCAAATGAATAAATATTGAATTCGGTTGCAATAGGTTATAATACAAAAAAATGTTCAATACAAAGACTTGTTTTCATTTCGGTAGTTTGTATGGTAGCTTTATAATATAGTGCTCTGATCCGGACCAAACTTTAAAAACTCATGTATTGCTATGTTAAATGAATAAATGTTGAATTCAGTTGCAATAGCTTGAAAAACAAAAAAGTTTCCCATACATATACTTGTTTTCATATCGGTCGTTTGTATGGTAGCTTTAAATTATAGTGCTCCGATCCGGACCAAACTTTAAAAACTCATGTATGGCTATGTCAAATAAAAAATGTTGAATTCAGTTGCAATAGCTTAGAAAACAAAAAAAAATTCCATTACAAAGACTTTTTTTCATATCGGTCGTTTGTATGGCAGCTATATGATATAGTGGTCCGATCCGGAACAAACTTCACAAAAGCATGTATGGCTATGTCAGATGAATAAATGTTGAATTCAGTTGCAATAGCTCGAAAAACAAAAAGTTTCCCATACATAGACTTGTTTTCATATCGGTCGTTTGTATGGCAGCTATATGATATAGGGGTCCGATCCGGACCAAACTTTCAAAAATCATGTATATCTATGTCAAATGAATAAATGTTGAATTCGGTTGCAATAGCATCGAAAACAAAAAAGTTTCCATTACAAAGACTTGTTTTCATATCGGTCGATTGTATGGTAGCTTTATAATATAGTGCTCCGATCCGGACCAAACTTTAAAAACTCATGTATGGCTATGTCAAATGAACAAATGTTGAATTCAGTTGCAATAGCTTGAAAAACAAAAAGTTTCCCATACATAGACTTGTTTTCATATCGGTCGTTTGTATGGCAGCTATATGATATAGGGGTCCGATCCGGACCAAACTTTCAAAAATCATGTATATCTATGTCAAATTAATAAATTTTGAATTCAGTTGACGAATAAATAAGTGTTGAATTCAGTTGCAATTGCTTGGAAAACAAAAAAGTTTCCCATACAAAGACTTGTTTTCATATCGGTCGTTTGTATGGCAGCTATATGATATAGTGGTCGGATCCGGACCAAACTATCACTTGTTTTCATATCGGTCGTTTGTATGGTAGCTATATGATATAATGCTCCGATCCGGCCCAAACTTTAAAAAATCATGTATGGCTACGTCAAATGAATAAATATTGAATTCGGTTGCAATAGGTTATAATACAAAAAAATTTTCAATACAAAGACTTGTTTTCATATCGGTCGTTTGTATGGTAGCTATATGATATAATGCTCCGATCCGGACTAAACTTTAAAAACTTATGTATGGCTATGTCAATTGAATAAATGTTGAATTCAGTTGCAATAGCTTGAAAAACAAAAAAGTTTCCCATACATAGACTTGTTTTCGTATCGGTCGTTTGTATGGCAGCTATATGATATAGTGGTCCGATCCGGAACAAACTTTAAAAAAGCATGTATTGCTATGTCAAATGAATAAATGTTGAATTCAGTTGCAATAGCTTGGAAAACAAAAAAGTTTCCCATACATAGACTTGTTTTCATATCGGTCGTTTGTATGGCAGCTATATGATATAGGGGGTCCGATCCGGACCAAACTTTAAAAACTCATGTATGGCTATGTCAAATGAATAAATGTTGAATTCAGTTGCAATAGCTTGGAAAACAAAAAAGTTTCCCATACATAGACTTGTTTTCATATCGGTCGTTTGTATGGCAGCTATATGATATAGGGGTCCGATCCGGACCAAACTTTCAAAAATCATGTATGGCTATGTCAAATGAATAAATATTGAATTCGGTTGCAATTGGGTTTAATACAAAAAAATGTTCAATACAAAGACTTGTTTTCATTTCGGTAGTTTGTATGGTAGCTTTATAATATAGTGCTCTGATCCGGACCAAACTTAAAAAACTCATGTATTGCTATGTTAAATGAATAAATGTTGAATTCAGTTGCAATAGCTTGAAAAACAAAAAAGTTTCCCATACATATACTTGTTTTCATATCGGTCGTTTGTATGGTAGCTTTATAATATAGTGCTCCGATCCGGACCAAACTTTAAAAACTCATGTATGGCTATGTCAAATGAATAAATGTTGAATTCAGTTGCAATAGCTTGAAAAACAAAAAAGTTTCCCATACATAGACTTGTTTTCATATCGGTCGTTTGTATGGCAGCTATATAATATAGTGGTCCGATCCGGACTAAACTTTAAAAAAGCATGTATGTCAAATGAATAAATGTTGAATTCAGTTGCAATAGCTTAGAAAAACAAAAAAAAATTCCATTACAAAGACTTGTTTTCATATCGGTCGTTTGTATGGCAGCTATATGATATAGGGGTCCGATCCGGAACAAACTTTAAAAAAGCATGAATGGCTATGTCAAATGAATAAATGTTGAATTCAGTTGCAATAGCTTGAAAAACAAAAAAGTTTCCCATACATAGACTTGTTTTCATATCGGTCGTTTGTATGGCAGCTATATGATATAGTGCTCCGATCCAGGACAAACTTTAAAAAAGCATGTATGGCTATGTCAAATGAATAAATGTTGAATTCAGTTGCAATAGCTTGAAAAACAAAAAGTTTCCCATACATAGACTTGTTTTCGTATCGGTCGTTTGTATGGCAGCTATATGATATAGGGGTCCGATCCGGACCAAACTTTCAACAATCATGTATGGCTATGTCAAATAAATAAATGTTAAATTCAGTTGCAATTGCTTGGAAAACAAAAAAGTTTCCCATACAAAGACTTGTGTTCATATCGGTCGTTTGTATGACAGCTATATGATATAGTGGTCGGATCCGGACCAAACTATCACTTGTTTTCATATCGGTCGTTTGTATGGTAGCTATATGATATAATGCTCCGATCCGGCCCAAACTTTAAAAACTCATGTATGGCTATGTCAAATGAATAAATGTAGAATTCAGTTGCAATAGCTTGGAAAACAAAAAAGTTTCCCATACATAGACTTGTTTTAATATCGGTCGTTTGTATGGCAGCTATATGATATAGGGGTCCGATCCGGACCAAACTTTAAAAAATCATGTATGGCTACGTCAAATGAATAAATATTGAATTCGGTTGCAATAGGTTATAATACAAAAAAATTTTCAATACAAAGACTTGTTTTCATATCGGTCGTTTGTATGTTAGCTATATGATATAATGCTCCGATCCGGACTAAACTTTAAAAACTTATGTATTGCTAAGTCAAATGAATAAATGTTGAATTCGGTTGCAATAGCATCGAAAACAAAAAAGTTTCCATTACAAAGACTTGTTTTCGTATCGGTCGTTTGTATGGCAGCTATATGATATAGTGGTCCGATCCGGAACAAACTTTAAAAAAGCATGTATTGCTAAGTCAAATGAATAAATGTTGAATTCAGTTTTAATAGCTTGGAAAACAAAAAAGTTTCCCATACATAGACTTGTTTTCATATCGGTCGTTTGTATGGCAGCTATATGATATAGGGGTCCGATCCGGACCAAACTTTCAAAAATCATGTATTGCTATGTCAAATAAAAAATGTTGAATTCAGTTGCAATAGCTTAGAAAACAAAAAAAAATTCCATTACAAAGACTTTTTTTCATATCGGTCGTTTGTATGGCAGCTATATGATATAGTGGTCCGATCCGGAACAAACTTTAAAAAAGCATGTATTGCTAAGTCAAATGAATAAATGTTGAATTCAGTTGCAATAGCTTGGAAAACAAAAAAGTTTCCCATACATAGACTTGTTTTCATATCGGTCGTTTGTATGGCAGCTATATGATATAGGGGTCCGATGCGGACCAAACTTTAAAAAATCATGTATGGCTACGTCAAATGAATAAATATTGAATTCGGTTGCAATAGGTTATAATACAAAAAAATGTTCAATACAAAGACTTGTTTTCATTTCGGTAGTTTGTATGGTAGCTTTATAATATAGTGCTCTGATCCGGACTAAACTTTAAAAACTCATGTATTGCTATGTAAAATGAATAAATGTTGAATTCAGTTGCAATAGCTTGAAAAACAAAAAAGTTTCCCATACATATACTTGTTTTCATATCGGTCGTTTGTATGGTAGCTTTATAATATAGTGCTCCGATCCGGACCAAACTTTAAAAACTCATGTATGGCTATGTCAAATAAAAAATGTTGAATTCAGTTGCAATAGCTTAGAAAACAAAAAAAAATTCCATTACAAAGACTTTTTTTCATATCGGTCGTTTGTATGGCAGCTATATGATATAGTGGTCCGATCCGTAACAAACTTTAAAAAAGCATGTATGGCTATGTCAGATGAATAAATGTTGAATTCAGTTGCAATAGCTCGAAAAACAAAAAAGTTTCCCATACATAGACTTGTTTTCATATCGGTCGTTTGTATGGCAGCTATATGATATAGTGCTCCGATCCGGAACAAACTTTAAAAAAGCATGTATGGCTATGTCAAATGAATAAATGTTGAATTCAGTTGCAATAGCTTGAAAAACAAAAAAGTTTCCCATACATAGACTTGTTTTCATATCGGTCGTTTGTATGGCAGCTATATGATATAGGGGTCCCATCCGGACCAAACTTTCAAAAATCATGTATATCTATGTCAAATTAATAAATTTTGAATTCAGTTGCTTGGAAAACAAAAAAGTTTCCATTACAAAGACTTGTTTTCATATTGGTCGTTTGTATGGCAGCTATATGATATAGTGGTCTGATCCGGACCAAACTTTCAAAAATCATGTATATCTATGTCAAATGAATAAATGTTGAATTCAGTTGCAATAGCATCGAAAACAAAAAAATTCATTTACAAAGACTTGTTTTCATATCGGTCGTTTGTATGGCAGCTATATGATATAGTGGTCCGATCCGGAACAAACTTTAAAAAAGCATGTATGGCTATGTCAAATGAATAAATGTTGAATTCAGTTGCAATAGCTTGAAAAACAAAAAAGTTTCCCATACATAGACTTGTTTTCATATCGGTCGTTTGTATGGCAGCTATATGATATAGGGGTCCGATCCGGACCAAACTTTCAAAAATCATGTATGGCTCTGTCAAATAAATAAATATTGAATTCGGTTGCAATAGGTTATAATACAAAAAAATGTTCAATACAAAGACTTGTTTTCATATCGGTAGTTTGTATGGTAGCTTTATAATATACTGCTCCGATCCGGACCAAACTTTAAAAACTCATGTATTGCTATGTCAAATGAATAAATGTTGAATTCAGTTGCAATAGCTTAAAAACAAAAAAGTTTCCCATACATATACTTGTTTTCATATCGGTCGTTTGTATGGCAGCTATATGATATAGGGGTCCGATCCGGACCAAACTTTAAAAAATCATGTATGGCTATGTCAGTTGAATAAATATTGAATTCGGTTGCAATAGGTTATAATACAAAAAAAATTTTCAATACAAAGACTTGTTTTCATATCGGTCGTTTGTATGGTAGCTTTATAATATAGTGCTCCGATCCGGACCAAACTTTAAAAACTCATGTATGGCTATGTCAAATAAAAAATGTTGAATTCAGTTGCAATAGCTTAGAAAACAAAAAAAAATTCCATTACAAAGACTTGTTTTCA
Source organism: Drosophila merina (assembly GCA_035047645.1). Lineage (NCBI taxonomy): Eukaryota > Metazoa > Arthropoda > Insecta > Diptera > Drosophilidae > Drosophila > Drosophila merina. The sequence goes on along the minus strand of JAWNPH010000076.1, from coordinate 1,586,038 downwards.
TATCGGTCGTTTGTATGGCAGCTATATGATATAGTGGTCCGATCCGGAACAAACTTTAAAAAGCATGTAAGGCTATGTCAAATGAATAAATGTTGAATTCAGTTGCAATAGCTTGAAAAACAAAAAAGTTTCCAATACATAGACTTGTTTTCATATCGGTCGTTTGTATGGCAGCTATATGATATAGTGGTCCGATCCGAAACAAACTTTAAAAAAAGCATGTATGGCTATGTCAAATGAATAAATGTTGAATTCAGTTGCAATAGCTTGAAAAACAAAAAAGTTTCCCATACATAGACTTGTTTTCATATCGGTCGTTTGTATGGCAGCTATATGATATAGGGGTCCGATCCGGACCAAACTTTCAAAAATCATGTATATCTATGTCAAATAAATAAATTTTGAATTCGGTTGCAATAGCATCGAAAACAAAAAAGTTTCCATTACAAAGACTTGTTTTCATATCGGTCGTTTGTATGGTAGCTTTATAATATAGTGCTCCGATCCGGAACAAACTTTAAAAACTCATGTATGGCTATGTCAAATGAATAAATGTTGAATTCAGTTGCAATAGCTTGAAAATCAAAAAAAGTTTCCCATACATAGACTTGTTTTATATCGGTCGTTTGTATGGCAGCTATATGATATAGTGGTCCGATCCGAACCAAACTTTCAAAAATCATGTATGGCTATGTCAAATGAATAAATGTTGAATTCAGTTGCAATAGCTTGGAGAACAAAAAAGTTTTCCCTACAAAGACTTATTTTCATGGCGGTCGTTTGTATGGCAGCTATATGATATAGGGGTCCGATCCGGACCAAACTTTAAAAAATCATGTATGGGTATATCAAATGAACAAATGTTGAATTCGGTTGCAATAGGTTATAATACAAAAAAATGTTCAATACAAAGACTTGTTTACATATCGGTCGTTTGTATGGTAGCTATATGATATAATGCTCCGATCCGGACTAAACTTTAAAAACCTATGTATGGCTAGCTATGTCAAATGAATAATTGTTGAATTCAGTTGCAATAGCTTGAAAAACAAAAAAAGTTTCCCATACATAGACTTGTTTTCATATCGGTCGTTTGTATGGCAGCTATATGATAAAGGGGTCCGATCCGGACCAAACTTTCAAAAATCATGTATGGCTATGTCAAATGAATAAATGTTGAATTCAGTTGCAATAGCTTGAAAAACAAAAAAGTTTCCCATACATAGACTTGTTTTATATCGGTCGTTTGTATGGCAGCTATATGATATAGTAGTCCGATCCGAACCAAACTTTCAAAAATCATGTATGGCTATGTCAAATGAATAAATGTTGAATTCAGTTGCAATAGCTTGGAGAACAAAAAAGTTTTCCCTACAAAGACTTGTTTTCATGGCGGTCGTTTGTATGGCAGCTATATGATATAGGGGTCCGATCCGGACCAAACTTTAAAAAATCATGTATGGCTATGTCAAATGAACAAATGTTGAATTCGGTTGCAATAGGTTATAATACAAAAAAATGTTCAATACAAAGACTTGTTTACATATCGGTCGTTTGTATGGTAGCTATATGATATAATGGTCCGATCCGGACTAAACTTTAAAAACTTATGTATGGCTATGTCAAATGAATAAATGTTGAATTCAGTTGCAATAGCTTGAAAAACAAAAAAGTTTCCCATACATAGACTTGTTTTCATATCGGTCGTTTGTATGGCAGCTATATGATAAAGGGGTCTGATCCGGACCAAACTTTAAAAAAGCATGTATGGCTATGTCAAATGAATAAATGTTGAATTCAGTTGCAATAGCTTGGAAAACAAAAAGTTTCCCGTACATAGACTTGTTTTCATATCGGTCGTTTGTATGGCAGCTATATGATATAGGGGTCCGATCCGGACCAAACTTTCAAAAATCATGTATGGCTATGTCAAATGAATAAATGTTGAATTCAGTTGCAATAGCTTAGAAAACAAAAAAAATTCCATTACAAAGACTTGTTTTCATATCGGTCGTTTGTATGGCAGCTATATGATATAGTGGTCCGATCCGGACTAAACTTTAAAAAAGCATGTATGGCTATGTCAAATGAATAAATGTTGAATTCAGTTGCAAAAGCTTGAAAAACAAAAAAGTTTCCCATACATAGACTTGTTTTATATCGGTCGTTTGTATGGCAGCTATATGATATAGTGGTCCGATCCGAACCAAACTTTCAAAAATCATGTATGGCTATGTCAAATGAATAAATGTTGAATTCAGTTGCAATAGCTTGGAGAACAAAAAAGTTTTCCCTACAAAGACTTATTTTCATGGAGGTCGTTTGTATGGCAGCTATATGATATAGGGGTCCGATCCGGACCAAACTTTAAAAAATCATGTATGGGTATATCAAATGAACAAATGTTGAATTCGGTTGCAATAGGTTATAATACAAAAAATGTTCAATACAAAGACTTGTTTACATATCGGTCGTTTGTATGGTAGCTATATGATATAATGCTCCGATCCGGACTAAACTTTAAAAACCTATGTATGGCTAGCTATGTCAAATGAATAATTGTTGAATTCAGTTGCAATAGCTTGAAAAACAAAAAAGTTTCCCATACATAGACTTGTTTTCATATCGGTCGTTTGTATGGCAGCTATATGATAAAGGTGTCCGATCCGGACCAAACTTTCACAAATCGTGTATGGCTATGTCAAATGAATAAATGTTGAATTCAGTTGCAATAGCTTGAAAAACAAAAAAGTTTCCCATACATAGACTTGTTTTATATCGGTCGTTTGTATGGCAGCTATATGATATAGTAGTCCGATCCGAACCAAACTTTCAAAAATCATGTATGGCTATGTCAAATGAATAAATGTTGAATTCAGTTGCAATAGCTTGGAGAACAAAAAAGTTTTCCCTACAAAGACTTGTTTTCATGGCGGTCGTTTGTATGGCAGCTATATGATATAGGGGTCCGATCCGGACCAAACTTTAAAAAATCATGTATGGCTATGTCAAATGAACAAATGTTGAATTCGGTTGCAATAGGTTATAAAACAAAAAAATGTTCAATACAAAGACTTGTTTACATATCGGTCGTTTGTATGGTAGCTATATGATATAATGGTCCGATCCGGACTAAACTTTAAAAACTTATGTATGGCTATGTCAAATGAATAAATGTTGAATTCAGTTGCAATAGCTTGAAAAACAAAAAAGTTTCCCATACATAGACTTGTTTTCATATCGGTCGTTTGTATGGCAGCTATATGATAAAGTGGTCTGATCCGGACCAAACTTTAAAAAAGCATGTATGGCTATGTCAAATGAATAAATGTTGAATTCAGTTGCAATAGCTTGGAAAACAAAAAAGTTTCCCGTACATAGACTTGTTTTCATATCGGTCGTTTGTATGGCAGCTATATGATATAGGGGTCCGATCCGACCAAACTTTAAAAAATCATGTATGGCTATGTCAAATGAATAAATGTTGAATTCAGTTGCAATAGCTTAGAAAACAAAAAAAATTCCATTACAAAGACTTGTTTTCATATCGGTCGTTTGTATGGCAGCTATATGATATAGTGGTCCGATCCGGACTAAACTTTAAAAAAGCATGTATGGCTATGTCAAATGAATAAATGTTGAATTCAGTTGCAATAGCTTAGAAAACAAAAAAAAATTCCATTACAAAGACTTGTTTTCATATCGGTCGTTTGTATGGCAGCTATATGATATAGTGGTCCGATCCGGAACAAACTTTAAAAACTCATGTATTGCTATGTCAAATGAATAAATGTTGAATTCAGTTGCAATAGCTTGAAAAACAAAAAAGTTTCCCATACATAGACTTGTTTTCATATCGGTCGTTTGTATGGCAGCTATATGATATAGGGGTCCGATCCGGACCAAACTTTCAAAAATCATGTATATCTATGTCAAATGAATAAATGTTGAATTCAGTTGCAATAGCATCGAAAACAAAAAAGTTTCCATTACAATGACTTGTTTTCATATCGGTCGTTTGTATGGCAGCTATATGATATAGGGGTCCGATCCGGACTAAACTTTAAAAAAGCATGTATGGCTATGTCAAATGAATAAATGTTGAATTCAGTTGCAATAGCTTAGAAAACAAAAAAAAATTCCATTACAAAGACTTGTTTTCATATCGGTCGTTTGTATGGCAGCTATATGATATAGTGGTCCGATCCGGAACAAACTTTAAAAACTCATGTATTGCTATGTCAAATGAATAAATGTTAATTCAGTTGCAATAGCTTGAAAAACAAAAAAGTTTCCCATACATAGACTTGTTTTCATATCGGTCGTTTGTATGGCAGCTATATGATATAGTAGTCCGATCCGAACCAAACTTTCAAAAATCATGTATGGCTATGTCAAATGAATAAATGTTGAATTCAGTTGCAATAGCTTGGAGAACAAAAAAGTTTTCCCTACAAAGACTTGTTTTCATGGCGGTCGTTTGTATGGCAGCTATATGATATAGGGGTCCGATCCGGACCAAACTTTAAAAAATCATGTATGGCTATGTCAAATGAACAAATGTTGAATTCGGTTGCAATAGGTTATAATACAAAAAAATGTTCAATACAAAGACTTGTTTACATATCGGTCGTTTGTATGGTAGCTATATGATATAATGGTCCGATCCGGACTAAACTTTAAAAACTTATGTATGGCTATGTCAAATGAATAAATGTTGAATTCAGTTGCAATAGCTTGGAAAACAAAAAAGTTTCCCGTACATAGACTTGTTTTCATATCGGTCGTTTGTATGGCAGCTATATGATATAGGGGTCCGATCCGGACCAAACTTTCAAAAATCATGTATGGCTATGTCAAATGAATAAATGTTGAATTCAGTTGCAATAGCTTAGAAAACAAAAAAATTCCATTACAAAGACTTGTTTTCATATCGGTCGTTTGTATGGCAGCTATATGATATAGTGGTCCGATCCGGAACAAACTTTAAAAACTCATGTATTGCTATGTCAAATGAATAAATGTTGAATTCAGTTGCAATAGCTTGAAAAACAAAAAAGTTTCCCATACATAGACTTGTTTTCATATCGGTCGTTTGTATCAGCTATATGATATAGTGGTCCGATCCGGACTAAACTTTAAAAAATCATGTATGGCTATGTCAAATGAATAAATGTTGAATTCAGTTGCAATAGCTTAGAAAACAAAAAAATTCCATTACAAAGACTTGTTTTCATATCGGTCGTTTGTATGGCAGCTATATGATATAGTGGTCCGATCCGGACTAAACTTTAAAAAGCATGTATGGCTATGTCAAATGAATAAATGTTGAATTCAGTTGCAATAGCTTAGAAAACAAAAAAAAATTCCATTACAAAGACTTGTTTTCATATCGGTCGTTTGTATGGCAGCTATATGATATAGTGGTCCGATCCGGAACAAACTTTAAAAACTCATGTATTGCTATGTCAAATGAATAAATGTTGAATTCAGTTGCAATAGCTTGAAAAACAAAAAAGTTTCCCATACATAGACTTGTTTTCATATCGGTCGTTTGTATGGCAGCTATATGATATAGGGGTCCGATCCGGACCAAACTTTCAAAAATCATGTATATCTATGTCAAATGAATAAATGTTGAATTCAGTTGCAATAGCATCGAAAACAAAAAAGTTTCCATTACAATGACTTGTTTTCATATCGGTCGTTTGTATGGCAGCTATATGATATAGGGGTCCGATCCGGACCAAACTTTAAAAAAGCATGTATGGCTATGTCAAATGAATAAATGTTGAATTCAGTTGCAATAGCTTAGAAAACAAAAAAAAATTCCATTACAAAGACTTGTTTTCATATCGGTCGTTTGTATGGCAGCTATATGATATAGTGGTCCGATCCGGAACAAACTTTAAAAACTCATGTATTGCTATGTCAAATGAATAAATGTTAATTCAGTTGCAATAGCTTGAAAAACAAAAAAGTTTCCCATACATAGACTTGTTTTCATATCGGTCGTTTGTATGGCAGCTATATGATATAGTAGTCCGATCCGAACCAAACTTTCAAAAATCATGTATGGCTATGTCAAATGAATAAATGTTGAATTCAGTTGCAATAGCTTGGAGAACAAAAAAGTTTTCCCTACAAAGACTTGTTTTCATGGCGGTCGTTTGTATGGCAGCTATATGATATAGGGGTCCGATCCGGACCAAACTTTAAAAAATCATGTATGGCTATGTCAAATGAACAAATGTTGAATTCGGTTGCAATAGGTTATAATACAAAAAATGTTCAATACAAAGACTTGTTTACATATCGGTCGTTTGTATGGCAGCTATATGATATAATGGTCCGATCCGGACTAAACTTTAAAAACTCATGTATGGCTATGTCAAATGAATAAATGTTGAATTCAGTTGCAATAGCTTGGAAAACAAAAAAGTTTCCGTACATAGACTTGTTTTCATATCGGTCGTTTGTATGGCAGCTATATGATATAGGGGTCCGATCCGGACCAAACTTTCAAAAATCATGTATGGCTATGTCAAATGAATAAATGTTGAATTCAGTTGCAATAGCTTAGAAAACAAAAAAATTCCATTACAAAGACTTGTTTTCATATCGGTCGTTTGTATGGCAGCTATATGATATAGTGGTCCGATCCGGAACAAACTTTAAAAAATCATGTATGGCTATGTCAAATGAATAAATGTTGAATTCAGTTGCAATAGCTTGAAAAACAAAAAAGTTTCCCATACAAAGACTTGTTTTCATATCGGTCGTTTGTATCAGCTATATGATATAGTGGTCCGATCCGGACTAAACTTTAAAAAATCATGTATGGCTATGTCAAATGAATAAATGTTGAATTCAGTTGCAATAGCTTAGAAAACAAAAAAAAATTCCATTACAAAGACTTGTTTTCATATCGGTCGTTTGTATGGCAGCTATATGATATAGTGGTCCGATCCGGACTAAACTTTAAAAAGCATGTATGGCTATGTCAAATGAATAAATGTTGAATTCAGTTGCAATAGCTTAGAAAACAAAAAAAAATTCCATTACAAAGACTTGTTTTCATATCGGTCGTTTGTATGGCAGCTATATGATATAGTGGTCCGATCCGGAACAAACTTTAAAAACTCATGTATTGCTATGTCAAATGAATAAATGTTGAATTCAGTTGCAATAGCTTGAAAAACAAAAAAGTTTCCCATACATAGACTTGTTTTCATATCGGTCGTTTGTATGGCAGCTATATGATATAGGGGTCCGATCCGGACCAAACTTTCAAAAATCATGTATATCTATGTCAAATGAATAAATGTTGAATTCAGTTGCAATAGCATCGAAAACAAAAAAGTTTCCATTACAATGACTTGTTTTCATATCGGTCGTTTGTATGGCAGCTATATGATATAGGGGTCCGATCCGGACCAAACTTTAAAAAATCATGTATGGTTATGTCAAATGAACAAATGTTGAATTCAGTTGCAATAGCTTAGAAAACAAAAAAAAATTCCATTACAAAGACTTGTTTTCATATCGGTCGTTTGTATGGCAGCTATATGATATAGTGGTCCGATCCGGAACAAACTTTCAAAACTCATGTATGGCTATGTCAAATGAATAAATGTTAATTCAGTTGCAATAGCTTGAAAAACAAAAAAGTTTCCCATACAAAGACTTGTTTTCATATCGGTCGTTTGTATGGCAGCTATATGATATAGTGGTCCGATCCGAACCAAACTTTCAAAAATCATGTATGGCTAAGTCAAATGAATAAATTTTGAATTCGGTTGCGATAGCTTGGAAAACAAAAAGTTTTCCATACAAAGACTTGTTTTCATAGCGGTCGTTTGTATGGCAGCTATATGATATAGGGGTCCGATCCGGACCAAACTTTAAAAAATCATGTATGGCTATGTCAAATGAACAAATGTTGAATTCGGTTGCAATAGGTTAGAATACAAAAAAATGTTCAATACAAAGACTTGTTTACATATCGGTCGTTTGTATGGTAGCTATATGATATAATGGTCCGATCCGGACTAAACTTTAAAACTTATGTATGGCTATGTCAAATGAATAAATGTTGAATTCAGTTGCAATAGCTTGGAAAACAAAAAAGTTTCCCGTACATAGACTTGTTTTCATATCGGTCGTTTGTATGGCAGCTATATGATATAGGGGTCCGATCCGGACCAAACTTTCAAAAATCATGTATGGCTATGTCAAATGAATAAATGTTGAATTCAGTTGCAATAGCTTAGAAAACAAAAAAAATTCCATTACAAAGACTTGTTTTCATATCGGTCGTTTGTATGGCAGCTATATGATATAGTGGTCCGATCCGGAACAAACTTTAAAAACTCATGTATTGCTATGTCAAATGAATAAATGTTGAATTCAGTTGCAATAGCTTGAAAAACAAAAAAGTTTCCCATACATAGACTTGTTTTCATATCGGTCGTTTGTATCAGCTATATGATATAGTGGTCCGATCCGGACTAAACTTTAAAAAATCATGTATGGCTATGTCAAATGAATAAATGTTGAATTCAGTTGCAATAGCTTAGAAAACAAAAAAATTCCATTACAAAGACTTGTTTTCATATCGGTCGTTTGTATGGCAGCTATATGATATAGTGGTCCGATCCGGACTAAACTTTAAAAAGCATGTATGGCTATGTCAAATGAATAAATGTTGAATTCAGTTGCAATAGCTTAGAAAACAAAAAAAAATTCCATTACAAAGACTTGTTTTCATATCGGTCGTTTGTATGGCAGCTATATGATATAGTGGTCCGATCCGGAACAAACTTTAAAAACTCATGTATTGCTATGTCAAATGAATAAATGTTGAATTCAGTTGCAATAGCTTGAAAAACAAAAAAGTTTCCCATACATAGACTTGTTTTCATATCGGTCGTTTGTATGGCAGCTATATGATATAGGGGTCCGATCCGGACCAAACTTTCAAAAATCATGTATATCTATGTCAAATGAATAAATGTTGAATTCAGTTGCAATAGCATCGAAAACAAAAAAGTTTTCCATTACAATGACTTGTTTTCATATCGGTCGTTTGTATGGCAGCTATATGATATAGGGGTCCGATCCGGACTAAACTTTCAAAAAGCATGTATGGCTATGTCAAATGAATAAATGTTGAATTCAGTTGCAATAGCTTAGAAAACAAAAAAAAATTCCATTACAAAGACTTGTTTTCATATCGGTCGTTTGTATGGCAGCTATATGATATAGTGGTCCGATCCGGAACAAACTTTAAAAAACTCATGTATTGCTATGTCAAATGAATAAATGTTAATTCAGTTGCAATAGCTTGAAAAACAAAAAAGTTTCCCATACATAGACTTGTTTTCATATCGGTCGTTTGTATGGCAGCTATATGATATAGTAGTCCGATCCGAACCAAACTTTCAAAAATCATGTATGGCTATGTCAAATGAATAAATGTTGAATTCAGTTGCAATAGCTTGGAGAACAAAAAAGTTTTCCCTACAAAGACTTGTTTTCATGGCGGTCGTTTGTATGGCAGCTATATGATATAGGGGTCCGATCCGGACCAAACTTTAAAAAATCATGTATGGCTATGTCAAATGAACAAATGTTGAATTCGGTTGCAATAGGTTAGAATACAAAAAAATGTTCAATACAAAGACTTGTTTTCATATCGGTCGTTTGTATGGTAGCTATATGATATAATGGTCCGATCCGGACCAAACTTTAAAAAATTATGTATGGCTATGTCAAATGAATAAATGTTGAATTCGGTTGCAATAGCTTGGAAAACAAAAAAGTTTCCCGTACATAGACTTGTTTTCATATCGGTCGTTTGTATGGCAGCTATATGATATAGGGGTCCGATCCGGACCAAACTTTCAAAAATCATGTATGGCTATGTCAAATGAATAAATGTTGAATTCAGTTGCAATAGCTTAGAAAACAAAAAAAATTCCATTACAAAGACTTGTTTTCATATCGGTCGTTTGTATGGCAGCTATATGATATATGTGGTCCGATCCGGAACAAACTTTAAAAAATCATGTATGGCTATGTCAAATGAATAAATGTTGAATTCAGTTGCAATAGCTTGAAAAACAAAAAAGTTTCCCATACATAGACTTGTTTTCATATCGGTCGTTTGTATGCAGCTATATGATATAGTGGTCCGATCCGGACTAAACTTTAAAAAATCATGTATGGCTATGTCAAATGAATAAATGTTGAATTCAGTTGCAATAGCTTAGAAAACAAAAAAAATTCCATTACAAAGACTTGTTTTCATATCGGTCGTTTGTATGGCAGCTATATGATATAGTGGTCCGATCCGGATTAAACTTTAAAAATCATGTATGGCTATGTCAAATGAATAAATGTTGAATTCAGTTGCAATAGCTTGGAAAACAAAAAAATTCCATTACAAAGACTTGTTTTCATATCGGTCGTTTGTATGGCAGCTATATGATATAGTGGTCCGATCCGGAACAAACTTTAAAAACTCATGTATTGCTATGTCAAATGAATAAATGTTGAATTCAGTTGCAATAGCTTGAAAAACAAAAAAGTTTCCCATACATAGACTTGTTTTCATATCGGTCGTTTGTATGGCAGCTATATGATATGGGGTCCGATCCGACCAAACTTTCAAAAATCATGTATATCTATGTCAAATGAATAAATGTTGAATTCAGTTGCAATAGCATCGAAAACAAAAAAGTTTCCATTACAATGACTTGTTTTCATATCGGTCGTTTGTATGGCAGCTATATGATATAGGGGTCCGATCCGGACTAAACTTTAAAAAATCATGTATGGCTATGTCAAATGAATAAATGTTGAATTCAGTTGCAATAGCTTAGAAAACAAAAAAAATTCCATTACAAAGACTTGTTTTCATATCGGTCGTTTGTATGGCAGCTATATGATATAGTGGTCCGATCCGGAACAAACTTTAAAAACTCATGTATTGCTATGTCAAATGAATAAATGTTAATTCAGTTGCAATAGCTTGAAAAACAAAAAAGTTTCCCATACATAGACTTGTTTTCATATCGGTCGTTTGTATGGCAGCTATATGATATAGTAGTCCGATCCGAACCAAACTTTCAAAAATCATGTATGGCTATGTCAAATGAATAAATGTTGAATTCAGTTGCAATAGCTTGGAGAACAAAAAAGTTTTCCCTACAAAGACTTGTTTTCATGGCGGTCGTTTGTATGGCAGCTATATGATATAGGGGTCCGATCCGGACCAAACTTTAAAAAATCATGTATAGCTATGTCAAATGAACAAATGTTGAATTCGGTTGCAATAGGTTGTAATACAAAAAAATGTTCAATACAAAGACTTGTTTACATATCGGTCGTTTGTATGGTAGCTATATGATATAAAGGTCCGATCCGGACTAAACTTTAAAAACTTATGTATGGCTATGTCAAATGAATAAATGTTGAATTCAGTTGCAATAGCTTGGAAAACAAAAAAGTTTCCCGTACATAGACTTGTTTTCATATCGGTCGTTTGTATGGCAGCTATATGATATAGGGGTCCGATCCGGACCAAACTTTCAAAAATCATGTATGGCTATGTCAAATGAATAAATGTTGAATTCAGTTGCAATAGCTTAGAAAACAAAAAAATTTCCATTACAAAGACTTGTTTTCATATCGGTCGTTTGTATGGCAGCTATATGATATAGTGGTCCGATCCGGAACAAACTTTCAAAACTCATGTATTGCTATGTCAAATGAATAAATGTTGAATTCAGTTGCAATAGCTTGAAAAACAAAAAAGTTTCCCATACATAGACTTGTTTTCATATCGGTCGTTTGTATCAGCTATATGATATAGTGGTCCGATCCGGACTAAACTTTAAAAACTCATGTATTGCTATGTCGAATGAATAAATGTTGAATTCAGTTGCAATAGCTTGGAAAACAAAAAAGTTTCCCATACATAGACTTGTTTTCATATCGGTCGTTTGTATGGCAGTTATATGATAAAGGGGTCCGATCCGGACCAAACTTTCAAAAATCATGTATGGCTATATCAAATGAATAAATGTTGAATTCAGTTGCAATAGCTTGAAAAACAAAAAAGTTTCCCATACATAGACTTGTTTTCATATCGGTCGTTTGTATGGCAGCTATATGATATAGTGGTCCGATCCGGACCAAACTTTAAAAAATCATGTATGGCTACGTCAAATGAATAAATGTTGAATTCAGTTGCAATAGGTTATAATACAAAAAAATTGTCAATACAAAGACTTGTTTACATATCGGTCGTTTGAATGGTAGCTATATGATATAATGCTCCGATCCGGACTAAACTTTAAAAACTTATGTATGGCTATATTAAATGAATAAATGTTGAATTCAGTGGCAATAGGTTGAAAAACAAAAAAGTTTCCCATACATAGACTTGTTTTCATATCGGTCGTTTGTATGGCAGCTATATGATATAGGGGTCCGATCCGGACCAAACTTTCAAAAATTATGTATATCTATGTCAAATGAATAAATGTTGAATTCAGTTGCAATAGCTTGGAGAACAAAAAAGTTTTCCCTACAAAGACTTGTTTTCATGGCGGTCGTTTGTATGGCAGCTATATGATATAGGGGTCCGATCCGGACTAAACTTTCAAAAAGCATGTATGGCTATGTCAAATGAATAAATATTGAATTCAGTTGCAATAGCTTGGAAACAAAAAAAAATTCCATTACAAAGACTTGTTTTCATATCGGTCGTTTGTATGGCAGCTATATGATATAGTGGTCCGATCCGGAACAAACTTTAAAAACTCATGTATGGTTATGTCAAATGAACAAATGTTGAATTCGGTTGCAATAGGTTATAATACAAAAAAATTGTCAATACAAAGACTTGTTTACATATCGGTCGTTTGTATGGCAGCTATATGATATAGTGGTCTGATCCGGACCAAACTTTAAAAATCATGTATTGCTATGTCAAATGAATAAATGTTGAATTCAGTTGCAATAGCTTGAAAAACAAAAAAGTTTCCCATACATAGACTTGTTTTCATATCGGTCGTTTGTATGGCAGCTATATGATATAGGGGTCCGATCCGGACCAAACTTTCAAAAATTATGTATATCTATGTCAAATGAATAAATGTTGAATTCAGTTGCAATAGCATCGAAAACAAAAGTTTTCCCTACAAAGACTTGTTTTCATAGCGGTCGTTTGTATGGCAGCTATATGATATAGGGGTCCGATCCGGACCAAACTTTAAAAAATCATGTATGGTTATGTCAAATGAACAAATGTTGAATTCGGTTGCAATAGGTTATAATACAAAAAAATTGTCAATACAAAGACTTGTTTACATATCGGTCGTTTGTATGGCAGCTATATGATATAGTGGTCTGATCCGGAACAAACTTTAAAAACTCATGTATTGCTATCTCAAATGAATAAATGTTGAATTCAGTTGCAATAGCTTGAAAAACAAAAAAGTTTCCCATACAAAGACTTGTTTTATATCGGTCGTTTGTATGGAAGCTATATGATATAGTGGTCCGATCCGAACCAAACTTTCAAAAATCATGTATGGCTATGTCAAATGAATAAATGTTGAATTCAGTTGCAATAGCTTGGAGAACAAAAAAGTTTTCCCTACAAAGACTTGTTTTCATGGCGGTCGTTTGTATGGCAGCTATATGATATAGGGGTCCGATCCGGACCAAACTTTAAAAATCATGTATGGTTATGTCAAATGAACAAATGTTGAATTCAGTTGCAATAGGTTAGAAAACAAAAAAAATTCCATTACAAAGACTTGTTTTCATATCGGTCGTTTGTATGGCAGCTATATGATATAGTGGTCCGATCCGGAACAAACTTTAAAAACTCATGTATGGTTATGTCAAATGAATAAATGTTGAATTCGGTTGCAATAGGTTAGAATACAAAAAAATTGTCCATACAAAGACTTGTTTTCATATCGGTCGTTTGTATGGCAGCTATATGATATAGTGGTCTGATCCGGAACAAACTTTAAAAAATCATGTATTGCTATGTCAAATAAATAAATGTTGAATTCAGTTGCAATAGGTTGAAAAACAAAAAAGTTTCCCATACATAGACTTGTTTTCATATCGGTCGTTTGTATGGCAGCTATATGATATAGGGGTCCGATCCGGACCAAACTTTCAAAAATTATGTATATCTATGTCAAATGAATAAATGTTGAATTCAGTTGCAATAGCATCGAAAACAAAAAAGTTTTCCCTACAAAGACTTGTTTTCATGGCGGTCGTTTGTATGGCAGCTATATGATATAGGGGTCCGATCCGACCAAACTTTAAAAAAATCATGTATGGTTATGTCAAATGAACAAATGTTGAATTCGGTTGCAATAGGTTATAATACAAAAAATTGTCAATACAAAGACTTGTTTACATATCGGTCGTTTGTATGGCAGCTATATGATATAGTGGTCTGATCCGGAACAAACTTTAAAAACTCATGTATTGCTATGTCAAATGAATAAATGTTGAATTCAGTTGCAATAGCTTGAAAAACAAAAAAGTTTCCCATACATAGACTTGTATTATATCGGTCGTTTGTATGGAAGCTATATGATATAGTGGTCCGATCCGAACCAAACTTTCAAAAATCATGTATGGCTATGTCAAATGAATAAATGTTGAATTCAGTTGCAATAGCTTGGAGAACAAAAAAGTTTTCCCTACAAAGACTTGTTTTCATGGCGGTCGTTTGTATGGCAGCTATATGATATAGGGGTCCGATCCGACCAAACTTTAAAAAATCATGTATGGTTATGTCAAATGAACAAATGTTGAATTCGGTTGCAATAGGTTATAATACAAAAAAATTGTCAATACAAAGACTTGTTTACATATCGGTCGTTTGTATGGTAGCTATATGATATAATGCTCCGATCCGGACTAAACTTTAAAAACTTATGTATGGCTATATCAAATGAATAAATGTTGAATTCAGTGGCAATAGCTTGAAAAACAAAAAAGTTTCCCATACATAGACTTGTTTTCATATCGGTCGTTTGTATGGCAGCTATATGATATAGGGTTCCGATCCGGACCAAACTTTAAAAAAGCATGTATGGCTATGTCAAATGAATAAATGTTGAATTCAGTTGCAATAGCTTGGAAAACAAAAAGTTTCCCATACATAGACTTGTTTTCATATCGGTCGTTTGTATGGCAGCTATATGATATAGGGGTCCGATCCGGACCAAACTTTCAAAAATCATGTATGGCTATGTCAAATGAATAAACAAAACTTAGAAAACAAAAAAAAATTCCATTACAAAGACTTGTTTTCATATCGGTCGTTTGTATGGCAGCTATATGATATAGTGGTCCGATCCGGAACAAACTTTAAAAACTCATGTATTGCTATGTCAAATGAATAAATGTTGAATTCAGTTGCAATAGCTTAGAAAACAAAAAAAAAATTCCATTACAAAGACTTGTTTTCATATCGGTCGTTTGTATGGCAGCTATATGATATAGTGGTCCGATCCGGAACAAACTTTAAAAACTCATGTATTGCTATGTCAAATGAATAAATGTTGAATTCAGTTGCAATAGCTTGAAAAACAAAAAAGTTTCCCATACATAGACTTGTTTTCATATCGGTCGTTTGTATGGCAGCTATATGATATAGGGGTCCGATCCGGACCAAACTTTCAAAAATTATGTATATCTATGTCAAATGAATAAATGTTGAATTCAGTTGCAATAGCTTGAAAAACAAAAAAGTTTCCCATACATAGACTTGTTTTCATATCGGTCGTTTGTATGGCAGCTATATGATATAGGGGTCCGATCCGGACCAAACTTTAAAAAGCATGTATGGCTATGTCAAATGAATAATTGTTGAATTCGAGTTGCAATAGCTTCAAAAACAAAAAAGTTTCCCATACATAGACTTGTTTTCATATCGGTCGTTTGTATGGCAGCTATATGATATAGGGGTCCGATCCGGACCAAACTTTCAAAAATCATGTATGGCTATGTCAAATGAATAAATGTTGAATTCAGTTGCAATAGCTTGGAGAACAAAAAAGTTTTCCCTACAAAGACTTGTTTTCATGGCGGTCGTTTGTATGGCAGCTATATGATATAGGGGTCCGATCCGGACCAAACTTTAAAAAATCATGTATGGTTATGTCAAATGAACAAATGTTGAATTCGGTTGCAATAGGTTATAATACATAAAATTGTTCAATACAAAGACTTGTTTACATATCGGTCGTTTGTATGGTAGCTATATGATATAATGCTCCGATCCGGACCAAACTTTAAAAACTTATGTATGGCTATGTCAAATGAATAAATGTTGAATTCAGTTGCAATAGCTTGAAAAACAAAAAAGTTTCCCATACATAGACTTGTTTTCATATCGGTCGTTTGTATGGCAGCTATATGATATAGGGGTCCGATCCGGACCAAACTTTAAAAAAGCATGTATGGCTATGTCAAATGAATAATTGTTGAATTCAGTTGCAATAGCTTCAAAAACAAAAAAGTTTCCCATACATAGACTTGTTTTCATATCGGTCGTTTGTATGACAGCTATATGATATAGGGGTCCGATCTGGACCAAACTTTCAAAAATCATGTATGGCTATGTCAAATGAATAAATGTTGAATTCAGTTGCAATAGCTTAGAAAACAAAAAATTCCATTACAAAGACTTGTTTTCATATCGGTCGTTTGTATGGCAGCTATATGATATAGTGGTCCGATCCGGAACAAACTTTAAAAACTCATGTATTGCTATGTCAAATGAATAAATGTTGAATTCAGTTGCAATAGCTTAGAAAACAAAAAAAAATTCCATTACAAAGACTTGTTTTCATATCGGTCGTTTGTATGGCAGCTATATGATATAGTGGTCCGATCCGGAACAAACTTTAAAAACTCATGTATTGCTATGTCAAATGAATAAATGTTGAATTCAGTTGCAATAGCTTGAAAAACAAAAAAGTTTCCCATACATAGACTTGTTTTCATATCGGTCGTTTTGTATGGCAGCTATATGATATAGGGGTCCGATCCGGACCAAACTTTCAAAAATCATGTATGGCTATGTCAAATGAATAAATGTTGAATTCAGTTGCAATAGCTTGGAGAACTAAAAAAGTTTTCCCTACAAAGACTTGTTTTCATGGCGGTCGTTTGTATGGCAGCTATATGATATAGGGGTCCGATCCGGACCAAACTTTAAAAAATCATGTATGGTTATGTCAAATGAACAAATGTTGAATTCGGTTGCAATAGGTTATAATACATAAAAATGTTCAATACAAAGACTTGTTTACATATCGGTCGTTTGTATGGTAGCTATATGATATAATGCTCCGATCCGGACTAAACTTTAAAAACTTATGTATGGCTATGTCAAATGAATAAATGTTGAATTCCAGTTGCAATAGCTTGAAAAACAAAAAAGTTTCCCATACATAGACTTGTTTTCATATCGGTCGTTTGTATGGCAGCTATATGATATAGGGGTCCGATCCGGACCAAACTTTAAAAAAGCATGTATGGCTATGTCAAATGAATAATTGTTGAATTCAGTTGCAATAGCTTCAAAAACAAAAAAGTTTCCCATACATAGACTTGTTTTCATATCGGTCGTTTGTATGGCAGCTATATGATATAGGGGTCCGATCTGGACCAAACTTTCAAAAATCATGTATGGCTATGTCAATTGAATAAATGTTGAATTCAGTTGCAATAGCTTAGAAAACAAAAAAAATTCCATTACAAAGACTTGTTTTCATATCGGTCGTTTGTATGGCAGCTATATGATATAGTGGTCCGATCCGGACTAAACTTTAAAAAGCATGTATGGCTATGTCAAATGAATAAATGGTGAATTCAGTTGCAATAGCTTGGAAAACAAAAAAAAATTCCATTACAAAGACTTGTTTTCATATCGGTCGTTTGTATGGCAGCTATATGATATAGGGGTCCGATCCGGAACAAACTTTAAAAACTCATGTATTGATATGTCAAATGAATAAATGTTGAATTCAGTTGCAATAGCTTGGAAACAAAAAAGTTTCCCATACATAGACTTGTTTTCATATCGGTCGTTTGTATGGCAGCTATATGATATAGGGGTCCGATCCCGACCAAACTTTCAAAATTATGTATATCTATGTCAAATGAATAAATGTTGAATTCAGTTGCAATAGCTTGAAAAACAAAAAAGTTTCCCATACATAGACTTGTTTTCATATCGGTCGTTTGTATGGCAGCTATATGATATAGTGGTCCGATCCGGAACAAACTTTAAAAACTCATGTATTGCTATGTCAAATGAATAAATGTTGAATTCAGTTGCAATAGCTTGAAAAACAAAAAAGTTTCCCATACATAGACTTGTTTTCATATCGGTCGTTTGTATGGCAGCTATATGATATAGGGGTCCGATCCGGACCAAACTTTCAAAAATTATGTATATCTATGTCAAATGAATAAATGTTGAATTCAGTTGCAATAGCTTGAAAAACAAAAAAGTTTCCCATACATAGACTTGTTTTCATATCGGTCGTTTGTATGGCAGCTATATGATATAGTATCCCGATCCGGACTAAACTTTAAAAAAGCATATATGGCTATGTCAAATGAATAAATGTTGAATTCAGTTGCAATAGCTTAGAAAACAAAAAAAAATTCCATTACAAAGACTTGTTTTCATATCGGTCGTTTGTATGGCAGCTATATGATATAGTGGTCTGATCCGGACCAAACTTTCAAAAATCATGTATGGCTATGTCAAATGAATAAATGTTGAATTCAGTTGCAATAGCTTGAAAAACAAAAAAGTTTCCTATACATAGACTTGTTTTCATATCGGTCGTTTGTATGGCAGCTATATGATATAGTGGTCCGATCCGAACCAAACTTTCAAAAATCATGTATGGCTATGTCAAATGAATAAATGTTGAATTCAGTTGCAATAGCTTGGAGAACAAAAAAGTTTTCCCTACAAAGACTTGTTTTCATGGCGGTCGTTTGTATGGCAGCTATATGATATAGGGGTCCGATCCGGACCAAACTTTAAAAAAATCATGTATGGTTATGTCAAATGAACAAATGTTGAATTCGGTTGCAATAGGTTATAATACATAAAAATGTTCAATACAAAGACTTGTTTACATATCGGTCGTTTGTATGGTAGCTATATGATATAATGCTCCGATCCGGACTAAACTTTAAAAACTTATGTATGGCTATGTCAAATGAATAAATGTTGAATTCAGTTGCAATAGCTTGAAAAACAAAAAAGTTTCCCATACATAGACTTGTTTTCATATCGGTCGTTTGTATGGCAGCTATATGATATAGGGGTCCGATCCGGACCAAACTTTAAAAAAGCATGTATGGCTATGTCAAATGAATAATTGTTGAATTCAGTTGCAATAGCTTCAAAAACAAAAAGTTTCCCATACATAGACTTGTTTTCATATCGGTCGTTTGTATGGCAGCTATATGATATAGGGGTCCGATCTGGACCAAACTTTCAAAAATCATGTATGGCTATGTCAATTGAATAAATGTTGAATTCAGTTGCAATAGCTTAGAAAACAAAAAAATTCCATTACAAAGACTTGTTTTCATATCGGTCGTTTGTATGGCAGCTATATGATATAGTGGTCCGATCCGGACTAAACTTTAAAAAAGCATGTATGGCTATGTCAAATGAATAAATGGTGAATTCAGTTGCAATAGCTTGGAAAACAAAAAAAAATTCCATTACAAAGACTTGTTTTCATATCGGTCGTTTGTATGGCAGCTATATGATATAGGGGTCCGATCCGGAACAAACTTTAAAAACTCATGTATTGATATGTCAAATGAATAAATGTTGAATTCAGTTGCAATAGCTTGAAAAACAAAAAAGTTTCCCATACATAGACTTGTTTTCATATCGGTCGTTTGTATGGCAGCTATATGATATAGGGGTCCGATCCCGACCAAACTTTCAAAAATTATGTATATCTATGTCAAATGAATAAATGTTGAATTCAGTTGCAATAGCTTGAAAAAGAAAAAAGTTTCCCATACATAGACTTGTTTTCATATCGGTCGTTTGTATGGCAGCTATATGATATAGTGGTCCGATCCGGACTAAACTTTAAAAAAGCATGTATGGCTATGTCAAATGAATAAATGTTGAATTCAGTTGCAATAGCTTAGAAAACAAAAAAAATTCCATTACAAAGACTTGTTTTCATATCGGTCGTTTGTATGGCAGCTATATGATATAGTGGTCTGATCCGGACCAAACTTTCAAAAATCATGTATGGCTATGTCATATGAATAAATGTTGAATTCAGTTGCAATAGCTTGAAAAACAAAAAAGTTTCCCATACATAGACTTGTTTTCATATCGGTCGTTTGTATGGCAGCTATATGATATAGTGGTCCGATCCGGACTAAACTTTAAAAAGCATGTATGGCTATGTCAAATGAATAAATGTTGAATTCAGTTGCAATAGCTTAGAAAACAAAAAAAATTCCATTACAAAGACTTGTTTTCATATCGGTCGTTTGTATGGCAGCTATATGATATAATGCTCCGATCCGGACTAAACTTTAAAAACTTATGTATGGCTATGTCAAATGAATAAATGTTGAATTCAGTTGCAATAGCTTGAAAAACAAAAAAGTTTCCCATACATAGACTTGTTTTCATATCGGTCGTTTGTATGGCAGCTATATGATATAGGGGTCCGATCTGGACCAAACTTTCAAAAATCATGTATGGCTATGTCAAATGAATAAATGTTGAATTCAGTTGCAATAGCTTAGAAAACAAAAAAAATTCCATTACAAAGACTTGTTTTCATATCGGTCGTTTGTATGGCAGCTATATGATATAGGGGTCCGATCCGGACCAAACTTTCAAAAATTATGTATATCTATGTCAAATGAATAAATGTTGAATTCAGTTGCAATAGCTTGAAAAACAAAAAAGTTTCCCATACATAGACTTGTTTTCATATCGGTCGTTTGTATGGCAGCTATATGATATAGTGGTCCGATCCGGACTAAACTTTAAAAAGCATGTATGGCTATGTCAAATGAATAAATGTTGAATTCAGTTGCAATAGCTTAGAAAACAAAAAAAAATTCCATTACAAAGACTTGTTTTCATATCGGTCGTTTGTATGGCAGCTATATGATATAGTGGTCTGATCCGGACCAAACTTTCAAAAATCATGTATGGCTATGTCGAATGAATAAATGTTGAATTCAGTTGCAATAGCTTGGAAAACAAAAAGTTTCCCATACATAGACTTGTTTTCATATCGGTCGTTTGTATGGCAGCTATATGATAAAGAGGTCCGATCCGGACCAAACTTTCAAAAATCATGTATGGCTATGTCATATGAATAAATGTTGAATTCAGTTGCAATAGCTTGAAAAACAAAAAAGTTTCCCATACATAGACTTGTTTTCATATCGGTCGTTTGTATGGCAGCTATATGATATAGTGGTCCGATCCGGACTAAACTTTAAAAAAGCATGTATGGCTATGTCAAATGAATAAATGTTGAATTCAGTTGCAATAGCTTAGAAAACAAAAAAAAATTCCATTACAAAGACTTGTTTTCATATCGGTCGTTTGTATGGCAGCTATATGATATAATGCTCCGATCCGGACTAAACTTTAAAAACTTATGAAATGAATGAACAAATGAATAAATGTTGAATTCAGTTGCAATAGCTTGAAAAACAAAAAAGTTTCCCATACATAGACTTGTTTTCATATCGGTCGTTTGTATGGCAGCTATATGATATAGGGGTCCGATCTGGACCAAACTTTCAAAAATCATGTATGGCTATGTCAAATGAATAAATGTTGAATTCAGTTGCAATAGCTTAGAAAACAAAAAAAATTCCATTACAAAGACTTGTTTTCATATCGGTCGTTTGTATGGCAGCTATATGATATAGGGGTCCGATCCGGACCAAACTTTCAAAAATTATGTATATCTATGTCAAATGAATAAATGTTGAATTCAGTTGCAATAGCTTGAAAAACAAAAAAAGTTTCCCATACATAGACTTGTTTTCATATCGGTCGTTTGTATGGCAGCTATATGATATAGTGGTCCGATCCGGACTAAACTTTAAAAAAGCATGTATGGCTATGTCAAATGAATAAATGTTGAATTCAGTTGCAATAGCTTAGAAAACAAAAAAAAATTCCATTACAAAGACTTGTTTTCATATCGGTCGTTTGTATGGCAGCTATATGATATAGTGGTCTGATCCGGACCAAACTTTCAAAAATCATGTATGGCTATGTCGAATGAATAAATGTTGAATTCAGTTGCAATAGCTTGGAACACAAAAAAGTTTCCCATACATAGACTTGTTTTCATATCGGTCGTTTGTATGGCAGCTATATGATAAAGAGGTCCGATCCGGACCAAACTTTCAAAAATCATGTATGGCTATGTCATATGAATAAATGTTGAATTCAGTTGCAATAGCTTGAAAAACAAAAAAGTTTCCCATACATAGACTTGTTTTCATATCGGTCGTTTGTATGGCAGCTATATGATATAGGGGTCCGATCCGAACCAAACTTTTAAAAATCATGTATGGCTATGTCAAATGAATAAATGTTGAATTCAGTTGCAATAGTTTGGAGAACAAAAAAGTTTTCCCTACATAGACTTGTTTTCATGGCGGTCGTTTGTATGGCAGCTATATGATATAGGGGTCCGATCCGGACCAAACTTTAAAAAATCATGTATGGTTATGTTAAATGAACAAATGTTGAATTCGGTTGCAATAGGTTATAATACAAAAAAATGTTCAATACAAAGACTTGTTTACATATCGGTCGTTTGTATGGTAGCTATATGATATAATGCTCCGATCCGGATAAACTTTAAAAACTTATGTATGGCTATGTCAAATGAATAAATGTTGAATTCAGTTGCAATAGCTTCGAAAACAAAAAAGTTTCCCATAAATAGACTTGTTTTCATATCGGTGGTTTGTATGGCAGCTATATGATATAGGGGTCCGATCCAGACCAAACTTTCAAAAATCATGTATGGCTATGTCAAATGAATAAATGTTGAATTCAGTTGCAATAGCTTAGAAAAAAAAAATTCCATTACAAAGACTTGTTTTCATATCGGTCGTTTGTATGGCAGCTATATGATATAGGGGTCCGATCCGGAACAAACTTTAAAAACTCATGTATTGATATGTCAAATGAATAAATGTTGAATTCAGTTGCAATAGCTTGAAAAACAAAAAAGTTTCCCATACATAGACTTGTTTTCATATCGGTCGTTTGTATGGCAGCTATATGATATAGGGGTCCGATCCGGACCAAACTTTCAAAAATTATGTATATCTATGTCAAATGAATAAATGTTGAATTCAGTTGCAATAGCATCGAAAACAAAAAAGTTTCCATTACAAAGACTTGTTTTCATATCGGTCGTTTGTATGGCAGCTATATGATATAGTGGTCTGATCCGGACCAAACTTTCAAAAATCATGTATGGCTATGTCGAATAAATAAATGTTGAATTCAGTTGCAATAGCTTGGAAAACAAAAAAGTTTCCCATACATAGACTTGTTTTCATATCGGTCGTTTGTATGGCAGCTATATGATAAAGGGGTCCGATCCGGACCAAACTTTTAAAAATCATGTATGGCTATGTCAAATGAATAAATGTTGAATTCAGTTGCAATAGCTTTGAAAACAAAAAAGTTTCCCATACATAGACTTGTTTTCATATCGGTCGTTTGTATGGCAGCTATATGATATAGGGGTCCGATCCGGACCAAACTTTCAAAAATCATGTATGGCTATGTCAAATGAATAAATGTTGAATTCAGTTGCAATAGCTTGGAAAACAAAAAAAAATTCCATTACAAAGACTTGTTTTCATATCGGTCGTTTGTATGGCAGCTATATGATATAGTGGTCCGATCCGGACTAAACTTTAAAAAAGCATGTATGGCTATGTCAAATGAATAAATGTTGAATTCAGTTGCAATAGCTTAGAAAACAAAAAAAAATTCCATTACAAAGACTTGTTTTCATATCGGTCGTTTGTATGGCAGCTATAAGATATAGGGGTCCGATCCGGAACAAACTTTAAAAACTCATGTATTGATATGTCAAATGAATATATGTTGAATTCAGTTGCAATAGCTTGAAAAACAAAAAGTTTCCCATACATAGACTTGTTTTCATATCGGTCGTTTGTATGGCAGCTATATGATATAGGGGTCCGATCCGGACCAAACTTTCAGAAATCATGTATGGCTATGTCAAATGAATAAATGTTGAATTCAGTTGCAATAGCTTCGAAAACAAAAAAAATTCCATTACAAAGACTTGTTTTCATATCGGTCGTTTGTATGGCAGCTATATGATATAGTGGTCCGATCCGGACTTAACTTTTAACAATCATGTATGGCTATGTCAAATGAATAAATGTTGAATTCAGTTGCAATAGCTTAGAAAACAAAAAAAAATTCCATTACAAAGACTTGTTTTCATATCGGTCGTTTGTATGGCAGCTATATGATATAGGGGTCCGATCCGGAACAAACTTTAAAAACTCATGTATTGATATGTCAAATGAATATATGTTGAATTCAGTTGCAATAGCTTGAAAAACAAAAAAGTTTCCCATACATAGACTTGTTTTCATATCGGTCGTTTGTATGGCAGCTATATGATATAGTGGTCTGATCCGGACCAAACTTTCAAAAATCATGTATGGCTATGTCGAATGAATAAATGTTGAATTCAGTTGCAACAGCTTGGAAAACAAAGAAGTTTCCCATACATAGACTTGTTTTCATATCGGTCGTTTGTATGGCAGCTATATGATAAAGGGGTCCGATCCGGACCAAACTTTTAAAAATCATGTATGGCTATGTCGAATAAATAAATGTTGAATTCAGTTGCAATAGCTTGAAAAACAAAAAAGTTTCCCATACATAGACTTGTTTTCATATCGGCCGTTTGTATGGCAGCTATATGATAAAGGGGTCCGATCCGGACCAAACTTTTAAAAATCATGTATGGCTATGTCAAATGAATAAATGTTGAATTCAGTTGCAATAGCTTTGAAAACAAAAAAGTTTCCCATACATAGACTTGTTTTCATATCGGTCGTTTGTATGGCAGCTATATGATATAGGGGTCCGATCCGACCAAACTTTCAAAAATCATGTATGGCTATGTCAAATGAATAAATGTTGAATTCAGTTGCAATAGCTTAGAAAACAAAAAAATTCCATTACAAAGACTTGTTTTCATATCGGTCGTTTGTATGGCAGCTATATGATATAGTGGTCCGATCCGGACTAAACTTTAAAAAAGCATGTATGGCTATGTCAAATGAATAAATGTTGAATTCAGTTGCAATAGCTTAGAAAACAAAAAAAAATTCCATTACAAAGACTTGTTTTCATATCGGTCGTTTGTATGGCAGCTATATGATATAGGGGTCCGATCCGGAACAAACTTTAAAAACTCATGTATTGATATGTCAAATGAATAAATGTTGAATTCAGTTGCAATAGCTTGAAAAACAAAAAAGTTTCCCATACATAGACTTGTTTTCATATCGGTCGTTTGTATGGCAGCTATATGATATAGGGGTCCGATCCGGACCAAACTTTCAAAAATTATGTATATCTATGTCAAATGAATAAATGTTGAATTCAGTTGCAATAGCATCGAAAACAAAAAAGTTTCCATTACAAAGACTTGTTTTCATATCGGTCGTTTGTATGGCAGCTATATGATATAGTGGTCTGATCCGGACCAAACTTTCAAAAATCATGTATGGCTATGTCGAATAAATAAATGTTGAATTCAGTTGCAATAGCTTGGAAAACAAAAAAAGTTTCCCATACATAGACTTGTTTTCATATCGGTCGTTTGTATGGCAGCTATATGATAAAGGGGTCCGATCCGGACCAAACTTTTAAAAATCATGTATGGCTATGTCAAATAAATAAATGATGAATTCAGTTGCAATAGCTTTGAAAACAAAAAGTTTCCCATACATAGACTTGTTTTCATATCGGTCGTTTGTATGGCAGCTATATGATAAAGGGGTCCGATCCGGATCAAACTTTCGAAAATTATGTATGGCTATGTCAAATAAATAAACGTTGAATTCAGTTGCAATAGCTTTGCAAACAAAAAAGTTTCCCATACAAAGACTTGTTTTCATATCGGTTGTTTGTATGGCAGCTATATGATATAGTGGTCTGATCCGGACCAAACTTTCAAAAATCATGTATGGCTATGTCGAATGAATAAATGTTGAATTCAGTTGCAATAGCTTGGAAAACAAAAAAGTTTCCCATACATAGACTTGTTTTCATATCGGTCGTTTGTATGGCAGCTATATGATAAAGGGGTCCGATCCGGACCAAACTTTCAAAAATCATGTATGGCTATGTCGAATAAATAAATGTTGAATTCAGTTGCAATAGCTTGGAAAACAAAAAAGTTTCCCATACATAGACTTGTTTTCATATCGGTCGTTTGTATGGCAGCTATATGATAAAGGGGTCCGATCCGGACCAAACTTTTAAAAATCATGTATGGCTATGTCAAATGAATAAATGTTGAATTCAGTTGCAATAGCTTTGAAAACCAAAAAGTTTCCCATACATAGACTTGTTTTCATATCGGTCGTTTGTATGGCAGCTATATGATATAGGGGTCCGATCCGGACCAAACTTTAAAAAAGCATGTATGGCTATGTCAAATGAATAAATGTTGAATTCAGTTGCAATAGCTTAGAAAACAAAAAAAAATTCCATTACAAAGACTTGTTTTCATATCGGTCGTTTGTATGGCAGCTATAAGATATAGGGGTCCGATCCGGAACAAACTTTAAAAACTCATGTATTGATATGTCAACTGAATATATGTTGAATTCAGTTGCAATAGCTTGAAAAACAAAAAGTTTCCCATACATAGACTTGTTTTCATATCGGTCGTTTGTATGGCAGCTATATGATATAAAGGTCCGATCCGGACCAAACTTTCAAAAATCATGTATGGCTATGTCAAATGAATAAATGTTGAATTCAGTTGCAATAGCTTCGAAAACAAAAAAAATTCCATTACAAAGACTTGTTTTCATATCGGTCGTTTGTATGGCAGCTATATGATATAGTGGTCCGATCCGGACTAAACTTTTAACAATCATGTATGGCTATGTCAAATGAATAAATGTTGAATTCAGTTGCAATAGCTTAGAAAACAAAAAAATTCCATTACAAAGACTTGTTTTCATATCGGTCGTTTGTATGGCAGCTATATGATATAGGGGTCCGATCCGGACCAAACTTTAAAAAAGCATGTATGGCTATGTCAAATGAATAAATGTTGAATTCAGTTGCAATAGCTTAGAAAACAAAAAAAATTCCATTACAAAGACTTGTTTTCATATCGGTCGTTTGTATGGCAGCTATAAGATATAGGGGTCCGATCCGGAACAAACTTTAAAAACTCATGTATTGATATGTCAAATGAATATATGTTGAATTCAGTTGCAATAGCTTGAAAAACAAAAAAGTTTCCCATACATAGACTTGTTTTCATATCGGTCGTTTGTATGGCAGCTATATGATATAAAGGTCCGATCCGGACCAAACTTTCAAAAATCATGTATGGCTATGTCAAATGAATAAATGTTGAATTCAGTTGCAATAGCTTCGAAAACAAAAAAATTCCATTACAAAGACTTGTTTTCATATCGGTCGTTTGTATGGCAGCTATATGATATAGTGGTCTGATCCGGACTAAACTTTTAACAATCATGTATGGCTATGTCAAATGAATAAATGTTGAATTCAGTTGCAATAGCTTAGAAAACAAAAAAAATTCCATTACAAAGACTTGTTTTCATATCGGTTGTTTGTATGGCAGCTATATGATACAGTGGTCCGATCCGGACTAAACTTTAAAAAAGCATGTATGGCTATGTCAAATGAATAAATGTTGAATTCAGTTGCAATAGCTTAGAAAACAAAAAAAAATTCCATTACAAAGACTTGTTTTCATATCGGTCGTTTGTATGGCAGCTATAAGATATAGGGGTCCGATCCGGAACAAACTTTAAAAACTCATGTATTGATATGTCAAATGAATATATGTTGAATTCAGTTGCAATAGCTTGAAAAACAAAAAAGTTTCCCATACATAGACTTGTTTTCATATCGGTCGTTTGTATGGCAGCTATATGATATAAAGGTCCGATCCGGACCAAACTTTCAAAAATCATGTATGGCTATGTCAAATGAATAAATGTTGAATTCAGTTGCAATAGCTTCGAAAACAAAAAAATTCCATTACAAAGACTTGTTTTCATATCGGTCGTTTGTATGGCAGCTATATGATATAGTGGTCCGATCCGGACTAAACTTTTAACAATCATGTATGGCTATGTCAAATGAATAAATGTTGAATTCAGTTGCAATAGCTTAGAAAACAAAAAAAATTCCATTACAAAGACTTGTTTTCATATCGGTCGTTTGTATGGCAGCTATATGATATAGGGGTCCGATCCGGAACAAACTTTAAAAACTCATGTATTGATATGTCAAATGAATATATGTTGAATTCAGTTGCAATAGCTTGAAAAACAAAAAAGTTTCCCATACATAGACTTGTTTTCATATCGGTCGTTTGTATGGCAGCTATATGATATAGTGGTCTGATCCGGACCAAACTTTCAAAAATCATGTATGGCTATGTCGAATGAATAAATGTTGAATTCAGTTGCAACAGCTTGGAAAACAAAAAAAGTTTCCCATACATAGACTTGTTTTCATATCGGTCGTTTGTATGGCAGCTATATGATAAAGGGGTCCGATCCGGACCAAACTTTTAAAAATCATGTATGGCTATGTCGAATAAATAAATGTTGAATTCAGTTGCAATAGCTTGGAAAACAAAAAAGTTTCCCATACATAGACTTGTTTTCATATCGGTCGTTTGTATGGCAGCTATATGATATAGGGGTCCGATCCGGACCAAACTTTCAAAAATCATGTATGGCTATGTCAAATGAATAAATGTTGAATTCAGTTGCAATAGCTTAGAAAACAAAAAAATTCCATTACAAAGACTTGTTTTCATATCGGTCGTTTGTATGGCAGCTATATGATATAGTGGTCCGATCCGGACTAAACTTTAAAAAAGCATGTATGGCTATGTCAAATGAATAAATGTTGAATTCGGTTGCAATAGCTTAGAAAACAAAAAAAAATTCCATTACAAAGACTTGTTTTCATATCGGTCGTTTGTATGGCAGCTATATGATATAGGGGTCCGATCCGGAACAAACTTTAAAAACTCATGTATTGATATGTCAAATGAATAAATGTTGAATTCAGTTGCAATAGCTTGAAAAACAAAAAAGTTTCCCATACATAGACTTGTTTTCATATCGGTCGTTTGTATGGCAGCTATATGATATAGGGGTCCGATCCGGACCAAACTTTCAAAAATTATGTATATCTATGTCAAATGAATAAATGTTGAATTCAGTTGCAATAGCATCGAAAACAAAAAAGTTTCCATTACAAAGACTTGTTTTCATATCGGTCGTTTGTATGGCAGCTATATGATATAGTGGTCTGATCCGGACCAAACTTTCAAAAATCATGTATGGCTATGTCGAATGAATAAATGTTGAATTCAGTTGCAACAGCTTGGAAAACAAAAAGTTTCCCATACATAGACTTGTTTTCATATCGGTCGTTTGTATGGCAGCTATATGATAAAGGGGTCCGATCCGGACCAAACTTTTAAAAATCATGTATGGCTATGTCGAATAAATAAATGTTGAATTCAGTTGCAATAGCTTGGAAAACAAAAAAGTTTCCCATACATAGACTTGTTTTCATATCGGTCGTTTGTATGGCAGCTATATGATAAAGGGGTCCGATCCGGACCAAACTTTTAAAAATCATGTATGGCTATGTCAAATGAATAAATGTTGAATTCAGTTGCAATAGCTTTGAAAACAAAAAAGTTTCCCATACATAGACTTGTTTTCATATCGGTCGTTTGTATGGCAGCTATATGATATAGGGGTCCGATCCGGACCAAACTTTCAAAAATCATGTATGGCTATGTCAAATGAATAAATGTTGAATTCAGTTGCAATAGCTTAGAAAACAAAAAAATTCCATTACAAAGACTTGTTTTCATATCGGTCGTTTGTATGGCAGCTATATGATATAGTGGTCCGATCCGGACTAAACTTTAAAAAAGCATGTATGGCTATGTCAAATGAATAAATGTTGAATTCAGTTGCAATAGCTTGAAAAACAAAAAAGTTTCCCATACATAGACTTGTTTTCATATCGGTCGTTTGTATGGCAGCTATATGATATAGGGGTCCGATCCGGACCAAACTTTCAAAAATTATGTATATCTATGTCAAATGAATAAATGTTGAATTCAGTTGCAATAGCATCGAAAACAAAAAAGTTTCCATTACAAAGACTTGTTTTCATATCGGTCGTTTGTATGGCAGCTATATGATATAGTGGTCTGATCCGGACCAAACTTTCAAAAATCATGTATGGCTATGTCGAATAAATAAATGTTGAATTCAGTTGCAATAGCTTGGAAATCAAAAAAGTTTCCCATACATAGACTTGTTTTCATATCGGTCGTTTGTATGGCAGCTATATGATAAAGGGGTCCGATCCGGACCAAACTTTTAAAAATCATGTATGGCTATGTTAAATGAATAAATGTTGAATTCAGTTGCAATAGCTTTGAAAACAAAAAAGTTTCCCATACATAGACTTGTTTTCATATCGGTCGTTTGTATGGCAGCTATATGATATAGTGGTCTGATCCGAACCAAACTTTCAAAAATCATGTATGGCTATGTCGAATGAATAAATGTTGAATTCAGTTGCAATAGCTTGGAAAACAAAAAAGTTTCCCATACATAGACTTGTTTTCATATCGGTCGTTTGTATGGCAGCTATATGATAAAGGGGTCCGATCCGGACCAAACTTTTAAAAATCATGTATGGCTATGTCGAATAAATAAATGTTGAATTCAGTTGCAATAGCTTTGAAAACAAAAAAGTTTCCCATACATAGACTTGTTTTCATATCGGTCGTTTGTATGGCAGCTATATGATAAAGGGGTCCGATCCGGACCAAACTTTTAAAAATCATGTATGGCTATGTCAAATGAATAAATGTTGAATTCAGTTGCAATAGCTTAGAAAACAAAAAAAAATTCCATTACAAAGACTTGTTTTCATATCGGTCGTTTGTATGGCAGCTATATGATATAGGGGTCCGATCCGGAACAAACTTTAAAAACTCATGTATTGATATGTCAAATGAATAAATGTTGAATTCAGTTGCAATAGCTTGAAAAACAAAAAAGTTTCCCATACATAGACTTGTTTTCATATCGGTCGTTTGTATGGCAGCTATATGATATAGGGGTCCGATCCGGACCAAACTTTCAAAAATTATGTATATCTATGTCAAATGAATAAATGTTGAATTCAGTTGCAATAGCATCGAAAACAAAAAAGTTTCCATTACAAAGACTTGTTTTCATATCGGTCGTTTGTATGGCAGCTATATGATATAGTGGTCTGATCCGGACCAAACTTTCAAAAATCATGTATGGCTATGTCGAATGAATAAATGTTGAATTCAGTTGCAACAGCTTGGAAAACAAAAAAGTTTCCCATACATAGACTTGTTTTCATATCGGTCGTTTGTATGGCAGCTATATGATAAAGGGGTCCGATCCGGACCAAACTTTAAAAAAGCATGTATGGCTATGTCGAATAAATAAATGTTGAATTCAGTTGCAATAGCTTGGAAAACAAAAAAGTTTCCCATACATAGACTTGTTTTCATATCGGTCGTTTGTATGGCAGCTATATGATAAAGGGGTCCGATCCGGACCAAACTTTTAAAAATCATGTATGGCTATGTCAAATGAATAAATGTTGAATTCAGTTGCAATAGCTTTGAAAACAAAAAAGTTTCCCATACATAGACTTGTTTTCATATCGGTCGTTTGTATGGCAGCTATATGATATAGGGGTCCGATCCGGACCAAACTTTCAAAAATCATGTATGGCTATGTCAAATGAATAAATGTTGAATTCAGTTGCAATAGCTTAGAAAACAAAAAAATTCCATTACAAAGACTTGTTTTCATATCGGTCGTTTGTATGGCAGCTATATGATATAGTGGTCCGATCCGGACTAAACTTTAAAAAAGCATGTATGGCTATGTCAAATGAATAAATGTTGAATTCAGTTGCAATAGCTTGAAAAACAAAAAAGTTTCCCATACATAGACTTGTTTTCATATCGGTCGTTTGTATGGCAGCTATATGATATAGGGGTCCGATCCGGACCAAACTTTCAAAAAATTATGTATATCTATGTCAAATGAATAAATGTTGAATTCAGTTGCAATAGCATCGAAAACAAAAAAGTTTCCATTACAAAGACTTGTTTTCATATCGGTCGTTTGTATGGCAGCTATATGATATAGTGGTCTGATCCGGACCAAACTTTCAAAAATCATGTATGGCTATGTCGAATAAATAAATGTTGAATTCAGTTGCAATAGCTTGGAAATCAAAAAAGTTTCCCATACATAGACTTGTTTTCATATCGGTCGTTTGTATGGCAGCTATATGATAAAGGGGTCCGATCCGGACCAAACTTTTAAAAATCATGTATGGCTATGTTAAATGAATAAATGTTGAATTCAGTTGCAATAGCTTTGAAAACAAAAAAGTTTCCCATACATAGACTTGTTTTCATATCGGTCGTTTGTATGGCAGCTATATGATATAGTGGTCTGATCCGAACCAAACTTTCAAAAATCATGTATGGCTATGTCGAATGAATAAATGTTGAATTCAGTTGCAATAGCTTGGAAAACAAAAAAGTTTCCCATACATAGACTTGTTTTCATATCGGTCGTTTGTATGGCAGCTATATGATAAAGGGGTCCGATCCGGACCAAACTTTTAAAAATCATGTATGGCTATGTCGAATAAATAAATGTTGAATTCAGTTGCAATAGCTTGGAAAACAAAAAAGTTTCCCATACATAGACTTGTTTTCATATCGGTCGTTTGTATGGCAGCTATATGATAAAGGGGTCCGATCCGGACCAAACTTTTAAAAATCATGTATGGCTATGTCAAATGAATAAATGTTGAATTCAGTTGCAATAGCTTTGAAAACAAAAAAGTTTCCCATACATAGACTTGTTTTCATATCGGTCGTTTGTATGGCAGCTATATGATATAGGGGTCCGATCCGGACCAAACTTTCAAAAATCATGTATGGCTATGTCAAATGAATAAATGTTGAATTCAGTTGCAATAGCTTAGAAAACAAAAAAAAATTCCATTACAAAGACTTGTTTTCATATCGGTCGTTTGTATGGCAGCTATATGATATAGGGGTCCGATCCGGACTAAACTTTAAAAAAGCATGTATGGCTATGTCAAATGAATAAATGTTGAATTCAGTTGCAATAGCTTAGAAAACAAAAAAAAATTCCATTACAAAGACTTGTTTTCATATCGGTCGTTTGTATGGCAGCTATATGATATAGGGGTCCGATCCGGAACAAACTTTAAAAACTCATGTATTGATATGTCAAATGAATAAATTTTGAATTCAGTTGCAATAGCTTGAAAAACAAAAAAGTTTCCCATACATAGACTTGTTTTCATATCGGTCGTTTGTATGGCAGCTATATGATATAGGGGTCCGATGCGGACCAAACTTTCAAAAATTATGTATATCTATGTCAAATGAATAAATGTTGAATTCAGTTGCAATAGCATCGAAAACAAAAAAGTTTCCATTACAAAGACTTGTTTTCATATCGGTCGTTTGTATGGCAGCTATATGATATAGTGGTCTGATCCGGACCAAACTTTTAAAAATCATGTATGGCTATGTCGAATAAATAAATGTTGAATTCAGTTGCAATAGCTTGGAAAACAAAAAAGTTTCCCATACATAGACTTGTTTTCATATCGGTCGTTTGTATGGCAGCTATATGATAAAGGGGTCCGATCCGGACCAAACTTTTAAAAATCATGTATGGCTATGTCAAATGAATAAATGTTGAATTCAGTTGCAATAGCTTTGAAAACAAAAAAGTTTCCCATACATAGACTTGTTTTCATATCGGTCGTTTGTATGGCAGCTATATGATATAGGGGTCCGATCCGGACCAAACTTTCAAAAATCATGTACGGCTATGTCAAATAAATAAATGTTGAAATCAGTTGCAATAGCTTAGAAAACAAAAAAAATTCCATTACAAAGACTTGTTTTCATATCGGTCGTTTGTATGGCAGCTATATGATATAGTGGTCCGATCCGGACTAAACTTTAAAAAAGCATGTATGGCTATGTCAAATGAATAAATGTTGAATTCAGTTGCAATAGCTTAGAAAACAAAAAAAAATTCCATTACAATGACTTGTTTTCATATCGGTCGTTTGTGTGGCAGCTATATGATATAGGGGTCCGATCCGGAACAAACTTTAAAAACTCATGTATTGATATGTCAAATGAATATATGTTGAATTCAGTTGCAATAGCTTGAAAAACAAAAAAGTTTCCCATACATAGACTTATTTTCATATCGGTCGTTTGTATGGCAGCTATATGATATAGTGGTCCGATCCGGACTAAACTTTTAACAATCATGTATGGCTATGTCAAATGAATAAATGTTGAATTTAGTTGCAATAGCTTAGAAAACAAAAAAAAATTCCATTACAAAGACTTGTTTTCATATCGGTCGTTTGTATGGCAGCTATATGATATAGGGGTCCGATCCAGAACAAACTTTAAAAACTCATGTATTGATATGTCAAATGAATATATGTTGAATTCAGTTGCAATAGATTGAAAAACAAAAAAGTTTCCCATACATAGACTTGTTTTCATATCGGTCGTTTGTATGGCAGCTATATGATATAGGGGTCCGATCCGGACCAAACTTTCAAAAATTATGTATATCTATGTCAAATGAATAAATGTTGAATTCAGTTGCAATAGCATCGAAAACAAAAAAGTTTCCATTACAAAGACTTGTTTTCATATCGGTCGTTTGTATGGCAGCTATATGATATAGTGGTCTGATCCGGACCAAACTTTCAAAAATCATGTATGGCTATGTCGAATAAATAAATGTTGAATTCAGTTGCAATAGCTTGGAAAACAAAAAAGTTTCCCATACATAGACTTGTTTTCATATCGGTCGTTTGTATGGCAGCTATATGATAAAGGGGTCCGATCCGGACCAAACTTTTAAAAATCATGTATGGCTATGTCAAATGAATAAATGTTGAATTCAGTTGCAATAGCTTTGAAAACAAAAAAGTTTCCCATACATAGACTTGTTTTCATATCGGTCGTTTGTATGGCAGCTATATGATATAGGGGTCTGATCCGGACCAAACTTTCAAAAATCATGTATGGCTATGTCGAATGAATAAATGTTGAATTCAGTTGCAATAGCTTGGAAAACAAAAAAGTTTCCCATACATAGACTTGTTTTCATATCGGTCGTTTGTATGGCAGCTATATGATAAAGGGGTCCGATCCGGACCAAACTTTTAAAAATCATGTATGGCTATGTCGAATAAATAAATGTTGAATTCAGTTG
Source organism: Drosophila merina (assembly GCA_035047645.1). NCBI lineage: Eukaryota > Metazoa > Arthropoda > Insecta > Diptera > Drosophilidae > Drosophila > Drosophila merina. The sequence continues at coordinate 1,550,239 of JAWNPH010000076.1, read as the reverse complement.
CAATAGCTTGGAAAACAAAAAAGTTTCCCATACATAGACTTGTTTTCATATCGGTCGTTTGTATGGCAGCTATATGATAAAGGGGTCCGATCCGGACCAAACTTTTAAAAATCATGTATGGCTATGTCAAATGAATAAATGTTGAATTCAGTTGCAATAGCTTAGAAAAGAAAAAAAATTCCATTACAAAGACTTGTTTTCATATCGGTCGTTTGTATGGCAGCTATATGATATAGTGGTCCGATCCGGACTAAACTTTAAAAAAGCATGTATGGCTATGTCAAATGAATAAATGTTGAATTCAGTTGCAATAGCTTAGAAAACAAAAAAAAATTCCATTACAAAGACTTGTTTTCATATCGGTCGTTTGTGTGGCAGCTATATGATATAGGGGTCCGATCCGGAACAAACTTTAAAAACTCATGTATTGATATGTCAAATGAATAAATGTTGAATTCAGTTGCAATAGCTTTGAAAACAAAAAAGTTTCCCATACATAGACTTGTTTTCATATCGGTCGTTTGTATGGGAGCTATATGATATAGGGGTCTGATCCGGACCAAACTTTCAAAAATCATGTATGGCTATGTCGAATGAATAAATGTTGAATTCAGTTGCAATAGCTTGGAAAACAAAAAAGTTTCCCATACATAGACTTGTTTTCATATCGGTCGTTTGTATGGCAGCTTTATGATAAAGGGGTCCGATCCGGACCAAACTTTTAAAAATCATGTATGGCTATGTCAAATGAATAAATGTTGAATTCAGTTGCAATAACTTTGAAAACAAAAAAGTTTCCCATACATAGACTTGTTTTCATATCGGTCGTTTGTATGGCAGCTATATGATATAGGGGTCCGATCCGGACCAAACTTTCAAAAATCATGTATGGCTATGTCAAATGAATAAATGTTGAAATCAGTTGCAATAGCTTAGAAAACAAAAAAAATTCCATTACAAAGACTTGTTTTCATATCGGTCGTTTGTATGGCAGCTATATGATATAGTGGTCCGATCCGGACTAAACTTTAAAAAAGCATGTATGGCTATGTCAAATGAATAAATGTTGAATTCAGTTGCAATAGCTTAGAAAACAAAAAAAAATTCCATTACAAAGACTTGTTTTCATATCGGTCGTTTGTGTGGCAGCTATATGATATAGGGGTCCGATCCGGAACAAACTTTAAAAACTCATGTATTGATATGTCAAATGAATATATGTTGAATTCAGTTGCAATAGCTTGAAAAACAAAAAAGTTTCCCATACATAGACTTGTTTTCATATCGGTCGTTTGTATGGCAGCTATATGATATAGGGGTCCGATCCGGACCAAACTTTCAAAAATCATGTATGGCTATGTCAAATGAATAAATGTTGAATTCAGTTGCAATAGCTTCGAAAACAAAAAAATTCCATTACAAAGACTTGTTTTCATATCGGTCGTTTGTATGGCAGCTATATGATATAGTGGTCCGATCCGGACTAAACTTTTAACAATCATGTATGGCTATGTCAAATGAATAAATGTTGAATTCAGTTGCAATAGCTTAGAAAACAAAAAAAAATTCCATTACAAAGACTTGTTTTCATATCGGTCGTTTGTATGGCAGCTATATGATATAGGGGTCCGATCCGGAACAAACTTTAAAAACTCATGTATTGATATGTCAAATGAATATATGTTGAATTCAGTTGCAATAGATTGAAAAACAAAAAAGTTTCCCATACATAGACTTGTTTTCATATCGGTCGTTTGTATGGCAGCTATATGATATAGTGGTCTGATCCGGACCAAACTTTCAAAAATCATGTATGGCTATGTCGAATGAATAAATGTTGAATTCAGTTGCAATAGCTTGGAAAACAAAAAAGTTTCCCATACATAGACTTGTTTTCATATTGGTCGTTTGTATGGCAGCTATATGATAAAGGGGTCCGATCCGGACCAAACTTTTAAAAATCATGTATGGCTATGTCAAATGAATAAATGTTGAATTCAGTTGCAATAGCTTAGAAACCAAAAAAAATTCCATTACAAAGACTTGTTTACATATCGGTCGTTTGTATGGTAGCTATATGATATAATGCTCCGATCCGGACTAAACTTTAAAAAATTTTATGTATGGCTATGTCAAATGAATAAATGTTGAATTCAGTTGCAATAGCTTGAAAAACAAAAAAGTTTCCCATACATAGACTTGTTTTCATATCGGTCGTTTGTATGGCAGCTATATGATATAGTGGTCCGATCCGAACCAAACTTTCAAAAATCATGTATGGCTATGTCAAATGAATAAATGTTGAATTCAGTTGCAATGGCTTGGAGAACAAAAAAGTTTTCCCTACAAAGACTTGTTTTCATGGCGGTCGTTTGTATGGTAGCTATATGATATAATGCTCCGATCCGGACTAAACTTTAATAAATTTTATGTATGGCTATGTCAAATGAATAAATGTTGAATTCAGTTGCAATAGCTTGAAAAACAAAAAAGTTTCCCATACATAGACTTGTTTTCATATCGGTCGTTTGTATGGCAGCTATATGATATAGTGGTCCGATCCGAACCAAACTTTCAAAAATCATGTATGGCTATGTCGAATGAATAAATGATGAATTCAGTTGCAATAGCTTGGAAACCAAAAAAAATTCCATTACAAAGACTTGTTTACATATCGGTCGTTTGTATGGTAGCTATATGATATAATGCTCCGATCCGGACTAAACTTTAAAAAATTTTATGTATGGCTATGTCAAATGAATAAATGTTGAATTCAGTTGCAATAGCTTGAAAAACAAAAGTTTCCCATACATAGACTTGTTTTCATATCGGTCGTTTGTATGGCAGCTATATGATATAGTGGTCTGATCCGGACCAAACTTTCAAAAATCATGTATGGCTATGTCGAATGAATAAATGTTGAATTCAGTTGCAATAGCTTGGAAAACAAAAAAGTTTCCCATACATAGACTTGTTTTCATATTGGTCGTTTGTATGGCAGCTATATGATAAAGGGGTCCGATCCGGACCAAACTTTTAAAAATCATGTATGGCTATGTCAAATGAATAAATGTTGAATTCAGTTGCAATAGCTTAGAAAAGAAAAAAATTCCATTACAAAGACTTGTTTTCATATCGGTCGTTTGTATGGCAGCTATATGATATAGTGGTCCGATCCGGACTAAACTTTAAAAAAGCATGTATGGCTATGTCAAATGAATAAATGTTGAATTCAGTTGCAATAACTTTGAAAACAAAAAAGTTTCCCATACATAGACTTGTTTTCATATCGGTCGTTTGTATGGCAGCTATATGATATAGGGGTCCGATCCGGACCAAACTTTCAAAAATCATGTATGGCTATGTCAAATGAATAAATGTTGAAATCAGTTGCAATAGCTTAGAAAACAAAAAAAATTCCATTACAAAGACTTGTTTTCATATCGGTCGTTTGTATGGCAGCTATATGATATAGTGGTCCGATCCGGACTAAACTTTAAAAAAGCATGTATGGCTATGTCAAATGAATAAATGTTGAATTCAGTTGCAATAGCTTAGAAAACAAAAAAAATTCCATTACAAAGACTTGTTTTCATATCGGTCGTTTGTATGGCAGCTATATGATATAGGGGTCCGATCCGGACTAAACTTTAAAAAAGCATGTATGGCTATGTCAAATGAATAAATGTTGAATTCAGTTGCAATAGCTTGAAAAACAAAAAAGTTTCCCATACATAGACTTGTTTTCATATCGGTCGTTTGTATGGCAGCTATATGATATAGGGGTCCGATCCGGACCAAACTTTCAAAAATTATGTATATCTATGTCAAATGAATAAATGTTGAATTCAGTTGCAATAGCATCGAAAACAAAAAAGTTTCCATTACAAAGACTTGTTTTCATATCGGTCGTTTGTATGGCAGCTATATGATATAGTGGTCCGATCCGGACTAAACTTTAAAAAAGCATGTATGGCTATGTCAAATGAATAAATGTTGAATTCAGTTGCAATAGCTTGAAAAACAAAAAAGTTTCCCATACATAGACTTGTTTTCATATCGGTCGTTTGTATGGCAGCTATATGATATAGGGGTCCGATCCGGACCAAACTTTCAAAAATTATGTATATCTATGTCAAATGAATAAATGTTGAATTCAGTTGCAATAGCATCGAAAACAAAAAAGTTTCCATTACAAAGACTTGTTTTCATATCGGTCGTTTGTATGGCAGCTATATGATATAGTGGTCTGATCCGGACCAAACTTTCAAAAATCATGTATGGCTATGTCGAATAAATAAATGTTGAATTCAGTTGCAATAGCTTGGAAATCAAAAAAGTTTCCCATACATAGACTTGTTTTCATATCGGTCGTTTGTATGGCAGCTATATGATAAAGGGGTCCGATCCGGACCAAACTTTTAAAAATCATGTATGGCTATGTTAAATGAATAAATGTTGAATTCAGTTGCAATAGCTTTGAAAACAAAAAAGTTTCCCATACATAGACTTGTTTTCATATCGGTCGTTTGTATGGCAGCTATATGATATAGTGGTCTGATCCGAACCAAACTTTCAAAAATCATGTATGGCTATGTCGAATGAATAAATGTTGAATTCAGTTGCAATAGCTTGGAAAACAAAAAAGTTTCCCATACATAGACTTGTTTTCATATCGGTCGTTTGTATGGCAGCTATATGATAAAGGGGTCCGATCCGGACCAAACTTTTAAAAATCATGTATGGCTATGTCGAATAAATAAATGTTGAATTCAGTTGCAATAGCTTGGAAAACAAAAAAGTTTCCCATACATAGACTTGTTTTCATATCGGTCGTTTGTATGGCAGCTATATGATAAAGGGGTCCGATCCGGACCAAACTTTTAAAAATCATGTATGGCTATGTCAAATGAATAAATGTTGAATTCAGTTGCAATAGCTTTGAAAACAAAAAAGTTTCCCATACATAGACTTGTTTTCATATCGGTCGTTTGTATGGCAGCTATATGATATAGGGGTCCGATCCGGACCAAACTTTCAAAAATCATGTATTGCTATGTCAAATGAATAAATGTTGAATTCAGTTGCAATAGCTTAGAAAACAAAAAAAATTCCATTACAAAGACTTGTTTTCATATCGGTCGTTTGTATGGCAGCTATATGATATGGGGGTCCGATCCGGACCAAACTTTAAAAAAGCATGTATAGCTATGTCAAATGAATAAATGTTGAATTCAGTTGCAATAGCTTCGAAAACAAAAAAGTTTCCCATACATAGACTTGTTTTCATATCGGTCGTTTGTATGGCAGCTATATGATATAGGGGTCCGATCCGGACCAAACTTTCAAAAATTATGTATATCTATGTCAAATGAATAAATGTTGAACTCAGTTGCAATGGCTTGGAGAACAAAAAAGTTTTCCCTACAAAGACTTGTTTTCATGGCGGTCGTTTGTATGGCAGCTATATGATATAGGGGTCCGATCCGGACCAAACTTTAAAAAATCATGTATGGTTATGTCAAATGAACAAATGTTGAATTCGGTTGCAATAGGTTATAATACAAAAAAATGTTCGATACAAAGACTTGTTTACATATCGGTCGTTTGTATGGTAGCTATATGATATAATCCTCCGATCCGGACTAAACTTTAAAAACTTATGTATAGCTATGTCAAATGAATGTTGAATTCAGTTGCAATAGCTTGAAAAACAAAAAAGTTTCCCATACATAGACTTGTTTTCATATCGGTCGTTTGTATGGCAGCTATATGATATAGGGGTCCGATCCGGACCAAACTTTAAAAAAGCATGTATAGCTATGTCAAATGAATAAATGTTGAATTCAGTTGCAATAGCTTCGAAAACAAAAAAGTTTCCCATACATAGACTTGTTTTCATATCGGTCGTTTGTATGGCAGCTATATGATATAGGGGTCCGATCCGGACCAAACTTTCAAAAATCATGTATGGCTATGTCAAATGAATAAATGTTGAATTCAGTTGCAATAGCTTAGAAAAGAAAAAAAATTCCCATACATAGACTTGTTTTCATATCGGTCGTTTGTATGGCAGCTATATGATATAGGGGTCCGATCCGAACCAAACTTTAAAAAAGCATGTATAGCTATGTCAAATGAATAAATGTTGAATTCAGTTGCAATAGCTTCGAAAACAAAAAAGTTTCCCATACATAGACTTGTTTTCATATCGGTCGTTTGTATGGCAGCTATATGATATAGGGGTCCGATCCGGACCAAACTTTCAAAAATTATGTATATCTATGTCAAATGAATAAATGTTGAATTCAGTTGCAATAGCTTAGAAAAGAAAAAAAATTCCATTACAAAGACTTGTTTTCATATCGGTCGTTTGTATGGCAGCTATATGATATAGTGGTCCGATCCGGACTAAACTTTAAAAAAGCATGTATGGCTATGTCAAATGAATAAATGTTGAATTCAGTTGCAATAGCTTAGAAAACAAAAAAAAATTCCATTACAAAGACTAGTTTTCTTATCGGTCGTTTGTATGGCAGCTATGTGATATAGTGGTCTGATGCGGACCAAACTTTCAAAAATCATGTATGGCTATGTCGAATGAATAAATGTTGAATTCAGTTGCAATAGCTTGAAAAACAAAAAAGTTTCCCATACATAGACTTGTTTTATATCGGTCGTTTGTATGGCAGCTATAAGATATAGGGGTCCGATCCGGACCAAACTTTCAAAAATCATGTATGGCTATGTCAAATGAACAAATGTTGAATTCGCTTGCAATAGGTTATAATACAAAAAAATGTCCAATACAGAGACTTGTTTACATATCGGTCGTTTGTATGGTAGCTATATGATATAATGCTCCGATCCGGACTAAACTTTAAAAACTTATGTATGGCTATGTCAAATGAATAAATGTTGAATTCAGTTGCAATAGCTTGAAAAACAAAAAAGTTTCCCATACATAGACTTGTTTTCATATCGGTCGTTTGTATGGCAGCTATATGATATAGTGGTCCGATCCGGACCAAACTTTAAAAAAGCATGTATGGCTATGTCAAATGAACAAATGTTGAATTCGCTTGCAATAGGTTATAATACAAAAAAATGTCCAATACAGAGACTTGTTTACATATCGGTCGTTTGTATGGTAGCTATATGATATAATGCTCCGATCCGGACTAAACTTTAAAAACTTATGTATGGCTATGTCAAATGAATAAATGTTGAATTCAGTTGCAATAGCTTGAAAAACAAAAAAGTTTCCCATACATAGACTTGTTTTCATATCGGTCGTTTGTATGGCAGCTATATGATATAGTGGTCCGATCCGGACCAAACTTTAAAAAAGCATGTATGGCTATGTCAAATGAATAAATGTTGAATTCAGTTGCAATAGCTTCGAAAAGAAAAAGTTTCCCATACATAGACTTGTTTTCATATCGGTCGTTTGTATGGCAGCTATATGATATAGGGGTCCGATCCGGACCAGACATTCAAAAATCATGTATGGCTATGTCAAATGAATAAATTTTGAATTCAGTTGCAATAGCTTAGAAAACAAAAAAAATTCCATTACAAAGACTTGTTTTCATATCGGTCGTTTGTATGGCAGCTATATGATATAGTGGTCCGATCCGGACGAAACTTTTAACAATCATGTATGGCTATGTCGAATAAATAAATGTTGAATTCAGTTGCAATTGCTTGGAAAATAAAATAGTTTCCCATACAAAGACTTGTTTTCATATCGGTCGTTTGTATGGCAGCTATATGATATAATGCTCCGATCCGGCCCAAACTTTAAAAACTCATGTATGGCTATGTGAAATGAATAAATGTTGAATTCAGTTGCAATAGATTGGAAAACAAAAAAAGTTTCCCATACATAGACTTGTTTTCATATCGGTCGTTTGTATGGCAGCTATATGATATAGGGGTCCGTTGCGGACCAAACTTTAAAAAATCATGTATGGCTATGTCAAATGAATAAATATTGAATTCGGTAGCAATAGGTTATAATACAAAAAAATTTTCAATACAAAGACTTGTTTTCATATCGGTCGTTTGTATGGTAGCTTTATAATGTAGTGCTCCGATCCGGACAAAACTTTAAAAACTCATGTATGGCTATGTCAAATGAATAAATGTTGAATTCAGTTGCAATAGCTTGAAAAACAAAAAAGTTTCCATTACAAAGACTTGTTTTCATATCGGTCGTTTGTATGGCAGCTATATGATATAGTGGTCCGATCCGGACGAAACTTTTAACAATCATGTATGGCTATGTCGAATAAATAAATGTTGAATTCAGTTGCAATTGCTTGGAAAATAAAATAGTTTCCCATACAAAGACTTGTTTTCATATCGGTCGTTTGTATGGCAGCTATATGATATAATGCTCCGATCCGGCCCAAACTTTAAAAACTCATGTATGGCTATGTGAAATGAATAAATGTTGAATTCAGTTGCAATAGCTTGGAAAACAAAAAAGTTTCCCATACATAGACTTGTTTTCATATCGGTCGTTTGTATGGCAGCTATATGATATAGGGGTCCGTTGCGGACCAAACTTTAAAAAATCATGTATGGCTATGTCAAATGAATAAATATTGAATTCGGTAGCAATAGGTTATAATACAAAAAAATTTTCAATACAAAGACTTGTTTTCATATCGGTCGTTTGTATGGCAGCTATATGATATAGGGGTCCGATCCGGACCAAACTTTAAAAAAGCATGTATAGCTATGTCAAATGAATAAATGTTGAATTCAGTTGCAATAGCTTGGAAAACAAAAAAAAGTTTCCCATACATAGACTTGTTTTCATATCGGTCGTTTGTATGGCAGCTATATGATATAGGGGTCCGATCCGGACCAAACTTTCAAAAATCATGTATGGCTATGTCAAATGAATAAATGTTGAATTCAGTTGCAATAGCTTAGAAAAGAAAAAAAATTCCCATACATAGACTTGTTTTCATATCGGTCGTTTGTATGGCAGCTATATGATATGGGGGTCCGATCCGGACCAAACTTTAAAAAAGCATGTATAGCTATGTCAAATGAATAAATGTTGAATTCAGTTGCAATAGCTTCGAAAACAAAAAAGTTTCCCATACATAGACTTGTTTTCATATCGGTCGTTTGTATGGCAGCTATATGATATAGGGGTCCGATCCGGACCAAACTTTCAAAAATTATGTATATCTATGTCAAATGAATAAATGTTGAACTCAGTTGCAATGGCTTGGAGAACAAAAAAGTTTTCCCTACAAAGACTTGTTTTCATGGCGGTCGTTTGTATGGCAGCTATATGATATAGGGGTCCGATCCGGACCAAACTTTAAAAAATCATGTATGGTTATGTCAAATGAACAAATGTTGAATTCGGTTGCAATAGGTTATAATACAAAAAAATGTTCGATACAAAGACTTGTTTACATATCGGTCGTTTGTATGGTAGCTATATGATATAATCCTCCGATCCGGACTAAACTTTAAAAACTTATGTATAGCTATGTCAAATGAATGTTGAATTCAGTTGCAATAGCTTGAAAAACAAAAAAGTTTCCCATACATAGACTTGTTTTCATATCGGTCGTTTGTATGGCAGCTATATGATATAGGGGTCCGATCCGGACCAAACTTTAAAAAAGCATGTATAGCTATGTCAAATGAATAAATGTTGAATTCAGTTGCAATAGCTTCGAAAACAAAAAAGTTTCCCATACATAGACTTGTTTTCATATCGGTCGTTTGTATGGCAGCTATATGATATAGGGGTCCGATCCGGACCAAACTTTCAAAAATCATGTATGGCTATGTCAAATGAATAAATGTTGAATTCAGTTGCAATAGCTTAGAAAAGAAAAAAAAATTCCCATACATAGACTTGTTTTCATATCGGTCGTTTGTATGGCAGCTATATGATATAGGGGTCCGATCCGGACCAAACTTTAAAAAAGCATGTATAGCTATGTCAAATGAATAAATGTTGAATTCAGTTGCAATAGCTTCGAAAACAAAAAAGTTTCCCATACATAGACTTGTTTTCATATCGGTCGTTTGTATGGCAGCTATATGATATAGGGGTCCGATCCGGACCAAACTTTCAAAAATTATGTATATCTATGTCAAATGAATAAATGTTGAATTCAGTTGCAATAGCTTAGAAAAGAAAAAAAATTCCATTACAAAGACTTGTTTTCATATCGGTCGTTTGTATGGCAGCTATATGATATAGTGGTCCGATCCGGACTAAACTTTAAAAAAGCATGTATGGCTATGTCAAATGAATAAATGTTGAATTCAGTTGCAATAGCTTAGAAAACAAAAAAAAATTCCATTACAAAGACTAGTTTTCTTATCGGTCGTTTGTATGGCAGCTATGTGATATAGTGGTCTGATGCGGACCAAACTTTCAAAAATCATGTATGGCTATGTCGAATGAATAAATGTTGAATTCAGTTGCAATAGCTTGAAAAACAAAAAAGTTTCCCATACATAGACTTGTTTTATATCGGTCGTTTGTATGGCAGCTATAAGATATAGGGGTCCGATCCGGACCAAACTTTCAAAAATCATGTATGGCTATGTCAAATGAATAAATGTTGAATTCAGTTGCAATAGATTGGAAAACAAAAAAGTTTCCCATACATAGACTTGTTTTCATATCGGTCGTTTGTATGGCAGCTATATAGTGACGTATTTGAATGGTCCAAGCCGGCCACTTCAATTATTTTCATAGAACTATAAACATTAATGCACTTAAGTGATTTCAATAATGTATCGCAGCTGCGCAGCATCCGATTCCAAAAAAATAATTCTTTCGCAGCCGCACTTAGCCATTCTTGTAAACATCCTAAATCCTGACCTAAGCAGATTTGACTGCTCTCTTTGAATCTTTTTCTAATCTTAAGAATCCAAGAGCATGACTCTCTCAAAATACAAATATTGTTAAAATACCGAGGCTTCTCCTCAACCCAATGTACACTTGATTTTTAGTCTTAAGCCGACATTCAATTAATAAAAACACAAAACGGTTCAATCGGAATTTTTTATTTATTTCGGCGTTGATCTTAGTTCAAATACGGATCATTTGTTCGACTCAAAAACACAAACAATTTTACTGGCGCAGTCGGTAGGATACAACAAGTATCCGAAAAAAGAACCTTCGAGTGGAAAATAAGTTAAATTTTATAATCCAGTGCTCGAAACATTTCCCAAAAAAAAAAAAAAATTCGTGAAACTCTTCAACTTGGATTTTAATTCCAATTCGGTTATCCTAATAAAAGTGGAAGTGAAATACGAAACAAAAACATTAAGTCCAAAGGCAACTAAGTTTTAAAACCAACTTATAAAATTATAAGTAAGTGAAGTTAAAAACAAAAAAAAAACTTTTATACTTAAATAAAATTAAAGCAACATAATAACTACAACTAAGTAAACTACAATAATAACAGTCAAACTAAGTGAAAACCAAATAAACTTAACTAAAAATAAGCGAAAAATAATAACAACAATAATAATAACAGCGAAAATAAGTGAAAACTAAATAAACTTAACAACAACAAGTAAATACTTAAACCAACTTCAAATACATAAACACTAATCAAAATTCAAACCAACAAACCACGATGGCCGTAGCAGCACCAGCACAAATTGAATTGTCTGACTCGAACATGATTCAAGTCGAAAGACAAATACACGCAATCGAGGTTTTCAACGGAGATCCTAACACTTTGTACACTTTCATCAGTCGCGTCGACTTCATCCTGGCTCTGTTTCAGACCACAGATGAAAGACAAAAAGTTAATAATCTTTGGACACATCGAACGGAACATCAGTGGCGATGTTATCCGCACCCTCGGAGTAACCAACCTCAGCAGCTGGAGCGAACTCAGGACTCAGCTTATACATAACTACAAGCCCCAAGCACCGAACCACCAACTTCTGGAAGAATTCAGGAACATACAATATCGAGGTAACATTCGACATTTCCTCGAAGAAGCCGAAAGAAAACGACAGATACTTATAAGTAAATTAGAACTAGAAAATAATACTAACGAAACCATTCTCTATACTAGATTAATACAAACCAGCATCGAAAATCTAATTCAAAAACTTCCAAGCCACATTTATCTCAGAATAGTTAACTGTAATATTCCAAACCTAAGATCATTAATAAATATATTACAAGAAAAAGGTCTTTATGAGGCACCAACCTCAAGTAAAGATAATATAAAGCCAACTTCAATTCCAAACAAAATAACAACCAACCCCCAAAATAGACAACTGAATAACCAAATTAGACCCTTTGTACCCTTCCAACCATTCTATAATAACGTCTATCAACCCTATCACCAAGCACATTCTCATATGCCCAGGTTTAACCCAAACCCGGTTCCTCAATATCAAAATAGACCCATTTACCCACAATCTAACATACCCATGTCACAAGTACCCAGACCAAACCCAGCTTTTAATAGACAAAATATTTTTGACCAAAACCGATTTGGACCTAGCCACACTAACATGCCCACAACATATCCTCAAAACAGAAACGTACAAACCAATAATCCAATAAAAAGACAGAGACCATCAGACAGTGGACAGTCTAAAATGAGCATAGAAGAGCTAAGATACCAGCAAGTAACGTCTTATCAACCTGAAAATCCTTATAATTATAACTGCTATTATCCCTGCTATCCAGAATATTTTCAACCCCAGCCTTATCCCTACCAATTAAACTATACACCAGAATCAATTCAGTGTCCCCCTGAACAGAACTACGACAATTCGGAGACAACAGAAGAGGAAATACCAGCAACAAATGACAACGAACCAGATAATTCTGAACTAAACGAAAATTTTCGGTTAACAGCCCCGGACAACTCGAATACATAAAAATAGTATACAAAGGTTCCACATACAAATGCCTTCTAGACACAGGATCCACAATTAATATGATTAATGAGAATATATTTTGTCTTCCCATTCAAAATAGTAGATGTAAAGTTTTAACATCAAATGGCCCTATTATCTTGAACGACTTGATTATGTTACCCAGAAATAGTATTTTTAAAAAAACCGAACCATTTTATGTGCACAGATTTTCTAATAATTACGATATGCTAATTGGCAGAAAATTGTTAAAAAATGCACAATCAGTTATTAATTACAAAAATAATACAGTTACCCTTTTTGACCAAACATACAAATTAATTACTTCAGAATTAATTAGTTCGCAAGGAAACCAAAATTTTCATATCCAAAGGACACCAGAACCAATTGCAAACTCAGAGCAGGAATCAATAAAAAAATTTGATTTTTCACAGTTTCGATTAGATCACCTAAATCAGGAGGAAACTTTAAAGTTAAAAGTCTTATTAAATAAATTTAGAAATCTCGAATATAAGGAAGGAGACAAATTAACATTTACAAATACCATTAAACACGTACTAAATACAACACATAACTCCCCAATTTATTCAAAACAATACCCACTTGCGCAAACACATGAAATTGAAGTAGAAAACCAAGTACAGGAATTGCTAAATCAGGGATTAATTAGGGAAAGTAATTCACCATACAATAGTCCTACTTGGGTTGTACCAAAAAAACCGGATGCTTCTGGCATAATGAAGTACAGGGTAGTAATTGATTATAGAAAGCTAAATGAAATAACCATACCTGACAGATATCCAATTCCAAATATGGACGAAATACTTGGCAAACTGGGTAAATGCCAATATTTTACAACAATCGATCTGGCAAAAGGATTTCACCAAATAGAAATGGACGAAGAATCAATTCCTAAAACTGCATTCTCCACCAAAAGCGGTCATTACGAATATCTTCGAATGCCATTTGGCCTTAGGAATGCACCCGCTACTTTTCAAAGGTGCATGAATAATATCCTTCGACCATTGCTTAACAAACACTGTTTGGTGTATCTGGATGATATTATAATTTTTTCAACATCCCTTACAGAACACTTAAATTCATTACAATTAGTTTTTTCAAAGCTTGCAGAAGCAAATTTAAAATTGCAACTAGACAAATGTGAGTTCTTAAAAAAGGAAGCTAACTTTCTTGGTCACATAGTAACTCCTGATGGTATTAAACCAAATCCTATTAAAGTTAAAGCCATAGTTTCATACCCAATTCCGACAAAGGTAAAAGAGATTAGAGCTTTCCTCGGATTAACAGGTTATTATCGCAAATTTATTCCAAATTACGCAGACATAGCAAAACCCATGACCAGCTGCTTAAAAAAAGGAGCAAAGATAGATACGAAAAAACTTGAGTACATAGAGGCATTCGAAAAACTTAAGGCTTTGATAATCCGAGACCCAATTTTACAATTACCTGATTTTGAAAAGAAATTTGTTTTAACCACAGACGCAAGTAACTTGGCCCTCGGGGCTGTACTTTCTCAAAACGGTCATCCTATATCTTTTATTAGTAGAACACTTAACGATCACGAATTAAATTACAGTGCTATCGAAAAAGAATTACTCGCCATAGTTTGGGCCACTAAAACTTTTCGACATTATTTACTAGGGCGACAATTTCTCATTGCTAGTGACCATCAACCCCTTAGATGGCTTCATAACTTAAAGGAACCGAATGCTAAGTTAGAAAGATGGAGAGTCAGATTAAGCGAATACCAATTTAAAATCGATTATATTAAAGGAAAGGAAAATTCAGTCGCCGATGCATTATCAAGAATTAAAATTGAAGAAAATCACCATAGTGAAGTTACTCAACATAGTGCAGAAGAAGACAATAGCAACCTTATTCATTTAACAGAAAAACCAATAAATTATTTCAAAAAACAAATAATCTTTATTAAATCCGATAAAAATAAAATAGAGCATTCAAAAATATTTGGTAATTCCATTACCACAATTCAATATGATGTAATGACACTCGAAAAGGCTAAACAAATTTTACTCGATCACTTCATCCATAGAAACATTACCATTTATATTGAGAACGATGTAGATTTTGAAATTATTCAAAGGGCACACATAGAAATTATTAATACCACCTACACAAAAGTAATTCGCAGTCTTTTCCTATTAAAGAACGTTGGTTCATACGCCGAATTCAAAGAAATCATACTTCAATCACATGAAAAACTTTTACACCCTGGTATACAGAAAATGACAAAATTATTTAAAGAAAATCACTTCTTTCCAAATAGCCAACTACTAATTCAGAATATAATAAACGAATGCAACATATGCAACTTAGCCAAAACAGAACATA
Source organism: Drosophila merina (assembly GCA_035047645.1). Taxonomy (NCBI): domain Eukaryota; kingdom Metazoa; phylum Arthropoda; class Insecta; order Diptera; family Drosophilidae; genus Drosophila; species Drosophila merina. The sequence goes on along the minus strand of JAWNPH010000076.1, from coordinate 1,534,960 downwards.
GAAACACCAAAATGCCTTTAAAAATCACGCCTAAACCGGATCATTGCCGAGAAAAATTTGTGGTAGATATTTATTCATCTGAGGGAAAACATTACATCAGTTGCATTGATATTTATTCTAAATTCGCTACACTTGAGCAAATTAAAACTAAGGACTGGATAGAATGCAGAAACGCATTAATGCGTATTTTCAATCAATTAGGTAAACCCAAATTACTTAAGGCAGACAGAGACGGAGCTTTCTCCAGTTTAGCTTTAAAGCGATGGCTTGAAGAAGAAGAAATCGAATTACAGCTCAATACAGCAAAAAACGGGGTGGCAGACGTCGAAAGATTGCACAAAACAATAAATGAGAAGATTCGTATAATCAATTCATCCGATGATGAAGAAGTAAAATTAAGCAAGATAGAAACAATCCTTTACACATACAACCATAAAATTAAACATGACACTACTGGACAGACACCTGCTCAAATCTTCTTATACGCTGGGCATCCAATATTAGACACTCAAAAAATTAAAGAGAAGAAAATAGATAAAATAAATGAAGACCGACAGGAATTTAATATTGACACTAATTACAGAAAAGGTCCACTACAGAAAGGCAAATTAGAAAATCCATTTAAATCAACCAAAAATGTAGAACAGACAGACCCTGACCATTACAAAATCACTAATAGAAATAGAGTTACGCACTACTACAAAACACAATTCAAAAAACAAAAGAAAAATAATCAACTCTCAATTTCACAGGCACCTGGTACCTGATAACATTATTGCTGATCCTGATCACAGCGGTTCATGGACAGCAAATACAAATTAATAATATTGACACCAACCACGGATATCTCCTTTTTTCTGATAAGCCAGTCCAGATACCATCCTCCTTTGAACATCATTGCTTGAAAATCAATTTAACTGAAATAGACATCGTGGTTGACTATTTTGAGCAAAGATTACGATTCGATTACCATTCACCCCAGATCAAATTTTTACACAATAAATTGAAAAGAGAACTAGCCGGAATAACCCTGAAACATAGAAACAAACGGGGACTTATTAACATTGTAGGCTCAGTTTTTAAATACCTATTTGGAACACTAGATGAAAATGATAGAGTCGAAATACAGGAAAAACTTGACAACAACGCCCATAACTTAATAAAATTACATGAAGTCAACGACGCTATACAATTGATAAATGACGGAATGCAAAAGATACAACACTATGCAAAAAACCACACCATCATTAACAGTCTTTTGTTCGAGCTAATGCAGTTTACGGAATACATAGAAGATTTGGAAATGGCTATGCAGCTTTCCAGACTTGGACTTTTTAACCCCAAATTACTAAACTACGACAAACTTGAGAATATCAACAGCCAAAATATTTTAAACATTAAAACATCCACTTGGATTAACTACAATAATAACCAATTATTAATTATATCCCACATACCCATTTACTTTTCACTAATAAACACAATTAAAATAATCCCTTACCCAGATTCCAACGGTTATCAGCTAGATTACACAGACTCACAATCATATTTTGAAAAAGAAAATAAAGTTTATAATGCCGAAAATAAAGAAATAAAAAATGAGTGTGTCACCAATATTATTAAACACTTGAACCCAATTTGTAATTTTAAGCCAGTGGATACGAGCGAAATAATAAAATACATAGAACCAAACACAATTGTAACCTGGAACTTAACCCAAACCAGTCTTAACCAAAATTGTCAAAATTCAATTAATAACATAAAAATAGAAGGAAACAAAATGATAAGAGTAACGCAATGTAAAATAGAAATCAATAGTATAATTTTAAGTGAAAATCTGTTAAAACCAGAAATAGATTTGACACCACTATACGCACCACTTAATATAACAAAAATAAAAATTGTAAAACACAACGACATTGTTGAAATGATTTCAAAGAACAATATTACATTTTACATACTAATGGCCATTGTAATAATTGCACTTATTTTGTTGTACTTATATTTAAGATATGTAACACTTAACCCATTCATGATGCTGTATGCAAAACTTAAAATAAGAAAAAATCAAAATCAAAACACAGCACAACAAATAGAAATAGAAGAAACTCCATTTCCCACACTATATCCATCAATCCCAGCCCAAGTATAGGCTTCTCTTTAAGGGAAGGGGAGTGACGTATTTGAATGGTCCAAGCCGGCCACTTCAATTATTTTCATAGAACTATAAACATTAATGCACTTAAGTGATTTCAATAATGTATCGCAGCTGCGCAGCATCCGATTCCAAAAAAATAATTCTTTCGCAGCCGCACTTAGCCATTCTTGTAAACATCCTAAATCCTGACCTAAGCAGATTTGACTGCTCTCTTTGAATCTTTTTCTAATCTTAAGAATCCAAGAGCATGACTCTCTCAAAATACAAATATTGTTAAAATACCGAGGCTTCTCCTCAACCCAATGTACACTTGATTTTTAGTCTTAAGCCGACATTCAATTAATAAAAACACAAAACGGTTCAATCGGAATTTTTTATTTATTTCGGCGTTGATCTTAGTTCAAATACGGATCATTTGTTCGACTCAAAAACACAAACAATTTTACTATATGATATAGGGGTCCGTTGCGGACCAAACTTTAAAAAATCATGTATGGCTATGTCAAATGAATAAATATTGAATTCGGTAGCAATAGGTTATAATACAAAAAAATTTTCAATACAAAGACTTGTTTTCATATCGGTCGTTTGTATGGTAGCTTTATAATGTAGTGCTCCGATCCGGACAAAACTTTAAAAACTCATGTATGGCTATGTCAAATGAATAAATGTTGAATTCAGTTGCAATAGCTTGAAAAACAAAAAAGTTTCCATTACAAAGACTTGTTTTCATATCGGTCGTTTGTATGGCAGCTATATGATATAGTGGTCCGATCCGGACGAAACTTTTAACAATCATGTATGGCTATGTCGAATAAATAAATGTTGAATTCAGTTGCAATTGCTTGGAAAATAAAATAGTTTCCCATACAAAGACTTGTTTTCATATCGGTCGTTTGTATGGCAGCTATATGATATAATGCTCCGATCCGGCCCAAACTTTAAAAACTCATGTATGGCTATGTGAAATGAATAAATGTTGAATTCAGTTGCAATAGCTTGGAAAACAAAAAAGTTTCCCATACATAGACTTGTTTTCATATCGGTCGTTTGTATGGCAGCTATATGATATAGGGGTCCGTTGCGGACCAAACTTTAAAAAATCATGTATGGCTATGTCAAATGAATAAATATTGAATTCGGTAGCAATAGGTTATAATACAAAAAAATTTTCAATACAAAGACTTGTTTTCATATCGGTCGTTTGTATGGCAGCTATATGATATAGGGGTCCGATCCGGACCAAACTTTAAAAAAGCATGTATAGCTATGTCAAATGAATAAATGTTGAATTCAGTTGCAATAGCTTGGAAAACAAAAAAGTTTCCCATACATAGACTTGTTTTCATATCGGTCGTTTGTATGGCAGCTATATGATATAGGGGTCCGATCCGGACCAAACTTTCAAAAATCATGTATGGCTATGTCAAATGAATAAATGTTGAATTCAGTTGCAATAGATTGGAAAACAAAAAAGTTTCCCATACATAGACTTGTTTTCATATCGGTCGTTTGTATGGCAGCTATATGATATAGGGGTCCGTTGCGGACCAAACTTTAAAAAATCATGTATGGCTATGTCAAATGAATAAATATTGAATTCGGTAGCAATAGGTTATAATACAAAAAAATTTTCAATACAAAGACTTGTTTTCATATCGGTCGTTTGTATGGTAGCTTTATAATGTAGTGCTCCGATCCGGACAAAACTTTAAAAACTCATGTATGGCTATGTCAAATGAATAAATGTTGAATTCAGTTGCAATAGCTTGAAAAACAAAAAGTTTCCATTACAAAGACTTGTTTTCATATCGGTCGTTTGTATGGCAGCTATATGATATAGTGGTCCGATCCGGACGAAACTTTTAACAATCATGTATGGCTATGTCGAATAAATAAATGTTGAATTCAGTTGCAATTGCTTGGAAAATAAAATAGTTTCCCATACAAAGACTTGTTTTCATATCGGTCGTTTGTATGGCAGCTATATGATATAATGCTCCGATCCGGCCCAAACTTTAAAAACTCATGTATGGCTATGTGAAATGAATAAATGTTGAATTCAGTTGCAATAGCTTGGAAAACAAAAAAAGTTTCCCATACATAGACTTGTTTTCATATCGGTCGTTTGTATGGCAGCTATATGATATAGGGGTCCGTTGCGGACCAAACTTTAAAAAATCATGTATGGCTATGTCAAATGAATAAATATTGAATTCGGTAGCAATAGGTTATAATACAAAAAAATTTTCAATACAAAGACTTGTTTTCATATCGGTCGTTTGTATGGCAGCTATATGATATAGGGGTCCGATCCGGACCAAACTTTAAAAAAGCATGTATAGCTATGTCAAATGAATAAATGTTGAATTCAGTTGCAATAGCTTGGAAAACAAAAAGTTTCCCATACATAGACTTGTTTTCATATCGGTCGTTTGTATGGCAGCTATATGATATAGGGGTCCGATCCGGACCAAACTTTCAAAAATCATGTATGGCTATGTCAAATGAATAAATGTTGAATTCAGTTGCAATAGCTTAGAAAAGAAAAAAAATTCCCATACATAGACTTGTTTTCATATCGGTCGTTTGTATGGCAGCTATATGATATGGGGGTCCGATCCGGACCAAACTTTAAAAAAGCATGTATAGCTATGTCAAATGAATAAATGTTGAATTCAGTTGCAATAGCTTGGAAAACAAAAAAGTTTCCCATACATAGACTTGTTTTCATATCGGTCGTTTGTATGGCAGCTATATGATATAGGGGTCCGATCCGGACCAAACTTTCAAAAATTATGTATATCTATGTCAAATGAATAAATGTTGAACTCAGTTGCAATGGCTTGGAGAACAAAAAAGTTTTCCCTACAAAGACTTGTTTTCATGGCGGTCGTTTGTATGGCAGCTATATGATATAGGGGTCCGATCCGGACCAAACTTTAAAAAATCATGTATGGTTATGTCAAATGAACAAATGTTGAATTCGGTTGCAATAGGTTATAATACAAAAAAATGTTCGATACAAAGACTTGTTTACATATCGGTCGTTTGTATGGTAGCTATATGATATAATCCTCCGATCCGGACTAAACTTTAAAAACTTATGTATAGCTATGTCAAATGAATGTTGAATTCAGTTGCAATAGCTTGAAAAACAAAAAAAGTTTCCCATACATAGACTTGTTTTCATATCGGTCGTTTGTATGGCAGCTATATGATATAGGGGTCCGATCCGGACCAAACTTTAAAAAGCATGTATAGCTATGTCAAATGAATAAATGTTGAATTCAGTTGCAATAGCTTCGAAAACAAAAAAGTTTCCCATACATAGACTTGTTTTCATATCGGTCGTTTGTATGGCAGCTATATGATATAGGGGTCCGATCCGGACCAAACTTTCAAAAATCATGTATGGCTATGTCAAATGAATAAATGTTGAATTCAGTTGCAATAGCTTAGAAAAGAAAAAAAATTCCCATACATAGACTTGTTTTCATATCGGTCGTTTGTATGGCAGCTATATGATATAGGGGTCCGATCCGGACCAAACTTTAAAAAAGCATGTATAGCTATGTCAAATGAATAAATGTTGAATTCAGTTGCAATAGCTTCGAAAACAAAAAAGTTTCCCATACATAGACTTGTTTTCATATCGGTCGTTTGTATGGCAGCTATATGATATAGGGGTCCGATCCGGACCAAACTTTCAAAAATTATGTATATCTATGTCAAATGAATAAATGTTGAATTCAGTTGCAATAGCTTAGAAAAGAAAAAAAATTCCATTACAAAGACTTGTTTTCATATCGGTCGTTTGTATGGCAGCTATATGATATAGTGGTCCGATCCGGACTAAACTTTAAAAAAGCATGTATGGCTATGTCAAATGAATAAATGTTGAATTCAGTTGCAATAGCTTAGAAAACAAAAAAAAATTCCATTACAAAGACTAGTTTTCTTATCGGTCGTTTGTATGGCAGCTATGTGATATAGTGGTCTGATGCGGACCAAACTTTCAAAAATCATGTATGGCTATGTCGAATGAATAAATGTTGAATTCAGTTGCAATAGCTTGAAAAACAAAAAAGTTTCCCATACATAGACTTGTTTTATATCGGTCGTTTGTATGGCAGCTATAAGATATAGGGGTCCGATCCGGACCAAACTTTCAAAAATCATGTATGGCTATGTCAAATGAATAAATGTTGAATTCAGTTGCAATAGCTTGGAGAACAAAAAAGTTTTCCCTACAAAGACTTGTTTTCATGGCGGTCGTTTGTGTGGCAGCTATATGATATAGTTGTCCGATCCGGACCAAACTTTAAAAAATCATGTACGGTTATGTCAAATGAACAAATGTTGAATTCGCTTGCAATAGGTTATAATACAAAAAAATGTCCAATACAGAGACTTGTTTACATATCGGTCGTTTGTATGGTAGCTATATGATATAATGCTCCGATCCGGACTAAACTTTAAAAACTTATGTATGGCTATGTCAAATGAATAAATGTTGAATTCAGTTGCAATAGCTTGAAAAACAAAAAAGTTTCCCATACATAGACTTGTTTTCATATCGGTCGTTTGTATGGCAGCTATATGATATAGTGGTCCGATCCGGACCAAACTTTAAAAAAGCATGTATGGCTATGTCAAATGAATAAATGTTGAATTCAGTTGCAATAGCTTCGAAAAGAAAAAGTTTCCCATACATAGACTTGTTTTCATATCGGTCGTTTGTATGGCAGCTATATGATATAGGGGTCCGATCCGGACCAGACATTCAAAAATCATGTATGGCTATGTCAAATGAATAAATTTTGAATTCAGTTGCAATAGCTTAGAAAACAAAAAAATTCCATTACAAAGACTTGTTTTCATATCGGTCGTTTGTATGGCAGCTATATGATATAGTGGTCCGATCCGGACGAAACTTTTAACAATCATGTATGGCTATGTCGAATAAATAAATGTTGAATTCAGTTGCAATTGCTTGGAAAATAAAATAGTTTCCCATACAAAGACTTGTTTTCATATCGGTCGTTTGTATGGCAGCTATATGATATAATGCTCCGATCCGGCCCAAACTTTAAAAACTCATGTATGGCTATGTGAAATGAATAAATGTTGAATTCAGTTGCAATAGATTGGAAAACAAAAAAGTTTCCCATACATAGACTTGTTTTCATATCGGTCGTTTGTATGGCAGCTATATGATATAGGGGTCCGTTGCGGACCAAACTTTAAAAAATCATGTATGGCTATGTCAAATGAATAAATATTGAATTCGGTAGCAATAGGTTATAATACAAAAAAAATTTTCAATACAAAGACTTGTTTTCATATCGGTCGTTTGTATGGTAGCTTTATAATGTAGTGCTCCGATCCGGACAAAACTTTAAAAACTCATGTATGGCTATGTCAAATGAATAAATGTTGAATTCAGTTGCAATAGCTTGAAAAACAAAAAAGTTTCCATTACAAAGACTTGTTTTCATATCGGTCGTTTGTATGGCAGCTATATGATATAGTGGTCCGATCCGGACGAAACTTTTAACAATCATGTATGGCTATGTCGAATAAATAAATGTTGAATTCAGTTGCAATTGCTTGGAAAATAAAATAGTTTCCCATACAAAGACTTGTTTTCATATCGGTCGTTTGTATGGCAGCTATATGATATAATGCTCCGATCCGGCCCAAACTTTAAAAACTCATGTATGGCTATGTGAAATGAATAAATGTTGAATTCAGTTGCAATAGCTTGGAAAACAAAAAAGTTTCCCATACATAGACTTGTTTTCATATCGGTCGTTTGTATGGCAGCTATATGATATAGGGGTCCGTTGCGGACCAAACTTTAAAAAATCATGTATGGCTATGTCAAATGAATAAATATTGAATTCGGTAGCAATAGGTTATAATACAAAAAAATTTTCAATACAAAGACTTGTTTTCATATCGGTCGTTTGTATGGTAGCTTTATAATGTAGTGCTCCGATCCGGACAAAACTTTAAAAACTCATGTATGGCTATGTCAAATGAATAAATGTTGAATTCAGTTGCAATAGCTTGGAAAACAAAAAAGTTTCCCATACATAGACTTGTTTTCATATCGGTCGTTTGTATGGCAGCTATATGATATAGTGGTCCGATCCGGACCAAACTTTCAAAAATTATGTATGGCTATGTCAAATGAATAAATGTTGAATTCAGTTGCAATAGCTTGGAAAAAAAAGTTTCCCATACATAGACTTGTTTTCATATCGGTCGTTTGTATGGCAGCTATATGATATAGTGGTCCGATCCGGACCTAACTTTCAAAAATCATGTATGGTATGTCAAATAAACAAATGTTGAATTCGGTTGCAATAGGTTATAATACAAAAAAATTTTCAATACAAAGACTTGTTTTCATATCGGTCGTTTGTATGGGAACTATATGATATAATGCTCCGATCCGGACTAAACTTTAAAAACTTATGTATGGCTATGTCAAATGAATAAATATTGAATTCGGTTGCAATAGGTTATAATACAAAAAAATTTTCAATACAAAGACTTGTTTTCATATCGGTCGTTTGTATGGTAGCTTTATAATGTAGTGCTCCGATCCGGACAAAACTTTAAAAACTCATGTATGGCTATGTCAAATGAATAAATGTTGAATTCAGTTGCAATAGCTTGGAAAACAAAAAAAGTTTCCCATACATAGACTTGTTTTCATGGCGGTCGTTTGTATGGCAGCTATATGATATAGGGGTCCGATCCGGACCAAACTTTAAAAAATCATGTATGGTTATGTCAAATGAACAAATGTTGAATTCGGTTGCAATAGGTTATAATACAAAAAAATTTTCAATACAAAGACTTGTTTTCAATTCGGTCGTTTGTATGGCAGCTATATGATATAGTGGTCCGATCCGGACCAATCTTTCAAAAATTATGTATGGCTATGTCAAATGAATAAATGTTGAATTCAGTTGCAATAGCTTGAAAAACAAAAAAGTTTCCATTACAAAGACTTGTTTTCATATCGGTCGTTTGTATGGCAGCTATATGATATAGTGGTCCGATCCGGACGAAACTTTTAAAAATCATGTACGGCTAAGACGAATAAATAAGTGTTGAATTCAGTTGCAATTGCTTGGAAAACAAAAAAAGTTTCCCATACATAGACTTGTTTTCATATCGGTCGTTTGTATGGCAGCTATATGATATAGTGGTCCGATCCGGACCAAACTTTCAAAAATCATGTATGGCTATGTCAAATGAATAAATATTGAATTCGGTAGAAATAGGTTATAATACAAAAAAATTTTCAATACAAAGACTTGTTTTCATATCGGTCGTTTGTATGGTAGCTTTATAATGTAGTGCTCCGATCCGGACCAAACTTTAAAAACTCATGTATGGCTATGTCAAATGAATAAATGTTGAATTCAGTTGCAATAGCTTGGAAAACAAAAAAAGTTTCCCATACAAAGACTTGTTTTCATATCGGTCGTTTGTATGGCAGCTATATGATATAGTGGTCGGATCCGGACCAAACTATCACTTGTTTTCATATCGGTCGTTTGTATGGTAGCTATATGATATAATGCTCCGATCCGGCCCAAACTTTAAAAACTCATGTATGGCTATGTCAAATGAATAAATGTTGAATTCAGTTGCAATAGCTTGGAAAACAAAAAAGTTTCCCATACATAGACTTGTTTTCATATCGGTCGTTTGTATGGCAGCTATATGATATAGTGGTCCGATCCGGACCAAACTTTCAAAAATCATGTATGGTATGTCAAATAAACAAATGTTGAATTCGGTTGCAATAGGTTATAATACAAAAAAAATTTTCAATACAAAGACTTGTTTTCATATCGGTCGTTTGTATGGTACCTATATGATATAATGCTCCGATCCGGACTAAACTTTAAAAACTTATGTATAACTATGTCAAATGAATAAATATTGAATTCGGTTGCAATAGGTTATAATACAAAAAAATTTTCAATACAAAGACTTGTTTTCATATCGGTAGTTTGTATGGTAGCTTTATAATATAGTGCTCCGATCCGGACCAAACTTTAAAAACTCATGTATTGCTATGTCAAATGAACAAATGTTGAATTCAGTTGCAATAGCTTGAAAAACAAAAAAGTTTCCCATACATAGACTTGTTTTCATATCGGTCGTTTGTATGGCAGCTATATGATATAGGGGTCCGATCCGGACCAAACTTTCAACAATCATGTATGGCTATGTCAAATCAATAAATGTTAAATTCAGTTGCAATAGCTTAGAAAACAAAAAAGTTTCCATTACAAAGACTTGTTTTCATATCGGTCGTTTGTATGGCAGCTATATGATATAGTGGTCGGATCCGGACCAAACTATCACTTGTTTTCATATCGGTCGTTTGTATGGTAGCTATATGATATAATGCTCCGATCCGGCCCAAACTTTAAAAACTCATGTATGGCTATGTCAAATGAATAAATGTTGAATTCAGTTGCAATAGCTTGGAAAACAAAAAAGTTTCCCATACATAGACTTGTTTTCATATCGGTCGTTTGTATGGCAGCTATATGATATAGGAGTCCGATGCGGACCAAACTTTAAAAAATCATGTATGGCTATGTCAAATGAATAAATATTGAATTCGGTTGCAATAGGTTATAATACAAAAAAATTTTCAATACAAAGACTTGTTTTCATATCGGTCGTTTGTATGGTAGCTATATGATATAATGCTCCGATCCGGACTAAACTTTAAAAACTTATGTATGGCTACGTCAAATGAATAAATGTTGAATTCAGTTGCAATAGCTTGGAAAACAAAAAAGTTTCCCATACATAGACTTGTTTTCATATCGGTCGTTTGTATGGCAGCTATATGATATAGGGGTCCGATCCGGACCAAACTTTCAACAATCATGTATGGCTATGTCAAATCAATAAATGTTAAATTCAGTTGCAATAGCTTAGAAAACAAAAAAGTTTCCATTACAGAGACTTGTTTACATATCGGTCGTTTGTATGGTAGCTATATGATATAATGCTCCGATCCGGACTAAACTTTAAAAACTTATGTATGGCTATGTCAAATGAATAAATGTTGAATTCAGTTGCAATAGCTTGAAAAACAAAAAAGTTTCCCATACATAGACTTGTTTTCATATCGGTCGTTTGTATGGCAGCTATATGATATAGGGGTCCGATCCGGACCAAACTTTAAAAAAGCATGTATGGCTATGTCAAATGAATAAATGTTGAATTCAGTTGCAATAGCTTCGAAAAGAAAAAGTTTCCCATACATAGACTTGTTTTCATATCGGTCGTTTGTATGGCAGCTATATGATATAGGGGTCCGATCCGGACCAGACATTCAAAAATCATGTATGGCTATGTCAAATGAATAAATTTTGAATTCAGTTGCAATAGCTTAGAAAACAAAAAAAATTCCATTACAAAGACTTGTTTTCATATCGGTCGTTTGTATGGCAGCTATATGATATAGTGGTCCGATCCGGACGAAACTTTTAACAATCATGTATGGCTATGTCGAATAAATAAATGTTGAATTCAGTTGCAATTGCTTGGAAAATAAAATAGTTTCCCATACAAAGACTTGTTTTCATATCGGTCGTTTGTATGGCAGCTATATGATATAATGCTCCGATCCGGCCCAAACTTTAAAAACTCATGTATGGCTATGTGAAATTAATAAATGTTGAATTCAGTTGCAATAGATTGGAAAACAAAAAAGTTTCCCATACATAGACTTGTTTTCATATCGGTCGTTTGTATGGCAGCTATATGATATAGGGGTCCGTTGCGGACCAAACTTTAAAAAATCATGTATGGCTATGTCAAATGAATAAATATTGAATTCGGTAGCAATAGGTTATAATACAAAAAAATTTTCAATACAAAGACTTGTTTTCATATCGGTCGTTTGTATGGTAGCTTTATAATGTAGTGCTCCGATCCGGACAAAACTTTAAAAACTCATGTATGGCTATGTCAAATGAATAAATGTTGAATTCAGTTGCAATAGCTTGAAAAACAAAAAAGTTTCCATTACAAAGACTTGTTTTCATATCGGTCGTTTGTATGGCAGCTATATGATATAGTGGTCCGATCCGGACGAAACTTTTAACAATCATGTATGGCTATGTCGAATAAATAAATGTTGAATTCAGTTGCAATTGCTTGGAAAATAAAATAGTTTCCCATACAAAGACTTGTTTTCATATCGGTCGTTTGTATGGCAGCTATATGATATAATGCTCCGATCCGGCCCAAACTTTAAAAACTCATGTATGGCTATGTCAAATGAATAAATGTTGAATTCAGTTGCAATAGCTTGGAAAACAAAAAAGTTTCCCATACATAGACTTGTTTTCATATCGGTCGTTTGTATGGCAGCTATATGATATAGGGGTCCGTTGCGGACCAAACTTTAAAAAATCATGTATGGCTATGTCAAATGAATAAATATTGAATTCGGTAGCAATAGGTTATAATGCAAAAAAATTTTCAATACAAAGACTTGTTTTCATATCGGTCGTTTGTATGGTAGCTTTATAATGTAGTGCTCCGATCCGGACAAAACTTTAAAAACTCATGTATGGCTATGTCAAATGAATAAATGTTGAATTCAGTTGCAATAGCTTGGAAAACAAAAAAGTTTCCCATACATAGACTTGTTTTCATATCGGTCGTTTGTATGGCAGCTATATGATATAGTGGTCCGATCCGGACCAAACTTTCAAAAATTATGTATGGCTATGTCAAATGAATAAATGTTGAATTCAGTTGCAATAGCTTGGAAAAAAAGTTTCCCATACATAGACTTGTTTTCATATCGGTCGTTTGTATGGCAGCTATATGATATAGTGGTCCGATCCGGACCTAACTTTCAAAAATCATGTATGGTATGTCAAATAAACAAATGTTGAATTCGGTTGCAATAGGTTATAATACAAAAAAATTTTCAATACAAAGACTTGTTTTCATATCGGTCGTTTGTATGGGAACTATATGATATAATGCTCCGATCCGGACTAAACTTTAAAAACTTATGTATGGCTATGTCAAATGAATAAATATTGAATTCGGTTGCAATAGGTTATAATACAAAAAAATTTTCAATACAAAGACTTGTTTTCATATCGGTCGTTTGTATGGTAGCTTTATAATGTAGTGCTCCGATCCGGACAAAACTTTAAAAACTCATGTATGGCTATGTCAAATGAATAAATGTTGAATTCAGTTGCAATAGCTTGGAAAACAAAAAAAGTTTCCCATACATAGACTTGTTTTCATGGCGGTCGTTTGTATGGCAGCTATATGATATAGGGGTCCGATCCGGACCAAACTTTAAAAAATCATGTATGGTTATGTCAAATGAACAAATGTTGAATTCGGTTGCAATAGGTTATAATACAAAAAAATTTTCAATACAAAGACTTGTTTTCAATTCGGTCGTTTGTATGGCAGCTATATGATATAGTGGTCCGATCCGGACCAAACTTTCAAAAATTATGTATGGCTATGTCAAATGAATAAATGTTGAATTCAGTTGCAATAGCTTGAAAAACAAAAAAGTTTCCATTACAAAGACTTGTTTTCATATCGGTCGTTTGTATGGCAGCTATATGATATAGTGGTCCGATCCGGACGAAACTTTTAAAAATCATGTACGGCTAAGACGAATAAATAAGTGTTGAATTCAGTTGCAATTGCTTGGAAAACAAAAAAGTTTCCCATACATAGACTTGTTTTCATATCGGTCGTTTGTATGGCAGCTATATGATATAGTGGTCCGATCCGGACCAAACTTTCAAAAATCATGTATGGCTATGTCAAATGAATAAATATTGAATTCGGTAGAAATAGGTTATAATACAAAAAAATTTTCAATACAAAGACTTGTTTTCATATCGGTCGTTTGTATGGTAGCTTTATAATGTAGTGCTCCGATCCGGACCAAACTTTAAAAACTCATGTATGGCTATGTCAAATGAATAAATGTTGAATTCAGTTGCAATAGCTTGGAAAACAAAAAAGTTTCCCATACAAAGACTTGTTTTCATATCGGTCGTTTGTATGGCAGCTATATGATATAGTGGTCGGATCCGGACCAAACTATCACTTGTTTTCATATCGGTCGTTTGTATGGTAGCTATATGATATAATGCTCCGATCCGGCCCAAACTTTAAAAACTCATGTATGGCTATGTCAAATGAATAAATGTTGAATTCAGTTGCAATAGCTTGGAAAACAAAAAAGTTTCCCATACATAGACTTGTTTTCATATCGGTCGTTTGTATGGCAGCTATATGATATAGTGGTCCGATCCGGACCAAACTTTCAAAAATCATGTATGGTATGTCAAATAAACAAATGTTGAATTCGGTTGCAATAGGTTATAATACAAAAAAATTTTCAATACAAAGACTTGTTTTCATATCGGTCGTTTGTATGGTACCTATATGATATAATGCTCCGATCCGGACTAAACTTTAAAAACTTATGTATAACTATGTCAAATGAATAAATATTGAATTCGGTTGCAATAGGTTATAATACAAAAAAATTTTCAATACAAAGACTTGTTTTCATATCGGTAGTTTGTATGGTAGCTTTATAATATAGTGCTCCGATCCGGACCAAACTTTAAAAACTCATGTATTGCTATGTCAAATGAACAAATGTTGAATTCAGTTGCAATAGCTTGAAAAACAAAAAAGTTTCCCATACATAGACTTGTTTTCATATCGGTCGTTTGTATGGCAGCTATATGATATAGGGGTCCGATCCGGACCAAACTTTCAACAATCATGTATGGCTATGTCAAATCAATAAATGTTAAATTCAGTTGCAATAGCTTAGAAAACAAAAAAGTTTCCATTACAAAGACTTGTTTTCATATCGGTCGTTTGTATGGCAGCTATATGATATAGTGGTCGGATCCGGACCAAACTATCACTTGTTTTCATATCGGTCGTTTGTATGGTAGCTATATGATATAATGCTCCGATCCGGCCCAAACTTTAAAAACTCATGTATGGCTATGTCAAATGAATAAATGTTGAATTCAGTTGCAATAGCTTGGAAAACAAAAAAGTTTCCCATACATAGACTTGTTTTCATATCGGTCGTTTGTATGGCAGCTATATGATATAGGAGTCCGATGCGGACCAAACTTTAAAAAATCATGTATGGCTATGTCAAATGAATAAATATTGAATTCGGTTGCAATAGGTTATAATACAAAAAAATTTTCAATACAAAGACTTGTTTTCATATCGGTCGTTTGTATGGTAGCTATATGATATAATGCTCCGATCCGGACTAAACTTTAAAAACTTATGTATGGCTACGTCAAATGAATAAATGTTGAATTCAGTTGCAATAGCTTGGAAAACAAAAAAGTTTCCCATACATAGGCTTGTTTTCATATCGGTCGTTTGTATGGCAGCTATATGATATAGGGGTCCGATCCGGACCAAACTTTCAAAAATCATGTATGGCTATGTCAAATGAATAAATGTTGAATTCAGTTGCAATAGCTTAGAAAACAAAAAAAAATTCCATTACAAAGACTTGATTTCATATCGGTCGTTTGTATGGCAGCTATATGATATAGTGGTCCGATCCGGAACAAACTTTAAAAAAGCATGTACGGCTATGTCAAATGAATAAATGTTGAATTCAGTTGCAATAGCTTGAAAAACAAAAAAGTTTCCCATACATAGACTTGTTTTCATATCGGTCGTTTGTATGGCACATACATATATGACATAGTTTGCCGATCCAGACCAACCTTTTGCAAATCGTGTATGGCTGTGTGAAATTAATAAATTTTGAATTCGGTTGAGATAGCTTGGAAAACAAAAAAGTTTTCCATACAAAGACTTGTATTCATATCTGTCGTTTGTATGGCAGCTATATGGTCCGATCCGGACCAAACTTTAAAAACTCATGTATGGCTATGTCAAATGAATAAATGTTGAATTCAGTTGCAATAGCTTGGAAATCAAAAAAGTTTCCCATACACAGACTTGTTTTCATATCGGTCGTTTGTATGGCAGCTATATGATATAGGGGTCCGATCCGGACCAAACTTTCAAAAATCATGTATGGCTATGTCAAATGAAAAAATGTTGAATTCAGTTGCAATAGCTTGCAAAACAAAAAAGTTTCCCATACATAGACTTGTTTTCATATCGGTCGTTTGTATGGCAGCTATATGATAAAGTGGTCCGATCCGGACCAAACTTTCAAAAATCATGTATGTCTATGCAAATGAATAAATGTTGAATTCAGTTGCAATACCTTAGAAAACAAAAAAGTTTCCATTACAAAGACTTGTTTTCATATCGGTCGTTTGTATGGCAGCTATATGATATAGTGGTCCGATCCGGACCAAACTTTAAAAAAATCATGTATGGCTATGTGAAATAAATAAATGTTGAATTCAGTTGCAATAGTTTGGAAAACAAAAAAGTTTCCCATACAAAGACTTGTTTTCATATCGGTCGTTTGTATGGCAGCTATATGATATAGTGGTCCGATCCGGAATTACTTTCAAAAATCATGTATGAATGAAATAAAAGATGAATAAATGTTGAATTCGGTTGCAATAGGTTGGAGAACAAAAAAATTTTCCATACAAAGACTAGTTTTCTTATCGGTCGCTTGTATGGCAGCTATATGACATAGAGGTCCGGTCCGGAGCAAAGTTTCACAAATCGTGTATGGCTATGTCAAATGAATAAATGTTGAATTCGGTTGCAATAGGTTGGAGAACAAAAAATTTTCCCATACAAAGACTAGTTTTCTTATCGGTCGTTTGTATGGCAGCTATATGATATAGGGGTCCGATCCGGACCAAACTTTCAACAATCATGTATGGCTATGTCAAATCAATAAATGTTAAATTCAGTTGCAATAGCTGAGAAAACAAAAAAGTTTCCATTACAAAGACTTGTTTTCATATCGGTCGTTTGTATGGCAGCTATATGATATAGTGGTCCGATCCGGACCAAACTTTCAAAAATCATGTATGGCTATGTCAAATGAATAAATATTGAATTCGGTAGAAATAGGTTATAATACAAAAAAATTTTCAATACAAAGACTTGTTTTCATATCGGTCGTTTGTATGGTAGCTTTATAATGTAGTGCTCCGATCCGGACCAAACTTTAAAAACTCATGTATGGCTATGTCAAATGAATAAATGTTGAATTCAGTTGCAATAGCTTGGAAAACAAAAAAGTTTCCCATACAAAGACTTGTTTTCATATCGGTCGTTTGTATGGCAGCTATATGATATAGTGGTCGGATCCGGACCAAACTATCACTTGTTTTCATATCGGTCGTTTGTATGGTAGCTATATGATATAATGCTCCGATCCGGCCCAAACTTTAAAAACTCATGTATGGCTATGTCAAATGAATAAATGTTGAATTCAGTTGCAATAGCTTGGAAAACAAAAAAGTTTCCCATACATAGACTTGTTTTCATATCGGTCGTTTGTATGGCAGCTATATGATATAGTGGTCCGATCCGGACCAAACTTTCAAAAATCATGTATGGTATGTCAAATAAACAAATGTTGAATTCGGTTGCAATAGGTTATAATACAAAAAAATTTTCAATACAAAGACTTGTTTTCATATCGGTCGTTTGTATGGTACCTATATGATATAATGCTCCGATCCGGACTAAACTTTAAAAACTTATGTATAACTATGTCAAATGAATAAATATTGAATTCGGTTGCAATAGGTTATAATACAAAAAAATTTTCAATACAAAGACTTGTTTTCATATCGGTAGTTTGTATGGTAGCTTTATAATATAGTGCTCCGATCCGGACCAAACTTTAAAAACTCATGTATTGCTATGTCAAATGAACAAATGTTGAATTCAGTTGCAATAGCTTGAAAAACAAAAAAGTTTCCCATACATAGACTTGTTTTCATATCGGTCGTTTGTATGGCAGCTATATGATATAGGGGTCCGATCCGGACCAAACTTTCAACAATCATGTATGGCTATGTCAAATCAATAAATGTTAAATTCAGTTGCAATAGCTTAGAAAACAAAAAAGTTTCCATTACAAAGACTTGTTTTCATATCGGTCGTTTGTATGGCAGCTATATGATATAGTGGTCGGATCCGGACCAAACTATCACTTGTTTTCATATCGGTCGTTTGTATGGTAGCTATATGATATAATGCTCCGATCCGGCCCAAACTTTAAAAACTCATGTATGGCTATGTCAAATGAATAAATGTTGAATTCAGTTGCAATAGCTTGGAAAACAAAAAAGTTTCCCATACATAGACTTGTTTTCATATCGGTCGTTTGTATGGCAGCTATATGATATAGGAGTCCGATGCGGACCAAACTTTAAAAAATCATGTATGGCTATGTCAAATGAATAAATATTGAATTCGGTTGCAATAGGTTATAATACAAAAAAATTTTCAATACAAAGACTTGTTTTCATATCGGTCGTTTGTATGGTAGCTATATGATATAATGCTCCGATCCGGACTAAACTTTAAAAACTTATGTATGGCTACGTCAAATGAATAAATGTTGAATTCAGTTGCAATAGCTTGGAAAACAAAAAAGTTTCCCATACATAGGCTTGTTTTCATATCGGTCGTTTGTATGGCAGCTATATGATATAGGGGTCCGATCCGGACCAAACTTTCAAAAATCATGTATGGCTATGTCAAATGAATAAATGTTGAATTCAGTTGCAATAGCTTAGAAAACAAAAAAAATTCCATTACAAAGACTTGATTTCATATCGGTCGTTTGTATGGCAGCTATATGATATAGTGGTCCGATCCGGAACAAACTTTAAAAAAGCATGTACGGCTATGTCAAATGAATAAATGTTGAATTCAGTTGCAATAGCTTGAAAAACAAAAAAGTTTCCCATACATAGACTTGTTTTCATATCGGTCGTTTGTATGGCACATACATATATGACATAGTTTGCCGATCCAGACCAACCTTTTGCAAATCGTGTATGGCTGTGTGAAATTAATAAATTTTGAATTCGGTTGAGATAGCTTGGAAAACAAAAAAGTTTTCCATACAAAGACTTGTATTCATATCTGTCGTTTGTATGGCAGCTATATGGTCCGATCCGGACCAAACTTTAAAAACTCATGTATGGCTATGTCAAATGAATAAATGTTGAATTCAGTTGCAATAGCTTGGAAATCAAAAAAAGTTTCCCATACACAGACTTGTTTTCATATCGGTCGTTTGTATGGCAGCTATATGATATAGGGGTCCGATCCGGACCAAACTTTCAAAAATCATGTATGGCTATGTCAAATGAAAAAATGTTGAATTCAGTTGCAATAGCTTGGAAAACAAAAAAGTTTCCCATACATAGACTTGTTTTCATATCGGTCGTTTGTATGGCAGCTATATGATAAAGTGGTCCGATCCGGACCAAACTTTCAAAAATCATGTATGTCTATGCAAATGAATAAATGTTGAATTCAGTTGCAATACCTTAGAAAACAAAAAAGTTTCCATTACAAAGACTTGTTTTCATATCGGTCGTTTGTATGGCAGCTATATGATATAGTGGTCCGATCCGGACCAAACTTTAAAAAAATCATGTATGGCTATGTGAAATAAATAAATGTTGAATTCAGTTGCAATAGTTTGGAAAACAAAAAAGTTTCCCATACAAAGACTTGTTTTCATATCGGTCGTTTGTATGGCAGCTATATGATATAGTGGTCCGATCCGGAATTACTTTCAAAAATCATGTATGAATGAAATAAAAGATGAATAAATGTTGAATTCGGTTGCAATAGGTTGGAGAACAAAAAAATTTTCCATACAAAGACTAGTTTTCTTATCGGTCGCTTGTATGGCAGCTATATGACATAGAGGTCCGGTCCGGAGCAAAGTTTCACAAATCGTGTATGGCTATGTCAAATGAATAAATGTTGAATTCGGTTGCAATAGGTTGGAGAACAAAAAATTTTCCCATACAAAGACTAGTTTTCTTATCGGTCGTTTGTATGGCAGCTATATGACATAGTGGTCCGGTCCGGAGCAAAGTTCCACATATCGTGTATGGCTATGTTAAATAAATAAATGTTGAATTCGGTTGCAATAGGTTGGAGAACAAAAAAATGTTCCATACAAAGACTAGTTTTCTTATCAGTCGTTTGTATGGCAGCTATATGATATAGTGGTCTGATCCGGACCAAACTTTTAACAATGATGTATGGCTATGTCAAATAAATAAATATTGAATTCAGTTGCAATAGCTTGGAAAACAAAAAAGTTTCCTATACAAAGACTTGTTTTCATATCGGTCGTTTGTATGGCAGCTATATGATATAGGGGTCCGATCCGAAATAAACTTTCAAAAATCATGTTTGGCTATGTCAAATAAATAAATTTTGAATTCAGTTGCAATAGCTTGGAAAACAAAAAAGTTTCCCATACAAAGACTTGTTTTCATATCGGTCGTTTGTATGGCAGCTATATGACATAGTGGTCCGGTCCGGAGCAAAGTTTCACATATCGTGTATGGCTATGTTAAATAAACAAATGTTGAATTCGGTTGCAATAGGTTGGAGAACAAAAAAATGTTCCATACAAAGACTAGTTTTCTTATCAGTCGTTTGTATGGCAGCTATATGATATAGTGGTCCGATCCGGACCAAACTTTTAACAATGATGTATGGCTATGTCAAATAAATAAATATTGAATTCAGTTGCAATAGCTTGGAAAACAAAAAAGTTTCCTATACAAAGACTTGTTTTCATAATGGTCGATTGTATGGCAGCTATATGATATAGTTGTCCGATCCGGACCAAACTTTCAAAAATCATGTATGGCTATGTCAAACAAATAAATGTTGAATTCAGTTGCAATAGCTTGGAAAACAAAAAAATTTTCCATACAAAGACTAGTTTTCATATCGGTCGTTTGTATGGCAGCTATATGATATAGTGCTCCGATCCGGACCAAACTTTCGAAAATGATGTATGGCTATGTCAAATGAATAAATGTTGAATTCAATTGCAATAGCTTGGAGAACAAAAAAATTTTCCATACAAAGACTTGTTTTAATATCGGTCGTTTGTATGGCAGCTATATGATATAGGGGTCCGATCCGGACCAAACTTTCAACAATCATGTATGGCTATGTCAAATCAATAACTGTTAAATTCAGTTGCAATAGCTTAGAAAACAAAAAAGTTTCCATTACAAAGACTTGTTTTCATATCGGTCGTTTGTATGGCAGCTATATGATATAGTGGTCGGATCCGGACCAAACTATCACTTGTTTTCATATCGGTCGTTTGTATGGTAGCTATATGATATAATGCTCCGATCCGGCCCAAACTTTAAAAACTCATGTATGGCTATGTCAAATGAATAAATGTTGAATTCAGTTGCAATAGCTTGGAAAACAAAAAAGTTTCCCATACATAGACTTGTTTTCATATCGGTCGTTTGTATGGCAGCTATATGATATAGGAGTCCGATGCGGACCAAACTTTCAAAAATCATGTATGGCTATGTCAAATGAATAAATATTGAATTCGGTTGCAATAGGTTATAATACAAAAAAATTTTCAATACAAAGACTTGTTTTCATATCGGTCGTTTGTATGGTAGCTATATGATATAATGCTCCGATCCAGGCTAAACTTTAAAAACTTATGTATGGCTATGTCAAATGAATAAATGTTGAATTCAGTTGCAATAGCTTGGAAAACAAAAAAGTTTCCCATACATAGGGTTGTTTTTCATATCGGTCGTTTGTATGGCAGCTATATGATATAGGGGTCCGATCCCGACCAAACTTTCAAAAATCATGTATGGCTATGTCAAATGAATAAATGTTGAATTCAGTTGCAATAGCTTAGAAAACAAAAAAAAATTCCATTACAAAGACTTGATTTCATATCGGTCGTTTGTATGGCAGCTATATGATATAGTGGTCCGATCCGGAACAAACTTTAAAAAAGCATGTACGGCTATGTCAAATGAATAAATGTTGAATTCAGTTGCAATAGCTTGAAAAACAAAAAAAGTTTCCCATACATAGACTTGTTTTCATATCGGTCGTTTGTATGGCACATACATATATGACATAGTTTGCCGATCCAGACCAACCTTTTGCAAATCGTGTATGGCTGTGTGAAATTAATAAATTTTGAATTCGGTTGAGATAGCTTGGAAAACAAAAAAGTTTTCCATACAAAGACTTGTATTCATATCTGTCGTTTGTATGGCAGCTATATGGTCCGATCCGGACCAAACTTTAAAAAATCATGTATGGCTATGTCAAATGAATAAATGTTGAATTCAGTTGCAATAGCTTGGAAATCAAAAAAGTTTCCCATACACAGACTTGTTTTCATATCGGTCGTTTGTATGGCAGCTATATGATATAGGGGTCCGATCCGGACCAAACTTTCAAAAATCATGTATGGCTATGTCAAATGAAAAAATGTTGAATTCAGTTGCAATAGCTTGGAAAACAAAAAAGTTTCCCATACATAGACTTGTTTTCATATCGGTCGTTTGTATGGCAGCTATATGATATAGGGGTCCGATCCGGACCAAACTTTCAAAAATCATGTATGTCTATGCAAATGAATAAATGTTGAATTCAGTTGCAATACCTTAGAAAACAAAAAAGTTTCCATTACAAAGACTTGTTTTCATATCGGTCGTTTGTATGGCAGCTATATGATATAGTGGTCCGATCCGGACCAAATTTTAAAAAATCATGTATGGCTATGTGAAATAAATAAATGTTGAATTCAGTTGCAATAGTTTGGAAAACAAAAAAGTTTCCCATACAAAGACTTGTTTTCATATCGGTCGTTTGTATGGCAGCTATATGATATAGTGGTCCGATCCGGAATTACTTTCAAAAATCATGTATGAATGAAATAAAAGATGAATAAATGTTGAATTCGGTTGCAATAGGTTGGAGAACAAAAAAATTTTCCATACAAAGACTAGTTTTCTTATCGGTCGCTTGTATGGCAGCTATATGACATAGAGGTCCGGTCCGGAGCAAAGTTTCACAAATCGTGTATGGCTATGTCAAATGAATAAATATTGAATTCGGTTGCAATAGGTTATAATACAAAAAAATTTTCAATACAAAGACTTGTTTTCATATCGGTCGTTTGTATGGTAGCTATATGATAAAATGCTCCGATCCGGACCAAACTTTAAAAACTCATGTATGGCTATGTCAAATGAATAAATGTTGAATTCGGTTGCAATAGCTTGGAAAACAAAAAAGTTTCCCATACAAAGACTTGTTTTCATATCGGTCGTTTGTATGGCAGCTATATGATATAGGGGTCCGATCCGAAATAAACTTTCAAAAATCATGTTTGGCTATGTCAAATAAATAAATTTTGAATTCAGTTGCAATAGCTTGGAAAACAAAAAAGTTTCCCATACAAAGACTTGTTTTCATATCGGTCGTTTGTATGGCAGCTATATGACATAGTGGTCCGGTCCGGAGCAAAGTTTCACATATCGTGTATGGCTATGTTAAATAAACAAATGTTGAATTCGGTTGCAATAGCTTGGAAAACAAAAAAGTTTCCCATACAAAGACTTGTTTTCATATCGGTCGTTTGTATGGCAGCTATATGACATAGTGGTCCGGTCCGGAGCAAAGTTTCACATATCGTGTATGGCTATGTTAAATAAACAAATGTTGAATTCGGTTGCAATAGGTTGGAGAACAAAAAAATGTTCCATACAAAGACTAGTTTTCTTATCAGTCGTTTGTATGGCAGCTATATGATATAGTGGTCCGATCCGGACCAAACTTTTAAGAATCATGTATGGCTATGTCAAATAAATAAATGTTGAATTCAGTTGCAATAGCTTGGAAAACAAAAAAGTTTCCTTTACAAAGACTTGTTTTCATAATGGTCGATTGTATGGCAGCTATATGATATAGTGGTCCGATCCGGACCAAACTTTCAAAAATCATGTATGGCTACGTCAAACAAATAAATGTTGAATTCAGTTGCAATAGCTTGGAAAACAAAAAAATTTTCCATACAAAGACTAGTTTTCACATCGGTCGTTTGTATGGCAGCTATATGATATAGTGCTCCGATCCGGACCAAACTTTTAAAAATTATGTACGGCTATGTCAAATGAATAAATGTTGAATTCAATTGCAATAGCTTGGAGAACAAAAAAATTTTCCATACAAAGACTTGTTTTCATATCGGTCGTTTGTATGGCAGCTATATGACATAGTGATCCGATCCGGAACAAACTTTAAAAAAGCATGTATGGCTACGTCAAATGAATAAATGTTGAATTCGGTTGCAATAGGTAGGAATTCAAAAAAATTTTCAATACAAAGACTGGTTTTCATATCGGTCGTTTGTATGGTAGCTATATGATATAGTGCTCCGATCCGGACCAAAATTTCAACAATCATGTATGGCTATGTCAAATAAATAAATGTTGAATTCAGTTGCAATAGCTCGGAAAACAAAAAAGTTTCCCATACATAGACTTGTTTGTATGGCAGCTATATGACATAGTGATCCGGTCCGGACCAAAGTTTCACAAATCGTGTATGGCTATGTCAAATGAATAAATGTTGAATTCGGTTGCAATAGGTTGGAGAACAAAAAAATTTTCCATACAAAGACTAGTTTTCATATCGGTCGTTTGTATGGCAGCTATATGATATAGTGGTCCGATCCGGACCAAACTTTAAAAAATCATGTATGGCTATGTCAAATGAATTCGACTGCATGTCCTAATGTTGCCCCACCATTGGTGCTTTGCATTGTAATCGTCGCCTGTTATACATTTAGGGCCCAATGCGATTAGTAGTTGGTCGAAGTCGTTTTTGGTCCAGGGCTCGTTGGGAGGAAGATACAAAGAGGTTATTATGAAGATACCACCATTCGTTGGTACATCGAGGCTGGTTATCTGGGAGTCAGTTCGTATTATTTGCTTATTTTGTCTGTGACTGATAAGAGTTTTAATAAAAATTGCTGAGCCTCCCCTGGCGTTGTTACTAGGGTGGTTCGCGTAGTAGGGAGGTATACTTTTGTCCCGGACGCATATGAGTCTCTGTAATTAGCATGATATCTATGGAGTGAGCAATAAGAAAAAGTCTAAGTTTTTCATTTTTCTGTACAATTCCTCTTGCGTTCCATAATCCGACTTTTAAAATAGAGGCTATCTACATAGTGCATTCTCACCGTTCGACAGATGCACTGGCGAAGAGAGAGTTGCAACCATAAGGTTCGTAGACAGCCCAAGTGTTCCTGGCCCGCCAATACAGCCCGTCGAACCAGAGGAGTTTGCAGAGGAGATCGCGTCCCTAAAAAATGGCAAGTCACCGGGTCCTGACCGCACTAAAAATTAAATCCCACCTTCCAAGTTCCCATTTCGCCTTCCTCAAGTCGTACACAGAGGGAAGTGAATTCCGAGTGAGATGCGGATCATCAATCAGCACGACTGGGCCTATAAGATCAGGAGTATCACAAGCAAGTGTTTCTGGACCCATCTTATACACACTCTACATAGCGGACCTCCCCATCACCCCCTCCCGGAATCTCACAGTAGCCACATATGCCGATGACACCGCCTTCCTAGCCTCCGCCACAGATCCTCAGGAAGCATCAGCCATCATACAGAGGCAACTGGATGCCCTCGATCCATGGCTGAAACGATGGAACATCGTGGTCAACACGGCGAAATCCTCACATACAACCTTCGCACTACGCAGGGGAGAATGCCCCCCCCGTCACACTCAACGGGGAACCATCCCAACGAATAACACTCCCAAATATCTAGGGCTGACCCTGGACCGCAGGCTCACATGGCGTCCACACCTAATCAACAAGCGCTACCAGATCAACCTACGACTTAAGCAACTGCACTGGATCCTGGGGAGAAGGTCCAAGCTCAAAGAAAAATTCAAACTGCTTATTTACAAAGTAGTTCCGAAGCCAATCTGGACCTATGGGATGCAGTTGTGGGGCACGGCAAGCTGTTCCAACCGCATCAAAATCCAGCGGTTTCAGAATACAGGTAAATGCCTGAAAACAGTTTCCAACGCCCATCCGTACGACGAAAACTCAATAATCCATAAAGAGCTTGGAATTAGATGTGTAGCAGAGGAGATCACCCGTCTCAGCGAAAGATACATAAAAAGTCTGGACAACCACCCCAACTACCTGGCCATCAACCTTCTAGATAATAGGCAATCCGTAAGACGCCTGAAAAGGAAACAATTAATAGACACCTAAGTCAACCTCATTGCATATACATTCCATGTACCTTAAGTCAAGGTCTCCCCCAAAACCATTTAATGATTGTCCACTCGGATAGATTTTAAATACAAAATAAGAATGCTAAAAAAAAAAAAAAAAAAAAACTTGAACAAGTTTTCGAAAAGCCTTGTTTGCTTCGACCGTTTCAGTGATTAGTATAAATAAATGATCTAATCGATCGTTAATATCCTGGATAGCCTTTTCAACAGAAGGATATTTCTTGTTAGAGCTGCAATCGTCGCCACTTACAGACGAATTTTGTTTAGCTGGAACGCTGGAGATGTTTCGAGTACTGGACCTTACTATGTCTGCATATGAACACCCGTTTCTGACAGTCGGGGTGATCGTTAATTCTGCACGACGGCTTTCAAACTATCCATTATTGTTGAGGTTGGAAGATCTAATTCCTGGCATGTGTACTGTTTGTTAAGTTGGGCCTCGCATTTTTTTGAGTTGGTAGGATGCAGTCCCGCACAATTTCCACAAGTTGTCTTTAAGAAACAACAATGGCGGGTTTGTCCAAAATTTTGGCAGCTTAAACATTGTTTTTGCTTCGAGTGGCCTTCTCTACCGTTATCCTGTGCCTGCCAATTCGATTCACTTTAAGTGACTCGGCTACATTGGAAGTTGGCTTGATGTTAATAAAAAACAAATTTTGTCTCGTTTTTAAATTGATAGCTTCTTCGTCATCGTTTTCGTCAATTGAAATTTCTTGCCATCTAGGCTTCCTTGGCGAGTAGATATTTAAAACCACGAAGCCTTTGTCTGTGAAACAGCGCTCAATTTCTTCCTTAGGAACTGTTGAGTGTAGATGCTTCAGCACCAGCTTGTAAGGTTTCTCCTTACGGTGCTGATGGTGCCAAAACTTACATTTCAAGGCAGTCAAACTACGGACTACATTTCTAAAGGATGTTGCATGTGACGTGTAGATTCGCGAAATTCCTGCTTTCAAAGTCCGAATGATATAGTTTCCCGCTGGGATTGCTTGGTTTAGGGACCTTTCTAGAGTTCTTATGTTATAAACGTGGGGAACACATATAGGAGTTGGTTTTGGAGTTGCCGTTTGACGCGGCTGGACATTATTCGAAAATAATTCTGCGTTACTTTCAATAGCTTCGTCGACAACAGGACAAATCTCCTCAGCTAAAGCTGCGAAGCGATTGTTGCGAAGGCCAGTTGAGGACGAAGAAGGTTTTGTCGGAGACGCAGGGGAAGAGGTTTCCTTTCTCTTTTTCTTGTTTGAACATTCTATATCAGGGTCGGTAGGGACCCGTTTCCTACTTATTCCACATTTATTCCAAATTACGCAGACAGCTAAACTCATGACTGCTTAAAAAAAAGGAGCAAAAATAGATACGCAAAAACTTGAGTACATAATTCGAGACCCAATTTTACAATTATCGACTTTCAAAAACAATCTTTTTAACCACAGACGCAAGTAACTTAGCCCTCAGGGCTGTCCTTTTTCAAACTGGTCATCATATATATTTTATTAGAATAAAACTAGTAAAATGCAATGCTATCAAAAAAGAAATATTCGTTATAGTTTGGGCTCCTAAAACATTTTGCCATTACTTACTAGGACGGCATTTTCATATTGCAAGTGACCATCAATCTCTTAGGTGTCTGCACACTATTAATGAACTAAATGCCAAGTTACAAAGATTGAGAGTCAAACTAAACGAATATCAATTTAAAATAGACAACTTTGCGGTACTGTCACCCTCTCTAACCGCAGAGCCAGTCAACGACTTTAAAACAAGGCCCTTACACTGGTCTCCCGACCACGACAATAAAACTATCGACGAAGAACTGGGCATACCGTGGGTCAACGATGAATTAATCAAAGCCAGTCGTAGGCACAAAGAGAGGCTACTCAATCACACGAAAACCCTGTGGAGCAGTCTGGTAAACAGCAGTGGAACAAGAAGACTCAGAAGAACCCACCCACTGGACCGCTTCCTGGAGTAACAGTAATGACACCCCAACTCACCCAACTGACCGTTAACCCATAGCTAAGATAATTACCTCTTAACCTACAGTGAAGTGTATAAATTTAGGTTAATCGTTTTGACAATAATATTTATTTGTGAAAGTATAAATCATAGAATAAATGCGGTCTGCATTTGATAAGGCGAATTTGTATATTTGTGCGTGGCGATGACCGACGCTTCTGATCTCCAAATCTCGACAGCTTATTACTAATTCGATCTCTTAAGATTACCCTAAGTTCTTAAGCAAAGCTTAGATCTTGACTCGAAAGCTCCGATACTGTTACGTTAAAGCGGGAATACGCAATAAGTATGTAACTCCAGTTAACTCCTCCCTTACTAAGATGAAGGCTGTCCTCAGTCCTTCCAAATTATACGGTTGATATGGGAATCCTGGTGATCCGTGCCTCGTTGACGTTGGCCTTGGTGGTCCTGTAGTTTCATCACAATAGAGTAGTTGATGGCGGAGAGCTCAATGTAAGATCTAAAAGCTTTCCTTAACGCTTTGCTTAAATTATTATAGACTACAAAAAATATAAACTGCAAATACATTGTTAGTTAATAATAGTGATAATACGAGGGCGGGTCAATAAGTCCGTGACTTTTTGAATTTCCCGCCTCTTAATTGAAATGGTAACACTGCTCCCTTCAACAGTCATCTGTCAGTTGACTCTTGTCAAAAATTGAACAAACTTCGACATTTAGTTTGTTTTTGACAGCCGTTAATATCAGACTACCGCGTTGACTGAGAAGAAAATGGAAAAAAGTGAATTTCGTGTGCTCATTAAGCATTATTTTTTGAGGAAAAAATCCATTACGCAAACCAAGGCCAAGCTTCATAAATATTATGGAGACTCTGCATCATCCATTTCCATGGTAAAAAAGGGGTTTACTGAATTCCGATGTGGCCGTACAAGCACGGAAGATGCCGAACGTTCTGGACGCCCAGTTGAGGTTTCCACATCCGAAACAATTGAAAAAATCCACGATATGGTTTTAGCCGATCGGCGATTAAAAGTGAAACAGATTGTGGAAGCCGTAGGCATTTCACATGGCTCAGTGGTTTCAATTTTGAATGATCATTTGGGTAAGAGAAAGCTTTCCGAAAGATGGGTGCCGCGTTTGCCCACAATCGACCACAAATGCAACCGTGTGACAATTTCGCAGGAATGTTTAGCGTTGTTCAATAGCAATACGAACGAGTTTTTGCGCCGTTTCGTAACCGTGGACGAAACGTGGATCCACCACAACACACCGGAGACCAAACAGCAGTCAAAACAGTGGGTTTCTCGGGGTGAATCGGCGCCAAAGAAGGCAAAGGTGGGTTTGTCAGCCAATAAAGTCATGGCGACTGTTTTTTGGGATGCACGCGGTATTACACATTGACTACCTTCAAAAAGGAAAAACAATCAATGGTGAATATTACAGCAACTTATTGGGTCGATTCGATGAGGCATTGAAAAAAAGGTAAAAAAAAGGTATAAAAAAATTGGAGAAACGTTGGGCTAAGTGTATAGAGCTCAAAGGAGACTACGTTAAAAAATAAAATAACTTTTTATCTAAAAACCTGTGTTTCATTCAAATAGTCACGGACTTATTGACCCGCCCTCGTATATAACAAGGTACAACGTTCGTTGATTAAATTAGTTTTTTATACCCTTGAAACAGGTTTTACAATTTTGTCCAGAAATGTATAACGCATTAAAGGAAGCATCTCCGACCTCATAAAGTATATATATTCGTGATCAGCATCAACAGCTGAGTCGATATAGCCATGTCCGTTTGTCCGTCTGTTTCTATACAAACAAGTAAGGTAGCAGCAGTCGAGTTTCCCGATTGCAAAATACCCTGTACCCTTAGACATGCTTACAATTTATTTATTTAATATCAATAAATAAATGAAACAATATGATTTTGGTTATGAAAATAAGTTTCGTGTGCCATAAAGCCATACACATTTCGCTGTCAACGTCGCAGTCGCCTTTGCGCAATGCGTGTTTTGCTGCGCTTCTGCTCCCCTTGCCATAGATTTTGCATGTGGCATAACTTCCGTGTTTCTTATCCGATTTGGTTCAAATTTAAAAATTACATAGCTTTTATAAGCACCAACACATATGCCGAATTGCATAGCATTAGGTTTATAATTGTGGGCGTGGTAGATTTTTGCAATTTGCGGGGAGCGTGGTCGTGTCAGTTTTCTTTGTGTCTTTCTCAGTGTCTTTGTATGGAAATTTTTTTGTTTTCCAACCTATTGCAACCGAATTCATCATTTATTCATTTGACATAGCCATACACGATTTGTGAAAATTTGTCCGGAGCGGACCACTATATCATATACCTGCGATACAAACGACCGATATGAAAACAAGTCTTTGTATGGGAAACTTTTTAGTTTTCAAGGGTATATAATCTTCGGCAAGCCGAGGATAACTTTCCTCACTTGTTTTATCTCTCTAATATATAAAATTCTGCTGTCACAGTGTTTGTATCCAAACTCCTCCGAAACTACTTGACCGATTTGGATGAAATTTTGAGGGGATATTCTGTAGGCCTGAGAATCGGCTAACATCTACTTTTCGTACCCCTAACCGATAAGGGTTGTCCACCCCTAACATTTTTTTATTTTGTCAAGTTTTTTTGTTAAAATTTTTTTGTTTTCAATTTTTTTTTCAATGTGGCATTAGAAAATAAGTTTATCCAGAATTTTAAATGGAAAGTTCCGAGGTGAAAAGATATTGATACCGCGAATCCCTATTATCCCGACAGATGTGCCATGTCCATTTAAACGAATCCAGTTTCCAATTCGATTGGCATTTGCCATGACAATTAATAAGTCCCAAGGCCAAACGATGTCCGTTTGTGGCTTAGATTTGAGCACACCATGTTTTTCACATGGTCAATTATACGTTGCATGCTCGCGAGTGGGTAAACCCTCCAGTTTGTTTGTCCTAGCGAAAAATGGGCTAACCAAGAATATTGTGCACGCCATAGCATTGAGAGAATAAATTTAAATGAATTTAACAAATTATTGTTTAGTGTTATGTTATTTGCACATTTCATTTTCGTGAACAGTGCTCCACGCCTCTCACTCACATCCTTACATACTTGCAATAATAGTTGGTTTCATCCTAGACAGAGATAAAAATGGTTTTTGTTTATACAGCATGAATTGAATCACGGATAGGTGGGACGAAGTCCACCAGGTCACCTAGTTATGATATAAAAATAGGATGAAGAAGGCCATTAATAACACTAATTGGTAGTAGATAGTACATAAAAATAATAATCCTAACGTAAATTATCTTTATGTACTACCCTCCCCTTTATTAAGACACTTGTCCCTCTATCTGCTTCAATTTTTTATTTTTTGTAGCGTGGAGTTAGTTTATTTCCGAGCCGTTTGTTTTGCTTTACAAAGACAGTGTCCCCGACCTGGAAAGTTCTGTCACATTTTGTCACATCCTCTGCAAATTCTGGGGGCATTGCATGAATTATGTCGATCGGCTTTTTATTGGTGACTGAATGTACTGTTTTGTTGTATTCCACGGTTGCTTGAAGTATGAGATTTACCGTATCAACTATGCCTTTTTCTAGTTTTAGGCATCGTGCTATTTCTAATAGTGTGCTGTGAAACCTTTCGACCTGTCCATTTGAGGTACTTTGATAGGGTGGTGAATTTTCCACTTGAACATTGAACTGATTTGCTAAGAGTGTCCTAATTGACTCAGAGTTAATAGATGGCTCATTGTCGCAAAATATTGTCTTTGAGTTTGGATAGAGGTTTATTAACTGCATTATTGCAGGCTCTATGTCGGCTATCGTTCTGGAGCGTATGGGTTGAACGACTGCAAATTTTGAGAATTTATCTATACAGGTTAAAAAATATCTCCTGTCTGCAGAAAAAATATCAATGTGTAATGTCTCGCCGATTTGTGAAGGAATAGGCGTTCTCCCAAGGATATGTTTTTGCGGATGACGTACATATTTGGCTTTTTGGCAAACCAGGCAGTTACCTACTATACTGGCTGCCAGTTGCGACATTTTTGGGAAAAAATAATCTTCCAGAATATGTTTAACATTTTCTTGCGCTGCCCTGTGCGCTCTGTTGTGTTCAATGGTTACTATTTCTTTTTGTTCCTCTTTGTTATAGATTTCGGTCACCAGCTTTTTTGTATGCCGGAAAGTCGTTGCTGGGAACTCTTCTATAAGTCTGTTCTGGATGAATGCCAGTATGGGCAATTCGTAGTATATTGCATTCACTACATCTTGTTTTACTACGTCGCGAATTCTGCCTACTAACGATTCCCTATTTACGAATTGTATTACGTGCCTTGACTTGTTACCAAATATAATAAAGGTGCGAGTATTATCCGCAGTTGACCGGCTTGTCGACTGTTTCGATTGTGTATGAAAGCGAAATTTCATTATGTATGGTTGCCATATCTGACCGGAGGTGGCTTTCTAAAGCGTGGATGGCCTGCCTGGATAGTGCATCTGCAACATGGTTCTCTCTCCCTGGCTTATACAAAATTTTTGCGTTGTGCTCATCTATAAATGCCT
This sequence comes from Drosophila merina, assembly GCA_035047645.1. Classification (NCBI taxonomy): domain Eukaryota; kingdom Metazoa; phylum Arthropoda; class Insecta; order Diptera; family Drosophilidae; genus Drosophila; species Drosophila merina. The sequence goes on along the minus strand of JAWNPH010000076.1, from coordinate 1,501,878 downwards.
TCCACCTTTTGATTTTAGCATTTGTGTTTTTATCTGACACGGCAAACGTTAATGGTTGGTGGTCTGTGTAAATATTCAGATTTTTAGCGCCATACAGATAGTCCTTTAATGTTTTTAAAGCCCATACAATGGCTAGGAGCTCTCGTTCGTTAGTTGCGAAACCAAGCTCTCCACCTTTTAAGGATCTAGATATCATTGTTATAGGCTTTCCCTTTTGTGATAAAACCGCGCCCAGGCCAAGAGCTGAAGCGTCCGTAGTTAAATCGAAAGGCTTTGTGTAGTCTGGGAAGGGTAGCATTACATTTTCGGACACTAAGATATTTTTAAATTTTTGAAATGCAAAGCGTTGCTTATCGTCGAAAATAATGGGTATCTTTTTAGAACGAGTGGCGGAAACTTTTCCGTTTTCCCCTTTAAGGATGTCATTCGAAGGTCGAGCTATTGAAGCAAAGTCCTTTATATAGCATTTATTTAATAGCTTGCTAGCCCTAAAAAGGATCTAACATTGAACAAATTAATGGGTTCTTCATAGTTATGGATAGCCTCTATTTTTTTTAGGATTTTTTGTGATGCCGTCTTTGGATATTATGAATCCCAAATATTCGACACTTTCCTTAAAGAATTTCGATTTCTCCTTAGACACCCTCATGTTGGCTTCAAGTAGTCTATCAAGTACCCAACAAATATGATTCAGATGGTCTTCAAGTCGTTCAGTTTTTTTTAAATAATATAATATGATACTACTCGATTTTTATTTTATTTTTTTTTTATTTATTTTTTTTTTTCTTTTTTTTTTTTTTTACAGTGCACTGTTACTGTTTGTAGCAACTTATACTGCAGTGTATCATAATTTCTATTGAGTATTTACATATTTACATACTTAAACCTTAATTAGGGAGTCTGGAGGCATGAATTAATTTTATGAATTAATTTATATATCTTCTCGGCAGATCTGTTGGGTGAATGCGCAGGAGCCTCCTTCTCGCCCTCAGTCCCAAGACACGTCTCCTCATCGAGAGTTTTCGAGCCAACTGGTTTGGGTGGATTCCCAATTTGTTAACGTACGCGGTTGCATGTGCGTTTATGACATCGCCAATCCTTGGCTCTTTTTCAATGTCTTTGTTGCGGATGTACCAAGCCGCTCCAGTTAGTTTACGCAAGATTTGCGACTGAGCCACACGAATTTTGTTGAGGTGCGACTTTGCGGCGATGCCATACACTTGGATGCCATATTTCCAAATAGGAGCCAAGACAACCTTATAAATATTGGCCTTGTTGGAAACTGGAAGTTTGTTTCCAGGCCTAAGGAGCCATGCTGTTCGCCTTTGTTTTGAGCCGCCGAGTTACATCCGTTACATGGCGTTGAAATGTAAGTCGCTTATCCAGAGTGACACCGAGATATTTGTGGGCGTTCGATTGTGTGAGGAGTTCTCCATGCAGAAACACACCAGGTGATGTGTCTTTTCTCAGGGTGTACGTCACGGAAACACACTTTTCCGGATTGACTGCAATGTTCCAGCGTAGGGCCCAGTTCTCAAATTTTTTTAGATACAGCTGAAGGGTATCAGTGGCTGTATAGACGCAAGTATCTCTGGCCAGGACTGCAGTGTCATCAGCAAAAGTGGCAACTAGCAGGTCATTGGGATCTGTAAGCGACATGTTGTCAGCTGAGGGCATGTCGTGCGTATACAGGCTATATAGTGTTGGACTTAACACACTTCCCTGGGGTACACCTGCTCTGACTCTTTTTGTTTGGGAGGACAGTCCGTCCTGTACTACTTTAAAGGATCGGTCGTGGAGGAAGCTTTTTATTATTAAAAAGAGCTGAGGATTTAGTAGGCTTTTAAGCTTGTGCAGAAGTCCTTCATGCCACACTCTGTCGAAAGCCTGCTGGATGTCCAGAAAAGCTCCAACGACGTACTCCTTTCCATGGAAACCTTCGAATACAAAGTTTACTACGCGGTGTAGCTGTTCAGGTGTGCCATGCCTGAGTCTAAAGCCAAACTGAAACTTCGGAATAGCTTTCTGGACCTTTCGGGACTCGAGCAATCTTCTCAGGATGCACCTCTCAAGTAATTTGCCAAATGCTGGAAGCAGGCTTATTGGGCGATAGGAGTCTAATTCCTCTGCTGGCTTCCCACTTTTATGGAGCATAATGATATTCGCCTTCTTCCAGGCGCTTGGGAAGTGTCCCAGTCGAAGAGCAGAGTTGAAAATTAGTACAAGGAATAACAAAGCTCTGTGGGGCATCAGCTTAATGGAGCGGTTGTCGATGTGATCCTCACCAGGAGCCTTGTTTTTGCGAAGGGATTTTATATCATCTTCCAATTCTTTTACAGGAAGAGCCATCTGCAATGGGGCTTCTAGGGATTCAGCAACCAGTTGTACTCGTCTTGGCGATGCTGTCTCGAACGGCTGGAATCTTTCCTCCAGGTTTCTGGCAAACGCTTCAGCTGTGTCCTGAGGTGATTTTGCCCAAGTGCCATCTGGGTTACGAACTGGAAACTTTGGAGCAACTTGTCTTTTGAATCTCTTCGTAAGCTTCCAGAGCGCGAATTTTGAGTTTTCATCGGCAGTAACTTTCCCCAGGAACGCGTCAGTTGCTTCTCTTTTCAGTATGGCTAGTACTTTTCTCACCCGATTTGATATCCTTCGGTACAGTCTGTCAATTATTGGATCATTGGTCCTGATGAACTCACGCCGGAGACGTTTCTTGAGAGTTAAGAGTCCTACTGCTTCCGGAGAGAGAGCGATGTTGCTACGCACGTTGCGTAGGTGAACTGCGCCGCCAGGAGCTGCAATTTGAGCTGCATCTTTGATCTTCTTCATAAAAGTTTCAACCGCTTTCTCGATATCGTCTGCTGTATTTATCTCTGTATTGAGGTTAAAGGCATTGTTAAGTTCGTACTGAAACAGCCTTATATTCGCACCAGGTGGAACGAGCATCCTAATAGGGGCGGTACTATGAGGTGACGTTGTTAGTGAAGCGATCAGCGGCAAGTGATCAGAAGATAGGTCATACTCTTCGCGTACTGATAGTAGACTGTTAGCTATACCTTTGTACAAGAAGAAGTCGATACATGAAGGTACATTCCTCGTGTTATACGGGTAGTGAGTGGGTCTGCCTGTAGCCAGAACTTGAGTTGAGCTGCCGGAAATAACATCGTGAAGTGCTGAGCCTCGAGCATTCGCTCTTATACTACCCCAGAGGCGATGCTTAGCGTTAAAATCACCTCCAATGATAAACTTTTGACCATGTTGACCAAGGAGATTATCAAACTCAGAGGAATACCAAGGCAGGCCTGAAGGAAGGTACACAGCTGACACCGTAATTTCGCCCAAATTAGTGGAAATTTTTACCGTCGCCATTTGTAGGTGATTCGTTGTGATCGAATGCAGGTGATAGTGCACTAATCCCTGCCGGATTAGGATACAAGCTCCTCCTCTGGGGCGACCTCCTGGGTGATCTGCTCGATAGCAGCTGTAACCTATCATATTGAGGTAGGATCCGACGTGTAGGAGTGTCTCTGAAATAAGCATAACATCAATTTCGTGCTTGCTGAGAAACACCTTAAGCTCATTAGCATTGGGGATAATGCTACGAGCGTTCCAGGCTCCGAGGCGCAGTTCGCAAGTCATTAATTGCGCTGCGTCAACGACTTAGAACCTCTGAGTTCTTTGATCTCCTCAAATAGCTCAGCGATGGTTTTTTGAAGACCAGCAATGGTCTGCTGCATTGAGATGATTACTTGTGCAAGGGAGCCATAAATTACCGTTTGGCTAGGATGTTGAGGTTCACCTGCGTTTGTTGCAGGAGCAAAAGCAGCATTCGGAAAAGTCTGGAACCTTGCGTTTGAGAAAGCATTTCGCTGTTGGGAGTAATTTCCGTCAGAAGTAATTTCAAGTCGTTCAGAAAAAATAATAACGTCATCAACGTAAACTAAACAAGACTTTCCTATTTGGGGCCTGAGTACGTCATCTATGGCACGTTGAAATATACTGGGCGCATTTTTAAGACCGAAGGAAAATCTACAAAACTCGTATTTTCCATGTGCAACCGAGAATGCGGTTTTCTCCCTATCATTTTCTGCAAGTAATATTTGATGAAATCCTGACTTCAGATTTTTTTTTTTTTTTTTTTTTTTATTAATTTCCTTTAAATTACATTCTGTTTTTTATAAGGAATAACAATGAGTAATGGTTGAAGAAAGGAAAAAAGGTAGCGGCCCTTCCCATTGCAAGGGTACGCTAATATTTTAATATTTTACTAATACGCTAATATTTTAATATTTTACTAATAATTTAATTCCGTTGGAGTTTTACGTTTTAATCTTCTCGGTCCCAGCTCTCTCATCGGTATTTGTCTCAGGTTTGGGTTTTGGTGGTTAAGTAGTTGATTTGTGTGTTTTTTGCTGCTTTTTTTAATAGTTTCGTTGACTGTCTCTATGTTTAGATCTTTATGTATATCTTCATTTCTAATATACCATTCGGCATTTGTCATTGTTCTGAGCATTTTCGATTGCGTTCGCTGAATTAGCTGTAAGTGAGATTTACTGGCAGTTCCCCAGATTTCTATGCCATACGTCCATATTGGTTTTATTATCGCCTTGTATATTGAAATTTTGTAATGTAGTTTTAGTTAAGAGTGTTTTCCTATTAGCCAGTTAAGTTGTCGAAATTTGTTTTTTATTTCATTTCGTTTATTTAGAATGTGCTGCTTCCATGTCAGTTTTGCGTCGATAGTTAGTCCAAGGTACTTGGCATATGGGCGTAACAATATTTGATTGTTGTTGATTTTAATTGCGAAGTTTTTGGGTTGTCGTTTTGTTTATATTACTTGTTGAGTTTTGTCTTTATTTATTTCGATGCCCCATCTCTCAAACCAGGATACTGTTTGTGTCATGATTTGTTGTAGCGTACTTGCAGCTGTTTTTTCACACGCGCTTGACGACATAAATACAGTATCATCTGCGAACGTAGCAATCATTGATCCAGGGATAGTTGGCTCTGGAATATCAGAGGTGTAAATCAAGTATAAGATGGGCCCAAGCACACTACCTTGGGGAACACCCGCTGACACTGGCATAATATCTGAGCATTCATTGTCATATTTGATATAGAAATATCTGTCCGTTATATAGCTATGTAGGATGGTATACAGGTTGTCTGGTAGTATATTTCTTAGCTTATGCAGCAGTCCTTTGTGCCATACTTTGTCAAATGCTTTAGCAATGTCCAAGTACACGGCATAGCAAAACTTCTTTTCGTCAAAATCTGTTGTTATTTTATTAATTACTCGATGGACCTGTTGGACAGTCGAGTGCTGCTTCCGGAAGCCGAATTGGTGAGGAGGTATTATATTTTTCTGTTTTAGGGTTGGCTCGATTCTATTTAATAGGACTTTTTCGAATACTTTTGAGAGGACAGGTAATAGCGTGATTGGTCTGTACGAACTTACAGTATTGGCGTTTTTATTCGGTTTCGGAATTGCTTTAATTTGGCCTACCTTCCAAGTTATGGGAAAGTATTGTAGTCGAAGGATTCCGTTAAACAGGTTTCTAATATAGATGATTATAGCGTCTGGTAGTTCTTTCAGGATTTTTCCTCCGATTAAGTCATATCCGGGGGCTTTCTTGTTTTTAATTTGTTTTATGTGCGATTTAATTTCTGCCTTTGTTATGCCTTTGTTTTAATTGCACAATTTGGGTTGGTGATTTGTGTTGGAAGCTCAGCGTTGCCGTTGTCCATGTCATTTGTAAATGATGTTTTAAAGTGTTCAGCCAGAGTGTCTGCTTTTTCTTTGTTTGATCTCGCCCATGTGTTATTGTTTCTTTTTATAGGCGGCTTGTGTATAGTTGAGTTCGTCAATTTTTTGGTCGCTTTCCACAGAGAATAATTTGTCGATAAGGAGGTTCCGAGGTTGCTAAGGTAGTATTGTAGCCGGTAATCTTTGTCTGCCCTGAGAATTCTCTTGAGTTTGTCTGTTGCTTTATTAAGTTTGTGTTTATCTTCTGGATGCCTAGTCCTTTGCCATATCTTCCTAAGGTTGCGCTTTTGTCTGATTTTTTCTTTAATAAATGCGGGAGTTTTCTTTGATGCAGTCATTTTTATAGATGGTGTCGATTGCGTTGCTGCATTTATGATGTTGTCATTTAAATATGCTATTGCGGAGTCCAGTTCGTTGTTTGTCTTTAGAGAGATATTTATTTCCATGTTCTGTTCCAAAATCTCGCGAAACATATTCCAGTTTGTTTTGTGGTTAAATAAAGGGGGGTCATTGTTGTTTTCTTCTACTCAACCATGTAGTGTAATTAATATTGGGGAGTGGTCGGAGGAGAGGTCTAGGCATGATTTTATTGTTAGGTTATCGCAATTTATATTTCTTGTAATACAGAAGTCAATTAAGTCCGGTAGCTGGTTTGTGTCAGTTGGCCAGTAAGTCGGCTCGCCTGTGCTTAGGGCATGGCTATTATTGCTTCTTATTGCGTCATACAGTTGTCTTCCCTTTGCAGTGGTAAGTCTGGACCCCCATGTTATGTGTTTGGCATTATAGTCACCTCCTGCCAGATACCGATTTCCCAGTGATTTTAGAAAATCGAGGTATTGGTCTTTTGTGTTGTTAAATTTAGGTGGGCAATAAACTGCAGATATATTTATTGGACCCGTTGTGTCTGAGGTCGATATGGTAGTAGCCTGTATGTAGTCCTTTTTGAATCCATTAAGCTCTATGCACTTTATGCTTTTTTAATTATTACTGCAGTACCACCATGGGCCTTACCGTCCGGGTGATTAGTAGAGAATATATTATAGTTTGGTATGTTTATATATGTTTTGTCAGTTGAGTGCGTTTCGGAAATGAGCATGACGTCAATTAGTTTTTCATTTAAGAAAGTTTTTAATTCAAGTATATGGCGTGAAAGTCCGTTAGCATTCCAGATGGCGATTGTTAGGTGTTTATTTGTCAAGTTTAGATGCTAGAATCGTGATTATGTTCAGCATATTTGCCATTTGGGCTATTAATTGTTTCATCAATTGTTTTAGTTCGTCAAAATCATTTTGTGCGGTTTGGCTTAGTTGCGTTGGAGCAGGCTGTATATTAGGTACACTGGCAGTTTGGATTGCTGAGTTGGTTTGATGGCTAGTTACTTGGTTTCTATTTAAGACTTCGGCATAGGATATTTCTGGCGTCTTTAAGCTTTCTACGTTATTTGTTGTACTGTATTGTGTCGTTTGATTATTTGTTTCTGTTGCCGGTATTTCTTTTTTCCGGAGAGTTGGGTATTTTTGGATTTGTAGTGCTTTGTACACCATACAACCTTTATAGTTTGCAGTGTGGTTTTCACTGCATAGTGCACATTTAATACTTGTTCGGTCCGATCTTGTATTAATAGTGCAGGATGATGAGCTGTGTTTTCCAGCGCATTTTACACAAGTTGGGTCTTTGGTGCAGTAATTTTTGGTATGTCCATATTTTTGGCAGTTTGTACATTGGGGAAGTGTTCGCTTTGGTCGCGGTGGCTCAAAAATTACTTTGCAATGAAGAAGGTGCTCAATTTTATAGATGTCTTTATTATTTTCTTTCATTTTGAGTTCAATAGAGAATAGAGGCAATGGTTGTTTGGTGTCGTAGCGCTGGATGTTGTGTAAATTTATAACTTCATGTCCTTGCTGGGCTAGTTCATTTATAATATCGTCTTTGTCTGTAGCATGATGGACGTCACGAAGGATTACCTTAAATCCCCTCTGGTCTTTTGGTCTGAAGGTGTAGTATTTGGTCGATTTATCTTTTAATAGTCCTAATATGTTGTGATAGTGAGTAGTTTCTAGTGGCTGTATTTTTATTTCATTAGTTGACAGTGCTTTAAGTTCATATCGTGTTTCTTTCAATGAGTTTAAAGCAGTAGTTAGTGCGTATATGTTTTCAACATTTTGAACATATATGGGGGGGGGTTTTGCTTTTTTGTGCTCAATTTGCATTTGCGAATTTATGGTTGCATTTGTCCAATTGTCAGTTTGGTTTTCGTCTTCATCATCTTGTGCTAGTAACTCAAAGCGGTTGCTTGAGTTTGGCTCGGCTAGCCAGTACTCTTTGAGTGTTTTTTGAGTGGCGGTTTGGGTTTTTTTCTTCTGTTTCTTGTTGCCATTTAAAAGATCTTTGGAACCGTTTGGAGACTGATTTTCTCGGTGACGTTTTAAGTTTTGTTGTTTTGGGAGAGAGGATTGAGATTTGTTTATTGTTGTTGGAGCGGGTATTAAGGTTGTGGGTGTTTTAATATTCGCTGAGGAAGAGCGTATCGGCATTGAAGCATAGCAAACTGTAGTTGTTGTTGCTATAGTTGCTGTAGTTGTGGTATTTGTGTCTGAGGTTGTTAAAAGCGGAAGAGTTGAGAGTGGGAGAGCTGAGAGCGTAACTGCTGTGAGCGGGACTTCAGATCTAGTGTGGTAAAAAATCTGGCTTTTCTCAAATTTGATAGGATGAATACAACATTTAGTACCGGGTGTTTGTCATCCATTGTCTTTGAGTTTAGCTTCCGAAAGTCTATAACCATCCTTTTTTTTCTTATTTCCCTTTTCATCTGTACCCTTTTTGTCGACTACCCAAAACCGGATTGTTGTAAGGTGAGCGTGAAGGTCGATCAATTCCGTCTTTTAACAACGCTTTCGTCTCTTCATTTACAAAATCTGCTACGCCCATGGGGTATGGATAAAGTCTTGAGTATACCGGTTGGTCATCTTCCGTCCGTATGGTAGCAATAATATTGGTGTTAAATTGCAGTGCTTTTTCTGGGTCTGCAAAGAAACCCAATCGGTCTTTTAACAATGTGTGGAATTTGTCGGCTATTTGGTTTGGTACTACAATGTCCTTTATATCAGAAAAATTTACGATATTGCATTTTACAAATTGAATTGGTTCGACTGAGTTTTCGATTTTTAAAATTTTATTTTTCAAGTGTAATGTTGCATTCACCTGCGTTACTGTGTCAAATCCTAATATAGCGTCAAAGCTTGAGAGGTCCGGTAGAATGAAGAAGGGAATAGTCTTGCTGAAAAGTTCAACAATGCATTTATATTTCACCGTATTGCAACCATGAAGGGACTTAACTGAGAATTATTTTTGTACCGGTGTTATGTACTTAAGTTCTGTGAGGGGCTGTATATAGTTTTTTGAAGAGCCGGTGTCGATTAAGATTTTTATGGTTTTCCCTGCTATCTTTCTTTCTATGAACGGTAGCAAGGACCTGTGGCTAAAAAATGCATGTTGTCATAATTTGTAAGTTCGTGGTCAATATCCTCAACAGCTGCTGTTGCCCCTTGTTCATAATCATTTTCATCGGAATCTTCTTCTTGGGCTAAATGGTTCACTCGTTGATGTTTCGGTCCTGTAAACCTGGCAGTGCCACTATTTGGTCTTTATACCCTTGAAAAAGGGTATTATAATTTTGTCCAGAAATGTGTAACGCATTAAAGGAAGCATCTCCGACCCCACAAAGTATATATATTCTTGATCAGCATCAACAGCCGAGTCGATATAGCCATGTCCGTCTGTCCGTCTGTCCGTCTGTCCGTCTGTTTCTATGCAAAAAATAGACAGTAGTTTTAAAGCTAGCGTTTTGAAATTTTTACCAGTTCATTATTTTTGTTGCACGCAGATCAAGTTTAAGAATCGGTCGGATCGGACCACTATATCATATAGCTGCCATACAAACGACCGATATGAAAACAAGTCTTTGTATGAAAAATTCTTTTGTTTTCCAACCTATTGCAACTGAATTCAACATTTATTCATTTAACATAGGTATACATGATTTGTGAGAGTTTGGTCCGGATCGGACCACTATATCATATAGCTGCCATACAAACGACCGATATGAAAACAAGTCTTTGTATGGGAAACTTTTTTGTTTTCCAACCTATTGCAACTAAATTCAACATTTATTTATTTGACACAGCTATACATGATTTGTGAAAGTTTGGTCCGGATCGGATCACTATATCATATAGCTGCCATACAAACGACCGATATGAAAACAAGTCTTTGTATGGGAAACTTTTTTTGTTTTCCAAGCTATTGCAACCGAATTTAACATTTATTCATTTAACATAGCTATACACGATTTGTGAAAGTTTGGTCCGGATCGGACTACTATATCATATAGCTGCCATACAAACGACCGATATGAAAACAAGTCTTTGTATGGAAAACTTTTTTGTTTTCCAACCTATTGCAACCGAATTCAACATTTATTCCAACGACATAGCTATACATAGTTTGTGAAAGTTTGATCCGGATCGGATCACCATATCATATAGCTGCCATACAAACGACCGATATGAAAACAAGTCTTTGTACGGAAAACTTTTTTGTTTTCAAGGGTATACCATCTTCGGCAAGCCGAAGATAACTTTTCTTACTTGTTTTGTTATGTGTTCAAAGCCAATTTGTGCCTGAACAGGCCTTGGGTTATGTTGTTGCTGCTGTTGGGTTGGCCAAACATTTTGATGTTGGGGTAAGTTAGCTTGGTTCAAAATTGGTGCTTGTCTAAATTGATTGGATCGAATGGTTCGCATTGATACGTCAGTATCAAACAGCTGAATCGGTGCCTGGACTGGTATTTGAGCTGCTTAACTGTCAAAACTGGGCACAAACTGACGCTTACTAAAATATGGGTTTTTGTCTTGCATATTAGTGCTTCTATCCCTATTAGTATTTTTTTCCAGTTTCGGAACTTTGTCCCGACAGTTTCTTGAGTAGTTCAGAGCGAATTGATTACGCTCGTGATTTGACTCAACCTCCTGTGCTAGAGCAATGGCTGTTGGTAAGTCCTTGGCTCCTTTGGAAAACAGGATATCACTCAATAACTTCTTTGTGCCTGTTATAAATACACGTAATGCGTCAGCCCTATACTTTTCATTGAGTGACATCGCCAAGGGTTTATCGCATGGCATTATAGTTTTATTGGTAAGCAGAGTCAATTTTTTCTCAACTTCATCATAAAATTCGGTGAGCGTCATATCACCCTGTCTCAACGTCGACAACTCTTGATCAATTAGGTAGATAGGCCTTTTGTCAGCGTATGTAAAGTCAAGGCGATTAATTATTGCCTTAAAATTCAACGGTGTGCTGAACGAAGCTAGCACGTTGTTTGCTGAGTCTTCAATTTTGTTTCAGATAATACCAAGGGCTTGATAATATTTTGAACTGCCCTCGTATGATTCTTAAACCTTAAAAGCGACATGAGCCGCTTTTCTCTACGACAAATAGGTTTCGCTTTCGCCCTTGAAGTCTGGCAGCGACTTTACTATGTCTAGAGATTCATTACACTCTACACCTGGTATAATTTCAGCATCTGTGTAAGTTTCAACTTCTGGGGTGTTCACTGTACATTTTTCTATGCGCTCGTTAATCGCTTCTAATTGTTTGTCAAAAAATTCTTTTTGACTTGCAAGCGCCCCTGCAACGGCACTTTCTATTATAGCTTTCAGTTGGATTGCTGATAACTCCATTTTACTAGATTTGTTTTCTGATTTAGCTTTTTTGCTAGCGGTTTCTAATTGTCTAGTTCCTTTTAATATTCTATTCCAACTTGATATTAAGTCTTCTATCTCTTTGTCACCGTCACTCATCAACGTGTTATTTATAACCTTCAATAACCTACACGTGTGCATGAACAAATTTTTATTTTATTTTTTAATAATTAATCAAGGGGCGTTGTACTTACAATTTGTTTGGTGTTTTGCAATATCTAGTGATTTCTATTATTTTTTATTGTAATTTCCGCTTGAGTAGCTCTGCTCTAGCTGTTGTGTTTCTCCTTTTAATATGGTGGGTTTTATATTGAGCTGTCTCCTTTTGATATCGTGGGTTTTAGATTTATTTGGACGCCAATTTAGGTTAATCGTTTTGGAAATAATATTTATTTGTGTAATTATAAATCATAGAATAAATGCGGTCTGCATTTGATGAGGCGAATTTTTATGTTTGTGCGTGGCGATGGCCGACGCTTCTGTTCTCCAAATCTCGACAGCTTATTACTAATTCGATCTCTTAAGATTGCCCTAAGTTCTTAAGCAAAGCTTAGATCTTGACTCGAAAGCTCCGATACTGTTACGTTAAAGCGGGAATACGCAATAAGTATGTAACTCCAGTTAACTTATACGATTCCATTTAATTATTGCCCAACAATAATATCAATAAAGAAACAACAAAAAAATGAGTGCAAGAAAATAAAAGCTATTTAAATAATTCATGAAAATAATAAAAATTTACAAAAATTATTACTTATTACAAACAAAAGATATCCGATCATGAGGGATCGGCTCATGCCAACAAAAAATGCTTAGTTTAAAATTACCTGTTTACGATTTATATTTTTATGCATATTTTAATTCAAAATAGAATATATTAAATAACTTAACCTCGATTTTAAAAATCAGGAACATGGCCATTTTAAGGGGGGAAGCTTTACATCAACAAAGGAATCAATCCAAAATCTGTGAAATAGGTTTAATAATATAGAATTCATGGTACAAATATCAAATTTTTCTCGTGAATTAATTTCAAAATGCCCGCTGTCCAGCATTTCTCAGAAGACGCATTTCTAATGGGTCCATGCCTTAATTTTTGTCCTGGATTAAAAAATGGATACAAATTTTTTTAGTTTCTATATAACGACAGCAAGAGACATACGTCGGATTTTTTCGATATTTTGTTTCTTTCGCGAAATGGGGCACGTTTAAACAAAAGTTACAATTTTTACTATAAAAATTTTGTTACGAAGGTTTTTATTGAACTTCTTTATTCGGATATCAGCTTAAGACTAAAAATCAAATGTACATTGGGTTGAGGAGAAGCCTCGGTATTTTAACAATATTTGTATTTTGGGAGAGTCATGCTCTTGGATTCTTAAGATTAGAAAAAGATTCAAAGAGAGCAGTCAAATCTGCTTAGGTCAGGATTTAGGATGTTTACAAGAATGGCTAAGTGCGGCTGCGAAAGAATTCTTTATTGAAATGGGATGCTGCGCAGCTGCGATACATTATGGAAATCACTTAAGTGCATTACTGTTTGTAGTTCTATGAAATAATTGAAGTGGCCGGTTTGGACCACCCAAATACGTCACTCCCCTTCCCTTAAAGAGAAGCCTATACTTGGGCTGGGATTGATGGATATAATATGGGAAATGGAGTTTCTTCTATTTCTATTTGTTGTGGTGTGTTTTGATTTTAATTTTTTTCTTATTTTAAGTTTTTAAAACAATTATAATTACATAAAGTGTCGCATTATTTTCGGAAATTAACTTTAGAACATCTTTGTGTTTTATCAACTTTATCTTAGTTACATTAAATAGTAAATATAGTGGTGTTAGGTCAATTTCTAGACTTAATAAATTTTCGCTTAAAATAACATTTCTAATTCTAATTCTAAATTGTTTTATTCTTATAATTTTGTTTCCATTTTTGACAATTTTGTAAAATAGTAGTTTCAGTTAGCTTCCATGTAAGTATTACATTTGGTTCGACATATTGGATAATTTTCTTTTTGTTGTCTTGATTATAAATTTTATTATTGTTTTCAAAATATGATTGTTTCTCTGAATAGTCCAATTTAAATCCATTATGGTCGGGATAGGGAAGTACTTTAATTGTGTTAACAAGAGTATGGTTAATAGAAATGTGTTAGATAAGCAATAATGTTATCAGGTACCAGGTGCCTGTGAAATTGAGAGTTGATTATTTTTCTTTTGTTTTTTGAATTGTGTTTTGTAGTAGTGCGTAACTCTATTTCTATTAGTGATTTTGTAATGGTCAGGGTCTGTCTGTTCTACATTTTTGGTTGATTTAAATGGATTTTCTAATTTGCCTTTCTGTAGTGGACCTTTTCTGTAATTAGTGTCAATATTAAATTCCTGTCGGTCTTCATTTATTTTATCTATTTTCTTCTCTTTAATTTTTTGAGTGTCTAATATTGGATGCCCAGCGTATAAGAAGATTTTAGCAGGTGTCTGTCCAGTAGTGTCATGTTTAATTTTATGGTTGTATGTGTAAAGGATTGTTTCTATCTTGCTTAATTTTACTTCTTCATCATCGGATGAATTGATTATACGAATCTTCTCATTTATTGTTTTGTGCAATCTTTCGACGTCTGCCACCCCGTTTTTTGCTGTATTGAGCTGTAATTCGATTTCTTCTTCTTCAAGCCATCGCTTTAAAGCTAAACTGGAGAAAGCTCCGTCTCTGTCTGCCTTAAGTAATTTGGGTTTACCTAATTGATTGAAAATACGCATTAATGCGTTTCTGCATTCTATCCAGTCCTTAGTTTTAATTTGCTCAAGTGTAGCGAATTTAGAATAAATATCAATGCAACTGATGTAATGTTTTCCCTCAGATGAATAAGTATCTACCACAAATTTTTTCTCGGCAATGATCCGGTTTAGGCGTGATTTTTAAAGGCATTTTGGTGTTTCTATGTTCTGTTTTGGCTAAGTTGCATATGTTGCATTCGTTTATTATATTCTGAATTAGTAGTTGGCTATTTGGAAAGAAGTGATTTTCTTTAAATAATTTTGTCATTTTCTGTATACCAGGGTGTAAAAGTTTTTCATGTGATTGAAGTATGATTTCTTTGAATTCGGCGTATGAACCAACGTTCTTTAATAGGAAAAGACTGCGAATTACTTTTGTGTAGGTGGTATTAATAATTTCTATGTGTGCCCTTTGAATAATTTCAAAATCTACATCGTTCTCAATATAAATGGTAATGTTTCTATGGATGAAGTAATCGAGTAAAATTTGTTTAGCCTTTTCGAGTGTCATTACATCATATTGAATTGTGGTAATGGAGTTACCAAATATTTTTGAATGCTCTATTTTATTTTTATCGGATTTAATAAAGATTATTTGTTTTTTGAAATAATTTATTGGTTTTTCTGTTAAATGAATAAGGTTGCTATTGTCTTCTTCTGCACTATGTGAAGTTACTCATTCACTATGGCGATTTTCTTCAATTTTAATTCTTGATAATGCATCGGCGACTGAATTTTCCTTTCCTTTAATATAATCGATTTTAAATTGGTATTCGGTTAATCTGACTCTCCATCTTTCTAACTTAGCATTCGGTTCCTTTAAGTTATGAAGCCATCTAAGAGGTTGATGGTCACTAGCAATGAGAAATTGTCGCCCTAGTAAATAATGTCGAAAAGTTTTAGTGGCCCAAACTATGGCGAGTAATTCTTTTTCGATAGCACTGTAATTTAATTCGTGATCGTTAAGTGTTCTACTAATAAAAGATATAGGATGACCGTTTTGAGAAAGTACAGCCCCGAGGGCCAAGTTACTTGCGTCTGTGGTTAAAATAAATTTCTTTTCAAAATCAGGTAATTGTAAAATTGGGTCTCGAATTATCAAAGCCTTAAGTTTTTCGAATGCCTCTATGTACTCAAGTTTTTGCGTATCTATCTTTGCTCCTTTTTTTAAGCAGCTGGTCATGGGTTTTGCTATGTCTGCGTAATTTGGAATAAATTTGCGATAATAACCTGTTAATCCGAGGAAAGCTCTAATCTCTTTTACTTTTGTCGGAATTGGGTATGAAACTATGGCTTTAACTTTAATAGGATTTGGTTTAATACCATCAGGAGTTACTATGTGACCAAGAAAGTTAGCTTCTTTTTTTAAGAACTCACATTTGTCTAGTTGCAATTTTAAATTTGCTTCTGCAAGCTTTGAAAAAACTAATTGTATTGAATTCAAATGTTCTGTAAGGGATGTTGAAAAAATTATAATATCATCCAGATACACCAAACAGTGTTTGTTAAGCAATGGTCGAAGGATATTATTCATGCACCTTTGAAAAGTAGCGGGTGCATTCCTAAGGCCAAATGGCATTCGAAGATATTCGTAATGACCGCTTTTGGTGGAGAATGCAGTTTTAGGAATTGATTCCTCGTCCATTTCTATTTGGTGAAATCCTTTTGCCAGATCGATTGTTGTAAAATATTGGCATTTACCCAGTTTGCCAAGTATTTCGTCCATATTTGGAATTGGATATCTGTCAGGTATGGTTATTTCATTTAGCTTTCTATAATCAATTACTACCCTGTACTTCATTATGCCAGAAGCATCCGGTTTTTTTGGTACAACCCAAGTAGGACTATTGTATGGTGAATTACTTTCCCTAATTAATCCCTGATTTAGCAATTCCTGTACTTGGTTTTCTACTTTAATTTCATGTGTTTGCGCAAGTGGGTATTGTTTTGAATAAATTGGGGAGTTATGTGTTGTATTTAGTACGTGTTTAATGGTATTTGTAAATGTTAATTTGTCTCCTTCCTTATATTCGAGATTTCTAAATTTATTTAATAAGACTTTTAACTTTAAAGTTTCCTCCTGGTTTAGGTGATCTAATCGAAACTGTGAAAAATCAAATTTTTTTATTGATTCCTGCTCTGAGTTTGCAATTGGTTCTGGTGTCCTTTGGATATGAAAATTTTGGTTTCCTTCCGAACTAATTAATTCTGAAGTAATTAATTTGTATGTTTGATCAAAAAGGGTAACTGTATTATTTTTGTAATTAATAACTGATTGTGCATTTTTTAACAATTTTCTGCCAATTAGCATATCGTAATTATTAGAAAATCTGTGCACATAAAATGGTTCGGTTTTTTTGAAAATACTATTTCTGGGTAACATAATCAAGTCGTTCAAGATAATAGGGCCATTTGATGTTAAAACTTTACATCTACTATTTTGAATGGGAAGACAAAATATATTCTCATTAATCATATTAATTGTGGATCCTGTGTCTAGAAGGCATTTGTATGTGGAACCTTTGTATACTATTTTTATGTATTCGAGTTGTCCGGGGCTGTTGACCGAAAATTTTCGTTTAGTTCAGAATTATCTGGTTCGTTGTCATTTGTTGCTGGTATTTCCTCTTCTGTTGTCTCCGAATTGTCGTAGTTCTGTTCAGGGGGACACTGAATTGATTCTGGTGTATAGTTTAATTGGTAGGGATAAGGCTGGGGTTGAAAATATTCTGGATAGCAGGGATAATAGCAGTTATAATTATAAGGATTTTCAGGTTGATAAGACGTTACTTGCTGGTATCTTAGCTCTTCTATGCTCATTTTAGACTGTCCACTGTCTGATGGTCTCTGTCTTTTTATTGGGTTATTGGTTTGTACGTTTCTGTTTTGAGGATATGTTGTGGGCATGTTAGTGTGGCTGGGTCCAAATCGGTTTTGGTCAAAAATATTTTGTCTGTTAAAAGCTGGGTTTGGTCTTGGTACTTGTGACATGGGTATGTTAGATTGTGGGTAAATGGGTCTATTTTGATATTGAGGAACCGGGTTTGGGTTAAACCTGGGCATATGAGAATGTGCTTGGTGATAGGGTTGATAGACGTTATTATAGAATGGTTGGAAGGGTACAAAGGGTCTAATTTGGTTATTCAGTTGTCTATTTTGGGGGTTGGTTGTTATTTTGTTTGGAATTGAAGTTGGCTTTATATTATCTTTACTTGAGGTTGGTGCCTCATAAAGACCTTTTTCTTGTAATATATTTATTAGTGATCTTAGGTTTGGAATATTACAGTTAATTATTCTGAGATAAATGTGGCTTGGAAGTTTTTGAATTAGATTTTCGATGCTGGTTTGTATTAATCTAGTATAGAGAATGGTTTCGTTAGTATTATTTTCTAGTTCTAATTTACTTATAAGTATTTGTCGTTTTCTTTCGGCTTCTTCGAGGAAATGTCGAATGTTACCTCGATATTGTATGTTCCTGAATTCTTCCAGAAGTTGGTGGTTCGGTGCTTGGGGCTTGTAGTTATGTATAAGCTGAGTCCTGAGTTCGCTCCAGCTGCTGAGGTTGGTTACTCCGAGGGTGCGGATAACATCGCCACTGATGTTCCGTTCGATGTGTCCAAAGATTATTAACTTTTGTCTTTCATCTGTGGTCTGAAACAGAGCCAGGATGAAGTCGACGCGACTGATGAAAGTGTACAAAGTGTTAGGATCTCCGTTGAAAACCTCGATTGCGTGTATTTGTCTTTCGACTTGAATCATGTTCGAGTCAGACAATTCAATTTGTGCTGGTGCTGCTACGGCCATCGTGGTTTGTTGGTTTGAATTTTGATTAGTGTTTATGTATTTGAAGTTGGTTTAAGTATTTACTTGTTGTAGTTAAGTTTATTTAGTTTTCACTTATTTTCGCTGTTATTATTATTGTTGTTATTATTTTTCGCTTATTTTTAGTTAAGTTTATTTGGTTTTCACTTAGTTTGACTGTTATTATTGTAGTTTACTTAGTTGTAGTTATTATGTTGCTTTAATTTTATTTAAGTATAAAAGTTTTTTTTTGTTTTTAACTTCACTTACTTATAATTTTATAAGTTGGTTTTAAAACTTAGTTGCCTTTGGACTTAATGTTTTTGTTTCGTATTTCACTTCCACTTTTATTAGGATAACCGAATTGGAGTTGTTGAAGAGTTTTCACGAATTTATTTTGGGAAATGTTTCGAGCACTGGATTATAAAATTTAACTTATTTTCCACTCGAAGGTTCTTTTTTCGGATACTTGTTGTATCCTACCGACTGCGCCAGTAAAATTAGTTGTGTTTTCGAGTCGAATAAATGTCCCGTCAGTTGACTAAGGACAACGCTGAGAAGAATTTTGTTACGAAGGTTTTTATTGAACTTCTTTATTCGGATATCAGCTTAAGACTAAAAATCAAATGTACATTGGGTTGAGGAGAAGCCTCGGTATTTTAACAATATTTGTATTTTGGGAGAGTCATGCTCTTGGATTCTTAAGATTAGAAAAAGATTCAAAGAGAGCAGTCAAATCTGCTTAGGTCAGGATTTAGGATGTTTACAAGAATGGCTAAGTGCGGCTGCGAAAGAATTCTTTATTGAAATGGGATGCTGCGCAGCTGCGATACATTATGGAAATCACTTAAGTGCATTACTGTTTGTAGTTCTATGAAATAATTGAAGTGGCCGGTTTGGACCACCCAAATACGTCACTATATACCTACCTACGTCTCCGGAGAACGGTATTTCGAAAGTACTATTAAAATGGATCGGACCACTATATCATATAGCTGCCATACAAACGACCGATATGAAAACAAGTCTTTGAATGGAAAATTTTTTTTTGTTTTCCAACCTATTGCAACCGAATTCATCATTTATTCATTTGACATAGCCATACATGATTTGTGAAACTTTGGTCCGGAGCGGATCACTATATCATATAGCTGCCATAGAAACGACCGATATGAAAACAAGTCTTTGTATGGGAAACTTTTTTGTTTTCAAGGGTATACCATCTTCGGCAAGCCGAAGATAACTTTCCTCACTTGTTTTATTATGATATAAAAATAGGATGAAGAAGCCCATTAATAACACAATTTGGCAGATAGACCTGCCACCTACGCCAGCGTGAAGAATTTCAATCCAGCAGCAGCATCGCTGACACTGACCCATGCTAGCTTAGGGTAAATTTAAGTTTATGTAAAACAGCACAAAATAAATCCCCAATAAAACCACCCATTTTGGGTCGATAAAAAAAATACAAATCCAAAAAAGATTAACTTGCATGAGAAAGATATCCGAAGATATAATTATATTATATAGTAAGCATAAATTTGTATTTTGGTAAATTTAATTGCAGTTATGAAACATTTTGTTATTCGTCGTTCATATTGTTATTAGAATCTTCTTCGTTTTCTTCTTCATTTTCAGGTATATTTAATACTTGGGATTCTATAATAGATTTAACTTCTGGCTCATAATCTTCATCAAGGTCGCGCTCAAATGGATAAAACGGATGATCTTTAACCATTTCGTATTTGACAATTCTATTTTTTGGTTTTATGCCCCGTAAAGCACGGGTATCTGCTTCCTCTAGTTTGAAGTCAAAAATATTAAGATTTTGCTTTATATGCAAGGGGTTCGCAGCTTTTGGTATGGGTATTACTCCGTAATCCACCTAAAGAGCCATTATATTTAAATTTTTTTTATAAAAGTAAAGCATTTTTATTACCAAATATCGCAGAACTATTTGACTAGCCGATTTCTTATACTTTTTTACCAATCTCTTCATACCTTCCGAAAAAAAATATATTGGGCTATGATCTTCTCTATTAGGTTGACCTAGTGGCGAAAAAGCTGTCACAACAATCCCATTATATCGACAGTAATCAACCAAATCCTTTTGAAGGAATCCAGGCCAAATTTCAACTTGATTTACTACAGGTTTCGAAGAACTGCATTGTATAATACGTTGCATCTGTTCCATATTGAAGTTTGACAAACCAATACTGCGAACCAACCCAAGTTTAACTAGTTCTTCCATTGCACGCCATGTGTCTATATAGTCAATATCACTTCATAATTCAACAGATTTTTTTTGTTCAAATTTTTATATTATTTGTATACTTACGTTGTTTGTAATTTATCATCTGATATCGGTTTAAGAATTTCATCGCACATATGCTTATATGCCACCGGAAAGTGCATCAAATATAGGTCAATATAATTAAATCCAAGCAGATCGAGTTGCTTTTGGCATATACGCCGAACTTCACGCGGATCATGGTGGGTATTCCATAACTATTTTGAAATTCAAGTGTAAATGTTACTGAGAGCAAAGACATTACATACCTTTGTGGTTAAAAAAATATTTTCCCTGGATACGTGGCCCATTTTAATTTGAGTTCTAAGTGCTTCACCTACTTCCTTTTCGTTTTCATAGTAGTATGCAGTATCGAAATGTCGAAATCCGGTTTCCACGGCGCAATGAATCGCAGTAGAACACTGATATCCACGCAACTTATATGTACCAAAACCCAGCACCGGCATTTCGTACCCACTACTAAGCTTAATTTTTGGGGCCATTAAAATATTTTTTGCTCCACATAATGGACGTTGATCACCTCCAAGAATAACTGCAACACGCGAATTCTCATCTTCTTCATCATCGCAAGTGGTTAAGCATTGTGCAGAAATCATAATTGCAAAAATAAAATATATGTTTAGACTGAATTTTAACCGATTTTGTCGAAATTTTGATAGATATAGGTAATTCGGCTACTTTGAAGTTAATATTAAAAAGTGTCTTTGATGTAAAAACATTGTAAGGCAACATAGGTTTTTTTATTTCGGTCTGATATTTTTTATCTATAAAAGCATGGGTTTGTGAATAGATCCGAAAGCCAAAAGATCCGATGCCTTTGGATTCTTTCAATGATATCGGGTTAGGAGAGAATTAAAAGCAAGAATTTTTGATTTCCAAATATGTGGTATGTATTTGTTTATATATAAAATATACTTCGCGGGGAACAGTCGCTTCGTTTTTGGATCACGTTTTATTTTTGCGTAACTCTCGGTTGCGATATCATTTACTAAACTTTCGCCACCTGGGTATATAATTCTACCGTAAGTGTCAAACACAAGAAATAATAAACATACAGAACCATTTCGCGACCAATCAGTTAAGACCAATGCAAATAATATGAATGAGTTAGACAGATTCCTAAAAATGCCTATGAGAATTCTCATTCCAAGCAGAAGAAATTAGCTCATGGAGAAAAAGTGTAAAAGGAATCCTACAAATATATTTATTTTATTTATATTTCATTTAACAGACAAGTAGGTAACAGAAATAATTTAGGTGGCAATGGCGACGAGGCGCCCGATTTGTCTTGGCTCCTGTGTGTGCCTCACACTTCGCACACAGGGACGGCGCGACCCTGAATGGACGGACATTCTTTATCCTAACCTAGTTTAAACGTATTATTTGGCTGTGTACATTACCATTAATAAGGTTATAAAGGAAAATGACCCCCAGCATCTTTCTACGATTGGTTAGGGAAGGTAAATTAATTAGAAGGAGTCTGTTACAATAAGATGGGAGGTGAAGATTTGCATCCCAGTTGAGTCCCCTAAAAGAGCAAACATCAAGAAATTCTTTTCAACGGATTCAATGGGATCTTGATGAACACCATACTGAGGGCTCCAGACGCAAGACCCGTACTCCAGAATTGGACGTACTAAAGATACGTATATTGTTTTGGTAATATAAGGACCATTGAATTCCTCAGCACAATCTTTTAATGAAGCCAAGCACGCCCTCGGCTTTATTAACCATCGTAGAAATATGGTCGGAAAATTTAAGTTTAACATCTAATAGGACACCAAGATCGTTAACATGGGTTAATCTATCTGAGAAAATCCTATAGAGAAAGTATATGGCCTGGTTGGGGCACGAACGATAAAATGACATAAGCTTACATTTTGACCCATTAAGTTTTAAGAGATTGGTAGCACACCAATTTTGAAAAAAATCCGACTGAAGTTTATATTGGACAGAAGGGGATTTGTATTAAAGACAAAGCTTTAAAAAATGCTTTAAAAAAAACCAACTATTGTGACCTAAGAAATCACCTGACTAATATTGACTGGAGTTATCTTTCTAGTTTCAGCAATATCGAGGAAGCTACAGACTCTTTTATGAAGTAATTCATAACGCCTTAAATAAATCTGTCCCTGTAACGTTAACTCCATCAACGTCTAAACCTCCATGGTTTAATAAGCACCTCTCTCCCTAATAAATAGGACCAACCTCGATACATCTTTCTAATTACCTTCTAATCCGCAACCAGTTTCTTGACCTTAACAATCAATTATATAAAAATTATATTTCTAAATGCAAACTCAATTTTCGCAACGATCCAAGCTCTTTTACTCTTTTGTAAACTCTAAACGCAAATCCAATCTTTTCCCCCTTCCCACTCATATGTATAATAATACTTCCGACTCTTCGCATCTCGGCATCTATTTGCGTCATTTTTTCAGTCAACCTACTCATCTAATTCATTTGATCCCTCCTCTAACTATCCATATCATTTACCCTACATATAGTAAATAACATTTCCCTTTCTAAATTCCACTGTCATGATGTGTTTACGGCTCTTTCATCAATTAAAATCTCATTTTCACCAGGCCCAGACAACGTACCTAGCTACATCCTCAGAAGGTGCTCCGATCTTCTCACCCTACCTCTTACTATTCTATTTAACCTATCCTTGGAGCAAACTTCCCTACCTAAATTATGGAATGAATCATACCTTATAACAATTCATAAAATAAAGGCTCTAAGGCTTCCATTGAGAACTACCGCGGCATTGCTAAGCTTTCTGCGATTCCCAAACTTCTTGAGAAACTTATCACATCGCAGCTTGCATGCATTGCAGCAGCATAATCTCACCTGCATAGCATGGCTTTGTAAAGCTTCACTCGACAACAACTAATCTACTAGAATTTTCGTCGATGATCAACCGATTTTTTTTTTTTGGTTTTTTTTTTTATAAAATTGTATTTATTTACAGTGCAGTGTACTGTTACTGTTTGTAGCAACTTATACTGCAGAGTATCATAATTTCTATTGAGTATTTACATTTTTAAATACTTAAACCTACTTAATTAGGGAGCCTGGAGGCATGAATTAATTTTATGAATTAATTTATATATCTTCTCGGCAGATCTGTTGGGTGAATGCGCAGGAGCCTCCTTCTCGCCCTCAGTCCCAAGACACGTCTCCTCATCGAGAGTTTTCGAGCCAACTGGTTTGGGTGGATTCCCAATTTGTTAACGCACGCGGTTGCATGTGCGTTTATGACATCGCCAATCCTTGGTACCTTCAGCTCTTTTTCAATGTCTTTGTTGCGGATGTACCAAGCCGCTCCACATAGTTTACGCAAGATTTGCGACTGAGCCACACGAATTTTGTTGAGGTGCGACTTTGCGGCGATGCCATACACTTGGATGCCATATTTCCAAATAGGAGCCAAGACAACCTTATAAATTTTGGCCTTGTTGGAAACTGAAAGTTTGTTTCCAGGCCTAAGGAGCCAAGCCATGCTGTTCGCCTTTGTTTTGAGCCTCCGAGTTACATCCGTTACATGGCGTTGAAATGTAAGTCGCTTATCCACAGTGACACCTTGTATTTGTTTGTTTGTCGTTCGATTATGTGAGGAGCTCTCCATGCAGAAACACACCAGGTGATGTGTCTTTTCTCAGGGTGTACGTCACGGAAACACACTTTTCCGGATTGACTGCAATGTTCCAGCGAACTGGGCCCTAGTTCTCAACCGAGGTTTTCAACATCGCTTGCAAACTGATGTAATTTATACTGACTTCAGCAAAGCATTTGATTCAGTTAATCATCAGCTCTTGCTACGGAAACTCTCGCTTATTGGTTTTCCGTATAGATGACATCTGTTTGAAGGCCTTTACGGAAGCCATCTATAATAAAGGAAGTCAGCTCCAAGAGGTTTGTGGTGGTGGAGCGACGCTTTATGAAACCATGCTGGCATGGAGGAATAATTGAACTGCAGAGATGTTGAAGATGTGGTGTTACTAATTTTTCAAAAAGCTTTGGAATTGCTGACAATTTAGAGATTCCTCTATAGTTTGTAGCATCCGATTTTTTCTTTTTTTGTGTAGGGGAATTTTTTTAGGATTCCTACCATATTTGATCAATGGTTCCAGAGACAAAGAGAAAAGTTCTGCACAATGGCTTTGCGCAGTTTTTCAGTACACAGCCAGGAACACCATCAGGACCTGGCGAATAGACTTGTTTTACCTTCAGAAGATCCGATAACACAGTGCTTTCGGAGAAAGTTGGTTTGAAAATAAGATTGGCTGATTGAATGTTGTATGAATAAGGCTGATCCATAATTGTAGGAAATGAGTACGTTGTTTGAAAGAAAGTTGCGAATAGATCGGAAATACCCTGATCAGTAGTCTCAGATACATTTTCAAACGAAATTAGGGGGGGAGAAGATACCTGCTTACGATTAGTGTTAAAAAAATTATAAAACTGCTTCGGATTCTGTGTAAACTGGATCCGACAGCGGTATATATAATTCTTATAACACTCAGCTTTATGCACGGTAAAATTTGACCGATCTACTAAGTATCTTGAGAAAGTTATATTACAGCCAGTTTTCTTATGTCTCTTAAGAAAACTGTTTTTACTGTGTTTTAAGTTATTAAGGTTCCTTGTAAGGGGCCAAGGAGAGTCAGTCGAGGCGGATGGATATTTCCATGGCACGCAAGAGTCGAAGAAAGCGCTAAGCGTTTTCTAGAATGTTTCTAAAGCGATATTAATATCGGTGCATTCCCAGAGATCGGACCAATCGAATGTAGAAATTAAATTGCTTAGTCTCTGAAAATTAGCCTTGCGAAAGCAGCTAGTTTTATGAACTCCATGGCGAAACTGAAGGTTAGCAGCAGTAAGGGTTTCAATCGACATCTCAAGCGTTGGGTGGTAAGGATCTTCTGGGAACGAAAGTGGCTCTGGAAACGGTTATTTCATCTGGATCAGAAACGAACTGGATCTAGAAGCCGACCTAAAGAATTCCTTACGTGGTTTATTTGACCAAGGGATATATCGAACATACCCTCAGTAAAATCATGATGTGTTGAGAGTGATAAAGATGGTGAATTTCCCGATGTTTGACCAGATAAGTTCAGGTAAATTGAAGGCTCCTAGAATCACTCGAAGGTCACTGTCGGACATGCGATTAGAAACCAGCTGAATGGCAGATAAGTGGTGCCAGTATGTAGGTGGTTCCGAAGAAGGTGGTAAGTATGATCATGTGATGTACAGTGATTGAAGCGACATAGTGATTTTTACACATATGAATTCAAGATCACCAAGATTCGGTAACTTAACCTCTTCGGAAGCGAAGTCGGAGTCCACAAAGATTACGACTTCTCCTCAACTTCGTAGTGGTCGGTCTCGTCTGTAAGTGGTGTACCTGTCTGGGACAATTTCGGAGCTAAAAATCGCCGGCTTTAACAGGGTCTTAGTGAAGACTACAATCTGAGATGCAAAAGATGAACTATCAGAATACAGTTTAGGGAGCTTACTCCGAAGCTCCCTAGTATTTTTATCGGTAAGAGTGATAGATGTTGTTAGTTTTTTGAGGATGAAGGTTTAGGTACGGAAGAAGAAGACGGTACAGGGTTTTTAGGCTTTGGGAGTTTAACTCCCACAGGCTTATTAATTTTTATACCCTTGAAAAAGGGTATTATAATTTTGTCCAGAAATGTGTAACGCATTAAAGGAAGCATCTCCGACGCTACAAAGTATATATATTCTTGATCAGCATCAACACCCGAGTCGATTTTTTTGCACGCAGATCAAGTTTAAGAATCGGTCGAATCGGACGGACCACTATATCATATAGCTGCCATACAAACGGCCGATATGAAAACAAGTCTTTGTATGGAAAACTTTTTTGTTTTCAAGGGTATACCATCTTCGGCAAGCCGAAGATAACTTTTCTCACTTGTTTTTTAACTGTTCTCGGCTGATGTTCTTGTACGAATATGTTCTCCGACCAAAAGCTGGGCGAACAGATCGTATCGAACATCGGCAAAGTATATTAAAAGATGAAGTAAGTAAGTAGTAAGTATATTATATATATATATTATATATATAGTGACATATCCACAGTACCCTTAGTATATGCCTACACAAACCACACGCCTACTATATAAGCACACACATAAAATGTAACCCCCACACTACACTATTAAACCAATACATCCTATGTCACCCTTTGCTATAAAAATCAGACTGTTATTCGAATCCTCAAGATAAGTCCAGATGCAAAATTCCCAAAAAGAATTAAACTGTCATTTGAATCCTCCAAATGGAAAAACCCCAAAACTTCAAAACAGGATGTAAACATTTCACCCACTGGTAGACTAAACAAATTTTTATTGCCTAAAAATTCACCCCAATTGTCACATTCCCACGATCAAAGCTTGGACTCGTTAAACTCGAAAACAAAAGTGTTAGATTACAAGATCGGAAGACCAAAATCAAAGATCACTTGTATCCAAGAGCAAACGCACTTGAATCCAAGAGTAAATTAATTTCAAGAACTCCAAAGCTTTCTCCGAAATTCTGTTAGGACCCTAAGTCCAAAGTCCACATCGAAAAAGCTCGAGACCCAGGCTTGATCGTAAACCAATCCAGATCAATAAGTTAAGTTCAGTTTGAGACCTAAAACTATTCGGGTCGGTGTTCTTCAAATAAAAATAATTTGTAAACTCAATTCGGTAAAAATAAATTTATATTTTTTTTACTTACGAATAAACCAAATTATATAATTGGCGCAGTCGTTAGGATCACACATTTAAAGAGTCCTTTTCAATACGGTATTGGTTAAATAAAGGATAAGCTATACGACTAGCTATCCTAAACCAACGAATTAAAAGACAGATTCAAAAATAGTGATCCGCAAAAGAATCTACGTGCAAGTAGTATTCTAAATCATAAAATCCCGTGCGGTCGGAAACAAAAATTAAATAAAATTTTTGAATTCCGTAAACTTAATAAAATCCCGTGCGGTCGGAAACAAAAAATTAAATTTTTTTAATTCCGTAAACTAAAACAAAATCCAAAACCAAACACAATGGCAAATCCACCACAACTCCACCACAACCAGGAAAATTATCCGGATTCATCAGTCAAGTCGAGCAACTACTCAGCTTGTACCCCACCCAGGACACCCGACAGGCTCATGTAATCTATGGAGCAGTAAGGCGCGTACTCGTGGACTCAGCGCTAGAAGCAGTTATCCAGGCCAACCACCTGGATGGACATGAGAGCAGCTTCATCCATATCATTCAAGGATCACAGGCCCTATGTAACACTGGTGAAACAACTGGAGGAAACAACATATCCGGGTAGCATAAGTAAGTTTATTAATATTCTTGAGGTGCAATACAGAAATATTTACGATAAACTCGAGTTAGAAATTGACCCTGTTAGTAAATCAAACTATACAGAAATGTTAAAGAGAACAATTAAATCAACAATCGATAGAAAACTACCAGACAGAATGTACATGTCATTAGCTCGCAAGGATATCGACACTATTCCAAAATTAAAACAAGCCACAATGGAGCTCGGGCTCTATGATGCCAACCCTGAAGACCAATATTTCAGTAGATCAGAATGGCATAAGAAAAAGAATAGGGATCATGGTAATCAAAGAAATAATCAAAGATATTACAACAGACACCATAACTATAGTACAAATTATCCTTCACCAAACCAAAATTCTAATACTCCAATTTAAAATCCAAATCCCAATAATAATCAAGTCCAAAACTCGCCTCGCCCCATTCCTCCTAATCAGAGGGGAAATTATTACGATTTCAGAAATAATTTAAATCAAGGTAGGCAGAATAATCCTCTAAATTATCAGCCATCAACCTCAAATAATGTGAATAATAATAATAGACCCGTAAAGCGACAGCGAGAAAGTCAGAGTGATCAGAGCAGGATGGACGTAAATTTTCATCAGACTGCCTCGGACACTCAGGACACTGGGGACGAAGAGTTAGTCCCTATGTCCGAATAAGCTATCATAATAAAATTTACAAAGGAATGATCGATACAGGTTCTTCCATCAACATCATAAAGGAAAATTATGCTAAGCTAGAAGAAAACCAAGAAGATTTGACAGTATACACTATAAATGGTCCGATAAAATTAACAAAAAGTATTATGATGAAGCCAAATCCAATATGTCTGTCCGAACAAAAATTCTATGTCCATAATTTTTCCGATAATTATGATTTCCTGTTAGGTCGAAAGTATCTAGAAGATACAAAAGCTAAAATTAATTATGAAAACGATACAGTAACCTTATGTTCAAGAACTTACAAGTTCATTTACGAAGAAAAGAAGGGCGAGACCGCATCTAAGAAATGCCTTGACCCAGAAGTAAAGGTTGATTCAGCTAAAGTAGAGCGAATTAACACCAAAAAGCAAAAGGTTAAGACCGCACCTAAGTGCCTTAAACCACAGCTTAAACAAAAACAACAAAAGGAGGAGACCGCATCAACTAAATGCCTCACTCCAAAAGTTGTTATTAATACAGTGGACAATGATGAAACACATCTTGATACTTCGTCTATTAAAGACGATATAATTAACTACGCGATAAACAATGAATTACGCGAGTGTAACGAATACAGACTTGAGCATCTAAATGCTGAAGAGGTTGAATGTTTAAAAAAGGTCCTATATGATTATAGAGACATTCAGTACAAAGAAGGCGAAAATTTGACTTTCACTAGTACTATTAAACATGTCATCCAGACTCAACATGAAGATCCAGTCTATCGTAAACCATATAAATACCCCCAAAGTGTTGACGAAGAACAACAACAAATTCAACTCAACAAACAAATTAAAGAAATGATAGAACAAGGGATCATTCGCAAGTCAAAATCCCCTTATTGTTCTCCCATTTGGGTGGTCCCCAAGAAGGCAGATGCCTCTGGGAAGAAAAAATTCATGTTAGTTGTAGATTACAGAAGTCTCAATGAAGTAACCGTCAATGATAAATTCCCCATTCCCCGAATGGATGAAATATTGGATAAACTTGGTAGATGTCAATATTTTACTACAACTGACTTAGGCAAGGGATTTCATCAGATTCAAATGGAAGAAAGCTCCATTACGAAAACTGCATTCTCTACCAAACATGGGCATTATGAATATACACGTATGCCCTTTGGTCTTAAAAATACTCCTGCAACATTTCAGAGATGCATGAAGAATCTTTTAGAAGATTTAATTTATAAAGATTGCTTAGTATACTTAGACGACATTATAATTTACTCCACTTCATTGGAGGAACACATTTTGTCTATAAGGAAAGTCTTTGGAAAACTCAGGGACGCTAATTTAAAGTTGCAGTTAGACAAATGCGAGTTCATGAAAAAGGAAACAGAATTCTTGGGACACATTGTAACGACAAACGGCATTAAACCTAATCCAAATAAAACAAGCGCATTTACAAATTTTCCATTACCAAAGACACCTAAGCAAATCAAATCATTTTTGGGCCCATGTAGATTCTATCGCAAATTCATACCTAATTTTGCGAAAATAGCTAAACCCATGACCCTCAAATTAAAGAAAGGTGCAGTAATAGATACTAAATGTAAAAATTACATCGAATCATTTGAAAGATTAAAAGTTTTGATAACATCAGATCCGATTTTAATCTACCCTGATTTCTCAAAACCCTTTTCTCTGACAACTGATGCGAGTAATATAGCCATTGGTGCTGTGTTATCACAAAATCATAAGCCCGTTTGTTATGCCAGCAGAACGCTGAATGAACATGAAATAAATTATGCTACTATCGAAAAAGAATTATTAGCTATAGTTTGGGCAACGAAATATTTCAGGTCATACCTATTCGGAAGGCCATTTGAAATCTTAAGTGATCACAAACCTCTGGTATGGCTTAATAATATTAAAGAGCCAAATATGAAATTGCAGAGATGGAAAATAAAACTAAACGAATTTGATTACAAAATTAAATATCTTCCTGGCAAAGAGAATTATGCAGCGGATGCTCTTTCCCGCACAAAAATCGAAGAAGCCATGCTAGGTGAAGTTGCTGATAGTGCAAATGCAACTATACATAGTGCAACCGAAGATAATCTAAATAACATATCAATAACAGAACGACCTATTAACTTCTTCTCTCGACAAATTGAGATAGAAAGAGGTGATAGCTATTCAACAAGTGTCAAAAATTTCTTCCAGAAATTAAAAATCAAAATAACTTATAAAGAAATGACACTTGAACTAGCCAAAAATATCATTAAAGAGTATGTGTGCACAAAGAAAAGTGCTATATTCTTTTCTAATGATAATGACTTCCTAATTTTCCAAAGGGCTTTTACCGAAATCATAAGTCCTAACAATTTCACAAAACTATTGAGATGTACAAAGAAATTAATTGACATACTCACTTATGCCGAATTTAAAGATTTAATATTGAAAAGGCATAAGGAAGTTCTACATCCAGGGATAGAAAAAACTATTAATTGGTTTAAAGAAAAATACTATTACCCGGATAGTCAGAAATTAATTCAAAATATTATCAATGAATGTGAAATTTGCAACATAGCAAAAACCGAACATAGAGATACAAAATTAAGCTACGAAACCACACCTGAAATAATGAATGCTAGGGAAAAATATGTAATAGATTTCTATCTCACTGGAAACCAAATCTTCTTATCTTGCATTGATATCTACTCAAAATTTGCATCATTAATTGAAGTAAAAAGTAGAGATTGGCTAGAAGCAAAAAGAGCCATTATGAAGATATTCAATGACATGGGAAAACCACAAGAGATAAAGGCAGATAAGGATTCAGCATTCATGTGTGTAGCTTTACACAACTGGTTAAAATCAGAAGGTGTAAATATCCCTGTAACAACAAGTAAAAATGGTGTATCCGACATTGAAAGATTTCATAAAACTGTAAACGAAAAGCTGAGAATCATCGGTAGTGAACAAAATATCGAAGATAGATGCACAAGATTTGAAACAATCTTATACATCTATAATCATAAAACAGTACATAGCACTACTAAACGATCTCCAGCAGATATTTTTCTATATGCAGGAAGCCCAGACTTTAATGTTCAACAAAATAAAATCGACAAAATCGAACAGCTCAACAAAAAGAGACATGATTTTGAGGTTGATACCAAATTTAGGCAAGACCCACTTGTAAAAAGTAAAGTTACCAATCCATTTAAGAAAACAGGAAGGATTGAACAAGTGGATAGTAAACATTTTGAAGAAACAAATCGAGGCAGGAAGATCGTACATTATAAATCTAAGTTTAAAAAACAAAAGAAGATTAATAAGAGTAAATACGATAATTCCAGGGCAGTCGAAGAAGAATAAAGGACTAAACATTCCCATTATGCTTATTTGTTTGATCTCCTTTATCAACATGGTCCAAAGCAGCAATATCGAAGTAAACCCTCTTAGTGCTAAAAATGGATACCTAATATTCCAAACAGGAACAGTGGAAATCCCCATTAACTACGACTACCATTCTTTAAGTATAAACATCACAAAGACAATGTCAACGTTCGAAAACCTAGTAGAAGAAGCGAGGAATTTCTCTAGAGTACCACAGGTGCAATATTTAGTTGAAAAATTAAAGCGAGAAATTAACGGGTTACGAATTATTAAGAGACATAAAAGAGGTCTTTTAAATATGGTAGGAACAGCGTACAAGTACTTAATCGGCACTCTAGACCAAAACGATAAAGATGAGCTACAAGAAAGAATTAGTAACTTGTCAAAAAACACAGTACAGAAACACGATTTAGACACAGTAATAGACGTGATCAATAGTGGAATCGACGTTATTAACAAGCTCAGAGCAAAGAACGACAAAGATCAACAAATAGCCATATTGATTTTCAACTTGCAACAGTTCACAGAATACATAGAAGATATTGAACTAGGTATGCAACTAACCAGGCTGGGAATCTTCAACCCAAAGTTATTAAAACATGATTATCTAAAACAAATGAATTCAGAAAAAGATTTTGAAGATAAAAACATCAACATGGTTAAAAACAGATACAAAAGAAATTTTAATCATTTCCCATATTCCTAGTAAGATTGAAAAAATTCCGATTTTACAAGTAGTACCTTATCCAGACGAGCAGGGTTACATTCTAACTGAGCATACGTCCGATAAATTCTACGTTTATAATAATCAAGTATATCACAAAGATACAGAAACAATTGTATTTGACAAATGTATAGTTGGAATTATAAAACAGGAGCCAACCGAGTGTAAATATACAAAAACTCATAAAAACTTTCAAGTAAATCACATAGAGCCAAATATTTTAATTACCTGGAATTTGCCAGAAACAATAATAAATCAGGATTGCACCAATAACAAAATTATAGTATCAGGCAACAATATCATAAAGATAAAAAATTGTACAGCTCAAATTAACGAATTTATAATTTCAAACAATTTAGCAGATTTTACACAAACCGTTTATATCACTAATAATGTAACAAAATTAGAGCCTATGGAATATTTGCACACTAAAGAGATAGTAAACTCCCATGTAAAATACTACAATGTATTTCAAATTATAAGTATCACAACATTTGTCATTACAATCATAAGCTTAACTCTGTATTTAGCGTATAAATTTAAGAATATACCTAAGAAACTCATTGTAAAATACTCTAATACCCGAAATGAAGAACATACGAATCCTAACATCATTGTACAAGATCAAATACCAGAAAATAATATTATGATGTATCCAAATTTAACTGCCTGAGGACAGGCCAAATTCAATGGTTGGGGGAGTGACATATCCACAGTACCCTTAGTATATGCCTACACAAACCACACGCCTACTATATAAGCACACACATAAAATGTAACCCCCACACTACACTATTAAACCAATACATCCTATGTCACCCTTTGCTATAAAAATCAGACTGTTATTCGAATCCTCAAGATAAGTCCAGATGCAAAATTCCCAAAAAGAATTAAACTGTCATTTGAATCCTCCAAATGGAAAAACCCCAAAACTTCAAAACAGGATGTAAACATTTCACCCACTGGTAGACTAAACAAATTTTTATTGCCTAAAAATGCACCCCAATTGTCACATTCCCACGATCAAAGCTTGGACTCGTTAAACTCGAAAACAAAAAAGTTAGATTACAAGATCGGAAGACCAAAATCAAAGATCACTTGTATCCAAGAGCAAACGCACTTGAATCCAAGAGTAAATTAATTTCAAGAACTCCAAAGCTTTCTCCGAAATTCCCTTAGGACCCTAAGTCCAAAGTCCACATCCAAAAAGCTCGAGACCGAGGCTTGATCGTAAACCAATCCAGATCATTAAGTTAAGTTCAGTTTGAGACCTAAAACTATTCGGGTCGGTGTTCTTCAAATAAAAATAATTTGTAAACTCAATTCGGTAAAAAAAAATTTATATTTTTTTTACTTACGAATAAACCAAATTATATAATTATATATATATAGTAAAATTGTTTGTGTTTTCGAGTCGAATAAATGATCCGTATTTGAACTAAGATCAACGACGAAATAAATAAAAAACTCCGATTGAACCGTTTTGTGTTTTTATTGATTGAATGTCGGCTTAAGACTAAAAGTCAAATGTACATTGGGTTGAGGAGAAGCCTCGGTATTTTAACAATATTTGTATTTCGGGAGAGCCTTGCTCTTGGATTCTTAAGATTAGAAAAAGATTCAAAGAGAGCAGTCAAATCTGCTTAGGTCAGGATTTAGAATGTGTACAAAGAATGGCTAAGTGCGGCTGCGAAAGAATTCTTTATTGAAATGGGATGCTGCGCAGCTGCGATACATTATGGAAATCACTTAAGTGCATTACTGTTTGTAGTTCTATGAAATAATTGAAGTGGCCGGTTTGGACCACCCAAATACGTCACTCCCCTTCCCTTAAAGAGAAGCCTATACTTGGGCTGGGATTGATGGATATAATATGGGAAATGGAGTTTCTTCTATTTCTATTTGTTGTGGTGTGTTTTGATTTTGATTTTTTTCTTATTTTAAGTTTTGCATACAGCATGAATGGGTTAAATGTTACATATTTTGTATAGACTTTACTAGGAAAAATATTAAAACAATTATAATTACATAAAGTGTCGCATTATTTTCGGAAATTAACTTTAGAACATCTTTGTGTTTTATCAACTTTATCTTAGTTACATTAAATCGTAAATATAGTGGTGTTAGGTCAATTTCTAGACTTAATAAATTTTCGCTTAAAATAACATTTCTAATTCTAATTCTACATTGTTTTATTCTTATAATTTTGTTTCCATTTTTGACAATTTTGTAAAATAGTAGTTTCAGTTAGCTTCCATGTAAGTATTACATTTGGTTCGACATATTGGATAATTTTCTTTTTGTTGTCTTGATTATAAATTTTATTATTGTTTTCAAAATATGATTGTTTCTCTGAATAGTCCAATTTAAATCCATTATGGTCGGGATAGGGAAGTACTTTAATTGTGTTAACAAGAGTATGGTTAATAGAAATGTGTTAGATAAGCAATAATGTTATCAGGTACCAGGTGCCTGTGAAATTGAGAGTTGATTATTATACCCTTGAAAAAGGGTATTATAATTTTGTCCAGAAATGTGTAACGCATTAAAGGAAGCATCTCCGACCCCACAAAGTATATATATTCTTGATCAGCATCAACAGCCGAGTCGATATAGCCATGTCCGTCTGTCCGTCTGTCCGTCTGTCCGTCTGTTTCTATGCAAAAAATAGACAGTAGTTTTAAAGCTAGCGTTTTGAAATTTTTACCAGATCATTATTTTTGTTGCACGCAGATCAAGTTTAAGAATCGGTCGGATCGGACCACTATATCATATAGCTGCCATACAAACGACCGATATGAAAACAAGTCTTTGTATGAAAAATTCTTTTGTTTTCCAACCTATTGCAACTGAATTCAACATTTATTCATTTAACATAGGTATACATGATTTGTGAGAGTTTGGTCCGGATCGGACCACTATATCATATAGCTGCCATACAAACGACCGATATGAAAACAAGTCTTTGTATGGGAAACTCTTTTGTTTTCCAAGCTATTGCAACCGAATTTAACATTTATTTATTTGACATAGCCATACACGATTTGTGAAAGTTTGGTTCGGATCGGACTACTATATCATATAGCTGCCATACAAATGACCGATATGATAACAAGGCTTTGTATTTCTTTTTTTTTTTTTTTTTTTTAACATTCTTAATTTGTATTTAAAATCTGTCCAAGTGAACAATCATTAAATGTTTTGGGGGGGACCTTGACTTAAGGGAGGTACATGGAATGTATATCTTATGAGGTTGACTTAGGTGTCTATTGGTTGGGTAGATCAAGCGGGTGTTTCCTTTTCAGGCGTCTTGGGGATTGCCTATTATCTAGGAGGTTGATGACCAGGTGGTTGGGGTGGTTATCCAGTCTTTTTATGTATCTTCCGCTGAGACGGGTGATCTCCTCTGTTACACATCTAATTCCAAGCTCTTTATGTATTATTGAGTTTTCGTGGTACGGATGGGCGTTCGAAACTATTCTGAGGCATTTATTTTGAAATCGCTGTATTTTGATGCGGTTCGAACAGCTTGCCGTGCCCCACAACTGTATCCCATATGTCCAGATTGGCTTAAGCACTACCTTATAAATAAGAAGCTTGAATTTTAGTTTGAGTTTGGACCTCCTTCCCAGGAGCCAATGCAGTTGCTTAAGCCGTAGGTTGGCCTGGTTGCGCTTATTGATTAGGTGCGGACGCCATGTGAGCCTGCGGTCCAGTGTCAGCCCTAGATATTTGGGAGTGTTATTATTTGGGATGGTTTCCCCGTTGAGTGTGACTGGGGGGCATTCTCCCCTGCGTAGTGCGAAGGTTGTTTGTGTAGATTTCTCGGCGTTCACCACGATGTTCCATCGTTTCATCCATGGACCGAGGGCATTCAGTTGCCTCTGGATGATGGCTGAAGCTTCCAGAGGATCTGTGGCGGAGGCTACGAAGGCGGTGTCATCGGCATAAGTGGCTACTGTGAGGTTCCTGGAGGGGGTGATGGGGAGGTCCGCTGTGTAGAGTGTGTATAAGATGGGTCCAAGAACACTGCCTTGTGGTACTCCTGCTCTTATGGGCCTAGGGGTGCTGATTGATGATCCGCATCGCACTCTAAATTCTCTTCCCTCTGTGTATGATTTGAGGAAGGCGAAATGGGAACTTGGGAGGTGGGTTTTAATTTTGAAAAGTAGTCCAGGGTGCCAGACTCTGTCAAACGCCTGTTTGACATCAAGCATAACGGCGCAGCAGTACTTCTTCTTTTCGAAGGCCTCAAGTATAGACTCAACAATCCGGTGGCATTGCTCAGGTGTTCCGTGAAGGCGTCTGAAGCCAAACTGGTGGTCAGGGATCAGACCGGCCTCCTCCAATACCGGCATTACTCTACGTAAGAATACTCTTTCGAGTATTTTTGAAAGGATTGCCAGCAAGCTAATCGGTCGATATGATGCTAGGTTGTCTTCAGGTTTCCCAGGTTTTAGGAGGACAATTACTTCCGCTCGCTTCCACTCTTTAGGGAAGTACCCTAGACGAAGGCAGCTGTTGAATATGTTGGCCAGCCTTTGGGAGCAGATTAGGGGCAACATTTTCAGTGCTGTTGCATCGATACGGTCTGGACCCGGTGACTTGCCATTTTTTAGGGAGGCGATCTCCTGCGCAATCTCCTCTGGTTCGACGGGCTGTATTGGCGGGCCAGGAGCACTTGGGCTGTCTATGAACCTTATGGTTGCAGCTCTCTCTTCGCCAGTGCATCTGTCAAACGGTGAGAATGCACTATGTAGATGATCAGCAAAGGCTTCTGCTCTTTCGACCTCAGTCCGACACCAGGAACCGTCCACTTTTCGCACGGGTGATATCTTCATCACAGGTCTTTTTATGTGCCTCGTGACATTCCACAGGTTGTGTTGCGGGTCTCCAGGTTCCAGCTCCATAAGGAATCTATCAAACGAGTCCTGCCGTAGAATGGATAGCTTGTCCTTCAAATCTTTGGTGGCACGATTAAGTGCTGTCTTGTCCCTGGGGTTGCGCGAGGAAAACCAGACTCTTCTGAGGCGCCTTTTTTCGGCCACGAGGGCCGCGATTTCCGGAGACCACAAAGCACGTCTCTTTTAGGTATTCTCGGGGTAGTCGGTGGAGGTGGATTCGCAAACTCAGCGGCATTGTGCATCTCTTTAGTTAGTTTTTCTATGGCCGCATCTATGTTGCTTGGTGTGGAAAGAGGGGTATCTGGGTACTGGGAAGAAAGCATCCAAAACGTAAACTTGGGGGCATTTGTGTGTTTTCCGGTGAGTCTTCTAAGCGGGGTTTTTCTGAGGACGGGGATGTTTAGGAGCAAGTTTACTGCGCTGTGGTCAGATAGAAGTTTATCATAGCTTGAGCATGTTATCTTAGAGTGTCCTATGCCCTTGGAGACGGCGAAGTCCAGCAGATCCGGCTGTTTTGAAGGGTCGGTAGGCCAGTGTGTGGGTTCTCCAGTGGAATGGCAATTCAGACTCTTCCGCTGCAGGTACTTATAGAGCTTTATGCCTTTGGGGTTGTTTGTGCGGGACCCCCACCAGGAGTGTTTGGCGTTAAAGTCTCCGGCTGCTATAAACCGAGGACCGAGGGACTCGAAGAAGTCCTGAAGGTGGGTCTCGGTTATCGAGTGTCTGGGTGGGAAGTAAACCGCACCAATGGTGATATCTCCCTGTGGGCTAGAAATCCTGGTCACGGCGCACTGAGCCCATTCCTCCTGAAACGCAGGAAGTTCCGTGTACTGAATGCCACTCCTGATGAGCATAGCTGCTCCTCCGCGTGCTCTGCCAGATGGATGGTTGGCATGTAACAGTTCGTACCCGCTAATTTTAAAGTAGGATCTGGGACAAAAGTGGGATTCCGAAACTAGAAGAACATCGATATTGTCTGTTTTGATGAGATGCTCTACTTCGGCTTTGCTCCTCTGCAGGCCGTTTGCGTTCCAAAAAACTATGTTAAGGCTTATTTGCATTAATTTTTGTTGAGGATGGGAGCTATAAGCTGCATCATCTGTGAGAACATCTGCGAAAACATCTGCGATATCAACTTTTCCATCATTCTCTCAATTGATCCTTCCATGCGGGCAAGCATCGTATCAAACTGGTTGGGTTGTGGGGCTTCGGGAGTGGTATGAGGGGTTTGTTGGGGATTTGTTGGCTGTGTCACTTGGTTTCCTAAGAGTACGTCCCTATAACTTGTACCATTAATGATAGTTGGTATCTGGATGAGAGGTGGTTTGTTGCTACTCTCATCTGGTCTGGCTTTAGGAGATTGCTGCGCTTTTGCCTTTTTGTAGGCAGGGCATCCTCTGAATGACGCAGGGTGATCA
Source organism: Drosophila merina (assembly GCA_035047645.1). Lineage (NCBI taxonomy): Eukaryota > Metazoa > Arthropoda > Insecta > Diptera > Drosophilidae > Drosophila > Drosophila merina. The sequence goes on along the minus strand of JAWNPH010000076.1, from coordinate 1,462,999 downwards.
GCTTGGCAATGTAAACAGCATGCTTTCTCGTCTTTTTTTTTGGTGCATGACCTAGAGTCATGAGAATCACCACATTTCACGCAGCGATGTTCCAGGAAGCAGTAGCGCTGGGTGTGTCCAAACCCTTGGCATCTAAAACATTGTGGAACGTCGTTGAATTTCAGTGGGGGCTCTATGGTGACGACTGATCTGCAAATCCTCTTTATTTTAAAAACCTCTGTGTTGTTGCTTGCTGGTTCTAGATTGACAAAGAAGATCCCCAGTGGTTGTTTGGATTTCCTGCCAATGGGATTGTGCAGATCCCTCACAGTATGGCCGTATTTGTGGAGTTCTTCTTTAATTTCAGTCTGGTCCGTTGAGTGTTGAAGTCCCTTGATGACCGCCCTGTAAGCTCTCTCATCCTTTGGTTGGAAGGTGCGGTGTCTTTTGTTATGTGCCACGAGGTGCTGACGTAGGGCTGTGTAGGACTCCTTGTCTGGCATCATTACGCGTACGTTATTATTTCTCTCCGTTTTATAGGAGAAATCCTTTTCGGATCCGACTAAATCCGATATCATCTTGACAACCGCTTTAATGTCGGTCACGTCTGGGATGTAAATCGGGGGTGGCTTGAGGGTCTTCGGGATCGGGATTGGTTTCTCTTCTGATTTAGATGCGACTGCCTCTGAGGCAGTTTTGGATTCGTCATGATCATCGTCGTCTTCTTTGCTTGAGAGGAGGGCAAAGGGGTTATTTGCCAGCTTGCTGCGCAGAACTGCGCTGGTGCTAGGTGTGACGTTTGGCTTCTCTCCTTGCCTATTACGCGCGGACTTGCGCTTGATCTCGCTGGGCTCCGAGAAGGAAGAGCTCCAGCTTGAATCTCTGCTCGAGCTGCACTTACTTGCTTTGAGGGCCTTCTTACTGGGCATTGTTTTACCGAGCTTAATGGCACGCGGCGGGGCCTGCCAGTCCATACTCTAGATTGGCGTTCTACAACGTTTATGCAGAAAATAAGTCACAGCAGCAACGGAAGCGTAAGGGCAACGGACAAAGTGGGACTCCGCTCTTGGCAGCCCGACTTGGCCCGTAATATGTGCAATCCACCAAGTCCCACGTGCGGGAATAACAAAACACAAAATTCCGAAAAATAATTCAATTTAAAATCGAAAACAAAGTTCCTTTTTGATGAACGATTTTTCAATGATTCGGCAAGCCGAAGATAACTTTTCTCACTTGTTTTTCTTTTGTTTTTTGAATTGTGTTTTGTAGTAGTGCGTAACTCTATTTCTATTAGTGATTTTGTAATGGTCAGGGTCTGTCTGTTCTACATTTTTGGTTGATTTAAATGGATTTTCTAATTTGCCTTTCTGTAGTGGACCTATTCTGTAATTAGTGTCAATATTAAATTCCTGTCGGTCTTCATTTATTTTATCTATTTTCTTCTCTTTAATTTTTTGAGTGTCTAATATTGGATGCCCAGCGTATAAGAAGATTTGAGCAGGTGTCTGTCCTGGAGTGTCATGTTTAATTTAAAAGGATTGTTTCTATCTTGCTTAATTTTACTTCTTCATCATCAGATGAATTGATTATACGAATTTTCTCATTTCTTGTTTTGTGCAATCTTTCGACGTCTGCCACCCCGTTTTTTGCTGTATTGAGCTGTAATTCGATTTCTTCTTCTTCAAGCCATCGCTTTAAAGCTAAACTGGAGAAAGCTCCGTCTCTGTCTGCCTTAAGTAATTTGGGTTTACCTAATTGATTGAAAATACGCATTAATGCGTTTCTGCATTCTATCCAGTCCTTAGTTTTAATTTGCTCAAGTGTAGCGAATTTAGAATAAATATCAATGCAACTGATGTAATGTTTTCCCTCAGATGAATAAGTATCTACCACAAATTTTTCTCGGCAATGATCCGGTTTAGGCGTGATTTTTAAAGGCATTTTGGTGTTTCTATGTTCTGTTTTGGCTAAGTTGCATATGTTGCATTCGTTTATTATATTCTGAATTAGTAGTTGGCTATTTGGAAAGAAGTGATTTTCTTTAAATAATTTTGTCATTTTCTGTATACCAGGGTGTAAAAGTTTTTCATGTGATTGAAGTATGATTTCTTTGAATTCGGCGTATGAACCAACGTTCTTTAATAGGAAAAGACTGCGAATTACTTTTGTGTAGGTGGTATTAATAATTTCTATGTGTGCCCTTTGAATAATTTCAAAATCTACATCGTTCTCAATATAAATGGTAATGTTTCTATGGATGAAGTGATCGAGTAAAATTTGTTTAGCCTTTTCGAGTGTCATTACATCATATTGAATTGTGGTAATGGAGTTACCAATGCTATTTTATTTTTATCGGATTTAATAAAGATTATTTGTTTTTTGAAATAATTTATTGGTTTTTCTGTTAAATGAATAAGGTTGCTATTGTCTTCTTCTGCACTATGTTGAGTAACTTCACTATGGTGATTTTCTTCAATTTTAATTCTTGATAATGCATCGGCGACTGAATTTTCCTTTCCTTTAATATAATCGATTTTAAAATGGTATTCGCTTAATCTGACTCTCCATCTTTCTAACTTAGCATTCGGTTCCTTTAAGTTATACTCCTGTGAATAAATAAACAAGAAACAAGTGAAAACAATAAACTAAACAAAATATGAGCGCACCCGGCGCTCAAAATCAGAAGCGAGAGCTTCAAGCAAAACAAAACAAAAACAACTCCTACATCTCACTCACCCACATATCAAATCATACAAACAATTATCAAAACTTGCACCCGCAGAGTGATGAAAGAGCGCGATCTTGCTCTCCAGCATTGGAGAGACCCAACAATTACTCCCAGCAACGAAGACCAGAATGCGCGCCAAATTTACCCGCGCGTATACCATCAACAACTTCCGCGATATTAATGAACACGCACTCAACTCTCCCGCTCACAGCAGTTACGCTCTCAGCTCTCCCACTCTCAACTCTTCCGCTTTCAACAACTTCAGACACAAATACCACAACTACAGCAACTATAGCAACAACAACTACAGTTTGCTATGCTTCAATGCCGATACGCTCTTCCTCAGCGAATATTAAAACACCCACAACCTTAATACCCGCTCCAACAACAATAAACAAATCTCAATCCTCTCTCCCAAAACAACAAAACTTAAAACGTCACCGAGAAAATCAGTCTCCAAACGGTTCCAAAGATCTTTTAAATGGCAACAAGAAACAGAAGAAAAAAACCCAAACCGCCACTCAAAAAACACTCAAAGAGTACTGGCTAGCCGAGCCAAACTCAAGCAACCGCTTTGAGTTACTAGCACAAGATGATGAAGACGAAAACCAAACTGACAATTGGACAAATGCAACCATAAATTCGCAAATGCAAATTGAGCACAAAAAAGCAAAACCCCCCCCCATATATGTTCAAAATGTTGAAAACATATACGCACTAACTACTGCTTTAAACTCATTGAAAGAAACACGATATGAACTTAAAGCACTGTCAACTAATGAAATAAAAATACAGCCACTAGAAACTACTCACTATCACAACATATTAGGACTATTAAAAGATAAATCGACCAAATACTACACCTTCAGACCAAAAGACCAGAGGGGATTTAAGGTAATCCTTCGTGACGTCCATCATGCTACAGACAAAGACGATATTATAAATGAACTAGCCCAGCAAGGACATGAAGTTATAAATTTACACAACATCCAGCGCTACGACACCAAACAACCATTGCCTCTATTCTCTATTGAACTCAAAATGAAAGAAAATAATAAAGACATCTATAAAATTGAGCACCTTCTTCATTGCAAAGTAATTTTTGAGCCACCGCGACCAAAGCGAACACTTCCCCAATGTACAAACTGCCAAAAATATGGACATACCAAAAATTACTGCACCAAAGACCCAACTTGTGTAAAATGCGCTGGAAAACACAGCTCATCATCCTGCACTATTAATACAAGATCGGACCGAACAAGTATTAAATGTGCACTATGCAGTGAAAACCACACTGCAAACTATAAAGGTTGTATGGTGTACAAAGCACTACAAATCCAAAAATACCCAACTCTCCGGAAAAAAGAAATACCGGCAACAGAAACAAATAATCAAACGACACAATACAGTACAACAAATAACGTAGAAAGCTTAAAGACGCCAGAAATATCCTATGCCGAAGTCTTAAATAGAAACCAAGTAACTAGCCATCAAACCAACTCAGCAATCCAAACTGCCAGTGTACCTAATATACAGCCTGCTCCAACGCAACTAAGCCAAACCGCACAAAATGATTTTGACGAACTAAAACAATTGATGAAACAATTAATAGCCCAAATGGCAAATATGCTGAACATAATCACGATTCTAGCATCTAAACTTGACAAATAAACACCTAACAATCGCCATCTGGAATGCTAACGGACTTTCACGCCATATACTTGAATTAAAAACTTTCTTAAATGAAAAACTAATTGACGTCATGCTCATTTCCGAAACGCACTCAACTGACAAAACATATATAAACATACCTAACTATAATATATTCTCTACTAATCACCCGGACGGTAAGGCCCATGGTGGTACTGCAGTAATAATTAGCAATAATTAGTAATAAATTAGTAATAAAAGCATAAAGTGCATAGAGCTTAATGGATTCAAAAAGGACTACATACAGGCTACTACCATATCGACCTCAGACACAACGGGTCCAATAAATATATCTGCAGTTTATTGCCCACCTAAATTTAACAACACAAAAGACCAATACCTCGATTTTCTAAAATCACTGGGAAATCGGTATCTGGCAGGAGGTGACTATAATGCCAAACACATAACATGGGGGTCCAGACTTACCACTGCAAAGGGAAGACAACTGTATGACGCAATAAGAAGCAATAATAGCCATGCCCTAAGCACAGGCGAGCCGACTTACTGGCCAACTGACACAAACAAGCTACCGGACTTAATTGACTTCTGTATTACAAGAAATATAAATTGCGATAACCTAACAATAAAATCATGCCTAGACCTCTCCTCCGACCACTCCCCAATATTAATTACACTACATGGTGGAGTAGAAGAAAAAAACAATGACCCCCCTTTATTTAACCACAAAACAAACTGAAATATGTTTCGCGAGATTTTGGAACAGAACATGGAAATAAATATCTCTCTAAAGACAAACAACGAACTGGACTCCGCAATAGCATATTTAAATGACAACATCATAAATGCAGCAACGCAATCGACACCATCTATAAAAATGACTGCATCAAAGAAAACTCCCGCCTTTATTAAAGAAAAAATCAGACAAAAGCGCAACCTTAGGAAGATATGGCAAAGGACTAGGCATCCAGAAGATAAACACAAACTTAATAAAGCAACAGACAAACTCAAGAGAATTCTCAGGGCAGACAAAGATAACCGGCTACAATACTACCTTAGCAACCTCGGAACCTCCTTATCGACAAATTATTCTCTGTGGAAAGCGACCAAAAAATTGACGAACTCAACTATACACAAGCCGCCTATAAAAAGAAACAATAACACATGGGCGAGATCAAACAAAGAAAAAGCAGACACTCTGGCTGAACACTTTAAAACATCATTTACAAATGACATGGACAACGGCAACGCTGAGCTTCCAACACAAATCACCAACCCAAATTGTGCAATTAAAACTATAACAAAGGCAGAAATTAAATTGCACATAAAACAAATTAAAAACAAGAAAGCCCCCGGATATGACTTAATCGGAGGAAAAATCCTGAAAGAACTACCAGACGCTATAATCATCTATATTAGAAACCTGTTTAACGGAATCCTTCGACTACAATACTTTCCCATAACTTGGAAGGTAGGCCAAATTAAAGCAATTCCGAAACCGAATAAAAACGCCAATACTGTAAGTTCGTACAGACCAATCACGCTATTACCTGTCCTCTCAAAAGTATTCGAAAAAGTCCTATTAAATAGAATCGAGCCAACCCTAAAACAGAAAAATATAATACCTCCTCACCAATTCGGCTTCCGGAAGCAGCACTCGACTGTCCAACAGGTCCATCGAGTAATTAATAAAATAACAACAGATTTTGACGAAAAGAAGTTTTGCTATGCCGTGTACTTGGACATTGCTAAAGCATTTGACAAAGTATGGCACAAAGGACTGCTGCATAAGCTAAGAAATATACTACCAGACAACCTGTATACCATCCTACATAGCTATATAACGGACAGATATTTCTATATCAAATATGACAATGAATGCTCAGATATTATGCCAGTGTCAGCGGGTGTTCCCCAAGGTAGTGTGCTTGGGCCCATCTTATACTTGATCTACACCTCCGATATTCCAGAGCCAACTATCCCTGGATCAATGATTGCTACGTTTGCAGATGATACTGTATTAATGTCGTCAAGCGCGTGTGAAAAAACAGCTGCAAGTACGCTACAACAAATCATGACACAAACAGTATCCTGGTTTGAGAGATGGGGCATCGAAATAAATAAAGACAAAACTCAACAAGTAATATAAACAAAACGACAACCCAAAAACTTCGCAATTAAAATCAACAACAATCAAATATTGTTACGCCCATATGCCAAGTACCTTGGACTAACTATCGACGCAAAACTGACATGGAAGCAGCACATTCTAAATAAACGAAATGAAATAAAAAACAAATTTCGACAACTTAACTGGCTAATAGGAAAACACTCTTAACTAAAACTACATTACAAAATTTCAATATACAAGGCGATAATAAAACCAATATGGACGTATGGCATAGAAATCTGGGGAACTGCCAGTAAATCTCACTTACAGCTAATTCAGCGAACGCAATCGAAAATGCTCAGAACAATGACAAATGCCGAATGGTATATTAGAAATGAAGATATACATAAAGATCTAAACATAGAGACAGTCAACGAAACTATTAAAAAAAGCAGCAAAAAACACACAAATCAACTACTTAACCACCAAAACCCAAACCTGAGACAAATACCGATGAGAGAGCTGGGACCGAGAAGATTAAAACGTAAAACTCCAACGGAATTAAATTATTAGTAAAATATTAAAATAATAGCGTATTAGTAAAATATTAAAATATTAGCGTACCCTTGCAATGGGAAGGGCCGCTACCTTTTTTCCTTTCTTCAACCATTACTCATTGTTATTCTTTATAAAAAACAGAATGTAATTTAAAGGAAATTAATAATAAAAAAAAAAAAAAGTTATGAAGCCATCTAAGGGGTTGATGGTCACTAGCAATGAGAAATTGTCGCCCTAGTAAATAATGTCGAAAAGTTTTAGTGGCCCAAACTATGGCGAGTAATTCTTTTTCGATAGCACTGTAATTTAATTCGTGATCGTTAAGTGTTCTACTAATAAAAGATATAGGATGACCGTTTTGAGAAAGTACAGCCCCGAGGGCCAAGTTACTTGCGTCTGTGGTTAAAACAAATTTCTTTTCAAAATCAGGTAATTGTAAAATTGGGTCTCGAATTATCAAAGCCTTAAGTTTTTCGAATGCCTCTATGTACTCATTTTTTGCGTATCTATCTTTGCTCCTTTTTTTAAGCAGCTGGTCATGGGTTTTGCTATGTCTGCGTAATTTGGAATAAATTTGCGATAATAACCTGTTAATCCGAGGAAAGCTCTAATTTCTTTTACTTTTGTCGGAATTGGGTATGAAACTATGGCTTTAACTTTAATAGGATTTGGTTTAATACCATCAGGAGTTACTATGTGACCAAGAAAGTTAGCTTCTTTTTTTAAGAACTCACATTTGTCTAGTTGCAATTTTAAATTTGCTTCTGCAAGCTTTGAAAAAACTAATTGTATTGAATTCAAATGTTCTGTAAGGGATGTTGAAAAAATTATAATATCATCCAGATACACCAAACAGTGTTTGTTAAGCAATGGTCGAAGGATATTATTCATGCACCTTTGAAAAGTAGCGGGTGCATTCCTAAGGCCAAATGGCATTCGAAGATATTCGTAATGACCGCTTTTGGTGGAGAATGCAGTTTTAGGAATTGATTCCTCGTCCATTTCTATTTGGTGAAATCCTTTTGCCAGATCGATTGTTGTAAAATATTGGCATTTACCCAGTTTGCCAAGTATTTCGTCCATATTTGGAATTGGATATCTGTCAGGTATGGTTATTTCATTTTGCTTTCTATAATCAATTACTACCCTGTACTTCATTATGCCAGAAGCATCCGGTTTTTTTGGTACAACCCAAGTAGGACTATTGTATGGTGAATTACTTTCCCTAATTAATCCCTGATTTAGCAATTCCTGTACTTGGTTTTCTACTTCAATTTCATGTGTTTGCGCAAGTGGGTATTGTTTTGAATAAATGGGGGAGTTATGTGTTGTATTTAGTACGTGTTTAATGGTATTTGTAAATGTTAATTTGTCTCCTTCCTTATATTCGAGATTTCTAAATTTATTTAATAAGACTTTTAACTTTAAAGTTTCCTCCTGGTTTAGGTGATCTAATCGAAACTGTGAAAAATCTAATATTTTTATTGATTCCTGCTCTGAGTTTGCAATTGGTTCTGGTGTCCTTTGGATATGAAAATTTTGGTTTCCTTGCGAACTAATTAATTCTGAAGTAATTAATTTGTATCAAAAAGGGTAACTGTATTATTTTTGTAATTAATAGCTGATTGTGCATTTTTTAACAATTTTCTGCCAATTAGCATATCGTAATTATTAGAAAATCTGTGCACATAAAATGGTTCGGTTTTTTTGAAAATACTATTTCTGGGTAACATAATCAAGTCGTTCAAGATAATAGGGCCATTTGATGTTAAAACTTTACATCTACTATTTTGAATGGGAAGACAAAATATATTCTCATTAATCATATTAATTGTGGATCCTGTGTCTAGAAGGCATTTGTATGTGGAACCTTTGTATACTATTTTTATGTATTCGAGTTGTCCGGGGCTGTTGACCGAAAATTTTCGTTTAGTTCAGAATTATCTGGTTCGTTGTCATTTGTTGCTGGTATTTCCTCTTCTGTTGTCTCCGAATTGTCGTAGTTCTGTTCAGGGGGACACTGAATTGATTCTGGTGTATAGTTTAATTGGTAGGGATAAGGCTGGGGTTGAAAATATTCTGGATAGCAGGGATAATAGCAGTTATAATTATAAGGATTTTCAGGTTGATAAGACGTTACTTGCTGGTATCTTAGCTCTTCTATGCTCATTTTAGACTGTCCACTGTCTGATGGTCTCTGTCTTTTTATTGGATTATTGGTTTGTACGTTTCTGTTTTGAGGATATGTTGTGGCATGTTAGTGTGGCTAGGTCCAAATCGGTTTTGGTCAAAAATATTTTGTCTGTTAAAAGCTGGGTTTGGTCTGGGTACTTGTGACATGGGTATGTTAGATTGTGGGTAAATGGGTCTATTTTGATATTGAGGAACCGGGTTTGGGTTAAACCTGGGCATATGAGAATGTGCTTGGTGATAGGGTTGATAGACGTTATTATAGAATGGTTGGAAGGGTACAAAGGGTTTAATTTGGTTATTCAGTTGTCTATTTTGGGGGTTGGTTGTTATTTTGTTTGGAATTGAAGTTGGCTTTATATTATCTTTACTTGAGGTTGGTGCCTCATAAAGACCTTTTTCTTGTAATATATTTATTAGTGATCTTAGGTTTGGAATATTACAGTTAATTATTCTGAGATAAATGTGGCTTGGAAGTTTTTGAATTAGATTTTCGATGCTGGTTTGTATTAATCTAGTATAGAGAATGGTTTCGTTAGTATTATTTTCTAGTTCTAATTTACTTATAAGTATTTGTCGTTTTCTTTCGGCTTCTTCGAGGAAATGTCGAATGTTACCTCGATATTGTATGTTCCTGAATTCTTCCAGAAGTTGGTGGTTCGGTGCTTGGGGCTTGTAGTTATGTATAAGCTGAGTCCTGAGTTCGCTCCAGCTGCTGAGGTTGGTTACTCCGAGGGTGCGGATAACATCGCCACTGATGTTCCGTTCGATGTGTCCAAAGATTATTAACTTTTGTCTTTCATCTGTGGTCTGAAACAGAGCCAGGAAGAAGTCGACGCGACTGATGAAAGTGTACAAAGTGTTAGGATCTCCGTTGAAAACCTCGATTGCGTGTATTTGTCTTTCGATTTGAATCATGTTCGAGTCAGACAATTCAATTTGTGCTGGTGCTGCTACGGACATCGTGGTTTGTTGGTTTGAATTTTGATTAGTGTTTATGTATTTGAAGTTGGTTTAAGTATTTACTTGTTGTAGTTAAGTTTATTTAGTTTTCACTTATTTTCGCTGTTATTATTATTGTTGTTATTATTTTTCGCTTATTTTTAGTTAAGTTTATTTGGTTTTCACTTAGTTTGACTGTTATTATTGTAGTTTACTTAGTTGTAGTTATTATGTTGCTTTAATTTTATTTAAGTATAAAAGTTTTTTTTTTTTTTTTTTTTTTAACTTCACTTACAGTGATCAGAGCCCGAAGTGTCAACACGTTTTTGCTTATATATAAATTTTCCGGAAAAAATAAATAAATAAATTTTTTCGAGAAAAAACAAAGCGTTTTTACGCACAGATCGGACGCTGTCTAGTGCAGTGTCGGCAGCTGGACAAAAACAACAACATAAGAGAAGTGCGATAGACTGCATTTGTGGCCCGTTAGGGCATCGCTGTCCCCCTCACACTGCGCAAGAGGGGCAATAAAAGCAGTGATTGTCTTACATTCTTATTTGCATAAATTCGCGAGAAATGGCAAATTCTAGGAAAACGAAACTTGGCGAAGCTCTGAGAAAAGCCGTCATGGACGAGGAGATTACAGGAGAGTTAACTCTGGAAGAAGAACTGGCCACTAGCGGCAAGCTTAACTCATATGACTTCCCCCCTCTACCGGACCTCAATGAATCTGATTCACCTAGATGGAAAAAAATCCAGTGCCAGAAGAGGAAGGTGCCATCGAACTCACCAATAATCCAACGAAAACGTGCTGTTCCTAGAAATTTAGAACCCAGTGACCCTGTGACAGCAAATAGGTTCGAGACACTATCAGTAGATGACGACGAGATGGATTGTAATAGTGTGGACGAACCATCGACTAGCGCTGCAGCAGCGGCCTACCGTTCTTACACCGCTTCTAAGGCTAAAGACAGCAATAATAATAATAACATACATAATAAGAACGCAAACGTACAAAGTAAGGTAAACTCTGCTTCTACTGGTAGTCCAAAACCACCACCAATCGTTCTTATGGACGTGACAAACGTGAACGAACTTCTTATTGCTATCGAGGAAGTAACAAATCTTGAAAATGTTGAAATCAAATCCTCTGTGGGCTCCACTCACAGAATCTACACCAAGGACGCAGATACCTACAGGGCAGTAGTACGACAACTAAATACTCTGAAAATTCAATTTCATTGCTATCAATTGAAAGACGAGAAGCCATTCAGAGTTGTTGTGAGAGGATTACACCATTCACAGCTCCATCATAAAATCAAAGAGGAATTACTCAGACAGGGGCATAAAGTTCAATCAATATATAACCCAAAAAGCAACAAGAGCGGTGAACAGATGAACCTCTTCTTCATTAATATAGAAAAGAATCTAAATAACAAAGATATACTCCAAATACGATCTCTATGCCGCCAACGCGTCAGTTTTGAAGTAGCCAGAAAAGCGCACGACATTGTGCAATGTCGGAGATGCCAATCGTTTGGTCATACTGCAAAATATTGCTACAGACCTTTTATCTGTGTCTCTTGCGGTGAACATCATAAATCATCAGATTGTCCCAGAAGCAAAGAAGCACCAGCAACTTGCGCTCACTGCGGTGAAAACCACCCAGCTAACTTCCGTGGCTGCAAATCCTACCAAAGATTGCTCAAAATGAATGACAATATACAGAAAATTCCAAGACTGGTCATAAACAATAACTCTACACCTAATCACTATGTAAATGGAGTTTCTTATGCTCAAATAGCCAGAAATGCACTTCCAATCACGGAAAAACAAAACAAACGACCAGGGAACCTAACAAATAGGCTACAGGAAACCATTAAACAGCAACATCACTACTGTACAATAAATCATGCGCACTTATCCCCAGATGTGACACAACAGCAAAATGCACAAGAATTTAATATAGAAACGGCAATTTCATCGCTCACAAAAGCTATCGTGAGTCTAAACTCCATGCAAGCCGAGATGCTGCAGATGCTGGCAGCAATTAGCGCGCAACTTACACAATGTCCCAAATAAAAATTCTCACCTGGAACACGCGAGGTGCTGCCGGCAAAATGACTGAAATCGGCCATTTTGCGGAGAGAGAGAATATTGACATTATCCTTCTCAACGAAACGAAGACATCCAACCTTCAACTATTTGGATATGAAGTCTACACTTCAAATCTACCTGATGGCAGCCGCAGGGGTGGAGCTGCAATCCTGGTTAACAAAAAGATCAATCACTTTCCCATTGAGCCAATCGTCCATGCTAAAGTTCAAATCGTGGGTGCCAAAATCCAAACATGTTTAGGACAAATATTCATCGGATCAATCTACTGCCCTCCAAACTTCAGCTGGACTCAATCAGAATTTGATGACATATTCGCTAACTTCAATTTTCCAAGATCATTCATTAGCGGAGACTGGAACGCAAAACATCCATGGTGGGGTTCTGCGATCACCTGTCACCGAGGTAACTTACTTGCTGCTAGCGTCATCTCAATTAACGCCAACATCCTGGCGACTGGAGCACCAACATACTATCCAAGCGCAGTAAATCGAAGACCATCCTGTTTAGACTTTGCAATCTATCGCAACATTCCACACGACAAGCTAAACATCAGAGACAGCTGGGACCTTGAATCGGACCACCTGTCCCTCATCACTACACTAAAAACAGAAGCCATACAATGCACTCAACGTAGGCAACTTCTTAGCAAACATACAAATGTAGCTGTTTTCAAGGAAGAACTATGTGGATCGATACGCCTTAACATTGAGCTCAACTCTGCTGCTGAAATTGACGACGCGGTAGACCTCTTCACTACCAATGTGACAAATGCGGCGAGGAGTGCAAACGTGAACACTGCAAACAATCATAGCAGAGCCCTCATACGCCACTCGAATAGAATTGACCCAACCACTGCAGAGATTCTAGTCCGTAAGAGAGCATTGAGAAGACGTTATATTCGAACGCACAGTCCTGAGGATAAAACTCAATGGCATAGATGCGCCAGAGAGCTTCACGTTGCCATGGCTGAATTGAAAAATGCGCAATTCGAACATATGCTGACCAATATGGATTACTCTAATGATTCCATTTTTAATATGTGGTCCTTTACCAAAAAAGTAAAAAGAATGCCACAGAAAGTTACGCCTCTGAAGAACAGCACTGGTAACTGGTGTCGTTCCTTAGAAGAGCAAGTACAAACATTTGCGGAACACCTTGGCGACAGATTCACTGCGTTTAATTTCGCATCCGAGGAGGATGTCAACAGAATAAACGAAATACTACAGCGCCCATTCCAGATGTCACCTCCAATAAGACATATCCGTCTGGAAGAAGTCTCAAATATGATACGTACCCTCAAAAGTCGAAAGGCGCCAGGTCACGACCTAATAAGTAACGCAGTACTTAAAATCCTTCCCAAGAGAGCACTATTACTCATCACATTGATATTCAATGCGATACTTAGAGTGCAATACTTTCCTAAAAAATGGAAGAGTGCTAGAATCAGTATGATTCTAAAACCAGGAAGCCGGAACAGGATCCAAGCTCCTACCGGCCCATCAGTCTCCTGCCCTCCTTATCGAAGGTAATGGAAAGGCTGATAGCTTCCCGACTTATAACACACCTAGAAGACAATGATAATGCACCAATTCGGATTCAGAGCTGGTCACAGTACGATTGAGCAACTGCACCGTGTAGTCAATCATATTCTGAAGGCCTACGAACATAAAGAATACTGCAACGGAATCTTCCTTGACATTCAACAGGCATTTGATAGAGTTTGGATCCCGGGACTACTAGCCAAAGTCAAAACAGCGCTGCCAGCCAACCTGTTTGAGCTCATCAGATCGTTTCTCACAAACAGAGAGTTTTGCGTCCAGTCCAGAGACGCAACCTCTGCAAATGTTGCCATTGCAGCTGGCGTACCTCAAGGAAGCGTCCTAGGACCGATACTGTACTCCATCTATACAGCAGATATCCCTAAGCCAAGCGATTATGATATGACCTATGACAACAGCAAAATGCTGTTGGCCAGCTTCGCTGACGACGTCTGCTTTCTCAGCTCCTCGAACAGTGAGACCGAGTCGTCACAAATGCTGCAAACTTATCTCAACGAATTCGAGAAATGGGCCATGGCGAACAACATTAAAATTAACGAAAGCAAATGCGTAAACGTTTGCTTTACGTTACGCCGTAACACAACTCCTGCGGTACACATTAATAATATGGACATAGAGCAAGCGACTAAGGCGAAATACCTAGGCCTCATACTGGACAAACGCCTAACCTTCCGTGAACATGTTGCCAGCGTCGTCAAAATGTGCAACCTAAAGCGTAACCAACTGTTCTGGATGCTAAATAAGAAAAGTAAACTACCTTTAAGATGCAAGCGTCAGATATATCAGCAAATCATCGCACCTACTTGGAGATACGGCATCCAAATTTGGGGAGTGGCGGCTGCGTCCCACCGAAAACGAGTCCAAACCGTCCAGAATAAAACATTAAGACAAATCACTGGCTGTGAGTGGTTCGTTAGCGGCCAAACGCTTCACAATGACTTAAACCTGAGCCTTGTTGAAGACCAAATCTCGTTTTTCTCAAGCAGATACAACGACCGACTAACTGCCCACCGTAATCGTCTCGCCCGGAGATTACAGGGGCTATTCCAATTCGCAGGCTCAAAAGAAGACATTTTGGGCTGCTTCTAAGATGAATATATTATATACTTGAAACCTCACTATTCGCAATTTGACCTATTCCTACATAATAAGATGAAAACAAATTATAATTTATAATTAAGAGATGATCTACTTAAGAAAACATTTAGGTTAAAGCTTTAATTAGATGTTCCTGAATAATATTAAATAAAGATGTTAATTAAAAAAAAAAAAAAAAAAAAAAAAAAAAAAAAACTTCACTTACTTATAATTTTATAAGTTGGTTTTAAAACTTAGTTGCCTTTGGACTTAATGTTTTTGTTTCGTATTTCACTTCCACTTTTATTAGGATAACCGAATTGGAATTAAAATCCAAGTTGAAGAGTTTTCACGAATTTATTTTGGGAAATGTTTCGAGCACTGGATTATAAAATTTAACTTATTTTCCACTCGAAGGTTCTTTTTTCGGATACTTGTTGTATCCTACCGACTGCGCCAGTAAAATTGTTTGTGTTTTCGAGTCGAATAAATGATCCGTATTTGAACTAAGATCAACGCCAAAATAAATAAAAAACTCCGATTGAACCGTTTTGTGTTTTTATTGATTGAATGTCGGCTTAAGACTAAAAATCAAATGTACATTGGGTTGAGGAGAAGCCTCGGTATTTTAACAATATTTGTATTTCGGGAGAGCCTTGCTCTTGGATTCTTAAGATTAGAAAAAGATTCAAAGAGAACAGTCAAATCTGCTTAGGTCAGGATTTAGAATGTTTACAAGAATGGCTAAGTGCGGCTGCGAAAGAATTCTTTATTGAAATGGGATGCTGCGCAGCTGCGATACATTATGGAAATCACTTAAGTGCATTACTGTTTGTAGTTCTATGAAATAATTGAAGTGGCCGGTTTGGACCACCCAAATACGTCACTATATATATATATATATATAGTATAAGTATAAGTATATCGAGTAAGTATATTTAAATTTCCTAATGTCCTCCATTCCAACAACGGCCATAGATTTGGTTTGGATATATGCCGAGATATCAATCTCTGTGGTGTCAGGGGCCAGCCGTGATATAAATATGTGTTTAGAGGGGAGAATCACCTGTAAGGGCTTTGGTGTTACGGTTGGTAAAACCGCGACATCGACTCATGCCGGAGGAATCACCTGAATTGATACCCTGGATGGTAATTCAGAAGAGTTATGCTCGATTATGGAGTCAAATTCAGAAACCGCGTTTGAGTTTCCAACTCCTGCTCTTGGGTGGTAAGAGTTATGAGCGGCTGCATTGTCGTCGGCTGATCAGGCTGAATAGCTATATCAGTGCATACGGACTCCCTAATAGCGGTTTTTTTACGCTTTGGAGATTCATTTTGCAGCTTTAGGCTGCCAAATTGGGAACCCAGCGCAGAGAGTTTGTCGTAAATTTTACGGAAATCACCATTCAACTCTTTGAAATCGTTTTTAGTTTTTCCGCATGAACGTCCGCATATCTTTTTGAACCGGGCGACATCCACTGCAGCAAAAGTTGAAGCCAGCAATTCTTCAGATTGCATCCGAAACTGAGGCAGTGAAACCGGCACATTTAGTATGTACTACGTTTTCACACAGCCAACAGGGGATGCTAGGCTGGGACGCGGAAATCGGCTTATTGCACGTTTTGATAGCGCAAATGCTATAGAATTCCATGTGAAGAGATTTTGATTAAAAAAACAAAAAAATTGGATTTATATAAAAATATATTGATAAAAAGGTTTATTTTCACAAAAACTAGTATCCTCAAACCACTGTACTTACTAGTAAGAGCGGGATACAAGGGAGAGGAATATTGAAAAAAAAGAGCGCAAACTAGGAGATAATGAATAAAAATAATAACAAAATCGAATGATCGCAAGAAAAACAAGAAGAGAAGCAGTAGTCGAGTTTCCCGACTGCAAAATACCCTGTACCCTTAGACATGCTTAATATACCAATCACATGTATGCAAATTCACCTCCTTTTCTGAATAGGCATTAATTTTTTGCAGTTGCAACTGCATCAGTCAAAATTTTACAAAGTAAACTCATTCTTTAAATTGTAGATCAAGGGTACTTAGTAGATATGTATATAGTGACATATCCACAGTACCTAAGCACTTAGCATATGCCTACATAAACCACACGCCTACTATATAAGTACACACATAAAATGTATACCACATATACCCCACACTACCCTACACTATTAAAGCAATACACCCTATGTTACCCTTTGCTATCCAGTCAATACCAGATAAGAACCAGACTGTCATTCGAACCCTCAAGACAAGTCCAGATGGAAAAACCCCAAAAAGAATCAGACTGTCATTCGAATCCTCAAAATGGAAAAACCCCAAAAATCCAAAACAGGATGTAAACATCTACCCACTGCACATTGGGCCAGCGAGCCGATTTTTCGACGAAAATTAAAGTTTTAAAGCAGGGTTTTTGAAATTTCGTACATATGATAGTGTCGATGCATATAAAAACATATCCAAGTTTCAGACCGATCTGACCACGCCTTCCCTAGCCGCCCATATGAGATAGGTTTCCACTTATTCTTAACTGTACGGTAATTAATAACGCTAGCACTCGTTAAATTCAGCAAAGGTTTTTAATTAATTTTTTTTAACACATAACCTTAATATTTATAACTAAAAAATAACAATGCATTCAATATGACTAAAAATAAGTATTTTACATTTAAAAATGTTCATAAAAGTCGGGTTCTACATCAATATCTATTGAAAACGGATTTTCAGATTCAGAATCTGAATCACTATCACTATTGTTAGCATCAAAATGGGGAACATTGTTATTATTGTTCATGTTAACAAAATTTAGCAAGTTTAACACAAGGGCTGTATCTTTATCGTTCGATTTTTTGGCCGAAACTGCAGCGGCATGCACAAGAAGAGGTGTGTTGTGACCCTGATTTACAGATAAATCGGTTGCCAATTTTCTCTTCTGACGGGACCGGCGTTAATATATTCAATGGGTGGGCGTCCAACTCCTCTTGATGTAGACGGTTTGAATTTGAAGACAACAATGAACTTACTGTTATAACCATGTTGGGCGAAAGCCATTTGGTATGCTTTGTCTTTTCACTTTGGTGTTGATTTCATCCTTTTTCTCCGTGCTTAAGTCGAATTCTTTCAGTTCATCACAAATCCGACTCGAAACGGAAGATGCGCTACGATTGTTTTGTATGTAGATATCAAGCAGTTGCTCATAGCCGAACTCAACCACAGCGGTAATATTAAGGATTATACACATCGGAGCAAAAAGGAGCAAAAAAAGTTCTTCAAAATTTGTTTATAAACACTTTCCACTATAATGACACATAATTACTTTTTGGCACAAATTGGCACAAAATTAGTTATACTCCACAAAAGACGGGTTAGCAGGTTAGCTTTTTTCTACTTTTGGACAACACGAATAAACGCACACATTAACAAACATGAACGAAATTTTTTTTAATACAAATATTCTACATACCTTGGTCCTTCTTTTCCATAATTTTCGTAAAAATTGGTTAAACCACAAAAATTTTGGCACGCTCGCAAGTCAACAAAATTTTTCCTGCGCTTTTTAGTTTCGCACGCATGCAATCAAAGAGCTGACATAGAAGGGCTGCCAAAATATCAGAGATGCATCAAAACAACTAAAATCTTTTGATTAATTTTAGACGAAGTATATACTATTCAAATTTTATTATTAAAACAGGTTTACTTTCTATGAAAAATTTGAATTTTCGTCGAAAAGTCGGCTCGCTGGCCCATAGTTTACTGGTAGACTAAACATTTAATTGCCTAAGTGTTCACCCTATTGTCACGTTGAATTCAGTTGCAATAGCTTGGAAAACAAAAAAGTTTTCAATACAAAGACTTGTTTTCTTATCGGTCGTTTGTATGGCAGCTATATGATATAGTGGTCCGATCCGACCGATTCTTAAACTGGATCTGCGTGCAACAAAAATAATGATCTGGTAAAAGTTTCAAAACGCTAGCTTTAAAACTACTGTCTATTTTTTGCATAGAAACAGACGGACAGACGGACAGACGGACATGGCTATATCGACTCGGCTGTTGATGCTGATCAAGAATATATATACTTTGTGGGGTCAGAGATGCTTCCTTTAATGCGTTACACATTTCTGGACAAAATTATAATACCCTTTTTCAAGGGTATAAAAAGCTCGAAACCGAGGCTTGATCGTAACCTAGATCAATAAGTTAAGTTCAGTTTGAGACCTAAAACTATTCGGTCGGTGTTCTTCAACATAAATAAATTGTAAAATTAAATTCGGTAAAAATAAAATTATATTTTTTTTACTTACGAATAAACCAAGTTATATAATTGGCGCAGTCGGTAGGATCACACATTTAAAGAGTCCTTTTAATACGGTATTGGTTAAGTGAAGGATACGCTATTGTAACGAGCAGGTTCTTGTCAAGGAAGAACAGCGATAGTTACTCGGTATTCTATCGATACCGATATAGATATAAGAAGAAGAGAAGATAAAAAAGGGCACGAGCGAACGGGGAGCGCGCGATGTTTTTGTAGAACGATAATTAAAATTAGTTTCTTAATGTCATAATCATATACATTCCAATAAAAGATTACTCCACCACTCAAAAAAAAAAGCCATCCCGTTACAGTTCAGAAGTGGGCAATGTTTATGAGGCAGTAACAGAGATACACGAAAAACCAGAAGCGGCAGAGGAATCGTCGGCGTGGGAAGTTTGTAATGGGATAGGTGTTCCCAAAGGTCTAGGTGACATAAATTACAAATTACGGATAAGGCATCGTTTTCTACGTGGCTGATGGATTCAAAGCGAACTACTTAGGAATCTGGTGGTGTACATGCAAAAAGCTTGTGTGTATGTGTAGCGGCGTGGTGAAATTCACGAGAATTGTGGTGAAATAGCGATCTCGCTTGCAAACGGGCATACAGAGGTGATCGTGGGTGCAAACGATTGTGGTTGTGCGTACATAGGAAACCAGGCAAGGTTTTCGAAGAGTGGCCATCATTTTTGGAGAAGATGGTCAAGATATCGGAGCTAAAGGCAGACCAGTTGCGGTATCTGCTGAGAGAGAGGAACTTGGGAGTTGCAGGCCCCAGAGCGGAACTAGTTCAGAGACTAGTGGAACACGAAAATTCAGAAGACGTGCATTTGCCACAAGCAGCTGGAATTATGAGCCAAAATGAGGAATCATTCGCAGCACAGGCGGCTACGATTGCACAGCTACAGTTTGTCAACAATATGCCAGCAGCTAATCAACAACAGCAGCAGCGTCAACGTGAAGATCAGATTGATATAGATGAGTTTATTTACCGTAACCCTGGAGATCAAGCGGCGATCAGCCATGGTAGACAAGCGTCAGTTAAGGAAATTGCGGATACCTTACCAGACTATGACCCCAGAGATGAGAATTCGATCTCAGTGAACCAGTTCATCGATCGTGTCAACAAAGTGGTAGATGCGTATCAATGGGACGAAAAATTTGTACTTCTTGCCATATACACAAAGCTGAAGGGTCCCGCCAAAATGTGGCTTGATTCTTCGCAACTTTTACACACAACATGGAACAGTTTTACAGCAGCATTCCGAGAAGAATTCGGATCAGAGCCGGACGAGGCAGAAATTCATTTCAACATGGCGAATGCAACCAGACGATCGAAGGAAACCGTAAAGGAGTATTGTTTCCGTATGTCAGCACTTGGAGTGCGATTCAAGCTTAGTGAAGCAGCAGTCATCCGATATGTTCGAGCGGGCCTACAGCACAAAGAGTTGCAAAACAGTATTGCAGCCATTCATTTTTCGACTATGAAGGAGTTTCGCGACGCTGCCGACTCATATTTTATAAATAGAGGCAGGCCCAATGCCAACAAGAAAGAATCCAGTAGTTTGGAAGTAAAGCTGGAAAATGAGATGAAGCAACCAAAGCCAAGAGAACCTAAAGCATGCTTTGACTGCGGAGATGTCGGGCATTTTGCAAATTCATGCCCAAAGGAAACGAAGAAGACGCGTTGCTCCAAATGTAATAAGTTTCATGCCACAGATGAGATTTGCCAAGCCGCACAGGTGATGCGTTTGGGCGCATCCAATCAGGACAAGCTGTTTACAAGAAAAATCTACATCAAAAAATTATACCGCTTTCATTGACACTGAAAGCCAAGCCAGTTTAATTCGCCAATCAATTGCGGACGAGATCGGCGCACATCGACAGGAGTGTGTAACATTTTACGAAGATATACCTTCTATGTATATCTCTTTAGGCCGCGGATGGTCGATATTTTCTGTCACTGCACGCGATAAAGCCGGCTACGCTTCTTTGGGAGATATGGGGGGTCAAACCAATAAATGTGCAGAAAATATATGCTGGCTGTTTTTTACAAAATAGTATTTGAATTCGCGTGCTTGGTTGCTAATTTAAAATCGCAATGCATAGGCGAAGTGACAAAGAGGATAGCATAGAAATAGATAAGAGGAGAAGAAAAGGAAAGTTGAAGATGACTAAACTAATGCGGCTCGATCATGTTCAGCTGGCCGGTGTTGTTGCTCAGCTATTTCGTTTGCCCGCCCTACCATGACCATTTCGTCCGCTTTGTTGTTGTGATGTCCACAAATGGTCCCAATGATCGAGTCAACTATCTACTTCCCTACCCTGCTTCCACTAGGCATAACCCTAGTAAATGACTCTAGCAAGATCTCATCGTATAACTTAACATTTATTAATTATTGGCTAATACTATATCTAACAAATACATCTAGAGTTTTAAAAGAAAAAAAAATGGAAGAATGAGGCTGTTAAAGGATACTAACATCTAATATATATATACATATGTGTAAAAATAGGATTTTTAAAATATTCATAAATATGTATTAATACTTTTATATTTAGGGTAATTTATTCATGGTTAGCGGACAGATGAGCAGTCAAAATTTAGGTGCAGGCAAATAAGCAGACCAAAAAAAATTATCAAAGCGCGGAATTATTGAACTGACTGAAGAGAGGCTTGCAGTCTTACTTCATCGCGCGGTTCGCCTGACTCATCGTCAGAATAAGACATAAAGGAATTCTTGTCACTTACCCTTTTTTTCTGTCCATCGACGAAAGCGCTTTCGGTGTGGATGCTGTAAAAGGGGAATGGTGTGTGTGGTTTAGATGGTTATTTGCACTGCACTGGCACTTAAATGCTAATCTGATCGCGGTTCATGGTTCTTTTTCTTTCTTTCTCTTTTTTTTTTTTTTTGATAATCTTTTTTTTTTTTGTTATTTTATGCTTTTGGTTTTGTGGGTTTAATATCCCATTTTTTTTCTCTTTCGACACTTTTTTTTCCTTAACTTAATTACACAAATACAAAATTTTCCTTAATTTACCCAAACCGAATCTAGCCATTAAACTTAAGACGAAATTAGCATTGCCAAAAGGGCAAAGACTGCACTTTCTCCAATTTTTTTTTTTTCTTCCTCTCCTTTTTTCTGGCGCTTTAACCTTTTTTCCCCAGGTCCTTCCTTCTCTTTTAGTTTAGGATCACTTTTTAACTCATTTTCCCGGCATCGCTTTTATTTTAGGGTCACTGGTTTCTACGATTTTTTTCCAATATTTTTGCCGTGCACGGGTTTTTTTTCCAATTTTTCCAATATTTTTGCCGTCCACGGGTTTCCTCGATTTTTTCTATATTTTTGCCGTCCACGGGTTTTTTTCAATTTTTCCAATATTTTTGCCGTCCACGGTTTTTTTCAATTTATATTATAGCCCGGGCCAGCTGGACTTCTGCCCGCTCCACGTTTCTCGTAGCAACTGGAATATTGCTTGAGGCGGAGACCGGTGCAGTGGCGTATTAAAATCAGCTGTCTGCCGGCAAAAGTTGCCAACTTGCTCTGGCTATATAAAAAAAAGAAAGGGGGAACAATAAGGAAACCTTCGCTTTTCTTCAAGCCGATTTCAAATCGAAAGTATAACTATAGTTACCTAATTGCTGATATTACTGTGAGATACAATTTTCCTTCCCTTTTTCTTTTTTAAATTTTGGGTTTGGCTTTTACTGGTTGATTGTTCCGTCTGGTCTTAGGATCAACTGGCGAATAGGCAGATCTCAGGCTTGACCCTGACCAGGAAACCTTTTTGGCGCCTTTTCCCCAAGCCAAAAATGGCGCGGAAATTTGACCTATGCCTGTTTCACCCCTGCTATGTTGGCAATGGAACAAGCTTAATCGATATCCGGAAAAATATACCAACCATATTCCCTTTTGGTGGTTTCGCCAGAATAATAAGGAGCAAGCGTTTTATTTTCCTAACTTATCTATCTTACGGATATCTAAACAACTTTATCTACTACTAGGTGTTTAACGTTACGTAATCTACTACTTAAACTAAAACCAAAGCGTTGTCGACCTCGGGTGCATACTTGTAGGCGGAAGTTTGAATTATTTTCTAGCGACAAGCGCCCCTACAAAACCCCCCACCAAGATCACACTTTAAGCAGAAAACCTTTAATAGTGTGATCCACGCTTGGAGCGAAGATAAAAAAATGAAATAAACAGGCTTCATTGCTTGAGGTCTTTTGCATGGAATTTTCCTACTAAGTGACCATTCAAGTCTTCTAATTCGTAATAGCTATCTCCTAACTTACGCCTTATTCGAGATTTTATAAAGCTTGGAGCGAGTTTCGCATTGTATCCCATCGAGAAATTGCTTTGGGAAAAGTTGCGTCGATAGACCTCTTGACCCACAGCGAATGATACCTCACGCGCTCGCAAATTATATGTATTTTCGTTGCGCTGATGCTGTTTGCGCATTGTGGTTATTGCCTTTCCGCGTTCTATGTTAAAGCTATCTTCCCTGTTAAAGCACACTGAGCGATCTTCTAACATTCCAAGGGTTTTTAATAGTTTGAACGTTGATCCGTTAGTGATCATGTTTTGCCAACTAGAACGAAGCGAACAACAGATTTTGCTTAGCTGCTCATCCCAGTTATTCTGGCTAGGACTTATATAGGCTTTTATCGCGGCGATTACAGACCGATTCACTCGTTCGGATGCGTTTCCCTGTGGAGCGTATACCGCCGTATATGAGTGGGCGATATTATATTTTTTTTAAAGATTGTTGAAAGCCTGAGATTTAGATTGGACTCCATTGTCTGAAACCACAACTTCTGGGACGCCAAAACAATGAAGCAAATCTTCTTCAACATACTTTAAGATAGAGTCCGCGGTAAATTTCTTTACTGGCTTCAAAAAGGGAAACTTTGAAAAGTGATCTAACACATCAAAAACTCCTATGTTACCTGACCTAGAACGTGGGTAAGGACCCAAGAAATCCACATATAGTTTTTGAAAGAATCTTTGGGATTCACCGGTTTTACTGAGGGTAGGTCTTAAAGTGTGGTTTGGGTGTTTGGTACATTTACAAATTTCGCAGTTGTTTATGTAAGCTCTAACGTCTGTAACCAAGTTTGGCCAAAAATAGTACCTACGAAGTCTCTCTAACGTCTTATTTATACCACAGTGCGATGCTAAAGGATGATCGTGAGCTAATCGCAATGCGATTGGTATTACATCTTTTGGTAGCCAAATTTTCCACATCATATTATCAGCTATTCGGTCGCCAGTTGCATGTTCCATTCTACGATATATTATGTTGTTCACGACTTTTACGTCTGGCAGTTTATTTCCATTTTGTTTCACCTGTTTCACTAATGCCTCGTGAAAGTGATCAGAGCCCGAAGTGTCAACACGTTTTGGTTTATTTATAAATTTTCCGAAAAAAAAAAAAAATAAATAAAAATAAATAAATAAATTTTTCCGGAAAATAAAACACTAATTAGTTAACACAACTGCATTAACGCGCAACTGCATTAATAGCGATCGGTTGTGTCTGCACAAAGCTCCGTTTTTGGACGCCGCAGCTAGCGGAGTCGGCAATAAACGGTAAAATAAAGGAACAAAACAGCTTGCCATATAAGTGCACGCTGCCCATCGGGCATAGCCCCTCCACCGGCGCGCAGCCGCACAAGAGGGGCTTGTTGTTGATTTCGTTGGAGGCGCAAACGAAAAATATAAGATTTCCAAATGGCTGAAAGAAAATCTGTTTCTGACTTGCTGCCTAGTAATAAGCAGACTTTGCAAGAAAAAATGTACCGCGTTGCTGGCAAATCCCCATCCGAGCTTCGGGCTGCTTGCAGAGCAAACCTAACTGATATTGGCAATACGAGTAGCAACATCATCACTCCCACGACCAGCACCAGGACCTTCACCAGTATAAACAGCACAAGCACTGACACCATGGCAACTGCTACAGCAAGCAAACTTGGCCCTGGGTTGAACCCGGTCAAATATGATCAATCGTCGCTTCAGTGCTCTTCTGCTGCCCCGCGTGTCACTACTGACTTAGATACATTGATCAGTGGGGCCGCATCAAAAATGTTGCAGGCCCAAGTGCAAAAAAGCATGAAACGGAAAAACGCAAAGCCTTCTTCACCCATCGCAAGGGTTAAGAGAGCGACTAGAGAAGCTGACCTTCCAAGCTCTAGCAACAGGTTCGCGCTACTGGACATGGAAGTAGAAAGAGAAGACACAGCAGAGGATCAACAGGACGAAATAACTGTTGAAAGCAACGACCCTGCCCAGCCAGAACAAGCAAGAAAAATGGAAAAGCCACCTCAAATTGTTGTCCCGGACTGTAGCATAAATGATCTCTTCGAATTCATAGGGGAGGTCACTGATGTGAACAATGTGGTCACCAAGAGCAACCTTGGAACCACCAGAATTTTCCCCAAGGATAGTGACACGTACAGAGCTATTGTAGACCATCTGGACAGACATTGTGTGGAGTTCCACACATACCAAATGCACACTGAAAAGCCGCATCGAATTGTTGTGAAGGGTCTACACCACAGCACTCTAAATAAGGATATCAAGGATAGTCTGCAAAAATACGGCTTTGAGGTACTCCACATACATAATCCTGCATCCAGAGCTAACAGAGAAGAGAAGTTAAATCTCTTTTTTATAAACATCAAACCGTGCGCTAAGATAAATGACGTCTTCAAAATCACAATCCTCTGCAGACAAAAAAGTGAGGGTGGAGCGGATGAGAAAAGCCACAGACGTCGCACAGTGCAAACGGTGCCAGCGATACGGCCACACTGCCAGATATTGCCGACGACACCCCAATTGCGCCAGATGTGGCGAGGGCCATCAAACAAGTGAGTGTATACGCCCCCTTGACGCAACACCTACCTGCTTCCATTGTTCAGGATCTCATAAAGCTAGCTACAAAGGCTGCAAGTCGTACCAGGAGTATCTTCGTCGGTCATCGGAGTCTCCAAAAAAATCGGCAACCGAAACTAGATCACTTAATGGAAATGTGGCCTATCAATATTCTCCTACAAGGTACGCGCAGGAATTTCCTGTGCCTGGCCCCGCTAGAATAGCAAGGAAACAAGTGCCCCAAATTGCATTTCAACCAGCAACACAGCAGATGACACCACGAAGCTACAGTGCCCGCACAAGTGTCTCCTATGCAGCAGTCGCAGCTTCAGCGCCAAGCAATTCTGGAAATGCTCAACGTAATTTCAACTATGCTCAAGCGCAGCTAAGTCCACAACAACAACAGCCGATCGATATCCAGTCGCTGCAGCAACAGCAGCAACAGCAGTTTCAGGAATGGCAACAGCACCTCCAGCAGCAGCAGCAACAGCAGTTTCTTATGTGGCTCCAACAGCAACAACAAGAACAACAACAGCAAAATAAGCTAGCTAATGAACGCCTTGCACGGCTAGAAATAATAGTGACTGAGATGGCCAGCACCATGAAGCAATGGGCTGGAAATCAGATCAACGCTACAGCCTCGCCTTGAACTCACTTAAAGTTCTCATCTGGAATGTCAACGGCATTTCAGGAAAAGTCGGTGAAGTCGAACTTTTTGCACACAACAACGACATTGATATCCTTCTCTTGACTGAAACCAGATTAAACCGCGGTGGAATTGTTCGAGTCTTTGGATACACATTCTATCCTGCCTACAAGCCATCTTCCAATAGGCACAGTGGAGGTGGAGTGGCGGTGCTAGTCAGGACTACTCTCCGACATTTTCCCCAAAGGGTAATGGAGACGCGCAGTATACAAATGTCATCGGTGAAAGTTGCTACGGGTCTTGGTGATATGGAGTTCAGTTCCATCTACTGCCCTCCAGGAAACAGGATACGGGAAAGTCTCTTCACCAGTACACTTCGAAAATGTGGACAAAGGTACCTGGTTGGTGGCGATTGGAACGCACGACATTGGCTATGGGGCGACACCTGCAACTCCCCTAGGGGACAAGAACTAGCTGAAGCCATCTCCGCCACCGGGGCAAAGATTCTTGCCACAGGAGCCCCTACCCGATACCCATACGTCACCACACATACGCCCTCATGTATTGATTTTGCCGTCCACCATGGAGTACCGGACTACTGCGCGAGTATTACCCAAAATTGGGATTTAGAGTCTGACCATCTGGCCCTCGTAGTCACCATAGATACCAATGGGATTAATGCTCGCTCTAATGCAAGGTTGATCAGCAATCGAACTAACCTTAATCTATTTCACCGGAATCTGGAGAGCTCCATCCATCTTGAAACGGAGCTGAATTCTGGGGAGGATATAGAAATGGCAGTGGAAATCTTCACCAATAATATCCACAGGGCTGCTGCTGCATCCACTCCACCTGCGAGCCCAATTAAGCCGACAAAATATGGCGTCACACTCACCAGGGAGGCAAAAGAGCTACTAGCTGCAAAAAAAGGCGCCTACGAAGAAAAGCGATTCGAACCCAAGACCCTTGGGATCGAATCCTGTGGAACCGAGCAGCCAAGCGACTACGGATCCTCTTAAGGGAGCTCAGAAATAACTTCTTTGAGCACAAGCTGTCCTCGATGGACTACACTGTTGACGCCAATTACTCACTATGGAATTGCACAAAGGCTACGAAAAACCAGCCGTTTAGACAGGTCCCAGTTAGGCATCATGGCGGCGACCTTGCACAGAATGAAGAGGAACAGGCAAACATATTTGCTCAACACCTGGAGGCTAGATTCACCCCACACAACGTTGCTACACTGGCTGATATCGAAGAGACCCAGGAGAGCTTGCAAACCCCGCTCCAGATGTCCCTCCCCATCACGCCAATCAGAGTTCAGGAGATTACCGAAGCAATCAAAGCTCTTCCGAAAAACAAGGCTCCTGGCATGGACAGAATATGTGACGTCACACTGAAGGCCCTGCCAAATCGTGCGATCCTCTACATGGCACTTATTTTTAATGCTATGCTAAGGATTCAGTTCTTCCCTTCCCAAAGAAAATAGCGGCAATCCACATGATCTATAAGCCAGGCAAGCCGGAAGATGACCCGGAATCCTATCGGCCAATAAGTCTTCTCCCCTCTATATCAAAGGTATGGGAAAAACTCATTGCTAAACGACTTAGTGGAATTATAACTCAATGCGGAATTGTGCCGGACCATCAATTTGGATTTCGAGAGGGACACGGCACTGTCGAGCAGGTTCACAGGGTTACGCAGCACATTCTACAGGCATTTGATAACCTTGAATACTGCAACTCAGTTTTCATTGATATTCAACAAGCCTTTGATCGGGTGTGGCACGACGGTCTCCTTTGCAAGGTGAAAGATTTACTACCAGCACCATATTACTTGCTCCTAAAGTCCTACCTGGAAGGGCGGATATTTAAAGTCAAGATTCGGGACACTTACTCTGCGCCTGCCCAGATGAGAGCTGGAGTCCCGCAAGGCAGTGTTCTTGGCCCGCTCCTGTACTCTTTTTATACTGCAGACTTGCCCGTACCCGACGATGACTACATGGAAGACCCCTCGAAGGCTCTAATTGCCACATATGCAGACGACATTGCCGTTCTGTATAGCTCCAAATGTCGCTTTGAGGCAGCAGACGGTCTGCAGGGATACGTTGCAGTCCTATCAGCGTGGTGCAAGAGGTGGAACCTTAAGATAAACCCTCGAAAAACGTCCAACCCTACCTTCACACTTAGGATGAGAACAATCCCACCAATCAAAATGGAAGGACAGATCCTGGAGCAACAAGCAACGGTGAAGTATCTTGGAATTACTCTTGACAAGCGACTCACTTTCTTGCCGCATCTTGTAGCCACTCGCAAGAGGTGCGTCCTAAGACTTCAGCAATTACGTTGGCTGCTGAGCAGAAAGAGCAGTATGTCACTTAGGGTGAAGAGAAAAGTTTACGTTCAGTGTGTCGCCCCAATCTGGCTCTACGGGCTGCAAATTTGGGGGATTGCAGCAAAATCTAACTGTAATCGCATCCAGGTACTGCAGAATCGTACCCTAAGGCAGATAACCAACAGTCCGTGGTATGTAAGGAATTCAACTTTACACCGAGACCTCAATCTGCATACTGTGGAGGAGCAGATCAATAGGCACACCAGCAGGTACAGAGACAGACTCACCACCCATCGCAGCGAACTAGCCAGAAATTTACTTCCCGCCAGGCCGCTTAGAAGGCTAAAAAGACAAGGCTTCGTGAAGACGCTTCCACCTCCACGAACATAAATCCCCGTTTCACCCTCCATTATCATAAATCCCCGTGCTAAGCGCACGGCGATGGGCTTATTAAAATAACTTTTTACTTGTATTGTTAAGGTGCAAAATTGTAGCACGGATTCATTACTTAAATAATAATAAAAAAAAAAAAAAAAAAAAAAAAACTAATGCCTCGTATTCAACGCTTCTGAACGAATCTGCTTCTACATCGATAAATTGATCAAGGTCCATGCTAGCTAAATCCTCAGTAAATGTTCGCGAGAGTGCATCTGGAACAATATTTTGGCTTCCTTTGCGATGTTTGATTTCAAAGGTAAACCCTTGCAATCTAAGAGCCCATCTTGCAAGTCTGCTGCTTAAGTCTGTTTGGGACATAAGCCACTTTAATGAGGCGTGATCTGTGACAATTGTAAATTTTTGCCCTTCTATGTACGCTCTGAATTTCTTTAGGGCTAGTATAGCTGCTAAACACTCCTTTTCAGTAACCGAATAATTTCTTTGGCTCTGGTTAAGTTTCCTAGACATAAAGGCTATAGGAACTTCGTTTCCCTCGGCATTTAAGTGAACCAGTACACCGCCAACACCTGTGTGACTGGCATCGCAGTGAAGGAAGAATTCGGCCTCAAAATTAGGGCTGTGCAGAACAGGAGCCTCGCACATATGCTTTTTTAACAGTTTGAAAGCTTTCTGCGCTTCATCGGACCACTCAAATTGACTC
This sequence comes from Drosophila merina, assembly GCA_035047645.1. Taxonomy (NCBI): domain Eukaryota; kingdom Metazoa; phylum Arthropoda; class Insecta; order Diptera; family Drosophilidae; genus Drosophila; species Drosophila merina. The sequence goes on along the minus strand of JAWNPH010000076.1, from coordinate 1,432,789 downwards.
TTTTGCTTCAACGTATCTGTAAGAGGCGAAGCAATCGAAGCGTAATTCTTAATGAACTTATGGTACAAACCGGTCATTCCTAAGAATCTACGCAGCTGTTTAACCGATCTTGGTACCGGAAAATCAACGATAGCTGACAATTTTTCGGGATCCGTAGCAATGGTGCCATGCCCTACAATATGACCCAGATATTGAACTTGCTTTAGACAAGATTTACTTTTCTCAACAGTAATCGTCAGACCGGCCTTAGTAAGCTGAGAAGCTAGCTCTCTAAGCGTACTTAAATGTCTTTAAAACGTGTCTGATACAATCAATAAATCATCCAGATATATAAAAACTTTTCTCCTCAAATGCGCTGGAATTATTTTATCCATTAGCTTGGACATAGTTTGAGGCGCGTTGCATAATCCAAATCGCATAACTTTATAATGATAAAGGGGTGTACCCGGTACAGAAAATGCTGTTTTCTCTCGGGATTTAGAATCGAAAGGAATTTGCCAAAATGCATCTTTAAGATCCAGACTCGAAATGAACTCTGCTTTAGGCAAACGGCTCAGGATTCCATCTATGAATGGCATTGGATAAGCATCCTTCACCGAAACGGCATTTACTTTTCTGCTGTCTAAGCAGAGCCTAACTTTTCCAGGCTTACGCACCAGAACGACAGGGGAGGACCATGCACTGTTCGACTCCTCGATCACACCCAGAGCAAGCATTCGGTCTAGTTCATCATACATAATTCCTTCTACGGGAAAATGTCTTTGTTTGATCGGAATTGCATCCGCGATATCTATGCTGTGTGAAAGCACAGTTGTACTTCCTAATCCCTTTTTGGCAAATGAGGGAAAAAGTTCAACAGTTGTTTCTAATTGTTGTCGCTCTTTATCTGACAATGGTCGCAATAGCGGGTCATCCAGAGCTGAAATTTCACTTTGGAGAAGACAGGGTGGAAGTAAGTCAAAAGCTTTCCAAAAATCGATACCTAGGTAGAGCGATTGCGATAGAGACGGCACAATGTAAAACGAAATTTCTTTTTCATGTTGCTTAAAACCTACTGTTGTGGTAAGTCTGCCAATTATTTGCTGCGACTTTCCATCAGCCGTTCTAACAGAGCATGACAATGGCTTGAACGCTTCGTTATCCTTTATAAATTTACTAGCCAATGTTCCTCCAATGCAACTTATTGAAGCTCCAGTATCTAGAAGGCCTGTGTATCGGTTACCTAAAATTGTCAACTCTGCATATGGTCGAATATCTAATGGATTGTCTACTATTGCAGCCAATAATTTGGACCTCTCTTGCCTCCACTTTTGAAAATGTTGCTTTATGCGAAGGCATGAACGAACAATCTTCCTATTGGGTAATGACAGTGTAGGTTTTTGTATAGCAGGAATATTTTGAAAATCTGGTACGTTTAAATTATAAGTTAAAGTTAAAGTTAAAATTATAAGTTAAAGTTAAAGGTCGGAATACCCGCTAAAGGTGAATTATCGATAATATCAACGATTAGTTTTGGCGAGCACTGTTGAGCGGTGCTCGAGGCTTCCGGTTTTTTGAATTCTGACACTTATTACAGCTTGGTCTATAGGTGTCTGGCTTTCCGCACCCATAGCAAAATACTCGCCTCTCCGCTGAACAGTCATGTTATCTATGCCCTTTTCCGTGACAATTCCAGCGCTCTACTTCTATAGCAGAAACGTCCTCTACTACCTCAACCTCGCTTTCTAACTCGCTATCTACCTGTTCAGCTAGCTCGTTTATTGATTTCTTCTGAACAGCAGGTCTTGCGTTAAGACTCGGCATCCTCGACATTTGTTGCTTAAAGTTTTCGTGCCTACGTACGGCTTGACGCAACTCAGCCACACTTTGAATAGGAATATGCAACAGCTCGTGCTGAATCTCTGGTAAAAGATTCGATCGGAACACGCCCATCAAATATGAGTCTGTTAAGGGACGTGATAGGCGATCAGCCATAGCTGCAATTGCTTCGGAAAACTCATCGAAGCTTTCGTGCAACTTTTGCTTGCGACGATCTATCGCGGCTTGAATATCTCGATCGGTGCGCGCATCTTTAAACCGAGTTCTCAATGCTGCGCATAAATCGGCCCATCGTAATTCCTGCACGCCCTTGTGATACCTCCAGAACCATTCCGCTGCACTTCCCTCAAACAGATTGCTCGAATAGCGTGCTAGTAGAATCAAGTTACCCTCCAAGGTCTGTTGGGACTTCGGCTCTATATATAAAGTCGTCTACCGATACCGAACCTTTACCGGTAAATCGCAATTTCCAGTTGGTTATAATCTGGCTAACACGATCCGGCCTTAAATCTGTGGTAGATTCGCCACTTTGCTGACTTACTGGAGTCACGACAGCAGGTAATGGATCAGCTTGGATCGGGGTCTGAGTAAGCATCCGTTGAAATCCTAATTCGATGCTATTCATAAGTTGAGTTTGCCTTAGGGAGAACTCTGCTAAAGCTTCTGTTTGCCTACGCGTGGCGTCTGCCAGCGCCTGACTTATAATTAAGGCCAAGCTATTCATTCCCGAACCGGTATCCTGTGAACCACCTGGATGTTCTACCTGCGTTGGCTGGCCAGCAGGATTTCGATCAGCTTGCATTCTATCAACTTGAAGCTTCCTCTAGCTATTATACCACTTTGTCTGGTGGGTGTGGGTCTAGACACTGAAGGCAAATTGTCATTTGGTTCGCCGCTCGGAGTTTTGTTTGGACTGCGATTGACTGGCATACTTTAGTTCTAAGGAATTAGCGAAGACCACAAATTTCTTTTTCTTATGTGATTATTTTTGCAATTTTACAAAAATAAAACGTAAATTACAAATATAAAAAATATATTTATCAACAAAAAAAATCTATTAGACAGAAAAAAAATTGCGACTGAGAAATTTGTATAAAAAGAATAATATAATAAAATAAATCAAAAAATATATATGTATATCAGCAAAAATAAATAAAAATCAGAAAATATATAATTATAAGGGTCATGCTTTTGTTTTGCAGGGAGGAGTACACATTTGTTTTAGTTTAGTTCTAGGAAAGATAATATAGTCATGACATATTATAGAATGGCGGTATTGATGTAGAATATTCCACGAAATAATCCACCCATGCCTTCATAACCAAAGAAAAAAGATTAAAAATAGTACAAGAAGGAAAGAACACGAAACGTTCCTATCGTTTTATTTTCGGAGCTAAGTTATTTGAAACTGCTATCCAGACGCATATATAGATGGGAATGTATATAGAGAAGCTTCTCATCGTCACAAAGCCGGAGCCACTGTGTCAAACACTCATCTGCTGTCCAGACAAATGCACGATAAGAAAACAACAACAAAACCAAAGAGGGTGTTTATCTATGATGGTCGGAGCACATCTAATTGAAGCTATGGTGCTATCCAGACGCCTACATTGATAAGAGAAATAAGAGAGACAAAGGTAAAGAAATGATCATCGTTTGACGGACGGAGCATAGCTTTCTGCAGCTGATCTGCTATCCAGACGCCAAGATCAAAAACTAATTGTTTACCTTCCAGTAAGGGAAAAGAAAAGAAGAACATAGGAAGAAACAGAAGATAAACATTGATTGCATATGGATTTAAGCCTTTAGATTGAGGTAGCTAATATTCATTTAATATTGGCCAAGAACTTGAGCGGCACAAAGAATTTTATTATTATTATAGCCACAGTATTGTATTATGTAGATTACTTATATTCAATGAATATTGGCCCCACGTTGGGCGCCACAAATAGTATTCTGTAACATTTTACGAAGATATACCTTCTATGTATATCTCTTTAGGCCGCGGATGGTCGATATTTTCTGTCACTGCACGCGATAAAGCCGGCTACGCTTCTTTGGAAGATATGGGGGGTGGGGGGTGGTGAAACCAATAAATGTGCAGAAAATATATGCTGGCTGCTTTTTACAAAATAGTATTTGAATTCGCGTGCTTGGTTGCTAATTTAAAATCGCAATGCATAGGCGAAGTGACAAAGAGGATAGCATAGAAATAGATAAGAGGAGAAGAAAAGGAAAGTTGAAGATGACTAAACTAATGCGGCTCGATCATGTTCAGCTGGCCGGTGTTGTTGCTCAGCTATTTCGTTTGCCCGCCCTACCATGACCATTTCGTCCGCTTTGTTGTTGTGATGTCCACAAATGGTCCCAATGATCGAGTCAACTATATACTTCCCTACCCTGCTTCCACTAGGCATGACCCTAGTAAATGACTCTAGCAAGATCTCATCGTATAACTTAACATTTATTAATTATTGGCTTATACTATATATAACAAATACATCTAGAGTTTAAAAAAGAAAAAAAATGCAAGAATGAGGCTGTTAAAGGATACTAACATCTAATATATATTTACATATGTGTAAAAATAGGATTTTTAAAATATTCATAAATATGTATTAATACTTTTATATTTAGGGTAATTTATTCATGGTTAGCGGACAGATGAGCAGTCAAAATTTAGGTGCAGGCAAATAAGCAGACCAAAAATAATTATCAAAGCGCGGAATTATTGAACTGACTGAAGAGAGGCTTGCAGTCTTACTTCATCGCGCGGTTCGCCTGACTCATCGTCAGAATAAGACATAAAGGAATTCTTGTCACTTACCCTTTTTTCTGTCCATCGACGAAAGCGCTTTCGGTGTGGATGCTGTAAAAGGGGAATGGTGTGTGTGTTTTAGATGGTTATTTGCACTGCACTGGCACTTAAATGCTAATCTGATCGCGGTTCATGGTTCTTTTTCTTTCTTTCTCTTTTTTTTTTTTTTTGATAATCTTTTTTTTCTTGTTATTTTATGCTTTTGGTTTTTGTGGGTTTAATATCCCATTTTTTTCTCTTTCGACACTTTTTTTCCTTAACTTAATTACACAAATACAAAATTTTCCTTAATTTGCCCAAACCGAATCTAGCCATTAAACTTAAGACGAAATTAGCATTGCCAAAAGGGCAAAGACTGCACTTTCTCCAATTTTTTTTTTCTTCCTCTCCTTTTTCTGGCGCTTTAACCTTTTTTCCCCAGGTCCTTCCTTCTCTTTTAGTTTAGGATCACTTTTTAACTCATTTTCCCGGCATCGCTTTTATTTTAGGGTCACTGGTTTCTACGATTTTTTTCCAATATTTTTGCCGTGCACGGGTTTTTTCCAATTTTTCCAATATTTTTGCCGTCCACGGGTTTCCTCGATTTTTTCTATATTTTTGCCGTCCACGGGTTTTTTTCAATTTTTCCAATATTTTTGCCGTCCACGGTTTTTTCAATTTATATTATAGCCCGGGCCAGCTGGACTTCTGCCCGCTCCGCGTTTCTCGTAGCAACTGGAATATTGCTTGAGGCGGAGAGCGTATTAAAATCAGCTGTCTGCCGGCAAAAGTTGCCAACTTGCTCTGGCTATATAAAAAAAAGAAAGGGGGAACAATAAGGAAACCTTCGCTTTTCTTCAAGCCGATTTCAAATCGAAGGTATAACTATAGTTACCTAATTCCTGATATTACTGTGAGATACAATTTTCCTTCCCTTTTTCTTTTTTAAATTTTGGGTTTGGCTTTTACTGGTTGATTGTTCCGTCTGGTCTCAGGATCAACTGGCGAATAGGCAGATCTCAGGCTTGACCCTGACCAGGAAACCTTTTTGGCGCCTTTTCCCCAAGCCGAAAATGGCGCGGAAATTTGACCTATGCCTGTTTCACCCCTGCTATGTTGGCAATGGAACAAGCTTAATCGATATCCGGAAAAATATACCAACCATATTCCCTTTTGGTGGTTTCGCCAGAACAATAAAAAGCAAGCGTTTTATTTTCCTAACTTATCTATCTTACGGATATCTTAAAAACTTTATCTACTACTAGGTGTTTAACGTTACGTAATCTACTACTTAAACTAAAACCAAAGCGTTGTCGACCTCGGGTGCATACTTGTAGGCGGAAGTTTGAATTATTTTCTAGCGACAAGCGCCCCTACAAGTGCTACCTGTAAATCGTGGGCATATGTGGAGGCTCACGTATCCTTACCAAAGCTATGGTTGTGGACATCGAAATCGCTGGAAAAATGGTTACAGCCAAAGTTTACATCGCAGACGACAATCTGTTACAGGAAGATTTGTTATTGGGACAAGATGTCCGGTAACAAGTTCAACCGAGAGTATTTTTAAAAACCTTCTTGTTAATCTTCAGAACACAGAAGAAAGGAGCAAAGTATGCAGTCTGCTCGAGAAGTTTGCCGACGTTTTCTCCACAGGATTGGAAGGCCTAGGTAAGACAAACGTCGTCCAGGCACAAATTGTTGTTGAAAGTGGCCAAGTAGTCTCCCAAGCGCCATATCGAGTTTACGAGCCAAAGAAGGAAGTTGTCGCCAAGATGGTCGACGAACTATTGGAACGAGACATTATTACTCCGTCCACGTCGAGTACGCCAGCCCAGTGGTCCTCATCAAGAAGCCGAACGGAAAGTGATCGACTTTGCATCGATTACCGCCGCCTGAACAAGATCATCAGAAAGGAAAACTTCCCAGTACCGAATATTGAGGAAAGGCTGCAGGAAGCGAAGCGCTTCGCATATTTTTCATCCCTTGACTTGAATAGCGGCTATTATCAGATGAAAATGGATCCAGAAAGTAGAAAGTTCACTGCATTTATCACCACGGATGGATTGTTTGAGTTGAAACGTCTTCCGTTTGGGCTGAAGAATGCACCTGCTGCATTCAATCGACTCATGGCAGAGTTGCAAAAAACGCGTGTGAAGAAAGGTGACATGATGCATTACATGGACGATATCCTCATTGGCAGCCAAACGTTTAATGAATTATATGAAAAACTTGAGAGGATTTTACAAGTGTTACGAGATTGCGGATTAACTTTGAATCGAGATAAGTGTGAGTTGTACAAACAGTCAATCACATTTCTAGGTCACCAAATACACACAGATGGAATCAGCCCCGGAGAAGTCAAAACTAAAGCCATTGCAGAATTTGTAAAGCCAAAGAATATCACCGAAGTTCGACAGTTTTTGGGTCTCACTGGATATTTCCGGAAATTCGTACCCGGATATGCAATAATATCAGAGCCATTGCGAATTCTTTTGCGCAAGGACCAAAACTTCAAATGGGAACAGCCACAAGACGATGCTTTTGAAAAGTTAAAGTTATGCCTTACGTCAAAGCCTGTTGTGACTAGCTACCTCCTATATGCCGAACATGAAGTACATACGGATGCAAGTACCGTTGGGTTAGCGGGAGTTTTGATGCAGAAAGATGAAGATCAACTGAAGCCAATCGCATACTATAACCGAGCCACTTCCAAGATCGCCTGTTTCGAAAATATAACAGCAAGATGCTATGGGTTGTGCCGAAGCAGCTGAGATTCCATATTCTCCTCGAATGTCACGACAAAGCCGGACACATGAGCACAGATAAAACCATCAGTCGGATTTTGAATCTGTTTTGGTTTCCCCGAATGCGTAATTTTGTAAAAGGCTACATTAAGTCCTGTGTCGGCTGCGCAATGTATAAAGCGCCAGGAGGACGCTAAGAAGGTCAGTATCATTACGATGACATCAAGCCGATACCCTTTTCAACCGTTCATATTGATCACCTGGGACCGTTTCCGAAGAGTTCAAAGCGAAATGAACATATTCTAGTCCTTGTCGACGCCTTTACGAAGTTCACCATAGTTCGAGCAGTGAAAAGTACAGCAGCAAAGCACGTCCTAGATGCCCTGCAAGAAGTCACAAGCTACGTTGGAATGCCAGATCGTATCGTTACCGATCGAGGGACCGCATTCACCTCAAAAGATTTTGAGAAATATTGTAAATCAAACAATGTGAAGCACATACTCAACGCCGTGAGAACACCAAGAGCCAATGGTCATGCAGAACGGACAAATCGAATTATTATACCCTGTACCCATTAAAAATGGGTGAAAAGGGTATCATAATATGGTGCAAATGTATGTAACAGGCAGAAGGAAGCATCTCCGACCCCATAAAGTATATATATTCTTGATCAGCATCAACAGCCGAGTCGATATAGCCATGTCCGTCTGTCCGTCCGTCCGTCCGTCCGTCCGTCCGTCCGTCCGTCCGTCCGTCCGTCCGTCCGTCTGTCCGTATCAACGCCTAGATCTCAGAAACTACAAAAGCTACAGACACGTGCCATATATCGTTAGATAGGTAATTACCATACGCAGTACAAGTTTGTTTTTATATTTTAATATCACCACCCGTTCCCCCGCAAACAGCAAAAAACTGCCACGACCACGCTCCCCGCAAACCGCAAAAAACTGCCACGCCCACAATTATTAACCTAATGCTTTGCAATTCGGCATATGCGTTGGTGCTTATAAAAGCTATCTAAGTTTTATTTGAACCAAATTAAATTTGAACCAAATCGGATAAGAAACACGGAAGTTATGCCACATGCAAAATCTATGGCAAGGAAGCAGAAGCGCAGCAAAACACGCATTGCGCGACGCCGACTGCGACGTTGACAGCGAAATGTGTATGGCTTTATGACACACGAAACTTATTTTCATAACCAAAATCATACCAAATTTATATTGTTATGGTCCTCTTTTCTAATAGAATATTGTTTCATTAATTTATTGATACTAAATAAATAAATTGTAAGAATGTCTAAGCGTACAGGGTATTTTTCAATCGGGAAACTCGACTGCTGCTACCTTACTTGTTTTGTCAATGCTTTTGCCTTTAAATGAAAACGAGAAACGTTGGGACGAGATGCTGCGATCAATCCAGTGGAGCATAAATACCATGGTAAATAGCACTACTAAATGCTCCCCATTCCAGCTTCTATATGGTTATGAGCCCCGAGATGTCCTAAAGAACACGCTGACGAACGTGATCCAAAATCAAGAGCTAGGCATTATGACTGATGCCGAATTGGAGAAGGTCCGAGCTGATGCTGCGACTACAGTTAACGACCACCGAGCTGCTGCCAAGCAGAGATACGATGCCATCCATTCCAAGCCAACTGTTTATAATCCTGGAGACATTGTCTTGGTCGAGAACGAGCCGTTTAGCACGGGCACGTCACGCAAACTAGAGCCGCGATACAAAGGTCCTTTTATTGTATCCAAAGTGCTGCCCAACGACCGATATCTAGTTGAAGATATCCCGCATGCACACAGAAAGTGTATTCATCAGATAAGATGAAACGCTGGTGCGAACTTCCACCCGACGAGTCAGATAAAGACAACGATGTAGAAGACGACCCAGACGACTAATCTCGCGAGGACGCTGCGATTGTCAGGAGAGGCCGAATGTAACGAGCAGGTTCTTGTCAAGGAAGAACAGCGATAGTTACTCGGTATTCTATCGATACCGGTATAGATATAAGAAGAAGAGAAGTGAAAAAAAGGGCACGAGCGAACGGGGAGCACGCCAAGTTTTTGTAGAACGATAATTAAAATTAATGTCATATTCATATACATTCCAATAAAAGATTACTCCACCACTCAAAAAAAAGCCATCCCGTTACACTATATGACTAGCTATCCTAAACCAGCGAATTAAAAAACAGTGATTCTAAATCGTGACCCACAAAAGAATCTACGTGCAAGTAGTATTCGAAATAATAAAATCCCGTGCGGTCGGAAACAAAAATTAAATAAAATTTTTTAATTCCGAAGACTTAACAAAATCTATTAACACAATGGCAAACCCTCCGCAACTCTCTGAGATTCATTTGAACCAATTATTGGCTCAAATAAAGGAACTGCATTATTACGATGGCACACCACGAAAACTATCTGGATTCATCAGTCAAGTTGAGCTACTGATTAGCTTGTACCCTACTCAGGATACTCGATAGGCTCACGTTATCAATGGAGCAGTAAGGCGCGTACTCGCATTGCAGCATTGGAAGCCGTTATCCGTTGCTAACGCAACCACATGGATGGATATGAGAGCAGCATTAGCCATATCATTCAAGGATCTCTGGCCTTACGTAACTCTAGTGAATCAGCTGGAGGAAACATCATACCCTGGTAGCATAAGTAAGTTTACGAGTATCAATATCAATCGTATCAATATTCTTCAGGTGCAATATAGGAATCTTTATGACAAACTTGAATAAGAAGTTGACCCTGTCAGTAAATCGAACTATACAGAAATGTTAAAAATAACGATTAAAGCAACAATTGATAGAAAATTGCCAGATAAAATGTACATGTCGTTAGCACGTAAGGATATTGATACTATCCCAAAGCGAAAACAAGCCACAATGGAGCTTGGAATTTATGACGCTAACCCCGAAGATCAATATTTCAGTAAATCGGAATGGCAGAAGAAAAACAATAGGGTGAATGGAAATCAAAGAAACAACCAAAGATATTACAATAGACACCATAACTATAGTACCTATTATCCCTCAACAAATCCAAATATTAATCAAGCCCAAAACTCGCCTCATCCTCTTCCTCCTAATCAGAGGGGAAATTATTACACATTCAGAAATAGTTTAAATCAAGGTAGGCAGAATAACCCCCTCAATTGTCAGCCTTCAACTTCAAATAATGTGAATAGCAGTAGACCCTTAAAGCGACAGCGAGAAATCCAGAGTAAACAGAGCAGAATGAATGTAAATTTTCATCAGACTGCCTCGGACACTCAGGATACGGGGGACTAAGAGTCAGTCCCCATGTCAGAATAAATTACCATAATAATCTTTATAAAGCAATGATCGACACAGGCTCTTCCATCAATATCATAAAGAAAAATTTTGCTAGGTTAGAAGAAAAACAAGAAGATCTGACGGTATATACAATAAATGGCCAATAAAATTAACCAAAAGTATTATGATGAAGCCCAACCCAATATGTCTGTCCGAACAGAAATTCTACATCAATAATTTTTCCGATAATTATGATTTCCTGTTAGGTCGAAAGTATCTAGAAGATACTAAAGCAAAAATTAATTATGAGAACGAGACGGTAACTTTAGGTTCAAGAACTTATACGTTCATATACGAAGGAAAAAAGGGCGAGACCGCATCTAAAAAATGCCTTGACCCAGAAGCAAAAGTTGATTCAGCTACAGTAGAGCAAATCGACACAAAAAAGCAAAAGGTTAAGACCGCACCTAAGTGCCTTAAACCAAAGCTTAAACAAAAACAACAAAAGGAGGAGACCGCATCAACTAAATGCCTCACTCCAAAAGTTACTATTAATACAGTGGACAATGATGTAACACATCTCGATCCCACGTCTATTAAGGACGATATAGTCAACTACGCGATAAATAATGAATTACGCGAATGTAACAAATGTAACGAATATAGACTTGAGCATCTAAATGCAGAAGAAGTTGAGGTCCTATATGATTATAGAGACATTCAGTACAAAGAAGGCGAAAATTTGACTTTCACCAGTACTATTAAACATGTCATCCAGACTCACCATGAAGATCCAGTCTACCGTTAAGCATACAAATACCCCCAAAGTGTTGAGCAAGAAGTCAAAAAATAAATCAAAGAAATGATAGAACAAGGGATCATTCGCAAATCAAAATCCCCGTATTGTTCTCCCATTTGGGTGGTCCCCAAGAAGGCAGACGCCTCTGGGAAACAAAAGTTTAGGTTGGTAGTAGATTACAGGAATCTCAATGAAATAACTGTCAATGACAAATTCCCCATTCCCCGAATGGATGAGCTATTGGAAAAACTTGGTAGATACCAATACTTTACAACAATTGATTTAGCCAAGGGATTCCATCAAATTCAAATGGATGAAAACTCCATTGCGAAAACTGCATTTTCGGCTAAACATGGGCACTATGAATACACACGTATGCCCTTTGGTCTTAAAAATACTCCTGCAACATTTCAGAGATGCATGAAGAATCTTTTAGAAGATTTAATTTATAAAGATTGCTTAGTATACTTAGATGACATTATAATTTACTCCACTTCATTGGAGGAACACATCTTGTCTTTAAGTAAAGTCTTTGGAAAGCTCAGGGATGCTAATTTAAAATTGCAGTTAGACAAATGCGAGTTCATGAAAATGGAAACCGAATTCTTGGGACATATTGTAACTACTAATGGAATCAAACCTAATCCGAATAAAACGAACGCAATTACGAATTTTCCATTACCAAAAACACCTAAACAAATTAAATCATTTTTGGGCTTATGTGGGTTCTATCGCAAATTCATGCCCAATGTCGCGAAAATAGTTTAACCCATGACCCTCAAGTTGAAGAAAGGTGCGGTAATCGATACTAAATGCAAAAATTACATCGAGTCATTTGAAAGACTAAAGGTTTTGATAACATCAGATCCGATTTTCATCTACCCTGATTTTTCAAAACAACAACTGATGCGAGTAATGTAGCCATTGGTGCAATGTTATTACAAAACCATAAGTTTGTTATGCCAGCAGAACGGTAAATGAACACGAAATTAATTATGCTACTATTGAAAAGGAATTATTAGCTATAGTTTGGGCGACAAAATATTTCAGGTCATACCTATTCGGAAGGCCATTTGAAATATTAAGTGATCACAAACCATTGGTATGGCTTAATAATATCGAAGAGCCAAACATGAAATTGCAAAGATGGAAAATAAACTTAAATGAATTCGATTACAAGATCAAATATCTTCCTGGCAAAGAAAATTATGTAGCGGATGCTCTTTCCCGCACAAAAATTTAAGAAGCCATGCTGGGTGAGGTCGCCGATAGCGCAAATGGAACTGTACATAGTGCAGCCGAAGATAATTTAAATTACATATCAATAACTGAGCGACCAATCAATTTGTTCTCTCGACAAATTGAGATAGAAAGAGGCGATAGTGATACAACAAGTGTTAACCATTTCTTCCAGAAGCTAAAAATCAAAATAACTTACAAAGAAATGACACTTGAACTCTCTAAAAACATCATTAAAGTGTACGTGTGCACAAAGAAAAGCGCAATATTCTTCCCTAATGATAGTGACTTTCTGATTTTCCAAAGGCCCTTTACCGAAATCATAAGCCCCAACAATTTCACAAAACTGTTGAGATGTACAGAGAAACTAATTGATATACTCACTTATGCAGAATTTAAAGATTTTATACTAAAGAGGCATAAAGAAGTTCTACATCCAGGTATAGAAAAAACTATTAATTGGTTTAAAGGAAAATACTACTACCCGGATAGTCAAAAGTTAATCCAAAACATTATCAACGAATGTGAGATCTGTAATATAGCGAAAACAGAACACAAAGATACGAAATTAAGATACGAAACCACACCAGAAATAATGAATGCCAGAGAAAAATATGTAATAGATTTTTATCTCACCGGAAATCAAATCTTCTTATCTTGTATTGATGTATATTCAAAATTTGCATCACTAGTTGAAGTAAAAAGTAGAGATTGGCTAGAAGCAAAAAGAGCCATCATGAATATATTAAATCTACACAAACAACCTTCGCACTACGCAGGGGAGAATGCCCCCCCGTCACACTCAACGGGAAAACCCTCCCAAATAATAACACTCCCAAATATCTAGGGCTGACACTGGACCGCAGGCTCACATGGCGTCCGCACCTAATCAATAAGCGCAACCAGGCCAACCTACGGCTCAAGCAACTGCATTGGCTCCTGGGAAGGAGGTCCAAACTCAAACTAAAATTCAAGCTTCTTATTTATAAGGTAGTGCTTAAGCCAATCTGGACATATGGGATACAGTTGTGGAGCACGGCAAGCTGTTCGAACCGCATCAAAATACAGCGATTTCAAAATAAATGCCTGAGAATAGTTTCGAACGCCCATCCGTACCACGAAAACTCAATAATACATAAAGAGCTTGGAATTAAATGTGTAACAGAGGAGATCACCCGTCTCAGCGGAAGATACATAAAAAGACTGGATAACCACCCCAACCACCTGGCCATCAACCTCCTAGATAATAGGCAATCCCCAAGACGCCTGAAAAGGAAACACCCGCTTGATCTCCCCAACCAATAGACACCTAAGTCAACCTCATTAGAAATACATTCCATGTACCTCCCTTAAGTCAAGGTCCCCCCCAAACCATTTAATGATTGTCCACTTGGACAGATTTTAAATACAACTTAAGAATGTTATAAAAAACAAGTGAGAAAAGTTACCTTCGGCTTGCCGAAGATGGTATACCCTTGAAAACAAAAAGTTTTCCATACAAAGACTTTTTTTCATATCGGTCGTTTGTATGGCAGCTATATGATATAGTGGTCCGATCCGGACCAAACTTTCACAAATCATGTATGGCTATGTCAAATGGATAAATGTTGAATTCAGTTGCAATAGCTTGGAAAACAAAAAGTTTTCCATACAAAGACTTGTTTTCATATCGGTCGTTTGTATGGCAGCTATATGTTATAGTGGTCCGATCCGACCGATTCTTAAACTTGATCTGCGTGCAACAAAAATAATGATCTGGTAAAAATTTCAAAACGCTAGCTTTAAAACTACTGTCTATTTTTTGCATAGAAACAGACGGACAGACGGACAGACGGACATGGCTATATCGACTCGGCTGTTGATGCTGATCAAGAATATATATACTTTGTGGGGTCGGAGATGCTTCCTTTAATGCGTTACACATTTCTGGACAAAATTATAATACCCTTTTTCAAGGGTTTAAAAAAAAAAAGAGAAAAATATGTAATAGATTTTTATCTCACCGGAAATCAAATCTTCTTATCTTGTATTGATGTATATTCAAAATTTGCATCACTAGTTGAAGTAAAAAGTAGAGATTGGCTAGAAGCAAAAAGAGCCATCATGAAGATATTAAATGACATGGGAAAACCCAAGAGATAAAAGCAGATAAAGATTCAGCATTTATGTGCGTAGCTTTACAAAATTGGCTACAATCCGAGGGCGTAAATATCTCTGTCACAAGTGAAAATGGCGTATCGGATATTGAGAGGTTTCATAAGACCGTAAACGAAAAATTGAGAATCATCGATAGTGAACAAAACATCGAAGATAGATTCACAAGATTTGAAACAATCTTATACATCTATAATCACAAAACAACACATAACACTACTAAACGATCTCCGGCAGATATTTTTCTATATGGAGGAAGCGCAGATTTTAATGTACAACAAAACAAAATCGACAAAATTGAGCAGCTCAATAAAAAGAGACATGATTATGAGGTTGATGTAAAATATAGGCAAGCCTCACTTGTAAAAAGCAAAATTACCAATCCATTTAAGAAAACAGAAAGGATTGAACAAGTGTTTATTTGAAGAAACAAATCGAGGCAGGAAAATCGTACACTATAAATCTAAGTTTAAAAAGCAAAAGAAGATTAATAAGAAACAAGTAAGAAAAGTTATCTTCGGCTTGCCGAAGATGGTATACCCTTGAAAACAACAAAGTTTTCCATACAAAGACTTGTTTTCATATTGGTCGTTTGTATGGCAGCTATATGATATAGTGATCCGATCCGGATCAAACTTTTACAAATCATGTATGGCTATGTCAAATGAATAAATGTTGAATTCGGTTGCAATAGGTTGGAAAACAAAAAAGTTTTCCATACAAAGACTTGTTTTCATATCGGTTGTTTGTATGGCAGCTATATGATATAGTGATCTGATCCGAACCAAACTTTCACGAATCATGTATGCCTATGTCAAATGGATATATATATCGAATTCGGTTGCAATAGCTTGGAAAACAAAAAAGTTTTCCATACAAAGACTTGTTTTCATATCGGTCGTTTGTATGGCAGCTATATGATATAGTGGTCCGATCCGACCGATTCTTAAACTTGATCTGCGTGATCTGGTAAAAATTTCAAAACGCTAGCTTTAAAACTACTGTCTATTTTTTGCATAGAAACAGACGGACAGACGGACAGACGGACAGACGGACATGGCTATATCGACTCGGCTGTTGATGCTGATCAAGAATATATATACTTTGTGGGGTCGGAGATGCTTCCTTTAATGCGTTACACATTTCTGGACAAAATTATAATACCCTTTTTCAAGGGTATAAAAATACGATACTTCCAGGGCAGTCCAGGAGGAGTAAAGGATACAACATTCCAATAATGCTTATTTGTATGATCTCCCTTATCAACATGGTCCAAGGCAGCAATATCGAAGTAAACCCATTTAGTGCGAAAAATGGATACCTTATATTCCAGACAGGAACAGTGGAAGTCCCTATAAACTACAACTACCATTCCTTGAGTATAAATATAACAAAGACAATGCTAACATTCGAAAACCTAATAGAAGAAGCAAAAGAATTTCTCTAGAGTACCACAAGTGCAGTATTTAGTGGAAAAATTAAAACGAGAAATTGATGGATTACGAATTATTAAGAGACATAAAAGAGATCTTTTAAATGTGGTAGGAACAGCATATATAGTAAGTATTTACTCGGCACTTTAGACCAAAATGATAAAGAGCTAAAAGAAAGAATTAGTAACCTGTCAGAGAATACAGTACAGAAACATGATTTAGTTACGATAATAGACGTAATCAACAGCGGAATTGACGTTATTAATAAGCTCAGAGCAAAGAATGACAAGGATCAACAAATAGCGATTTTCAACTTGCAACAGTTCACCGAATATATAGAAGACATCGAACTAGGAATGCAATTAACCAGGCTGGGAATCTTTAGCCCAAAGTTGTTAAAACACGACTATTTAAAACAAATAAATTCGGAGAAAATTTTGAAAATAAAAACGTCAACATGGCTTAAGACAGACACAAAAGAAATCTTAATTATTTCTCATTTCCCTAACAAGATTGCAAAAATTACGATTTTCAAGTGGTACCTTTCCAGACAAGCATGGTTACATTCTAACTGAGCATACATCTGATAAATTCTACATTCATAATAATCAGGTATATCATAAAGATACAGAAAAGATTATATTTGACAAATCTACAGTTGGAATTATTAAACAGGAACCAACCCAGTGTGAATATACGAAAACTCACAAAAACTTTCAAATAAATGACATAGAACCAAATATTCTGATTACCTGGAATCTATCACAGACAATAATAAATCAAGATTGCACCAACAACAAGATTATAGTATCAGGCAACAACATTATAAAAATTAAAAATTGTACAACTCAGATTAATGAGTTTATAATTTCAAACAACTTAGCAGATTTCACACAAACAGGTTATATCACCAATAATGTCACAAAATTGGAGCCTATGGCATATTTGCAAACTAAAGAGATAATAAACTCACATGTAAAATACTACAATATATTCCAAATTATATGCATCACTACATTTGTCAATACAATCATTAGCTTGACCCTGTATTTAGCGTATAAATTTAAGAATATACCTAAGAAATGAATTGTAAAGTACTCTAAGCAAAACGAAGAACATACGAACCCTAATATCAATGTAAACGAACAAATTCAACCAGAAAACAATATTATGATGTACTCAAATTTAGCTGCCTGAGGACAGGCCACATTCAATGGTTGAGGGAGTGACATATCCACAGTACCTAAGCACTTGGCATATGCTTACATAAACCACACGCCTATTATATAAGTACACACATAAAATGTATACCACATATACCGCACACTACCCTACACTATTAAACCAATACACCCTATGTTACCCTTTGCTATCCAGTCAATACCAGATAAGAACCAGACTGTCATTCGGACCCTCAATACAAGTCCAGATGGAAAAACCCCAAAAAGAATCAGACTGTCATTCGAATCCTCAAAACAAGACCAAATGGAAAAATCCCAAAATCCTAAACAGGATGTAAACATGTCACCCACTGGTAGACTAAACATTTTATTGCCTAAGTGTTCACCCTATTGTCACGTTCCCTCGTCCAAAGCTCGGACTCGCTAAACTCGAAAACAAAAGTGTTAGATTACAAGATCGAGGACCAAATCAAAGATCACTTGTATCCAAGAGCAAACGCACTTGAATCCAAGAGTAAATTAAAATCAAAAACTCCAAAGCTTTCTCCAAATTCCCTTAGGACTCTAAATCCAAAGTCCATATTCAAACAAGTGAGAAAAGTTATCTTCGGCTATACCCTTGAAAACAAAAAAGTTTTCCATACAAAGACTTGTTTTCATATCGGTCGTTTGTATGGCAGCTATATGATATAGTGATCCGATCCGGATCAAACTTTTAAAAATTATGTATGGCTATGTGAAATGAATAAATGTTGAATTCAGTTGCAATAGCTTGGAAAACAAAAAGTTTTCCATACAAAGACTTGTTTTCATATCGGTCGATTGTATGGCAGCTATATGATATACTGGTTCGATCCAGACCAAACTTTTACAAATCATGTATGGCTATGTGAAATGAACAAATGTTGAATTCAGTTGCAATAGCTTGGAAACCAAAAAGTTTTCCATACAAAGACTTGTTTTCATATCGGTCGTTTGTATGGCAGCTATATGATATAGTGGTCCGATCCGACCGATTCTTAAACTTGATCTGCGTGCAACAAAAATAATGATCTGGTAAAAATTTCAAAACGCTGGCTTTAAAACTACTGTCTATTTTTTGCATAGAAACAGACGGACATGGCTATATCGACTCGGCTGTTGATGCTGATCAAGAATATATATACTTTGTGGGGTCGGAGATGCTTCCTTTAATGCGTTACACATTTCTGGACAAAATTATAATACCCTTTTTCAAGGGTATAAAAAGCTCGAGACCGAGGCTTGATCGTAAATCAACCCAGATCAATAAGTTAAGTTCAGTTTTGAGACCTAAAACTATTCGGTCGGTGTTCTTCAACATAAATAACTTGTAAAATTAAATTCGGTAAAAATAAAATTATATTTTTTTGACTTACGAATAAACCAAGTTATATAATTGGCGCAGTCGGTAGGATCACACATTTAAAGAGTCCTTTTAATACGGTATTGGTTAAGTGAAGGATACGCTATTGTAACGAGCAGGTTCTTGTCAAGGAAGAACAGCGATAGTTACTCGGTATTCTATCGATACCGATATAGATATAAGAAGAAGAGAAGAGAAAAAAAGGGCACGAGCGAACGGGGAGCGCGCGATGTTTTTGTAGAACGATAATTAAAATTAGTTTCTTAATGTCATAATCATATACATTCCAATAAAAGATTACTCCACCACTCAAAAAAAAGCCATCCCGTTACAGTTCAGAAGTGGGCAATGTTTATGAGGCAGTAACAGAGATACACGAAAAACCAGAAGCGGCAGAGGAATCGTCGGCGTGGGAAGTTTGTAATGAGATAGGTGTTCCCAAAGGTACTCAGGTGACATAAATTACAAATTACGGATAAGGCATCGTTTTCTACGTGGCTGATGGATTCAAAGCGAACTACTTAGGAATCTGGTGGTGTACATGCAAAAAGCTTGTGTGTATGTGTAGCGGCGTGGTGAAATTCACGAGAATTGTGGTGAAATAGCGATCTCGCTTGCAAACGGGCATACAGAGGTGATCGTGGGTGCAAACGATTGTGGTTGTGCGTACATAGGAAACCAGGCAAGGTTTTCGAAGAGTGGCCATCATTTTTGGAGAAGATGGTCAAGATATCGGAGCTAAAGGCAGACCAGTTGCGGTATCTGCTGAGAGAGAGGAACTTGGGAGTTGCAGGCCCCAGAGCGGAACTAGTTCAGAGACTAGTGGAACACGAAAATTCAGAAGACGTGCATTTGCCACAAGCAGCTGGAATTATGAGCCAAAATGAGGAATCATTCGCAGCACAGGCGGCTACGATTGCACAGCTACAGTTTGTCAACAATATGCCAGCAGCTAATCAACAACAGCAGCAGCGTCAACGTGAAGATCAGATTGATATAGATGAGTTTCAAGCGGCGATCAGCCATGGTAGACAAGCGTCAGCTAAGGAAATTGCGGATACCTTACCAGACTATGACCCCAGAGATGAGAATTCGATCTCAGTGAACCAGTTCATCGATCGTGTCAACAAAGTGGTAGATGCGTATCAATCGGACGAAAAATTTGTACTTCTTGCCATATACACAAAGCTGAAGGGTCCCGCCAAAATGTGGCTTGATTCTTCGCAACTTTTACACAAACATGGAACAGTTTTACAGCAGCAATCCGAGAAGAATTCGGATCAGAGCCGGACGAGGCAGAAGCAGAAACCGTAAAGGAGTATTGTTTCCGTATGTCAGCACTTGGAGTGCGATTCAAGCTTAGTGAAGCAGCAGTCATCCGATATGTTCGAGCGGGCCTACAGCACAAAGAGTTGCAAAACAGTATTGCAGCCATTCATTTTTCGACTATGAAGGAGTTTCGCGACGCTGCCGACTCATATTTTATAAATAGAGGCAGGCCCAATGCCAACAAGAAAGAATCCAGTAGTTTGGAAGTAAAGCTGGAAAATGAGATGAAGCAACCAAAGCCAAGAGAACCTAAAGCATGCTTTGACTGCGGAGATGTCGGGCATTTTGCAAATTCATGCCCAAAGGAAACGAAGAAGACGCGTTGCTCCAAATGTAATAAGAGTTTCATGCCACAGATGAGCTTTGACATGCCGCACAGGTGATGCGTTTGGAGCGCATCCAATCAGGACAAGCTGTTTACAAGAAAAATCTACATCAAAAAATTATACCGCTCTCATTGGCACTGAAAGCCAAGCCAGTTTAATTCGCCAATCAATTGCGGACGAGATCGGCGCACATCGACAGGAGTGCTACCTGAAAATCATGGGCATATGTGGAGGCTCACGTATCCTTACCAAAGCTATGGTTGTGGACATCGAAATCGCTGGAAAAATGGTTACAGCCAAAGTTTACATCGCAGACGACAATCTGTTACAGGAAGATTTGTTATTGGGACAAGATGTCATTACATGCGCCGAGTTATTATTGAAATGCGAACCAAGCGAGACAGAAGTCAAGAGAGCAGTTCATCAGCCGGTAACAAGTTCAACCGAGTATTTTTAAAACCTTCTTGTTAATCTTCAGAACACAGAAGAAAGGAGCAAAGTATGCAGTCTGCTCGAGAAGTTTGCCGACGTTTTCTCCACAGGATTGGAAGGCCTAGGTAAGACAAACGTCGTCCAGGCACAAATTGTTGTTGAAAGTGGCCAAGTAGTCTCCCAAGCGCCATATCGAGTTTTCGAGCCAAAGAAGGAGGTTGTCGCCAAGATGGTCGACGAACTATTGGAACGAGACATTATTACTCCGTCCACGTCGAGTACGCCAGCCCAGTGGTCCTCATCAAGAAGCCGAACGGAAGTGATCGACTTTGCATCGATTACAACATTTATCCATTTGACATAGCCATACATGTAAGATTGTTTATTATTATTGTTTATTATTATTTTAATTCTAAATGCGGTAATTATAGAAAGTATTCTTAGTTTGCGACCGAACGACTGCTGCTGAGAACTCGACTGACTGCAACGCTGACTTCTACTCGACTCCACTGCTGCCTTGCGATCGTTCCTTCGATGACTGATTGTCGATAACTTCGATTACCGACAATCATGTTGCTGCTCAACAGCGCTGCCAACCGGGTTGCTGCCAGCATTCAGCCTTACTCCATGTTACATTCGGCCCTCCTGATCATCATCATCCGACCCGGATGACAATAGGTTAGGAATAACCAGACAAACTTTGAAAACGCATCGACTGTTGCCAGAATGTATTTATACTGTTTGGCCGATGAATCCATTGGCCCCAAATGATCGATGTGTAGTGTGTGCAACGGTGCGTCTCCTTTATCTATGCAATTTAGATATCCCTCCTGCTTTCCCAACTTTTTGCTGTGGATGATACATTTTATACAGTTAGAAATTAGCTTTTTACCTTGTATTCCAAATGAGGAATAAAAAATTGCTGCTGTATGCTATGCATCGTCTTTTGCAACGACAAATGGCCAACTTCATGTGCGCTTTGAATCACCTCCACTCTCCATTAGTGCAGGGACAACCAGTAGTTCATTGCCATTGACCATACTATACAACAGGCCACCTTTTAGCTTGTAGGGTTGGAATAGACGATCTTTTAGAATTTCCAGGATTGCTCTAATTGAATCATCGTTCTGCTGCGACTTTTTAATACGTGCTGTCAACTCGGATGTTATCATCATGCATGCTTGGGGATGGCGGCTTAAAAATCAACGTGTCTCATTCTTTCTCCTGCACGATGTTCGGGTTGAAAATTAAAATCCTGCATATGGAGAATCCATGGGCCAACTTCTCTTGGGACATCTGCTTTTTTTGTTGTCTGTTTAAATGCGACACAGTCCGTGACGAGCTTGAAAGGGACTCCCAATAAATAGTGTCTGAACTTTTTCAGAGCTAAGTATGCGGCTTTTACTTCAAGGTAGTAACTATGACGATTTGATTCGGCTTTTGTAGTTTTTCTGCTCCAAAAGCAGACTGGTGAAAACTGCCTTCGAACTTCTGCAATAAAACGGCTCCTAACCCGTCCTTAGAGGCATCTGTATGAGTTCGGTTTCTGCTTCTCGTGAGTAGATCCTCAATACTGGTTCGTTTACCAGAATCTCTTTCAGCTTATTCAGCGACTGCTGCTCTACTTGGTCCAATGTTGAAAATGGCATCTTTTTTTAATAGGTGAGTCAGTGGTCTCGCAATTTGGGCTATCCAGGTATGAATTTTCTGAAGAATCCTGTGAGACCCAGAAATCCTTGAACGGCTTTTACATTCTGAGGTGTTCCAAAGGAATTTACTGCTGATGTTTTCTCTTTTCCAGGGCATATTTGTCCACCTTCGATAATATGTCCCAGGAAATGAATTCGCCTCTGCATAAAGTTGCACTTCTTCCATTTTATTTTTAGACCAAATTCTGCAGCTCTCTTAAGTACCATTTCCGTCTTTTCCATGCATTCTTCTGGGGTAGCGGCATATACAATTATGTCATCCATATATAGCTGCATTATATTGGAATTGATTAGTTCTTGAAAATAAATTGAATCGAACCGTATAAACGCTGCTGGGGAATTCTTAAAGCCAAAGGGCGCTTTGTTAAACTCGAATAAGCCTTCTCGGGTAACAAATGCTGTGTACGGCTTGCTGGCTTCTTCTACGGCCACATGAAAAAATCCGTTCTGTAAGTCCATGGTTGTAAACCATTTGGCACTCTGCAGTTTTTCAAGCACCTCCTCCATTATTGGTACCGGAAAACAATCCATCAGAACCATGGTGTTCAATTTTCTATAGTCCACGCAAACGCGTAGGGTACCACCCTTTTTCTTGACAACGACTATGCGACTGGCAACATTTGATGTAGATTTACGGACGATTGACTGCTCGACCCATTCCTCTACCTGCTTCTTTGCAGCTATAGCTTCTTCTTCAGATAGTCGGGTGTGCGCATGGCGAAAGGGTTTAATCACGCCATCAGGAATAATTTTGAGTTCGACTGGACATTGCTTTATCTGCTTGGGTGGTGTTTCGTATGTTCTCTCTATCATGCGTTCAACGTCTTCTCGGTATTGTGGTGCAACTGTAAAAGAAGATTCTTCACAAATATTAAACATTTGGGAATACTCAACCGCTTGTTATACCCTTGAAAAAGGGAATTATAATTTTGTCCAGAAAGCATCTCCGACCCCACAAAGTATATATATTCTTGATCAGCATCAACAGCCGAGTCGATATAGCCATGTCCGTCTGTCCGTCTGTCCGTCTGTTTCTATGCAAAAAATAGACAGTAGTTTTAAAGCTGTTTTCTGCTGATCCAATCATCTTACTTTTGGCTTGAAACATATTTTTGTTTCTCCGAAAGTTCATATGCCGCGGCATTTTTCTCAAAAATTTCAAACCATTTTTTAATAGGAATTGATTTGCCATCACAGTCACTTACAACTTTTTCAAATTTTTCTGCAGCGATAATTACTTGCCCCTCTTGTCTAGATTTTGCCAACATGCTCTGGGTTAGAGTATTCATCATTTGTTCAAATTTCTCTTCGACTTTAGCACTAGCGTCTTCATTCTGCTTCTTTGCCTCTGCTTCTCCTACAAGCGCCAACTTTTTGATCTTCTTCGTTCATTTTTTCTTTTCTGCTTTCGTCCTCGCTTTCGTTCTCTAGAATTGCTTGTATTTGGTCGGTGTTAAGTTTTTTATTTGTAGGTGGTGTACGTGTGAGCATTCCGCGACAAGGCACTAACACCAGCAAACAACGACAATGTTCTAACGGCGCGACGGTAGTCGATTTTGCAGACGGCGCCACCGGTTAAAAAGACAAATTTTGATTTTCGTTAGAAACGAATTTCACCACCTTTGCAATTTAATTGTTTTAAATTCCACAACAGCAAAACGACTTGAGTCTGTATGAGTTCAACCGATTTTTTCAACTTGCAATGCAGTAGACGTAGCCACAACTTTACAACTTTAAAAGACTAAATCCACGCTACACGACAATTTCAACTTTATCAGTTCTCTCTAGCAGCTTTCCTCGACTTTTACCGACTTGTGTTCAAGCAAAATCTGTACAACTGATTTTTCAACTTTAAATGCAATAGATATAGCCACAACTTTACAACTTTTAAAGACTATACCCACGCACACAACAATGTCTTTTTCTTTAAACAACTGCACCTTCATATAACCGATTTAGGACTGGACGAGTCCCCATGTAAGATTGTTTATTATTATTGTTTATTATTATTTTAATTCTAAATGCGGTAATTATAGAAAGTATTCTTAGTTTGCGACCGAACGACTGCTGCTGAGAACTCGACTGACTGCAACGCTGACTTCTACTCGACTCCACTGCTGCCTTGCGATCGTTCCTTTTCCGATGACTGATTGTCGATAACTTCGATTACCGACAATCATGTTGCTAGCTCAACAGCGCTGCCAACCGGGTTGCTGCCAGCATTCAGCCTTACTCCATGTTACATACATAATTTTAAAAGTTCAATCGGATCGGATCAGTATATCATATAGCTACCATGCAAACGACCGATATGAAAACAAGTCTTTTGTATGGAAAACTTTTTTGTTTTCAAACCTATTGCAACCGAATTCAACATTTATCCATTTGACATAGCGATACATGATTTGTGAAAGTTTGGTCTGGATCGGACCACTATATCATATAGCTGCCATACAAACGACCGATATGAAAACAAGTCTTTGTATCGAAAACTTTTTTGTTTTCCCACCTATTGCAACCGAATTCAACACTTATTCATTTGATATAGCCGTACATAATTTGTGAAAGTTCAATCCGGATCGGATCACTATATCATATAGCTACCATGCAAACGACCGATATGAAAACAAGTCTTTGTATGGAAAACTTTTTTGTTTTCAAACCTATTACAACCGAATTCAACACTTATTCATTTGATATAGCCATACATAATTTATGAAAGTTTGGTCCGGAGTGGATCACTATATCATATAGCTGCCATACAAACGACCGATATGAAAACAAGTCTTTGTATCGAAAACTTTTTGTTTTCCAACCTATTGCAACCGAATTCAACATTTATCCATTTGACATAGCCATACATGATTTGTGAAAGTTTGATCCGGATCGGATCACTATATCATATAGCTGCCATACAAACGACCAATATGAAAACAAGTCTTTGTATGGAAAACTTTGTTGTTTTCAAGGGTATACCATCTTCGGCAAGCCGAAGATAACTTTTCTCACTTGTTTTGATATGGATTGTATTGATTTTGGTCATAGCACTGTTGTTCGTAATAATTAGGTTGGACTTGTTCGAATTCATGCGCGTCTTGGAATCTCATTTCGTCAATAGACATTTTAGTTTGTTCACTTTCCGATGGTCTTAGTCGTTTAGTAATCGGAAAGTTAGAATTTTTAGATGTAGAGGGTTGTTGTAATTGAGGGTATGTATTTCCTCTAAAATGTGTTGTTTGGGAATTTTGGGTTTTGTTGGGATGTTGTTTGAAAGGATTTTTTTGAATAATGAGTTGTTTGTTTATGTATTGGTTTGGTCTCAAATAATTAGGTGCGTGCCACATTGGTGGGTTGTTAGTCATCTGCTGTGTATAGCTAGGTCTAAATGGTTGCATGTATTGATTAAAATTGGGTTGGAAGGGTTGGGAATGTTGTGGGTAACTTGGGCGATATTGAGTTTGAACATTTGTATTTTATGTGCTTTCGAATTCTGATTAGAATTTGAGTTTTTATTACTGTATTCTGGGTTTTTAATAAGTTCAAAATTAATGGGTTCTTCATAAATTCCCTCATTTTGTGCAATGGTAATTAAGGATCTTAAGTCAGTAATATCGTGGTGAGCTAAAATAGTAAATAATTGTGTTGGTAGATTCCTTATCAGTATCTTAATAGAGTCCTTAATAGCCTGAATATAAATAAGGAAATCCGGTTGGTTACCTTCTAGGTGTAGTTTCGAAATTAATAATTGACGTCGTCTTTCCGCTTCTTCGCAGAATGCTCTTAGGTTTCCTCTGTATGGTGTCTCCCTGAAGTTCTCCAGAAGTTTGTAATTTGGTGTTTGAGTTTTAAATTCCGCGATGAGTCTTGCTTTGAGGGTAGGCCAAACTTCGATGTTCGGAAGTCCCAAAGATTGTGTAACCTGTCCGTCCAAGTTCCTTTCGATCGCTCCCAGTAGAATCGTCTGTTGTCGGACATCATTGGTTTGGTAAAGCGAAATTACGTAATCCACTCAGCTGACGAAGGTGCGAAGGGTTTCTGGATCACCCTTGAATCTTTAAGTTGCCGACGGGCTTCGGCAAGGTTGTTGTCGTTCAACGCAACGATTTGGGGGGCTTCAATAATCGGTTGTGACATTTTTTAAAATTTTGTGTTTTATTATACCCTTGAAAAAGGGTATTATAATTTCGTCCAGAAATGTGTAACGCATTAAAGGAAGCATCTCCGACCCCACAAAGTATATATACTCTGTTTAAAGCTAGCGTTTTGAAATTTTTACCAGATCAATAATTTGTTGCACGCAGATCAAGTTTAAAAATCGGTCGGATCGGACCACTATATCATAAAGCTGCCATACAAACGACAGATTTGAAAACAAGTCTTTGTATGGAAAACTTTTTTTGTTTTCCAAGCTGTCGCAACCGAAATCAACATTTATTCATCTAACATAGCCATATAATATTATTTTAAATTTGGTCCGGATCGGACAACTATATCATATAGCTGCCATACAAACGACCGATAACAAAACAAGTCTTTGTATGGAAAACTTTTTTGTTCTCCAAGCTATCACAACTAAATTCAACGATTATTCATGCGACACAGCGGTACATGATTTTTTAAAGTTTGGTTCGGATCGGACCACTATATCATATAGCTGCCATACAAACGACAGATATGAAAACAAGTCTTCGTATGGACAACTTTTTTGTTTTCCAAGCTATCGTAACCGAATTCAACATTTATTTATTTGACATAGCCATACCTAATTTTTTAAAGTTTGGTCCGGATGGGACCACTATATAATATAACTGTCATACAAACGACCGATATGACAACAAGTCTTTGTATGGAAAACTTTTTTGTTTTTCCAGCTATTGCAACCGAATTCAGCATTTATTCGTTTAAAGTAGCCTTTTATGATTTGTGATACTTTGGTCCGGATCGGACTACTATATCATAGAGCTGCCATACAAACGACCGATATGAAAACAAGTCTTTGTATGGAAAACTTTTTGGTTTCCAAGCTATTGCAACCGAATTCCACAATTATTAATTTCACAAAGCCATTCATGATTTTTTAAAGATTGGTCCGGATCGGACCACTATATCATATAGCTGCCATACAAACGACAGATTTGAAAACAAGTCTTTGTATGGAAAACTTTTTTGTTTTCCAAGCTATTGCATCCGAATTCAACGTTTATTTATTTGACATAACCATAAAAAATCTGCGAAAGTTTGGTCCGGATCGGCAAACTATATCATATAGCTGCCATACAAACGACGGATATGAAAACAAGTCTTTGTATGGAAAACTTTTTTCTTTTCTAACCTATTGCAGCCGAATTCAACATTTATTCATTTGACATAGCCATACACGATTTGTCCGGAGCGGACCATATCATATAGCTGCCATACAAACGACCGATCCGAAAAAAGTCTTTGTATGGAAAACTTTTTTGTTTTCCAAGCTATTGCTTTCGAGTTCAACATTTATTTATTTGACATAGCCGTACACGATTTGTGAAAGTTTGGTCCGGATCGGCAAACTATATCATATAGGTGCCATACAAACGACCGATATGAAAACAAGTCTTTGTATGGAAAACTTTTGTTTTTTTAAGATTTTGCAAACGAATTCCACAATTATTATTTTCACATAACCATACATGATTTGTTAAAGTTTGGTCCGGATCCGACCACTATATCATATAGCTGCCATACAAACGACCGATATGAAAAACAAGTCTTTGTATGGACAACTTTTTTGTTTTCCAAGCTATCGTAACCGAATTCAACATTTATTTATTTGAAATAGCCATACACGATTTTTTAAAGTTTGGTCCGGATGGGACCACTATATAATATAACTGCCATACAAACGACCGATATGAAAACAAGTCTTTGTATGGAAAACTTTTTTGTTTTCCAAGCTATTGCAACCGAATTCAACATTTATTCATTTAAAATAGCCTTTCATGATTTGTGATAGTTTGGTCCGGATCGGACCACTATATCATATAGCTGCCATACAAACGACCGATATGAAAACAAGTCTTTGTATGGAAAACTTTTTGGTTTCCAAGCTATTGCAACCGAATTCCACAATTATTAATTCTGACAAAACCATACACGATTTGTTAAAGTTTGGTCCAGATCGGACCACTATATCATATAGCTGCCATACAAACGACCGATTTGAAAACAAGTCTTTGTATGGAAAACTTTTTTGTTTGCCAAGCTATTGCAACCGAATTCAACGTTTATTTATTTGACATAACCATACATAATTTATTAAAGTTTGGTCCGGATCGGCCCACTATATCATATAGGTGCCATACAAACGACGGATATGAAAACAAGTCTTTGTATGGAAAACTTTTTATTTTCCAAGCTATTGCAACCGAATTCAACATTTATTCATTTGACATAGCCATACACGATTTGTGACTTTTCGGAGCGGACCATATCATATAGCTGCCATACAAACGACCGATATGAAAACAAGTCTTTGTATGGAAAACTTTTTTGTTTTCCAAGCTATTGCATTCGAGTTCAACATTTATTTATTTGAAATAACCATACACGATTTGCGAAAGTTTGGTCCGGATCGGCAAACTATATCATATAGGTGCCATACAAACGACCGATATGAAAACAAGTCTTTGTATGGAAAACTTTTTTTTTTTAAGTTATTGCAAACGAATTCCACAATTATTATTTTCACATAACCATACATGATTTGTTAAAGTTTGGTCCGGATCCGACCACTATATCATATAGCTGCCATACAAACGACCGATATGAAAACAAAGTCTTTGTATGGAAAACGTTTTTGTTTTCCAATCTATCGCAACCGAATTCAACATTTATTCATGTGACATAGCCATACACGATTTTTTAAAGTTTGGTCCGGATCGGACCACTTTATCATATAGCTGCTATACAAACGAGCGATATGAAAACAAGTCTTTGTATGGAAAACTTTTTTATTTTCCAAGCTATTGCAATTGAATTCAATTTTTATTTATTTGACATAACCATAAAAAATCTGCGAAAGTTTGGTCCGGATCGGACTATATCATATAGCTGCCGTACAAACGACCGATATGAAAACAAGTCTTTGTATGGAAAACGTTTTTGTTTTCCAAGCTATGACAACCGAATTCAACATTTATTTATTTGACACAGCAATACACGATTTTTGAAAGTTTGGTCCGGATCGGACAACTTTACCATATAGCTGCCATACAGACGACCGATATGAAAACAAGTCTTTGTATGGAAAAATTTTTTGTTCTCCAAGCTATCGTAACCGAATTCAACATTGATTCATGTGATATAGCCATACATGTTTTTTTAATGTTTGGTCCGGATCGGACCACTTTATCATATAGCTGTTATACAAATGACCGATATAAAAACCAGTCTTTGTATGAAAAACTTTTTTGTTCTCCAAGCTATCGCAACCGAATTCAACGTTTATTCATTTAACGTAGCCTTTCATGATTTGTGATAGTTTGGTCCGGAGTGGACCACTATATCATATAGCTGCCATACAAACGACCGATATGAAAACAAGTCTTTGTATGGAAAACTTTTTCTTTTCCAAGCTATTGCAACCGAATCCAACATTTATTCATGTGACATAGATACATGATTACATAATACATACATACATACATACATACATACATACATAGATGATTTTTTAAATTATTCATTTGACATAGCCATACACGAGTTGTAAACTTTGGTCCGGATCGGACTACTATATCATATAGCTGCCATACAAACGACCGATATGAAAACAAGTCTTTGTATGGAAAACTTTTTTGTTCTCCAAGCTATCGCAACCGAATTCAACATTTATTCATGTTCCGGATCGGACCACTTTACCATATAGCTGCCATACAAACGACCGATATGAAAACAAGTCTTCGTATGGAAAACTTTTTTCTTTTCCAAACTATCGCAACCGAATTCAACATTTATTCATGTGACATAGAAGTTAACACCAGCTGTAAGCGGGGCCTTCCTTACTCTCACCGCGCGGGGCCTTTCTTGCCTCACCGCGCGGGGCCTTCCTTGCCTCGCCGCGCGGGGCCTTTCTTGCCTCGCCGCGCGGGGCCTTTCTTACCTCACCTGAACTGGCTGAACTGCTCAACAATCTGCAAGCGGGGCCTTTATGCGGAGTTGCTGGGATTGCACTCAGGATTGCACTCAGAGCAGCAGTCCCGTTGCTCGTGTTCGGCACTGATGCGGGCCGACCGAGGGCTCGACGCTCGTGGCGCGGGAGCCGGGTGGCACTTGCAGAGAAGAACCGGAGCTGAGCGGATCATATCTAACTTCATCTTGTCAAGAGGAATAAAGGAAAACCACAAGCGAATACTTGCATCATTTGTATCATTTCACGTGGAACAACATTTAATTGGGTAATATCTAACCTTGTGCCGATCTGGGGTCATTTCCCCAGGTCGTCGGCACGTAAGTGGCGCCCGAGCAGGAACCGGCAATGTCCGGTTGAGTGGCTAAGGCCGAAAAGAGATTTTTTTTTTTTTTTTATTATAATTTGTTTAATTTTGGGTAAATTGTGAATAAAATAAAATAAAACAAACAAGAAAAGAGCAATTACCCGCTGCCGGGGGGAATTACGCCCATCCCGGAGCGCAAAAATATTGCATAATTAAATAAAAAAAACATAAAAATGTAAGGCTTGTGTTGCGAACACTAAACCATAATTTAAATAAGAAAACGACGACCCGCCACCGGAGGACGCCACGTCGTCCATGCCGAGCGGAAAAGTCGTACGATTCCTATAACTCAAAAAAAAAAAAAAAAAAAAAAAACGCAATAATTATTTGCGAGCTCTGCTAAATAATGTAAATTAGATCAAAATATCTGAAAGGAATCAAGTGCTGCGTGAGCTGTGAATAAAATAAAATAAAACAAACAAGAAAAGAGCAATTACCCGCTGCCAGGGGGAATTACGCCCATCCCGGAGCGCAAAAATATTGCATAATTAAATAAAAAAAAAAAACATAAAAATGTAAGACTTGTGTTGCGAACACCAAAACATAATTTAAATAATAAAACGACGACCCGCCACCGGAGGACGCCACGTCGTCCATGCCGAGCGCAAAAGTCGTACGATGCCTATAACTCAAAAAAAAAAACACAATCAACCCACTGCGGCGGTACGGCTTGTGAAATTTGTTCTAAATTGCCAATTCGCGAGTGCAAAAGATTGTGTGTGATAAACTGATAATTAAGA
Source organism: Drosophila merina (assembly GCA_035047645.1). NCBI lineage: Eukaryota > Metazoa > Arthropoda > Insecta > Diptera > Drosophilidae > Drosophila > Drosophila merina. The sequence goes on along the minus strand of JAWNPH010000076.1, from coordinate 1,400,872 downwards.
AACCATTGTCGCAGTTTACCTGCGGATGGCTAAAACAAAAAATAATACTTGTAATACGAGCGCCCAGCGCGATAAGGTGGTGTGTGGCAGCTTGTTGGATACGTTAAGTGGTGTGGAATGCACCCAAAAAAAACCGCCCAACAAGTTGTGTGGCGACCGTACCTTAGTAGGCAAAACAGCCAAAAGGAATACTACGGAACCACCGCGCCCAGTACCGAAATAATCTGAGGACATCAATAAAAGTATATGACAGCCCGCACACAAAGAAAAAATTATTGCGAAATATTCATAGTGCACACGCAGCACCGCAATTGTAAAATAAAATAAATAAATACAAAAATTCCTCAATTTCCCAAGATAAAATAAATTAAATACAAATTTTCTTGTACAACACACTTTTTCACCTTTTTTTCTTCTTATCTCCACAGAATTTTCATACTGTTAGGGTACAACTTATAACACGCCAAATAATAAAAGACATACAAGGGTGAGTGAAATATTTCATTTAATTTCCTTGCCACATTTACTAAATCCGGTTAGGAAAAAAAGAACACAAAAAAAATACAAAAAAATATATAAAATTTAATATTTCCTTTTTGCCAAGTCGAAACCATCGTACCATACCCTAATATAATAACGAGTCTAATACATTAGATACTTCCTGCATCTTTTCAACAAGAACCAAACCTTGAAATGGAGGAGACCTTGCGTATACTCAGTGAGTTCCTTAAGGCCTTAACCAATGTAGTAACAGGTATTAAGGAGGACATCAAAAAGAATAATGATAGGTTGGTCCTTTTAGAACTGGAGCGTGAGAACGCTAATCCTATGGCCGATCAACCACAACCCTTGGTGCGTGCAAGCACCAGGTATGAATTAAAAGAAATATCGGTCCTTCCTGACTGCGTCAAAGAACTACAGGCGTTTGAAGGGCAGCAGGAAGCTTATCTGTCTTGGATAAATAGGGCACAATCTATATTGACCGACTATGATTTGATAAGAACGAGACCCTTGTAAAGGGCCATCGGTTTGCATATCAGGCAGAAAATAAGAGGACACGCCGATATGGTCTTGGCGGCCTATGGCGTTCAAGACGATGACTGGGAGGAAATAAAGCGTGTCTTGGCGTTACATTATGCGGACAAACGAGACATACGTACACTCGAGCATGAACTCGGTGTAATGTCTCAAGGTTCTAGACCCCTAGATAAATTCTATATGGACGTTAATGGCCATCTTTCATTAATCTTGAATAATCTGAAAGCCAAAAATCACCCTCGCGAGGTGGTCAATGTGCTGATAGAGACCTACAGGGACAAGGCCTTGGATGTTTTTATCCGAGGAGTGGGGGGAGACTGTCCCAAACACCTACTTGTCCGCAACCCCAAAAACCTACCAGAGGCGTACTCTTTTTTTATGGGGTTGCAGAACGTAATGTCGAGGACCTCCACACCTCAGAACTATCAACCGTCAGGTCCCCCAAGATTCGCAGCCCGATTTCAACATCAAGCCAGGGCACCATTCCGACCCTCTTTTTCTCCCGGTTCGGGCAGATTTTCAAAAAATTCCTACAGAGCTCAAGGTCCTAGACATGCCATTAAAATGGAATCCAATCGGTCGGGTCAGTCTTACCAATCAGGGTACAGTGATCGCCAGGAAGGAGGCTCCGGCATTAAAAGAACGTCCGAAGGTGAAAACCCATTCCGAAAGGCACAAGGATTGTACCACACGGAATTAGCACCACCTCCACTAACCCCGGCGACTAGTGGAGACGACCGAGCCCCTTCACATGAGGGCTATTATGTTGACGCGTCTCAAGTTGTCAAAGAGGCCAACGATTATCCCCCGCAGAAGGTAGCGAAAAGAGATACAGATGCTCTACATAACCTTGAAACCGAGGGGGGGCCGAATTTTATGACAAACGCCTCTCTAGTGTACCGTACATAGAGTACGTGACGGGGAAGGGGGAAAGGCTAAAGTTTTTGATTGACACCGGGGCGAACAAAAACTTTATTAGTCGCAAGCTTGCAGCCGGTTGTACCACGATCCCCAAACCTTTCTCTGTACAATCCGCTGCAGGTAACATTATGATAACACATCGCCTAGTTGGTAAATTCTTCGAACCACTAGGAAACGATTCAGAAATTACCTTTTTCGTCCTTCCAAATTTACGTTCTTTTGATGGTATCATTGGTGATGATACTCTCAAAGACCTAAAAGCCTTAGTAGATAGGAAGAACAATTGTTTGATAATAACCCCAGGAATCAAAATCCCTCTTTCGGCGAAAGCTTCATTAAACGTCAACCCGTTACTCGCCGCTGAACACCCAGACGGTACACAGGAAATTTTGAATTCCCTCCTTGAAGAGTTTTCTCACATTTTCGAGCCCCCCCCCCCCCCCCCTTACCTGGAATGTCAGTGGAGACGGCCGTCAAGGCCGAAATTCGCACAAGCACGCAAGACCCAATTTATACTAAGAGTTACCCGTACCCAGTCAATATGCGCGGAGAAGTCGAACGTCAAATCGACGAACTGCCGCAGGATGGTATAATTCGACCTTCTAACAGCCCTTACAATTCCCCTACCTGGATAGTCCCGAAGAAACCCAAACCAAATGGGGAAAAACAATATCGCATGGTAGTCGATTTCAAGCGGTTAAATACCGTCACCATATCCGACACTTACCCTATCCCAGATATAAATGCTACACTGGCCAGCCTTGGCAATGCCAAATACTTTACCACCTTAGATTTGACCTCTGGATTCCATCAAATCCACATGAAGGATAGCGATATTCCCAAGACAGCTTTCTCTACCTTAAATGGAAAGTACGAGTTCCTCCGTCTACCATTCGGTTTGAAGAATGCACCCGCAATCTTCCAAAGAATGATTGATGACGTTTTGCGCTAGCATATTGGCAAGATTTGCTACGTTTATATTGACGATATCATCGTCTTCAGTGGGGACTATGATACCCACTGGAAAAATCTCCGATTGGTATTAGCAAGCTTATCAAAGGCAAACCTCCAAGTGAACCTTGAGAAGTCGCATTTTTTGGATACACGGGTAGAATTTTTGGGATATGTCGTCACGGCCGATGGCATTAAGGCAGACCCGAAAAAGGTCAGAGCGATTAGTGAAATGCCTCCCCCGACTTCTGTTAAAGAGTTAAAGAGATTTCTTGGCATGACCTCATATTACAGGAAGTTCATCCAGGACTATGCGAAGGTAGCGAAGCCTCTCACGAACTTGACCCGTGGCCTATATGCCAATATAAAATCTTCGCAATCGAACAAAATTCCAATTACGTTGGACGAAACGGCATTACAGTCTTTTAATGATTTGAGGTCAATTCTGTCTTCTTCTGAGATACTGGCGTTTCCATGTTTCACTAAGCCATTTCATCTAACGACGGACGCTTCTAATTATGCCATCGGAGCTGTCCTCTCACAGGACGACCAGGGTAGAGATAGGCCGGTAGCGTATATTTCGCGTTCACTAAATAAAACAGAGGAAAATTACGCTACTATTGAAAAGGAAATGCTCGCGATAATTTGGGCGCTGGACAACCTTCGGGCTTATTTATACGGTGCTAGTATTATTAAAGTATACACTGACCATCAACCTCTAACGTTCGCCTTGGGCAACAGAAACTTCAACGCGAAATTAAAACGCTGGAAGGCTCGTATAGAGAAATATAACTGCGAGCTTATCTACAAACCCGGGAAATCTAACGTAGTGGCTGACGCGCTTTCACGCATTCCGCTTTAGCTTAACCGTTTGAGTACCGACCTAGATGATGATACGCAGTCTTTGGCTACTGCCCATAGCGCTTCGCATGACAGCTCGCAATTGATTCCCCACATTGAATCTCCAATCAACGTTTTCAGGAACCAACTCTTTTTTGATACGACCAGGTCAGAGTACATGTGCGAACACCCGTACCCAGGTTATACTCGCCATTTGATTCCTCTCAAAGACGGATCAATTGCCGATTTAACCAACTCGTTACGGTCGTATCTGCGACCCGTAATAATTAACGGCGTCAAAATCCCAGAAGCTTATTTGCAACTTTTCCAATCCGTCTGCTTAGCGAGTTTTCTTTTATACAAAATTCGGATAACGCAACGTCTAGTGGCAGATGTGACCGACGCGGAGGAAATTTGCGAAATAATCGAAAAAGAACACCGTAGAGCACACAGGGGCCCTACGGAGATTCGCCTCCAACTTTTAGAAAAATATTATTTCCCGCGGATGTCCAGTAGGATCCGTCTACAAATTTCCTCATGTCAGTGTTGCAAACGCAACAAATACGAGAGGCACCCTAATAAGCCAAACTTACAACCCACGCCTATTCCTAACTACCCGTGTGAAATACTTCACGTCGACGTTTTCGTCCTTGAAAAAAAGTTATACCTAAGTTGCATTGATAAATTCAGCAAGTTTGCCAAACTTTTCCATTTGCAGTCAAAAGCATCCGTGCATTTGCGAGAAGCCTTGGTGGAGGCTCTACACTACTTCACTGCCCCTAAGGTCTTGGTTTCGGATAACGAGCGAGGGTTACTGTGCCCGACAGTGCTCAATTATCTTCGGTCTCTAAACATCAATCTTTATTATGCTCCAACCCAAAAGAGTGAAGTAAATGGACAAGTCGAGAGATTCCATTCTACGTTCCTAGAAATCTATCGTTGTCTTAAGAATGAGCTCCCTACTTTCAAGCCCACCGAACTGGTGATGATAGCGCTGGACCGCTATAACACTTCTGTTCACTCAGTAACGAATCGGAAACCAGCAGACATTTTTTTCGACCGCTCGTCGAGAATAAATTATCAGGGTCTGACAGATTTCCGGCGACAAACTTTAGAAGATATAAGGGGCTTAATCGAGTATAAACAAGCTAGAACTAACTTGGCTCGGAACAAAAATAGGAGCGAGCCCAAGTCTTATGGCTTGGGGGAAGAAGTTTTTGTTGCAAATAAGCAAATAAAAACAAAAGAAAAGCCGAGGTTCAGATACGAAGAGGTACAGGAAGACAACAAAGTAACAATTAGAACCAGATCAGGAAAAACTTTCCACAAATCCGATTTAAGGAACTGAAACCTGGTTTTTACTAACAAAAAAATTAATAATTAAAATAAAAAATAATTAGTGGCAACCTAATGAAATATTTCACCCATTCATACACTAAATGTATAAAAACATCAAACACTAAAACATACTACAATACAATACTTAAGATTATATTATAAAAATAAAAAAAAAAAAAAAAAAAACAAAAAACAAACAAAAAATATATAAAAAATTACAAAATATAAAATAAAATTAAAAATAAACACATAAAATGTACTGTACCCCAACTTACAAACTTGTAGCCTAAGAATAACCTAAACGGTCAAATATTTGCAAATTGTAAGCTCGATTTCTGCATGCGCAGTAAGCCCCGCCCACGTATATAAGTACGAAGGGCCGGTGATCCCCTTGCAGTATGGCGAGGTATGGAGAATCAATGGCGTCTTCAAACTAGCGCACCTCGTCAATCTTGCAAAGATGAACAGACTAGCTGAGGAAATCGGACGAGAAACGGTTGCCTTGGCGGATAGGAAAGATGAAGCTCTGGTCGACTACTACCTCAACACAGCCTTGGAAGGAATCAACAGGCTTTCCGGACGAGCGCGATGCCAATCTTGCACACTGGACTGGCTGGGGTCGGCTTGGAAATGGATAGCTGGATCTCCAGATGCTGCTGACTGGAACATCATAAACTTCTCGCAAACTTAGAGGCATTGGGCCAAACCGAGCCAAGCCAGGCTCATTGATCTGCGGGCCGCAGATCTTGGGGCGGGGAGGAGTTAACACCAGCTGGAAGCGGGGCCTTCCTTACCTCACCGCGCGGGGCCTTTCTTACCTCACCGCGCGGGGCCTTCCTTACCTCGCCGCGCGGGGCCTTTCTTACCTCACCGCGCGGGGCCTTCCTTACCTCGCCGCGTGGGGCCTTTCTTACCTCACCGCGCGGGGCCTTTCTTACCTCGCCGCGCGGGGCCTTTCTTACCTCGCCGCGCGGGGCCTTTCTTACCTCACCGCACGGCTGAACTGCTCAACAATCTGCAAGCGGGGCCTTTATGCGGAGTTGCTGGGATTGCACTCAGGATTGCACTCAGAGCAGCAGTCCCGTTGCTCGTGTTCGGCACTGATGCGGGCCGACCGAGGGCTCGACGCTCGTGGCGCGGGAGCCGGGTGGCACTTGCAGAGGAGAACCGGAGCCGAGCGGATCAGACTTAACTTCAACTAACCAAAACTAATAAAGGAAAACCACAAGCTAATACTTGCCTTTGTATCATTTCACGTGGAACAACACATAATTTGGTAATATCTAACCTTGTGCCGATCTGGGGTCATTTCCCCAGGTCGTCGGCACGTAAGTTATATCATATCATATCATACATACATACCATACATACAAGATTTTGTATTTTTGTTCTCTAAGCTATCATAACCGCATTCCACAATTATTAATTTGACATAGCCATACACGATTTGTGAAACTTTGGTCCGGATCGGACCACTATATCATATAGCTGCCATACAAACGACCGATATGAAAACAAGTCTTTGTATGGAAAACTTTTTTTTTTCCAAGCTATTGCATAACCGAATTCCACGAAGTTTATTAATTTGACATAGACGTTCAAAATTTGTGAAAGTTTGGTCCGGAGCGGACAACTATATCATATAGCTGCCATACAAACGACCGATTCGAAAACAGGTCTTTGTATGGAAAACTTTTTTGTTCTCCAAGCTATCGCAACCGAATTTAAAATTTATTTATGGTCAATATCGGACCACTATATCATATAGGTGCCATAAAAACGACAGATATGACAACAAGTCTTTGTATGGAAAACTTTTTTGTTTTCCAAGCTATCGCAACCGAATTCAACATTAATTCATTAATATAATACAGATTTTTTAAATTATTAATTTGAAATAGCCATACATGATTTGTAAAAGTTTGGTCCGGATCGGACCACTACATATAGCTGCCATACAAACGACCGATACGAAAACAAGTCTTTGTATGGAAAACTTTTTTGTTCTCCAAGCTATTGTAACCGAATTCAACATTTATTCATTTGACATAGCCATACACGATTTGTATACCCTTGAAAAGGGTATTAATTGTCCAGATATGTGTAACGCATTAAATGAAGCATCTCCGGACCCCACGTATATCATATTCTTGATCAGCATACAACAGCCGAGACGATATAGCAAGTCGTCTGTCCGTCTGTCCGTCTGTTTGTATGCAAACAATAGACTGTAGTTTTAAAGCTAGCGTTTTGGAATTTTTACCAGATCATTATTAATTTGTTGCACGCAGATCAAGTTTGAGAATCGGTCGGAGCGGACCACTATATCATATAGCTGCCATACAAACGACCGATATGAAAACAAGTCTTTGTATGGAAAACTTTTTTGTTCTCCAAGCTATCGCAACCGAATTCAACGTTTATTAATTTGAAATAGCCATACACGATTTATGAAAGTTTGGTCCGGATCGGACCACTATATCATATAGCTGCCATACAAACGACCGATATGAAAACAAGTCTTTGTATGGAAAACTTTTTGTTTTCCAAGCTATTGCAACCGAATTCAACATTTATTAATTTAACATAGCCATACACAATTTGTGAAACTTTGGTCCGGATCGGAGTACTATATCATATAGCTGCCATACAAACGACCGATATGAAAACAAGTCTTTGTATGGAAAATTTTTGTTTTCAAGGGTAGACTATCTTCGGCAAGCCGAAGTTAACTTTTCACAATTGTTTAAATTATTCATTTGACATAGCCGTACATGATTTGTGAAAGTTTGGTCCGGAGCGGACCACTCTATAGCTGCCATACAAACGACCGATATGAAAACAAGTCTTTGTATGGAAAACTTTTTGTTCTCCAAGCTATCGCAACCGAATTCCACATTTATTCACGTGACATAGCCATACATGATTTTTTAAATTATTAATTTGAAATAGCCATACATGATTTTTAAAAGTTTGGTCCGGATCGGACCACATAGCTGCCATACAAACGACCGATATGAAAACAAGTCTTTGTATGGAAAACTTTTTTGTTCTCCAAGCTATCGCAACCGAATTCAACATTTATTTATTTGACGTAGCCATACATGATTTTTTAAATTATTCATTTGACATAGCCATACATGAGTTGTAAAAGTTTGGTCCGGAGCGGACAACTATATCATATAGCTGCCATACAAACGACAGATATGAAAACAAGTCTTTGTATGGAAAACTTTTTTGTTCTCCAAGCTATCTCCAACCGAATTCAACATTTATTTATGTGAAAGCCATACATGATTTGTTAAATTATTCATTTGACATAGCCATACATGAGTTGTAAAGTTTGCTGCCATACAAACGACCGATAGGAAAACAAGTCTTTGTATGGAAAACTTTTTTGTTCTCCAAGCTATCGCAACCGAATTCAATATTTATTTATATGACACAGCCATACACGATTTGTGAAACTTTGGTCCGAATCGGACCACTATATCATATAGCTGCCATACAAACGACCGATAGGAAAACAAGTCTTTGTATGGAAAACTTTTTTGTTCTCCAAGCTATCGCAACCGAATTCAACATTTATTTATGTGACATATTGATAAATGATTTTTTAAAGTTTGGTCAGGATCGGACTACTATATCATTATAGCTGCCATACAAACGACCGATATGAAAACAAGTCTTTGTATGGAAAACTTTTTTGTTTTCCAAGCTATCGCAACCGAATTCAACATTAATTTATTTGACACAGCCATACACGATTTGTGAAACTTTGGTCCGGAGCGGACCACTATATCATATAGCTGCCATACAAACGACCGATATGAAAACAAGTCTTTGTATGGAAAACTTTTTTGTTCTCCAAGCTATCGCAACCGAATTCAACGTTTATTTATGTGACACAGCCATACACGATTTGTGAAACTTTGGTCCGGAGCCGACCACTATATCATATAGCTGCCATACAAAACGACCTATATTAAAATAAGTCTTTGTATGGAAAACTTTTTGTTCTCCAAGCTATCGCAACCGAATTCAACATTTATTTATGTGACATATCCATTATTGTTTTTTAAGTTTGGTCAGGAGCGGACCACTATATCATATAGCTGCCATACAAACGACAGATATGAAAACAAGTCTTTGTATTGAAAACTTTTTTGTTCTCCAAGCTATCGCAACCGAATTCAACATTTATTAATGTGAGCCATACATGATTTTTTAAATTATTCATTTGACCGGAGCCATACATCAGTTCTAAAAGTTTGCTGCCATACAAACGACCGATACGGAAAACAAGTCTTTGTATGGAAAACTTTTTTGTTTTCCAAGCTATTGTAACCGAATTCAATGTTTATTTATTTGACATAACAATACAAAATTTGCGAAAGTTTGGTCCGGAGCGGCAAACTATATCATATAGGTGCCATACAAACGACAAATATGAAAAGAAGTCTTTGTATGGAAAACTTTTTTCTTTTCCAAGCTATCGCAACCGAATTCAACATTTATTCATTTGACACAGCCATACACGATTTGTGAAACTTTGGTCCGGATCGGACCACTATATCATATAGCTGCCATACAAACGACCGATATGAAAACAAGTCTTTGTATGGAAAACGTTTTTGTTTTTCAAGCTATCGCAACCGAATTCAACATTTATTTATATCAAATAGCCATACACGATTTGTAAAACTTTGGTCCGCATCGGACCACTATATCATATAGCTGCCATACAAACGACCGATAGGAAAACAAGTCTTTGTATGGAAAACTTTTTTTTTCCAAGCTATCGCAACCGAACCCAACGTTTATTTATATCAAATAGCCATACACGATTTGTAAAACTTTGGTCCGGATCGGACCACTATATCATATAGCTGCCATACAAACGACCGATATGAAAACAAGTCTTTGTATGGAAAACTTTTTTTTTTCCAAGCTATCGCAACCGAATTCAACATTTATTCATTTGACTCAGCCATACACGATTTGTAAAACTTTGGTCCGGAGCGGACCACTATATCATATAGGTGCCATACAAACGACAAATATGAAAACAAGTCTTTGTATGGAAAACTTTTTTTTCCAAGCTATCGCAACCGAATTCAACATTTATTTATGTGATATATTCATATATGATTTAATTAAATTTGGTCAATATCGGACCACTATATCATATAGCTGCCATACAAACGACCGATATGAAAACAAGTCTTTGTATGGAAAACTTTTTCTTTTCCAAGCTATTGCAACCGAATTCAAAATTTATTTATTTGACATAGCCATACACGACTTGTAAAACTTTGGTCGGGATCGGACCACTATATCATATAGCTGCCATACAAACGACAGATATGACAACAAGTCTTTGAATGGAAAACTTTTTCTTTTCCAAGCTATTGCATCCGAATTCAACATTTATTTATTTGACATAACAATAAAAAATCTGCGAAAGTTTGGTCCGGAGCGGAAAACTATATCATATAGGTGCCATAAAAACGACAGATATGAAAACAAGTCTTTGTATGGAAAACTTTTTTCTTTTCCAAGCTATCGCAACCGAATTCAAACTTTATTCATTTGACATAGCCATCCACGATTTGTAAAACTTTGGTCCGGATCGGACCACTATATCATATAGCTGCCATACAAACGACCGATATGAAAACAAGTCCTTGTATTGAAAACTTTTTTGTTTTCCAAGCTATCGCAACCGAATTCAACATTTATTTATTTGACACAGCAATACACGATTTGTGAAACTTTGGTCAGGACGACCACTATATCATATAGCTGCCATACAAACGACCGATATGAAAACAGGTCTTTGTATGGAAAACTTTTTTGTTCTCCAAGCTATCGCTACCGAATTCAACATTTATTCATGAGATATAGCCATACATGATTTTTTAAATTATTCATTTGACATAGCCATACATGATTTTTAAAAGTTTGGTCCATATCGGACCACTATATCATATAGCTGCCATACAAACGACCGATATGAAAACAAGTCTTTGTATGGAAAACGATTTTGTTTTTCCAAGCTATCGCAACCGAATTCAACATTTATTTATGTGATATATTCATATATGATTTAATTAAATTTGGTCAGTATCGGACTACTATATCATATGGCTGCCATTCAAACGACATATATGAAAACAAGTCTTTGTATGGAAAACTTTTTTCTTTTCCAAGCTATCGCAACCGAATTCAAACTTTATTCATTTGACATAGCCATCCACGATTTGTAAAACTTTGGTCCGGATCGGACCACTATATCATATAGCTGCCATACAAACGACCGATATGAAAACAAGTCTTTGTATGGAAAACGATTTTGTTTTTCCAAGCTATCGCAACCGAATTCAACATTTATTTATGTGATATATTCATATATGATTTAATTAAATTTGGTCAATATCGGACTACTATATCATATAGCTGCCATTCAAACGACATATATGACAAGAAGTCTTTGTATGGAAAACTTTTTCTTTTCCAACCTATTGCAACCGAATTCAAAATTTATTTATTTGACATAGCCATACACGATTTGTAAAACTTTGGTCCGAATCGGACCACTATATCATATAGCTGCCATACAAACGACCGATATGAAAACAAGTCTTTGTATGGAAAACGTTTTTGTTTTCCAAGTTATGGTAACCGAATTCAACATTTATTTATATGACATAGCCATACACGACTTGTAAAACCTTGGTCCGGATCGGACCACTATATCATATAGCTGCCATACAAACGACCGATATGAAAACAAGTCTTTGTATGGAAAACGTTTTTGTTTTCCAAGCTATGGTAACCGAATTCAACATTTATTTATATGACATAGCCATACACGATTTTTTAAAGTTTGGTCCGGATCGGACCACTATATCATATAGCTGCCATACAAACGACAGATATGAAAACAAGTCTTTGAATGGAAAACTTTTTTCTTTTCCAAGCTATTGCATCCGAATTCAATGTTTATTTATTTGACAAAACAATAAAAAAACTGCGAAAGTTTGGTCCGGAGCGGCAAACTATATCATATAGGTGCCATACAAACGAACGATATGAAAACAAGTCTTTGTATGGAAAACTTTTTCTTTTCCAAGCTATCGCATCCGAATTCAACGTTTATTTATTTGTTATAACAATAAAAAATCTACGAAAGTTTGGTCCGGAGCGGCAAACTATATCATATAGCTGCCATACAAACGACATATATGACAACAAGTCTTTGTATGGAAAACTTTTTCTTTTCCAAGCTATCGCAACCTTATTCAACGTTTATTTATTTGACATAGCCGTCCACGATTTGTAATACTTTGGTCCGGATCGGACCACTATATCATATAGCTGCCATACAAACGATCGATATGAAAACAAGTCTTTGTATGGAAAACGTTTTTGTTTTCCAAGCTATGGTAACCGAATTCAACATTTATTTATATGACATAGCCATACACGATTTGTAAAACTTTGGTCCGGATCGGACCACTTTATCATATAGCTGCCATACAAACGACAGATATGACAAGTCTTTTGCATGGAAAACTTTTTTTCTTTTCAAGCTATCGCAACCGAATTCAAGATTTATTCATTTGACACAGCCATACACGATTTGTAAAACTTTGGTCCGGATCGGACCACTATATCATATAGCTGCCATACAAACGACCGATATGAAAACAAGTCTTTGTATGGAAAACGTTTTTGTTTTTCAAGCTATCGCAACCGAATTCATCATTTATTTATATCAAATAGCCATACACGATTTGTAAAACTTTGGTCCGCATCGGACCACTATATCATATAGCTGCCATACAAACGACCGATAGGAAAACAAGTCCTTGTATGGAAAACTTTTTTTTTTCCAAGCTATCGCAACCTAACCCAACGTTTATTTATATCAAATAGCCATACACGATTTGTAAAACTTTGGTCCGGATCGGACCACTTTATCATATAGGTGCCATACAAACGACCGATATGAAAACAAGTCTTTGCATGGAAAACTTTTTTCTTTTCCAAGCTATCGCAACCGAATTCAAGATTTATTCATTTGACACAGCCATACACGAATTGTAAAACTTTGGTCCGGATCGGACCACTTTATCATATAGGTGCCATACAAACGACCGATATGAAAACAAGTCTTTGCATGGAAAACTTTTTTCTTTTCCAAGCTATCGCAACCGAATTCAACATTTATTTATTTGATATATTCATATATGATTTAATTAAATTTGGTCAATATCGGACTACTATATCATATAGCTGCCATACAAACGACATATATGACAAGAAGTCTTTGTATGGAAAACTTTTTTCTTTTCCAACCTATTGCAACCGAATTCAAAATTTATTTATTTGACATAGCCATACACGACTTGTATAACTTTGGTCCGGATCGGACCACTTTATCATATAGCTGCCATACAAACGACAGATATGACAACAAGTCTTTGAATGGAAAACTTTTTTTCTTTTCCAAGCTATTGCATCCGAATTCAACATTTATTTATTTGACATAACAATAAAAAATCTGCGAAAGTTTGGTCCGGAGCGGTAAACTATATCATATAGGTGCCATAAAAACGACAGATATGAAAACAAGTCTTTGTATGGAAAACTTTTTTCTTTTCCAAGCTATCGCAACCGAATTCAAACTTTATTCATTTGACATAGCCATCCACGATTTGTAAAACTTTGGTCCGGATCGGACCACTATATCATATAGCTGCCATACAAACGACCGATATGACAACAAGTCTATGTATTGAAAACTTTTTTGTTTTCCAAGCTATCGCAACCGAATTCAACATTTATTTATTTGACACAGCAATACACGATTTGTGAAACTTTGGTCAGGAACCACTATATCATATAGCTGCCATACAAACGACCGATATGAAAACAGGTCTTTGTATGGAAAACTTTTTTGTTCTCCAAGCTATCGCTACCGAATTCAACATTTATTCATGAGATATAGCCATACATGACTTTTTAAATTATTCATTTGACATAGCCATACATGATTTTTAAAAGTTTGGTCCGTATCGGACCACTATATCATATAGCTGCCATACAAACGACCGATATGAAAACAAGTCTTTGTATGGAAAACGATTTTGTTTTTCCAAGCTATCGCAACCGAATTCAACATTTATTTATGTGATATATTCATATATGATTTAATTAAATTTGGTCAATATCGGACTACTATATCATATGGCTGCCATTCAAACGACATATATGACAAGAAGTCTTTGTATGGAAAACTTTTTTCTTTTCCAAGCTATCGCAACCGAATTCAAACTTTATTCATTTGACATAGCCATCCACGATTTGTAAAACTTTGGTCCGGATCGGACCACTATATCATATAGCTGCCATACAAACGACCGATATGAAAACAAGTCTTTGTATGGAAAACGATTTTGTTTTTCCAAGCTATCGCAACCGAATTCAACATTTATTTATGTGATATATTCATATATGATTTAATTAAATTTGGTCAATATCGGACTACTATATCATATAGCTGCCATTCAAACGACATATATGACAAGAAGTCTTTGTATGGAAAACTTTTTTCTTTTCCAACCTATTGCAACCGAATTCAAAATTTATTTATTTGACATAGCCATACACGATTTGTAAAACTTTGGTCCGAATCGGACCACTATATCATATAGCTGCCATACAAACGACCGATATGAAAACAAGTCTTTGTATGGAAAACGTTTTTGTTTTCCAAGTTATGGTAACCGAATTCAACATTTATTTATATGACATAGCCATACACGACTTGTAAAACCTTGGTCCGGATCGGACCACTATATCATATAGCTGCCATACAAACGACCGATATGAAAACAAGTCTTTGTATGGAAAACGTTTTTGTTTTCCAAGCTATGGTAACCGAATTCAACATTTATTTATATGACATAGCCATACACGATTTTTTAAAGTTTGGTCCGGATCGGACCACTATATCATATAGCTGCCATACAAACGACAGATATGAAAACAAGTCTTTTGAATGGAAAACTTTTTTCTTTTCCAAGCTATTGCATCCGAATTCAATGTTTATTTATTTGACAAAACAATAAAAAAACTGCGAAAGTTTGGTCCGGAGGGGCAAACTATATCATATAGGTGCCATACAAACGAACGATATGAAAACAAGTCTTTGTATGGAAAACTTTTTTCTTTTCCAAGCTATCGCATCCGAATTCAACGTTTATTTATTTGTTATAACAATAAAAAATCTACGAAAGTTTGGTCCGGAGCGGCAAACTATATCATATAGCTGCCATACAAACGACATATATGACAACAAGTCTTTGTATGGAAAACTTTTTTCTTTTCCAAGCTATCGCAACCTTATTCAACGTTTATTTATTTGACATAGCCGTCCACGATTTGTAATACTTTGGTCCGGATCGGACCACTATATCATATAGCTGCCATACAAACGATCGATATGAAAACAAGTCTTTGTATGGAAAACGTTTTTGTTTTCCAAGCTATGGTAACCGAATTCAACATTTATTTATATGACATAGCCATACACGATTTGTAAAACTTTGGTCCGGATCGGACCACTTTATCATATAGCTGCCATACAAACGACAGATATGACAAGTCTTTGAATGGAGAACTTTTTTCTTTTCCATGCTATTGCATCCGAATTCAACGTTTATTTATTTGACATAACAATAAAAATCTGCGAAAGTTTGGTCCGGAGCGGCAAACTATATCATATAGGTGCCATACAAACGACAGATATGGAAACAAGTCTTTGTATGGAAAACTTTTTTCTTTTCCAAGCTATCGCATCCGAATTCAACGTTTATTTATTTGTTATAACAATAAAAAATCTACGAAAGTTTGGTCCGGAGCGGCAAAATATATCATATAGCTGCCATACAAACGACATATATGACAAGTCTTTGTATGGAAAACTTTTTTCTTTTCCAAGCTATCGCAACCTTATTCAACGTTTATTTATTTGACATAGCCATCCACGATTTGTAAAACTTTGGTCCGGATCGGAGCACTATATCATATAGCTGCCATACAAACGATCGATATGAAAACAAGTCTTTGTATGGAAAACGTTTTTGTTTTCCAAGCTACCGCAACCTTATTCAACGTTTATTTATGTGATATACTCATACATGATTTTTTAAAGTTTGGTCAATATCGGACTACTATATCATATAGCTGCCATACAAACGACATATATGACAACAAGTCTTTGTATGGAAAACTTTTTCTTTTCCAAGCTATCGCATCCGAATTCAACGTTTATTTATTTGTTATAACAATAAAAAATCTACGAAAGCTTGGTCCGGAGCGGCAAAATATATCATATAGCTGCCATACAAACGACATATATGACAACAAGTCTTTGTATGGAAAACTTTTTTCTTTTCCAAGCTATCGCAACCTTCTTCAACGTTTATTTATTTGACATAGCCATCCACGATTTGTAAAACTTTGGTCCGGATCGGACCACTATATCATATAGCTGCCATACAAACGATCGATATTAAAACAAGTCTTTGTATGGAAAACTTTTTCTTTTCCAAGCTACCGCAACCTTATTCAACGTTTATTTATGTGATATACTCATACATGATTTTTTAAAGTTTGGTCAATATCGGACTACTATATCATATAGCTGCCATACAAACGACATATATGACAATAAGTCTTTGTATGGAAAACTTTTTCTTTTCCAAGCTATGGTAACCGAATTCAACATTTATTTATATGACATAGCCATACACGATTTGTAAAACTTTGGTCCGGATCGGACCACTTTATCATATAGCTGCCATACAAACGACAGATATGACAAGTCTTTGAATGCAAAACTTTTTTCTTTTCCAAGCTATCGCATCCGAATTCAACGTTTATTTATTTGTTATAACAATAAAAAATCTACGAAAGTTTGGTCCGGAGCGGCAAAATATATCATATAGCTGCCATACAAACGACATATATGACAACAAGTCTTTGTATGGAAAACTTTTTTCTTTTCCAAGCTATCGCAACCTTATTCAACGTTTATTTATTTGACATAGCCATCCACGATTTGTAAAACTTTGGTCCGGATCGGACCACAATATCATATAGCTGCCATACAAACGATCGATATAAAAACAAGTCTTTGTATGGAAAACTTTTTCTTTTCCAAGCTACCGCAACCTTATTCAACGTTTATTTATGTGATATACTCATACATGATTTTTTAAAGTTTGGTCAATATCGGACTACTATATCATATAGCTGCCATACAAACGACATATATGACAACAAGTCTTTGTATGGAAAACTTTTTTCTTTTCCAAGCTATCGCAACCGACTTCAAAATTTATTCATTTGACATAGCCATCCACGATTTGTAAAACTTTGGTCCGGATCGGACCACTATATCATATTGCTGCCATACAAACGACCGATATGAAAACAAGTCTTTGTATGGAAAAATTTATTTATATGACATAGCCATACACGATTTGTAAAACTTTTGTCCGGATCGGACCACTTTATCATATAGCTGCCATACAAAACGACCGATATGAAAATAAGTCTTCGTATGAAAAACTTTTTTGTTCTCCAAGCTATCGCAACCGAATTCATAATTTATTTATGTGTATTCATATATGATTTTTTAAAGTTTGGTCAATATCGGACCACTATATCATATAGGTGCCATACAAACGACCGAAATGAAAACAAGTCTTTGCATGGAAAACTTTTTTGTTTTCCAAGCTATCGCAATCGAATTCAAGATTTATTTATTTGACACAGCCATACACGATTTGTGAAACTTTGGTCCGGATCGGACCACTATATCATATAGCTGCCATACAAACGACCGATATAAATACAAGTCTTTGTATGGAAAACTTTTTCTTCTCCAAGCTATCGCAACCTTATTCAACGTTTATTTATGTGATATACTCATATATGATTTTTTAAAGTTTGGTCAATATCGGAATACTATATCATATAGCTGCCATACAAACGACATATATGACAACAAGTCTTTGTATGGAAAACTTTTTTCTTTTCCAAGCTATGGTAACCGAATTCAACATTTATTTATATGACATAGCCATACACGATTTGTAAAACTTTGGTCCGGATCGGACCACTTTATCATATAGCTGCCATACAAACGACAGATATGACAAGTCTTTGAATGCAAAACTTTTTTCTTTTCCAAGCTATCGCATCCTAATTCAACGATTATTTATTTGACATAACAATAAAAAATCTGCGAAAGTTTGGTCCGGAGCGGCAAACTATATCATATAGGTGACATACAAACGACAGATATGATAACAAGTCTTTGTATGGAAAACTTTTGTATTTAAAACTTTGGTCCGGATCGGACTACTTTATCATATAGCTGCCATACAAACAACAGATATGATAACAAGTCTTTGAATGGAAAACTTTTTTCTTTTCCAAGCTCTTGCATCCGAATTCAACATTTATTTATTTGACATAACCGTAAATAATCTGCGAAAGTTTGGTCCGGATCGGGCCACTATATCATATAGCTGCCATACAAACGACCGATATGAAAACAAGTCTTTGCATGGAAAACTTTTTTGTTCTCCAAGCTATCGCAACCGAATTCAAAATTTATTTCTTTAACATAGCCATACACGATTTGTAAAACTTTGGTCCGGATCGGACCACTATATCATATAGCTGCCATACAAACGATCGATATAAAAACAAGTCTTTGTATGGAAAACTTTTTCTTTTCCAAGCTACCGCAACCTTATTCAACGTTTATTTATGTGATATACTCATACATGATTTTTTAAAGTTTGGTCAATATCGGAATACTATATCATATAGCTGCCATACAAACGACATATATGACAACAAGTCTTTGTATGGAAAACTTTTTTCTTTTCCAAGCTATGGTAACCGAATTCAACATTTATTTATATGACATAGCCATACACGATTTGTAAAACTTTGGTCCG
Source organism: Drosophila merina (assembly GCA_035047645.1). NCBI lineage: Eukaryota > Metazoa > Arthropoda > Insecta > Diptera > Drosophilidae > Drosophila > Drosophila merina. The sequence continues at coordinate 1,381,736 of JAWNPH010000076.1, read as the reverse complement.
GATCGGACCACTTTATCATATAGCTGCCATACAAACGACAGATATGACAAGTCTTTGAATGCACAACTTTTTTCTTTTCCAAGCTATCGCATCCGAATTCAACGTTTATTTATTTGTTATAACAATAAAAAATCTACGAAAGTTTGGTCCGGAGCGGCAAAATATATCATATAGCTGCCATACAAACGACATATATGACAACAAGTCTTTGTATGGAAAACTTTTTCTTTTCCAAGCTATCGCAACCTTATTCAACGTTTATTTATTTGACATAGCCATCCACGATTTGTAAAACTTTGGTCCGGATCGGACCACTATATCATATAGCTGCCATACAAACGATCGATATAAAAACAAGTCTTTGTATGGAAAACTTTTTTCTTTTCCAAGCTACCGCAACCTTATTCAACGTTTATTTATGTGATATACTCATACATGATTTTTTAAAGTTTGGTCAATATCGGACTACTATATCATATAGCTGCCATACAAACGACATATATGACAACAAGTCTTTGTATGGAAAACTTTTTTCTTTTCCAAGCTATCGCAACCGACTTCAAAATTTATTCATTTGACATAGCCATCCACGATTTGTAAAACTTTGGTCCGGATCGGACCACTATATCATATAGCTGCCATACAAACGACCGATATGAAAACAAGTCTTTGTATGGAAAAATTTATTTATATGACATAGCCATACACGATTTGTAAAACTTTTGTCCGGATCGGACCACATTATCATATAGCTGCCATACAAAACGACCGATATGAAAATAAGTCTTCGTATGAAAAACTTTTTTGTTCTCCAAGCTATCGCAACCGAATTCATAATTTATTTATGTGTATTCATATATGATTTTTTAAAGTTTGGTCAATATCGGACCACTATATCATATAGGTGCCATACAAACGACCGAAATGAAAACAAGTCTTTGCATGGAAAACTTTTTTGTTTTCCAAGCTATCGCAACCGAATTCAAGATTTATTTATTTGACACAGCCATACACGATTTGTGAAACTTTGGTCCGGATCGGACCACTATATCATATAGCTGCCATACAAACGACCGATATAAAAACAAGTCTTTGTATGGAAAACTTTTTTCTTTTCCAAGCTATCGCAACCTTATTCAACGTTTATTTATGTGATATACTCATATATGATTTTTTAAAGTTTGGTCAATATCGGAATACTATATCATATAGCTGCCATACAAACGACATATATGACAACAAGTCTTTGCATGGAAAACTTTTTTCTTTTCCAAGCTATCGCATCCTAATTCAACGATTATTTATTTGACATAACAATAAAAAATCTGCGAAAGTTTGGTCCGGAGCGGCAAACTATATCATATAGGTGACATACACACGACAGATATGATAACAAGTCTTTGTATGGAAAACTTTTGTATTTAAAACTTTGGTCCGGATCGGACTACTTTATCATATAGCTGCCATACAAACAACAGATATGATAACAAGTCTTTGAATGGAAAACTTTTTTCTTTTCCAAGCTATTGCATCCGAATTCAACGTTTATTTATTTGACATAACCATAAATAATCTGCGAAAGTTTGGTCCGGATCGGACCACTTTATCATATAGGTGACATACAAACGACCGATATGAAAACAAGTCCTTGTATGGAAAACGTTTTTGTTTTCCAAGCTATGGTAACCGAATTCAACATTTATTTATATGACATAGCCATACACGATTTGTGAAACTTTGGTCCGGATCGGACTACTTTATCATATAGCTGCCATACAAACGACAGATATGAAAATAAGTCTTCGTATGAAAAACTTTTTTGTTCTCCAAGCTATCGCAACCGAATTCATAATTTATTTATGTGTATTCATATATGATTTTTTAAAGTTTGGTCAATATCGGACCACTATATCATATAGGTGCCATACAAACGACCGAAATGAAAACAAGTCTTTGCATGGAAAACTTTTTTCTTTTCCAAGCTACCGCAACCTTATTCAACGTTTATTTATGTGATATACTCATACATGATTTTTTAAAGTTTGGTCAATATCGGACTACTATATCATATAGCTGCCATACAAACGACATATATGACAACAAGTCTTTGTATGGAAAATTTTTTTTTATTTTCCAAGCTATCGCAACCGAATTCAAGATTTATTTATTTAACACAGCCATACACGATTTGTGAAACTTTGGTCGGATCGGACCATTATATCATATAGCTGCCATACAAACGACCGATATAAAAACAAGTCTTTGTATGGAAAACTTTTTTCTTTTCCAAGCTACCGCAACCTTATTCAACGTTTATTTGTGTGATATACTCATACATGATTTTTTAAAGTTTGGTCAATATCGGACTACTATATCATATAGCTGCCATACAAACGACATATATGACAACAAGTCTTTGTATGGAAAACTTTTCTTTTCCAAGCTATGGTAACCGAATTCAACATTTATTTATATGACATAGCCATACACGATTTGTAAAACTTTGGTCCGGATCGGACCACTTTATCATATAGCTGCCATACAAACGACAGATATGACAAGTCTTTGAATGCAAAACTTTTTCTTTTCCAAGCTATTGCATCCTAATACAACGTTTATTTATTTGACATAACAATAAAAAATCTGCGAAAGTTTGGTCCGGAGCGGCAAACTATATCATATAGGTGACATACAAACGACAGATATGAAAACAAGTCTTTGTATGGAAAACTTTTTTCTTTTCCAAGCTATCGCAACCGAATTCAAAATTTATTCATTTGACATAGCCATTCACGATTTGTAAAACTTTGGTCCGGATCGGACCACTATATCATATAGCTGCCATACAAACGACCGATATGAAAACAAGTCTTTGTATGGAAAAATTTATTTATATGACATAGCCATACACGATTTGTAAAACTTTGGTCCGGATCGGACCACTTTATCATATAGCTGCCATACAAAACGACCGATATGAAAATAAGTCTTCGTATGAAAAACTTTTTTGTTCTCCAAGCTATCGCAACCGAATTCGTAATTTATTTATGTGTATTCATATATGATTTTTTAAAGTTTGGTCAATATCGGACCACTATATCATATAGGTGCCATACAAACGACCGAAATGAAAACAAGTCTTTGCATGGAAAACTTTTTTGTTTTCCAAGCTATCGCAACCGAATTCAAAATTTATTTCTTTGACATAGCCATACACGATTTGTAAAACTTTGGTCCGGATCGGACCACTATATTATATAGGTGCCATACAAACGACCGATATGACAACAAGTCTTTGAATGGAAAACTTTTTCTTTTCCAAGCTATTGCATCCGAATTCATCGTTTATTTATTTGTTATAACAATAAAAAATCTGCGAAAGTTTGGTCCGGAGCGGCAAACTATATCATATAGGTGCCATACAAACGACAGATATGAAAACAAGTCTTTGTATGGAAAACTTTTTTTCTTTTCCAAGCTATCGCAACCGAATTCAAAGTTTTATCATTTGACACAGCGATCAACGATTTGTAAAACTTTGGTCCGGATCGGACCACTATATCATATAGCTGCCATACAAACGACCCATATGAAAACAAGTCTTTGTATGGAAAACGTTTTTGTTTTCCAAGCTATGGTAACCGAATTCAACATTTATTTATATGACATAGCCATACACGATTTGTAAAACTTTGGTCCGGATCGGACCACTTTATTATATAGCTGCCATACAAACGAAAGATATGACAACAAGTCTTTGAATGGAAAACTTTTTTCTTTTCCAAGCTATTGCATCCGAATTCAACGTTTATTTATTTGTTATAACAATAAAAAATCTGCGAAAGTTTGGTCCGGAGCGGCAAACTATATCATATAGGTGCCATACAAACGACAGATATGAAAACAAGTCTTTGTATGGAAAACTTTTTCTTTTCCAAGCTATCGCAACTGAATTCAAAGTTTTATCATTTGACATAGCGATCAACGATTTGTAAAACATTGGTCCGGATCGGACCACTATATCATATAGCTGCCATACAAACGACCCATATGAAAACAAGTCTTTGTATGGAAAACGTTTTTGTTTTCCAAGCTATGGTAACCGAATTCAACATTTATTTATATGACATAGCCATACACGATTTTTTAAAGTTTGGTCCGGATCGGACCACTTTATCATATAGCTGCCATACAAACGACAGATATGACAACAAGTCTTTGAATGGAAAACTTTTTTCTTTTGCAAGCTATTGCATCCGAATTCAATGTTTATTTATTTGACATAACAATAAAAAATCTGCGAAAGTTTGGTCCGGAGCGGCAAACTATATCATGTAGCTGCCATACAAACTAACGATATGAAAACAAGTCTTTGTATGGAAAACGTTTTTGTTTTCCAAGCTATCCGAATTCACCAAATTCAACATTTATTTATTTGACACAGCAAAACACGATTTGTAAAACTTTGGTCCGGAGCGGACCACTATATCATATAGCTGCCATACAAACGACCGATATGAAAACAAGTCTTTTTATGGAAAACGTTTTGTTTTCCAAGCTATGGTAACCGAAATCATTATTTATTTATATGACATAGCCAAACACGATTTTTTAAAGTTTGGTCCGGATCGGACCACTTTATCATATGCTGCCATACAAACGACAGATATGACAAGTCTTTGAATGCAAAACTTTTTTCTTTTCCAAGCTATTGCATCCTAATACAACGTTTATTTATTTGACATAACAATAAAAAATCTGCGAAAGTTTGGTCCGGAGCGGCAAACTATATCATATAGGTGACATACAAACGACAGATATGAAAACAAGTCTTTGTATGGAAAACTTTTTTCTTTTCCAAGCTATCGCAACCGAATTCAAAATTTATTCATTTGACATAGCCATCCACGATTTGTAAAACTTTGGTCCGGATCGGACCACTATATCATATAGCTGCCATACAAACGACCGATATGAAAACAAGTCTTTGTATGGAAAAATTTATTTATATGACATAGCCATACACGATTTGTAAAACTTTGGTCCGGATCGGACCACTTTATCATATAGCTGCCATACAAACGACCGAAATGAAAACAAGTCTTTGCATGGAGAATTTTTTTGTTTTCCAAGCTATCGCAACCGAATTCAACATTTATTTCTTTGGCATAGCCATACACGGTTTGTAAAACTTTGGTCCGGATCGGACCACTATATTATATAGGTGCCATACAAACGACCGATATGACAACAAGTCTTTGAATGGAAAACTTTTTTCTTTTCCAAGCTATTGCATCCGAATTCATCGTTTATTTATTTGTTATAACAATAAAAAATCTGCGAAAGTTTGGTCCGGAGCGGCAAACTATATCATATAGGTGCCATACAAACGACAGATATGAAAACAAGTCTTTGTATGGAAAACTTTTTTCTTTTCCAAGCTATCGCAACCGAATTCAAAGTTTTATCATTTGACACAGCGATCAACGATTTGTAAAACTTTGGTCCGGATCGGACCACTATATCATATAGCTGCCATACAAACGACCCATATGAAAACAAGTCTTTGTATGGAAAACGTTTTTGTTTTCCAAGCTATGGTAACCGAATTCAACATTTATTTATATGACATAGCCATACACGATTTGTAAAACTTTGGTCCGGATCGGACCACTTTATTATATAGCTGCCATACAAACGAAAGATATGACAACAAGTCTTTGAATGGAAAACTTTTTTCTTTTCCAAGCTATTGCATCCGAATTCAACGTTTATTTATTTGTTATAACAATAAAAAATCTGCGAAAGTTTGGTCCGGAGCGGCAAACTATATCATATAGGTGCCATACAAACGACAGATATGAAAACAAGTCTTTGTATGGAAAACTTTTTTCTTTTCCAAGCTATCGCAACTGAATTCAAAGTTTTATCATTTGACATAGCGATCAACGATTTGTAAAACATTGGTCCGGATCGGACCACTATATCATATAGCTGCCATACAAACGACCCATATGAAAACAAGTCTTTGTATGGAAAACGTTTTTGTTTTCCAAGCTATGGTAACCGAATTCAACATTTATTTATATGACATAGCCATACACGATTTTTTAAAGTTTGGTCCGGATCGGACCACTTTATCATATAGCTGCCATACAAACGACAGATATGACAACAAGTCTTTGAATGGAAAACTTTTTCTTTTGCAAGCTATTGCATCCGAATTCAATGTTTATTTATTTGACATAACAATAAAAAATCTGCGAAAGTTTGGTCCGGAGCGGCAAACTATATCATGTAGCTGCCATACAAACTAACGATATGAAAACAAGTCTTTGTATGGAAAACGTTTTTGTTTTCCAAGCTATCCGAATTCACCAAATTCAACATTTATTTATTTGACACAGCAAAACACGATTTGTAAAACTTTGGTCCGGAGCGGACCACTATATCATATAGCTGCCATACAAACGACCGATATGAAAACAGGTCTTTTTATGGAAAACGTTTTTGTTTTCCAAGCTATGGTAACCGAATTCAACATTTATTTATATGACATAGCCAAACACGATTTTTTAAAGTTTGGTCCGGATCGGACCACTTTATCATATGCTGCCATACAAACGACAGATATGACAAGTCTTTGAATGCAAAACTTTTTTCACTTCCAAGCTATTGCATCCGAATTCAACGTTTATTTATTTGACATAACAATAAAAAATCTGCGAAAGTTTGGTCCGGAGCGGCAAACTATATCATATAGGTCCAATACAAACGAACGATATGAAAACAAGTCTTTGCATGGAAAACTTTTTTGTTCTCCAAGCTATCGCAACCGAATTCAAAATTTATTTCTTTGACATAGCCATACACGATTTGTAAAACTTTGGTCCGGACCGGACCACTATATCATATAGGTGCCATGCAAACGACCGATATGAAAACAAGTCTTTGTATGGAAAACGTTTTTGTTTTCCAAGCTATGGTAACCGAATTCAACATTTATTTATATGACATACCCATACACGATTTGTGAAACTTTGGTCCGGATCGGACCACTTTATCATATAGCTGCCATACAAACGACAGATATGACAACAAGTCTTTGAATGGAAAACTTTTTTCTTTTCCAAGCTATTGCATCCGAATTCAAAGTTTATTTATTTGACATAACAATAAAAAATCTGCGAACGTTTGGTCCGGAGCGGCAAACTATATCATATAGGTGCCATACAAACGACAGATATGAAAACAAGTCTTTGTATGGAAAATATACTTTTTAATAAAATAATACTTTTTTCTTTTCCAAGCTATCGCAACCGAATTCAAAATTTATTCATTTGACATAGCCATCCACGATTTGTAAAACTTTGGTCCGGATCGCACCACTATATCATATAGCTGCCATACAAACGACCGATATGAAAACAAGTCTTTGTATGGAAAACGTTTTTGTTTTCCAAGCTATCGCAACCGAATTCAAAATTTATTTATATGACATAGCCATACACGATTTGTAAAACTTTGGTCCGGATCGGACCACTTTATCATGTAGCTGCCATACAAACGACAGATATGATAACAAGTCTTTGAATGGAAAACTTTTTTCTTTTCCAAGCTATTGCATCCGAATTCAACGTTTATTTATTTGACATAACCATAAAAAAATCTACGAAAGTTTGGTCCGGGGCGGCAAACTATATCATATAGGTGCCATACAAACGTCCGATATGAAAACAAGTCTTTGCATGGAAAACTTTTTTGTTCTCCAAGCTATCGCAACCGAATTCAAGATTTATTCATTTGACACAGCCATACACGATTTGTAAAACTTTGGTCCGGATCGGATCACTATATCATATAGCTGCCATACAAACGACCGATATGAAAACAAGTCTTTGTATGGAAAACGTTTTTGTTTTCCAAGCTATGGTAACCGAATTCAACATTTATTTATATGACATAGCCATACACGATTTGTGAAACTTTGGTCCGGATCGGACCACTTTATCATATAGCTGCCATACAAACGACAGATATGATAACAAGTCTTTGAATGGAAAACTTTTTTCTTTTCCAAGCTATCGCAACCGAATTCAAAATTTATTTATATGACATAGCCATACACGATTTGTAAAACTTTGGTCCGGATCGGACCACTTTATCATATAGGTGCCATACAAACGACAGATATGAAAACAAGTCTTTGTATGGAAAACTTTTTTCTTTTCCAAGCTATCGCAACCGAATTCAAAGTTTTATCATTTGACACAGCGATCAACGATTTGTAAAACTTTGGTCCGGATCGGACCACTATATCATATAGCTGCCATACAAACGACCCATATGAAAACAAGTCTTTGTATGGAAAACGTTTTTGTTTTCCAAGCTATGGTAACCGAATTCAACATTTATTTATATGACATAGCCATACACGATTTGTAAAACTTTGGTCCGGATCGGACCACTTTATTATATAGCTGCCATACAAACGAAAGATATGACAACAAGTCTTTGAATGGAAAACTTTTTTCTTTTCCAAGCTATTGCATCCGAATTCAACGTTTATTTATTTGTTATAACAATAAAAAATCTGCGAAAGTTTGGTCCGGAGCGGCAAACTATATCATATAGGTGCCATACAAACGACAGATATGAAAACAAGTCTTTGTATGGAAAACTTTTTCTTTTCCAAGCTATCGCAACTGAATTCAAAGTTTTATCATTTGACATAGCGATCAACGATTTGTAAAACATTGGTCCGGATCGGACCACTATATCATATAGCTGCCATACAAACGACCCATATGAAAACAAGTCTTTGTATGGAAAACGTTTTTGTTTTCCAAGCTATGGTAACCGAATTCAACATTTATTTATATGACATAGCCATACACGATTTTTTAAAGTTTGGTCCGGATCGGACCACTTTATCATATAGCTGCCATACAAACGACAGATATGACAACAAGTCTTTGAATGGAAAACTTTTTTCTTTTGCAAGCTATTGCATCCGAATTCAATGTTTATTTATTTGACATAACAATAAAAAATCTGCGAAAGTTTGGTCCGGAGCGGCAAACTATATCATGTAGCTGCCATACAAACTAACGATATGAAAACAAGTCTTTGTATGGAAAACGTTTTTGTTTTCCAAGCTATCCGAATTCACCAAATTCAACATTTATTTATTTGACACAGCAAAACACGATTTGTAAAACTTTGGTCCGGAGCGGACCACTATATCATATAGCTGCCATACAAACGACCGATATGAAAACAGGTCTTTTTATGGAAAACGTTTTTGTTTTCCAAGCTATGGTAACCGAATTCAACATTTATTTATATGACATAGCCAAACACGATTTTTTAAAGTTTGGTCCGGATCGGACCACTTTATCATATGCTGCCATACAAACGACAGATATGACAAGTCTTTGAATGCAAAACTTTTTTCACTTCCAAGCTATTGCATCCGAATTCAACGTTTATTTATTTGACATAACAATAAAAAATCTGCGAAAGTTTGGTCCGGAGCGGCAAACTATATCATATAGGTCCAATACAAACGAACGATATGAAAACAAGTCTTTGCATGGAAAACTTTTTTGTTCTCCAAGCTATCGCAACCGAATTCAAAATTTATTTCTTTGACATAGCCATACACGATTTGTAAAACTTTGGTCCGGACCGGACCACTATATCATATAGGTGCCATGCAAACGACCGATATGAAAACAAGTCTTTGTATGGAAAACGTTTTTGTTTTCCAAGCTATGGTAACCGAATTCAACATTTATTTATATGACATACCCATACACGATTTGTGAAACTTTGGTCCGGATCGGACCACTTTATCATATAGCTGCCATACAAACGACAGATATGACAACAAGTCTTTGAATGGAAAACTTTTTTCTTTTCCAAGCTATTGCATCCGAATTCAACGTTTATTTATTTGACATAACAATAAAAAATCTGCGAACGTTTGGTCCGGAACGGCAAACTATATCATATAGGTGCCATACAAACGACAGATATGAAAACAAGTCTTTGTATGGAAAATATACTTTTTAATAAAATAATACTTTTTTCTTTTCCAAGCTATCGCAACCGAATTCAAAATTTATTCATTTGACATAGCCATCCACGATTTGTAAAACTTTGGTCCGGATCGCACCACTATATCATATAGCTGCCATACAAACGACCGATATGAAAACAAGTCTTTGTATGGAAAACGTTTTTGTTTTCCAAGCTATCGCAACCGAATTCAAAATTTATTTATATGACATAGCCATACACGATTTGTAAAACTTTGGTCCGGATCGGACCACTTTATCATGTAGCTGCCATACAAACGACAGATATGATAACAAGTCTTTGAATGGAAAACTTTTTTCTTTTCCAAGCTATTGCATCCGAATTCAACGTTTATTTATTTGACATAACCATAAAAAATCTACGAAAGTTTGGTCCGGGGCGGCAAACTATATCATATAGGTGCCATACAAACGTCCGATATGAAAACAAGTCTTTGCATGGAAAACTTTTTTGTTCTCCAAGCTATCGCAACCGAATTCAAGATTTATTCATTTGACACAGCCATACACGATTTGTAAAACTTTGGTCCGGATCGGACCACTATATCATATAGCTGCCATACAAACGACCGATATGAAAACAAGTCTTTGTATGGAAAACGTTTTTGTTTTCCAAGCTATGGTAACCGAATTCAACATTTATTTATATGACATAGCCATACACGATTTGTGAAACTTTGGTCCGATCGGACCACTTTATCATATAGCTGCCATACAAACGACAGATATGATAACAAGTCTTTGAATGGAAAACTTTTTTCTTTTCCAAGCTATCGCAACCGAATTCAAAATTTATTTATATGACATAGCCATACACGATTTGTAAAACTTTGGTCCGGATCGGACCACTTTATCATATAGCTGCCATACAAACGACAGATATGATAACGAGTCTTTGAATGGAAAACTTTTTTCTTTTCCAAGCTATTGCATCCGAATTCAACGTTTATTTATTTGACATAACCATAAATAATCTGCGAAAGTTTGGTCCGGAGCGGCAAACTATATCATATAGGTGCCATACAAACGACCGATATGAAAACAAGTCTTTGAATGGAAAACATTTTTCTTTTCCAAGCTATCGCAACCGAATTCAAAATTTATTTCTTTGACATAGCCATACACGCTTTGTAAAACTTTGGTCCGGATCGGACCACTATATTATATAGGTGCCATACAAACGACCGATATGAAAACAAGTCTTTGTATGGAAAACGTTTTTGTTTTCCAAGCTATGGTAACCGAATTCAACATTTATTTATATGACATAGCCATACACGATTTGTAAAACTTTGGTCCGGATCGGAACACTATATCATATAGCTGCCATACAAACGACAGATATGACAAGTCTTTGAATGGAAAACTTTTTCCTTTTCCAAGCTATTGCATCCGAATTCAACGTTTATTTATTTGTTATAGAATAAAAAATGTGCGAAAGTTTGGTCCGGAGCGGCAAACTATATCATATAGGTGCCATACAAACGACAGATATGAAAACAAGTCTTTGTATGGAAAACTTTTTTCTTTTCCAAGCTATCGCAACCGAATTCAAAGTTTTATCATTTGACATAGCGATCAACGATTTGTAAAACTTTGGTCCGGATCGGACCACTATATCATATAGCTGCCATACAAACGACCGATATGAAAACAAGTCTTTGTATGGAAAACGTTTTTGTTTTCCAAGCTCTCCGAATTCACCAAATTCAACATTTATTTATTTGACACAGCAAAACACGATTTGTGAAACTTTGGTCCGAGCGGACCACTATATCATATAGCTGCCATACAAACGACCGATATGAAAACAAGTCTTTTTATGGAAAACGTTTTTGTTTTCCAAGCTATGGTAACCGAATTCAACATTTATTTATATGACATAGCCATACACGATTTTTTAAAGTTTGGTCCGGATCGGACCACTTTATCATATGCTGCCATACAAACGACAGATATGACAACAAGTCTTTGAATGCAAAACTTTTTTCATTTCCAAGCTATTGCATCCGAATTCAACGTTTATTTATTTGACATAACAATAAAAAATCTGCGAAAGTTTGGTCCGGAGCGGCAAACTATATCATATAGGTGCCATACAAACGAACGATATGAAAACAAGTCTTTGCATGGAAAACTTTTTTGTTCTCCAAGCTATCGCAACCGAATTCAAAATTTATTTCTTTGACATAGCGATCAACGATTTGTGAAACTTTGGTCCGGAGCGGACCACTATATCATATAGCTGCCATACAAACGACCGATATGAAAACAAGTCTTTTTATGGAAAACGTTTTTGTTTTCCAAGCTATGGTAACCGAATTCAAAATTTATTTATATGACATAGCCATACACGATTTGTAAAACTTTGGTCCGGATCGGACCACTTTATCATGTAGCTGCCATACAAACGACAGATATGAAAACAAGTTTTTGTATGGAAAACTTTTTTCTTTTCCAAGCTATCGCAACCGAATTCAAAATTTATTCATTTGACATAGCCATTCACGATTTGTAAAACTTTGGTCCGATCGGACCACTATATCATATAGCTGGCATACAAACGACCGATATGAAAACAAGTCTTTGTATGGAAAACGTTTTTGTTTTCCAAGCTATGGTAACAGAATTCAAAATTTATTTATATGACATAGCCATACACGATTTGTCAAACTTTGGTCCGGATCGGACCACTTTATCATATAGCTGCCATACAAACGACAGATATGACAACAAGTCTTTGAATGGAAAACTTTTTTCTTTTCCAAGCTATTGCATCCGAATTCAACGTTTATTTATTTGACATAACCATAAATAATCTGCGAAAGTTTGGTCCGGAGCGGCAAACTATATCATATAGGTGCCATACAAACGACCGATATGAAAACAAGTCTTTGCATGGAAAACTTTTTTGTTCTCCAAGCTATCGCAACCGAATTCAAAATTTATTTCTTTGACATATCCATACACGATTTGTGAAACTTTGGTCCGGATCGGACCACTTTATCATATAGCTGCCATACAAACGACAGATATGACAACAAGTCTTTGAATGGAAAACTTTTTTTCCAAGCTATTGCATCCGAATTTAACGTTTATTTATTTGACATAACATAAAAAAAATCTGCGAAAGGTAGGTCAGGAGCGGCAAACTATATCATATAGGGGCCATACAAACAACAGATATGAAAACAAGTCTTTGTATGGAAAACTTTTTTCTTTTCAAAGCTATCGCAACCGAATTCAAAGTTTTATCATTTGACATAGCGATCAACGATTTGTAAAACTTTGGTCCGGATCGGAATACTATATCATATAGCTGCCATACAAACGACCGATATGAAAACAAGTCTTTGTATGGAAAACGTTTTTGTTTTCCAAGCTATGGTAACCGAATTCAAAATTTATTTATATGACATAGCCATACACGATTTGTCAAACTTTGGTCCGGATCGGACCACTTTATCATATAGCTGCCATACAAACGACAGATATGACAACAAGTCTTTGAATGGAAAACTTTTTTTTTCCAAGCTAATGCATCCGAATTTAACGTTTATTTATTTGACATAACATAAAAAAAATCTGCGAAAGGTAGGTCAGGAGCGGCAAACTATATCATATAGGTGCCATACAAACGACAGATATGAAAACAAGTCTTTGTATGGAAAACTTTTTTCGTTTCCAAGCTATCGCAACCGAATTCAAAATTTATTCATTTGACATAGCCATCCACGATTTGTAAAACTTTGGTCGGATCGGACCACTATATCATATAGCTGCCATACAAACGACCGATATGAAAACAAGTCTTTGTATGGAAAACGTTTTTGTTTTCCAAGCTATCCGAATTCACCAAATTCAACATTTATTTATTTGACACAGCAATACACGATTTGTGAAACTTTGGTCCGGAGCGGACCACTTTATTATATAGCTGCCATACAAACGACCGATATGAAAATAAGTCTTCGTATGAAAAACTTTTTTGTTCTCCAAGCTATCGCAACCGAATTCATAATTTATTCATGTGTATTCTTATATGATTTTTTAAAGTTTGGTCAATATCGGACCACTATATCATATAGCTGCCATACAAACGACAGATATGATAACAAGTCTTTGAATGGAAAACTTTTTTCTTTTCCAAGCTATTGCATCCGAATTCAACGTTTATTTATTTGACATAACCATAAATAATCTGCGAAAGTTTGGTCCGGAGCGGCAAACTATATCATATAGGTTCCATACAAACGACCGATATGAAAACAAGTCTTTGCATGGAAAACTTTTTGTTCTCCAAGCTATCGCAACCGAATTCAAAATTTATTTCTTTGACATAGCCATACACGATTTGTAAAACTTTGGTCCCGATCGGACCACTATATCATATAGGTGCCATACAAACGACCGATATGAAAACAAGTCTTTGTATGGAAAACGTTTTTGTTTTCCAAGCTATGGTAACCGAATTCAACGTTTATTTATATGACATAGCCATACACGATTTGTGAAACTTTGGTCCGGATCGGACCACTTTATCATATAGCTGCCATACAAACGACAGATATGACAAGTCTTTGAATGGAAAACTTTTTTCCTTTCCAAGCTATTGCATCCGAATTCAACGTTTATTTATTTGTTATAACAATAAAAAATCTGCGAAAGTTTGGTCCGGAGCGGCAAACTATATCATATAGGTGCCATACAAACGACAGATATGAAAACAAGTCTTTGTATGGAAAACTTTTTTCTTTTCCAAGCTATCGCAACCGAATTCAAAGTTTTATCATTTGACATAGCGATCAACGATTTGTAAAACTTTGGTCCGGATCGGACCACTATATCATATAGCTGCCATACAAACGACCGATATGAAAACAAGTCTTTGTATGGAAAACGTTTTTGTTTTCCAAGCTATGGTAACCGAATTCAACATTTATTTATATGACATAGCCATACACGATTGATTAAAGTTTGGTCCGGATCGGACCACTTTATCATATAGCTGCCATACAAACGACAGATATGACAACAAGTCTTTGAATGGAAAACTTTTTTTTTCCAAGCTATTGCATCCGAATTTAACGTTTATTTATTTGACATAACATAAAAAAAATCTGCGAAAGGTAGGTCAGGAGCGGCAAACTATATCATATAGGGGCCATACAAACAACAGATATGAAAACAAGTCTTTGTATGGAAAACTTTTTTCTTTTCAAAGCTATCGCAACCGAATTCAAAGTTTTATCATTTGACATAGCGATCAACGATTTGTAAAACTTTGGTCCGGATCGGAATACTATATCATATAGCTGCCATACAAACGACCGATATGAAAACAAGTCTTTGTATGGAAAACGTTTTTGTTTTCCAAGCTATGGTAACCGAATTCAAAATTTATTTATATGACATAGCCATACACGATTTGTCAAACTTTGGTCCGGATCGGACCACTTTATCATATAGCTGCCATACAAACGACAGATATGACAACAAGTCTTTGAATGGAAAACTTTTTTTTTTCCAAGCTATTGCATCCGAATTTAACGTTTATTTATTTGACATAACATAAAAAAAATCTGCGAAAGGTAGGTCAGGAGCGGCAAACTATATCATATAGGTGCCATACAAACGACAGATATGAAAACAAGTCTTTGTATGGAAAACTTTTTTCGTTTCCAAGCTATCGCAACCGAATTCAAAATTTATTCATTTGACATAGCCATCCACGATTTGTAAAACTTTGGTCCGGATCGGACCACTATATCATATAGCTGCCATACAAACGACCGATATGAAAACAAGTCTTTGTATGGAAAACGTTTTTGTTTTACAAGCTATCCGAATTCACCAAATTCAACATTTATTTATTTGACACAGCAATACACGATTTGTGAAACTTTGGTCCGGAGCGGACCACTTTATTATATAGCTGCCATACAAACGACCGATATGAAAATAAGTCTTCGTATGAAAAACTTTTTTGTTCTCCAAGCTATCGCAACCGAATTCATAATTTATTCATGTGTATTCTTATATGATTTTTTAAAGTTTGGTCAATATCGGACCACTATATCATATAGCTGCCATACAAACGACAGATATGATAACAAGTCTTTGAATGGAAAACTTTTTTCTTTTCCAAGCTATTGCATCCGAATTCAACGTTTATTTATTTGACATAACCATAAATAATCTGCGAAAGTTTGGTCCGGAGCGGCAAACTATATCATATAGGTTCCATACAAACGACCGATATGAAAACAAGTCTTTGCATGGAAAACTTTTTTGTTCTCCAAGCTATCGCAACCGAATTCAAAATTTATTTCTTTGACATAGCCATACACGATTTGTAAAACTTTGGTCCCGATCGGACCACTATATCATATAGGTGCCATACAAACGACCGATATGAAAACAAGTCTTTGTATGGAAAACGTTTTTGTTTTCCAAGCTATGGTAACCGAATTCAACGTTTATTTATATGACATAGCCATACACGATTTGTGAAACTTTGGTCCGGATCGGACCACTTTATCATATAGCTGCCATACAAACGACAGATATGACAAGTCTTTGAATGGAAAACTTTTTCCTTTCCAAGCTATTGCATCCGAATTCAACGTTTATTTATTTGTTATAACAATAAAAAATCTGCGAAAGTTTGGTCCGGAGCGGCAAACTATATCATATAGGTGCCATACAAACGACAGATATGAAAACAAGTCTTTGTATGGAAAACTTTTTTCTTTTCCAAGCTATCGCAACCGAATTCAAAGTTTTATCATTTGACATAGCGATCAACGATTTGTAAAACTTTGGTCCGGATCGGACCACTATATCATATAGCTGCCATACAAACGACCAATATGAAAACAAGTCTTTGTATGGAAAACTTTTTTCGTTTCCAAGCTATCGCAACCGAATTCAAAATTTATTCATTTGACATAGCCATCCACGATTTGTAAAACTTTGGTCCGGATCGGACCACTATATCATATAGCTGCCATACAAACGACCGATATGAAAACAAGTCTTTGTATGGAAAACGTTTTTGTTTTCCAAGCTATCCGAATTCACCAAATTCAACATTTATTTATTTGACACAGCAATACACGATTTGTGAAACTTTGGTCCGGAGCGGACCACTTTATTATATAGCTGCCATACAAACGACCGATATGAAAATAAGTCTTCGTATGAAAAACTTTTTTGTTCTCCAAGCTATCGCAACCGAATTCATAATTTATTTATGTGTATTCTTATATGATTTTTTAAAGTTTGGTCAATATCGGACCACTATATCATATAGCTGCCATACAAACGACAGATATGATAACAAGTCTTTGAATGGAAAACTTTTTTCTTTTCCAAGCTATTGCATCCGAATTCAACGTTTATTTATTTGACATAACCATAAATAATCTGCGAAAGTTTGGTCCGGAGCGGCAAACTATATCATATAGGGGCCATACAAACAACAGATATGAAAACAAGTCTTTGCATGGAAAACTTTTTTGTTCTCCAAGCTATCGCAACCGAATTCAAAATTTATTCATTTGACATAGCCATTCACGATTTGTAAAACTTTGGTCGGATCGGACCACTATATCATATAGCTGCCATACAAACGACCGATATGAAAACAAGTCTTTGGATGGAAAACGTTTTTGTTTTCCAAGCTATCGCAACCGAATTCAAAATTTGTTTATATGACATAGCCATACACGATTTGTAAAACTTTGGTCCGGATCGGACCACTTTATCATGTAGCTGCCATACAAACGACAGATATGATAACAAGTCTTTGAATGGAAAACTTTTTTCTTTTCCAAGCTATTGCATCCGAATTCAACGTTTATTTATTAGACATAACCATAAATAATCTGCCAAAGTTTGGTCCGGAGCGGCAAACTATATCATATAGGTGCCATACAAACGACCGATATGAAAACAAGTCTTTGCATGGAAAACTTTTTTGTTCTCCAAGCTATCGCAACCGAATTCAAAATTTATTTCTTTGACATAGCCATACACGATTTGTAAAACTTTGGTCCGGATCGGACCACTATATCATATAGGTGCCATACAAACGACCGATATGAAAACAAGTCTTTGTATGGAAAACGTTTTTGTTTTCAAAGCTATGGTAACCGAATTCAACATTTATTTATATGACATAGCCATACACGATTTGTGAAACTTTGGTCCGGATCCGACCACTTTATCATATAGCTGCCATACAAACGACAGATATGACAACAAGTCTTTGAATGGAAAACTTTTTTCTTTTCCAAGCTATTGCATCCGAATTCAACGTTTATTTATTTGTTATAACAATAAAAAATCTGCGAAAGTTTGGTCCGGAGCGGCAAACTATATCATATAGGGGCCATACAAACGACAGATATGAAAACAAGTCTTTGTATGGAAAACTTTTTTCTTTTCCAAGCTATCGCAGCCGAATTCAAAGTTTTATCATTTGACATAGCGATCAACGATTTGTAAAACTTTGGTCGGATCGGAATACTATATCATATAGCTGCCATACAAACGACCGATATGAAAACAAGTCTTTGTATGGAAAACGTTTTTGTTATCCAAGCTATGGTAACCGAATTCAAAATTTATTTATATGACATAGCCATACACGATTTGTAAAACTTTGGTCCGGATCGGACCACTTTATCATATAGCTGCCATACAAACGACAGATATGACAACAAGTCTTTGAATGGAAAACTTTTTTTCCAAGCTAATGCATCCGAATTTAACGTTTATTTATTTGACATAACATAAAAAAAATCTGCGAAAGGTAGGTCAGGAGCGGCAAACTATATCATATAGGTGCCATACAAACGACAGATATGAAAACAAGTCTTTGCATGGAAAACTTTTTTGTTCTCCAAGCTATCGCAACCGAATTCAAAATTTATTCTTTTGACATAGCCATTCACGATTTGTAAAACTTTGGTCCGGATCGGACCACTATATCATATAGCTGCCATACAAACGACCGATATGAAAACAAGTCTTTGGATGGAAAACGTTTTTGTTTTCCAAGCTATCGCAACCGAATTCAAAATTTGTTTATATGACATAGCCATACACGATTTGTAAAACTTTGGTCCGGATCGGACCACTTTATCATGTAGCTGCCATACAAACGACAGATATGATAACAAGTCTTTGAATGAAAAACTTTTTTCTTTTCCAAGCTATTGCATCCGAATTCAACGTTTATTTATTAGACATAACCATAAATAATCTGCCAAAGTTTGGTCCGGAGCGGCAAACTATATCATATAGGTGCCATACAAACGACCGATATGAAAACAAGTCTTTGCATGGAAAACTTTTTTGTTCTCCAAGCTATCGCAACCGAATTCAAAATTTATTTCTTTGACATAGCCATACACGATTTGTAAAACTTTGGTCCGGATCGGACCACTATATCATATAGGTGCCATACAAACGACCGATATGAAAACAAGTCTTTGTATGGAAAACGTTTTTGTTTTCCAAGCTATGGTAACCGAATTCAACATTTATTTATATGACATAGCCATACACGATTTGTGAAACTTTGGTCGGATCCGACCACTTTATCATATAGCTGCCATACAAACGACAGATATGACAACAAGTCTTTGAATGGAAAACTTTTTTCTTTTCCAAGCTATTGCATCCGAATTCAACGTTTATTTATTTGTTATAACAATAAAAAATCTGCGAAAGTTTGGTCCGGAGCGGCAAACTATATCATATAGGGGCCATACAAACGACAGATATGAAAACAAGTCTTTGTATGGAAAACTTTTTCTTTTCCAAGCTATCGCAGCCGAATTCAAAAGTTTTATCATTTGACATAGCGATCAACGATTTGTAAAACTTTGGTCCGGATCGGAATACTATATCATATAGCTGCCATACAAACGACCGATATGAAAACAAGTCTTTGTATGGAAAACGTTTTTGTTATCCAAGCTATGGTAACCGAATTCAAAATTTATTTATATGACATAGCCATACACGATTTGTAAAACTTTGGTCCGGATCGGACCACTTTATCATATAGCTGCCATACAAACGACAGATATGACAACAAGTCTTTGAATGGAAAACTTTTTTTTTCAAGCTAATGCATCCGAATTTAACGTTTATTTATTTGACATAACATAAAAAAAATCTGCGAAAGGTAGGTCAGGAGCGGCAAACTATATCATATAGGTGCCATACAAACGACAGATATGAAAACAAGTCTTTGTATGGAAAACTTTTTTCTTTTCCAAGCTATCGCAACCGAATTCAAAATTTATTCATTTGACATAGCCATCCACGATTTGTAAAACTTTGGTCCGGATCGGACCACTATATCATATAGCTGCCATACAAACGACCGATATGAAAACAAGTCTTTGTATGGAAAACGTTTTGTTATCCAAGCTATGGTAACCGAATTCAAAATTTATTTATATGACATAGCCATACACGATTTGTAAAACTTTGGTCGGATCGGACCACTTTATCATATAGCTGCCATACAAACGACAGATATGACAACAAGTCTTTGTATGGAAAACGTTTTTGTTTTCCAAGCTATCCGAATTCACCAAATTCAACATTTATTTATTTGACAAAGCAATACACGATTTGTGAAACTTTGGTCCGGAGCGGACCACTTTATTATATAGCTGCCATACAAACGACCGATATGAAAATAAGTCTTCGTATGAAAAACTTTTTTGTTCTGCAAGCTATCGCAACCGAATTCATAATTTATTTATGTGTATTCTTATATGATTTTTTAAAGTTTGGTCAATATCGGACCACTATATCATATAGCTGCCATACAAACGACAGATATGATAACAAGGCTTTGAATGGAAAACTTTTTTCTTTTCCAAGCTATTGCATCCGAATTCAACGTTTATTTATTTGACATAACCATAAATAATCTGCGAAAGTTTGGTCCGGAGCGGCAAAACTATATCATATAGGTTCCATACAAACGACCGATATGAAAACAAGTCTTTGCATGGAAAACTTTTTTGTTCTCCAAGCTATCGCAACCGAATTCAAAATTTATTTCTTTGACATAGCCATACACGATTTGTAAAACTTTGGTCCCGATCGGACCACTATATCATATAGGTGCCATACAAACGACCGATATGAAAACAAGTCTTTGTATGGAAAACGTTTTTGTTTCCAAGCTATGGTAACCGAATTCAACGTTTATTTATATGACATAGCCATACACGATTTGTGAAACTTTGGTCCGGATCGGACCACTTTATCATATAGCTGCCATACAAACGACAGATATGACAACAAGTCTTTGAATGGAAAACTTTTTTCTTTCCAAGCTATTGCATCCGAATTCAACGTTTATTTATTTGTTATAACAATAAAAAATCTGCGAAAGTTTGGTCCGGAGCGGCAAACTATATCATATAGGTGCCATACAAACGACAGATATGAAAACAAGTCTTTGTATGGAAAACTTTTTTCTTTTCCAAGCTATCGCAACCGAATTCAAAGTTTTATCATTTGACATAGCGATCAACGATTTGTAAAACTTTGGTCCGGATCGGACCACTATATCATATAGCTGCCATACAAACGACCGATTTGAAAACAAGTCTTTGTATGGAAAACGTTTTTGTTTTCCAAGCTATGGTAACCGAATTCAACATTTATTTATATGACATAGCCATACACGATTGATTAAAGTTTGGTCCGGATCGGACCACTTTATCATATAGCTGCCATACAACGACAGATATGACAACAAGTCTTTGAATGGAAAACTTTTTTCTTTTCCAAGCTATTGCATCCGAATTCAACGTTTATTTATTTGTTATACCAATAAAAAATCTGCGAAAGTTTGGTCCGGAGCGGCAAATTATATCATATAGGTGCCATACAAACTGACAGATATGAAAACAAGTCTTTGTATGGAAAACTTTTTTCTTTTCAAGCTATCGCAACCGAATTCAAAATTTATTCATTTGACATAGCCATCCACGATTTGTAAAACTTTGGTCCGGATCGGACCACTTTATCATGTAGCTGCCATACAAACGACAGATATGATAACAAGTCTTTGAATGGAAAACTTTTTTCTTTTCCAAGCTATTGCATCCGAATTCAACGTTTATTTATTTGACATAACCATAAATAATCTGCGAAAGTTTGGTCCGGAGCGGCAAACTATATCATATAGGTGCCATACAAACGACCGATATGAAAACAAGTCTTTGCATGGAAAACTTTTTTGTTCTCCAAGCTATCGCAACCGAATTCAAAATTTATTTCTTTGACATAGCCATACACGATTTGTAAAACTTTGGTCCCGATCGGACCACTATATCATATAGGTGCCATACCAACGACCGATATGAAAACAAGTCTTTGTATGAAAAATGTTTTTGTTTTCCAAGCTATGGTAACCGAATTCAACGTTTATTTATATGACATAGCCATACACGATTTGTGAAACTTTGGTCCGGATCGGACCACTTTATCATATAGCTGCCATACAAACGACAGATATGACAACAAGTCTTTGAATGGAAAACTTTTTCTTTTCCAAGCTATTGCATCCGAATTCAACGTTTATTTATTTGTTATACCAATAAAAAATCTGCGAAAGTTTGGTCGGAGCGGCAAATTATATCATATAGGTGCCATACAAACGACAGATATGAAAACAAGTCTTTGTATGGAAAACTTTTTTCTTTTCCAAGCTATCGCAACCGAATTCAAAGTTTTATCATTTGACATAGCGATCAACGATTTGTAAAACTTTGGTCCTGATCGGACCATTATATCATATAGCTGCCATACAAACGACCGATATGAAAACAAGTCTTTGTATGGAAAACGTTTTTGTTTTCCAAGCTATGGTAACCGAATTCAACATTTATTTATATATCATAGCCATACACGATTGATTAAAGTTTGGTCCGGATCGGACCACTTTATCATATAGCTGCCATACAACGACAGATATGACAACAAGTCTTTGAATGGAAAACTTTTTTCTTTTCCAAGCTATTGCATCCGAATTCAACGTTTATTTATTTGACATAACAATAAAAAATCTGCGAAAGTTTGGTCCGGAGCGGCAAACTATATCATATAGGTGCCATACAAACGACAGATATGAAAACAAGTCTTTGTATGGAAAACTTTTTTTTCTTTTCCAAGCTATCGCAACCGAATTCAAAATTTATTTATATGACATAGCCATACACGATTTGTAAAACTTTGGTCCGGATCGGACCACTTTATCATGTAGCTGCCATACAAACGACAGATATGATAACAAGTCTTTGAATGGAAAACTTTTTTCTTTTCCAAGCTATTGCATCCGAATTCAACGTTTATTTATTTGACATAACCATAAATAATCTGCGAAACTTTGGTCCGGAGCGGCAAACTATATCATATAGGTGCCATACAAACGACCGATATGAAAACAAATCTTTGCATGGAAAACTTTTTTGTTCTCCAAGCTATCGCAACCGAATTCAAAATTTATTTCTTTGACATAGCCATACACGATTTGTAAAACTTTGGTCGGATCGGACCACTATATCATATAGGTGCCATACAAACGACCGATATGAAAACAAGTCTTTGTATGGAAAACGTTTTTGTTTTCCAAGCTAGGGTAACCGAATTCAACATTTATTTATATGACATAGCCATACACGATTTGTGAAACTTTGGTCCGGATCGGACCACTTTATCATATAGCTGCCATACATACGACAGATATGACAACAAGTCTTTGAATGGAAAACTTTGTTCTTTTCCAAGCTATTCCATCCGAATTCAACGTTTATTTATTTGTTATAACAATGAAAAATCTGCGAAAGTTTGGTCCGGAGCGGCAAACTATATCATATAGGGGCCATACAAACAACAGATATGAAAACAAGTCTTTGTATGGAAAACCTTTTTCTTTTTCAAGCTATCGCAACCGAATTCAAAGGTTTTATCATTTGACATAGCGATCAACGATTTGTCAAACTTTGGTCCGGATCGGACCACTATATCATATAGCTGCCATACAAACGACCGATATGAAAACAAGTCTTTGTATGGAAAACGTTTTGTTTTTCCAAGCTATGGTAACCGAATTCAACATTTATTTATATGACATAGCCATACACGATTTGTTAAAATTTGGTCCGGAACGGACCTTTGTATCATATAGCTGCCATACAAACGACAGATATGACAACAAGTCTTTGAATGGAAAACTTTTTTTCTTTCCAAGCTATTGCATCCGAATTCAATGTTTATTTATTTGACATAACAATAAAAAATCTGCGAAAGTTTGGTCCGGAGCGGCAAACTATATCATATAGGTGCCATACAAACGAACGATATGAAAACAAGTCTTTGTATGGAAAACTTTTTTCTTTTCCAAGCTATCGCAACCGAATTCAAAATTTATTCATTTGACATAGCCATCCACGATTTGTAAACCTTTGGTCCGGATCGGACCACTATATCATATAGCTGCCATACAAACGACCGATATGAAAACAAGTCTTTGTATGAAAAACGTTTTTGTTTTCCAAGCTATCCGAATTCACCAAATTCAACATTTATTTCTTTGACACAGCAATACACGATTTGTGAACCACTTTATTATATAGCTGCCATACAAACGACAGATATTTTTTTTTTTTTTTTTTTTATAACATTCTTAATTTGTATTTAAAATCTGTCCAAGTGAACAATCATTAAATGGTTTGGGGGGGACCTTGACTTAAGGGTGGTACATGGAATGTATATTTTATGAGGTTGACTTAGGTGTCTATTGGTTGGGGAGATCAAGCGGGTGTTTCCTTTTCAGGCGTCTTGGGGATTGCCTATTATCTAGGAGGTTGATGGCCAGGTGGTTGGGGTGGTTATCCAGTCTTTTTATGTATCTTCCGCTGAGACGGGTGACCTCCTCTGTTACACATCTAATTCCAAGCTCTTTATGTATTATTGAGTTTTCGTGGTACGGATGGGCGTTCGAAACTATTCTCAGGCATTTATTTTGAAATCGCTGTATTTTGATGCGGTTCGAACAGCTTGCCGTGCCCCACAACTGTATCCCATATGTCCAGATTGGCTTAAGCACTACCTTATAAATAAGAAGCTTGAATTTTAGTTTGAGTTTGGACCTCCTTCCCAGGAGCCAATGCAGTTGCTTGAGCCGTAGGTTGGCCTGGTTGCGCTTATTGATTAGGTGCGGACGCCATGTGAGCCTGCGGTCCAGTGTCAGCCCTATATATTTGGGAGTGTTATTATTTGGGATGGTTTCCCCGTTGAGTGTGACGGGGGGGCATTCTCCCCTGCGTAGTGCGAAGGTTGTTTGTGTAGATTTCTCGGCGTTCACCACGATGTTCCATCGTTTCATCCATGGACCGAGGGCATTCAGTTGCCTCTGGATGATGGCTGAAGCTTCCAGAGGATCTGTGGCGGAGGCTAGGAAGGCGGTGTCATCCGCATAAGTGGCTACTGTGAGGTTCCTGGAGGGGGTGATGGGGAGGTCCGCTGTGTAGAGTGTGTATAAGATGGGTCCAAGAACACTGCCTTGTGGTACTCCTGCTCTTATGGGCCTAGGGGTGCTGATTGATGATCCGCATCTCACTCTGAATTCTCTTCCCTCTGTGTATGATTTGAGGAAGGCGAAATGGGAACTTGGGAGGTGGGTTTTAATTTTGAAAAGTAGTCCAGGGGTGCCAGACTCTGTCAAACGCCTGTTTGAGATCAAGCATAACGGCGCAGCAGTACTTCTTCTTTTCGAAGGCCTCAAGTATAGACTCAACAATCCGGTGGCATTGCTCAGGTGTTCCGTGAAGGCGTCTGAAGCCAAACTGGTGGTCAGGGATCAGACCGGCCTCCTCCAATACCGGCATTACTCTACGTAAGAATACTCTTTCGAGTATTTTGGAAAGGATTGCCAGCAAGCTAATCGGTCGATATGATGCTAGGTTGTCTTCAGGTTTCCCAGGTTTTAGGAGGACAATTACTTCCGCTCGCTTCCACTCTTTAGGGAAGTACCCTAGACGAAGGCAGCTGTTGAATATGTTGGCCAGCCTTTGGGAGCAGATTAGGGGCAACATTTTCAGTGCAGTTGCATCGATACGGTCTGGACCCGGTGACTTTCCATTTTTAAGGAGGCGATCTCCTGCGCAATCTCCTCTGGTTCGACGGGCTGTATTGGCGGGCCAGGAGCACTTGGGCTGTCTATGAACCTTATGGTTGCAGCTCTCTCTTCGCCAGTGCATCTGTCAAACGGGGAGAATGCACTATGTAGATGATCAGCAAAGGCTTCTGCTCTTTCGACCTCAGTCCGACACCAGGAACCGTCCACTTTTCGCACGGGTGATATCTTCATCACAGGTCTTTTTATGTGCCTCGTGACATTCCACAGGTTGTGTTGCGGGTCTCCAGGTTCCAGCTCCATAAGGAATCTATCAAACGAGTCCTGCCGTAGAATGGATAGCTTGTCCTTCAAATCTTTGGTGGCACGATTAAGTGCTGTCTTGTCCCTGGAGTTGCGCGAGGAAAACCAGACTCTTCTGAGGCGCCTTTTTTTCGGCCACGAGGGCCGCGATTTCCGGAGACCACAAGTGCACGTCTCTTTTAGGTATTCTCGGGGTAGTCGGTGGAGGTGGATTCGCAAACTCAGCGGCATTGTGCATCTCTTTAGTTAGTTTTTCTATGGCCGCATCTATGTTGCTTGGTGTGGAAAGAGGGGTATCTGGGTACTGGGAAGAAAGCATCCAAAACGTAAACTTGGGGGCATTTGTGTGTTTTCCGGTGAGTCTTCTAAGCGGGGTTTTTCTGAGGACGGGGATGTTAAGGAGCAAGTTTACTGCGCTGTGGTCAGATAGAAGTTTATCATAGCTTGAGCATGTTATCTTAGAGTGTCCTATGCCCTTGGAGACGGCGAAGTCCAGCAGATCCGGCTGTTTTGAAGGGTCGGTAGGCCAGTGTGTGGGTTCTCCAGTGGAATGGCAGATCAGACTCTTCCGCTGCAGGTACTTATAGAGCTTTATGCCTCTGGGGTTGTTTGTGCGGGACCCCCACCAGGAGTGTTTGGCGTTAAAGTCTCCGGCTGCTATAAACCGAGGACCGAGGGACTCGAAGAAGTCCTGAAGGTGGGTCTCGGTTATCGAGTGTCTGGGTGGGAAGTAAACCGCACCAATGGTGATATCTCCCTGTGGGCTAGAAATCCTGGTCACGGCGCACTGAGCCCATTCCTCCTGAAACGCAGGAAGTTCCGTGTACTGAATGCCACTCCTGATGAGCATAGCTGCTCCTCCGCGTGCTCTGCCAGATGGATGGTTGGCATGTAACAGTTCGTACCCGCTAATTTTAAAGTAGGATCTGGGACAAAAGTGGGATTCCGAAACTAGAAGAACATCGATATTGTCTGTTTTGATGAGATGCTCTACTTCGGCTTTGCTCCTCTGCAGGCCGTTTGCGTTCCAAAAAACTATGTTAAGGCTTATTTGCATTAATTTTTGTTGAGGATGGGAGCTATAAGCTGCATCATCTGTGAGAACATCTGCGAAAACATCTGCGATATCAACTGTTCCATCATTCTCTCAATTGATCCTTCCATGCGGGCAAGCATCGTATCAAACTGGTTGGGTTGTGGGGCTTCGGGAGTGGTATGAGGGGTTTGTTGGGGATTCGTTGGCTGTGTCACTTGGTTTCCTAGGAGTACGTCCCTATAACTTGTACCATTAATGATAGTTGGTATCTGGATGAGAGGTGGTTTGTTGCTACTCTCATCTGGTCTGGCTTTAGGTGACAACAAGTCTTTGAATGGAAAACTTTTTTCTTTTCCAAGCTATTGCATCCGAATTCAACGTTTATTTATTTGTTATAACAATAAAAAATCTGCGAAAGTTTGGTCCGGAGCGGCAAACTATATCATAAAGGTGCCATACAAACGAACGATATGAAAACAAGTCTTTGTATGGAAAACGTTTTTGTTTTCCAAGCTATGGTAACCGAATTCAACATTTATTTATATGACATAGCCATACACGATTGATTAAAGTTTGGTCCGGATCGGACCACTTTATCATATAGCTGCCATACAAACGACAGATATGACAACAAGTCTTTGAATGGAAAACTTTTTTCTTTTCCAAGCTATTGCATCCGAATTCAATGTTTATTTATTTGACATAACAATAAAAAATCTGCGAAAGTTTGGTCCGGAGCG
This sequence comes from Drosophila merina, assembly GCA_035047645.1. Classification (NCBI taxonomy): domain Eukaryota; kingdom Metazoa; phylum Arthropoda; class Insecta; order Diptera; family Drosophilidae; genus Drosophila; species Drosophila merina. The sequence goes on along the minus strand of JAWNPH010000076.1, from coordinate 1,353,371 downwards.
GCAAACTATATCATATAGGTGCCACACAAACGAACGATATGAAAACAAGTCTTTGTATGGAAAACTTTTTTCTTTTCCAAGCTATCGCAACCGAATTCAACATTTATTTATTTGACACAGCAATACACGTTTTGTGAAACTTTGGTCCGGAGCGGACCACTATATCTTATAGCTGCCATACAAACGACCGATATGAAAACAAGTCTTTGTATGGAAAACATTTTTGTTCTCCAAGCTATCGCAACCGAATTCAACATTTATTTATGTGAAATAGCCATACATGATTTTTTAAAATATTCATTTGACATACATGATTTTTAAAAGTTTGGTCCTGATCGGACCACTATATCATATAGGTGCCATACAAACGACAAATATGAAAACAAGTCTTTGTATGGAAAACTTTTTTGTTTTCCAAGCTATCGCAACCGAATTCAAGATTTATTCATTTGACACAGCCATACACGATTTGTGAAACTTTGGTCCGAAGCGGACCACTATATCATATAGCTGCTATACAAACGACAAATATGAAAACAAGTCTTTATATTGAAAACTTTTTTGTTTTCCAAGCTATCGCAACCTAAGTCAAAATTTGTTTATTTGACATAGCCATACACGGTTTGTAAAACTTTGGTCTGAATCGGACCACTATATCATATAGCTGCCATATAAACGACCGATATGAAAACAAGTCTTCGTATGAAAAACTTTTTTGTTCTCCAAGCTATCGCAACCGAATTCAAAATTTATTTATATGACATAGCCATACACGATTTGTAAAACTTTGGTCCGGAACGGACCTTTATATCATATAGCTGCCATACAAACGACAGATATGACAACAAGTCTGTGAATGGAAAACTTTTTTGTTCTCCAAGCTATCGCAACCGAATTCAACATTTATTCATGTGAAATAGCCATACATGATTTTTTAAATTATTCATTTGACATACATGATTTTTAAAAGTTTGGTCCTGATCGGACCACTATATCATATAGGTGCCAAACAAACGACCGATATGAAAATAAGTCTTCGTATGAAAAACTTTTTTTTGTTCTCCAAGCTATCGCAACCGAATTCAAAATTTATTTATATGACATATTCATATATGATTTTTTAAAGTTTGGTCAATATCGGACCACTATATCATATAGCTGCCATACAAACGACAGATATAACAACAAGTCTTTATATTGAAAACTTTTTTTTTCAAGCTATCGCAACCGAATTCAAAATTTGTTTATTTGATATAGCCGTACACGGTTTGTAAAACTTTGGTCTGAATCGGACCACTATATCATATAGCTGCCATATAAACGACCGATATGAAAACAAGTCTTCGTATGAAAAACTTTTTTGTTCTCCAAGCTATCGCAACCGAATTCAAAATTTATTTATATGACATATTCATATATGATTTTTTAAAGTTTGGTTAATATCGGAACACTATATCATATAGCTGCCATACAAACGACAGATATGACAACAAGTCTTTGAATGGAAAACTTTTTTCTTTTCCAAGCTATTGCATCCGAATTCAACGTTTACTTATTTGACATAACAATAAAAAATCTGCGAAAGTTTGGTCCGGAGCGGCAAACTATATCATATAGGTGCCATACAAACGACAGATATTTTTTTTTTTTTTTATAACATTCTTAATTTGTATTTAAAATCTGTCCAAGTGGACAATCATTAAATGGTTTGGGGGGGACCTTGACTTAAGGGAGGTACTTGGAATGTATATCTTATGAGGTTGACTTAGGTGTATATTGGTTGGACAGATCAAGCGGGTGTTTCTTTTTCAGGCGTCTTGGGTATTGCCTATTATCTAGGAGGTTGAAGGCCAGGTGGTTGGGGTGGTTATCCAGTCTTTTTATGTATCTTCCGCTGAGACGGGTGATCTCCTCTGTTACACATCTAATTCCAAGCTCTTTATGGATTATTGAGTTTTCGTGGTACGGATGGGCGTTCGAAACTATTCTCAGGCATTTATTTTGAAATCGCTGTATTTTGATGCGGTTCGAACAGCTTGCCGTGCCCCACAACTGTATCCCATATGTCCAGATTGGGTTAAGCACTACCTTATAAATAAGAAGCTAGAATTTTACTTTGAGTTTGGACCTCCTTCCCAGGAGCCAATGCAGTTGCTTGAGCCGTAGGTTGGCCTGGTTGCGCTTATTGATTAGGTGCGGACGCCATGTGAGCCTGCGGTCCAGTGTCAGCCCTAGATATTTGGGAGTGTTATTAGTTGGGATGGTTTCCCCGTTCAGTGTGACGGGGGGGGCATTCTCCCCTGCGTAGTGCGAAGGTTGTTTGTGTAGATTTCTCGGCGTTCACCACGATGTTCCATCGTTTCATCCATGGACCGAGGGCATTCAGTTGCCTCTGGATGATGGCTGAAGCTTCCAGAGGATCTGTGGCGGAGGCTAGGAAGGCGGTGTCATCCGCATAAGTGGCTACTGTGAGGTTCCTGGAGGGGGTGATGGGGAGGTCCGCTGTGTAGAGTGTGTATAAGATGGGTCCAAGAACACTGCCTTGTGGTACTCCTGCTCTTATGGGCCTAGGGGTGCTGATTGATGATCCGCATCTCACTCTGAATTCTCTTCCCTCTGTGTATGATTTGAGGAAGGCGAAATGGGAACTTGGGAGGTAGGTTTTAATTTTGAAAAGTAGTCCAGGGTGCCAGACTCTGTCAAACGCCTGTTTGACATCAAGCATAACGGCGCAGCAGTACTTCTTCTTTTCGAAGGCCTCAAGTATAGACTCAACAATCCGGTGGCATTGCTCAGGTGTTCCGTGAAGGCGTCTGAAGCCAAACTGGTGGTCAGGGATCAGACCGGCCTCCTCCAATACCGGCATTACTCTACGTAAGAATACTCTTTCGAGTATTTTTGAAAGGATTGCCAGCAAGCTAATCGGTCGATATGATGCTAGGTTGTCTTCAGGTTTCCCTGGTTTTAGGAGGACAATTACTTCCACTCGCTTCCACTCTTTAGGGAAGTACCCTAAACGAAGGCAGCTGTTGAATATGTTGGCCAGCCTTTGGGAGCAGATTAGGGGCAACATTTTCAGTGCAGTTGCATCGATACGGTCTGGACCCGGTGACTTGCCATTTTTTAGGGAGGCGATCTCCTGCGCAATCTCCTCTGGTTCGACGGGCTGTATTGGCGGGCCAGGAGCACTTGGGCTGTCTATGAACCTTATGGTTGCAGCTCTCTCTTCGCCAGTGCATCTGTCAAACGGTGAGAATGCACTATGTAGATGATCAGCAAAGGCTTCTGCTCTTTCGACCTCAGTCCGACACCAGGAACCGTCCACTTTTCGCACGGGTGATATCTTCTTCACAGGTCTTTTTATGTGCCTCGCGACATTCCACAGATTGTGTTGCGGGTCTCCAGGTTCCAGCTCCATAAGGAATCTATCAAACGAGTCCTACCGTAGAATGGATAGCTTGTCCTTCAAATCTTTTGGTGGCACGATTAAGTGCTGTCTTGTCCCTGGGGTTGCGCGAGGAAAACCAGACTCTTCTGAGGCGCCTTTTTTCGGCCACGAGGGCCGCGATTTCCGGAGACCACAAGTGCACGTCTCTTTTAGGTATTCTCGGGGTAGTCGGTGACATATATATGACATAGCCATACACGATTTGTAAAACTTTGGTCGGATCGGACCACTATATCATATAGCTGCCATACAAACGACAGATATGACAACAAGTCTTTGAATGGAAAACTTTTTTCTTTTCCAAGTAATTGCATCCGAATTCAACGTTTATTTATTCGTCACAGCAATACACGATTTGTGAAACTTTGGTCCGGAGCGGACCACTATATCATATAGCTGCCATACAAACGACCGATATGAAAACAAGTCTTTTTATGGAAAACGTTTTTGTTTTCCAAGCTATCCGAATTCGCCAAATTCAACATTTATTTATTTGACACAGCAATACACGATTTGTGAAACTTTGGTCCGGAGCGGACCACTATATCATATAGGTGCCATACAAACGACCGATATGAAAACAAGTCTTTGTATGGAAACCTTTTTTGTTTTCTAAGCTATTGCAACCGAATTCAACATTTATTTATTTGACATAGCCATACACGATTTGTGAAAGTTTGATCCGGATCGGACCACTTTATTATATAGCTGCCATACAAACGACCGATATGAAAACAAGTCTTTGTATGAAAAACTTTTTTGTTCTCCAAGCTATCGCAACTGAATTCAACACTTATTCATGTGACATAGCCATTTATGATTTATTAAATTATTCATTTGACATAGCCATACATGAGTTGTAAAAGTTTGGACCGGACCGGTAATCTATATCATATAACTATATATCATTTGTATGGAAAACTTTTTTGTTTTCCCAGCTATTGCAACCGAGTTCACAATTTATTTATTTGACATAGCCATACATGATTTGTAAAACTTTGGTTCGGATCGGACCACTATATCATATAGCTGCCATACAAACGACCGATATGAAAACAAGTCTTTGTATAGAAACCTTTTTTGTTCTCCAAGCTATCGCAACCGAATTCAAAATTTATTCATTTGACCTAGCCATACACGATTTTTAAAATTTGGTCCGGATCGGACCACTATATAATATAGCTGCCATACAAACGACCGATATGAAAACAAGTCTTTGTATGAAAAACTTTTTTGTTGTCCAAGCTATTGCATCCGAATTCAACGTTTATTTATTTGACATAACAATAAAAAATCTGCGTAAGTTTGGTCCGGAGCGACAAACTATATCATATAGGTGCCATACAAACGAACGATATGAAAACAAGTCTTTGTATGGAAAACGTTTTGTTTTCAAGCTATCCGAATTCACCAAATTCAACATTTATTTATTTCACACAGCAATACAGGATTTGTGAAACTTTGGTCTGAAGCGGACCACTATATGTATCATATAGCTGCCATACAAACGACCGATATGAAAACAAGTCTTTGTATGAATAGCTGCCATACAAACGACCGATATGAAAATAAGTCTTCGTATGAAAAACTTTTTTGTTCTCCAAGCTATCGCAACCGAATTCAAAATTTATTTATGTGACATATTTAATATGATTTTTTAAAGTTTGGTCAATATCGGACCACTATATCAAATAGCTGCCATACAAACGACCGATATGAAAACAAGTCTTTGTATGGAAAACTTTTTTGTTCTCCAAGCTATCGCAACCGAATTCAACATTTATTTATTTGACATAGCCATGCATGATTTTTAAATTTTAGGTCGGATCGGACCACTATATATCTCGCTGCCATACAAACGACCGTGTTTGAAAACAAGTCTTTGTATGAAAAACTTTTTGTTGTCCAAGCTATTGCATCCGAATTCAACGTTTATTTATTTGACATAACAATACAAAATCTGCGAAAGTTTGGTCAGGAGCGGCAAACTATATCATATAGGTGCCATACAAACGAACGATATGAAAACAAGTATTTTTATGGAAAACGTTTTTGTTTTCCAAGCTATCCGAATTCACCAAATTCAACATTTATTTATTTGACACAGCAATACACGATTTGTGAAACTTTGGTCGGGAGCGGACCACTATATCATATAGGTGCCATACAAACGACCGACATGAAAACAAGTCTTTGTATGGTAACCTTTTTTGTTTTCTAAGCTATTGCAACCGAATTCAACATTTATTTATTTGACATAGCCATACACGATTTGTGAAAGTTTGATCCGGATCGGACTACTATATCATATAGCTGCCATACAAACGACCGATATGAAAACAAGTCTTTGTATGAAAAACTTTTTGTTCTCCAAGCTATCGCAACTGAATTCAACACTTATTCATGTGACATAGCCATTTATGATTTATTAAATTTTTCATTTGACATAGCCATACATGAGTTGTAAAAGTTTGGACCGGACAGGTAAACTATATCATATAACTATATATCATTTGTATGGAAAACTTTTTTGTTTTCCCAGCTATTGCAACAGAGTTCACAATTTATTTATTTGACATAGCCATACATGATTTATAAAACTTTGGTTCGGATCGGACCACTATATCATATAGCTGCCATACAAACGACCGATATGAAAACAAGTCTTTGTATGAAAACTTTTTGTTCTCCAAGCTATCGCAACCGAATTCAAAATTTATTCATTTGACATAGCCATACACGATTTTTTAAAGTTTGGTCGGATCGGACCACTTTATCATATAGCTGCCATACAAACGACAAATATGAAAACAAGTCTTTGTATGGAAAACTTTTCTTTTCCAAGCTATCGCAACCGAATTCAACATTTATTTATTTGACATAGCCATGCATGATTTTTTAAAATTTGGTCCGGATCGGACCACTATATAATATAGCTGCCATACAAACGACCGATATGAAAACAAGTCTTTGTATGAAAAACTTTTTTGTTGTCTAAGCTATTGCATCCGAATTAAAAATTTATTTATGTGACATATTCATATATGATTTTTTAAAGTTTGGTCAATATCGGACCCCTATATCAAATAGCTGCCATACAAACGACCGATATGAAAACAAGTCTTTGTATGGAAAACTTTTTTGTTCTCCAAGCTATCGCAACCGAATTCAACATTTATTCATGTAAAATAGCCATACATGATTTTTTAAATTATTCATTTGACCTACATGATTTTTAAAAGTTTGGTCCGGATCGGACCACTATATCATATAGCTGCCATACAAACGACAAATATGAAAACAAGTCTTTGTATGGAAAACTTTTTTGTTTTCCAAGCTATCGCAACCGTATTCAACATTTATTCATTTGACACAGCCATACACGATTTGTGAAACTTTGGTCCGAACGGACCACTATATCATATAGCTGCCATACAAACGACAAATATGAAAACAAGTCTTTGTATGGAAAACTTTTTTGTTTTCCAAGCTATCGCAACCGTATTCAACATTAATTCATTTGACACAGCTATACACGATTTGTGAAAATTTGGTCCGGATCGGACCACTATATCATATAGCTGCCATACGAACGACAAATATGAAAACAAGTCTTTGTATGGAAAACTTTTTTCTTTTCCAAGCTATCGCAACCGAATTCAACATTTATTTCTTTGACATAGCCATACATGATTTTTTTAAATTTGGTCCGGATCGGACCACTATATAATATAGCTGCCATACAAACGACCGATATGAAAACAAGTCTTTGTATGAAAAACTTTTGTTGTCCAAGCTATTGCATCCGAATTCAACCTTTATTTATTTGACATAACAATAAAAAATTTGCGAAAGTTTGGTCCGGAGCGGCAAACTATATCATATAGGTGTCATACAAACGAACGATATGAAAACAAGTCTTTGTATGGAAAACGTTTTTGTTTTCCAAGCTATCCGAATTCACCAAATTCAACATTATTTATTTGACACAGCAATACACGATTTGTGAAACTTTGGTCCGAAGCGGACCACTATATGTATCATATAGCTGCCATACAAACGACCGATATGAAAACAAGTCTTTGTATGAATAGCTGCCATACAAACGACCGATATGAAAATAAGTCTTCGTATGAAAAACTTTTTTGTTCTCCAAGCTATCGCAAACGAATTCAAAATTTATTTATGTGACATATTCATATATGATTTTTTAAAGTTTGGTCAATATCGGACCACTATATCATATAGCTGCAATACAAACGACCGATAAGAAAACAAGTCCTTGTATGGAAAATTTTTTTGTTTTCGAAGCTATTGCAACCGAATTCAACATTTAATCAACTCACCAAGCCATACACGATTTTTATAAGTTTTATCCGGATCGGATCACTATATCATATAGCTGCAATACAAACGACCGATATGTAAACAAGTCTTTATATGGAAAATTTTTTTTGTTTTCTAAGCTATTGCAAGCGAATTCAAAAATTTATCCATTTGACATAGCCATACATGATTTTTAAAAATTTGATCCGGATCGGACCACTATTCATATAGCTGCAATACAAACGACCGATATGAAAACAAGTCGTTGTATGGAAATTTTTTGTTTTCCAAGCTATTGCAACTGAATTCAACATTTATCCATTTGACATCGCCATACATGATTTTTAAAAGTTTGATCCGTATCAAATGACTATATCATATACCTGCCATACAAACGACCGATATGTAAACAAGTCCTTGTATGGAAAATTTTTTTGTTTTCCAACCTATTGCAACCAAATTCAACATTTATTCATTTGACATAGCCATACATGATTTTTAAAAATTTGATCCGGATCGGACCACTATTCATATAGCTGCAATACAAACGACCGATATGAAAACAAGTCGTTGTATGGAAATTTTTTTGTTTTCCAAGCTATTGCAACTGAATTCAACATTTATCCATTTGACATCGCCATACATGATTTTTAAAAGTTTGATCCGGATCAAATGACTATATCATATAGCTGCCATACAAACGACCGATATGAAAACAAGTCCTTGTATGAAAAATTTTTTGTTTTCGAAGCTATTGCAACCGAATTCAACATTTAATCAACTCACCAAGCCATACACGATTTTTATAAGTTTTATCCGGATCGGATCACTATATCATATAGCTGCAATACAAACGACCGATATGTAAACAAGTCTTTATATGGAAAATTTTTTTTGTTTTCTAAGCTATTGCAAGCGAATTCAAAATTTATCCATTTGACATAGCCATACATGATTTTTAAAAATTTGATCCGGATCGGACCACTATTCATATAGCTGCAATACAAACGACCGATATGAAAACAAGTCGTTGTATGGAAATTTTTTGTTTTCCAAGCTATTGCAACTGAATTCAACATTTATCCATTTGACATCGCCATACATGATTTTTTAAAAGTTTGATCCGTATCAAATGACTATATCATATACCTGCCATACAAACGACCGATATGTAAACAAGTCCTTGTATGGAAAATTTTTTGTTTTCCAACCTATTGCAACCAAATTCAACATTTATTCATTTGACATAGCCATACATGATTTTTAAAAATTTGATCCGGATCGGACCACTATTCATATAGCTGCAATACAAACGACCGATATGAAAACAAGTCGTTGTATGGAAATTTTTTTTGTTTTCCAAGCTATTGCAACTGAATTCAACATTTATCCATTTGACATCGCCATACATGATTTTTAAAAGTTTGATCCGTATCAAATGACTATATCATATACCTGCCATACAAACGACCGATATGTAAACAAGTCCTTGTATGGAAAATTTTTTTGTTTTCCAACCTATTGCAACCAAATTCAACATTTATTCATTTGACATAGCCATACATGATTTTAAAATGTTTGATCCGGATCTGACCACTAAATCGTAAGCTGCCATACAAACGACCCATCTGAAAACAAGTCTTAATATGGAAAATTTTTTTGTTTCCCAACCTGATGCAATCGAATTCAACATTTATTCATCTTACTTAGCCATACACGATTTGTGAAAGTTTGGTTCGGATCCGACCACTACATCATATATCATATAGCTGCCATACAAACGACCGATATGAAAACAAGTCTTTGTATGGAAAATTTTTTTGTTTTCCAACCTATTGCAACCGAATTTAACATTTATCCATTTGACATATCCATACATGATTTTTAAAAGTTTGATCCGGATCAAATGACTATATCATATAGCTGCCATACAAACGACCGATAAGAAAACAAGTCCTTGTATGGAAAATTTTTTTGTTTTCCAAGCTATTGCAATCGAATTCAACATTTAATCAACTCACAAAGCCGTACAAGATTTTGAAAAGTTTTATCCGGATCGGACCACTATTCATATAGCTGCAATACAAACGACCGATATGAAAACAAGTCGTTGTATGGAAATTTTTTTTGTTTTCCAAGCTATTGCAACTGAATTCAACATTTATCCATTTGACATCGCCATACATGATTTTTAAAAGTTTGATCGGATCAAATGACTATATCATATACCTGCCATACAAACGACCGATATGTAAACAAGTCCTTGTATGGAAAATTTTTTTGTTTTCGAACCTATTGCAACCAAATTCAACATTTATTCATTTGACATAGCCATACATGATTTTAAAAAGTTTGATCCGGATCTGACCACTAAAGCGTAAGCTGCCATACAAACGACCCATCTGAAAACAAGTCTTAATATGGAAAATTTTTTTGTTTCCCAACCTGATGCAATCGAATTCAACATTTATTCATCTAACTTAGCCATACACGATTTGTGAAAGTTTGGTTCGGATCCGACCACTATATCATATATCATATAGCTGCCATACAAACGACCGATATGAAAACAAGTCTTTGTATGGAAAATTTTTTTTGTTTTCCAACCTATTGCAACCGAATTCAACATTTATCCATTTGACATATCCATACATGAGCTGCCATACAAACGACCGATATGAAAACAAGTCTTAATATGGAAAATTTTTTTGTTTCCCAACCTAATGCAACCGAATTCAACATTTATTCATTTGACATAGCCATACACGATTTATAAAAGTTTGGTCCTGATCCGACCACTATATCATATATCATATAGCTGCCATACAAACGACCGATATGAAAACATGTCTTTGTAAGGAAAATTTTTTTGTTTTCCAACCTATTGCAACCGAATTCAACATTTTTCCATTTGATATAGCCATACATGATTTTTAAAAAGTTTGATCCTGATCAGATGACTATATCATATAGCTGCCTTACAAACGACCGATATGAAACCAAGTCTTTGTATGGAAAATTTTTTTGTTTTCCAACCTATTGCAACCGAATTCAACATTTATCCATATGACATAACCATACATGAGCTGCCATACAATCGACCGATATGAAAACAAGTCTTAATATGGAAAATTTTTTTGTTTCCCAACCTAATGCAACCGAATTCAACATTTATTCATTTGACATAGCCATACACGATTTATAAAAGTTTGGTCCTGATCCGACCACTATATCATATATCATATAGCTGCCATACAAACGACCGATATGAAAACATGTCTTTGTATGGAATATTTTTTTTTGTTTTCCAACCTATTGCAACCGAATTGAACATTTATCCATATGACATAACCATACATGAGCTGCCATACAAACGACCGATATGAAAACAAGTCTTTGTATGGAAAATTTTTTTGTTTTCCAACTTATTGCAACCGAATTCAACATTTATTCATTTGACATAACCATACATGATTTTTAAAAGTTTGATCCCGATCAGATGACTATATCATATAGCTGCCATACAAACGACCGACATGAAACCAAGTCTTTGTATGGAAAACTTTTTTGTTTTTCAACCTATTGCAACCGAATTCAACACTTATCCATGTGATATAGCCATACACGATTTTTTAAAGTTCTATCCGGATCCGCCCACTATATCGTATAGCTGCCATAGAAACGACCGATATGAAAACAAGTCTTAATATGGAAAATTTTTTTGTTTCCCAACCTAATGCAACCGAATTCAACATTTATTCATTTGACATAGCCATACACGATTTATAAAAGTTTGGTCCTGATCCGACCACTATATCATATATCATATAGCTGCCATACAAACGACCGATATGAAAACAAGTCTTTGTATGGAAAATTTTTTTGTTTTCCAACCTATTGCAACCGAATTCAACATTTATCCATAGGACATAACCATACATGAGCTGCCATACAAAAGACCGATATGAAAACAAGTCTTTGTATGGAAAATTTTTTGTTTTCCAACCTATTGCAACCGAATTCAACATTTATCCATTTGACATAGCCATACATGATTTTTAAAAGTTTGATCCGGATCAAATGACTATATCATATAGCTGCCATACAAACGACCGATATGAAAACAAGTCCTTGTATGGAAAATTTTTTTGTTTTCCAAGCTATTGCAACCGAATTCAACATTTATCCATATGACATAACCATACATGAGCTGCCATACAAACGACCGATATGAAAACAAGTCTTTGTATGGAAAATTTTTTTGTTTTCCAACTTATTGCAACCGAATTCAACATTTATTCATTTGACATAACCATACACGATTTGTGAAAGTTTGGTTCGGATCCGACCACTATATCATATATCATATAGCTGCCATACAAACGACCGATATGAAAACAAGTCTTTGTATGGAAAATTTTTTTGTTTTCCAACCTATTGCAACCGAATTCAACATTTATCCATTTGACATATCCATACATGAGCTGCCATACAAACGACCGATATGAAAACAAGTCTTAATATGGAAAATTTTTTTGTTTCCCAATCTAATGCAACCGAATTCAACATTTATTCATTTGACATAGCCATACACGATTTATAAAAGTTTGGTCCTGATCCGACCACTATATCATATATCATATAGCTGCCATACAAACGACCGATATGAAAACATGTCTTTGTATGGAAAATTTTTTTGTTTTCCAACCTATTGCAACCGAATTCAACATTTTTCCATTTGATATAGCCATACATGATTTTTAAAAAGTTTGATCCTGATCAGATGACTATATCATATAGCTGCCTTACAAACGACCGATATGAAACCAATTCTTTGTATGGAAAATTTTTTTGTTTTCCAACCTATTGCAACCGAATTCAACATTTATCCATATGACATAGCCATACATGAGCTGCCATACAAACGACCGATATGAAAACAAGTCTTAATATGGAAAATTTTTTTGTTTCCCAACCTAATGCAACCGAATTCAACATTTATTCATTTGACATAGCCATACACGATTTATAAAAGTTTGGTCCTGATCCGACCACTATATCATATATCATATAGCTGCCATACAAACGACCGATATGAAAACAAGTCTTTGTATGGAAAATTTTTTTGTTTTCCAACCTATTGCAACCGAATTCAACATTTATCCATAGGACATAACCATACATGAGCTGCCATACAAAAGACCGATATGAAAACAAGTCTTTGTATGGAAAATTTTTTTTGTTTTCCAACCTATTGCAACCGAATTCAACATTTATCCATTTGATATAGCCATACATGATTTTTAAAAAGTTTGATCCTGATCAGATGACTATATCATATAGCTGCCTTACAAACGACCGATATGAAACCAAGTCTTTGTATGGAAAATTTTTTTGTTTTCCAACCTATTGCAACTGAATTCAACATTTATCCATATGACATAACCATACATGAGCTGCCATACAAACGACCGATATGAAAACAAGTCTTAATATGGAAAATTTTTTTGTTTCCCAACCTAATGCAACCGAATTCAACATTTATTCATTTGACATAGCCATACACGATTTATAAAAGTTTGGTCCTGATCCGACCACTATATCATATATCATATAGCTGCCATACAAACGACCGATATGAAAACATGTCTTTGTATGGAATATTTTTTTTTGTTTTCCAACCTATTGCAACCGAATTCAACATTTATCCATATGACATAACCATACATGAGCTGCCATACAAACGACCGATATGAAAACAAGTCTTTGTATGGAAAATTTTTTTTGTTTTCCAACTTATTGCAACCGAATTCTACATTTATTCATTTGACATAACCATACATGATTTTTAAAAGTTTGATCCCGATCAGATGACTATATCATATAGCTGCCATACAAACGACCGACATGAAACCAAGTCTTTGTATGGAAAACTTTTTTGTTTTCCAACCTATTGCAACCGAATTCAACATTTATTCATTTGACACAGCCATACACGATTTTTTTTAAAGTTCTATCGGATCCGCCCACTATATCGTATAGCTGCCATAGAAACGACCGATATGAAAACAAGTCTTAATATGGAAAATTTTTTTGTTTCCCAACCTAATGCAACCGAATTCAACATTTATTCATTTGACATAGCCATACACGATTTATAAAAGTTTGGTCCTGATCCGACCACTATATCATATATCATATAGCTGCCATACAAACGACCGATATGAAAACAAGTCTTTGTATGGAAAATTTTTTGTTTTCCAACCTATTGCAACCGAATTCAACATTTATCCATAGGACATAACCATACATGAGCTGCCATACAAAAGACCGATATGAAAACAAGTCTTTGTATGGAAAATTTTTTTGTTTTCCAACCTATTGCAACCGAATTCAACATTTATCCATTTGACATAGCCATACATGATTTTTAAAAGTTTGATCCGGATCAAATGACTATATCATATAGCTGCCATACAAACGACCGATATGAAAACAAGTCCTTGTATGGAAAATTTTTGTTTTCCAAGCTATTGCAACCGAATTCAACATTTATCCATATGACATAACCATACATGAGCTGCCATACAAACGACCGATATGAAAACAAGTCTTTGTATGGAAAATTTTTTGTTTTCCAACTTATTGCAACCGAATTCAACATTTATTCATTTGACATAACCATACACGATTTGTGAAAGTTTGGTTCGGATCCGACCACTATATCATATATCATATAGCTGCCATACAAACGACCGATATGAAAACAAGTCTTTGTATGGAAAATTTTTTGTTTTCCAACCTATTGCAACCGAATTCAACATTTATCCATTTGACATATCCATACATGAGCTGCCATACAAACGACCGATATGAAAACAAGTCTTAATATGGAAAATTTTTTTGTTTCCCAATCTAATGCAACCGAATTCAACATTTATTCATTTGACATAGCCATACACGATTTATAAAAGTTTGGTCCTGATCCGACCACTATATCATATATCATATAGCTGCCATACAAACGACCGATATGAAAACATGTCTTTGTATGGAAAATTTTTTTGTTTTCCAACCTATTGCAACCGAATTCAACATTTTTCCATTTGATATAGCCATACATGATTTTTAAAAGTTTGATCCTGATCAGATGACTATATCATATAGCTGCCTTACAAACGACCGATATGAAACCAATTCTTTGTATGGAAAATTTTTTTGTTTTCCAACCTATTGCAACCGAATTCAACATTTATCCATATGACATAGCCATACATGAGCTGCCATACAAACGACCGATATGAAAACAAGTCTTAATATGGAAAATTTTTTTGTTTCCCAACCTAATGCAACCGAATTCAACATTTATTCATTTGACATAGCCATACACGATTTATAAAAGTTTGGTCCTGATCCGACCACTATATCATATATCATATAGCTGCCATACAAACGACCGATATGAAAACAAGTCTTTGTATGGAAAATTTTTTTGTTTTCCAACCTATTGCAACCGAATTCAACATTTATCCATAGGACATAACCATACATGAGCTGCCATACAAAAGACCGATATGAAAACAAGTCTTTGTATGGAAAATTTTTTTGTTTTCCAACCTATTGCAACCGAATTCAACATTTATCCATTTGATATAGCCATACATGATTTTTAAAAGTTTGATCCTGATCAGATGACTATATCATATAGCTGCCTTACAAACGACCGATATGAAACCAAGTCTTTGTATGGAAAATTTTTTTGTTTTCCAACCTATTGCAACCGAATTCAACATTTATCCATATGACATAACCATACATGAGCTGCCATACAAACGACCGATATGAAAACAAGTCTTAATATGGAAAATTTTTTTTGTTTCCCAACCTAATGCAACCGAATTCAACATTTATTCATTTGACATAGCCATACACGATTTATAAAAGTTTGGTCCTGATCCGACCACTATATCATATATCATATAGCTGCCATACAAACGACCGATATGAAAACATGTCTTTGTATGGAATATTTTTTTTGTTTTCCAACCTATTGCAACCGAATTCAACATTTATCCATATGACATAACCATACATGAGCTGCCATACAAACGACCGATATGAAAACAAGTCTTTGTATGGAAAATTTTTTGTTTTCCAACTTATTGCAACCGAATTCTACATTTATTCATTTGACATAACCATACATGATTTTTAAAAGTTTGATCCCGATCAGATGACTATATCATATAGCTGCCATACAAACGACCGACATGAAACCAAGTCTTTGTATGGAAAACTTTTTTGTTTTCCAACCTATTGCAACCGAATTCAACATTTATTCATTTGACATAGCCATACACGATTTTTTAAAGTTCTATCCGGATCCGCCTACTATATCGTATAGCTGCCATACAAACGACCGATATGAAAACAAGTCTTAATATGGAAAATTTTTTTGTTTCCCAACCTAATGCAACCGAATTCAACATTTATTCATTTGACATAGCCATACACGATTTATAAAAGTTTGGTCCTGATCCGACCACTATATCATATATCATATAGCTGCCATACAAACGACCGATATGAAAACAAGTCTTTGTATGGAAAATTTTTTTGTTTTCCAACCTATTGCAACCGAATTCAACATTTATCCATAGGACATAACCATACATGAGCTGCCATACAAAAGACCGATATGAAAACAAGTCTTTGTATGGAAAATTTTTGTTTTCCAACCTATTGCAACCGAATTCAACATTTATCCATTTGACATAGCCATACATGATTTTTAAAAGTTTGATCCGGATCAAATGACTATATCATATAGCTGCCATACAAACGACCGATATGAAAACAAGTCCTTGTATGGAAAATTTTTTGTTTTCCAAGCTATTGCAACCGAATTCAACATTTATCCATATGACATAACCATACATGAGCTGCCATACAAACGACCGATATGAAAACAAGTCTTTGTATGGAAAATTTTTTTGTTTTCCAACTTATTGCAACCGAATTCAACATTTATTCATTTGACATAACCATACATGATTTTTAAAAGTTTGATCCCGATCAGATGACTATATCATATAGCTGCCATACAAACGACCGACATGAAACCAAGTCTTTGTATGGAAAACTTTTTTTGTTTTCCAACCTATTGCAACCGAATTCAACACTTATCCATGTGATATAGCCATACACGATTTTTTAAAGTTCTATCCGGATCCGCCCACTATATCGTATAGCTGCCATACAAACGACCGATATGAAAACAAGTCTTAATATGGAAAATTTTTTTGTTTCAAAACCTAATGCATCCGAATTCAACATTTATTCATTTGACATAGCCATACACGATTTATAAAAGTTTGGTCCTGATCCGACCACTATATCATATATCATATAGCTGCCATACAAACGACAGATATGAAAACAAGTCTTTGTATGGAAAATTTTTTTGTTTTCCAACCTATTGCAACCGAATTCAACATTTATCCATAGGACATAACCATACATAAGGCTGCCATACAAACGACCGATATGAAAACAAGTCTTTGTATGGAAAATTTTTGTTTTCCAACCTATTGCAACCGAATTCAACATTTATTCATTTGACATAGCCATACATGATTTTTAAAAGTTTGATCCGGATCAAATGACTATATCATATAGCTGCCATACAAACGACCGATATGAAAACAAGTCCTTGTATGGAAAATTTTTTTGTTTTCCAAGCTATTGCAACCGAATTCAACATTTATTCATTTGACCTAGCCATACACGATTTGTGAAAGTTTGGTCCGGATCCGACCACTATATCATATATCATATAGCTGCCATACAAACGACCGATGTGAAAACAAGTCTTTGTATGGAAAATTTTTGTTTTCCAACCTATTGCAACCGAATTCAACATTTAATCAACTCACAAAGCCGTACACGATTTTTACAAAGTTTGATCCGGATCGGACCACTATTCATATAGCTGCAATACAAACGACCGATATGAAAACAAGTCTTTGTATGGAAAATTTTTGTTTTCCAACCTATTGCAACCGAATTCAACATTTATTCATTTGACATAACCATACATGATTTTTAAAAGTTTGATCCCGATCAGATGACTATAGCATATAGCTGCCATACAAACGACCGACATGAAACCAAGTCTTTGTATGGAAAACTCTTTTGTTTTCCAACCTATTGCAACCGAATTCAACACTTATCCATGTGATATAGCCATACACGATTTTTTAAAGTTCTATCCGGATCCGACCACTATATCGTATAGCTGCCACACAAACGACCGATATGAAAACAAGTCTTAATATGGAAAATTTTTTTGTTTCCCAACCTTATGCAACCGAATTCAACATTTATTCATTTGACATAGCCATACACGATTCATAAAAGTTTGGTCCTGATCCGACCACTATATCATATATCATATAGCTGCCTTACAAACGACCGATATGAAAACAAGTCTTTGTATGGAAAATTTTTTTGTTTTCCAACCTATTGCAACCGAATTCAACATTTATCCATATGACATAACCATACATGAGCTGCCATACAAACGACCGATATGAAAACAAGTCTTTGTATGGAAAAATTTTTTGTTTTCCAACCTATTGCAACCGAATTCAACATTTAATCAACTCACAAAGCCGTACACGATTTTTAAAAAGTTTGATCCGGATCGGACCACTATTCATATAGCTGCAATACAAACGACCGATATGAAAACAAGTCTTTGTATGGAAAATTTTTTTGTTTTCCAACCTATTGCAACCGAATTCAACATTTAGCCATTTGATATAGCCATACATGATTTTTAAAAGTTTGTTTTTAAAATTCAACATTTATCCATATGACATAGCCATACATGATTTTTAAAAGTTTGATCCTGATTAATTGACTTTATCATATAGCTGCCATACAAACGACCGATAAGAAAACAAGTCCTTGTATGGAAAATTTTTTTGTTTTCCAAGCTATTGCAATCGAATTCAACATTTAATCAACTCACAAAGCCGTACACGATTTTTAAAAGTTTGATCCGGATCGGACCACTATTCATATAGCTGCAATACAAACGACCGATATGAAAACAAGTCTTTGTATGGAAAATTTTTTTGTTTTCCAACCTATTGCAACCGAATTCAACATTTAGCCATTTGATATAGCCATACATGATTTTTAAAAGTTTGTTTTTAAAATTCAACATTTATCCATATGACATAGCCATAAATGATTTTTAAAAGTTTGATCCTGATCAAATGACTTTATCATATAGCTGCCATACAAACGACCGATATGAAAACAAGTCCTTGTTTGGAAAATTTTTTTGTTTTCCAACTTATTGGAACCGAATTCAACATTTATTCATTTCCCATAGCCATACATGATTTTTAAAAGTTTTATCCGGATCGGATCACTATATCATATAGCTGCAATACAAACGACCGATATGAAAACAAGTCTTTGTATGGAAATTTTTTTGTGTTTTCCAAGTTATTGCAACTGAATTCAACATTTATCCATTTGACATAGCCATACATGATTTTTAAAAGTTTGTTTTTAAAATTCAACATTTATCCATATGACATGGCCATACATGATTTTTAAAAGTTTGATCCTGATCAAATGACTTTATCATATAGCTGCCATACAAACGACCGATATGAAAACAAGTCCTTGTATGGAAAATTTTTTTGTTTTCCAAGCTATTGCAACCGAATTCAACATTTAATCAACTCAACAAGCCATACACAATTTTTAAAAGTTTTATCCGGATCGGATCACTATATCATATAGCTGCCATACAAACGACCGATATGTAAACAAGTCTTTATATGGAAAATTTTTTGTTTTCCAAGCTATTGCAAGCGAATTCAAAATTTATTCATTTGACATAGCCATACATGATTTTTAAAAAGTTTGTTTTTAAAATTCAACATTTATCCATATGACATAGCCATACATGATTTTTAAAAAGTCTGATCCTGATCAAATGACTTTATCATATAGCTGCCATACAAACGACCGATATGAAAACAAGTCCTTGTATGGAAAATTTTTTGTTTTCCAAGCTATTGCAACCGAATTCAACATTTAATCAACTCAACAAGGCATACACAATTTTTAAAAGTTTTATCCGGATCGGATCACTATATCATATAGCTGCCATACAAACAACCGATATGAAAAACAAGTCTTTATATAGAAAATTTTTTTTGTTTTCCAACCTATTGCAACCGAATTCAACATTTATCCATTTGACATATCCATACATGATTTTTTAAAGTTTGATCCGGATCAAATGACTATATCATATAGCTGCAATACAAACGACCGATATGAAAAGAAGTCTTTGTATGGAAATTTTTTTTTGTTTTCCAACCTATTGCAACCGAATTCAAAATTTATCCATTT
This sequence comes from Drosophila merina, assembly GCA_035047645.1. Lineage (NCBI taxonomy): Eukaryota > Metazoa > Arthropoda > Insecta > Diptera > Drosophilidae > Drosophila > Drosophila merina. The sequence goes on along the minus strand of JAWNPH010000076.1, from coordinate 1,333,156 downwards.
GACATAGCCATACATGATTTTTAAAAGTTTGATCCGGATCAAATGACTATATCATATAGCTGCCATACAAACGACCGATATGAACACAAGTCCTTGTATGGAAAATTTTTTGTTTTCCAACCTATTGCAACCGAATTCAAAATTTATCCATTTGACATAGCCATACCATGATTTTTAAAAGTTTTATCCGGATTGGATCACTATATCATATAGCTGCCAACAAACGACCGATATGTAAACAAGTCTTTATATGGACATTTTTTTTGTTTTCCAAGCTATTGCAAGCGAATTCAAAATTTATTCATTTGACATAGCCATACATGATTTTTAAAAGTTTGTTTTAAAATTCAACATTTATCCATATGACATAACCATACATGATTTTTAACAGTTTGATGCGGATCGGACGACTATATCGTATAGCTGCCACACAAACGACCCATATGAAAACAAGTCTTAATATGGAAAATTTTTTTGTTTCCCAACCTGATGCAACCGAATTCAACATTTATCCATTTGACATAGCCATACATGATTTTTTAAAAGTTTAATTCGGATCAAATGACTATATCATATAGCTGCCATACAAACGACCGATATGAAAACAAGTCTTTGTATGGAAATTTTTTTTGTTTTCCAACCTATTGCAACCGAATTCAAAATTTATCCATTTGACATAGCCATACATGATTTTTAAAAGTTTGATCCGGATCAAATGACTATATCATATGGCTGCCATACAAACGACCGATATGAAAACAAGTCTTTGTATGGAAAAGTTTTTTGTTTTCCAACCTATTGCAACCGAATTCAAAATTTATCCATTTGACATAGCCATACATGATTTTTAAAAGTTTGATCCGGATCAAATGACTATATCATATAGCTGCCATACAAACGACCGATATGAAAACAAGTCTTTGTATGGAAATTTTTTGTTTTCCAACCTATTGCAACCGAATTCAAAATTTATCCATTTGACATAGCCATACATGATTTTTAAAAGTTTTATCCGGATTGGATCACTATATCATATAGCTGCCAACAAACGACCGATATGTAAACAAGTCTTTATATGGACATTTTTTTTGTTTTCCAACCTATTGCAACCGAATTCAAAATTTATCCATTTGACATAGCCATACATGATTTTTTAAAAGTTTGATCCGGATCAAATGACTATATCATATGGCTGCCATACAAACGACCGATATGAAAACAAGTCTTTGTATGGAAAAAGTTTTTTGTTTTCCAACCTATTGCAACCGAATTCAAAATTTATCCATTTGACATAGCCATACATGATTTTTAAAAGTTTGATCCGGATCAAATGACTATATCATATAGCTGCTATACAAACGACCGATATGAAAACAAGTCCTCGTATGGAAAATTTTTTTTGTTTCCCAACCTGATTCAACCCAATTCAACATTTATTCATCTAACATAGCCATACACGATTTGTGAAAGTTTGGTCGGATTCGACCACTATATCATATATCATATAGCTGCCATACAAACGACCGATATGAAAACAAGTCTTTGTATGAAAAATTTTTTTGTTTTCCAACCTATTGCAACCGAATTCAAAATTTATCCATTTGACATAGCCATACATGATTTTTAAAAGTTTGATCCGGATCAAATGACTATATCATATAGCTGCAATACAAACGACCGATATGAAAACAAGTCTTTGTATGGAAAATTTTTTTGTTTTCCAACCTATTGCAACCGAATTCAGCATTTATCCATTTGATATAGCCATACATGATTTTTAAAAGTTTGATCCTGATCAAATAACTTTATCATATAGCTGCCATACAAACGACCAATATGAAAACAAGTCCTTGTATGGAAAATTTTTTTGTTTTCCAACTTATTGCAACCGAATTCAACATTTATTCATTTCACATAGCCATACATAATTTTTAAAAGTTTTATCCGGATCGGATCACTATATCATATAGCTGCCAACAAACGACCGATATGTAAACAAGTCTTTATATGGACATTCTTTTTGTTTTCCAAGCTATTGCAAGCGAATTCAAAATTTATTCATTTGACATAGCCATACATGATTTTTAAAAGTTTGTTTTTAAAATTCAACATTTATCCATATGACATAACCATAAATGATTTTTAAAAGTTTTATCCGGATCGGACCACTATATCATATAGCTGCAATACAAACAACCGATATGAAAACAAGTCTTTATATAGAAAATTTTTTTGTTTTCCAACCTATTGCAACCGAATTCAACATTTATCCATTTGACATATCCATACATGATTTTTAAAAGTTTGATCCGGATCAAATGACTATATCATATAGCTGCAATACAAACGACCGATATGAAAAGAAGTCTTTGTATGGAAATTTTTTTTGTTTTCCAACCTATTGCAACCGAATTCAAAATTTATCCATTTGATATAGCCATACATGATTTTTAAAAGTTTGATCCGGATCAAATGACTATATCATATAGCTGCCATACAAACGACCAATATGAAAACAAGTCTTTGTATGGAAAATTTTTTTGTTTTCCAACCTATTGCAACCGAATTCAAAATTTATCCATTTGACATAGCCATACATGATTTTTAAAAGTTTTATCCGGATCGGATCACTATATCATATAGCTGCCAACAAACGACCGATATGTAAACAAGTCTTTATATGGACATTTTTTTTGTTTTCCAAGCTATTGAAAGCGAATTCAAAATTTATTCATTTGACATAGCCATACATGATTTTTAAAAGTTTTTTTTTAAAATTCAACATTTATCCATATGACATAACCATACATGATTTTTAACAGTTTGATCCGGATCGGACGACTATATCGTATAGCTGCCACACAAACGACCCATATGAAAACAAGTCTTAATATGGAAAATTTTTTTGTTTCCCAACCTGATGCAACCGAATTCAACATTTATCCATTTGACATAGCCAAACATGATTTTTAAAAGTTTAATCCGGATCAAATGACTATATCATATAGCTGCCATACAAAAGACCGAAATGAAACAAGTCTTTGTAAGGAATTTTTTTTTGTTTTCCAACCTATTGCAACCGAATTCAACATTTATCCATTTGACATAGCCATACCTGATTTTTAAAAGTTTGATCCGGATCAAATGACTATATCATATAGCTGCCATACAAACGACCGATATGAAAACAAGTCTTTGTATGGAAAATATTTTTGTTTCCCAACCTGATTCAACCCAATTCAACATTTATTCATCTTACATAGCCATACGCGATTTGTGAAAGTTTGGTCCGGATCCGACCACTATATCATATATCATATAGCTGCCATACAAACGACTGATATGAAAACAAGTCTTTGTATGGAAAATTTTTTTGTTTTCCAACCCATTGCAACCGAATTCAAAATTTATCCATTTGACATAGCCATACATGATTTTTAAAAGTTTGATCCGGATCAAATGACTATATCATATAGCTGCCATACAAACGACCGATATGAAAACAAGTCCTTGTATGGAAAATTTTTTTGTTTCCCAACCTGATTCAACCCAATTCAACATTTATTCATCTAACATAGCCATACACGATTTGTGAAAGTTTGGTCCGGATCCGACCACTATATCATATATCATATACAAACGCTGCCATACAAACGACCGATATGAAAACAAGTCTTTGTATGGAAATTTTTTTTGTTTTCCAACCTATTGCAACCGAATTCAAAATTTATTCATTTGACATAGCCATACATGATTTTTAAAAGTTTGATCTGGATCAAATGACTATATCATATAGCTGCCATACAAACGACCTATATGAAAGCAAGTCCTTGTATGGAAAATTTTTTTGTTTTCCATCTTATTGCAACCGAATTCAACATTTATTCATTTGACATAGCAGTACATAATTTTTAAAAGTTTGATCCCGATCAGATGACTATATCATATAGCTGCGATACAAACGACCGACATGAAACCAAGTCTTTGTATGGAAAACTATTTTGTTTTCCAACCTATTGCAACCGAAATCAACACTTATCCATTTGACATAGCCGTACATGATTTTTAAAAGTTTTATCCGGATCGGATCACTATATCATATAGCTGCCATACAAACGACCGATATGAAAACAAGTCTTAATATGGAAAATTTTTTTGTTTCCCAACCTAATGCAACCGAATTCAACATTTATTCATTTGACATAGCCATACACGATTTATAAAAGTTTGGTCCTGATCCGACCACTATATCATATATCATATAGCTGCCATACAAACGACCGATATGAAAACAAGTCTTTGTATGGAAAATTTTTTTGTTTTCCAACCTATTGCAACCGAATTCAACATTTATCCATTTGATATAGCCATACATGATTTTTAAAAGTTTGATCCTGATCAGATGACTATATCATATAGCTGCCTTACAAACGACCGATATGAAAAAAAGTCCTTGTATGGAAAATTTTTTTGTTTTCCAACTTATTGCAACCGAATTCAACATTTATTCATCTAACATAGCCATACACGATTTGTGAAAGTTTGGTCCGGATCGGACCACTATATCATATAGCTGCCATACAAACGACCGATAAGATAACAAGACTTTGTATGGAAAATTTTTTGTTTTCCAACCTATTGCAACCGAATTCAAAATTAATCCATTTGACAAAGCCATACATGATTTTTAAAAGTTTGATCCGGATCAAATGACTATATCATATAGCTGCCATACAAACGACCGACATGAAACCAAGTCTTTGTATGGAAAACTATTTGGTTTTCCAACCTATTGCAACCGAAATCAACACTTATCCATGTGATATAGCCATACACGATTTTTTAAAGTTCTATCCGGATGCGACCACTATATCGTATAGCTGCCATACAAACGACCGATATGAAAACAAGTCTTAATATGGAAAATTTTTTTGTTTCCCAACCTAATGCAACCGAATTCAACATTTATTCATTTGACATAGCCATACACGATTTATAAAAGTTTGGTCCTGATCCGACCACTATATCATATATCATATAGCTGCCATACAAACGACCGATATGAAAACAAGTCTTTGTATGGAAAATTTTTTTGTTTTCCAACGTATTGCAACCGAATTCAACATTTATCCATATGATATAACCATACATGATTTTTTACAGTTTGAGCCGGATCGGACTACTATATCGTATAGCTGCCATACAAACGACCCATATGAAAACAAGTCTTAATATGGAAAATTTTTTTGTTTCCCAACCTGATGCAACCGAATTCAACATTTATTCATCTAACATAACCATACACGATTTGTGAAAGTTTGGTCCGGATCCGACCACTATATCATATATCATATAGCTGCCATACAAACGACCGATATGAAAACAAGTCTTAATATGGAAAATTTTTTTGTTTCCCAACCTAATGCAACCGAATTCAACATTTATTCATTTGACATAGCCATACACGATTTATAAAAGTTTGGTCCTGATCCGACCACTATATCATATATCATATAGCTGCCATACAAACGACCGATATGAAAACAAGTCTTTATATGGACATTTTTTTTGTTTTCCAAGCTATTGCAAGCGAATTCAAAATTTATTCATTTGACATAGCCATACATGATTTTTAAAAGTTTTTTTTAAAATTCAACATTTATCCATATGACATAACCATACATGATTTTTAACAGTTTGATCCGGATCGGACGACTATATCGTATAGCTGCCACACAAACGACCCATATGAAAACAAGTCTTAATATGGAAAATTTTTTTGTTTCCCAACCTGATGCAACCGAATTCAACATTTATCCATTTGACATAGCCATACATGATTTTTAAAAGTTTAATCCGGATCAAATGACTATATCATATAGCTGCCATACAAAAGACCGAAATAAAACAAGTCTTTGTATGGACATTTTTTTTTGTTTTCCAACCTATTGCAACCGAATTCAACATTTATCCATTTGACATAGCCATACCTGATTTTTAAAAGTTTGATCCGGATCAAATGACTATATCATATAGCTGCCATACAAACGACCGATATGAAAACAAGTCTTTGTATGGAAAATATTTTTGTTTCCCAACCTGATTCAACCCAATTCAACATTTATTCATCTAACATAGCCATACGCGATTTGTGAAAGTTTGGTCCGGATCCGACCACTATATCATATATCATATAGCTGCCATACAAACGACTGATATGAAAACAAGTCTTTGTATGGAAAATTTTTTGTTTTCCAACCCATTGCAACCGAATTCAAAATTTATCCATTTGACATAGCCATACATGATTTTTAAAAGTTTGATCCGGATCAAATGACTATATCATATAGCTGCCATACAAACGACCGATATGAAAACAAGTCCTTGTATGGAAAATTTTTTTGTTTCCCAACCTGATTCAACCCAATTCAACATTTATTCATCTAACATAGCCATACACGATTTGTGAAAGTTTGGTCCGGATCCGACCACTATATCATATATCATATACAAACGCTGCCATACAAACGACCGATATGAAAACAAGTCTTTGTATGAATATTTTTTTTGTTTTCCAACCTATTGCAACCGAATTCAAAATTTATTCATTTGACATAGCCATACATGATTTTTAAAAGTTTGATCTGGATCAAATGACTATATCATATAGCTGCCATACAAACGACCTATATGAAAGCAAGTCCTTGTATGGAAAATTTTTTTGTTTTCCATCTTATTGCAACCGAATTCAACATTTATTCATTTGACATAGCAGTACATAATTTTTAAAAGTTTGATCCCGATCAGATGACTATATCATATAGCTGCGATACAAACGACCGACATGAAACCAAGTCTTTGTATGGAAAACTATTTTGTTTTCCAACCTATTGCAACCGAAATCAACACTTATCCATTTGACATAGCCGTACATGATTTTTAAAAGTTTTATCCGGATCGGATCACTATATCATATAGCTGCCATACAAACGACCGATATGAAAACAAGTCTTAATATGGAAAATTTTTTTGTTTCCCAACCTAATGCAACCGAATTCAACATTTATTCATTTGACATAGCCATACACGATTTATAAAAGTTTGGTCCTGATCCGACCACTATATCATATATCATATAGCTGCCATACAAACGACCGATATGAAAACAAGTCTTTGTATGGAAAATTTTTTTGTTTTCCAACCTATTGCAACCGAATTCAACATTTATCCATTTGATATAGCCATACATGATTTTTAAAAGTTTGATCCTGATCAGATGACTATATCATATAGCTGCCTTACAAACGACCGATATGAAAAAAAGTCCTTGTATGGAAAATTTTTTGTTTTCCAACTTATTGCAACCGAATTCAACATTTATTCATCTAACATAGCCATACACGATTTGTGAAAGTTTGGTCCGGATCGGACCACTATATCATATAGCTGCCATACAAACGACCGATAAGATAACAAGACTTTGTATGGAAAATTTTTTTGTTTTCCAACCTATTGCAACCGAATTCAAAATTAATCCATTTGACAAAGCCATACATGATTTTTAAAAGTTTGATCCGGATCAAATGACTATATCATATAGCTGCCATACAAACGACCGACATGAAACCAAGTCTTTGTATGGAAAACTATTTGGTTTTCCAACCTATTGCAACCGAAATCAACACTTATCCATGTGATATAGCCATACACGATTTTTTAAAGTTCTATCCGGATGCGACCACTATATCGTATAGCTGCCATACAAACGACCGATATGAAAACAAGTCTTAATATGGAAAATTTTTTTGTTTCCCAACCTAATGCAACCGAATTCAACATTTATTCATTTGACATAGCCATACACGATTTATAAAAGTTTGGTCCTGATCCGACCACTATATCATATATCATATAGCTGCCATACAAACGACCGATATGAAAACAAGTCTTTGTATGGAAAATTTTTTTGTTTTCCAACGTATTGCAACCGAATTCAACATTTATCCATATGATATAACCATACATGATTTTTTACAGTTTGAGCCGGATCGGACTACTATATCGTATAGCTGCCATACAAACGACCCATATGAAAACAAGTCTTAATATGGAAAATTTTTTTGTTTCCCAACCTGATGCAACCGAATTCAACATTTATTCATCTAACATAGCCATACACGATTTGTGAAAGTTTGGTCCGGATCCGACCACTATATCATATATCATATAGCTGCCATACAAACGACCGATATGAAAACAAGTCTTAATATGGAAAATTTTTTTGTTTCCCAACCTAATGCAACCGAATTCAACATTTATTCATTTGACATAGCCATACACGATTTATAAAAGTTTGGTCCTGATCCGACCACTATATCATATATCATATAGCTGCCATACAAACGACCGATATGAAAACAAGTCTTTGTATGGAAAATTTTTTTGTTTTCCAACCTATTGCAACCGAATTCAAAATTAATCCATTTGACATAGCCATACATGATTTTTAAAAGTTTGATCCGGATCAAATGACTATATCATATAGCTGCCATACAAACGACCTATATGAAAGCAAGTCCTTGTATGGAAAATTTTTTTGTTTTCCATCTTATTGCAACCGAATTCAACATTTATTCATTTGACATAGCAGTACATAATTTTTAAAAGTTTGATCCCGATCAGATGACTATATCATATAGCTGCGATACAAACGACCGACATGAAACCAAGTCTTTGTATGGAAAACTATTTTGTTTTCCAACCTATTGCAACCGAAATCAACACTTATCCATTTGACATAGCCGTACATGATTTTTAAAAGTTTTATCCGGATCGGATCACTATATCATATAGCTGCCATACAAACGACCGATATGAAAACAAGTCTTAATATGGAAAATTTTTTTGTTTCCCAACCTAATGCAACCGAATTCAACATTTATTCATTTGACATAGCCATACACGATTTATAAAAGTTTGGTCCTGATCCGACCACTATATCATATATCATATAGCTGCCATACAAACGACCGATATGAAAACAAGTCTTTGTATGGAAAATTTTTTGTTTTCCAACCTATTGCAACCGAATTCAACATTTATCCATTTGATATAGCCATACATGATTTTTAAAAGTTTGATCCTGATCAGATGACTATATCATATAGCTGCCTTACAAACGACCGATATGAAAACAAGTCCTTGTATGGAAAATTTTTTTGTTTTCCAACTTATTGCAACCGAATTCAACATTTATTCATCTAACATAGCCATACACGATTTGTGAAAGTTTGGTCCGGATCGGACCACTATATCATATAGCTGCCATACAAACGACCGATAAGATAACAAGACTTTGTATGGAAAATTTTTTTGTTTTCCAACCTATTGCAACCGAATTCAAAATTAATCCATTTGACAAAGCCATACATGATTTTTAAAAGTTTGATCCGGATCAAATGACTATATCATATAGCTGCCATACAAACGACCGACATGAAACCAAGTCTTTGTATGGAAAACTATTTGGTTTTCCAACCTATTGCAACCGAAATCAACACTTATCCATGTGATATAGCCATACACGATTTTTTAAAGTTCTATCCGGATGCGACCACTATATCGTATAGCTGCCATACAAACGACCGATATGAAAACAAGTCTTAATATGGAAAATTTTTTTGTTTCCCAACCTAATGCAACCGAATTCAACATTTATTCATTTGACATAGCCATACACGATTTATAAAAGTTTGGTCCTGATCCGACCACTATATCATATATCATATAGCTGCCATACAAACGACCGATATGAAAACAAGTCTTTGTATGGAAAATTTTTTGTTTTCCAACGTATTGCAACCGAATTCAACATTTATCCATATGATATAACCATACATGATTTTTTACAGTTTGAGCCGGATCGGACTACTATATCGTATAGCTGCCATACAAACGACCCATATGAAAACAAGTCTTAATATGGAAAATTTTTTTGTTTCCCAACCTGATGCAACCGAATTCAACATTTATTCATCTAACATAGCCATACACGATTTGTGAAAGTTTGGTCCGGATCCGACCACTATATCATATATCATATAGCTGCCATACAAACGACCGATATGAAAACAAGTCTTAATATGGAAAATTTTTTGTTTCCCAACCTAATGCAACCGAATTCAACATTTATTCATTTGACATAGCCATACACGATTTATAAAAGTTTGGTCCTGATCCGACCACTATATCATATATCATATAGCTGCCATACAAACGACCGATATGAAAACAAGTCTTTGTATGGAAAATTTTTTTGTTTTCCAACCTATTGCAACCGAATTCAAAATTAATCCATTTGACATAGCCATACATGATTTTTAAAAGTTTGATCCGGATCAAATGACTATATCATATAGCTGCCATACAAACGACAGAAATGACAACAAGTCCTGGTATGGAAAATTTTTTTGTTTTCCTAGCTTTTGCAACCGAATTCAATGTTTATTCAACTGACCAAGCCATACACGATTCTTAAAAGTTTTATCCGGATCGGATCACTATATCATATAGCTGCCATACAAACGACCGAAATGTAAACAAGTCTTTATATGGCCATTTTTTTTGTTTTCGAAGCTATTGCAAGCGAATTCAAAATTTATTCATTTGACCTAGCCATGTGAAAGTTTGGTCCGGAGCGGACCACTATATCATATAGCTGCAATACAAACGACCGATATGAAAACAAGTCTTTGTATGGAAAATTTTTTGGTTTTCCAACCGATTGCATCCGAATTCAACATTTATCCATTTGACATAGCCATACATGATTTTTAAAAGTTTGATCCTGATCAGATGACTATATCATATAGCTGCCTTACAAACGACCGATATGAAAACAAGTCCTTGTATGGAAAATTTTTTTGTTTTCCAACTTATTGCAACCGAATTCAACATTTATTCATTTGACATAGCAGTACATAATTTTTAAAAGTTGGATCCCGATCAGATGACTATATCATATAGCTGCCATACAAACGACCGACATGAAACCAAGTCTTTGTATGGAAAACTATTTTGTTTTCCAACCTATTGCAACCGAAATCAACACTTATCCATGTGATTTAGCCATACACGATTTTTTAAAGTTCTATCCGGATCCGACCACTATATCGTATAGCTGCCATACAAACGACGGATATGAAAACAAGTCTTAATAAGGAAAATTTTTTTGTTTTCCAACCTAATGCAACCGAATTCAACATTTATTCATTTGACATAGCCATACACGATTTATAAAAGTTTGGTCCTGATTCGACCACTATATCATATATCATATAGCTGCCATACAAACGACCGATATGAAAACAAGTCTTTGTATGGAAAATTTTTTTGTTTTCCAACCCATTCCAACCGAATTCAACATTTATCCATATGACATAACCATACATGATTTTTTACAGTTTGATCCGGATCGGACTACTATATCGTATAGCTGCCATACAAACGACCCATATAAAAACAAGTCTTAATATTGAAAATTTTTTTGTTTCCCAACCTGATGCAACCGAATTCAACATTTATTCATCTAACATAGCCATACACGATTTGTGACAGTTTGGTCGGGATCCGACCACTATATCATATAGCTGCCATACAAACGACCGATATGATAACAAGTCTTTGTATGGAAAATTTTTTTGTTTTCCAACCTTTTGCAACCGAATTCAAAATTAATCCATTTGACAAAGCCGTACATGATTTTTAAAAGTTTGATCCGGATCAAATGACTATATCATATAGCTGCCATACAAACGACAGAAATGAAAACAAGTCCTTGTATGGAAAATTTTTTTGTTTTCGAGCTTTTGCAACCGAATTCAATATTTATTCAACTGACCAAGCCATACACGATTCTTAAAAGTTTTATCCGGATCGGATCACTATATCATATAGCTGCCATACAAACGACCGATATGAAAACAAGTCTTAATATGGAAAATTTTTTTGTTTCCCAACCTAATGCAACCGAATTCAACATTTATTCATCTAACATAACCATACGCGATTTGTGAAAGTTTGGTCCTGATCCGAGCACTATATCATATAGCTGCCATACAAACGACCGATATGAAAACAAGTCCTTGTACGGAAAATTTTATTGTTTTCCAACTTATTGCAACCGAATTCAAAATTTATTCATTTGACATAGCAATACATGATTTTTAAAAGTTTGATCCCGATCAGATGACTATATCATATAGCTGCCATACAAACGACCGACATGAAACCAAGTCTTTGTATGGAAAACTTTTTTGTTTTCCTACCTTTTGCAACCGAATTCAACACTTATCCATGTGATATAGCCATACACGATTTTTTAAACTTCTATCCGGATCCGACCACTATATCGTTTAGCTGCCATACAAACGACCGATATGAAAACAAGTCTTAACATGGAAAATTTTTTTGTTTCCCAACCTAATGCAACCGAATTCAACATTTATTCATTTGACATAGCCATACACGATTTATAAAAGTTTGGTCCTTATCCGACCACTATATCATATATCATATAGCTGCCATACAAACGACCGATATGAAAACAAGTCTTTGTACGGAAAATTTTTTTTGTTTTCCAACCTATTGCAACCGCATTCAACATTTATCTATATGACATAACCATACATGATTTTTAACAGTTTGATCCGGATCAAATGACTATATCATATAGCTGCAATACAAACGACCGATATGAAAACAAGTCTTTGTATGGACATTTTTTTTGTTTTCCAAGCTATTGCAATTGAATTCAATATTTATCCATTTGACATAGCCATACATGATTTTTAAAAGTTTGTTTTTCAAAATTCAATATTTATCCATATGACATAACCATACTTGATTTTTAACAGTTTGATCCGGATCGGACGACTATATCGTATAGCTGCCATACAAACGACCCATATGAAAACAAGTCTTAATATGGAAAATTTTTTTGTTTCCCCACCTGATGCAACCGAATTCAACATTTATCCATTTGACATAGCCATACATGATTTTTAAAAGTTTGATCCGGATCAAATGACTATATCATATAGCAGCCATACAAACGACCGATATGAAAACAAGTCTTTGTATGGACAATTTTTTTGTTTCCCAACCTGATTCAACCCAATTCAACATTTATTCATCTAACATAGCCATACGCGATTTGTGAAAGTTTGGTCCGGATCCGACCACTATATCATATATCATATAGCTGCCATACAAACGACCGATATGAAAACAAGTCTTTGTATGGAAAATTTTTTTTGTTTTCCAACCCATTGCAACCGAATTCAAAATTTATCCATTTGACATAGCCATACATGATTTTTAAAAGTTTGATCCGGATCAAATGACTATATCATATAGCTGCCATACAAACGACCTATATGAAAGCAAGTCCTTGTATGGAAAATTTTTTTGTTTTCCATCTTACTGCAACCGAATTCAACATTTATTTATTTGACATAGCCGTGCATGATTTTTAAAAGTTTTATCCGGATCGGATCACTATATCATATAGCTGCCATACAAACGACCGATATGTAAACAAGTCTTTATATGGACATTTTTTTGTTTTCGAAGCTATTGCAAGCGAATTCAAAATTTATTCATTTGACTTAGCCATACACGATTTGTGAAAGTTTGGTCCGGAGCGGACCACTATATCATATAGCTGCAATACAAACGACCGATATGAAAACAAGTCTTTGTATGGAAAATTTTTTTGTTTTCCAACCTATTGCAACCGAATTCAACATTTATCCTTTTGATATAGCAATACAAGATTTTTAAAAGTTTGATCCTGATCAGATGACTATATCATATAGCTGCTTTACAAACGACCGATATGAAAACAAGTCCTTGTACGGAAAATTTTATTGTTTTCCAACTTATTGCAACCGAATTCAAAATTTATTCATTTGACATAGCAATACATGATTTTTAAAAGTTTGATCCCGATCAGATGACTATATCATATAGCTGCCATACAAACGACCGACATGAAACCAAGTCTTTGTATGGAAAACTTTTTTGTTTTCCTACCTTTTGCAACCGAATTCAACACTTATCCATGTGATATAGCCATACACGATTTTTTAAAGTTCTATCCGGATCCGACCACTATATCGTATAGCTGCCATACAAACGACCGATATGAAAACAAGTCTTAACATGGAAAATTTTTTTGTTTCCCAACCTAATGCAACCGAATTCAACATTTATTCATTTGACATAGCCATACACGATTTATAAAAGTTTGGTCCTGATCCGACCACTATATCATATATCATATAGCTGCCATACAAACGACCGATATGAAAACAAGTCTTTGTACGGAAAATTTTTTGTTTTCCAACCTATTGCAACCGCATTCAACATTTATCCATATGACATAACCATACATGATTTTTAACAGTTTGATCCGGATCAAATGACTATATCATATAGCTGCAATACAAACGACCGATATGAAAACAAGTCTTTGTATGGACATTTTTTTTTGTTTTCCAAGCTATTGCAATTGAATTCAATATTTATCCATTTGACATAGCCATACATGATTTTTAAAAGTTTGTTTTTCAAAATTCAATATTTATCCATATGACATAACCATACTTGATTTTTAACAGTTTGATCCGGATCGGACGACTATATCGTATAGCTGCCATACAAACGACCCATATGAAAACAAGTCTTAATATGGAAAATTTTTTTGTTTCCCCACCTGATGCAACCGAATTCAACATTTATCCATTTGACATAGCCATACATGATTTTTAAAAGTTTAATCCGGATCAAATGACTATATCATATAGCTGCCATACAAACGACCGATATGAAAACAAGTCTTTGTATGGAATTTTTTTTTGTTTTCCAACCTATTGCAACCGAATTCAACATTTATCCATTTGACATAGCCATACATGATTTTTAAAAGTTTGATCCGGATCAAATGACTATATCATATAGCAGCCATACAAACGACCGATATGAAAACAAGTCTTTGTATGGACAATTTTTTTGTTTCCCAACCTGATTCAACCCAATTCAACATTTATTCATCTAACATAGCCATACGCGATTTGTGAAAGTTTGGTCCGGATCCGACCACTATATCATATATCATATAGCTGCCATACAAACGACCGATATGAAAACAAGTCTTTGTATGGAAAATTTTTTTTGTTTTCCAACCCATTGCAACCGAATTCAAAATTTATCCATTTGACATAGCCATACATGATTTTTAAAAGTTTGATCCGGATCAAATGACTATATCATATAGCTGCCATACAAACGACCTATATGAAAGCAAGTCCTTGTATGGAAAATTTTTTTGTTTTCCATCTTACTGCAACCGAATTCAACATTTATTTATTTGACATAGCCGTGCATGATTTTTAAAAGTTTTATCCGGATCGGATCACTATATCATATAGCTGCCATACAAACGACCGATATGTAAACAAGTCTTTATATGGACATTTTTTTTGTTTTCGAAGCTATTGCAAGCGAATTCAAAATTTATTCATTTGACTTAGCCATACACGATTTGTGAAAGTTTGGTCCGGAGCGGACCACTATATCATATAGCTGCAATACAAACGACCGATATGAAAACAAGTCTTTGTATGGAAAATTTTTTGTTTTCCAACCTATTGCAACCGAATTCAACATTTATCCATTTGATATAGCAATACATGATTTTTAAAAGTTTGATCCTGATCAGATGACTATATCATATAGCTGCTTTACAAACGACCGATATGAAAACAAGTCCTTGTACGGAAAATTTTATTGTTTTCCAACTTATTGCAACCGAATTCAAAATTTATTCATTTGACATAGCAATACATGGTTTTTAAAAGTTTGATCCCGATCAGATGACTATATCATATAGCTGCCATACAAACGACCGACATGAAACCAAGTCTTTGTATGGAAAACTTTTTTGTTTTCCTACCTTTTGCAACCGAATTCAACACTTATCCATGTGATATAGCCATACACGATTTTTAAAGTTCTATCCGGATCCGACCACTATATCGTATAGCTGCCATACAAACGACCGATATGAAAACAAGTCTTAACATGGAAAATTTTTTTGTTTCCCAACCTAATGCAACCGAATTCAACATTTATTCATTTGACATAGCCATACACGATTTATAAAAGTTTGGTCCTGATCCGACCACTATATCATATATCATATAGCTGCCATACAAACGACCGATATGAAAACAAGTCTTTGTACGGAAAATTTTTTTGTTTTCCAACCTATTGCAACCGCATTCAACATTTATCCATATGACATAACCATACATGATTTTTAACAGTTTGATCCGGATCAAATGACTATATCATATAGCTGCAATACAAACGACCGATATGAAAACAAGTCTTTGTATGGACATTTTTTTTGTTTTCCAAGCTATTGCAATTGAATTCAATATTTATCCATTTGACATAGCCATACATGATTTTTAAAAGTTTGTTTTTCAAAATTCAATATTTATCCATATGACATAACCATACTTGATTTTTAACAGTTTGATCCGGATCAGATGACTATATCATATAGCTGCCATACAAACGACCGATATGTAAACAAGTCTTTATATGGACAATTTTTTTGTTTCCCAACCTGATTCAACCCAATTCAACATTTATTCATCTAACATAGCCATACGCGATTTGTGAAAGTTTGGTCCGGATCCGACCACTATATCATATATCATATAGCTGCCATACAAACGACCGATATGAAAACAAGTCTTTGTACGGAAAATTTTTTTGTTTTCCAACCTATTGCAACCGCATTCAACATTTATCCATATGACATAACCATACATGATTTTTAAAAGTTTGATCCGGATCAAATGACTATATCATATAGCAGCCATACAAACGACCGATATGAAAACAAGTCTTTGTATGGACAATTTTTTTGTTTCCCAACCTGATTCAACCCAATTCAACATTTATTCATCTAACATAGCCATACGCGATTTGTGAAAGTTTGGTCCGGATCCGACCACTATATCATATATCATATATAGCTGCCATACAAACGACCGATATGAAAACAAGTCTTTGTATGGAAAATTTTTTGTTTTCCAACCCATTGCAACCGAATTCAAAATTTATCCATTTGACATAGCCATACATGATTTTTAAAAGTTTGATCCGGATAAAATGACTATATCATATAGCTGCCATACAAACGACCGATATGAAAACAAGTCCTTGTATGGAAAATTTTTCTGTTTCCCAACCTGATTCAACCCAATTCAACATTTATTCATCTAACATAGCCATACACGATTTGTGAAAGTTTGGTCCGGATCCGACCACTATATCATATATCATATATAGCTGCCATACAAACGACCGATATGAAAACAAGTCTTTGTATGGAAAATTTTTTTGTTTTCCAACCTATTGCAACCGAATTCAAAATTTATCCATTTGACATAGCCATACATGATTTTGAAAAGTTTGATCCGGATCGGATCACTATATCATATAGCTGCCATACAAACGACCGATATGTAAACAAGTCTTTATATGGACATTTTTTTTGTTTTCGAAGCTATTGCAAGCGAATTCAAAATTTATTCATTTGACCTAGCCATACACGATTTGTGAAAGTTTGGTCCGGAGCGGACCACTATATCATATAGCTGCAATACAAACGACCGATATGAAAACAAGTCTTTGTATGGAAAATTTTTTTGTTTTCCAACTTATTGCAACCGAATTCAACATTTATTCATTTGACATAGCAGTACATAATTTTTAAAAGTTTGATCCCGATCAGATGACTATATCATATAGCTGCCATACAAACGACCGACATGAAACCAAGTCTTTGTATGGACAATTTTTTTGTTTCCCAACCTGATTCAACCCAATTCAACATTTATTCATCTAACATAGCCATACGCGATTTGTGAAAGTTTGGTCCGGATCCGACCACTATATCATATATCATATAGCTGCCATACAAACGACCGATATGAAAACAAGTCTTTGTATGGAAAATTTTTTATGTTTCCCAACCTAATGCAACCGAATTCAACATTTATTCATTTGACATAGCCATACACGATTTATAAAAGTTTGGTCCTTATCCGACCACTATATCATATATCATATAGCTGCCATACAAACGACCGATATGAAAACAAGTCTTTGTACGGAAAATTTTTTTGTTTTCCAACCTATTGCAACCGCATTCAACATTTATCTATATGACATAACCATACATGATTTTTAACAGTTTGATCCGGATCAAATGACTATATCATATAGCTGCAATACAAACGACCGATATGAAAACAAGTCTTTGTATGGACATTTTTTTTGTTTTCCAAGCTATTGCAATTGAATTCAATATTTATCCATTTGACATAGCCATACATGATTTTTAAAAGTTTGTTTTTCAAAATTCAATATTTATCCATATGACATAACCATACATGATTTTTAACAGTTTGATCCGGATCGGACGACTATATCGTATAGCTGCCATACAAACGACCCATATGAAAACAAGTCTTAATATGGAAAATTTTTTTGTTTCCCAACCTGATGCAACCGAATTCAACATTTATCCATTTGACATAGCCATACATGATTTTTAAAAGTTTAATCCGGATCAAATGACTATATCATATAGCTGCCATACAAACGACCGATATGAAAACAAGTCTTTGTATGGAATTTTTTTGTTTTCCAACCTATTGCAACCGAATTCAACATTTATCCATTTGACATAGCCATACATGATTTTTAAAAGTTTGATCCGGATCAAATGACTATATCATATAGCAGCCATACAAACGACCGATATGAAAACAAGTCTTTGTATGGACAATTTTTTTGTTTCCCAACCTGATTCAACCCAATTCAACATTTATTCATCTAACATAGCCATACGCGATTTGTGAAAGTTTGGTCCGGATCCGACCACTATATCATATATCATATAGCTGCCATACAAACGACCGATATGAAAACAAGTCTTTGTATGGAAAATTTTTTTTGTTTTCCAACCCATTGCAACCGAATTCAAAATTTATCCATTTGACATAGCCATACATGATTTTTAAAAGTTTGATCCGGATCAAATGACTATATCATATAGCTGCCAAACAAACGACCTATATGAAAGCAAGTCCTTGTATGGAAAATTTTTTTGTTTTCCATCTTACTGCAACCGAATTCAACATTTATTTATTTGACATAGCCGTACATGATTTTTAAAAGTTTTATCCGGATCGGATCACTATATCATATAGCTGCCATACAAACGACCGATATGTAAACAAGTCTTTATATGGACATTTTTTTTGTTTTCGAAGCTATTGCAAGCGAATTCAAAATTTATTCATTTGACTTAGCCATACACGATTTGTGAAAGTTTGGTCCGGAGCGGACCACTATATCATATAGCTGCAATACAAACGACCGATATGAAAACAAGTCTTTGTATGGACATTTTTTTTTGTTTTCCAAGCTATTGCAATTGAATTCAATATTTATCCATTTGACATAGCCATAAATGATTTTTAAAAGTTTGTTTTTCAAAATTCAATATTTATCCATATGACATAACCATACATGATTTTTAACAGTTTGATCCGGATCAGACGACTATATCGTATAGCTGCCATACAAACGACCCATATGAAAACAAGTCTTAATATGGAAAATTTTTTTGTTTCCCAACCTGATGCAACCGAATTCAACATTTATCCATTTGACATAGCCATACATGATTTTTAAAAGTTTAATCCGGATCAAATGACTATATCATATAGCTGCCATACAAACGACCGATATGAAAACAAGTCTTTGTATGGAATTTTTTTTTTGTTTTCCAACCTATTGCAACCGAATTCAACATTTATCCATTTGACATAGCCATACATGATTTTTAAAAGTTTGATCCGGATCGGATCACTATATCATATAGCTGCCATACAAACGACCGATATGTAAACAAGTCTTTATATGGACATTTTTTTTGTTTTCGAAGCTATTGCAAGCGAATTCAAAATTTATTCATTTGACTTAGCCATACACGATTTGTGAAAGTTTGGTCCGGAGCGGACCACTATATCATATAGCTGCAATACAAACGACCGATATGAAAACAAGTCTTTGTATGGAAAATTTTTTTGTTTTCCAACCTATTGCAACCGAAATCAACATTTATCCATTTGATATAGCAATACATGATTTTTAAAAGTTTGATCCTGATCAGATGACTATATCATATAGCTGCTTTACAAACGACCGATATGAAAACAAGTCCTTGTACAGAAAATTTTATTGTTTTCCAACTTATTGCAACCGAATTCAAAATTTATTCATTTGACATAGCAATACATGATTTTTAAAAGTTTGATCCCGATCAGATGACTATATCATATAGCTGCCATACAAACGACCGACATGAAACCAAGTCTTTGTATGGAAAACTTTTTTGTTTTCCTACCTTTTGCAACCGAATTCAACACTTATCCATGTGATATAGCCATACACGATTTTTAAAGTTCTATCCGGATCCGACCACTATATCGTATAGCTGCCATACAAACGACCGATATGAAAACAAGTCTTAACATGGAAAATTTTTTTGTTTCCCAACCTAATGCAACCGAATTCAACATTTATTCATTTGACATAGCCATACACGATTTATAAAAGTTTGGTCCTGATCCGACCACTATATCATATATCATATAGCTGCCATACAAACGACCGATATGAAAACAAGTCTTTGTACGGAAAATTTTTTTGTTTTCCAACCTATTGCAACCGCATTCAACATTTATCCATATGACATAACCATACATGATTTTTAACAGTTTGATCCGGATCAAATGACTATATCATATAGCTGCAATACAAACGACCGATATGAAAACAAGTCTTTGTATGGACATTTTTTTTGTTTTCCAAGCTATTGCAATTGAATTCAATATTTATCCATTTGACATAGCCATACATGATTTTTAAAAGTTTGTTTTTCAAAATTCAATATTTATCCATATGACATAACCATACTTGATTTTTAACAGTTTGATCCGGATCGGACGACTATATCGTATAGCTGCCATACAAACGACCCATATGAAAACAAGTCTTAATACGGAAAATTTTTTTGTTTCCCAACCTGATGCAACCGAATTCAACATTTATCCATTTGACATAGCCATACATGATTTTTAAAAGTTTCATCCGGATCAAATGACTATATCATATAGCTGCCATACAAACGACCGATATGAAAACAAGTCTTTGTATGGAATTTTTTTTTGTTTTCCAACCTATTGCAACCGAATTCAACATTTATCCATTTGACATAGCTATACATGATTTTAAAAAGTTTGATCCGGATCAAATGACTATATCATATAGCAGCCATACAAACGACCGATATGAAAACAAGTCTTTGTATGGACAATTTTTTTGTTTCCCAACCTGATTCAACCCAATTCAACATTTATTCATCTAACATAGCCATACGCGATTTGTGAAAGTTTGGTCCGGATCCGACCACTATATCATATATCATATAGCTGCCATACAAACGACCGATATGAAAACAAGTCTTTGTATGGAAAATTTTTTGTTTTCCAACCCATTGCAACCGAATTCAAAATTTATCCATTTGACATAGCCATACATGATTTTTAAAAGTTTGATCCGGATCAAATGACTATATCATATAGCTGCCATACAAACGACCGATATGAAAACAAGTCCTTGTATGGAAAATTTTTCTGTTTCCCAACCTGATTCAACCCAATTCAACATTTATTCATCTAACATAGCCATACACGATTTGTGAAAGTTTGGTCCGGATCCGACCACTATATCATATATCATATATAGCTGCCATACAAACGACCGATATGAAAACAAGTCTTTGTATGGAAAATTTTTTTGTTTTCCAACCTATTGCAACCGAATTCAAAATTTATCCATTTGACATAGCCATACATGATTTTTAAAAGTTTGATCCGGATCGGATCACTATATCATATAGCTGCCATACAAACGACCGATATGTAAACAAGTCTTTATATGGAAATTTTTTTTGTTTTCGAAGCTATTGCAAGCGAATTCAAAATTTATTCATTTGACCTAGCCATACACGATTTGTGAAAGTTTGGTCCGGAGCGGACCACTATATCATATAGCTGCAATACAAACGACCGATATGAAAACAAGTCTTTGTATGGAAAATTTTTTTGTTTTCCAACTTATTGCAACCGAATTCAACATTTATTCATTTGACATAGCAGTACATAATTTTTAAAAGTTTGATCCCGATCAGATGACTATATCATATAGCTGCCATACAAACGACCGACATAAAACCAAGTCTTTGTATGGAAAACTATTTTGTTTTCCAACCTATTGCAACCGAAAACAACACTTATCCATATGATATAGCCATACACGATTTTTTAAAGTTCTATCCGGATCCGACCACTATATCGTATAGCTGCCATACAAACGACCGATATGAAAACAAGTCTTAATATGGAAAATTTTTTTGTTTCCCAACCTAATGCAACCGAATTCAACATTTATTCATTTGACATAGCCATACACGACTTATAAAAGTTTGGTCCTGATCCGACCACTATATCATATATCATATAGCTGCCATACAAACGACCGATATGAAAACAAGTCTTTGTATGGAAAATTTTTTTGTTTTCCAACCTATTGCAACCGAATTCAACATTTATCCATATGACATAACCATACATGATTTTTTACAGTTTGATCCGGATCGGACTACTATATCGTATAGCTGCCATACAAACGACCCATATGAAAGCAAGTCTTAATATGGAAAATTTTTTTGTTTCCCAACCTGATGCAACCGAATTCAACATTTATTCATTTGACATAGCCATACACGATTTATAAAAGTTTGGTCCTGATCCGACCACTATATCATATACCATATAGCTGCCATACAAACCACCGATATGAAAACAAGTCTTTGTACGGAAAGTTTTTTTGTTTTCCAACCTATTGCAACCGCATTCAACAATTATCCATATGACATATAGCATGATTTTTAACAGTTTGATCCGGATCAAATGACTATATCATATAGCTGCCATACAAACGACCCATACGAAAACAAGTCCTTGTATGGAAAATTTTTTTGTTTTCCAAGCTATTGCAACCGAATTCAATATTTATTCAATTGATCAATCCGTACACGAATTTTAAAAGTTTTATCCGGATCGGATCACTATATCATATAGCTGCCATACAAACGACCGATATGTAAACAAGTCTTTATATGGAAATTTTTTTTGTTTTCGAAGCTATTGCAAGCGAATTCAAAATTTATTCATTTGACCTAGCCATACACGATTTGTGAAAGTTTGGTCCGGAGCGGACCACTATATCATATAGCTGCAATACAAACGACCGATATGAAAACAAGTCTTTGTATGGAAAATTTTTTGTTTTCCAACTTATTGCAACCGAATTCAACATTTATTCATTTGACATAGCAGTACATAATTTTTAAAAGTTTGATCCCGATCAGATGACTATATCATATAGCTGCCATACAAACGACCGACATAAAACCAAGTCTTTGTATGGAAAACTATTTTGTTTTCCAACCTATTGCAACCGAAAACAACACTTATCCATATGATATAGCCATACACGATTTTTTAAAGTTCTATCCGGATCCGACCACTATATCGTATAGCTGCCATACAAACGACCGATATGAAAACAAGTCTTAATATGGAAAATTTTTTTGTTTCCCAACCTAATGCAACCGAATTCAACATTTATTCATTTGACATAGCCATACACGACTTATAAAAGTTTGGTCCTGATCCGACCACTATATCATATATCATATAGCTGCCATACAAACGACCGATATGAAAACAAGTCTTTGTATGGAAAATTTTTTTGTTTTCCAACCTATTGCAACCGAATTCAACATTTATCCATATGACATAACCATACATGATTTTTTACAGTTTGATCCGGATCGGACTACTATATCGTATAGCTGCCATACAAACGACCCATATGAAAGCAAGTCTTAATATGGAAAATTTTTTTGTTTCCCAACCTGATGCAACCGAATTCAACATTTATTCATTTGACATAGCCATACACGATTTATAAAAGTTTGGTCCTGATCCGACCACTATATCATATACCATATAGCTGCCATACAAACCACCGATATGAAAACAAGTCTTTGTACGGAAAGTTTTTTTGTTTTCCAACCTATTGCAACCGCATTCAACAATTATCCATATGACATATAGCATGATTTTTAACAGTTTGATCCGGATCAAATGACTATATCATATAGCTGCCATACAAACGACCCATACGAAAACAAGTCCTTGTATGGAAAATTTTTTTGTTTTCCAAGCTATTGCAACCGAATTCAATATTTATTCAATTGATCAATCCGTACACGAATTTTAAAAGTTTTATCCGGATCGGATCACTATATCATATAGCTGCAATACAAACGACCGATATAAAAACCAGTCTTTGTATGGAAAATTTTTTTGTTTTCCAAGCTATTGCAACCGAATTCAACATTTATTCAACTGACCAAGCCATACACGATTTTTAAAAGTTTTACCCGGATCGGATCTCTATATCACATAGCTACCATACAAACGACCGATGTGTAAACAAGTCTTTATATGGAAAATTTTTTTCTTTTCCAAGCTATTGCAACCGAATTCAACATTTATCCATTTGACATAGCCAAACACGATATGTGGTAGTTTGGTCCGGATCGGACCGCTATTTCATATAGCTGGAATACAAACGACTGATATGAAAACAAGCCCTTGTATGGAAAATTTTTTTGTTTTCCAACTTATTGCAACCGAAATCAACAATTATTCATTTGACATAGCCATACATGATGATTAAAAGTTTGATCCCGATCAGATGACTATATCGTATAGCTGCCATACAAACGACCGATAAGAAAACAAGTCTTTGTATGGAAAATTTTTTTGTTTTCCAACCTATTGCAACCGAATTCAAAATTTATCCATTTACATAGCCATACATGATTTTTCAAAGTTTGATCCGGATCAAATGACTATATCATATAGCTGCCATACAAACGACCGATATGAAAACAAGTCTTTGTATGGAAAATTTTTTTGTTTTCAACCTATTGCAACCGAATTCAAAATTTATCCATTTGACATAGCCATACATGATTTTTAAAAGTTTGATCCCGATCAGATGACTATATCATATAGCTGCCATACAAACGACCGATATGTAAACAAGTCTTTATATGAAAAATTTTTTTGTTTTCCAAGCTTTTGCAACTGAATTCAATATTTATTCAATTGACCAAGCAATACACGATTTTTAAAAGTTTTATCCGGATCGGATCACTATATCATATAGCTGCCATACAAACGACCAATATGTAAACAAGTCTTTATATGGATAATTTTTTTTGTTTTTCAAGCTTTTGCAACCGAATTCAATATTTATTCAACTGACCAAGCCATACACGATTTATGAAAGTTTGGTCCGGATCGGACCACTATATCATATAGCTGCAATACAAACGACCGATATGAAAACAAGTCCTTGTATGTAAAATTTTTTTGTTTTCCAACCTATTGCAACCGAACTCAACATTTATCCATTTGACATAGCCATACATGATTTTTTAAAGTTTGATCCGGATCGGACCACTATATCGTAAGCTGCCATACAAACGAACCATCTGAAAACAAGTCTTAATATGGAAAATTTTTTTGTTTCCCAACCTGATGCAACCGAATTCAACATTTATTCATCTAACATAGCCATTCACGATTTGTGAAAGTTTGGTCCGGATCCGACCAGTATATCATATATCATATAGCTGCCATACAAACGACCGATATGAAAACAAGTCTTTGTATGGAAAATTTTTTTGTTTTCCAAGCTTTTGCAACCGAATTCAAGATTTATCCATTTGACATAGCCATACATGATTTTTAAAAGTTTGATCCGGATCAAATGACTATATCATATAGCTGCCATACAAACGACCGATATAAAAACAAGTCCTTGTATGAAAATTTTTTTGTTTTCCAACCTATTGCAAACGAATTCAACATTTATTTAACTGACCACGCCGTACACGATTTTTAAAAGTTTTGTCCGGATCGGATCACTATATCATATAGCTGCCATACAAACGACCGATATGTAAACAAGTCTTTATATGGATAATTTTTTTTGTTTTCCAAGCTTTTGCAACCGAATTCAATATTTATTCAACTGACCAAGCCATACACGATTTGTGAAAGTTTGCTCCGGATCGGACCACTATATCATATAGCTGCAATACAAACGACCGATATGAAATCAAGTCTTTGTATGGAAAATTTTTTTGTTTTCCAACCTATTGCAACCGAATTCAACATTTATCCATTTAACATAGCCATACATGATTTTTCAAAGTTTGATCCGGATCAAATGACTATATCATATAGCTGCCATACAAACGACCGATATGAAAACAAGTCTTAATATGGAAAATTTTTTTGTTTCCCAACCTGATGCAATCGAATTCAACTTTTATTCATCTAACATAGCCTTACAAGATTTGCGAAAGTTTGGTCCGGATCCGACCACTATATCATATATCATATAGCTGCCATACAAACGACCGATATGAAAATAACTCTTTGTATGGAAAATTTTTTTGTTTTCCAACCTATTGCAACCGAATTTAACATTTATTCAACTGACCAAGCCATACACGATTTTTAAATGTTTTATCCGGATAGCTGCCATACAAACGACCGATGTGTAAGCAAGTCTTTGTATGGAAAATTTTTTTGTTTTCCAAGCTATTGCAATCGAATTCAACATTTATCCATTTGACATAGCCATACATTATTTTTAAAAGTTTGATCCGGATCAAATGACTATATCATATAGCTGCCATACAAACGACCGATATGTAAACAAGTCCTTGTATGGAAAATTTTTTTGTTTTCCAACTAATTGCAACCGAATTCAACATTTAATCAACTGACCAATCGATACACGATTTTAAAAGTTTTATCCGGATCGGACCACTATATCATATAGCTGCAATACAAACGACCGATATGTGAACAAGTCTTTGTATGGAAATTTTTTTTGTTTTCCAACCTATTGCAACCGAATTCAACATTTATCCATTTGACATAGCCATACATGATTTTTAAAAGTTTGATCCCGATCAGATGACTATATCATATAGCTGCCATACAAACGACCGATATGTAAACAAGTCTTTATATGGAAATTTTTTTGTTTTCCAACTTAATGCAACAGAATTCAACATTTATCCATCTGACATAGCGCTACACGATTTGTGAAAGTTTGGGCCACATCGGACCACTAAATCATATGGCTGCCATACAAACGACCAATATGAAAACAAGTCCTTGTATGGAAAATTTTTTTGTTTTCCAACTTATTGCAACCGAATTCAACATTTAATCAATTGACCAATCGATACACGATTTTAAAAAGTTTTATCCGGATCGGACCATATATATCATATAGCTGCATTACAAACGACCGAAAATTTTTTTGTTTTCCAAGCTATTGCAACCGAATTCAACATTATTCATTTAACATAGCCATATATGATTTGTAAAAGTTTAATCGGGATCAAATGACTATATAGCTGCCATACAAACGACCGATATGAAAACAAGTCCTTGTAGTGAAAATTTTTTTGTTTTCCAAGCTATTGCAACCGAATTCAACATTTATTCAACTGACCAATCGATACACGATTTTAAAAAGTTTTATCCGGATCGGACCACTATATCATATAGCTGCAATACAAACGACCGATATGTAAACAAGTCTTTGTATGGAAAATTTTTTTGTTTTCCAATCTATTGCAACCGAATTCAACATATATTTAACTGACCAAGCCATACACGATTTTTAAATGTTTTATCCGGATCGGATCACTATATCACATAGCTGCCATACAAACGACCGATGTGTAAGCAAGTCTTTATACGGAAAATTTTTTTGTTTTCCAAGCTATTGCAACCGAATTCAACATTTATCCATTTGACATAGCCAAACACGATTTGTGAAAGTTTGGTCCGGATCCGACCACTATATCATATATCATATAGGTGCCATACAAACGACCGATAAGAAAACAAGTCTTTGTATGGAAAATTTTTTTGTTTTCCAATCTATTGCAACCGAATTTAACATTTATTCAACTGACCAAGCCATACACGATTTTTAAATGTTTTATCCGGATAGCTGCCATACAAACGACCGATGTGTAAGCAAGTCTTTATATGGAAAATTTTTTTGTTTTCCAAGCTATTGCAACCGAATTCAACATTTATCCATTTGACATAGCCAAACACGATTTGTGGTAGTTTGGTCCGGATCGGACCACTATATCATATAGCTGCAATACGAACGACCGATATGAAAACAAGTCTTTGTATGGAAAATTTTTTTGTTTTCCAACCTATTGCAACCGAATTCAACATTTATCCATTTGACATAGCTATACATGATTTTTAAAAGTTTGATCCGGATCGGACCACTATATCATATAGCTGCCATACAAACGACCGATATGAAAACAAGTCCTTGTATGGAAATTTTTTTTTGTTTTCGAACTTATTGCAACCGAATTCAACACTTATCCATTCGACATAGCCATACATGATTTTTAAAAGTTTGATCCCGATCAGATGACTATATCATATAGCTGCCATACAAACGACCGACATGAAACCAAGTCTTTGTATGGAAAACTTTTTGTTTTCCAACCTAATGCAATCGAATTCAACACTTTTCCATGTGACATAGCCATACACGGTTTTAAAAGTTTTATCCGGATCCGACCACTATATCGTATAGCTGCCATACAAACGACCAAAATGAAAAAAAGTCTTAATATGGTAAATTTTTTTGTTTCCCAACCTAATGCAACCGAATTCAACATTTATTCATTTGACATAGTCGTACACGATTTGTAAAAGTTTGGTCCTGATCCGACCACTATATCATATAGCTGCCATACAAACGACCGATATGAAAACAAGTCTTTGTATGGAAAATTTTTTTGTTTTCCAACTTATTGCAACCGAATTCAACATTTATCCATTTGATACAGCCATACATGATTTTTAAAAGTTTGATCCCGATCAGATGACTATATCATATAGCTGCCATACAAACGACCGACATGAAACCAAGTCCTTGTATGGAAAATTTTTTTGTTTTCCAACTTATTGTAACTGAATTCAACATTTATCCATTTCACATAGCCATACACGATTTTTAAAAGTTTGATCCGGATCAAATGACTATATCATGACTATATCCATACAAACGACCCATCTTAAAACAAGTCTTAATATGGAAAATTTTTTTGTTTCCCAACCTAATGCAACCGAATTCAACATTTATTCATCTAACATAGCCAGACACGATTTGTAAAAGTTTGGTCCTGATCCGACCACTATATGATATAGCTGCCTTACAAACGACCGATATGAAAACAAGTCTTTGTATGGAAAATTTTTTTGTTTTCCAACCTATTGCAACCGAATTCAACATTTATCCATTTGACATAGCCATACATGATTTTTTAAAAGTTTGATCCGGATCGGACCACTATATCGTAAGCTGCCATACAAACGACCGATATGAAAACAAGTCTTTGTATGGAACATTTTTTTGTTTCCCAACCTGATGCAATCGAATTCAACATTTATTCATCTAACATAGCCATACACGATTTGTGAAAGTTTGGTCCGGATCGGACCACTATATCATATATCATATAGCTGCCATACAAACGACCGATATGAAAACAAGTCTTTGTATGGAAAATTTTTTTTGTTTTCCAACCTATTGCAACCGAATTCAACATTTATCCATTTGACATAGCCATACATGATTTTTAAAAGTTTAATCCGGATCGGACCACTATATCGTAAGCTGCCATACAAACGACCCATCGGAAAACAAGTCTTAATATGGAAAATTTTTTTGTTTCCCAACCTGATGCAATCGAATTCAACATTTATTCATCTAACATAGCCATACACGATTTGTGAAAGTTTGGTCCGGATCCGACCACTATATCATATATCATATAGTTGCCATACAAACGACCGATATGAAAACAAGTCTTTGTATGGAAAATTTTTTTGTTTTCCAACCTATTGCAACCGAATTCAACATTTATCCATTTGACATAGCCATACATGATTTTTAAAAGTTTGATCCGGATCGGACCACTATATCGTAAGCTGCCATACAAAACGACCCATCTGAAAACAAGTCTTAATATGGAAAATTTTTTTGTTTCCCAACCTAATGCAACCGAATTCAACATTTATTCATTTGTAATGGCCATACACGATTTGTAAAAGTTTGGTCCTGATCCGACCACTATATCATATAGATCCCATACAAACGACCGATATGAAAACAAGTCCTTGTATGAAAAATTTTTTTTGTTTTCCAACCTATTGCAACCGAATTCAACATTTATTCATTTGACATAGCCATACATGATTTTTAAAAGTTTGATCCGGATCGGACCACTATATCGTAAGCTGCCATACAAACGACCCATCTTAAAACAAGTCTTAATATGGAAAATTTTTTTGTTTCCCAACCTGATGCAACCGAATTCAATATTTATTCATCGAACATAGCCATACACGATTTGTAAAAGTTTTGTCCTGATCCGACCACTATATAATATAGCTGCCATACAAACGACCGATATGAAAACACGTCTTTATATGGACATTTTTTTTGTTTTCCAAGCTATTGCAACCGAGTTCAAAATTTATCCATTTAACATAGCCATCCACGATTTGTGAAAGTTTGGTCCGGATCGGACCACTATATCATTTAGCTGCAATACAAACGACCGATATGAAAACATGTCTTTGTAAGGAAAATTTTTTTGTTTTCCAAGCTATTGCAACTGAATTCAACATTTATCCATTTGACATAGCCATACATGATTTTTAAAAGTTTGATCCGGATCAAATGACTATATCATATAGCTGCCATACAAACGACCGATATGAAAACAAGTCCTTGTATGGAAAATTTTTTTGTTTTTCAAGCTATTGCAACCGAATTCTACATTTATCCATTTGACATAGCCATACATGATTTTTAAAAGTTTGATCCGGATCGGACCACTATATCGTAAGCTGCCATACAAACGACCCATCTGAAAACAAGTCTAAATATGGAAAATTTTTTAGTTTCCCAACCTGATGCAATCGAATTCAACATTTATTCATCTAACATAGCCATACACGATTTGTGACAGTTTGGTCCGGATCCGACCACTATATCATATATCATATAGCTGCCATACAAACGACCGATATGAAAACAAGTCTTTGTATGGAAAATTTTTTTTGTTTTCCAACCTATTGCAACCGAATTCAACATTTATCCATTTGACATAGCCAAACATGATTTTTAAAAGTTTGATCCGGATCGGACCACTATATCGTAAGCTGCCATACAAACGACCCATCTGAAAACAAGTCTTAATATGGAAAATTTTTTTGTTTCCCAACCTAATGCAACCGAATTCAACATTTATTCATCTAACATAGCCATACACGATTTGTAAAAGTTTGGTCCTGATGCGACCACTATATCATATATCATATAGCTGCCATACAAACGACCGATATGAAAACAAGTCTTTGTATGGAAAATTTTTTTGTTTTCCAACCTATTGCAACCGAATTCAACATTTATCCATTTGACATGGCCATACATGATTTTTAAAAGTTTGATCCGGATCAAATGACTATATCATATAGCTGGCATACAAACGACCGATATGAAAACAAGTCCTTGTATGGAAAATTTTTTTGTTTTTCAAGCTATTGCAACCGAATTCTACATTTATCCATTTGACATAGCCATACATGATTTTTAAAAGTTTGATCCGGATCGGACCACTATATCGTAAGCTGCCATACAAACGACCCATCTGAAAACAAGTCTAAATATGGAAAATTTTTTAGTTTCCCAACCTGATGCAATCGAATTCAACATTTATTCATCTAACATAGCCATACACGATTTGTGACCGTTTGGTCCGGATACGACCACTATATCATATATCATATAGCTGCCATACAAACGACCCATATGAAAACAAGTCTTTGTATGGAAAATTTTTTTGTTTTCCAACCTATTGCAACCGAATTCAACATTTATCCATTTGACATAGCCATACATAATTTTTAAAAGTTTGATCCGGATCGGACCACTATATCGTAAGCTGCCATACAAACGACCCATCTGAAAACAAGTCTTAATATGGAAAATTTTTTTGTTTCCCAACCTAATGCAACCGAATTCAACATTTATTCATCTAACATAGCCATACACGATTTGTAAAAGTTTGGTCCTGATGCGACCACTATATCATATATCATATAGCTGCCATACAAACGACCGATATGAAAACAAGTCTTTGTATGGAAAATTTTTTTGTTTTCCAACCTATTGCAACCGAATTCAACATTTATCCATTTGACATAGCCATACATGATTTTTAAAAGTTTGATCCGGATCAAATGACTATATCATATAGCTGCCATACAAACGACCGATATGAAAACAAAACCTTGTATGGAAAATTTTTTTGTTTTTCAAGCTATTGCAACCGAATTCTACATTTATCCATTTGACATAGCCATACATGATTTTTAAAAGTTTGATCCGGATCGGACCACTATATCGTAAGCTGCCATACAAACGACCCATCTTAAAACAAGTCTTTGCATGGAAAACTTTTTTGTTTCCCAACCTGATGCAACCGAATTCAACATTTATTCATCGAACATAGCCATACACGATTTGTAAAAGTTTGGTCCTGATCCGACCACTATATAATATAGCTGCCATACAAACGACCGATATGAAAACACGTCTTTATATGGACATTTTTTTTTGTTTTCCGAGCTATTGCAACCGAGTTCAAAATTTATCCATTTAACATAGCCATACACGATTTGTGAAAGTTTGGTCCGGATCGGACCACTATTTCATTTAGCTGCAATACAAACGACCGATATGAAAACAAGTCTTTGTATGGAAAATTTTTTTGTTTTCCAAGCTATTGCAACTGAATTCAACATTTATCCATTTGACATAGCCATACATGATTTTTAAAAGTTTGATCCGGCTCAAATGCCTATATCATATAGCTGCCATACAAACAACCGATATGAAAACAAGTCCTTGTATGGAAAATTTTTTTGTTTTTCAAGCTATTGCAACCGAATTCTACATTTATCCATTTGACATAGCCATACATGATTTTTAAAAGTTTGATTCAGATCGGACCACTATATCGTAAGCTGCCATACAAACGACCCATCTGAAAACAAGTCTTAATATGGAAAATTTTTTTGTTTCCCAACCTGATGCAATCGAATTCAACATTTATTCATCTAACATAGCCATACACGATTTGTGAAAGTTTGGTCCGGATCCGACCACTATATCATATATCATATAGCTGCCATACAAACGACCGATATGAAAACAAGTCTTTGTATGGAAAATTTTTTTGTTTTCCAACCTGTTGCAACCGAATTCAACATTTATCCATTTGACATAGCCATACATGATTTTTAAAAGTTTGATTCGGATCGGACCACTATATCGTAAGCTGCCATACAAACGACCCATCTGAAAACAAGTCTAAATATGGAAAATTTTTTAGTTTCCCAACCTGATGCAATCGAATTCAACATTTATTCATCTAACATAGCCATACACGATTTGTAAAAGTTTGGTCCTGATCCGACCACTATATCATATAGCTGCCATACAAACGACCGATATGAAAACAAGTCTTTGTATGGAAAATTTTTTTGTTTTCCAACCTATTGCAACCGAATTCAACATTTATCCATTTGATATAGCCATACATGATTTTTAAAAGTTTAATCCGGATCGGACCACTATATCGTAAACTGCCATACAAACGACCCATCTGAAAACAAGTCTTAATTTGGAAAATTTTTTTGTTTCCCAACCTAATGCAACCGAATTCAACATTTATTCATCGAACATAGCCATACACGATTTATAAAAGTTTGGTCCTGATCCGACCACTATATCATATAGCTGCCATACAAACGACCGATATAAAAACACGTCTTCATATGGACATTTTTTTTGTTTTCCAAGCTATTGCAACCGAGTTCAACATTTATCCATTTGACATAGCCATACACGATTTTCAAAAGTTTGATCTGGATCAAATGACTATATCATATAGCTGCCATACAAACGACCGATATGAAAACAAGTCCTTGTATGGAAAATTTTTTTGTTTTCCAACTTATTGCAACCGAATTCAACATTTATCCATTTGACATAGCCATACATGATTTTTAAAAGTTTGTTCCGGATCGGACCACTATATCGTAAGCTGCCATACAAACGACCCATCTGAAAACAAGTCTTAATATGGAAAATTTTTTGTTTCCCAACCTGATGCAACCGAATTCAACATTTATTCATCGAACATAGCCATATACGATTTGTAAAAGTTTGGTCCTGTTCCGACCACTATATAATATAGCTGCCATACAAACGACCGATATGAAAACACGTCTTTATATGGACATTTTTTTTGTTTTCCAAGCTATTGCAACCGAGTTCAAAATTTATCCAATTAACATAGCCATACTCGATTTGTGAAAGTTTGGTCCTGATCCGACCACTATATCATATAGCTGCCATACAAACGACCGATATGAAAACAAGTCTTTGTATGGAAAATTTTTTTGTTTTCCAACCTATTGCAACCGAATTCAACATTTATCCATTTGATATAGCCATACATGATTTTTTAAAGTTTGATCCGGATCCGACCACTATATCGTAAACTGCCATACAAACGACCCATTTGAAAACAAGTCTTAATATGGAAAATTTTTTAGTTTCCCAACCTGATGCAATCGAATTCAACATTTATTCATCGAACATAGCCATACACGATTTATAAAAGTTTGGTCCTGATCCGACCACTATATCATATAGCTGCCATACAAACGACCGATATAAAAACACGTCTTCATATGGACATTTTTTTTGTTTTCCAAGCTATTGCAACCGAGTTCAACATTTATCCATTTGACATGGCCATACACGATTTTCAAAAGTTTGATCTGGATCAAATGACTATATCATATAGCTGCCATACAAACGACCGATATGAAAACAAGTCCTTGTATGGAAAATTTTTTTGTTTTCCAACTTATTGCAACCGAATTCAATATTTATCCATTTGACATAGCCATACATGATTTTTTAAAAGTTTGTTCCGGATCGGACCACTATATCGTAAGCTGCCATACAAACGACCCATCTGAAAACAAGTCTTAATATGGAAAATTTTTTTGTTTCCCAACCTGATGCAACCGAATTCAACATTTATTCATCGAACATAGCCATACACGATTTGTAAAAGTTTGGTCCTGATCCGACCACTATATAATATAGCTGCCATACAAACGACCGATATGAAAACACGTCTTTATATGGACATTTTTTTTGTTTTCCGAGCTATTGCAACCGAGTTCAAAATTTATCCAATTAACATAGCCATACACGATTTGTGAAAGTTTGGTCCTGATCCGACCACTATATCATATAGCTGCCATACAAACGACCGATATGAAAACAAGTCTTTGTATGGAAAATTTTTTTGTTTTCCAACCTATTGCAACCGAATTCAACATTTATCCATTTGATATAGCCATACATGATTTTTTAAAGTTTGATCCGGATCCGACCACTATATCGTAAACTGCCATACAAACGACCCATCTGAAAACAAGTCTTAATTTGGAAAATTTTTTTGTTTCCCAACCTAATGCAACCGAATTCAACATTTATTCATCGAACATAGCCATACACGATTTATAAAAGTTTGGTCCTGATCCCACCACTATATCATATAGCTGCCATACAAACGATAGATATGAAAACACGTCTTCATATGGACATTTTTTTTGTTTTCCAAGCTATTGCAACCGAGTTCAACATTTATCCATTTGACAAAGCCATACACGATTTTCAAAAGTTTGATCCGGATCAAATGACTATATCATATAGCTGCCTTACAAACGACCGATATGAAAACAAGTCCTTGTATGGAAAATTTTTTTGTTTTCCAACTTATTGCAACCGAATTCAACATTTATCCATTTGACATAGCCATTTATGATTTTTAATAGTTTGTTCCGGATCGGACCACTATATCGTAAGCTGCCATACAAACGACCCATCTGAAAACAAGTCTTAATATGGAAAATTTTTTTGTTTCCCAACCTGATGCAACCGAATTCAACATTTATTCATCGAACATAGCCATACACGATTTGTAAAAGTTTGGTCCTGATCCGACCACTATATAATATAGCTGCCATACAAACGACCGATATGAAAACACGTCTTTATATGGACATTTTTTTTGTTTTCCAAGCTATTGCAACCGAGTTCAAAATTTATCCAATTAACATAGCCATACACGATTTGTGAAAGTTTGGTCCGGATCGGACCACTATATCATTTAGCTGCAATACAAACGACCGATATGAAAACAAGTCTTTGTATGGAAAATTTTTTTGTTTTCCAAGCTATTGCAACTGAATTCAACATTTATTCATTTGACATAGCCATACATGATTTTTAAATGTTTGATCCGGATCGGACTACTATATCATATAGCTGCCATACAAACGACCGATATGAAAACAAGTCCTTGTATGGAAAATTTTTTTGTTTTCCAACCTATTGCAACCGAATTCTACATTTATCCATTTGACATAGCCATACATGATTTTTAAAAGTTTGATCCAGATCGGACCACTATATCGTAAGCTGCCATACAAACGACCCATCTGAAATCAAGTCTTAATATGGAAAATTTTTTTGTTTCCCAACCTGATGCAATCGAATTCAACATTTATTCATCTAACATAGCCATACACGATTTGTAAAAGTTTGGTCCTGATCCGACCACTATATCATATAGCTGCCATACAAACGACCCATCTGAAATCAAGTCTTAATATGGAAAATTTTTTTGTTTCCCAACCTGATGCAATCGAATTCAAAATTTATTCATCTAACATAGCCATACACGATTTGTAAAAGTTTGGTCCTGATCCGACCACTATATCATATAGCTGCCATACAAACGACCGATATGAAAACAAGTCCTTGTATGGAAAATTTTTTTGTTTTCCAACCTATTGCAACCGAATTCTACATTTATCCATTTGACATAGCTATACACGATTTTTAAAAGTTTGATCCGGATCAAATGACTATATCATATAGCTGCCATATAAACGACCGATATGAAAACAAGTCCTTGTATGGAAAATTTTTTTGTTTTCCAAGCTATTGCAACTGAATTCAACATTTATTCATTTGACATAGCCATACATGATTTTTAAAAGTTTGATCCAGATCGGACCACTATATCGTAAGCTGCCATACAAACGACCCATCTGAAATCAAGTCTTAATATGGAAAATTTTTTTGTTTCCCAACCTGATGCAATCGAATTCAACATTTATTCATCTAACATAGCCATACACGATTTGTAAAAGTTTGGTCCTGATCCGACCACTATATCATATAGCTGCCATACAAACGACCGATATGAAAACAAGTCTTTGTATGGACAATTTTTTGTTTTCCAACCTATTGCAACCGAATTCAACATTTATCCATTTGACATAGCCATACATGATTTTTAAAAGTTTGATCCGGATCGGACCACTATATCGTAAGCTGCCATACAAACGACCCATCTGAAAACAAGTCTTAATTTGGAAAATTTTTTTGTTTCCCAACCTAATGCAACCGAATTCAACATTTATTCATCGAACATAGCCATACACGATTTATATAAGTTTGGTCCTGATCCGACCACTATATCATATAGCTGCCATACAAACGACCGATATGAAAACACGTCTTCATATGGACATTTTTTTTGTTTTCCAAGCTATTGCAACCGAGTTCAACATTTATCCATTTGACATAGCCATACACGATTTTTAAAAGTTTGATCCGGATCAAATGACTATATCATATAGCTGCCATACAAACGACCGATATGAAAACACGTCTTCATATGGACATTTTTTTTGTTTTCCAACTTATTGCAACCGAATTCAACATTTATCCATTTGACATAGCCATACATGATTTTTAAAAGTTTGATCCGGATCGGACCACTATATCGTAAGCTGCCATACAAACGACCCATCTGAAAACAAGTCTTAATATGGAAAATTTTTTTGTTTCCCAACCTGATGCAACCGAATTCAAAATTTATCCAATTAACATAGCCATACACGATTTGTGAAAGTTTGGTCCGGATCGGACCACTATATCATTTAGCTGCAATACAAACGACTGATATGAAAACAAGTCTTTGTATCGAAAATTTTTTTGTTTTCCAAGCTATTGCAACTGAATTCAACATTTATCCATTTGACATAGCCATACATGATTTTTAAAAGTTTGATCCGGATCGGACTACTATATCATATAGCTGCCATACAAACGACCGATATGAAAACAAGTCCTTGTATGGAAAATTTTTTTGTTTTCCAACCTATTGCAACCGAATTCTACATTTATCCATTTGACATAGCCATACATGATTTTTAAAAGTTTGATCCGGATCGGACCACTATATCGTAAGCTGCCATACAAACGACCCATCTGAAAACAAGTCTTAATATGGAAAATTTTTTTGTTTCCCAACCTGATGCAATCGAATTCAACATTTATTCATCTAACATACCCATACACGATTTGTGAAAGTTTGGTCCGGATCCGACCACTATATCATATATCATATAGCTGCCATACAAACGACCGATATGAAAACAAGTCTTTGTATGGAAAATTTTTTGTTTTCCAACCTGTTGCAACCGAATTCAACATTTATCCATTTGACATAGCCATACATGATTTTTAAAAGTTTGATCCGGATCGCACCACTATATCGTAAGCTGCCATACAAACGACCCATCTGAAAACAAGTCTAAGTATGGAAAATTTTTTAGTTTCCCAACCTGATGCAATCGAATTCAACATTTATTCATCTAACATAGCCATACACGATTTGTGAAAGTTTGGTCCGGATCCGACCACTATATCATATATCATATAGCTGCCATACAAACGACCGATATGAAAACAAGTCTTTGTATGGAACATTTTTTTGTTTTCCAACCTATTGCAACCGAATTCAACATTTATCCATTTGACATAGCCATACATGATTTTTAAAAGTTTGATCCGGATCGGACCACTATATCGTAAGCTGCCATACAAACGACCCATCTGAAAAAAAGTCTTAATATGGAAAATTTTTTTGTTTCCCAACCTAATGCAACCGAATTCAACATTTATTCATCTAACATAGCCATACACGATTTGTAAAAGTTTGGTCCTGATGCGACCACTATATCATATATCATATAGCTGCCATACAAACGACCGATATGAAAACAAGTTTTTGTATGGAAAATTTTTTTGTTTTCCAACCTGTTGCAACCGAATTCAACATTTATCCATTTGACATAGCTATACATGATTTTTAAAAGTTTGATCCGGATCGGACCACTATATCGTAAGCTGCCATACAAACGACCCATCTGAAAACAAGTCTTAATATGGAAAATTTTTTTGTTTCCCAACCGGATGCAATCGAATTCAATATTTATTCATCTAACATAGCCATACACGATTTGTAAAAGTTTGGTCCTGATCCGACCACTATATCATATAGCTGCCATACAAACGACCGATATGAAAACAAGTCTTTGTATGGAAAATTTTTTTGTTTTCCAACCTATTGCAACCGAATTCAACATTTATCCATTTGACTTAACCATACATGATTTTAAAAGTTTGATCCGGATCGGACCACTATATCGTAAGCTGCCATACAAACGACCCATCTGAAAACAAGTCTTAATTTGGAAAATTTTTTTGTTTCCCAACCTAATGCAACCGAATTCAACATTTATTCATCGAACATAGGCATACACGATTTATAAAAGTTTGGTCCTGATCCGACCACTATATCATATAGCTGCCATACAAACGACCGATATGAAAACACGTCTTCATATGGACATTTTTTTTGTTTTCCAAGCTATTGCAACCGAGTTCAACATTTATCCATTTGACATAGCCATACACGATTTTTAAAAGTTTGGTCCTGATCCGACCACTATATCATATAGCTGCCATATAAACGACCGATATGAAAACAAGTCCTTGTATGGAAAATTTTTTTGTTTTCAAACTTATTGCAACCGAATTCAACATTTATCCATTTGACATAGCCATACATGATTTTTAAAAGTTTGATCCGGATCGGACCACTATATCGTAAGCTGCCATACAAACGACCCATCTGAAAACAAGTCTTAATATGGAAAATTTTTTGTTTCCCAACCTGATGCAACCGAATTCAAAATTTATCCAATTAACATAGCCATACACGATTTGTGAAAGTTTGGTCCGGATCGGACCAGTATATCATTTAGCTGCAATACAAACGACCGATATGTATGGAAAATTTTTTTGTTTTCCAAGCTATTGCAACTGAATTCAACATTTATCCATTTGACATAGCCATACATGATTTTTAAAAGTTTGATCCGGATCGGACTACTATATCATATAGCTGCCATACAAACGACCGATATGAAAACAAGTCCTTGTATGGAAAATTTTTTGTTTGCCAACCTATTGCAACCGAATTCTACATTTATCCATTTGACATAGCCATACATGATTTTTAAAAGTTTGATCCGGATCGGACCACTATATCGTAAGCTGCCATACAAACGACCCATCTTAAAACAAGTCTTAATATCAATATAATAGTCTAATATAATAAAAGCTGTCTTCGATAAGCTTTTGCCCAGAACGGTTGTGTCAACAGCAAACTCTGCGATTGTTTATCCGCCTACGTGGTGAAGTTCTTATCAGTTCTTTCAATCAGTTCTTTTCTTTCTCTCATTCCACCTATTTACTCATAATTAAGCGACGAAAACTTTTGAACGGCGATGCTTTGGCATCTGCCACTGATAAAATGAAAAACTTAAAAAAGAAAAATATTAAAGGGGCAGATTCTGACTCCAGTCAATATGAAAACTATTATCGCCCTCTACAAACTCTAGACAATGACAATATTGATATGTGTGAAACCGAAGCACACGATGAAGTGATAATCAAACCACCTCCTATAACTCTAATCAAACAAAATACAAAATCAGTTCATGAAATCATGTCTACTCTTGGTATTGGAAAATATTATTTGCAAACAATCTCCATTGGCATTAAAATATTTGTGGAAAGCATGGAGAAGTTTGTACAGCTTTCAACAAAACTCAAGGAACTTAAGTGGGAGTTCTACACCTATGCTACTAAATCTACAAAACCATACAAGGCCGTCCTATCTGGATTGGATAGGCTTCCAACCGACGTTGTGAAGTCATTTCTAATTAATCTGGGATTGCAATGCACCGAAGTTAAAATGGTTGAAAAAAGAGTAAAATCGAATTACGACCTGTTACTGTACATTGTTTACTTTGTAAACAAAAGTGTAACAGTACAACAACTGCGTAACCATTTCAAGTATATAACCACATGAAAGTGCGATGGGATCACAAGTTAAAAAATGAAAACAAAATAACACAATGTTACAACTGTCAAATGTTAGGACATGGGTCAAACAATTGCTCAGTCAAAACCTCTTGTGCACACTGTGCCGGACCCCACACAACAGCTTCATGTACGAATACAAGCAACATAAAATGTACAAATGGTAAAGGAGAACACCCATCAACCGATAAGACTTGTCCATGCCGTTTGTATTATCTCAACCTGATCTCAAAGCGTTCGGCAATGCGAATGAGAAGAACCAACCTTGAAACTCAAATAACTGTACAGAGTAAAAGCAAAACTCTTGATAGTACGAGCTCTGGAAGTCCCCTCTCTTCGTCTACTCTAATTAAGAGAGTTCCTTCAATTACATATGGCAGCTACAGAGATGCACTCGTCAAAGAATCCACATCACCAAGAGAACCACCAACCAAACAAGAGCTTTTTTCTGCTGACGAAATTAATTCTCTACTCATAGATTTAATAAATAACTTAAGCACATGCTCCAACAAAGGAGAACAATTTCAAGTAATTTCAAACTTAGCAATTAAATATGTATATGCAAAGAAATAACTCAATTGATAATCTAATTATTATGGCATGGAATTCCCGTGCCGTTAAAAATAAGAGAGTAGAACTTATCAAATTTTTAGATGAAAATGAAATTCATGTGGCTGCGCTAAGTGAAACTTGGCTCACTCAAGACGATCGGCTTAACATTCCTAACTACACTGTGTATAGGTGCGATAGAACAGGCAGCAAAGGTGGCGGTGCCATTATCGTGAGCAACAAAATAGAACACAAACAAATTCCCAATATTAAAACTCATCTTATTGAAAACGTTGGCGTTGAAATCAAAACCAACTCTAATACTAACAACTTAAAAATTTACTCTGTGTACTTCCCTGGCAACACAGCAAAATGTTTACTAAATTTATACAATAATTGCAAGGACCGAAATCATATGAAAAGCCAAATTAAGTCTGACTTACTGAAAATATCAAGGTTACAGGGCCATTTTATAGCCTGCGGTGACTTTAATTCTCGCCACAGGGCCTGGAACTGTATTCGAGCCAACTGTTGGGGTAACATTCTTAATGACCTTTCAGATCTAGGAAAACTCAATATTTTATGCAGTAACCAACCCACATATATTCCGATGTGCCACAAAGCGAAGCCCTCCACAATTGACATTTGTCTCACAAAATCTCCTGAAAAAATCACAAATCCAATAGTGGTAAACGATCTCTCTTCTGATCATTTACCAATAGTATTAAAATATTCAATAAATTTCATACTTACAGAAAAGTTACACCCAATTATCAGCAAAGCAAATTGGAAACTATTTAAAGAAATTATTAGTGATATGCTATTAGAGATAGATTTTATTAATGACAATTCCTCGGTTTCAACTTCTGAAATTGATCTTCTAGCAAAATCCTTTACAGAAGCAGTAAATTACGCATTTCAGGAGTCAGTTCCACACAAAAAAAAACAAAAAAAAATCTGAAAATTACAAAATTCCCCAAGACATATGTGAACTGTTCAAAATAAGAAATTTAATCCAGAGAAAATGGATCAGAACAAGGTTGCCCATATTTAAAGCTAAATGTAACCACCTGAACTATATTATCAGGCAAAAGTTATTTATACATAATAATGAACAATGGAACAATAAGCTTCAAAAACTGGATAAAAGTAGCAAACCCTTCTGGAACATAGCGAAAGCATTAAAAAAGCGAAAGCAATTTATACCCTGTCTTTATTCTGCAGATACAAGCTATGTTACAGGAGAAGAAAAAGCTAAAATACTTGCTGACACCTTTGAACAAAAGCATAAGTTAACAGATACACACTCAAATCAAGAAACTATCAACTTAGTCAAATCGACATTGCAGACCATTGAAAATAATTACATCCCCAACCAACAAATATTTCAAATTCAAAACTCTGAAATCTTATACATTATTAATGGTCTTGTGACAAGAAAATCTCCAGGGACTGATGGTATTCGTAACGTTTGTTTAAAGAATCTTCCTGCGATCGCTATTAGTTTTTTGTCTCAACTATTTAATCTCTGTTTTCGCATTGGTTATTTTCCTGACGCATGGAAAGTCGCCAAAGTAGTACCTATTGCTAAGCCAGGAAAACCTGCTAATACACCTGATAGTTATAGACCGATCAGTCTACTGTGTGGCCTGTCAAAAATATTGGAAAAACTTATTAAAGTTAGATTGGTTGACTTCTTGGACATACACGGTATATTACCTTCTACACAATATGGATTTAGATCTGGACTAAACTGCATAACACCTTGCTTAAAACTTAAGAACTTCATTAAAGACAAATTAGAAAATAAACATTCAGTGGGGTTGGTCACACTTGACATCGAAGCAGCATTCGACACAGTCTGGCATGAGGGATTAGTTTACAAATTAATAAATATTAAAGCGCCCTTATACCTTATAAAAATAATCCAAAACTTTTTGAAGCAACGTATATTTTACACTGACATCAACGGAGACCGATCCACGCAGCGATATATTTTAGCTGGAGTCCCGCAGGGTTCAGTTTTAGGGCCAATATTATTTAACATATACACACATGAAATACCACAAGTAATTGATTGCAAACTTTCTTTATTTGCCGATGACGCAGCCATTTACACAGCTGGTATTTTATACAATGAAATAAGCAATCCTATCCAAAATTACATTAATATACTAGAGAAGTACTATCATAAGTGGAAGATTAAAATTAATCCTAACAAA
The DNA here is from genome assembly GCA_035047645.1 of Drosophila merina. Taxonomy (NCBI): domain Eukaryota; kingdom Metazoa; phylum Arthropoda; class Insecta; order Diptera; family Drosophilidae; genus Drosophila; species Drosophila merina. The sequence goes on along the minus strand of JAWNPH010000076.1, from coordinate 1,288,496 downwards.
ACTAGCGCTGTCTTCTTTACTAAACGAAGAAAACCCTGTTATACACCTGATAGCTGCCTACAAATTTGTAACACTCCTATTCAATGGGTGAACAATGTTAGATATTTAGGTATACACTTTGATAAAAAACTCACGTTTAAATTTCATATTGGAGTCACAATTGACAAAATAAACAAAATAATTCGCATAATGTATCCAATTATTAATCGAAAATCAAAACTATCAACTCTAAACAAACTTATAATTTTTAAGACCATAATAAGGCCGGCTCTTATGTATGGTAGTCCCATATGGGGGAAATGTGCACAAACACACATTAAAAAAATCCAAATATGCCAAAACAAGGCATTAAAATTGTTATTAAATCTGCCGTACTACACAAGCACTAAATACATACACAGCATTGCTAAAATTTCAACTGTTAAACAATATTTAAGTTAGTTTAGTTTTAAGTTAGGTTAGTAAATTCAAATTAAGGTTTTTTCCCCATTTTCCTTATAAATATATAGAATGTAAGCAAAATGTTAATCAATTTCATTTGTTAATATTAAAATCAAAATTAATAATAATTCAGTTGAAAAGCAAATTAACGCTAAACTCTGGAACATATGATATAAAGTCATAAGCTTTAGTGCCAAAATATCGTTTTAAGGGATAAATATAGCAAATAAATAAAAAAAAAAAAAAAAAATAATAAAGTCTTAATATGGAAAATTTTTTTGTTTCCCAACCTGATGCAATCGAATTCAACATTTATTCATCTAACATAGCCATACACGATTTGTGAAAGTTTGGTCCGGATCCGACCACTATATCATATATCATATAGTTGCCATACAAACGACCGATATGAAAACAAGTCTAAATATGGAAAATTTTTTTGTTTTCCAACCTATTGCAACCGAATTCAACATTTATCCATTTGACATAGCCATACATGATTTTTAAAAGTTTGATCCGGATCGGACCACTATATCGTAAGCTGCCATACAAAACGACCCATCTGAAAACAAGTCTTAATATGGAAAATTTTTTTGTTTCCCAACCTAATGCAACCGAATTCAACATTTATTCATTTGTCATGGCCATACACGATTTGTAAAAGTTTGGTCCTGATCCGACCACTATATCATATAGCTGCCATACAAACGACCGATAGGAAAACAAGTCTTTGTATGGAAAATTTTTTTGTTTTCCAACCTATTGCAACCGAGTTCAACATTTATCCATTTGACATAGCCATACACGATTTTTAAAAGTTTTATCCGGATCAAATGACTTTGATCCGGATCGGACCACTATATCGTAAGCTACCATACAAACGACCCATCTTAAAACAAGTCTTAATATGGAAAATTTTTTTGTTTCCCAACCTGATGCAATCGAATTCAACATTTATTCATCTAACATAGCCATACACGATGGGTGAAAGTTTGGTCCGGATCGGACCACTATATAATTTAGCTGCAATACACACGACCGATATGAAAACAAGTCTTTGTATGGAAAATTTTTTTGTTTTCCAAGCTATTGCAACTGAATTCAACATTTATCCATTTGACATAGCCATACATGATTTTTAAAAGTTTGATCCGGATCGGACTACTATATCATATAGCTGCCATACAAACGACCGATATGAAAACAAGTCTTAATTTGGAAAATTTTTTTGTTTCCCAACCTAATGCAACCGAATTCAACATTTATTCATCGAACATAGCCATACACGATTTATAAAAGTTTGGTCCTGATCCGACTACTATATCATTTAGCTGCAATACAAACGACCGATATGAAAACAAGTCCTTGTATGGAAAATTTTTTTGTTTTCCAACCTATTGCAACCGAATTCAACATTTATCCATTTGACATAGCCATACATGATTTTTAAAAGTTTGATCCGGATCGGACCACTATATCGTAAGCTGCCATACAAAACGACCCATCTGAAAACAAGTCTTAATATGGAAAATTTTTTTGTTTCCCAACCTAATGCAACCGAATTCAACATTTATTCATTTGTCATGGCCATACACGATTTGTAAAAGTTTGGTCCTGATCCGACCACTATATCATATAGCTGCCATACAAACGACCGATATGAAAACAAGTCTTTGTATGGAAAATTTTTTTGTTTTCCAACCTATTGCAACCGAGTTCAACATTAATCCATTTGACATAGCCATACACGATTTTTAAAAGTTTGATCCGGATCAAATGACTTTGATCCGGATCGGACCACTATATCGTAAGCTGCCATACAAACGACCCATCTTAAAACAAGTCTTAATATGGAAAATTTTTTTGTTTCCCAACCTGATGCAATCGAATTCAACATTTATTCATCTAACATAGCCATACACGATTTGTGAAAGTTTGGTCCGGATCGGACCACTATATCATTTAGCTGCAATACAAACGACCGATATGAAAACAAGTCCTTGTATGGAAAATTTTTTTGTTTTCCAACCTATTGCAACCGAATTCAACATTTATATATTTGACATAGCCATACACGATTTTTAAAAGTTTGATCCGGATCGGACCACTATATCGTAAGCTGCCATACAAACGACCCATCTGAAAACAAGTCTTAATTTGGAAAATTTTTTTGTTTCCCAACCTAATGCAACCGAATTCAACATTTATTCATCGAACATAGCCATACACGATTTATAAAAGTTTGGTCCTGATCCGACTACTATATCATATAGCTGCCATACAAACGACCGATATGAAAACACGTCTTTATATGGACATTTTTTTTGTTTTCCAAGCTATTGCAACCGAGTTCAAAATTTATCCATTTAACATAGCCATACACGATTTGTGAAAGTTTGGTCCGGATCGGACCACTATATCATTTAGCTGCAATACAAACGACCGATATGAAAACACGTCTTCATATGGACATTTTTTTTGTTTTCCAAGCTATTGCAACCGAGTTCAACATTTATCCATTTGCAATAGCCATACACGATTTTTAAAAGTTTGATCCGGATCAAATGACTATATCATATAGCTGCCATATAAACGACCGATATGAAAACAAGTCCTTGTATGGAAAATTTTTTTGTTTTCCAACTTATTGCAACCCAATTCAACATTTATCCATTTGACATAGCCATACATGATTTTTAAATGTTTGATCCGGATCGGACCACTATATCGTAAGCTGCCATACAAACGACCCATCTGAAAACAAGTCTTAATATGGAAAATTTTTTTGTTTCCCAACCTGATGCAACCGAATTCAAAATTTATTCAATTAACAAAGCCATACACGATTTGTGAAAGTTTGGTCCGGATCGGACCACTATATCATTTAGCTGCAATACAAACGACCGATATGAAAACAAGTCTTTGTATGGAAAATTTTTTGTTTTCCAAGCTTTTGCAACTGAATTCAACATTTATCCATTTGACATAGCCATACATGATTTTTAAATGTTTAATCCGGATCGGACTACTATATCATATAGCTGCCATACAAACGACCGATATGAAAAACAAGTCCTTGTATGGAAAATTTTTTTGTTTTCCAACCTATTGCAACCGAATTCTACATTTATCCATTTGACATAGCCATACATGATTTTTAAAAGTTTGATCCGGATCGGACCACTATATCGTAAGCTGCCATACAAACGACCCATCTGAAAACAAGTCTTAATATGGAAAATTTTTTTGTTTCCCAACCTGATGCAATCGAATTCAACATTTATTCATCTAACATAGCCATACACGATTTGTGAAAGTTTGGTCCGGATCCGACCACTATATCATATATCATATAGTTGCCATACAAACGGCCGATATGAAAACAAGTCTTTGTATGGAAAATTTTTTTGTTTTCCAACCTATTGCAACCGAATTCAACATTTATCCATTTGACATAGCCGTACATGATTTTTAAAAGTTTGATCCGGATCGGACCACTATATCGTAAGCTGCCATACAAAACGACCCATCTGAAAACAAGTCTTAATATGGAAAATTTTTTTGTTTCCCAACCTAATGCAACCGAATTCAACATTTATTCATTTGTCATGGCCATACACGATTTGTAAAAGTTTGGTCCTGATCCGACCACTATATCATATAGCTCCCATACAAACGACCGATATGACAACAAGTCCTTGTATGGAAAATTTTTTTTGTTTTCCAACCTATTGCAACCGAATTCAACATTTATCCATTTGACATAGCCATACATGATTTGTAAAAGTTTGGTCCTGATCCGACCACTATATAATATAGCTGCCATACAAACGACCGATATGAAAACACGTCTTTATATGGACATTTTTTTTGTTTTCCAAGCTATTGCAACCGAGTTCAAAATTGATCCATTTAACATAGCCATACACGATTTGTGAAAGTTTGGTCCGGATCGGACCACTATATCATTTAGCTGCAATACAAACGACCGATATGAAAACAAGTCTTTGTATGGAAAATTTTTTTGTTTTCCAAGCTATTGCAACTGAATTCAACATTTGTCCATTTGACATAGCCATACATGATTTTTAAAAGTTTGATCCGGATCAAAGGACTATATCGTATAGCTGCCATACAAACGACCGATATGAAAACAAGTCCTTGTATGGAAAATTTTTTTGTTTTCCAACCAATTGCAACCGAATTCTACATTTATCCATTTGACATAGCCATACATGATTTTTAAAAGTTTGATCCGGATCGGACCACTATATCGTAAGCTGACATACAAACGACCCATCTTAAAACAAGTCTTAATATGGAAAATTTTTTTGTTTCCCAACCTGATGCAATCGAATTCAACATTTATTCATCTAACATAGCCATACACGATTTGTGAAAGTTTGGTCCGGATCCGACCACTATATCATATATCATATAGTTGCCATACAAACGACCGATATGAAAACAAGTCTTTGTATGGAAAATTTTGTTGTTTTCCAACCTATTGCAACCGAATTCAACATTTATCCATTTGACATAGCCATACATGATTTTTAAAAGTTTGATCCGGATCGGACCACTATATCGTAAGCTGCCATACAAACGACCCATCTGAAAACAAGTCTTAATATGGAAAATTTTTTTGTTTCCCAACCTAATGCAACCGAATTCAACATTTATTCATCGAACATAGCCATACACGATTTATAAAAGTTTGGTCCTGATCCGACCACTATATCATATAGCTGCCATACAAACGACCGATATGAAAACAAGTCTTTGTATGGAAAATTTTTTTGTTTTTCAACCTATTGCAACCGAATTCAACATTTATCCATTTGACATAACCGTAAATGATTTTTAAAAGTTTGATCCGGATCGGACAAAACGACCCCTCTGAAAACAAGTCTTAATATGGAAAATTTTTTTGTTTCCCAACCTAATGCAACCGAATTCAACATTTATTCATTTGTCATGGCCATACACGATTTGTAAAAGTTTGGTCCTGATCCGACCACTATATCATATAGCTGCCATACAAACGACCGATATGAAAACAAGTCTTTGTATGGAAAATTTTTTTGTTTTCCAAGCTATTGCAACCGAATTCAACATTTATCCATTTGACATAGCCATACACGATTTTTAAAGTTTGATCCGGATCAAATAACTTTGATCCGGATCGGACCACTATATCGTAAGCTGCCATACAAACGACTCATCTTAAAACAAGTCTTAATATGGAAAATTTTGTTGTTTCCAAACCTGATACAATCGAATTCAACATTTATTCATCTAACATAGCCATACACGATTTGTGAAAGTTTGGTCCGGATCCGACCACTATATCATATATCATATAGTTGCCATACAAACGACCGATATGAAAACAAGTCTTTGTATGGAAAATTTTTTTGTTTTCCAATCTATTGCAACCGAATTCAACATTTATCCATTTGACATAGCCATACATGATTTTTAAAAGTTTGATCCGGATCGGACCACTATATCGTAAGCTGCCATACAAACGACCCATCTGAAAACAAGTCTTAATTTGGAAAATTTTTTTGTTTCCCAACCTAATGCAACCGAATTCAACATTTATTCATCGAACATAGCCATACACGATTTATAAAAGTTTGATCCGGATCAAAGGACTATATCGTATAGCTGCCATACAAACGACCGATATGAAAACAAGTCCTTGTATGGAAAATTTTTTTGTTTTCCAACCAATTGCAACCGAATTCTACATTTATCCATTTGACATAGCCATACATGATTTTTAAAAGTTTGATCCGGATCGGACCACTATATCGTAAGCTGCCATACAAACGACCCATCTTAAAACAAGTCTTAATATGGAAAATTTTTTTGTTTCCCAACCTGATGCAATCGAATTCAACATTTATTCATCTAACATAGCCATACACGATTTGTGAAAGTTTGGTCCGGATCCGACCACTATATCATATATCATATAGTTGCCATACAAACGACCGATATGAAAACAAGTCTTTGTATGGAAAATTTTTTTGTTTTCCAACCAATTGCAACCGAATTCTACATTTATCCATTTGACATAGCCATACATGATTTTTAAAAGTTTGATCCGGATCGGACCACTATATCGTAAGCTGCCATACAAACGACCCATCTTAAAACAAGTCTTAATATGGAAAATTTTTTTGTTTCCCAACCTGATGCAACCGAATTCAACATTTATTCATCGAACATAGCCATACACGATTTATAAAAGTTTGGTCCTGATCCGACCACTATATCATATAGCTGCCATACAAACGACCGATATGAAAACAAGTCTTTGTATGGAAAATTTTTTGTTTTCCAACCTATTGCAACCGAATTCAACATTTATCCATTTGACATAACCGTAAATGATTTTTAAAAGTTTGATCCGGATCGGACAAAACGACCCATCTGAAAACAAGTCTTAATATGGAAAATTTTTTTGTTTCCCAACCTAATGCAACCGAATTCAACATTTATTCATTTGTCATGGCCATACACGATTTGTAAAAGTTTGGTCCTGATCCGACCACTATATCATATAGCTGCCATACAAACGACCGATATGAAAACAAGTCTTTGTATGGAAAATTTTTTTGTTTTCCAACCTATTGCAACCGAGTTCAACATTTATCCATTTGACATAGCCATACACGATTTTTAAAAGTTTGATCCGGATCAAATAACTTTGATCCGGATCGGACCACTATATCGTAAGCTGCCATACAAACGACTCATCTTAAAACAAGTCTTAATATGGAAAATTTTTTTGTTTCCGAACCTGATACAATCGAATTCAACATTTATTCATCTAACATAGCCATACACGATTTGTGAAAGTTTGGTCCGGATCCGACCACTATATCATATATCATATAGTTGCCATACAAACGACCGATATGAAAACAAGTCTTTGTATGGAAAATTTTTTTGTTTTCCAACCTATTGCAACCGAATTCAACATTTATCCATTTGACATAGCCATACATGATTTTTAAAAGTTTGATCCGGATCGGACCACTATATCGTAAGCTGCCATACAAACGACCCATCTGAAAACAAGTCTTAATTTGGAAAATTTTTTTGTTTCCCAACCTAATGCAACCGAATTCAACATTTATTCATCGAACATAGCCATACACGATTTATAAAAGTTTGGTCCTGATCCGACCACTATATCATATAGCTGCCATACAAACGACCGATATGAAAACACGTCTTCATATGGACATTTTTTTTGTTTTCCAAGCTATTGCAACCGAGTTCAACATTTATCCATTTGCAATAGCCATACACGATTTTTAAAAGTTTGATCCGGATCAAATGACTATATCATATAGCTGCCATATAAACGACCGATATGAAAACAAGTCCTTGTATGGAAAATTTTTTTGTTTTCCAACTTATTGCAACCGAATTCAACATTTATCCATTTGACATAGCCATACATGATTTTTAAAAGTTTGATCCGGATCGGACCACTATATCGTAAGCTGCCATACAAACGACCCATCTGAAAACAAGTCTTAATATGGAAAATTTTTTTGTTTCCCAACCTGATGCAACCGAATTCAAAATTTATCCAATTAACATAGCCATACACGATTTGTGAAAGTTTGGTCCGGATCGGACCACTATATCATTTAGCTGCAATACAAACGACCGATATGAAAACAAGTCTTTGTATGGAAAATTTTTTTGTTTTCCAAGCTATTGCAACTGAATTCAACATTTATCCATTTGACATAGTCATACATGATTTTTAAAAGTTTGATCCGGATCGGACTACTATATCATATAGCTGCCATACAAACGACCGATATGAAAACAAGTCCTTGTATGGAAAATTTTTTTGTTTTCCAACCTATTGCAACCGAATTCTACATTTATCCATTTGACATAGCCATACATGATTTTTAAAAGTTTGATCCGGATCGGACCACTATATCGTAAGCTGCCATACAAACGACCCATCTGAAAACAAGTCTTAATATGGAAATTTTTTTTGTTTCCCAACCTGATGCAATCGAATTCAACGTTTATTCATCTAACATAGCCATACACGATTTGTGAAAGTTTGGTCCGGATCCGACCACTATATCATATATCATATAGTTGCCATACAAACGACCGATATGAAAACAAGTCTTTGTATGGAAAATTTTTTTGTTTTCCAACCTATTGCAACCGAATAGCCGTACATGATTTTTAAAAGTTTGATCCGGATCGGACCACTATATCGTAAGCTGCCATATTAACGACCCATCTGAAAACAAGTCTTAATATGGAAAATTTTTTTGTTTTCCAACCTGATGCAACCGTATTCAAAATTTATCCAATTAACATAGGCATACACGATTTGTGAAAGTTTGGTCCGGATCGGACCACTATATCATTTAGCTGCAATACAAACGACCGATATGAAAACAAGTCTTTGTATGGAAAATTTTTTTGTTTTCCAAGCTATTGCAACTGAATTCAACATTTATCCGTTTGACATAGCCATACATGATTTTTAAAAGTTTGATCCGGATCGGACTACTATATCATATAGCTGCCATACAAACGACCGATATGAAAACAAGTCCTTGTATGGAAAATTTTTTTGTTTTCCAACCTATTGCAACCGAATTCTACATTTATCCATTTGACATAGCCCTACATGATTTTTTTCCAACCTGATGCAACCGAATTCAACATTTATTCATCGAACATAGCCATACACGATTTGTAAAAGTTTGGTCCTGATCCGACCACTATATAATATAGCTGCCATACAAACGACCGATATGAAAACACGTCTTTATATGGACATTTTTTTTTGTTTTCCAAGATATTGCAACCGAGTTCAAAATTTATCCATTTAACATAGCCATACACAATTTGTGAAAGTTTGGTCCGGATCGGACCACTATATCATTTAGCTGCAATACAAACGACCGATATGAAAACAAGTCTTTGTATGGAAAATTTTTTTGTTTTCCAAGCTATTGCAACTGAATTCAACATTTATCCATTTGACATAGCCATACATGATTTTTAAAAGTTTGATCCGGATCAAATGACTATATCACATAGCTGCCATACAAACGACCGATATGAAAACAAGTCCTTGTATGGAAAATTTTTTTGTTTCCCAACCTATTGCAACCGAATTCTACACTTATCCATTTGACATAGCCATACATGATTTTTAAAAGTTTGATCCGGATCGGACCACTATATCGTAAGCTGCCATACAAACGACCCATCTGAAAACAAGTCTTAATATGGAAAATTTTTTAGTTTCCCAACCTGATGCAATCGAATTCAACATTTATTCATTTAACATAGCCATACACGATTTGTGAAAGTTTGGTCCGGATCCGACCACTATATCATATATCATATAGCTGCCATACAAACGACCGATATGAAAACAAGTCTTTGTATGGAAAATTTTTTTGTTTTCCAACCTATTACAACCGAATTCAACATTTATCCATTTGACTTAGCCACACATGATTTTTAAAAGTTTGATCCGGATCAGACCACTATATCGTAAGCTGCCATACAAACGACCCATCTGAAAACAAGTCTTAATATGGAAAATTTTTTTGTTTCCCAACCTAATGCAACCGAATTCAACATTTATTTATCTAACATAGCCATACACGATTTGTAAAAGTTTGGTCCTGATCCGACCACTATATCATATAGCTGCCGTACAAACGACCGATATGAAAACAAGTCTTTGTATGGAGAATTTTTTTGTTTTCCAAGCTATCGCAACCGAATTCAAAATTTATTCATTACACTTAGCCACACATGATTTTCAAAAGTTTGATCCGGATCGGACCACTATATCGTAAGCTGCCACACAAACGACCCATCTGAAAACAAGTCTTAATATGGAAAATTTTTTTGTTTCCCAACCTAATGCAACCGAATTCAACATTTATTCATCGAACGTAGCCATACACAATTTGTAAAAGTTTGGTCCTGATCCGACCACTATATAATATAGCTGCCATACAAACGACCGATATGAAAACACGTCTTTATATGGACATTTTTTTTGTTTTCCAAGCTATTGCAACCGAGTTCAAAATTTATCCATTTAACATAGCCATACACGATTTGTGAAAGTTTGGTCCGGATCGGACCACTATATCATTTAGCTGCAATACAAAAGACCGATATGAAAACAAGTCTTAATATGGAAAATTTTTTTGTTTCCCAACCTAATGCAACCGAATTCAACATTTATTCATTTGTCATGGCCATACACGATTTGTAAAAGTTTGGTCCTGATCCGACCACTATATCATATAGCTCCCATACAAACGACCGATATGACAACAAGTCCTTGTATGGAAAATTTTTTTTGTTTTCCAACCTATTGCAACCGAATTCAACATTTATCCATTTGACATAGCCATACATGATTTTTAAAAGTTTGATCCGGATCGGACCACTATATCGTAAGCGGCCATACAAACGACCCATCTTAAAACAAGTCTTAATATGGAAAATTTTTTTGTTTCCCAACCTGATGCAACAGAATTAACCATTTATTCATCGAACATAGCCATACACGATTTGTAAAAGTTTGGTCCTGATCCGACCACTATATAATATAGCTGCCATACAAACGACCGATATGAAAACACGTCTTTATATGGACATTTTTTTTGTTTTCCAAGCTATTGCAACCGAGTTCAAAATTTATCCATTTAACATAGCCATACACGATTTGTGAAAGTTTGGTCCGGATCGGACCACTATATCATTTAGCTGCAATACAAACGACCGATATGAAAACAAGTCTTTGTATGGAAAATTTTTTTGTTTTCCAAGCTATTGCAACTGAATTCAACATTTATCCACTTGACATAGCCATACATGATTTTTAAAAGTTTGATCCGGATCAAATGACTATATCATATAGCTGCCATACAAACGACCGATATGAAAACAAGTCCTTGTATGGAAAATTTTTTTGTTTTCCAACCTATTGCAACCGAATTCTACACTTATCCATTTGACATAGCCATACATGATTTTTAAAAGTTTGATCCGGATCGGACCACTATATCGTAAGCTGCCATACAAACGAACCATCTGAAAACAAGTCTTAATATGGAAAATTTTTTTGTTTCCCAACCTGATGCAATCGAATTCAACATTTATTCATCTAACATAGCCATACACGATTTGTGAAAGTTTGGTCCGGATCCGACCACTATATCATATATCATATAGCTGCCATACAAACGACCGATATGAAAACAAGTCTTTGTATGGAAAATTTTTTTGTTTTCCAACCTGTTGCAACCGAATTCAACATTTATCCATTTGACATAGCCATACATGATTTTTAAAAGTTTAATCCGGATCGGACCACTAGATCGTAAGCTGCCATACAAACGACCCATCTGAAAACAAGTCTAAATATGGAAAATTTTTTAGTTTCCCAACCTGATGCAATCGAATTCAACATTTATTCATCTAACATAGCCATACACGATTTGTGAAAGTTTGGTCCGGATCCGACCACTATATCATATATCATATAGCTGCCATACAAACGACCGATATGAAAACAAGTCTTTGTATGGAAAATTTTTTTGTTTTCCAACCTATTACAACCGAATTCAACATTTATCCATTTGACATAGCCATACATGATTTTTAAAAGTTTGATCCGGATCGGACCACTATATCGTAAGCTGCCATACAAACGACCCATCTGAAAAGAAGTCTTAATATGGAAAATTTTTTTGTTTCCCAACCTAATGCAACCGAATTCATCTAACATAGCCATACACGATTTGTGAAAGTTTGGTCCTGATCCGACCACTATATCATATAGCTGCCATACAAACGACCGATATGAAAACAAGTCTTTGTATGGAAAATTTTTTTGTTTTCCAACCTATTGCAACCGAATTCAACATTTATCCATTTGACATAGCCATACATGATTTTCAAAAGTTTAATCCGGATCGGACCACTATATCGTAAGCTGCCATACAAACGACCAATCTGAAAACAAGTCTTAATATGGAAAAATTTTTTTGTTTCCCAACATGATGCAACCGAATTCAACATTTATTCATCGAACATAGCCATACACGATTTGTAAAAGTTTGGTCCTGATCCGACGACTATATAATATAGCTGCCATACAAACGACCGATATGAAAACACGTCTTTATATGGACATTTTTTTTTGTTTTCCAAGCTATTGCAACTGAGTTCAAAATTTATCCATTTAACATAGCCATACACGATTTGTGAAAGTTTGGTCCGGATCGGAGCACTATATCATTTAGCTGCAATACAAACGACCGATATGAAAACAAGTCTTTGTATGGAAAATTTTTTTGTTTTCCAAGCTATTGCAACTGAATTCAACATTTATCCATTTGACATAGCCATACATGATTTTTAAAAGTTTGATCCGGATCAAATGACTATATCATATAGCTGCCATACAAACGACCGATATGAAAACAAGTCCTTGTATGGAAAATTTTTTTGTTTTCCAACCTATTGCAACCGAATTCTACACTTATCCATTTGACATAGCTATACATGATTTTTAAAAGTTTGATCCGGATCGGACCACTATATCGTAAGCTGCCATACAAACGACCCATCTGAAAACAAGTCTTAATATGGAAAATTTTTTTGTTTCCCAACCTGATGCAATCGAATTCAACATTTATTCATCTAACATAGCCATACACGATTTGTGAAAGTTTGGTCCGGATCCGACCACTATATCATATATCATATAGCTGCCATACAAACGACCGATATGAAAACAAGTCTTTGTATGGAAAATTTTTTTGTTGCAACCGAATTCAACATTTATCCATTTGACATAGCCATACATGATTTTTAAAAGTTTGATCCGGATCGGACCACTATATCGTAAGCTGCCATACAAACGACCCATCTGAAAACAAGTCTAAATATTGAAAATTTTTTAGTTTCCCAACCTGATGCAATCGAATTCAACATTTATTCATCTAACATAGCCATACACGATTTGTGAAAGTTTGGTCCGATCCGACCACTATATCATATATCATATAGCTGCCATACAAACGACCGATATGAAAACAAGTCTTTGTATGGAAAATTTTTTTGTTTTCCAACCTATTACAACCGAATTCAACATTTATCCATTTGACATAGCCATACATGATTTTTAAAAGTTTGATCCGGATCGGACCACTATATCGTAAGCTGCCATACAAACGACCCATCTGAAAACAAGTCTTAATATGGAAAATTTTTTTGTTTCCCAACCTAATGCAACCGAATTCAACATTTATTCATCTAGCATAGCCATACACGATTTGTGAAAGTTTGGTCCTGATCCGACCACTATATCATATAGCTGCCATACAAACGACCGATATGAAAACAAGTCTTTGTATGGAAAATTTTTTTGTTTTCCAACCTATTGCAACCGACTTCAACATTTATCCATTTGACATAGCCATACATGATTTTTAAAAGTTTGATCCGGATCGGACCACTATATCGTAAGCTGCCATACAAACGACCCATCTGAAAACAAGTCTTAATATGGAAAATTTTTTTGTTTCCCAACCTAATGCAACCGAATTCAACATTTATTCATCGAACGTAGCCATACACGATTTGTAAAAGTTTGGTCCTGATCCGACCACTATATCATATAGCTGCCATACAAACGACCGATATGAAAACACGTCTTTATATGGACATTTTTTTTCTTTTCCAAGCTATTGCAACCGAGTTCAACATTTATCCATTTGACATAGCCATACACGATTTTTAAAAGTTTGATCCGGATCAAATGACTATATCATATAGCTGCCATACAAACGACCGATATGAAAACAAGTCCTTGTATGGAAAATTTTTTTGTTTTCCAACTTATTGTAACCGAATTCAACATTTATCCATTTGACATAGCCATACATGATTTTTAAAAGTTTGATCCGGATCGGACCACTATATCGTAAGCTGCCATACAAACGACCCATCTGAAAACAAGTCTTAATATGGAAAATTTTTTTTGTTTCCCAACCTAATGCAACCGAATTCAACATTTATTCATCGAACGTAGCCATACACGATTTGTAAAAGTTTGGTCCTGATCCGACCACTATATCATATAGCTGCCATACAAACGACCGATATGAAAACACGTCTTTATATGGACATTTTTTTTGTTTTCCAAGCTATTGCAACCGAGTTCAACATTTATCCATTTGACATAGCCATACACGATTTTTAAAAGTTTGATCCGGATCAAATGACTATATCATATAGCTGCCATACAAACGACCGATATGAAAACAAGTCCTTGTATGGAAAATTTTTTTGTTTTCCAACTTATTGCAACCGAATTCAACATTTATCCATTTGACATAGCCATACATGATTTTTAAAAGTTTGATCCGGATCGGACCACTATATCGTAAGCTGCCATACAAACGACCGATATGAAAACAAGTCTTAATATGGAAAATTTTTTTGTTTCCCAACCTGATGCAATCGAATTCAACATTTATTCATCTAACATAGCCATACACGATTTGTGAAAGTTTGGTCCGGATCCGACCACTATATCATATATCATATAGCTGCCATACAAACGACCGATATGAAAACAAGTCTTTGTATGGAAAATTTTTTTGTTTTCCAACCTGTTGCAACCGAATTCAACATTTATCCATTTGACATAGCTATACATGATTTTTAAAAGTTTGATCCGGATCGGACCATTATATCGTAAGCTGCCATACAAACGACCCATCTGAAAACAAGTCTAAATATGGAAAATTTTTTAGTTTCCCAACCTGATGCAATCGAATTCAACATTTATTCATCTAACATAGCCATACACGATTTGTGAAAGTTTGGTCCGGATCCGACCACTATATCATATATCATATAGCTGCCATACAAACGACCGATATGAAAACAAGTCTTTGTATGGAAAATTTTTTTGTTTTCCAACCTATTACAACCGAATTCAACATTTATCCATTTGACATAGCCATACATGATTTTTAAAAGTTTGATCCGGATCGGACCACTATATCGTAAGCTGCCATACAAACGGCCCATCTGAAAACAAGTCTTAATATGGAAAATTTTTTTGTTTCCCAACCTAATGCAACCGAATTCAACATTTATTCATCGAACGTAGCCATATACGATTTGTAAAAGTTTGGTCCTGATCCGACCACTATATCATATAGCTGCCATACAAACGACCGATATGAAAACACGTCTTTATATGGACATTTTTTTTGTTTTCCAAGCTATTGCAACCGAGTTCAACATTTATCCATTTGACATAGCCATACACGATTTTTAAAAGTTTGATCCGGATCAAATGACTATATCATATAGCTGCCATACAAACGACCGATATGAAAACAAGTCCTTGTATGGAAAATTTTTTTGTTTTCCAACTTATTGCAACCGAATTCAACATTTATCCATTTGACATAGCCATACATGATTTTTAAAAGTTTGATCCGGATCGGACCACTATATCGTAAGCTGCCATACAAACGACCCATCTGAAAACAAGTCTTAATATGGAAAATTTTTTTGTTTCCCAACCTGATGCAACCGAATTCAACATTTATTCATCGAACATAGCCATACACGATTTGTAAAAGTTTGGTCCTGATCCGACCACTATATAATATAGCTGCCATACAAATGACCGATATGAAAACACGTCTTTATATGGACATTTTTTTTGTTTTCCAAGCCATTGCAACCGAGTTCAAAATTTATCCAACTAACATAGCCATACACGATTTGTAGAAAGTTTGGTCCGGATCGGACCACTATATCATTTAGCTGCAATACAAACGGCCGATATGAAAACACGTCTTTATATGGACATTTTTTTTGTTTTCCAAGCTATTGCAACCGAGTTCAACATTTATCCATTTGACATAGCCATACACGATTTTCAAAAGTTTGATCCGGATCAAATGACTATATCATATAGCTGCCATACAAACGACCGATATAAAAACAAGTCTTAATATGGAAAATTTTTTTGTTTCCCAACCTAATGCAACCGAATTCAACATTTATTCATCGAACATAGCCATACACGATTTGTAAAAGTTTGGTCCTGATCCGACCACTATATAATATAGCTGCCATACAAACGACCGATATGAAAAACACGTCTTTATATGGACATTTTTTTTGTTTTCCAAGCTATTGCAACCGAGTTCAAAATTTATCCAATTAACATAGCCATACACGATTTGTGAAAGTTTGGTCCGGATCGGACCACTATATCATTTAGCTGCAATACAAATGGCCGATATGAAAACACGTCTTTATATGGACATTTTTTTTGTTTTCCAAGCTATTGCAACCGAGTTCAACATTTATCCATTTGACATAGCCATACACGATTTTTAAAAGTTTGATCCGGATCAAAATGACTATATCATATAGCTGCCATACAAACGACCGATATGAAAACAAGTCCTTGTATGGAAAATTTTTTTGTTTTCCAACTTATAGCAACCGAATTCAACATTTATCCATTTGACATAGCCATACATGATTTTTCAAAGTTTAATTCCGATCAGATGACTATATCATATAGCTGCCATACAAACGACCGACATGAAACCAAGTCTTTGTAAGGAAAACTTTTTTGTTTTCCAACCTAATGCAATCGAATTCAACACTTATCCATGCGACATAGCCATACACTGTTTTTAAGAGTTTGATCCGGATCAAATGACTATATCATATAGCTGCCATACAAACGACCGACATAAAAACAAGTCTTAATATGGAAAATTTTTTTGTTTCCCAACCTAATGCAACCGAATTCAACATTTATTCATCTAACATAGCCATATACGATTTGTAAAGGTTTGGTCTTGATCCGACCACTATATCATATAGCTGCCATACAAACGACCGATATGAAAACAAGTCTTTGTATGGAAAATTTTTTTGTTTTCCAACCTATTGCAACCGAATTCAACATTTATCCATTTGACTTACCCATACATGATTTTTAAAAGTTTGATCCGGATCGGACCACTATATGGTAAGCTGCCATACAAACGACCCATCTGAAAACAAGTCTAAATATGGAAAATTTTTTTGTTTCCCAACCTGATGCAATCGAATTCAACATTTATTCATCTAACATAGCCATACACGATTTGTGAAAGTTTGGTCCGGATCCGACCACTACATCATATATCATATAGCTGCCATACAAACGACCGATATGTAAACTAGTCTTTGTATGGAAAATTTTTTTGTTTTCCAACCTATTGCAACCGAATTCAACATTTATCCATTTGACATGATTTTTAAAAGTTTAATCCGGATCGGACCACTATATCGTAAGCTGCCATACAAACGACCCATCTGAAAACAAGTCTTAATATGGAAAATTTTTTTGTTTCCCAACCTAATGCAACCGAATTCAACATTTACTCATTTGTCATGGCCATACACGATTTGTAAAAGTTTGGTCCTGATCCGACCACTATATCATATAGCTTCCATACAAACGACCGATATGACAATAAGTCTTTGTATGGAAAATTTTTTTGTTTTCCAACCTATTGCAACCGAATTCAACATTTATCCATTTGACATAGCCATACATGATTTTTAAAAGTTTGATCCGGATCGGACCACTATATCGTAAGCTGCCATACAAACGACCCATCTGAAAACAAGTCTTAATATGGAAAATTTTTTTTGGTTCCCAACCTAATGCAACCGAATTCAACATTTATTTATCGAACATAGCCATATACGATTTGTAAAAGTTTGGTCCTGATCCGACTACTATATCATATAGCTGCCATACAAACGACCGATATGAAAACAAGTCCTTGTATGGAAAATTTTTTTGTTTTCCAACTTATTGCAACCGATTTCAACATTTATCCATTTGACATAGCCATACATGATTTTTCAAAGTTTAATTCCGATCAGATGACTACATCATATAGCTGCCATACAAACGACCGACATGAAACCAAGTTTTTGTAAGGAAAACTTTTTTGTTTTCCAACCTAATGCAATCGAATTCAACACTTATCCATGCGACATAGCCATACACGATTTTTAAAAGTTTAATCCGGATCAAATGGCTATATCATTGATCCGGATCGGACCACTATATCGTAAGCTGCCATACAAACGACCCATCTGAAAACAAGTCTTAATATGGAAAATTTTTTTGTTTCCCAACCTAATGCAACCGAATTCAACATTTATTCATTTGTCATGGCCATACACGATTTGTAAAAGTTTGGTCCTGATCCGACCACTATATCATATAGCTGCCATACAAACGACCGATATGACAATAAGTCCTTGTATGGAAAATTTTTTTTGTTTTCCAACCTATTGCAACCGAATTCAACATTTATCCATTTGACATAGCCATACATGATTTTTAAAAGTTTTGTCCGGATCGGACCACTATATCGTAAGCTGCCATACAAACGACCCATCTGAAAACAAGTCTTAATATGGAACATTTTTTTGTTTCCCAACCTGATGCAACCGAATTCAACATTTATTCATCGAACATAGCCATACACGATTTGTAAAAGTTTGGTCCTGATCCGACCACTATATCATATAGCTCCCATACAAACGACCGATATGAAAACACGTCTTTACATGGACATTTTTTTTGTTTTCCAAGCTATTGCAACCGAGTTCAAAATTTATCCATTTGACAAAGCCATACACGATTTTTAAAAGTTTGATCCGGATCAAATGACTATATCATATAGCTGCCATACAAACGACCGCTATGATAACAAGTCTTTGTATGGAAAATTTTTTGTTTTCCAACCTATTGCAACCGAATTCAACACTTATCCATTTGACATAGCCATACATGATTTTTAAAAGTTTGATCCCGATCAGAGGACTATATCATATAGCTGCCATACAAACGACCGACATGAAACCAAGTCTTTGTATGGAAAACTTTTTTGTTTTCCAACCTAATGCAATCGAATTCAACACTTATCCATGCGACATAGCCATACACGATTTTTAAAAGTTTAATCCGGATCAAATGACTATATCATATGCCATACAAACGACCGATATAAAAACAAGTCTTAATATGGAAAATTTTTTTGTTTCCCAACCTAATGCAACCGAATTCAACATTTATTCATCTAACATAGCCATACACGATTTGTGAAAGTTTGGTCCTGATCCGACCACTATATCATATAGCTGCCATACAAACGACCGATATGAAAACAAGTCTTTGTATGGAAAATTTTTTTGTTTTCCAACCTATTGCAACCGAATTCAACATTTATCCATTTGACATAGCCATACATGATTTTTAAAAGTTTGATCCGGATCGGACCACTTATCGTAAGCTGCCATACAAACGACCCATCTGAAAACAAGTCTAAATATGGAAAATTTTTTTGTTTCCCAACCTGATGCAATCGAATTCAACATTTATTCATCTAACATAGCCATACACGATTTGTGAAAGTTTGGTCCGGATCCGACCACTATATCATATATCATATAGCTGCCATACAAACGACCGATATGAAAACAAGTCTTTGTATGGAAAATTTTTTTGTTTTCCAACCTATTGCAACCGAATTCAACATTTATCCATTTGACATAGCCATACATGATTTTTAAAAGTTTGATCCGGATCGGACCACTATATCGTAAGCTGCCATACAAACGACCCATCTGAAAACAAGTCTTAATATGGAAAATTTTTTTGTTTCCCAACCTAATGCAACCGAATTCAACATTTATTCATCGAACATAGCCATACACGATTTGTAAAAGTTTGGTCCTGATCCGACCACTATATCATATAGCTGCCATACAAACGACCGATATGAAAACAAGTCTTTGTATGGAAACTTTTTTTATCCATGCGACATAGCCATACACGATTTGTAAAAGTTTGGTCCTGATCCGACCACTATATCATATAGCTGCCATACAAACGACCGATATGAAAACACGTCTTTATATGGACATTTTTTTGTTTTCCAAGCTATTGCAACCGAGTTCAAAATTTATTCATTTGACACAGCCATACACGATTTTTAAAAGTTTGATCCGGATCAAATGACTATATCATATAGCTGCCATACAAACGACCGATATGAAAACAAGTCCATGTATGGAAAATTTTTTTGTTTTCCAACTTATTGCAACCGAATTCAACGTTTATCCATTTGACATAGCCATACATGATTTTTAAAAGTTTGATCCCGATCAGAGGACTATATCATATAGCTGCCATACAAACGACCGACATGAAACCAAGTCTTTGTATGGAAAACTTTTTTGTTTTCCAACCTAATGCAATCGAATTCAACACTTATCCATGCGACATAGCCATACACGATTTTTAAAAGTTTAATCCGGATCAAATGACTATATCATATAGCTGCCATACAAACGACCGATATAAAAACAAGTCTTAATATGGAAAATTTTTTTGTTTCCCAACCTAATGCAACCGAATTCAACATTTATTTATCTAACATAGCCATACACGATTTGTGAAAGTTTGGTCCTGATCCGACCACTATATCATATAGCTGCCATACAAACGACCGATATGAAAACACCGATATGTATGGACAATTTTTTTGTTTTCCAACCTATTGCAACCGAATTCAACATTTATCCATTTGACATAGCCATACATGATTTTTAAAAGTTTGATCCGGATCGGACTACTATATCGTAAGCTGCCATACAAACGACCCATCTGAAAACAAGTCTTAATATGGAAAATTTTTTGTTTCCCAACCTAATGCAACCGAATTCAACATTTATTCATCGAACATAGCCATACACGATTTGTAAAAGTTTGGTCCTGATCCGACTACTATATCATATAGCTGCCATACAAACGACCGATATGAAAACACGTCTTTATATGGACATTTTTTTTGTTTTCCAAGCTATTGCAACCGAGTTCAACATTTATCCATTTGACATAGCCATACATGATTTTTAAAAGTTTGATCCGGATCAAATGACTATATCATATAGCTGCCATACAAACGACCGATATGAAAACAAGTCCTTGTATGGAAAATTTTTTTGTTTTCCAACTTATTGCAACCGAATTCAACATTTATCCATTTGACATAGCCATACATGATTTTTAAAAGTTTGATTCCGATCAGATGACTATATCATATAGCTGCCATACAAACGACCGACATGAAACCAAGTCTTTGTATGAAAAACTTTTTTGTTTTCCAAACTAATGCAATTGAATTCAACATTTATCCATGCGACATAGCCATACACGATTTTTAAAAGTTTGATCCGGATCAAATGACTATATCATATAGCTGCCATACAAACGACCGATATAAAAACAAGTCTTAATATGGAAAATTTTTTTGTTTCCCAACCTAATGCAACCGAATTCAACATTTATTCATCGAACATAGCCATACACGATTTGTAAAAGTTTGGTCCTGATCCGACTACTATATCATATAGCTGCCATACAAATGGCCGATATGAAAACACGTCTTTATATGGACATTTTTTTTGTTTTCCAAGCTATTGCAACCGAATTCAACATTTATCCATTTGACATAGCCATACACGATTTTTAAAAGTTTGATCCGGATCAAATGACTATATCATATAGCTGCCATACAAACGACCGATATAAAAACAAGTCTTAATATGGAAAATTTTTTTGTTTCCCAACCTAATGCAACCGAATTCAACATTTATTCATCTAACATAGCCATACACGATTTGTGAAAGTTTGGTCCGGATCCGACCACTATATCATATATCATATAGCTGCCATACAAACGACCGATATGAAAACAAGTCTTTTGTATGGAAAATTTTTTTGTTTTCCAACCTATTGCAACCGAATTCAACATTTATCCATTTGACATAGCCATACATGATTTTTAAAAGTTTGATCCGGATCGGACCACTATATCGTAAGCTGCCACCCAAACGACCCATCTGAAAACAAGTCTTAATATGGAAAATTTTTTTGTTTCCCAACCTAATGCAACCGAATTCAACATTTATTCATTTGTCATGGCCATACACGATTTGTGAAAGTTTGGTCCTGATCCGACCACTATATCATATAGCTGCCATACAAACGACCGATATGAAAACACGTCTTTATATGGCCTTTTTTTTTGTTTTCCAAGCTATTGCAACCGAGTTCAAAATTTATCCATTTGACATAGCCATACATGATTTTTAAAAGTTTGATCCCGATCAAAGGACTATATCATATAGCTGCCATACAAACGACCGACATGAAACCAAGTCTTTGTATGGAAAACTTTTTTGTTTTCCAACCTAATGCAATCGAATTCAACTCTTTATCCATGCGACATAGCCATACACGATTTTTAAAAGTTTAATCCGGATCAAATGACTATATCATATAGCTGCCATACAAACGACCGATATAAAAACAAGTCTTAATATGGAAAATTATTTTGTTTCCCAACCTAATGCAACCGAATTCAAAATTTATTTATCTAACATAGCCATACACGATTTGTGAAAGTTTGGTCCTGATCCGACCACTATATCATATAGCTGCCATACAAACGACCGATATGAAAACAAGTCTTTGTATGGAAAATTTTTTTGTTTTCCAACCTATTGCAACCGAATTCAACATTTATCCATTTGACATAGCCATACATGATTTTTAAAAGTTTGATCCGGATCGGACTACTATATCGTAAGCTGCCATACAAACGACCCATCTGAAAACAAGTCTTAATATGGAAAATTTTTTTGTTTCCCAACCTAATGCAACCGAATTCAATATTTATTCATCGAACATAGCCATACACGATTTGTAAAAGTTTGGTCCTGATCCGACTACTATATCATATAGCTGCCATACAAACGACCGATATGAAAACACGTCTTTATATGGACATTTTTTTTGTTTTCCAAGCTATTGCAACCGAGTTCAACATTTATCCAATTGACATAGCCATACACGATTTTTAAAAGTTTGATCGGGATCAAATGACTATATCATATAGCTGCCATACAAACGACCGATATGAAAACAAGTCCTTGTATGGAAAATTTTTTTGTTTTCCAACTTATTGCAACCGAATTCAACATTTATCCATTTGACATAGCCATACATGATTTTTAAAAGTTTGATCCCGATCAGATGACTATATCATATAGCTGCCATACAAATGACCGATATAAAAACAAGTCTTAATATGGAAAATTTTTTTGTTTCCCAACCTAATGCAACCGAATTCAACATTTATTCATCTAACATAGCCATACACGATTTGTAAAAGTTTGGTCCTGATCCGACCACTATATCATATAGCTGCCATACAAACGACCGATATGAAAACAAGTCTGTGTATGAGAAAATTTTTTATTTTCCAAGCTATCGCAACCGAATTCAACATTTATTTATTTGACATAGCCATACATGATTTTTAAAAGTTTGATCCGGATCGGACTACTATATCGTAAGCTGCCATACAAACGACCCATCTGAAAACAAGTCTAAATATGGAAAATTTTTTTGTTTCCCAACCTGATGCAATCGAATTCAACATTTATTCATCTAACATAGCCATACACGATTTGTGAAAGTTTGGTCCGGATCCGACCACTATATCATATATCATATAGCTGCCATACAAACGACCGATATGAAAACAAGCCTTTGTATGGAAAATTTTTTTTGTTTTCCAACCTATTGCAACCGAATTCAATATTTATCCATTTGACATAGCCATACATGATTTTTAAAAGTTTGATCCGGATCGGACCAATATATCGTAAGCTGCCACACAAACGACCCATCTGAAAACAAGTCTTAATATGGACAATTTTTTTGTTTCCCAACCTAATGCAACCGAATTCAACATTTATTCATTTGTCATGGCCATACACGATTTGTGAAAGTTTGGTCCTGATCCGACCACTATATCATATAGCTGCCATACAAACGACCGATATGAAAACACGTCTTTATATGGACATTTTTTTTGTTTTCCAAGCTATTGCAACCGAATTCAACATTTATCCATTTGACATAGCCATACATGATTTTTAAAAGTTTGATCCCGATCAGAGGACTATATCATATAGCTGCCATACAAAAGACCGACATGAAACCAAGTCTTTGTATGGAAAACTTTTTGTTTTCCAACCTAATGCAATCGAATTCAACACTTATCCATGCGACATAGCCATACACGATTTTTAAAAGTTTGATCCGGATCAAATGACTATATCATATAGCTGCCATACAAATGACCGATATAAAAACAAGTCTTAATATGGAAAATTTTTTTGTTTCCCAACCTAATGCAACCGAATTCAACATTTATTCATCTAACATAGCCATACACGATTTGTAAAAGTTTGGTCCTGATCCGACCACTATATCATATAGCTGCCATACAAACGACCGATATGAAAACAAGTCTTTGTATGGAAAAATTTTTTGTTTTCCAACCTATTGCAACCGAATTCAACATTTATCCATTTGACATAGCCATACATGATTTTTAAAAGTTTGATCCGGATCGGACCACTATATCGTAAGCTGCCATACAAACGACCCATCTGAAAACAAGTCTAAATATGGAAAATTTTTTTGTTTCCCAACCTGATGCAATCGAATTCAACATTTATTCATCTAACATAGCCATACACGATTTGTGAAAGTTTGGTCCGGATCCGACCACTATATCATATATCATATAGCTGCCATACAAACGACCGATATGAAAACAAGTCTTTGTATGGAAAATTTTTTGTTTTCCAACCTATTGCAACCGAATTCAATATTTATCCATTTGACATAGCCATACATGATTTTTAAAAGTTTGATCCGGATCGGACCACTATATCGTAAGCTGCCATACAAACGACCCATCTGAAAACAAGTCTAAATATGGAAAATTTTTTTGTTTCCCAACCTGATGCAATCGAATTCAACATTTATTCATCTAACATAGCCATACACGATTTGTGAAAGTTTGGTCCGGATCCGACCACTATATCATATATCATATAGCTGCCATACAAACGACCGATATGAAAACAAGTCTTTGTATGGAAAATTTTTTTGTTTTCCAACCTAATGCAACCGAATTCAACATTTATTTATCTAACATAGCCATACACGATTTGTAAAAGTTTGGTCCTGATCCGACCACTATATCATATAGCTGCCATACAAACGACCGATATGAAAACAAGTCCTTGTAAGGAAAATTTTTTTGTTATCCAACTTATTGCAACCGAATTCAACATTTATCCATTTGACATTGCCATACATGATTTTTAAAAGTTTGATCCCGATCAGAGGACTATATCATATATCTGCCATACAAAAGACCGACATGAAACCAAATCTTTGTATGGAAAACTTTTTTGTTTTCCAACCTATTGCAACCGAATTCAATATTTATCCATTTGACATAGCCATACATGATTTTTAAAAGTTTGATCCGGATCGGACCAATATATCGTAAGCTGCCACACAAACGACCCATCTGAAAACAAGTCTTAATATGGAAAATTTTTTTGTTTTCCAACCTATTGCAACCGAATTCAACATTTATTCATTTGTCATGGCCATACACGATTTGTGAAAGTTTGGTCCTGATCCGACCACTATATCATATAGCTGCCATACAAACGACCGATATGAAAACACGTCTTTATATGGACATTTTTTTTGTTTTCCAAGCTATTGCAACCGAGTTCAAAATTTATCCATTTGACACAGCCATACACGATTTTTAAAAGTTTGATCCGGATCAAATGACTATATCATATAGCTGCCATACAAATGACCGATATAAAAACAAGTCTTAATATGGAAAATTTTTTTGTTTCCCAACCTAATGCAACCGAATTCAACATTTATTTATCTAACATAGCCATACACGATTTGTAAAAGTTTGGTCCTGATCCGACCACTATATCATATAGCTGCCATACAAACGACCGATATGAAAACAAGTCCTTGTAAGGAAAATTTTTTTGTTATCCAACTTATTGCAACCGAATTCAACATTTATCCATTTGACATAGCCATACATGATTTTTAAAAGTTTGATCCCGATCAGAGGACTATATCATATAGCTGCCATACAAAAGACCGACATGAAACCAAGTCTTTGTATGGAAAACTTTTTGTTTTCCAACCTAATGCAATCGAATTCAACACTTATCCATGCGACATAGCCATACACGATTTTTAAAAGTTTGATCCGGATCAAATAACTATATCATATAGCTGCCATACAAATGACCGATATAAAAACAAGTCTTAATATGGAAAATTTTTTTGTTTCCCAACCTAATGCAACCGAATTCAACATTTATTCATCTAACATAGCCATACACGATTTGTAAAAGTTTGGTCCTGATCCGACCACTATATCATATAGCTGCCATACAAACGACCGATATGAAAACAAGTCTTTGTATGGAAAATTTTTTGTTTTCCAACCTATTGCAACCGAATTCAACATTTATCCATTTGACATAGCCATACATGATTTTTAAAAGTTTGATCCGGATCGGACCACTATATCGTAAGCTGCCATACAAACGACCCATCTGAAAACAAGTCTAAATATGGAAAATTTTTTTGTTTCCCAACCTGATGCAATCGAATTCAACATTTATTCATCTAACATAGCCATACACGATTTGTGAAAGTTTGGTCCGGATCCGACCACTATATCATATATCATATAGCTGCCATACAAACGACCGATATGAAAACAAGTCTTTGTATGGAAAATTTTTTTGTTTTCCAACCTATTGCAACCGAATTCAATATTTATCCATTTGACATAGCCATACATGATTTTTAAAAGTTTGATCCGGATCGGACCACTATATCGTAAGCTGCCACACAAACGACCCATCTGAAAACAAGTCTTAATATGGAAAATTTTTTTGTTTCCCAACCTAATGCAACCGAAATCAACATTTATTCATTTGTCATGGCCATACACGATTTGTGAAAGTTTGGTCCTGATCCGACCACTATATCATATAGCTGCCATACAAACGACCGATATGAAAACACGTCTTTATATGGACATTTTTTTTGTTTTTCCAAGCTATTGCAACCGAGTTTAAAATTTATCCATTTGACACAGCCATACACGATTTTTAAAAGTTTGATCCGGATCAAATGACTATATCATATAGCTGCCATACAAATGACCGAAATAAAAACAAGTATTAATATGGAAAATTTTTTTGTTTCCCAATCTAATGCAACCGAATTCAACATTTATTCATCTAACATAGCCATACACGATTTGTAAAAGTTTGGTCCTGATCCGACCACTATATCATATAGCTGCCATACAAACGACCGATATGAAAACAAGTCCTTGTAAGGAAAATTTTTTGTTTTCCAACTTATTGCAACCGAATTCAACATTTATCCATTTGACATAGCCATACATGATTTTTAAAAGTTTGATCCCGATCAGAGGACTATATCATATAGCTGCCATACAAACGACCGACATGAAACCAAGTCTTTGTATGGAAAACTTTTTTGTTTTCCAACCTAATGCAATCGAATTCAACACTTATCCATGCGACATAGCCATACACGATTTTTAAAAGTTTAATCCGGATCAAATGACTATATCATATAGCTGCCATACAAACGACCGATATAAAAACAAGTCTTAATATGGAAAATTTTTTTGTTTCCCAACCTAATGCAACCGAATTCAAAATTTATTTATCTAACATAGCCATACACTATTTGTGAAAGTTTGGTCCTGATCCGACCACTATATCATATAGCTGCCATACAAACGACCGATATGAAAACAAGTCTTTGTATGGAAAATTTTTTTGTTTTCCAACCTATTGCAACCGAATTCAACATTTATCCATTTGACATAGCCATACATGATTTTTAAAAGTTTGATCCGGATCGGACCACTATATCGTAAGCTGCCATACAAACGACCCATCTGAAAACAAGTCTTAATATGGAAAATTTTTTTGTTTCCCAACCTAATGCAACCGAATTCAACATTTATTCATCGAACATAGCCATACACGATTTGTAAAAGTTTGGTCCTGATCCGACTACTATATCATATAGCTGCCATACAAACGACCGATATGAAAACAAGTCCTTGTATGGAAAATTTTTTTGTTTTCCAACTTATTGCAACCGAATTCAACATTTATCCATTTGACATAGCCATACATGATTTTTAAAAGTTTGATTCCGATCAGATGACTATATCATATAGCTGCCATACAAACGACCGACATGAAACCAAGTCTTTGTAAGGAAAACTTTTTTGTTTTCTAACCTAATGCAATCGAATTCAACAGTTATCCATGCGACATAGCCATACACGATTTTTAAAAGTTTGATCCGGATCAAATGACTATATCATATAGCTGCCATACAAACGACCGATATAAAAACAAGTCTTAATATGGAAACTTTTTTGTTTCCCAACCTAATGCAACCGAATTCAACATTTATTTATCTAACATAGCCATACATGATTTCTGAAAAGTTTGGTCCTGATCCGACCACTACATCATATAGCTGCCATACAAACGACCGATATGAAAACAAGTCCTTGTATGGAAAATTTTTTTGTTTTCCAACTTATTGCAACCGAATTCAACATTTATCCATTTGACATAGCCATACATGATTTTTAAAAGTTTGATCCCGATCAGAGGACTATATCATATAGCTGCCATACAAACGACCGACATGAAACCAAGTCTTTGTATGGAAAACTTTTGTTTTCCAACCTAATGCAATCGAATTCAACACTTATCCATGCGACATAGCCATACACGATTTTTAAAAGTTTAATCCGGATCAAATGACTATATCATATAGCTGCCATACAAACGACCGATATAAAAACAAGTCTTAATATGGAAAATTCTTTTGTTTCCCAACCTAATGCAACCGAATTCAACATTTATTCATTTGTCATGGCCATACACGATTTGTTAAAGGTTTGGTCCTGATCCGACCACTATATCATATAGCTGCCATACAAACGACCGATATGAAAACAAGTCTTTGTATGGAAAATTTTTTTGTTTTCCAACCTATTGCAACCGAATTCAACATTTATCCATTTGACATAGCCATACATGATTTTTAAAAGTTTGATCCGGATCGGACCACTATATCGTAAGCTGCCATACAAACGACCCATCTGAAAACAAGTCTAAATATGGAAAATTTTTTTGTTTCCCAACCTGATGCAATCGAATTTAACATTTATTCATCTAACATAGCCATACACGATTTGTGAAAGTTTGGTCCGGATCCGACCACTATATCATATATCATATAGCTGCCATACAAACGACCGATATGAAAACAAGTCTTTGTATGGAAAATTTTTTGTTTTCCAACCTATTGCAACCGAATTCAACATTTATCCATTTGACATAGCCATACATGATTTTTAAAAGTTTGATCCGGATCGGACCACTATATCGTAAGCTGCCACACAAACGACCCATCTGAAAACAAGTCTTAATATGGAAAATTTTTTTGTTTCCCAACCTAATGCAACCGAATTCAACATTTATTCATTTGTCATGGCCATACACGATTTGTTAAAGGTTCGGTCCTGATCCGACCACTATATCATATAGCTGCCATACAAACGACCGATATGAAAACACGTCTTTATATGGACATTTTTTTTGTTTTCCAAGCTATTGCAACCGAGTTCAAAGTTTATCCATTTGACACAGCCATACACGATTTTTAAAAGTTTGATCCGGATCAAATGACTATATCATATAGCTGCCATACAAACGACCGATATAAAAACAAGTCTTAATATGGAAAATTTTTTTGTTTCCCCTACCTAATGCAACCGAATTCAACATTTATTCATTTGTCATGGCCATACACGATTTGTTAAAGGTTTGGTCCTGATCCGACCACTATATCATATAGCTGCCATACAAACGACCGATATAAAAACAAGTCTTAATATGGAAAATTTTTTTGTTTCCCAACCTAATGCAACCGAATTCAACATTTATTCATCTAACATAGCCATACACGATTTGTAAAAGGTTGGTCCTGATCCGACCACTATATCATATAGCTGCCATACAAACGACCGATATGAAAACAAGTCTTTGTATGGAAAATTTTTTTGTTTTCCAACCTATTGCAACCGAATTCAACATTTATCCATTTGACATAGCCATACATGATTTTTAAAAGTTTGATCCGGATCGGACCACTATATCGTAAGCTGCCATACAAACGACCCATCTGAAAACAAGTCTTAATATGGAAAATTTTTTTGTTTCCCAACCTAATGCAACCGAATTCAACATTTATTCATCGAACATAGCCATACACGATTTGTAAAAGTTTGGTCCTGATCCGACTACTATATCATATAGCTGCCATACAAACGACCGATATGAAAACAAGTCCTTGTATGGAAAATTTTTTGTTTTCCAACTTATTGCAACCGAATTCAACATTTATCCATTTGACATAGCCATACATGATTTTTAAAAGTTTGATTCCGATCAGATGACTATATCATATAGCTGCCATACAAACGACCGACATGAAACCAAGTCTTTGTAAGGAAAACTTTTTTGTTTTCTAACCTAATGCAATCGAATTCAACAGTTATCCATGCGACATAGCCATACACGATTTTTAAAAGTTTGATCCGGATCAAATGACTATATCATATAGCTGCCATACAAACGACCGATATAAAAACAAGTCTTAATATGGAAACTTTTTTTGTTTCCCAACCTAATGCAACCGAATTCAACATTTATTTATCTAACATAGCCATACATGATTTCTGAAAGTTTGGTCCTGATCCGACCACTACATCATATAGCTGCCATACAAACGACCGATATGAAAACAAGTCCTTGTATGGAAAATTTTTTGTTTTCCAACTTATTGCAACCGAATTCAACATTTATCCATTTGACATAGCCATACATGATTTTTAAAAGTTTGATCCCGATCAGAGGACTATATCATATAGCTGCCATACAAACGACCGACATGAAACCAAGTCTTTGTATGGAAAACTTTTTTGTTTTCCAACCTAATGCAATCGAATTCAACACTTATCCATGCGACATAGCCATACACGATTTTTAAAAGTTTAATCCGGATCAAATGACTATATCATATAGCTGCCATACAAACGACCGATATAAAAACAAGTCTTAATATGGAAAATTCTTTTGTTTCCCAACCTAATGCAACCGAATTCAACATTTATTCATTTGTCATGGCCATACACGATTTGTTAAAGGTTTGGTCCTGATCCGACCACTATATCATATAGCTGCCATACAAACGACCGATATGAAAACAAGTCTTTGTATGGAAAATTTTTTTGTTTTCCAACCTATTGCAACCGAATTCAACATTTATCCATTTGACATAGCCATACATGATTTTTAAAAGTTTGATCCGGATCGGACCACTATATCGTAAGCTGCCATACAAACGACCCATCTGAAAACAAGTCTAAATATGGAAAATTTTTTGTTTCCCAACCTGATGCAATCGAATTCAACATTTATTCATCTAACATAGCCATACACGATTTGTGAAAGTTTGGTCCGGATCCGACCACTATATCATATATCATATAGCTGCCATACAAACGACCGATATGAAAACAAGTCTTTGTATGGAAAATTTTTTTGTTTTCCAACCTATTGCAACCGAATTCAACATTTATCCATTTGACATAGCCATACATGATTTTTAAAAGTTTGATCCGGATCGGACCACTATATCGTAAGCTGCCACACAAACGACCCATCTGAAAACAAGTCTTAATATGGAAAATTTTTTTGTTTCCCAACCTAATGCAACCGAATTCAACATTTATTCATTTGTCATGGCCATACACGATTTGTTAAAGGTTCGGTCCTGATCCGACCACTATATCATATAGCTGCCATACAAACGACCGATATGAAAACACGTCTTTATATGGACATTTTTTTTGTTTTCCAAGCTATTGCAACCGAGTTCAAAGTTTATCCATTTGACACAGCCATACACGATTTTTAAAAGTTTGATCCGGATCAAATGACTATATCATATAGCTGCCATACAAACGACCGATATAAAAACAAGTCTTAATATGGAAAATTTTTTTGTTTCCCTACCTAATGCAACCGAATTCAACATTTATTCATTTGTCATGGCCATACACGATTTGTTAAAGGTTTGGTCCTGATCCGACCACTATATCATATAGCTGCCATACAAACGACCGATATAAAAACAAGTCTTAATATGGAAAATTTTTTTGTTTCCCAACCTAATGCAACCGAATTCAACATTTATTCATCTAACATAGCCATACACGATTTGTAAAAGGTTGGTCCTGATCCGACCACTATATCATATAGCTGCCATACAAACGACCGATATGAAAACAAGTCTTTGTATGGAAAATTTTTTTGTTTTCCAACCTATTGCAACCGAATTCAACATTTATCCATTTGACTTAGCCATACATGATTTTTAAAAGTTTGATAAGGATCGGACCACTATATCGTAAGCTGCCATACAAACGACCCATCTGAAAACAAGTCTTAATATGGAAAATTTTTTTGTTTCCCAACCTGATGCAATCGAATTCAACATTTATTCATCTAACATAGCCATACACGATTTGTGAAAGTTTGGTCCGGATCCGACCACTATATCATATATCATATAGCTGCCATACAAACGACCGATATGAAAACAAGTCTTTGTATGGAAAATTTTTTGTTTTCCTACCTATTGCAACCGAATTCAACATTTATCCATTTGACATAGCCATACATGATTTTTAAAAGTTTGATCCTGATCCGACCACTATATCGTAAGCTGCCATACAAACGACCCATCTGAAAACAAGTCTTAATATGGAAAATTTTTTTGTTTCCCAACCTAATGCTACCGAATTCAACATTTATTCATTTGTCATGGCCATACACGATTTGTTAAAGGTTTGGTCCTGATCCGACCACTATATCATATAGCTGCCATACAAACGACCGATATGAAAACACGTCTTTATATGGCCTTTTTTTTTGTTTTCCCATCTATTGCAACCGAGTTCAAAATTTATCCATTTGACACAGCCATACACGATTTTTAAAAGTTTGATCCGGATCAAATGACTATATCATATAGGTGCCATACAAACGACCGATATGAAAACAAGTCCTTGTATGGAAAATTTTTTTGTTTTCCAACTTATTGCAACCGAATTCAACATTTATCCATTTGACATAGCCATACATGATTTTTAAAAGTTTGATCCCGATCAGAGGACTATATCATATAGCTGCCATACAAACGACCGACATGACACCAAGTCTTTGTAAGGAAAACTTTTTTGTTTTCTAACCTAATGCAATCGAATTCAACAGTTATCCATGCGACATAGCCATACACGATTTGTAAAAAGTTTGGTCCTGATCCGACCACTATATAATATAGCTGCCATACAAACGACCGATATAAAAACAAGTCTTAATATGGAAAATTTTTTTGTTTCCCAACCTAATGCAACCGAATTCAACATTTATTTATCTAACATAGCCATACACGATTTGTAAAAGTTTGGTCCTGATCCGACCACTATATCATATAGCTGCCATACAAACGACCGATATGAAAACAAGTCTTTGTATGGAAAATTTTTTTGTTTTCCAACCTATTGCAACCGAATTCAACATTTATCCATTTGACATAGCCATACATGATTTTTAAAAGTTTGATCCGGATCGGACCACTATATCGTAAGCTGCCATACAAACGACCCATCTGAAAACAAGTCTAAATATGGAAAATTTTTTTGTTTCCCAACCTGATGCAATCGAATTCAACATTTATTCATCTAACATAGCCATACACGATTTGTGAAAGTTTGGTCGGATCCGACCACTATATCATATATCATATAGCTGCCATACAAAACTACCGATATGAAAACAAGTCTTTGTATGGAAAATTTTTTGTTTTCCAACCTATTGCAACCGAATTCAACATTTATCCATTTGACATAGCCATACATGATTTTTAAAAGTTTGATCCGGATCGGACCACTATATCGTAAGCTGCCACACAAACGACCCATCTGAAAACAAGTCTTAATATGGAAAATTTTTTTGTTTCCCAACCTAATGCAACCGAATTCAACATTTATTTATCGAACATAGCCATACACGATTTGTGAAAGTTTGGTCCTGATCCGACCACTATATCATATAGCTGCCATACAAACGACCGATATGAAAACACGTCTTTATATGGACATTTTTTTTGTTTTCCAAGCTATTGCAACCGAGTTCAAAATTTATCCATTTGACACAGCCATACACGATTTTTAAAAGTTTGATCCGGATCAAATGACTATATCATATAGGTGCCATACAAACGACCGATATGAAAACAAGTCCTTGTATGGAAAATTTTTTTGTTTTCCAACTTATTGCAACCGAATTCAACATTTATCCATTTGACATAGCCATACATGATTTTTTAAAAGTTTGATCCCGATCAGAGGACTATATCATATAGCTGCCATACAAACGACCGACATGAAACCAAGTCTTTGTATGGAAAATTTTTTGTTTCCCAACCTGATGCAATCGAATTCAACATTTATTCATCTAACATAGCCATACACGATTTGTGAAAGTTTGGTCCGGATCCGACCACTATATCATATATCATATAGCTGCCATACAAACGACCGATATGAAAACAAGTCTTTGTATGGAAAATTTTTTTGTTTTCCTACCTATTGCAACCGAATTGAACATTTATCCATTTGACATAGCCATACATGATTTTTAAAAGTTTGAAAACTTTTTTTGTTTCCCAACCTAATGCTACCGAATTCAACATTTATTCATTTGTCATGGCCATACACGATTTGTTAAAGGTTTGGTCCTGATCCGACCACTATATCATATAGCTGCCATACAAACGACCGATATGAAAAAACGTCTTTATATGGCCTTTTTTTTGTTTTCCCATCTATTGCAACCGAGTTCAAAATTTATCCATTTGACACAGCCATACACGATTTTTAAAAGTTTGATCCGGATCAAATGACTATATCATATAGGTGCCATACAAACGACCGATATGAAAACAAGTCCTTGTATGGAACATTTTTTTGTTTTCCAACTTATTGCAACCGAATTCAACATTTATCCATTTGACATAGCCATACATGATTTTTAAAAGTTTGATTCCGATCAGATGACTATATCATATAGCTGCCATACTAACGACCGACATGACACCAAGTCTTTGTAAGGAAAACTTTTTTGTTTTCTAACCTAATGCAATCGAATTCAACAGTTATCCATGCGACATAGCCATACACGATTTGTAAAAGTTTGGTTCTGATCCGACCACTATATAATATAGCTGCCATACAAACGACCGATATAAAAACAAGTCTTAATATGGAAAATTTTTTTGTTTCCCAACCTAATGCAACCGAATTCAACATTTATTTATCTAACATAGCCATACACGATTTGTAAAAGTTTGGTCCTGATCCGACCACTATATCATATAGCTGCCATACAAACGACCGATATGAAAACAAGTCTTTGTATGGAAAATTTTTTTGTTTTCCAACCTATTGCAACCGAATTCAACATTTATCCATTTGACATAGCCATACATGATTTTTAAAAGTTTGATCCGGATCGGACCACTATATCGTAAGCTGCCATACAAACGACCCATCTGAAAACAAGTCTAAATATGGAAAATTTTTTTGTTTCCCAACCTGATGCAATCGAATTCAACATTTATTCATCTAACATAGCCATACACGATTTGTGAAAGTTTGGTCCGGATCCGACCACTATATCATATATCATATAGCTGCCATACAAAACGACCGATATGAAAACAAGTCTTTGTATGGAAAAGTTTTTTGTTTTCCAACCTATTGCAACCGAATTCAACATTTATCCATTTGACATAGCCATACATGATTTTTAAAAGTTTGATCCGGATCGGACCACTATATCGTAAGCTGCCACACAAACGACCCATCTGAAAACAAGTCTTAATATGGAAAATTTTTTGTTTCCCAACCTAATGCAACCGAATTCAACATTTATTCATTTGTCATGGTCATACACGATTTGTTAAAGGTTTGGTCCTGATCCGACCACTATATCATATAGCTGCCATACAAACGACCGATATGAAAACACGTCTTTATATGGACATTTTTTTTGTTTTCCAAGCTATTACAACCGAGTTCAAAATTTATCCATTTGACACAGCCATACACGATTTTAAAAAGTTTGATCCGGATCAAATGACTATATCATATAGGTGCCATACAAACGACCGATATGAAAACAAGTCCTTGTATGGAAAATTTTTTTGTTTTCCAACTTATTGCAACCGAATTCAACATTTATCCATTTGACATAGCCATACATGATTTTTAAAAGTTTGATCCCGATCAGAGGACTATATCATATAGCTGCCATACAAACGACCGACATGAAACCAAGTCTTTGTATGGAAAACTTTTTGTTTTCCAACCTAATGCAATCGAATTCAACACTTATCCATGCGACATAGCCATACACGATTTTTAAAAGTTTAATCCGGATCAAATGACTATATCATATAGCTGCCATACAAACGACCGATATAAAAACAAGTCTTAATATGGAAACTTTTTTTGTTTCCCAACGTAATACAACCGAATTCAACATTTATTTATCTAACATAGCCATACACGATTTGTGAAAGTTTGGTCCTGATCCGACCACTATATCATATAGCTGCCATACAAACGACCGATATGAAAACAAGTCTTTGTATGGAAAATTTTTTTGTTTTCCAACCTATTGCAACCGAATTCAACATTTATCCATTTGACATAGCCATACATGATTTTTAAAAGTTTGATCCCGATCAGAGGACTATATCATATAGCTGCCATACAAACGACCGACATGAAACCAAGTCTTTGTATGGAAAACTTTTTTGTTTTCCAACCTAATGCAATCGAATTCAACACTTATCCATGCGACATAGCCATACACGATTTTTAAAAGTTTAATCGGGATCAAATGACTATATCATATAGCTGCCATACAAACGACCGATATAAAAACAAGTCTTAATATGGAAAATTTTTTTGTTTCCCAACCTAATGCAACCGAATTCAACATTTATTCATCTAACATAGCCATACACGATTTGTAAAAGTTTGGTCCTGATCCGACCACTGTATCATATAGCTGCCATACAAACGACCGATATGAAAACAAGTCTTTGTATGGAAAATTTTTTGTTTTCCAACCTATTGCAACCGAATCAACATTTATCCATTTGACATAGCCATACATGACTTTTAAAAGTTTGATCCGGATCGGACCACTATATCGTAAGCTGCCATACAAACGACCCATGAAAACAAGTCCTTGTATGGAAAATTTTTTGTTTTCCAATTTATTGCAACCGAATTCAACATTTATCCATTTGACATAGCCATACATGATTTTTAAAAGTTTAATTCCGATCAGATGACTATATCATATAGCTGCCATACAAACGACCGACATGAAACCAAGTCTTTGTAAGGAAAACTTTTTTGTTTTCCAACCTAATGCAATCGAATTCAACACTTATCCATGCGACATAGCCATACACGATTTTTAAAAGTTTGATCCGGATCAAATGACTATATCATATAGCTACCATACAAACGACCGATATAAAAACAAGTCTTAATATGGAAAATTTTTTTGTTTCCCAACCTAATGCAACCGAATTCAACATTTATTCATCTAACATAGCCATACACGATTTGTAAAAGTTTGGTCCTGATCCGACCACTATATCATATAGCTGCCATACAAACGACCGATATGAAAACAAGTCTTTGTATGGAAAATTTTTTTGTTTTCCAACCTATTGCAACCGAATTCAACATTTATCCATTTGACATAGCCATACATGATTTTTAAAAGTTTGATCCGGATCGGACCACTATATCGTAAGCTGCCATACAAACGACCCATCTGAAAACAAGTCTTAATATGGAAAATTTTTTTGTTTCCCAACCTGATGCAATCGAATTCAACATTTATTCATCTAACATAGCCATACACGATTTGTGAAAGTATGGTCCGGATCCGACCACTATATCATATATCATATAGCTGCCATACAAACGACCGATATGAAAACAAGTCTTAATATGGAAAATTTTTTTGTTTACAACCTAATGCAACCGAATTCAACATTTATTCATCTTACATAGCCATACACGATTTGTAAAAGTTTGGTCCTGATCCGACCACTATATCATATAGCTGCCATACAAACGACCGATATGAAAACAAGTCTTTGTATGGAAAATTTTTTTGTTTTCCAACCTATTGCAACCGAATTCAACATTTATCCATTTGACATAGCCATACATGATTTTTAAAAGTTTGATCCGGATCGGACCACTATATCGTAAGCTGCCACACAAACGACCCATCTGAAAACAAGTCTTAATATGGAAAATTTTTTTGTTTCCCAACCTACTGCAACCGAATTCAACATTTATTTATCGAACATAGCCATACACGATTTGTGAAAGTTTGGTCCTGATCCGACCACTATATCATATAGCTGCCATACAAACGACCGATATGAAAACACGTCTTTATATGGACATTTTTTTTGTTTTCCAAGCTATTGCAACCGAGTTCAAAATTTATCCATTTGACACAGCCATACACGATTTTTAAAAGTTTGATCCGGATCAAATGACTATATCATATAGCTGCCATACAAACGACCAATATAAAAACAAGTCCTTGTATGGAAAATTTTTTTGTTTCCCAACCTAATGCAACCGAATTCAACATTTATCCATTTGACATAGCCATACATGATTTTTAAAAGTTTGATGCGGATCGGACCACTATATCGTAAGCTGCCATACAAACGACCCATCTGAAAACAAGTCTTAATATGGAAAATTTTTTTGTTTCCCAACCTGATGCAATCGAATTCAACATTTATTCATCTAACCTAGCCATACACGATTTGTGAAAGTTTGGTCCTGATCCGACCACTATATCATATAGCTGCCATACAAACGACCGATATGAAAACAAGTCTTTGTATGGAAAATTTTTTTGTTTTCCAACCTATTGCAACCGAATTCAACATTTATCCATTTGACATAGCCATACATAATTTTTAAAAGTTTGATCCGGATCGGACCACTATATCGTAAGCTGCCATGCAAACGACCCATCTGAAAACAAGTCTTAATATGGAAAATTTTTTTGTTTCCCAACCTACTGCAACCGAATTCAACATTTATTTATCGAACATAGCCATACACGATTTGTGAAAGTTTGGTCCTGATCCGACCACTATATCATATAGCTGCCATACAAACGACCGATATGAAAACACGTCATTATATGGACATTTTTTTTGTTTTCCAAGCTATTGCAACCGAATTCAAGATTTATCCATTTGACATAGCCATACATGATTTTTAAAAGTTTGATCCGGATCAAATGACTATATCATATAGCTGCCATACAAACGACCGATATGAAAACAAGTCTTTGTATGGAAAATTTTTTTGTTTTCCAACTTATTGCAACCGAATTCAACATTTATCCATTTGACATAGCCATACATGATTTTTAAAAGTTTGATCCCGATCAAATGACTATATCATATAGCTGCCATACAAACGACCGACATGAAACCAAGTCTTTGTATGGAAAATTTTTTTGTTTTCCAACCTATTGCAACCGAATTCAACATTTATCCATTTGACATAGCCATACATGATTTTTAAAAGTTTGATCCGGATCGGACCACTATATCGTAAGCTGCCATACAAACGACCCATCTGAAAACAAGTCTTAATATGGAAAATTTTTGTTTCCCAACCTGATGCAATCGAATTCAACATTTATTCATCTAACATAGCCATACACGATTTGTGAAAGTATGGTCCGGATCCGACCACTATATCATATATCATATAGCTGCCATACAAACGACCGATATAAAAACAAGTCTTAATATGGAAAATTTTTTTGTTTACAACCTAATGCAACCGAATTCAACATTTATTCATCTTACATAGCCATACACGATTTGTAAAAGTTTGGTCCTGATCCGACCACTATATCATATAGCTGCCATACAAACGACCGATATGAAAACAAGTCTTTGTATGGAAAACTTTTTATTTTCCAAGCTATTGCAACCGAATTCAACATTTATTCATTTGACTTAGCCATACATGATTTTTAAAGTTTGATCCGGATCGGACCACTATATCGTAAGCTGCCACACAAACGACCCATCTGAAAACAAGTCTTAATATGGAAAATTTTTTTGTTTCCCAACCTACTGCAACCGAATTCAACATTTATTTATCGAACATAGCCATACACGATTTGTGAAAGTTTGGTCCTGATCCGACCACTATATCATATAGCTGCCATACAAACGACCGATATGAAAACACGTCATTATATGGACATTTTTTTTGTTTTCCAAGCTATTGCAACCGAATTCAACATTTATCCATTTGACATAGCCATACATGATTTTTAAAAGTTTGATCCGGATCAAATGACTATATCATATAGCTGCCATACAAACGACCGATATGAAAACAAGTCTTTGTATGGAAAATTTTTTGTTTTCCAACTTATTGCAACCGAATTCAACATTTATCCATTTGACATAGCCATACATGATTTTTAAAAGTTTGATCCCGATCAAATGACTATATCATATAGCTGCCATACAAACGACCGACATGAAACCAAGTCTTTGTAAGGAAAACTTTTTTGTTTTCCAACCTAATGCAATCGATATCAACACTTATCCATGCGACATAGCCATACACGATTTTTAAAAGTTTGATCCGGATCAAATGACTATATCATATAGCTGCCATACAAACGACCGATATAAAAACAAGTCTTAATATGGAAAATTTTTTTGTTTCCCAACCTGATGCAATCGAATTCAACATTTATTCAGCTAACATAGCCATACACGATTTGTGGTAGTTTGGTCCCGATCAGATGACTATATCATATATCATATAGCTGCCATACAAACGACCGATATGAAAACAAGTCTTTGTATGGAAAATTTTTTTGTTTTCCAACCTATTGCAACCGAATTCAACCATTATCCATTTGACATAGCCATACATGATTTTTAAAAGTTTGATCCGGATCGGACCACTATATCGTAAGCTGCCATACAAACGACCCATCTGAAAACAAGTCTTAATATGGAAAATTTTTTTGTTTCCCAACCTAATGCAACCGAATTCAACATTTATTCATTTGTCATGGCCATACACGATTTTTAAAAGTTTGGTCCTGATCCGACCACTATATCATATAGCTGCCATACAAACGACGGATATGAAAACAAGTCTTTGTATGGAAAATTTTTTGTTTTCCAACTTATTGCAACCGAATTCAACATTTATCCATTTGACATAGCCATACATGATTTTTAAAAGTTTGATCCCGATCAAATGACTATATCATATAGCTGCCATACAAACGACCGACATGAAACCAAGTCTTTGTAAGCAAAATTTTTTTGTTTCCCAACCTAATGCAACCGAATTCAACATTTATTCATCGAACATAGCCACATGATTTTTAAAAGTTTGATCCGGATCAAATGACTATATCCTATAGCTGCCATACAAACGACCGATATGAAAACAAGTCTTTGTATGGAAAATTTTTTGTTTTCCAACCTATTGCAACCGAATTCAACCTCTATCCATTTGACATAGCCATACATGATTTTTAAAAGTTTGATCCGGATCGGACCACTATATCGTAAGCTGCCATACAAACGACCAATCTGAAAACAAGTCTTAATATGGAAAATTTTTTTGTTTCCCAACCTAATGCAACCGAATTCAACATTTATTCATCTAACATAGCCATACACGATTTGTAAAAGTTTGGTCCTGATCCGACCACTATATCATATAGCTGCCATACAAACGACCGATATGAAAACAAGTCTTTGTATGGAAAATTTTTTTGTTTTCCAACCTATTGCAACCGAATTCAACATTTATCCATTTGACATAGCCATACATGATTTTTAAAAGTTTGATCCGGATCGGACCACTATATCGTAAGCTGCCATACAAACGACCCATCTGAAAACAAGTCTTAATATGGAAAATTTTTTTGTTTCCCAACCTAATGCAACCGAATTCAACATTTATTCATCTAACATAGCCATACACGATTTGTGAAAGTTTGGTCCGGATCCGACCACTATATCATATATCATATAGCTGCCATACAAACGACCGATATGAAAACAAGTCTTTGTATGGAAAATTTTTTTTGTTTTCCAAGCTATTGCAACTGAATTCAACATTTATCCATTTGACATAGCCATACATGATTTTTAAAAGTTTGATCCGGATCAAATGCCTAAATCATATAGCTGCCATACAAACGACCGATATGAAAACAAGTCCTTGTATGGAAAATTTTTTTGTTTTCCAACCTATTGCAACCGAATTCAACATTTATTCATTTGAAATAGCCATACACGATTTTTAAAAGTTTGGTCCTGATCCGACCACTATATCATATAGCTGCTATACAAACGACCGATATGACAACAAGTCCTTGTATGGAAAATTTGTTTGTTTCCCAACCTAATGCAACCGAATTCAACATTTATTCATCGAACATAGCCATACACGATTTGTAAAAGTTTGGTCCTGATCCGACTACTATATCATATAGCTGCCATACAAACGACCGATATGAAAACACGTCTTTATATGGACATTTGAAATTTTATTCCTTTGATCTTCAACCCCGACGGACGTGTTTCTAACAAAGCTCCAGTTAATATTGAAGTCTAAGTGCAAAATTCAATCCCAAGTGAAAACCATTATATAAAAGCGAAAAGACGCTAATACATATTTATATGTGTTTTTTACAAAACCCTATATACTCCTGTGAATAAATAAACAAGAAACAAGTGAAAACAATAAACTAAACAAAATATGAGCGCACCCGGCGCTCAAAATCAGAAGCGAGAGCTTCAAGCAAAACAAAACAAAAACAACTCCTACATCTCACTCACCCACATATCAAATCATACAAACAATTACCAAAACTTGCACCCGCAGAGTGATGAAAGAGCGCGATCTTGCTCTCCAGCATTGGAGAGACCCAACAATTACTCTCAGCAACGAAGACCAGAATGCGCGCCAAATTTACCCGCGCATATACCATCAACAACTTCCGAGATATTAATGCACACACACTCAACTCTCCCGCTCACAGCAGTTACGCTCTCAGCTCTCCCACTCTCAACTCTTCCGCTTTCAACAACTTCAGACACAAATACCACAACTACAGCAACTATAGCAACAACAACTACAGTTTGCTATGCTTCAATGCCGATACGCTCTTCCTCAGCGAATATTAAAACACCCACAACCTCAATACCCGCTCCAACAACAATAAACAAATCTCAATCCTCTCTCCCAAAACAACAAAACTTAAAACGTCACCGAGAAAATCAGTCTCCAAACGGTTCCAAAGATCTTTTAAATGGCAACAAGAAACAGAAGAATAAAACCCAAACCGCCACTCAAAAAACACTCAAAGAGTACTGGCTAGCCGAGCCAAACTCAAGCAACCGCTTTGAGTTACTAGCACAAGATGATGAAGACGAAAACCAAACTGACAATGGGACAAATGCAACCATAAATGCGCAAATGCAAATTGAGCACAAAAAAGCAAAACCCCCCCCATATATGTTCAAAA
Source organism: Drosophila merina (assembly GCA_035047645.1). Lineage (NCBI taxonomy): Eukaryota > Metazoa > Arthropoda > Insecta > Diptera > Drosophilidae > Drosophila > Drosophila merina. The sequence goes on along the minus strand of JAWNPH010000076.1, from coordinate 1,244,042 downwards.
ATGTTGAAAACATATACGCACTAACTACTGCTTTAAACTCATTGAAAGAAACACGATATGAACTTAAAGCACTGTCAACTAATGAAATAAAAATACAGCCACTAGAAACTACTCACTATCACAACATATTAGGACTATTAAAAGATAAATCGACCAAATACTACACCTTCAGACCAAAAGACCAGAGGGGATTTAAGGTAATCCTTCGTAACGTCCATCATGCTACAGACAAAGACGATATTATAAATGAACTAGCCCAGCAAGGACATGAAGTTATAAATCTACACAACATCCAGCGCTACGACACCAAACAACCATTGCCTCTATTCTCTATTGAACTCAAAATGAAAGAAAATAATAAAGACATCTATAAAATTGAGCACCTTCTTCATTGCAAAGTAATTTTTGAGCCACCGCGACCAAAGCGAACACTTCCCCAATTTACAAACTGCCAAAAATATGGACATACCAAAAATTAATGCACCAAAGACCCAACTTGTGTAAAATGCACTGGAAAACACAGCTCATCATCCTGCACTATTAATACAAGATCGGACCGAACAAGTATTAAATGTGCACTATGCAGTGAAAACCACACTGCAAACTATAAAGGTTGTATGGTGTACAAAGCACTACAAATCCAAAAATACCCAACTCTCCGGAAAAAAGAAATACCGGCAACAGAAACAAATAATCAAACGACACAATACAGTACAACAAATAACGTAGAAAGCTTAAAGACACCAGAAATATCCTATGCCGAAGTCTTAAATAGAAACCAAGTAACTAGCCATCAAACCAACTCAGCAATCCAAACTGCCAGTGTACCTAATATACAGCCTGCTCCAACGCAACTAAGCCAAACCGCACAAAATGATTTTGACGAACTAAAACAATTGATGAAACAATTAATAGCCCAAATGGCAAATATGCTGAACATAATCACGATTCTAGCATCTAAACTTGACAAATAAACACCTAACAATCGCCATCTGGAATGCTAACGGACTTTCACGCCATATACTTGAATTAAAAACTTTCTTAAATGAAAAACTAATTGACGTCATGCTCATTTCCGAAACGCACTCAACTGACAAAACATATATAAACATACCAAACTATAATATATTCTCTACTAATCACCCGGACGGTAAGGCCCATGGTGGTACTGCAGTAATAATTAAAAAAAGCATAAAGTGCATAGAGCTTAATGGATTCAAAAAGGACTACATACAGGCTACTACCATATCGACCTCAGACACAACGGGTCCAATAAATATATCTGCAGTTTATTGCCCACCTAAATTTAACAACACAAAAGACCAATACCTCGATTTTCTAAAATCACTGGGAAATCGGTATCTGGCAGGAGGTGACTATAATGCCAAACACATAACATGGGGGTCCAGACTCACCACTGCAAAGGGAAGACAACTGTATGACGCAATAAGAAGCAATAATAGCCATGGCCTAAGCACAGGCGAGCCGACTTATTGGCCAACTGACACAAACAAGCTACCGGACTTAATTGATTTCTGTATTACAAGAAATATAAATTGCGATAACCTAACAATAAAATCATGCCTAGACCTCTCCTCCGACCACTCCCCAATATTAATTACACTACATGGTGGAGTAGAAGAAAACAACAATGACCCCCCTTTATTTAACCACAAAACAAACTGGAATATGTTTCGCGAGATTTTGGAACAGAACATGGAAATAAATATCTCTCTAAAGACAAACAACGAACTGGACTCCGCAATAGCATATTTAAATGACAACATCATAAATGCAGCAACGCAATCGACACCATCTATAAAAATGACTGCATCAAAGAAAACTCCCGCCTTTATTAAAGAAAAAATCAGACAAAAGCGCAACCTTAGGAAGATATGGCAAAGGACTAGGCATCCAGAAGATAAACACAAACTTAATAAAGCAACAGACAAACTCAAGAGAATTCTCAGGGCAGACAAAGATTACCGGCTACAATACTACCTTAGCAACCTCGGAACCTCCTTATCGACAAATTATTCTCTGTGGAAAGCGACCAAAAAATTGACGAACTCAACTATACACAAGCCGCCTATAAAAAGAAACAATAACACATGGGCGAGATCAAACAAAGAAAAAGCAGACACTCTGGCTGAACACTTTAAAACATCATTTACAAATGACATGGACAACGGCAACGCTGAGCTTCCAACACAAATCACCAACCCAAATTGTGCAATTAAAACTATAACAAAGGCAGAAATTAAATCGCACATAAAACAAATTAAAAACAAGAAAGCCCCCGGATATGACTTAATCGGAGGAAAAATCCTGAAAGAACTACCAGACGCTATAATCATTTATATTAGAAACCTGTTTAACGGAATCCTTCGACTACAATACTTTCCCATAACTTGGAAGGTAGGCCAAATTAAAGCAATTCCGAAACCGAATAAAAACGCCAATACTGTAAGTTCGTACAGACCAATCACGCTATTACCTGTCCTCTCAAAAGTATTCGAAAAAGTCCTATTAAATAGAATCGAGCCAACCCTAAAACAGAAAAATATAATACCTCCTCACCAATTCGGCTTCCGGAAGCAGCACTCGACTGTCCAACAGGTCCATCGAGTAATTAATAAAATAACAACAGATTTTGACGAAAAGAAGTTTTGCTATGCCGTGTACTTGGACATTGCTAAAGCATTTGACAAAGTATGGCACAAAGGACTGCTGCATAAGCTAAGAAATATACTACCAGACAACCTGTATACCATCCTACATAGCTATATAACGGACAGATATTTCTATATCAAATATGACAATGAATGCTCAGATATTATGCCAGTGTCAGCGGGTGTTCCCCAAGGTAGTGTGCTTGGGCCCATCTTATACTTAATTTACACCTCCGATATTCCAGAGCCAACTATCCCTGGATCAATGATTGCTACGTTTGCAGATGATACTGTATTAATGTCGTCAAGCGCGTGTGAAAAAACAGCTGCAAGTACGCTACAACAAATCATGACACAAACAGTATCCTGGTTTGAGAGATGGGGCATCGAAATAAATAAAGACAAAACTCAACAAGTAATATACACAAAACGACAACCCAAAAACTTCGCAATTAAAATCAACAACAATCAAATATTGTTACGCCCATATGCCAAGTACCTTGGACTAACTATCGACGCAAAACTGACATGAAAGCAGCACATTCTAAATAAACGAAATGAAATAAAAAACAAATTTCGACAACTTAACTGGCTAATAGGAAAACACTCTAAACTAAAACTACATTACAAAATTTCAATATACAAGGCGATAATAAAACCAATATGGACGTACGGCATAGAAATCTGGGGAACTGCCAGTAAATCTCACTTACAGCTAATTCAGCGAACGCAATCGAAAATGCTAAGAACAATGACAAATGCCGAATGGTATATTAGAAATGAAGATATACATAAAGATCTAAACATAGAGACAGTCAACGAAACTATTAAAAAAAGCAGCAAAAAACACACAAATCAACTACTTAACCACCAAAACCCAAACCTGAGACAAATACCGATGAGAGAGCTGGGACCGAGAAGACTAAAACGTAAAACTCCAACGGAATTAAATTATTAGTAAAATATGAAAAATATTAGCGTATTAGTAAAATATTAAAATATTAGCGTACCCTTGCAATGGGAAGGGCCGCTACCTTTTTTCCTTTCTTCAACCATTACTCATTGTTATTCTTTATAAAAAACAGAATGTAATTTAAAGGAAATTAATAAAAAAAAAAAAAAAAAAAAAATATATGGACATTTTTTTTTGTTTTCCAAGCTATTGCAACCGAGTTCAAAATTTATCCATTTGATGCATGGCTATCCATACACGATTTGTGAAAGTTTGGTCCGGATCGGACCACTATATCATATAGCTGCAATACAAACGACCGATATGAAAACAAGTCTTTGTATGGAAAATTTTTTTGTTTTCCAAGCTATTGCAACTGAATTCAACATTTATCCATTTGACATAGCCATACATGATTTTTAAAAGTTTGATCCGGATCAAATGCCTAAATCATATAGCTGCCATACAAACGACCGATATGAAAACAAGTCCTTGTATGGGAAATTTTTTGTTTTCCAACCTATTGCAACCGAATTCAACATTTATTCATTTGAAATAGCCATACACGATTTTTAAAAGTTTGATCCGGATCGGACCACTATATCGTAAGCTGCCATACAAACGACCCATCTGAAAACAAGTCTTAATATGGAAAATTTTTTGTTTCCCAACCTGATGCAATCGAATTCAACATTTATTCATTGAACATAGCCATACACGACTTGTAAAAGTTTGGTCCTGATCCGACCACTATATCATATAGCTGCCATACAAACGACCGATAAGAAAACAAGTCTTTGTATGGAAAATTTTTTGTTTTCCAAGCTATTGCAACTGAATTCAACATTTATCCATTTGACATAGCCATACATGATTTTTAAAAGTTTGATCCGGATCAAATGACTATATCATATAGCTGCCATACAAACGACCGATATGAAAACAAGTCCTTGTATGGAAAATTTTTTTGTTTTCCAACTTATTGCAACCGAATTCAACATTTATCCATTTGAAATAGCCATACACGATTTTTAAAAGTTTGATCCGGATCGGACCACTATATCGTAAGCTGCCATACAAACGACCCATCTGAAAACAAGTCTTAATATGGAAAATTTTTTTCTTTCCCAACCTGATGCAATCGAATTCAACATTTATTCATCTAACATAGCCATACACGATTTGTGAAAGTTTTGTCCGGATCCGACCACTATATCATATATCATATAGCTGCCATACAAACGACCGATAAGAAAACAAGTCCTTGTATGGAAATTTTTTTGTTTTCCAAGCTATTGCAAACGAATTCAATATTTATTTAATTGACCAAGACATACACGATTTTTAAAAGTCTTATCCGGATCGGATCACTATATCATATAGCTGCCATACAAATGACCGATATGTAAACAAGTCTTTGTATGGAAAATTTTTTTGTTTTCCAATCTATTGCAACCGAATTCAAAATTTATCCATTTGACATGACGATACACGATTTGTGAAAGTTTGGTCCGGATCGGACCACTATATCGTAAGCTGCCGTACAAACGAGCCATCTGAAAACAAGTCTTAATATGGAAAATTTTTTTGTTTCCCAACCTAATGCAATCGAATTCAACATTTATTCATCTAACATAGCCATACACGATTTGTGAAAGTTTTGTCCGGATCCGACCACTATATCATATATCATATAGCTGCCATACAAACGACCGATATGAAAACAAGTCTTTGTATGGAAAATTTTTTTGTTTTCTAAGCTTTTGCAACCAAATTCAAGATTTATCCATTTGACATAGCCATACATGATTTTTAAAAGTTTGATCCGGATCATTTGATATAGTCATTTGACTATATCATATAGCTGCCATACAAACGACCGATATGAAAACAAGTCCTTGTATGGAAAATTTTTTGTTTTCCAACCTAATGCAATCGAATTCAACACTTATCCATGCGACATAGCCATACACGATTTTTAAAAGTTTTATTCGCATCGGACCACTATATCGTATAGCTGCCATACAAACTGACCGATATGATAACAAGTCTTAATATGGAAAATTTTTTTGTTTCCCAGCCTGATGCAATCGAATTCAACTTTTATTCATCTAACATAGCCTTACACGATTTGTGAAAGTTTGGTCGGATCCGACCACTATATCATATATCATATAGCTGCCATACAAACGACCGATATGAAAACAACTCTTTGTATGGAAAATTTTTTTGTTTTCCAAGCTATTGCAATCGAATTCAAGATTTATCCATTTGACATAGCCGTACATGATTTTTAAAAGTTTGATTCGGATCAAATGCCTAAATCATATAGCTGCCATACAAACGACCGATATGAAAACAAGTCCTTGTATGGAAAATTTTTTTGTTTTCCAAGCTGTTGTCAACGAATTCAACATTTAATCAATTGACCAAGCCATACACGATTTTTAAAAGTTTTATTCGGATCGGACCACTATATCGTATAGCTGCCATACAAACGACCGATATGATAACAAGTCTTAATATGGAAAATTTTTTTGTTTCCCAACCTGATGCAATCGAATTCAACTTTTATTCATCTAACGTAGCCTTACACGATTTGTGAAAGTTTGGTCTGGATCCGACCACTATATCATATATCATATAGCTGCCATACAAACGACCGATATGAAAACAACTCTTTGTATGGAAATTTTTTTTGTTTTCCAAGCTATTGCAATCGAATTCAACATTTATCCATTTGAAATAGCCATACATGATTTTTAAAAGTTTGATCCGGATCAAAAGACTATATCATATAGCTGCCATACAAACGACCGATATGAAAACAAGTCCTTGTATGGAAAATTTTTTTGTTTTCCAACTTATTGCAACCGACTTCAACATTTATCCATTTGACATAGCCATACATGATTTTAAAAAGTTTTATCTGGATCGGACCACTATATCATATAGCTGCAATACAAACGACCGATATGTAAACAAGTCTTTGTATGGAAATTTTTTTTGTTTTCCAACCTATTCGGCAACCGAATTCAACATTTATCCATTTGACATAGCCATACATGATTTTTAAAAGTTTGATCCCGATCAGATGACTGAATCATATAGCTGCCATACAAACGACCGATATGTAAACAGAATCTTTATATGGAAATTTTTTTGTCTTTTCCAACTTAATGCAACAGAATTCAACATTTATCCATCTGACATAGCGCTACACGATTTGTTAGAAAGTTTAGGCCTGATCGGACCACTAAATCATATAGCTGCCATACAAACGACCAATATGAAAAAAGTCTTTGTATGGAAAATTTTTTTGTTTTCCAAGCTATTGCAACTGAATTCAACATTTATCCATTTGACATAGCTATATATGATTTTTAAAAGTTTGATCCGGATCAAATGACTATATAGCTGCCATACAAACGACCGATATGAAAACAACTCCTTGTATGGAAATTTTTTTTGTTTTCCAACATATTGCAACCGAATTCAACATTTATCCATTTGACATAGCCATACATGATTTTTAAAAGTTTGATCCCGATCAGATGACTATATCATATAGCTGCCATACAAACGACCGATGTGTAAACAAGTCCTTGTATGGAAAATTTTTTTGTTTTCCAACCTATTGCAACCGAATTCAAAATTTATCCATTTAACATTTAGCCAAACACGATTTGTGGTAGTTTGGTCCGGATCGGACCACTATATCACATAGCTGCAATACAAACGACCGATATGAAAACAAGTCTTTGTATGGAAAATTTTTTTGTTTTCCAACCTATTGCAACCGAATTCATGATTTATCCATTTGACATAGCCATACATGATTTTTAAAAGTTTGATCCGGATCAAATGACTATATCATATAGCTGCCATACAAACGACCGATATGAAAACAAGTCCTTGTATGGAAATTTTTTTTGTTTTCCAAGCTATTGCAACCGAATTCAACATTTATTTAACTGACCAAGCCATACACGATTTGTGGTAGTTTGGTCCGGATCGGACCACTATATCATATAGCTGCAATACAAACGACCGATATGAAAACAAGTCTTTGTATGGAAAATTTTTTTGTTTTCCAACCTGATGCAACCGAATTCAACATTTATTCAATTGACCAATCGATACACGATTTTTAAAAGTTTTATCCGGATCGGACCACTATATCATATAGCTGTAATACAAACGACTGATATGAAAACAAGTCTTTGTATGGAAAATTTTTTTGTTTTCCAAGCTTGACATAGCCATACATGATTTTTAAAAGTTTGATCCGGATCAAATGACTATATCATATAGCTGCCATACAAACGACCGATGTGTAAACAAGTCCTTGTATGGAAAATTTTTTGTTTTCCAACCTATTGCAACTGAATTCAAAATTTATACATTTGAGATAGCCAAACACGATTTGTGGTAGTTTGGTCCGGATCGGACCAGTATATCACATAGCTGCAATACAAACGACCGATATGAAAACAAGTCTTTGTATGGAAAATTTTTTTGTTTTCAAACCTATTGCAACCGAATTCAACATTTATCCATTTGACAAAGCCATACATGATTTTTAAAAGTTTGATCCGGATCAAATGACTATATCATATAGCTGCCATACAAACGACCGATATGAAAACAAGTCCTTGTATGGAAATTTTTTTTGTTTTCCAAGCTATTGCAACCGAATTCAACATTTATTCAACTGACCACGCCATACACGATTTGTGGTAGTTTGGTCCGGATCGGACCACTATACCATATAGCTGCAATACAAACGACCGATATGAAAACAAGTCTTTGTATGGAAAATTTTTTTTTCCAACCTATTGCAACCGAATTCAAGATTTATCCATATAACATAGCCATACATGATTTTTAAAAGTTTGATCCGGATCAAATGACTATATCATATAGCTGCCATACAAACGACCGACATGAAACCATGTCTTTGTATGGAAAACTTTTTTGTTTTCCAACCTAATGCAATTGAATTCAACATTTATCCATTTGACATAGCCATACACGATTTTTAAAAGTTTTATCCGGATCAAATGACTATATCATATAGCTGCCATACAAACGACCGATATGAAAACAAGTCCTTGTATGGAAATTTTTTTGTTTTCCCAGCTATTGCAACCGAATTCAACATTTATTCAATTGACCACGCCATACACGATTTGTGGTAGTTTGGTCCGGATCGGACCACTATACCATATAGCTGCAATACAAACGACCGATATGAAAACAAGTCTTTGTATGGAAAATTTTTTGTTTTCCAACCTATTGCAACCGAATTCAAGATTTATCCATTTGACATAGCCATACATTATTTTTAAAAGTTTGATCCGGATGAAATGACTATATCATATAGCTGCCATACAAACGACCGATATGAAAACAAGTCCTTATATGGAAAATTTTTTTGTTTTCCAACTTATTGCAACCGAATTCAACATTTATCCATTTGACATAGCCATACACGATTTTTAAAAGTTTTATTCGGATCAAATGACTATATCATATAGCTGCCATACAAACGACCGATATGAAAACAAGTCCTTGTATGGAAATTTTTTTTGTTTTCCAAGCTATTGCAACCGAATTCAACATTTATTCAATCGACCAAGCTATACACGATTTGTGGTAGTTTAGTCCGGATCGGACCTCTATATCATATAGCTGCAATACAAACGACCGATATGATAACAAGTCTTTGTATGGAAAATTTTTTTGTTTTCCAACCTGATGCAACCGAATTCAACATTTATTCAATTGACCAATCGATACACGATTTTTAAAAGTTTTATCCGGATCGGACCACTATATCATATAGCTGCAATACAAACGACCGATATGATAACAAGTCTTTGTATGGAAAATTTTTTTGTTTTCCAAGCTATTGCAACTGAATTCAACATTTATCCATTTGACATAGCCATACATGATTTTTAAATGTTTGATCCGGATCAAATGCCTAAATCATATAGCTGCCATACAAACGACCGATATGAAAACAAGTCCTTGTATGGGAAATTTTTTTGTTTTCCAACCTATTGCAACCGAATTCAACATTTATTCATTTGAAATAGCCATACACGATTTTTAAAAGTTTGATCCGGATCGGACCACTATATCGTAAGCTGCCATACAAACGACCCATCTGAAAACAAGTCTTAATATGGAAAATTTTTTTGTTTCCCAACCTGATGCAATCGAATTCAACATTTATTCATTGAACATAGCCATACACGACTTGTAAAAGTTTGGTCCTGATCCGACCACTATATCATATAGCTGCCATACAAACGACCGATAAGAAAACAAGTCTTTGTATGGAAAATTTTTTTGTTTTCCAAGCTATTGCAACTGAATTCAACATTTATCCATTTGACATAGCCATACATGATTTTTAAAAGTTTGATCCGGATCAAATGACTATATCATATAGCTGCCATACAAACGACCGATATGAAAACAAGTCCTTGTATGGAAAATTTTTTTGTTTTCCAACTTATTGCAACCGAATTCAACATTTATCCATTTGAAATAGCCATACACGATTTTTAAAAGTTTGATCCGGATCGGACCACTATATCGTAAGCTGCCATACAAACGACCCATCTGAAAACAAGTCTTAATATGGAAAATTTTTTTCTTTCCCAACCTGATGCAATCGAATTCAACATTTATTCATCTAACATAGCCATACACGATTTGTGAAAGTTTTGTCCGGATCCGACCACTATATCATATATCATATAGCTGCCATACAAACGACCGATAAGAAAACAAGTCCTTGTATGGAAATTTTTTTTGTTTTCCAAGCTATTGCAAACGACTTCAATATTTATTTAATTGACCAAGACATACACGATTTTTAAAAGTCTTATCCGGATCGGATCACTATATCATATAGCTGCCATACAAATGACCGATATGTAAACAAGTCTTTATATGGAAAATTTTTTTGTTTTCCAATCTATTGCAACCGAATTCAAAATTTATCCATTTGACATGACGATACACGATTTGTGAAAGTTTGTTCCGGATCGGACCACTATATCGTAAGCTGCCGTACAAACGACCCATCTGAAAACAAGTCTTAATATGGAAAATTTTTTTGTTTCCCAACCTGATGCAATCGAATTCAACATTTATTCATCTAACATAGCCATACACGATTTGTGAAAGTTTTGTCCGGATCCGACCACTATATCATATATCATATAGCTGCCATACAAACGACCGATATGAAAACAAGTCTTTGTATGGAAAATTTTTTGTTTTCTAAGCTTTTGCAACCAAATTCAAGATTTATCCATTTGACATAGCCATACATGATTTTTAAGAGTTTGATCCGGATCAAATGACTATATCATATAGCTGCCATACAAACGACCGATATGAAAACAAGTCCTTGTATGGAAAATTTTTTTGTTTTCCAACCTAATGCAATCGAATTCAACACTTATCCATGCGACATAGCCATACACGATTTTTAAAAGTTTTATTCGCATCGGAATACTATATCGTATAGCTGCCATACAAACGACCGATATGATAACAAGTCTTAATATGGAAAATTTTTTTGTTTCCCAACCTGATGCAATCGAATTCAACTTTTATTCATCTAACATAGCCTTACACGATTTGTGAAAGTTTGGTGCGGATCCGACCACTATATCATATATCATATAGCTGCCATACAAACGACCGATATGAAAACAACTCTTTGTATGGAAAATTTTTTTGTTTTCCAAGCTATTGCAATCGAATTCAAGATTTATCCATTTGACATAGCCATACATGATTTTTAAAAGTTTGATTCGGATCAAATGCCTAAATCATATAGCTGCCATACAAACGACCGATATGAAAACAAGTCCTTGTATGGAAAATTTTTTGTTTTCCAAGCTATTGTAAACGAATTCAATATTTAATCAATTGACCAAGCCATACACGATTTTTAAAAGTTTTATTCGGATCGGACCACTATATCGTATAGCTGCCATACAAACGACCGATATGATAACAAGTCTTAATATGGAAAATTTTTTTGTTTCCCAACCTGATGCAATCGAATTCAACTTTTATTCATCTAACGTAGCCTTACACGATTTGTGAAAGTTTGGTCCGGATCCGACCACTATATCATATATCATATAGCTGCCATACAAACGACCGATATGAAAACAACTCTTTGTATGGAAATTTTTTTTGTTTTCCAAGCTATTGCAATCGAATTCAAGATTTATCCATTTGACATAGCCATACATGATTTTTAAAAGTTTGATCCGGATCAAAAGACTATATCATATAGCTGCCATACAAACGACCGATATGAAAACAAGTCCTTGTATGGAAAATTTTTTTGTTTTCCAACCTAATGCAATCGAATTCAACACTTATCCATGCGACATAGCCATACACGATTTTTAAAAGTTTTATTCACATCGGACCACTATATCGTATAGCTGCCATACAAACGACCGATATGAAAACAAGTCCTTGTATGGAAAATTTTTTGTTTTCCAAGCTATTGTAAACGAATTCAATATTTAATCAATTGACCAAGCCATACACGATTTTTAAAAGTTTTATTCGGATCGGACCACTATATCGTATAGCTGCCATACAAACGACCGATATGATAACAAGTCTTAATATGGAAAATTTTTTTGTTTCCCAACCTGATGCAATCGAATTCAACTTTTATTCATCTAACGTAGCCTTACACGATTTGTGAAAGTTTGGTCCGGATCCGACCACTATATCATATATCATATAGCTGCCATACAAACGACCGATATGAAAACAACTCTTTGTATGGAAATTTTTTTTGTTTTCCAAGCTATTGCAATCGAATTCAAGATTTATCCATTTGACATAGCCATACATGATTTTTAAAAGTTTGATCCGGATCAAAAGACTATATCATATAGCTGCCATACAAACGACCGATATGAAAACAACTCTTTGTATGGAAAATTTTTTTGTTTTCCAAGCTATTGCAATCGAATTCAAGATTTATCCATTTGACATAGCCATACATGATTTTTAAAAGTTTGATTCGGATCAAATGCCTAAATCATATAGCTGCCATACAAACGACCGATATGAAAACAAGTCCTTGTATGGAAAATTTTTTTGTTTTCCAAGCTATTGTAAACGAATTCAATATTTAATCAATTGACCAAGCCATACACGATTTTTAAAAGTTTTATTCGGATCGGACCACTATATCGTATAGCTGCCATACAAACGACCGATATGATAACAAGTCTTAATATGGAAAATTTTTTTGTTTCCCAACCTGATGCAATCGAATTCAACTTTTATTCATCTAACGTAGCCTTACACGATTTGTGAAAGTTTGGTCCGGATCCGACCACTATATCATACAAACGACCGATATGAAAACAACTCTTTGTATGGAAATTTTTTTTGTTTTCCAAGCTATTGCAATCGAATTCAAGATTTATCCATTTGACATAGCCATACATGATTTTTAAAAGTTTGATCCGGATCAAAAGACTATATCATATAGCTGCCATACAAACGACCGATATGAAAACAAGTCCTTGTATGGAAAATTTTTTTGTTTTCCAACTTATTGCAACCGAATTCAACATTTATCCATTTGACATAGCCATACATGATTTTAAAAAGTTTTATCTGGATCGGACCACTATATCATATAGCTGCAATACAAACGACCGATATCTAAACAAGTCTTTGTATGGAAATTTTTTTTGTTTTCCAACCTATTGCAACCGAATTCAACATTTATCCATTTGACATAGCCATACATGATTTTTAAAAGTTTGATCCCGATCAGATGACTGAATCATATAGATGCCATACAAACGACCGATATGTAAACAAATCTTTATATGGAAATTTTTTTGTTTTCCAACTTAATGCAACAGAATTCAACATTTATCCATCTGACATAGCGCTACACGATTTGTGAAAGTTTAGGCCTGATCGGACCACTAAATCATATAGCTGCCATACAAACGACCAATATGAAAAAAAGTCTTTGTATGGAAAATTTTGTTGTTTTCCAAGCTATTGCAACTGAATTCAACATTTATCCATTTGACATAGCCATATATGATTTTTAAAAGTTTGATCCGGATCAAATGACTATATAGCTGCCATACAAACGACCGATATGAAAACAACTCCTTGTATGGAAATTTTTTTTGTTTTCCAACTTATTGCAACCGAATTCAACATTTATCCATTTGACATAGCCATACATGATTTTTAAAAGTTTGATCCCGATCAGATGACTATATCATATAGCTGCCATACAAACGACCGATGTGTAAACAAGTCCTTGTATGGACAATTTTTTTGTTTTCCAACCTATTGCAACCGAATTCAAAATTTATCCATTTAACATAGCCAAACACGATTTGTGGTAGTTTGGTCCGGATCGGACCACTATATCACATAGCTGCAATACAAACGACCGATATGAAAACAAGTCTTTGTATGGAAAATTTTTTTGTTTTCCAACCTATTGCAACCGAATTCATGATTTATCCATTTGACATAGCCATACATGATTTTTAAAAGTTTGATCCGGATCAAATGACTATATCATATAGCTGCCATACAAACGACCGATATGAAAACAAGTCCTTGTATGGAAATTTTTTTTGTTTTCCAAGCTATTGCAACCGAATTCAACATTTATTTAACTGACCAAGCCATACACGATTTGTGGTAGTTTGGTCCGGAACGGACCACTATATCATAAAGCTGCAATACAAACGACCGATATGAAAACAAGTCTTTGTATGGAAAATTTTTTTGTTTTCCAACCAGATGCAACCGAATTCAACATTTATTCAATTGACCAATCGATACACGATTTTTAAAAGTTTTATCCGGATCGGACCACTATATCATATAGCTGTAATACAAACGACTGATATGAAAACAAGTCTTTGTATGGAAAATTTTTTTGTTTTCCAAGCTTGACATAGCCATACATGATTTTTAAAAGTTTGATCCGGATCAAATGACTATATCATATAGCTGCCATACAAACGACCGATGTGTAAACAAGTCCTTGTATGGAAAATTTTTTTGTTTTCCAACCTATTGCAACCGAATTCAAAATTTATACATTTGAGATAGCCAAACACGATTTGTGGTAGTTTGGTCCGGATCGGACCAGTATATCACATAGCTGCAATACAAACGACCGATATGAAAACAAGTCTTTGTATGGAAAATTATTTTGTTTTCAAACCTATTGCAACCGAATTCAAGATTTATCCATTTGACAAAGCCATACATGATTTTTAAAAGTTTGATCCGGATCAAATGACTATATCATATAGCTGCCATACAAACGACCGATATGAAAACAAGTCCTTGTATGGAAATTTTTTTTGTTTTCCAAGCTATTGCAACCGAATTCAACATTTATTCAACTGACCACGCCATACACGATTTGTGGTAGTTTGGTCCGGATCGGACCACTATACCATATAGCTGCAATACAAACGACCGATATGAAAACAAGTCTTTGTATGGAAAATTTTTTTTTTCCAACCTATTGCAACCGAATTCAAGATTTATCCATATAACATAGCCATACATGATTTTTAAAAGTTTGATCCGGATCAAATGACTATATCATATAGCTGCCATACAAACGACCGACATGAAACCATGTCTTTGTATGGAAAACTTTTTTGTTTTCCAACCTAATGCAATTGAATTCAACATTTATCTATTTGACATAGCCATACACGATTTTTAAAAGTTTTATCCGGATCAAATGACTATATCATATAGCTGCCATACAAACGACCGATATGAAAACAAGTCCTTGTATGAAAATTTTTTTTGTTTTCCCAGCTATTGCAACCGAATTAAACATTTATTCAATTGACCACGCCATACACGATTTGTGGTAGTTTGGTCCGGATCGGACCACTATACCATATAGCTGCAATACAAACGACCGATATGAAAACAAGTCTTTGTATGGAAAATTTTTTGTTTTCCAACCTATTGCAACCGAATTCAAGATTTATCCATTTGACATAGCCATACATTATTTTTAAAAGTTTGATCCGGATGAAATGACTATATCATATAGCTGCCATACAAACGACCGATATGAAAACAAGTCCTTATATGGAAAATTTTTTTGTTTTCCAACTTATTGCAACCGAATTCAACATTTATCCATTTGACATAGCCATACACGATTTTTAAAAGTTTTATTCGGATCAAATGACTATATCAAATAGCTGCCATACAAACGACCGATATGAAAACAAGTCCTTGTATGGAAATTTTTTTTGTTTTCAAGCTATTGCAACCGAATTCAACATTTATTCAATCGACCAAGCTATACACGATTTGTGGTAGTTTAGTTCGGATCGGACCTCTATATCATATAGCTGCAATACAAACGACCGATATGATAACAAGTCTTTGTATGGAATATTTTTTTGTTTTCCAACCTGATGAAACCGAATTCAACATTTATTCAATTGACCAATCGATACACGATTTTTAAAAGTTTTATCCGGATCGGACCACTATATCATATAGCTGTAATACAAACGACCGATATGAAAACAAGTCTTTGTATGGAAAATTTTTTTGTTTTCCAAGCTATTGCAACTGAATTCAACATTTATCCATTTGAGATAGCCAAACACGATTTGTGGTAGTTTGGTCCGGATCGGACCACTATATCACATAGCTGCAATACAAACGACCGATATGAAAACAAGTCTTTGTATGGAAAATTTTTTTGTTTTCAAACCTATTGCAACCGAATTCAAGATTTGTCCATTTGACAAAGCCATACATGATTTTTAAAAGTTTGATCCGGATCAAATGAGTATATCATATAGCTGCCATACAAACGACCGATATGAAAACAAGTCCTTGTATGGAAATTTTTTTTGTTTTCCAAGCTATTGCAACCGAATTCAACATTTATTCAACTGACCACGCCATACACGATTTGTGGTAGTTTGGTCCGGATCGGACCACTATACCATATAGCTGCAATACAAACGACCGATATGAAAACAAGTCTTTGTATGGAAAATTTTTTGTTTTCCAACCTATAGCAACCGAATTCAAGATTTATCCATATAACATAGCCATACATGATTTTTAAAAGTTTGATCCGGATCAAATGACTATATCATATAGCTGCCATACAAACGACCGACATGAAACCATGTCTTTGTATGGAAAACTTTTTTGTTTTCCAACCTAATGCAATTGAATTCAACATTTATCCATTTGACATAGCCATACACGATTTTTAAAAGTTTTATCCGGATCAAATGACTATATCATATAGCTGCCATACAAACGACCGATATGAAAACAAGTCCTTGTATGGAAATTTTTTGTTTTCCAAGCTATTGCAACCGAATTCAACATTTATTCAATCGACCAAGCTATACAGGATTGTGGTAGTTTAGTCCGGATCGGACCTCTATATCATATAGCTGCAATACAAACGACCGATATGATAACAAGTCTTTGTATGGAAAATTTTTTTGTTTTCCAACCTGATGCAACCGAATTCAACATTTATTCAATTGACCAGTTGATACACGATTCTTAAAAGTTTTATCCGGATCGGACCACTATATCATATAGCTGTAATACAACCGACCGATATGAAAACAAGTCTTTGTATGGAAAATTTTTTTGTTTTCCAAGCTATTGCAACTGAATTCAACATTTATCCATTAGACATAGCCATACACGATTTTTTAAAGTTTGATCCGGATCAAATGACTATATCATATAGCTGCCATACAAACGACCGATATGAAAACAAGTCTTTGTATGGAAAATTTTTTTGTTTTCCAACCTGATGCAACCGAATTCAAGATTTATTCAATTGACCAATCAATACACGATTTGTAAAAGTTTTATCCGGATCGGACCACTATATCGTATAGCTGCCATACAAACGACCGATATGAAAAAAGTCTTAATAAGGAAACTTTTTTTGTTTCCCAACCTAATGCAACCGAATTCAACATTTATTCATTTAACATAGCCATACACGATTTGTAAAAGTTTGGTCCTGATCCGACCACTATATCATATAGCTGCCATACAAACGACCGTTATGAAAACAAGTCTTTGTATGGAAAATTTTTTTGTTTTCCAACCTGATGCAACCGAATTCAACATTTATTCAATTGACCAATCGATACACGATTTGTAAAAGTTTTATCCGGATCGGACCACTATATCGTATAGCTGCCATACAAACGACCGATATGAAAAAAATCTTAATATGGAAAATTTTTTTGTTTCCGAACCTAATGCAACCGAATTCAACGTTTATTTATTTGACATAGCCATACACGATTTGTAAAAGTTTGGTCCTGATCCGACCACTATATCATATAGCTGCCATACAAACGACCGATATGAAAACAAGTCCTGTATGGAAATTTTTTTGTTTTCCAAGCTATTGCAACCGAATTCAACATTTATTTAACTGACTAAGCCATACACGATTTGTGGTAGTTTGGTTTGGATCGGACCACTATATCATATAGCTGCAATACAAACGACCGATATGAAAACAAGTCTTTGTATGGAAAATTTTTTTGTTTTCCAACCTAATGCAACCGAATTCAACATTTATTCATTTGACCAATCGATACACGATTTTTAAAAGTTTTATCCGGATCGGACCACTATATCATATAGCTGTAATACAAACGACCGATATGAAAACAAGTCTTTGTATGGACAATTTTTTTGTTTTCCAAGCTATTGCAACTGAATTCAACATTTATCCATTTGACATAGCTATACATGATTTTTTAAAAGTTTGATCTGGATCAAATGACTATATCATATAGCTGCCATACAAACGACCGATGTGTAAACAAGTCCTTGTATGGAAAATGTTTTTGTTTTCCAACCTATTGCAACCGAATTCAACATTTATTCAATTGACCAAGCCATACACGATTTGTGGTAGTTTGGTCCGGATCGGACCACTATATCATATAGCTGCAATACAAACGACCGATATGAAAACAAGTCTTTGTATGGAAAATTTTTTGTTTTCCAACCTATTGCAACCGAATTCAAGATTTATCCATTTGACATAGCCATACATGATTTTTAAAAGTTTGATCCGGATCAAATGACTATATCATATAGCTGCCATACAAACGACCGACATGAAACCATGTCTTTGTATGGAAAACTTTTTTGTTTTCCAACCTAATGCAATTGAATTCAACATTTATTCAATTGACCAAGCCGTACACGATTTGTGGTAGTTTGGTCCGGGTCGGACCACTATATCATATAGCTGCAATACAAACGACCGATATGAAAACAAGTCTTTGTATGGAAAATTTTTTGTTTTCCAACCTATTGCAACCGAATTCAAGATTTATCCATTTGACATAGCCATACATGATTTTTAAAAGTTTGATCCGGATCAAATGACTATATCATATAGCTGCCATACAAACGACCGATATGAAAACAAGTCCTTGTATGGAAATTTATTTTGTTTTCCAAGCTATTGCAACCGAATTCAACATTTATTCAATCGACCAAGCTATACACGATTTGTGGTAGTTTGGTCTGGATCGGACTACTATATCGTATAGCTGCCATACAAACGACCGATATGAAAAAAAGTCTTAATATGGAAAATTTTTTTGTTTCCCAACCTAATGCAACTGAATTCAACATTTATTCATTAGACATAGCCATACACGATTTGTAAAAGTTTGGTCCTGATCCGACCACTATATCATATAGCTGCCATACAAACGACCGATATGAAAACAAGTCTTTGTATGGAAAATTTTTTTTGTTTTCAACCTGATGCAATCGAATTCAACATTTATTCATCTAACATAGCCATACACGATTTGTAAAAGTTTGGTCCTGATCCGACCACTATATCATATAGCTGCCATACAAACGACCGATATGAAAACAAGTCTTTGTATGGAAAATTTTTTTGTTTTCCAACCTATTGCAACCGAATTCAACATTTATCCATTTGACATAGCCATACATGATTTTTAAAAGTTTGATCCGGATCAAATGACTATATCATATAGCTGCCATACAAACGACCGATATGAAAACAAATCCTTGTATGGAAATTTTTTTTGTTTTCCAAGCTATTGCAACCGAATTCAACATTTATTTAACTGACCAAGCCATACACGATTTGTGGTAGTTTGGTTTGGATCGGACCACTATATCATATAGCTGCAATACAAACGACCGATATGAAAACAAGTCTTTGTATGGAAAATTTTTTTGTTTTCAACCTGATGCAATCGAATTCAACATTTATTCATCTAACATAGCCATACACGATTTGTGAAAATTTGGTCCGGATCCGACCACTATAACATATATCATATAGCTGCCATACAAACTACCGATATGAAAACAAGTCTTTGTATGGAAAATTTTTTTGTTTTCCAACCTATTGCAACCGAATTCAACATTTATCCATTTGACATAGCCATACATGATTTTTAAAAGTTTGATCCGGATCAAATGACTATATCATATAGCTGCCATACAAACGACCGATATGAAAACAAGTCCTTGTATGGAAATTTATTTTGTTTTCCAAGCTATTGCAACCGAATTCAACATTTATTCAATCGACCAAGCTATACACGATTTGTGGTAGTTTGGTCTGGATCGGACCACTATATCATATAGCTGCAATACAAACGACCGATATGAAAACAAGTCTTTGTATGGAAAACTTTTTTGTTTTCGAACCTAATGCAATCGAATTCAATACTTTTTCATGCGACATAGCCGTACACGATTTGTAAAAGTTTTATTCGGATCGGACCACTACAACGTATAGCTGCCATACAAACGACCGATATGAAAAAAAGTCTTAATATGGAAAATTTTTTTGTTTCCCAACCTAATGCAACTGAATTCAACATTTATTCATTAGACATAGCCATACACGATTTGTAAAAGTTTGGTCCTGATCCGATTACCATATCATATAGCTGCCATACAAACGACCGATATGAAAACAAGTCTTTGTATGGAAAATTTTTTTGTTTTCCAACCTATTGCAACGGAATTCAACATTTATCCATTTGACATAGCCATACATGATTTTTAAAAGTTTGATCCGGATCAAATGACTATATCATATAGCTGCCATACAAACGACCGATATGAAAACAAGTCCTTGTATGGAAATTTTTTTTGTTTTCCAACTTATTGCAACCGAATTCAACATTTATCCATTTGACATAGCCATACATGATTTTTAAAAGTTTGATCCGGATCAAATGACTATATCATATAGCTGCCATACAAACGACCGACATGAAACCATGTCTTTGTATGGAAAACTTTTTTGTTTTCCAACCTATTGCAACCGAATTCAACATTTATCCATTTGACATAGCCATACACGATTTTTTAAAGTTTTATCGGGATTTGACCACTGTATCGTATAGCTGCCATACAAACGACCGATATGAAAAAAAGTCTTAATATGGAAAATTTTTTTGTTTCCCAACCTAATGCAACCGAATTCAACATTTATTCAACTGACCAATCGATACACGATTTTTTAAAGTTTTATCCGGATCGGACCCCTATATCATATAGCTGTAATACAAACGACCGATGTGTAAACAAGTCCTTGTATGGAAAATTTTTTTGTTTTCCAACCTATTGCAACCGAATTCAAAATTTATCCATTTGACATAGCCAAACACAATTTGTGGTAGTTTGGTCCGGATCGGACCACTATATCACATAGCTGCAATACAAACGACCGATATGAAAACAAGTCTTTGTATGGAAAATTTTTTTGTTTTCCAACCTATTGCAACCGAATTCAAGATTTATCCATTTGCCATAGCCATACATGATTTTTAAAAGTTTGATCCGGATCAAATGACTATATCATATAGCTGCCATACAAACGACCGATATGAAAACAAGTCCTTGTATGGAAATTTTTTTGTTTTCCAAGCTATTGCAACCGTATTCAACATTTATTTAACTGACCAAGCCATACACGATTTGTGGTAGTTTGGTTTGGATCGGACCACTATATCATATAGCTGCAATACAAACGACCGATATGAAAACAAGTCTTTGTATGGAAAATTTTTTTGTTTTCAACCTGATGCAACCGAATTCAACATTTATTCATTTGACCAATCGATACACGATTTGTAAAAGTTTTATCCGGATCGGACCACTATATCGTATAGCTGCCATACAAACGACCGATATGAAAAAAATCTTAATATGGAAAATTTTTTTGTTTCCGAACCTAATGCAACCGAATTCAACATTTATTCATTTGACATAGCCATACACGATTTGTAAAAGTTTGGTCCTGATCCGACCACTATATCATATAGCTGCCATACAAACGACCGATATGAAAACAAGTCCTGTATGGAAATTTTTTTTGTTTTCCAAGCTATTGCAACCGAATTCAACATTTATTTAATTGACTAAGCCATACACGATTTGTGGTAGTTTGGTTTGGATCGGACCACTATATCATATAGCTGCAATACAAACGACCGATATGAAAACAAGTCTTTGTATGGAAAATTTTTTGTTTTCCAACCTAATGCAACCGAATTCAACATTTATTCATTTGACCAATCGATACACGATTTTTAAAAGTTTTATCCGGATCGGACCACTATATCATATAGCTGTAATACAAACGACCGATATGAAAACAAGTCTTTGTATGGACAATTTTTTTGTTTTCCAAGCTATTGCAACTGAATTCAACATTTATCCATTTGACATAGCTATACATGATTTTTAAAAGTTTGATCTGGATCAAATGACTATATCATATAGCTGCCATACAAACGACCGATGTGTAAACAAGTCCTTGTATGGAAAATGTTTTTGTTTTCCAACCTATTGCAACCGAATTCAACATTTATTCAATTGACCAAGCCATACACGATTTGTGGTAGTTTGGTCCGGATCGGATCACTATATCATATAGCTGCAATACAAACGACCGATATGAAAACAAGTCTTTGTATGGAAAATTTTTTGTTTTCCAACCTATTGCAACCGAATTCAAGATTTATCCATTTGACATAGCCATACATGATTTTTAAAAGTTTGATCCGGATCAAATGACTATATCATATAGCTGCCATACAAACGACCGACATGAAACCATGTCTTTGTATGGAAAACTTTTTTGTTTTCCAACCTAATGCAATTGAATTCAACATTTATTCAATTAACCAAGCCGTACACGATTTGTGGTAGTTTGGTCCGGGTCGGACCACTATATCATATAGCTGCAATACAAACGACCGATATGAAAACAAGTCTTTGTATGGAAAATTTTTTGTTTTCCAACCTATTGCAACCGAATTCAAGATTTATCCATTTGACATAGCCATACATGATTTTTAAAAGTTTGATCCGGATCAAATGACTATATCATATAGCTGCCATACAAACGACCGATATGAAAACAAGTCCTTGTATGGAAATTTATTTTGTTTTCCAAGCTATTGCAACCGAATTCAACATTTATTCAATCGACCAAGCTATACACGATTTGTGGTAGTTTGGTCTGGATCGGACCACTATATCATATAGCTGCAATACAAACGACCGATATGAAAACAAGTCTTTGTATGGAAAACTTTTTTGTTTTCGAACCTAATGCAATCGAATTTAATACTTTTTCATGCGACATAGCCGTACACGATTTGTAAAAGTTTTATTCGGATCGGACCACTACAACGTATAGCTGCCATACAAACGACCGATATGAAAAAAAGTCTTAATATGGAAAATTTTTTTGTTTCCCAACCTAATGCAACTGAATTCAACATTTATTCATTAGACATAGCCATACACGATTTGTAAAAGTTTGGTCCTGATCCGATTACCATATCATATAGCTGCCATACAAACGACCGATATGAAAACAAGTCTTTGTATGGAAAATTTTTTTGTTTTCCAACCTATTGCAACCGAATTCAACATTTATCCATTTGACATAGCCATACATGATTTTTAAAAGTTTGATCCGGATCAAATGACTATATCATATAGCTGCCATACAAACGACCGATATGAAAACAAGTCCTTGTATGGAAATTTTTTTGTTTTCCAACTTATTGCAACCGAATTCAACATTTATCCATTTGACATAGCCATACATGATTTTTAAAAGTTTGATCCCGATCAGATGACTATATCATATAGCTGCCATACAAACGACCGACATGAAACCATGTCTTTGTATGGAAAACTTTTTTGTTTTCCAACCTATTGCAACCGAATTCAACATTTATCCATTTGACATAGCCATACACGATTTTTTAAAGTTTTATCCGGATTTGACCACTGTATCGTATAGCTGCCATACAAACGACCGATATGAAAAAAAGTCTTAATATGGAAAATTTTTTTGTTTCCCAACCTAATGCAACCGAATTCAACATTTATTCAACTGACCAATCGATACACGATTTTTTAAAGTTTTATCCGGATCGGACCCCTATATCATATAGCTGTAATACAAACGACCGATGTGTAAACAAGTCCTTGTATGGAAAATTTTTTTGTTTTCCAACCTATTGCAACCGAATTCAAAATTTATCCATTTGACATAGCCAAACACGATTTGTGGTAGTTTGGTCCGGATCGGACCACTATATCACATAGCTGCAATACAAATGACCCATATGAAAACAAGTCTTTGTATGGAAAATTTTTTTGTTTTCCAACCTATTGCAACCGAATTCAAGATTTATCCATTTGCCATAGCCATACATGATTTTTAAAAGTTTGATCCGGATCAAATGACTATATCATATAGCAGCCATACAAACGACCGATATGAAAACAAGTCCTTGTATGAAAATTTTTTTTGTTTTCCAAGCTATTGCAACCGAATTCAACATTTATTTAACTGACCAAGCCATACACGATTTGTGGTAGTTTGGTTTGGATCGGACCACTATATCATATAGCTGCAATACAAACGACCGATATGAAAACAAGTCTTTGTATGGAAAATTTTTTTGTTTTCAACCTGATGCAACCGAATTCAACATTTATTCATTTGACCAATCGATACACGATTTGTAAAAGTTTTATCCGGATCGGACCACTATATCGTATAGCTGCCATACAAACGACCGATATGAAAAAAATCTTAATATGGAAAATTTTTTTGTTTCCGAACCTAATGCAACCGAATTCAACATTTATTCATTTGACATAGCCATACACGATTTGTAAAAGTTTGGTCCTGATCCGACCACTATATCATATAGCTGCCATACAAACGACCGATATGAAAACAAGTCCTGTATGGAAATTTTTTTTGTTTTCCAAGCTATTGCAACTGAATTCAACATTTATCCATTTGACATAGCTATACATGATTTTTAAAAGTTTGATCTGGATCAAATGACTATATCATATAGCTGCCATACAAACGACCGATGTGTAAACAAGTCCTTGTATGGAAAATGTTTTTGTTTTCCAACCTATTGCAACCGAATTCAACATTTATTCAATTGACCAAGCCATACACGATTTGTGGTAGTTTGGTCCGGATCGGACCACTATATCATATAGCTGCAATACAAACGACCGATATGAAAACAAGTCTTTGTATGGACAATTTTTTTGTTTTCCAAGCTATTGCAACTGAATTCAACATTTATCCATTTGACATAGCTATACATGATTTTTAAAAGTTTGATCTGGATCAAATGACTATATCATATAGCTGCCATACAAACGACCGATGTGTAAACAAGTCCTTGTATGGAAAATGTTTTTGTTTTCCAACCTATTGCAACCGAATTCAACATTTATTCATTTGACATAGCCATACACGATTTTTAAAAGTTTTATCCGGATCGGACCACTATATCATATAGCTGTAATACAAACGACCGATATGAAAACAAGTCTTTGTATGGACAATTTTTTTGTTTTCCAAGCTATTGCAACTGAATTCAACATTTATCCATTTGACATAGCTATACATGATTTTTAAAAGTTTGATCTGGATCAAATGACTATATCATATAGCTGCCATACAAACGACCGATGTGTAAACAAGTCCTTGTATGGAAAATGTTTTTGTTTTCCAACCTATTGCAACCGAATTCAACATTTATTCAATTGACCAAGCCATACACGATTTGTGGTAGTTTGGTCCGGATCGGACCACTATATCATATAGCTGCAATACAAACGACCGATATGAAAACAAGTCTTTGTATGGAAAATTTTTTGTTTTCCAACCTATTGCAACCGAATTCAAGATTTATCCATTTGACATAGCCATACATGATTTTTAAAAGTTTGATCCGGATCAAATGACTATATCATATAGCTGCCATACAAACGACCGACATGAAACCATGTCTTTGTATGGAAAACTTTTTTGTTTTCCAACCTAATGCAATTGAATTCAACATTTATTCAATTGACCAAGCCGTACACGATTTGTGGTAGTTTGGTCCGGGTGGACCACTATATCATATCGCTGCAATACAAACGACCGATATGAAAACAAGTCTTTGTATGGAAAATTTTTTGTTTTCCAACCTATTGCAACCGAATTCAAGATTTATCCATTTGACATAGCCATACATGATTTTTAAAAGTTTGATCCGGATCAAATGACTATATCATATAGCTGCCATACAAACGACCGATATGAAAACAAGTCCTTGTATGGAAATTTATTTTGTTTTCCAAGCTATTGCAACCGAATTCAACATTTATTCAATCGACCAAGCTATACACGATTTGTGGTAGTTTGGTCTGGATCGGACCACTATATCATATAGCTGCAATACAAACGACCGATATGAAAACAAGTCTTTGTATGGAAAACTTTTTTGTTTTCGAACCTAATGCAATCGAATTCAATACTTTTTCATGCGACATAGCCGTACACGATTTGTAAAAGTTTTATCCGGATCGGACTACTATATCGTATAGCTGCCATACAAACGACCGATATGAAAAAAAGTCTTAATATGGAAAATTTTTTTGTTTCCCAACCTAATGCAACTGAATTCAACATTTATTCATTAGACATAGCCATACACGATTTGTAAAAGTTTGGTCCTGATCCGACCACTATATCATATAGCTGCCATACAAACGACCGATATGAAAACAAGTCTTTGTATGGAAAATTTTTTTTTGTTTTCAACCTGATGCAATCGAATTCAACATTTATTCATCTAACATAGCCATACACGATTTGTAAAAGTTTGGTCCTGATCCGACCACTATATCATATAGCTGCCATACAAACGACCGATATGAAAACAAGTCTTTGTATTGAAAATTTTTTTGTTTTCCAACCTATTGCAACCGAATTCAACATTTATCCATTTGACATAGCCATACATGATTTTTAAAAGTTTAATCCGGATCAAATGACTATATCATATAGCTGCCATACAAACGACCGATATGAAAACAAATCCTTGTATGGAAATTTTTTTTTGTTTTCCAAGCTATTGCAACCGAATTCAACATTTATTTAACTGACCAAGCCATACACGATTTGTGGTAGTTTGGTTTGGATCGGACCACTATATCATATAGCTGCAATACAAACGACCGATATGAAAACAAGTCTTTGTATGGAAAATTTTTTTGTTTTCAACCTGATGCAATCGAATTCAACATTTATTCATCTAACATAGCCATACACGATTTGTGAAAATTTGGTCGGATCCGACCACTATAACATATATCATATAGCTGCCATACAAACTACCGATATGAAAACAAGTCTTTGTATGGAAAATTTTTTTGTTTTCCAACCTATTGCAACCGAATTCAACATTTATCCATTTGACATAGCCATACATGATTTTTAAAAGTTTGATCCGGATCAAATGACTATATCATATAGCTGCCATACAAACGACCGATATGAAAACAAGTCCTTGTTTGGAAATTTATTTTGTTTTCCAAGCTATTGCAACCGAATTCAACATTTATTCAATCGACCAAGCTATACACGATTTGTGGTAGTTTGGTCTGGATCGGACCACTATATCATATAGCTGCAATACAAACGACCGATATGAAAACAAGTCTTTGTATGGAAAACTTTTTTGTTTTCGAACCTAATGCAATCGAATTCAATACTTTTTCATGCGACATAGCCGTACACGATTTGTAAAAGTTTTATTCGGATCGGACCACTACAACGTATAGCTGCCATACAAACGACCGATATGAAAAAAAGTCTTAATATGGAAAATTTTTTTGTTTCCCAACCTAATGCAACTGAAGTCAACATTTATTCATTAGACATAGCCATACACGATTTGTAAAAGTTTGGTCCTGATCCGATTACCATATCATATAGCTGCCATACAAACGACCGATATGAAAACAAGTCTTTGTATGGAAAATTTTTTTGTTTTCCAACCTATTGCAACCGAATTCAACATTTATCCATTTGACATAGCCATACATGATTTTTAAAAGTTTGATCCGGATCAAATGACTATATCATATAGCTGCCATACAAACGACCGATATGAAAACAAGTCCTTGTATGGAAATTTTTTTGTTTTCCAACTTATTGCAACCGAATTCAACATTTATCCATTTGACATAGCCATACATGATTTTTAAAAGTTTGATCCGGATCAAATGACTATATCATATAGCTGCCATACAAACGACCGATATGAAAACAAGTCCTTGTATGGAAATTTATTTTGTTTTCCAAGCTATTGCAACCGAATTCAACATTTATTCAATCGACCAAGCTATACACGATTTGTGGTAGTTTGGTCTGGATCGGACCACTATATCATATAGCTGCAATACAAACGACCGATATGAAAACAAGTCTTTGTATGGAAAACTTTTTTGTTTTCGAACCTAATGCAATCGAATTCAATACTTTTTCATGCGACATAGCCGTACACGATTTGTAAAAGTTTTATCCGGATCGGACTACTATATCGTATAGCTGCCATACAAACGACCGATATGAAAAAAAGTCTTAATATGGAAAATTTTTTTGTTTCCCAACCTAATGCAACTGAATTCAACATTTATTCATTAGACATAGCCATACACGATTTGTAAAAGTTTGGTCCTGATCCGACCACTATATCATATAGCTGCCATACAAACGACCGATATGAAAACAAGTCTTTGTATGGAAAATTTTTTTGTTTTCAACCTGATGCAATCGAATTCAACATTTATTCATCTAACATAGCCATACACGATTTGTAAAAGTTTGGTCCTGATCCGACCACTATATCATATAGCTGCCATACAAACGACCGATATGAAAACAAGTCTTTGTATTGAAAATTTTTTTGTTTTCCAACCTATTGCAACCGAATTCAACATTTATCCATTTGACATAGCCATACATGATTTTTAAAAGTTTAATCCGGATCAAATGACTATATCATATAGCTGCCATACAAACGACCGATATGAAAACAAATCCTTGTATGGAAATTTTTTTGTTTTCCAAGCTATTGCAACCGAATTCAACATTTATTTAACTGACCAAGCCATACACGATTTGTGGTAGTTTGGTTTGGATCGGACCACTATATCATATAGCTGCAATACAAACGACCGATATGAAAACAAGTCTTTGTATGGAAAATTTTTTTGTTTTCAACCTGATGCAATCGAATTCAACATTTATTCATCTAACATAGCCATACACGATTTGTGAAAATTTGGTCCGGATCCGACCACTATAACATATATCATATAGCTGCCATACAAACTACCGATATGAAAACAAGTCTTTGTATGGAAAATTTTTTTGTTTTCCAACCTATTGCAACCGAATTCAACATTTATCCATTTGACATAGCCATACATGATTTTTAAAAGTTTGATCCGGATCAAATGACTATATCATATAGCTGCCATACAAACGACCGATATGAAAACAAGTCCTTGTTTGGAAATTTATTTTGTTTTCCAAGCTATTGCAACCGAATTCAACATTTATTCAATCGACCAAGCTATACACGATTTGTGGTAGTTTGGTCTGGATCGGACCACTATATCATATAGCTGCAATACAAACGACCGATATGAAAACAAGTCTTTGTATGGAAAACTTTTTTGTTTTCGAACCTAATGCAATCGAATTCAATACTTTTTCATGCGACATAGCCGTACACGATTTGTAAAAGTTTTATTCGGATCGGACCACTACAACGTATAGCTGCCATACAAACGACCGATATGAAAAAAAGTCTTAATATGGAAAATTTTTTTGTTTCCCAACCTAATGCAACTGAAGTCAACATTTATTCATTAGACATAGCCATACACGATTTGTAAAAGTTTGGTCCTGATCCGATTACCATATCATATAGCTGCCATACAAACGACCGATATGAAAACAAGTCTTTGTATGGAAAATTTTTTTGTTTTCCAACCTATTGCAACCGAATTCAACATTTATCCATTTGACATAGCCATACATGATTTTTAAAAGTTTGATCCGGATCAAATGACTATATCATATAGCTGCCATACAAACGACCGATATGAAAACAAGTCCTTGTATGGAAATTTTTTTTGTTTTCCAACTTATTGCAACCGAATTCAACATTTATCCATTTGACATAGCCATACATGATTTTTAAAAGTTTGATCCGGATCAAATGACTATATCATATAGCTGCCATACAAACGACCGATATGAAAACAAGTCCTTGTATGGAAATTTATTTTGTTTTCCAAGCTATTGCAACCGAATTCAACATTTATTCAATCGACCAAGCTATACACGATTTGTGGTAGTTTGGTCTGGATCGGACCACTATATCATATAGCTGCAATACAAACGACCGATATGAAAACAAGTCTTTGTATGGAAAACTTTTTTGTTTTCGAACCTAATGCAATCGAATTCAATACTTTTTCATGCGACATAGCCGTACACGATTTGTAAAAGTTTTATCCGGATCGGACTACTATATCGTATAGCTGCCATACAAACGACCGATATGAAAAAAAGTCTTAATATGGAAAATTTTTTTGTTTCCCAACCTAATGCAACTGAATTCAACATTTATTCATTAGACATAGCCATACACGATTTGTAAAAGTTTGGTCCTGATCCGACCACTATATCATATAGCTGCCATACAAACGACCGATATGAAAACAAGTCTTTGTATGGAAAATTTTTTTTGTTTTCAACCTGATGCAATCGAATTCAACATTTATTCATCTAACATAGCCATACACGATTTGTAAAAGTTTGGTCCTGATCCGACCACTATATCATATAGCTGCCATACAAACGACCGATATGAAAACAAGTCTTTGTATTGAAAATTTTTTTTGTTTTCCAACCTATTGCAACCGAATTCAACATTTATCCATTTGACATAGCCATACATGATTTTTAAAAGTTTAATCCGGATCAAATGACTATATCATATAGCTGCCATACAAACGACCGATATGAAAACAAATCCTTGTATGGAAATTTTTTTGTTTTCCAAGCTATTGCAACCGAATTCAACATTTATTTAACTGACCAAGCCATACACGATTTGTGGTAGTTTGGTTTGGATCGGACCACTATATCATATAGCTGCAATACAAACGACCGATATGAAAACAAGTCTTTGTATGGAAAATTTTTTTGTTTTCAACCTGATGCAATCGAATTCAACATTTATTCATCTAACATAGCCATACACGATTTGTGAAAATTTGGTCCGGATCCGACCACTATAACATATATCATATAGCTGCCATACAAACTACCGATATGAAAACAAGTCTTTGTATGGAAAATTTTTTTGTTTTCCAACCTATTGCAACCGAATTCAACATTTATCCATTTGACATAGCCATACATGATTTTTAAAAGTTTGATCCGGATCAAATGACTATATCATATAGCTGCCATACAAACGACCGATATGAAAACAAGTCCTTGTTTGGAAATTTATTTTGTTTTCCAAGCTATTGCAACCGAATTCAACATTTATTCAATCGACCAAGCTATACACGATTTGTGGTAGTTTGGTCTGGATCGGACCACTATATCATATAGCTGCAATACAAACGACCGATATGAAAACAAGTCTTTGTATGGAAAACTTTTTTGTTTTCGAACCTAATGCAATCGAATTCAATACTTTTTCATGCGACATAGCCGTACACGATTTGTAAAAGTTTTATTCGGATCAGACCACTACAACGTATAGCTGCCATACAAACGACCGATATGAAAAAAAGTCTTAATATGGAAAATTTTTTTGTTTCCCAACCTAATGCAACTGAAGTCAACATTTATTCATTAGACATAGCCATACACGATTTGTAAAAGTTTGGTCCTGATCCGATTACCATATCATATAGCTGCCATACAAACGACCGATATGAAAACAAGTCTTTGTATGGAAAATTTTTTGTTTTCCAACCTATTGCAACCGAATTCAACATTTATCCATTTGACATAGCCATACATGATTTTTAAAAGTTTGATCCGGATCAAATGACTATATCATATAGCTGCCATACAAACGACCGATATGAAAACAAGTCCTTGTATGGAAATTTTTTTTGTTTTCCAACTTATTGCAACCGAATTCAACATTTATCCATTTGACATAGCCATACATGATTTTTAAAAGTTTGATCCCGATCAGATGACTATATCATATAGCTGCCATACAAACGACCGACATGAAACCATGTCTTTGTATGGAAAACTTTTTTGTTTTCCAACCTATTGCAACCGAATTCAACATTTATCCATTTGACATAGCCATACACGATTTTTTAAAGTTTTATCCGGATTTGACCACTGTATCGTATAGCTGCCATACAAACGACCGATATGAAAAAAGGTCTTAATATGGAAAATTTTTTGTTTCCCAACCTAATGCAACCGAATTCAACATTTATTCAACTGACCAATCGATACACGATTTTTTAAAGTTTTATCCGGATCGGACCCCTATATCATATAGCTGTAATACAAACGACCGATGTGTAAACAAGTCCTTGTATGGAAAATTTTTTTTGTTTTCCAACCTATTGCAACCGAATTCAAAATTTATCCATTTGACATAGCCAAACACGATTTGTGGTAGTTTGGTCCGGATCGGACCACTATATCACATAGCTGCAATACAAACGACCGATATGAAAACAAGTCTTTGTATGGAAAATTTTTTTGTTTTCCAACCTATTGCAACCGAATTCAAGATTTATCCATTTGCCATAGCCATACATGATTTTTAAAAGTTTGATCCGGATCAAATGACTATATCATATAGCTGCCATACAAACGACCGATATGAAAACAAGTCCTTGTATGGAAATTTTTTTTGTTTTCCAAGCTATTGCAACCGAATTCAACATTTATTTAACTGACCAAGCCATACACGATTTGTGGTAGTTTGGTTTGGATCGGACCACTATATCATATAGCTGCAATACAAACGACCGATATGAAAACAAGTCTTTGTATGGGAAACTTTTTTGTTTTCAACCTGATGCAATCGAATTCAACATTTATTCATCTAACATAGCCATACACGATTTGTGAAAATTTGGTCCGGATCCGACCACTATAACATATATCATATAGCTGCCATACAAACTACCGATATGAAAACAAGTCTTTGTATGGAAAATTTTTTTGTTTTCCAACCTATTGCAACCGAATTCAACATTTATCCATTTGACATAGCCATACATGATTTTTAAAAGTTTGATCCGGATCAAATGACTATATCATATAGCTGCCATACAAACGACCGATATGAAAACAAGTCCTTGTATGGAAATTTTTTTTTGTTTTCCAACTTATTGCAACCGAATTCAACATTTATCCATTTGACATAGCCATACATGATTTTTAAAAGTTTGATCCCGATCAGATGACTATATCATATAGCTGCCATACAAACGACCGACATGAAACCATGTCTTTGTATGGAAAACTTTTTTGTTTTCCAACCTATTGCAACCGAATTCAACATTTATCCATTTGACATAGCCATACACGATTTTTTAAAGTTTTATCCGGATTTGACCACTATATCGTATAGCTGCCATACAAACGACCGATATGAAAAA
Organism: Drosophila merina; assembly: GCA_035047645.1. Lineage (NCBI taxonomy): Eukaryota > Metazoa > Arthropoda > Insecta > Diptera > Drosophilidae > Drosophila > Drosophila merina. The sequence goes on along the minus strand of JAWNPH010000076.1, from coordinate 1,210,226 downwards.
AAGTCTTAATATGGAAAATTTTTTTGTTTCCCAACCTAATGCAACCGAATTCAACATTTATTCAACTGACCAATCGATACACGATTTTTTAGAGTTTTATCCGGATCGGACCCCTATATCATATAGCTGTAATACAAACGACCGATATGAAAACAAGTCTTTGTATGGAAAATTTTTTTGTTTTCCAAGCCATTGCAACCGAATTCAACATTTATTCAATTGACCAATCGATACACGATTTTTAAAAGTTTTATCCGGATCGGACCACTATATCATATAGCTGCAATACAAACGACCTATATGAAAACAAGTCTTTGTATGGAAAATTTTTTTGTTTTCCAACCTATTGCAACCGAATTCAAGATTTTTTCATTTGCCATAGCCATACATGATTTTTAAAAGTTTGATCCGGATCAAATGACTATATCATATAGCTGCCATACAAACGACCGATATGAAAACAAGTCCTTGTATGGAAATTTTTTTTGTTTTCCAAGCTATTGCAACCGAATTCAACATTTATTTAATTGACCAAGCCATACACTATTTGTGGTAGTTTGGTTTGGATCGGACCACTATATCATATAGCTGCAATACAAACGACCGATATGAAAACAAGTCTTTGTATGGAAAATTTTTTTGTTTTCAACCTGATGCAATCGAATTCAACATTTATTCATCTAACATAGCCATACACGATTTGTGAAAGTTTGGTCCGGATCCGACCACTATATCATATATCATATAGCTGCCATACAAACTACCGATATGAAAACAAGTCTTTGTATGGAAAATTTTTTTTTCCAACCTATTGCAACCGAATTCAACATTTATCCATTTGACATAGCCATACATGATTTTTAAAAGTTTGATCCGGATCAAATGACTATATCATATAGCTGCCATACAAACGACCGATATGAAAACAAGTCCTTGTATGGAAATTTTTTTTGTTTTCCAAGCTATTGCAATTGAATTCAACATTTATTTAATTGACCAAGCCATACACGATTTGCGGTAGTTTGGTTTGGATCGGACCACTATATCATATAGCTGCAATACAAACGACCGATATGAAAACAAGTCTTTGTATGGAAAATTTTTTTGTTTTCTAACCTGATAAAACCGAATTCAACATTTATTCAATTGACCAATCGATACACGATTTTTAAAAGTTTTATCCGGATCGAACCACTATATCATATAGCTGTAATACAAACGACCGATATGAAAACAAGTCTTTGTATGGAAAATTTTTGGTTTTCCAACCTGATGCAACCGAATTCAACATTTATTCAATTGACCAATCGATACACGATTTTTAAAAGTTTTATCCGGATCGGACCACTATATCATATAGCTGTAATACAAACGACCGATGTGTAAACAAGTCCTTGTATGGAAAATTTTTTTGTTTTCCAACCTATTGCAACCGAATTCAAAATATATCCAGTTGACATAGCCAAACACGATTTGTTGTAGTTTGGTCCGGATCGGACCACTATATCACATAGCTGCAATACAAACGACCGATATGAAAACAAGTCTTTGTATGGAAATTTTTTTTTGTTTTCCAAGCTATTGCAACCGAATTCAACATTTACTTAATTGACCAAGCCATACACGATTTGTGGTAGTTTGGTTTGGATCGGACCACTATATCATATAGCTGCAATACAAACGACCGATATGAAAACAAGTCTTTGTATGGAAAATTTTTTTGTTTTCAACCTGATGCAATCGAATTCAACATTTATTCATCTAACATAGCCATACACGATTTGTGAAAGTTTGGTCCGGATCCGACCACTATATCATATATCATATAGCTGCCATACAAACTACCGATATGAAAACAAGTCTTTGTATGGAAAATTTTTTTGTTTTCCAACCTATTGCAACCGAATTCAACATTTATCCATTTGACATAGCCATACATGATTTTTAAAAGTTTGATCCGGATCAAATGACTATATCATATAGCTGCCATACAAACGACCGATATGAAAACAAGTCCTTGTATGGAAATTTTTTTGTTTTCCAAGCTATTGCAACCGAATTCAACATTTATTTAATTGACCAAGCCATACACGATTTGTGGTAGTTTGGTTTGGATCGGACCACTATATCATATAGCTGCAATACAAACGACCGATATGAAAACAAGTCTTTGTATGGAAAATTTTTTTGTTTTCCAACCTGATAAAACCGAATTCAACATTTATTCAACTGACCAATCGATACACGATTTTTAAAAGTTTTATCCGGATCGGACCACTATATCATATAGCTGTAATACAAACGACCGATATGAAAACAAGTCTTTGTATGGAAAATTTTTTTGTTTTCCAACCTGATGCAACCGAATTCAACATTTATTCAATTGACCAATCGATACACGATTTTTAAAAGTTTTATCCGGATCGGACCACTATATCATATAGCTGTAATACAAACGACCGATGTGTAAACAAGTCCTTGTATGGAAAATTTTTTTGTTTTCCAACCTATTGCAACCGAATTCAAAATATATCCAGTTGACATAGCCAAACACGATTTGTGGTAGTTTGGTCCGGATCGGACCACTATATCACATAGCTGCAATACAAACGACCGATATAAAAACAAGTCTTTGTATGGAAAATTTTTTTGTTTTCCAACCTGATAAAACCGAATTCAACATTTATTCAATTGACCAATCGATACACGATTTTTAAAAGTTTTATCCGGATCGGACCACTATATCATATAGCTGTAATACAAACGACCGATATGAAAATAAGTCTTTGTATGGAAAATTTTTTTGTTTTCCAAGCTATTGCAACTGAATTCAACATTTATCCATTTGACATAGCCATACATGATTTTTAAAAGTTTGATCCGGATCAAATGACTATATCATATAGCTGCCATACAAACGACCGATGTGTAAACAAGTCCTTGAATGGAAAATTTTTTTGTTTTCCAACCTATTGCAACCGAATTCAAAATTTATCCATTTGACATAGCCAAACACGATTTGTGGTAGTTTGGTCCGGATCGGACCACTATATCACATAGCTGCAATACAAACGACCGATATGAAAACAAGTCCTTGTATGGAAAATTTTTTTGTTTTCCAACTTGTTGCAACCGAATTCAACATTTATCCATCTGACATAGCCATACACGATTTTTAAAAGTTTGATCCGGATCAAATGACTATATCATATAGCTGCCATACAAACGACCGATATGAAAACAAGTCCTTGTATGGAAAATTTTTTTGTTTTCCAAGCTATTGCAACCGAATTCAACATTTATTTAACTGACCAAGCCATACACGATTTTTACAAAGTTTTATCCGGATCGGACCACTATATCATATAGCTGCAATACAAACGACCGATATGAAAACAAGTCTTTGTATGGAAAATTTTTTGTTTTCCAACCTATTGCAACCGAATTCAAGATTTATCTATTTGACATAGCCATACATGATTTTTAAAAGTTTGATCCGAATCAAATGACTATATCATATAGCTGCCATACAAACGACCGACATGAAACCATGTCTTTGTATGGAAAACTTTTTTGTTTTCCAACCTAATGCAATTGAATTCAACATTTATTCAATAGACCAAGCCGTACACGATTTGTGGTAGTTTGGTCCGGGTCATACCACTATATCATATAGCTGCAATACAAACGACCGATATGAAAACAAGTCTTTGTATGGAAAATTTTTTGTTTTCCAACCTATTGCAACCGAATTCAAGATTTATTCATTTGACATAGCCATACACGATTTTCAAAAGTTTTACCTGGATCAAATGACTGTATCATATAGCTGCCATACAAACGGCCGATATGAAAACAAGTCCTTGTATGGAAATTTTTTTGTTTTCCAAGCTATTGCAACCGAATTCAACATTTATTCAATTGACCAAGCCATACACGATTTGTGGTAGTTTGGTCCGGATCGGACCACTATATCATATAGCTGCAATACAAACAACCGATATGAAAACAAGTCTTTGTATGGAACATTTTTTTTGTTTTCCAACCTGATGCAACCGAATTCAACATTTATTCAATTGACCAATCAATACACGATTTTTAAAAGTTTTATCCGGATCGGACCACTATATCATATAGCTGTAATACAAACGACCGATATGAAAACAAGTCTTTGTATGGAAAATTTTTTTGTTTTCCAAGCTATTGCAACTGAATTCAACATTTATCCATTTGACATAGCCATACATGATTTTTAAAAGTTTGATCCGGATCAAATGACTATATCATATAGCTGCCATACAAACGACCGATATGAAAACAAGTCCTTGTATGGAAAATTTTTTTGTTTTCCAACCTGATGCAACCGAATTCAACATTTATTCAATTGACCAATCAATACACGATTTTTAAAAGTTTTATCCGGATCGGACCACTATATCATATAGCTGTAATACAAACGACCGATATGAAAACAAGTCTTTGTATGGAAAATTTTTTTGTTTTCCAACCTATTGCAACCGAATTCAAAATTTATCCAGTTGACATAGCCAAACACGATTTGTGGTAGTTTGGTCCGGATCGGACCACTATATCACATAGCTGCAATACAAACGACCGATATGAAAACAAGTCCTTGTATGGAAATTTTTTTTGTTTTCCAAGCTATTGCAACCGAATTCAACATTTACTTAATTGACCAAGCCATACACGATTTGTGGTAGTTTGGTTTGGATCGGACCACTATATCATATAGCTGCAATACACACGACCGATATGAAAACAAGTCCTTGTATGGAAAATTTTTTTGTTTTCCAACCTATTGCAAACGAATTCAAAATTTATCCATTTGACATAGCCATACACGATTTGTGGTAGTTTGGTTTGGATCGGACCATTATATCATATAGCTGCAATACAAACGACCGATATGAAAACAAGTCTTTGTATGGAAAATTTTTTTATTTTCCAACCTGATGCAACCGAATTCAACATTTATTCAATAGACCAATCGATACACGATTTTTAAAAGTTTTATCCGGATCGGACCACGATATCATATAGCTGTAATACAAACGACCGATATGAAAACAAGTCTTTGTATGGAAAATTTTTTTGTTTTCCAAGCTATTGCAACTGAATTCAACATTTATCCATTTGACATAGCCATACATGATTTTTAAAAGTTTGATCCGGATCAAATGACTATATCATATAGCTGCAATACAAACGACCGATGTGTAAACAAGTCCTTGTATGGAAAATTTTTTTGTTTTCCAACTTGTTGCAACCGAATTCAACATTTATCCATCTGACATAGCCATACACGATTTTTAAAAGTTTGATCCGGATCAAATGACTATATCATATAGCTGCCATACAAACGACCGATATGAAAACAAGTCCTTGTATGGAAATTTTTTTTGTTTTCCAAGCTATTGCAACCGAATTCAACATTTATTTAACTGACCAAGCCATACACGATTTTTAAAAGTTTTATCCGGATCGGACCACTATATCATATAGCTGCAATACAAACGACCGATATGAAAACAAGTCTTTGTATGGAAAATTTTTTGTTTTCCAACCTATTGCAACCGAATTCAAGATTTATCTATTTGACATAGCCATACATGATTTTTAAAAGTTTGATCCGAATCAAATGACTATATCATATAGCTGCCATACAAACGACCGACATGAAACCATGTCTTTGTATGGAAAACTTTTTTGTTTTCCAACCTAATGCAATTGAATTCAACATTTATTCAATAGACCAAGCCGTACACGATTTGTGGTAGTTTGGTCCGGGTCATACCACTATATCATATAGCTGCAATACCAACGACCGATATGAAAACAAGTCTTTGTATGGAAAATTTTTTGTTTTCCAACCTATTGCAACCGAATTCAAGATTTATTCATTTGACATAGCCATACACGATTTTCAAAAGTTTTACCTGGATCAAATGACTATATCATATAGCTGCCATACAAACGGCCGATATGAAAACAAGTCCTTGTATGGAAATTTTTTTTGTTTTCCAAGCTATTGCAACCGAATTCAACATTTATTCAATTGACCAAGCCATACACGATTTGTGGTAGTTTGGTCCGGATCGGACCACTATATCATATAGCTGCAATACAAACAACCGATATGAAAACAAGTCTTTGTATGGAACATTTTTTTGTTTTCCAACCTGATGCAACCGAATTCAACATTTATTCAATTGACCAATCAATACACGATTTTTAAAAGTTTTATCCGGATCGGACCACTATATCATATAGCTGTAATACAAACGACCGATATGAAAACAAGTCTTTGTATGGAAAATTTTTTGTTTTCCAAGCTATTGCAACTGAATTCAACATTTATCCATTTGACATAGCCATACATGATTTTTAAAAGTTTGATCCGGATCAAATGACTATATCATATAGCTGCCATACAAACGACCGATATGAAAACAAGTCCTTGTATGGAAAATTTTTTTGTTTTCCAACCTGATGCAACCGAATTCAACACTTATTCAATTGACCAATCAATACACGATTTTTAAAAGTTTTATCCGGATCGGACCACTATATCATATAGCTGTAATACAAACGACCGATATGAAAACAAGTCTTTGTATGGAAAATTTTTTTGTTTTCCAACCTATTGCAACCGAATTCAAAATTTATCCAGTTGACATAGCCAAACACGATTTGTGGTAGTTTGGTCCGGATCGGACCACTATATCACATAGCTGCAATACAAACGACCGATATGAAAACAAGTCCTTGTATGGAAATTTTTTTGTTTTCCAAGCTATTGCAACCGAATTCAACATTTACTTAATTGACCAAGCCATACACGATTTGTGGTAGTTTGGTTTGGATCGGACCACTATATCATATAGCTGCAATACAAACGACCGATATGAAAACAAGTCTTTGTATGGAAAAAGGTTTTTGTTTTCCAACCTATTGCAACCGAATTCAAGATTTATCCAATTGCCATAGCCATACATGATTTGTGAAAGTTTGGTCCGGATCCGACCACTATATCATATATCATATAGCTGCCATACAAACTACCGATATGAAAACAAGTCTTTGTATGGAAAATTTTTTTGTTTTCCAACCTAATGCAATCGAATTTAAAATTTTTCCATTTGACATAGCCATACATGATTTTTAAAAGTTTGATCCGGATCAAATGACTATATCATATAGCTGCCATACAAACGACCGATGTGTAAACAAGTCCTTGTATGGAACATTTTTTTGTTTTCCAAGCTATTGCAACCGAATTCAACATTTACTTAATTGACCAAGCCATACACGATTTGTGGTAGTTTGGTTTGGATCGGACCACTATATCATATAGCTGCAATACAAACGACCGATATGAAAACAAGTCCTTGTATGGAAAATTTTTTTGTTTTCCAACCTATTGCAAACGAATTCAAAATTTATCCATTTGACATAGCCATACACGATTTGTGGTAGTTTGGTTTGGATCGGACCATTATATCATATAGCTGCAATACAAACGACCGATATGAAAACAAGTCTTTGTATGGAAAATTTTTTTGTTTTCCAACCTGATGCAACCGAATTCAACATTTATTCAATAGACCAATCGATACACGATTTTTAAAAGTTTTATCCGGATCGGACCACTATATCATATAGCTGTAATACAAACGACCGATATGAAAACAAGTCTTTGTATGGAAAATTTTTTTGTTTTCCAAGCTATTGCAACTGAATTCAACATTTATCCATTTGACATAGCCATACATGATTTTTAAAAGTTTGATCCGGATCAAATGACTATATCATATAGCTGCCATACAAACGACCGATGTGTAAACAAGTCCTTGAATGGAAAATTTTTTTGTTTTCCAACCTATTGCAACCGAATTCAAAATTTATCCATTTGACATAGCCAAACACGATTTGTGGTAGTTTGGTCCGGATCGGACCACTATATCACATAGCTGCAATACAAACGACCGATATGAAAACAAGTCCTTGTATGGAAAATTTTTTTGTTTTCCAACTTGTTGCAACCGAATTCAACATTTATCCATCTGACATAGCCATACACGATTTTTAAAAGTTTGATCCGGATCAAATGACTATATCATATAGCTGCCATACAAACGACCGATATGAAAACAAGTCCTTGTATGGAAATTTTTTTTGTTTTCCAAGCTATTGCAACCGAATTCAACATTTATTTAACTGACCAAGCCATACACGATTTTTAAAAGTTTTATCCGGATCGGACCACTATATCATATAGCTGCAATACAAACGACCGATATGAAAACAAGTCTTTGTATGGAAAATTTTTTGTTTTCCTACCTATTGCAACCGAATTCAAGATTTATCTATTTGACATAGCCATACATGATTTTTAAAAGTTTGATCCGAATCAAATGACTATATCATATAGCTGCCATACAAACGACCGACATGAAACCATGTCTTTGTATGGAAAACTTTTTTGTTTTCCAACCTAATGCAATTGAATTCAACATTTATTCAATAGACCAAGCCGTACACGATTTGTGGTAGTTTGGTCCGGGTCATACCACTATATCATATAGCTGCAATACCAACGACCGATATGAAAACAAGTCTTTGTATGGAAAATTTTTTGTTTTCCAACCTATTGCAACCGAATTCAAGATTTATTCATTTGACATAGCCATACACGATTTTCAAAAGTTTTACCTGGATCAAATGACTATATCATATAGCTGCCATACAAACGGCCGATATGAAAACAAGTCCTTGTATGGAAATTTTTTTTGTTTTCCAAGCTATTGCAACCGAATTCAACATTTATTCAATTGACCAAGCCATACACGATTTGTGGTAGTTTGGTCCGGATCGGACCACTATATCATATAGCTGCAATACAAACAACCGATATGAAAACAAGTCTTTGTATGGAACATTTTTTTGTTTTCCAACCTGACGCAACCGAATTCAACATTTATTCAATTGACCAATCAATACACGATTTTTAAAAGTTTTATCCGGATCGGACCACTATATCATATAGCTGTAATACAAACGACCGATATGAAAACAAGTCTTTGTATGGAAAATTTTTTTGTTTTCCAAGCTATTGCAACTGAATTCAACATTTATCCATTTGACATAGCCATACATGATTTTTAAAAGTTTGATCCGGATCAAATGACTATATCATATAGCTGCCATACAAACGACCGATATGAAAACAAGTCCTTGTATGGAAAATTTTTTTGTTTTCCAACCTGATGCAACCGAATTCAACATTTATTCAATTGACCAATCAATACACGATTTTTAAAAGTTTTATCCGGATCGGACCACTATATCATATAGCTGTAATACAAACGACCGATATGAAAACAAGTCTTTGCATGGAAAATTTTTTTGTTTTCCAACCTATTGCAACCGAATTCAAAATTTATCCAGTTGACATAGCCAAACACGATTTGTGGTAGTTTGGTCCGGATCGGACAACTATATCACATAGCTGCAATACAAACGACCGATATGAAAACAAGTCCTTGTATGGAAATTTTTTTGTTTTCCAAGCTATTGCAACCGAATTCAACATTTACTTAATTGACCAAGCCATACACGATTTGTGGTAGTTTGGTTTGGATCGGACCACTATATCATATAGCTGCAATACAAACGACCGATATGAAAACAAGTCTTTGTATGGAAAATTTTTTTGTTTTCCAACCTATTGCAACCGAATTCAAGATTTATCCAATTGCCATAGCCATACATGATTTGTAAAAGTTTGGTCCGGATCCGACCACTATATCATATATCATATAGCTGCCATACAAACTACCGATATGAAAACAAGTCTTTGTATGGAAAATTTTTTTGTTTTCCAACCTATTGCAACCGAATTCAACATTTATCCATTTGACATAGCCATACATGATTTTTAAAAGTTTGATCCGGATCAAATGACTATATCATATAGCTGCCATACAAACGACCGATGTGTAAACAAGTCCTTGTATGGAACATTTTTTTGTTTTCCAAGCTATTGCAACCGAATTCAACATTTATTTAATTGACCAAGCCATACACGATTTGTGGTAGTTTTGGTTTGGATCGGACCACTATATCATATAGCTGCAATACAAACGACCGATATGAAAACAAGTCTTTGTATGGAAAATTTTTTTGTTTTCAACCTGATGCAATCGAATTCAACATTTATTCATCTAACATAGCCATACACGATTTGTGAAAGTTTGGTCCGGATCCGACCACTATATCATATATCATATAGCTGCCATACAAACTACCGATATGAAAACAAGTCTTTGTATGGAAAATTTTTTTGTTTTCCAACCTATTGCAACCGAATTCAACATTTATCCATTTGACATAGCCATACATGATTTTTAAAAGTTTCATCCGGATCAAATCACTATATCATATAGCTGCCATACAAACGACCGATATGAAAACAAGTCCTTGTATGGAAATTTTTTTTGTTTTCCAAGCTATTGCAACCGAATTCAACATTTATTTAATTGACCAATCGATACACGATTTTTAAAAGTTTTATTCGGATCGGACCACTATATCATATAGCTGTAATACAAACGACCGATATGAAAACAAGTCGTTGTATGGAAAATTTTTTTGTTTTCCAAGCTATTGCAACTGAATTCAACATTTATCCATTTGACATAGCTATACATGATTTTTAAAAGTTTGATCCGGATCAAATGACTATATCATATAGCTGCCATACAAACGACCGATGTGTAAACAAGTCCTTGTATGGAAAATTTTTTGTTTTCCAACCTATTGCAACCGAATTCAAAATTTATCCATTTGACATAGCCATACACGATTTGTGGTAGTTTGGTTTGGATCGGACCACTATATCATATAGCTGCAATACAAACGACCGATATGAAAACAAGTCTTTGTATGGAAAATTTTTTTGTTTTCCAACCTGATGCAACCGAATTCAACATTTATTCAATTGACCAATTAATACACGATTTTTAAAAGTTTTATCCGGATCGGACCACTATATCATATAGCTGTAATACAAACGACCGATATGAAAACAAGTCTTTGTATGGAAAATTTTTTTGTTTTCCAAGCTATTGCAACTGAATTCAACATTTATCCATTTGACATAGCTATACATGATTTTTAAAAGTTTGATCCGGATCAAATGACTATATCATATAGCTGCCATACAAACGGCCGATATGAAAACAAGTCCTTGTATGGAAATTTTTTTTGTTTTCCAAGCTATTGCAACCGAATTCAACATTTATTCAATTGACCAAGCCATACACTATTTGTGGTAGTTTGGTCCGGATCGGACCACTATATCATATAGCTGCAATACAAACAACCGATATGAAAACAAGTCTTTGTATGGAAAATTTTTTTGTTTTCCAACCTGATGCAACCGAATTCAACATTTATTCAATTGACCAATCAATACACGATTTTTAAAAGTTTTATCCGGATCGGACCACTATATCATATAGCTGTAATACAAACGACCGATATGAAAACAAGTCTTTGTATGGAAAATTTTTTTGTTTTCCAAGCTATTGCAACTGAATTCAACATTTATCCATTTGACATAGCTATACATGATTTTTAAAAGTTTGATCCGGATCAAATGACTATATCATATAGCTGCCATACAAACGGCCGATATGAAAACAAGTCCTTGTATGGAAATTTTTTTTGTTTTCCAAGCTATTGCAACCGAATTCAATATTTATTCAATTGACCAAGCCATACACTATTTGTGGTAGTTTGGTCCGGATCGGACAACTATATCATATAGCTGCAATACAAACAACCGATATGAAAACAAGTCTTTGTATGGAAAATTTTTTTGTTTTCCAACCTGATGCAACCGAATTCAACATTTATTCAATTGACCAATCAATACACGATTTTTAAAAGTTTTATCCGGATCGGACCACTATATCATATAGCTGTAATACAAACGACCGATATGAAAACAAGTCTTTGTATGGAAAATTTTTTTGTTTTCCAAGCTATTGCAACTGATTTCAACATTTATCCATTTGACATAGCCATACATGATTTTTAAAAGTTTGATCCGGATCAAATGACTATATCATATAGCTGCCATACAAACGACCGATATGAAAACAAGTCCTTGTATGGAAAATTTTTTTGTTTTCCAACTTATTGCAACCGAATTCAACATTTATCCATTTGACTTAGCCATACACGATTTTCAAAAGTTTTATCCGGATCAAATGACTATATCATATAGCTGCCATACAAACGACCGATATGAAAACAAGTCCTTGTATGGAAATTTTTTTGTTTTCCATTTTATTGCAACCGAATTCAACATTTATCCATTTGACATAGCCAGACACTATTTTTAAAAGTTTGATCTGGATCAAATGACTATATCATATAGCTGCCATACAAACGACCGATATGAAAACAAGTCTTTGTATGGAAAATTTTTTGTTTTCCAAGCTATTGCAACTGAATTCAACATTTATCCATTTGACATAGCCATACATGATTTTTAAAAGTTTGATCCGGATCAAATGACTATATCATATAGCTGCCATACAAACGGCCGATATGAAAACAAGTCCTTGTATGGAAATTTTTTTGTTTTCGAAGCTATTGCAACCGAATTCAACATTTATTCAATTGACCAAGCCATACACTATTTGTGTTAGTTTGGTCCGGATCGGACCACTATATCATATAGCTGCAATACAAACAACCGATATGAAAACAAGTCTTTGAATGGAAAATTTTTTGTTTTCCAACCTGATGCAACCGAATTCAACATTTATTCAATTGACCAATCAATACACGATTTTTAAAAGTTTTATCCGGATCGGACCACTATATCATATAGCTGTAATACAAACGACCGATATGAAAACAAGTCTTTGTATGGAAAACTTTTTTGTTTTCCAACCTAAAACAATCGAATTCAACACTTTTTTATGCGATATAGCCATACACGATTTGTAAAAGTTTTATCCGGATCGGACCACTATATCGTATAGCTGCCATACAAACGACCGATATGAAAAAAAGTCTTAATATGGAAAATTTTTTTGTTTTCCAACCTAATGCAACCGAATTCAACATTTATTCATTTGACATAGCCATTCACGATTTGTAAAAGTTTGGTCCTGATCCGACCACTATATCATATAGCTGCCATACAAACGACCGATATGAAAACAAGTCTTTGTATGGAAAATTTTTTTGTTTTCAACCTGATGCAATCGAATTCAACATTTATTCATCTAACATAGCCATACACGATTTGTGAAAGTTTGGTCCGGATCCGACCACTATATCATATATCATATAGCTGCCATACAAACTACCGATATGAAAACAAGTCTTTGTATGGAAAACTTTTTTGTTTTCCAACCTAATGCAATCGAATTCAACACTTTTCCATGTGACATAGCCATACACGATTTTTTAAAGTTTTATCCGGATCTGACCACTATATCATATAGCTGTAATACAAACGACCGATATGAAAACAAGTCTTTGTATGGAAAATTTTTTTGTTTTCCAAGCTATTGCAACTAAATTCAACATTTATTTAATTGACCAATCGATACACGATTTTTTAAAGTTTTATTCGGATCGGACCACTATATCATATACCTGTAATACAAACGACCGATATGAAAACAAGTCTTTGTATGGAAAATTTTTTTGTTTTCCAACTTATTGCAACCGAATTCAACATTTATCCATCTAACATAGCCAGACACTATTTTTAAAAGTTTGATTTGGATCAAATGACTATATCATATAGCTGCCATACAAACGACCGACATGAAACCATGTCTTTGTATGGAAAACTTTTTTGTTTTCCAACCTAATGCAATCGAATTCAACACTTTTTTATCCGATATAGCCATACACGATTTGTAAAAGTTTTATCCGGATCGGACCACTATATCGTATACCTGCCATACAAACGACCGATATGAAAAAAAGTCTTAATATGGAAAATTTTTTTGTTTTCCAACCTAATGCAACCGAATTCATCATTTATTCATTTGACATAGCCATACACGATTTGTAAAAGTTTGGTCCTGATCCGACCACTATATCATATAGCTGCCATACAAACGACCGATATGAAAACAAGTCTTTGTATGGAAAATTTTTTTGTTTTCAACCTGATGCAATCGAATTCAACATTTATTCATCTAACATAGCCATACACGATTTGTGAAAGTTTGGTCCGGATCCGACCACTATATCATATATCATATAGCTGCCATACAAACTACCGATATGAAAACAAGTCTTTGTATGGAAAATTTTTTTGTTTTCCAACCTGTTGCAACCGAATTCAACATTTATCCATTTGACATAGCCATACATGATTTTTAAAAGTTTGATCCCGGGCAGATGACTATATCATATAGCTGCCATACAAACGACCGACATGAAACCAAGTCTTTGTATGGAAAACTTTTTTGTTTTCCAACCTAATGCAATCGAATTCAACACTTTTCCATGTGACATAGCCATACACGATTTTTTAAAGTTTTATCCGGATCTGACCACTATAGCATATAGCTGTAATACAAACGACCGATATGAAAACAAGTCTTTGTATGGAAAATTTTTTTGTTTTCCAAGCTATTGCAACTGAATTCAACATTTATTCAATTGACCAATCTATACACGATTTTTTAAAGTTTTATTCGGATCGGACCACTATATCATACGATTTACGATATATCATACGACCGATATGAAAACAAGTCTTTGTATGGAAAATTTTTTTGTTTTCCAAGCTATTGCAATTGAATTCAACATTTATTCAACTGACCTAGCCATACACGATTTTTAAAAGTTTTATCCGGATCGGATCACTATATCATATAGCTGCCATACAAACGACCGATATGTAAACAAGTCTTTATATGGAAAATTTTTTTGTTTTCCAAGCTATTGCAAGCGAATTCAAAATGTATCCATTTGACATAGCCATACACGATTTTTAAAAGTTTGATCCGGATCAAATGACTATATCATATATCTGCCATACAAACAACCGATAAGAAAACAAGTCCTTGTATGGAAAATTTTTTGTTTTCGAACCTATTGCAACCGAATTCAACATTTATCCATTTGACATAGCCATACATGATTTTTAAAAGTTTGATCCGGATCGGATCACTATATCATATAGCTGCCATACAAACGACCGATATGTAAACAAGTCTTTATATGAAAAATTTTTTTGTTTTCGAAGCTATTGCAACCAAATTCAACAATTATTCATCTAACATAGCCATATATGATTTTTAAAAGTTTGATCCGGATCAAATTACTATATCATATAGCTGCCATACAAACGACCGATATGAAAACAAATCCTTGTATGGACATTTTTTTTGTTTTCCAAGCTATTGCAACCGAATTTAACATTTATTCAACTGACGTAGCCATACACGATTTTTAAAAGTTTTATCCGGATCGGATCACTATATCATATAGCTGCCATACAAACGACCGATATGTAAACAAGTCTTTATATGGAAAATTTTTTTGTTTTCCAAGCTATTGCAAGCGAATTCAAAATTTATCCATTTGACATAGCCATACACGATTTTTAAAAGTTTGATCCGGATCAAATGACTATATCATATATCTGCCATACAAAGGACCGATATGAAAACAAGTCCTTGTATGGAAAATTTTTTTGTTTTCCAACTTATTGCAACCAATTCAACATTTATCCATTCGACATAGCCATACATGATTTTTAAAAGTTTGATCCTGATCAGATGACTATATCATATAGCTGCCATACAAACGACCGACAAGAAACCAAGTCTTTGTAAGGAAAACTTTTTTGTTTTCCAACCTAATGCAATCGAATTTAATACTTATCCATGCAACAAAGCCATACACGATTTTTAAAAGTTTGATCCGGATCAAATGACTATATCATATAGCTGCCATACAAACGACCGATATGAAAACAAGTCTTAATATGGAAAATTTTTTTGTTTCCCAACCTAATGCAACCGAATTCAACATTTATTCATCTAACATAGCCATACACGATTTGTAAAAGTTTGGTCCTGATCCGATCACTATATCATATAGCTGCCATACAAACGACCGATATGAAAACAAGTCTTTGTATGGAAAATTTTTTTGTTTTCCAACCTATTGCAACCGAATTCAACATTTATCGATTTGACATAGCCATACATGATTTCTAAAAGTTTAATCCGGATCGGACCACTATATCGTAAGCTGCCATACAAACGACCCATCTGAAAACAAGTCTTAATATGGAAAATTTTTTTGTTTCCCATCCTAATGCAACCGAATTCAACATTTATTCATTTGACATAGCCATACACGATTTGTAAAAGTTTGGTCCTGATCCGACCACTATATCATATAGCTGCCATACAAACGACCGATATGAAAACAAGTCTTTGTATGGAAAATTTTTTTGTTTTCCAACCTGATGCAATCGAATTCAACATTTATTCATCTAAAATAGCCATACACGATTTGTGAAAGTTTGGTCCGGATCCGACCACTATATCATATATCATATAGCTTCCATACAAACGACCGATATGAAAACAAGTCTTTGTATGGAAAATTTTTTTGTTTTCCAAGCTATTGCAACCGAATTCAACATTTATTCAACTGACCAAGCCATACACGATTTTTAAAAGTTTTATCCGGAGCGGATCACTATATCATATAGCTGCCATACAAACGACCGATATATAAACAAGTCTTTATATGGAAAATTTTTTTGTTTTCCAAGCTATTGCAACCGAATTCAACATTTATTCAACAGACCAAGCCATACACGATTTTTAAAAGTTTTATCCGGAGCGGATCACTATATCATATAGCTGCCATACAAACGACCGACATGAAACCAAGTCTTTGTAAGGAAAACTTTTTTGTTTTCCAACCTAATGCAATCGAATTCAACACTTATCCATGCGACATTGCCATACACGATTTTTAAAAGTTTGATCCGGATCAAATGACTATATCATATAGCTGCCATACAAACGACCGATATGAAAATAAGTCTTAATATGGAAAATTTTTTTGTTTCCCAACCTAATGCAACCGAATCCAACATTTATTCATCTAACATAGCCATACACGATTTGTAAAAGTTTGGTCCTGAGCCGACCACTATATCATATAGCTGCCATACAAACGACCTATATGAAAACAAGTCTTTGTATGGAAAATTTTTTTGTTTTCCAACCTATTGCAACCGAATTCAACGTTTATCCTTTTGACATACGCATACACGATTTTTAAAAGTTTGATCCGGATCAAATGACTATATCATATAGCTGCCATACAAACGACCGATATGAAAACAAGTCTTAATATGGAAAATTTTTTTGTTTTCCAACCTGATGCAACCGAATTCAAAATTTATACATTTGACGTAACCATACACGATTTGTGAAAGTTTGGTCCAGATCGGACCACTATATCTTATAGCTGCAATCCAAACGACCGATATGAAAACAAGTCTTTGTATAGAACCTTTTTTTTGTTTTCCAAGCTATTGCAACCGAATTCAACATTTATCCATTTGACATAACCATACACGATTTTTAAAAGTTTGATCCGGATCAAATGACTATATCATATAGCCGCCATACAAACGACCGACATGAAACCAAGTCTTTGTAAGGAAAACTTTTTTGTTTTCCAACCCAATGCAATCGAATTCAACACTTGTCCATGCGACATAGCCATACACGATTTTTAAAAGTTTGATCCGGATCAAATGACTATATCATATAGCTGCCATACAAACGACCGATATGAAAACAAGTCCTTGTATGGAAAATTTTTTTGTTTCCCAACCTAATGCAACCGAATTCAACATTTATTCATGCAACATAGCCATACACGATTTGCTAAAGTTTGGTCCTGATCCGACCACTATATCATATAGCTGCCATACAAACGACCGATATGAAAACAAGTCTTTGTATGGAAAATTTTTTTGTTTTCCAACCTATTGCAACCGAATTCAACATTTATCCATTTGACATAGCCATACATGATTTTTTAAAGTTTGATCCGGATCGGACCACTATATCGTAAGCTGCCATCCAAACGACCCATCTGAAAACAAGTCTCAATATGGAAAATTTTTTTGTTTCCCAACCTGATGCAATCGAATTCAACATTTATTCATCTAACATAGCCATACACGATTTGTGAAAGTTTGGTCCGGATCCGACCACTATATCATATATCATATAGCTGTCATACAAACGACCGATATGAAAACAAGTCTTTGTTTTTTTTTTTCGAACCTATTGCAACCGAATTCAACATTTATCCAGTTGACATAGCCATACATGATTTTTAAAAGTTTGATCCGGATCGGACCGCTATATCGTAAGCTGCCATACAAACGACCCATCTAAAACAAGTCTTAATATGAAAAATTTTTTTGTTTCCCAACCTGATGCAATCGAATTCAATATTTATTCATCTAACATAGCCATACACGATTTGTGAAAGTTTGGTCCGGATACGACCACTATATCGTATAGCTGCCATATAAACGACCGATATGAAAAAAAGTCTTAATATGGAAAATTTTTTTGTTTCCCAACCTAATGCAACCGAATTCAACATTTATTCATTTGACATAGCCATACACGATTTGTAAAAGTTTGGTCCTGATCCGACCACTATATCATATAGCTGCCATACAAACGACCGATATGAAAACAAGTCTTTGTATGGAAAATTTTTTTGTTTTCCAAGCTATTGCAACCGAATTCAACATTTATCCATTTAACATAGCCATATATGATTTTTAAAAGTTTGATCCGGATCAAATGACTATATCATATAGCTGCCATACAAACGACCGATATGAAAACAAGTCCTTGTATGGAATTTTTTTTTGTTTTCCAAGCTATTGCAACCGAATTCAACATTTATTCAACTGACCAAGCCATACACGGTTTTTAAAAGTTTTATCCGGAGCGGATCACTATATCATATAGCTGCCATACAAACGACCGATATGTAAACAAGTCCTTATATGGAAAATTTTTTTGTTTTCCAAGCTATTGCAAGCGAATTCAAAATTTATCCATTTGACATAGCCATACACGATTTTTAAAAGTTTAATCCGGATCAAATGACTATATCATATAGCTGCCATACAAACGACCGACATGAAACCAAGTCTTTGTAAGGAAAACTTTTTTGTTTTCCAACCTAATGCAATCGAATTCAACACTTATCCATGCGACATAGCCATACACGATTTTTAAAAGTTTGATCCGGATCAAATGACTATATCATATAGCTGCTATACAAACGACCGATATGAAAACAAGTCTTAATATGGAAAATTTTTTTGTTTCCCAACCTAATGCAACCGAATTCAACATTTATTCATCTAACATAGCCATACACGATTTGTAAAAGTTTGGTCCTGATTCGACCACTACATCATATAGCTGCCATACAAACGACCGATATGAAAACAAGTCTTTGTATGGAAAATTTTTTTGTTTTCCAACCTATTGCAACCGAATTCAACATTTATCCATTTGACATAGCCATACACGATTTTTAAAAGTTTTATCCGGATCGGATCACTATATCATATAGCTGCCATACAAACGACCGATATGTAAACAAGTCTTCATATGGAAATTTTTTTGTTTTCCAACCTGATGCAACCGAATTCAAAATTTATTCATTTGACATAACCATACACGATTTGTGAAAGTTTGGTCCGGATCGGACCACTATATCTTATAGCTGCAATCGAAACGACCGATATGAAAACAAGTCTTTGTATAGAACCTTTTTTTTCTTTTCCAACCTATTGCAACCGAATTCAACATTTATCCATTTGACATAACCATACACGATTTTTAAAAGTTTGATCCGGATCAAATGACTATATCATATAGCCGCCATACAAACGACCGACATGAAACCAAGTCTTTGTAAGGAAAACTTTTTTGTTTTCCAACCCAATGCAATCGAATTCAACACTTGTCCATGCGACATAGCCATACACGATTTTTAAAAGTTTGATCCGGATCAAATGACTATATCATATAGCTGCCATACAAACGACCGATATGAAAACAAGTCCTTGTATGGAAAATTTTTTTGTTTCCCAACCTAATGCAACCGAATTCAACATTTATTCGTCTAATATAGCCATACACGATTTGTAAAAGTTTGGTTCTGATCCGACCACTATATCATATAGCTGCCATACAAACGACCGATATGAAAACAAGTCTTTGTATGGAAAATTTTTTTGTTTTCCAACCTATTGCAACCGAATTCAACATTTATCCATTTCACATAGCCATACATGATTTTTAAAAGTTTGATCCGGATCGGACCACTATATCGTAAGCTGCCATCCAAACGACCCATCTGAAAACAAGTCTTAATATAGGAAATTTTTTTGTTTCCCAACCTGATGCAATCGAATTCAACATTTATTCATCTAACATACCCATACACGATTTGTGAAAGTTTGGTCCGGATCCGACCACTGTATCATATATCATATAGCTGTCATACAAACGACCGATATGAAAACAAGTCTTTGTTTTTTTTTTTTTTCGAACCTATTGCAACCGAATTCAACATTTATCCATTTGACATAGCCATACATGATTTTTAAAAGTTTGATCCGGATCGGACCACTATATCGTAAGCTGCCATACAAACGACCCATCTGAAAACAAGTCTTAATATGGAAAATTTTTTTGTTTCCCAACCTGATGCAATCGAATTCAACATTTATTTATCTAACATAGCCATACACGATTTGTAAAAGTTTGGTCCTGATCCGACCACTAAATCATATAGCTGCCATACAAACGACCGATATGAAAACAAGTCTTTGTATGGAAAATTTTTTTGTTTTCCAACCTATTGCAACCGAATTCAACATTTATCTATTTGACATAGCCATACATGATTTTTAAAAGTTTGATCCGAATCGGACCACTATATCGTAAGCTGCCATACAAACGACCTATCTGAAAACAAGTCTTAATATGGAAAATTTTTTTGTTTCCCAACCTGATGCAACCGAATTCAACATTTATTCATCTAACATAGCAATACACGATTTGTGAAAGTTTGGTCCGGATCCGACCACTATATCATATATCATATAGCTGCCATACAAACGACCGATATGAAAACAAGTCTTTGTATGGAAAATTTTTTTGTTTTCCAACCTATTGCAACCGAATTCAACATATATCCATTTGACATAGCCATACATGATTTTTAAAAGTTTGATCCCGATCAGATGACTATATCATATAGCTGCCATACAAACGACCGACATGAAACCAAGTCTTTGTATGGAAAACTTTTTTGTTTTCCAACCTAATACAATCGAATTCAAAATTTGTCCATTTGACATAGCCATACATGATGCACTTGTCCATGCGACATAGCCATACACGATTTTTAAAAGTTTGATCCGGATCAAATGACTATATCATATAGCTGCCATACAAACGACCGATATGAAAACAAGTCCTTGTATGGAAAATTTTTTTGTTTCCGAACCTAATGCAACCGAATTCAACATTTATTCATCTAACATAGCAATACACGATTTGTGAAAGTTTGGTCCGGATCGGACCACTATATCTTATAGCTGCAATCCAAACGACCGATATGAAAACAAGTCTTTGTATAGAACCTTTTTTTTCTTTTCCAACCCATTGCAACCGAATTCAACATTTATCCATTTGACATAACCATACACGATTTTTAAAAGTTTGATCCGGATCAAATGACTATATCATATAGCCGCCATACAAACGACCGACATGAAACCAAGTCTTTGTAAGGAAAACTTTTTGTTTTCCAACCCAATGCAATCGAATTCAACACTTGTCCATGCGACATAGCCATACACGATTTTTAAAAGTTTGATCCGGATCAAATGACTATATCATATAGCTGCCATACAAACGACCGATATGAAAACAAGTCCTTGTATGGAAAATTTTTTTGTTTCCCAACCTAATGCAACCGAATTCAACATTTATTCGTCTAATATAGCCATACACGATTTGTAAAAGTTTGGTTCTGATCCGACCACTATATCATATAGCTGCCATACAAACGACCGATATGAAAACAAGTCTTTGTATGGAAAATTTTTTTGTTTTCCAACCTATTGCAACCGAATTCAACATTTATCCATTTCACATAGCCATACATGATTTTTAAAAGTTTGATCCGGATCGGACCACTATATCGTAAGCTGCCATCCAAACGACCCATCTGAAAACAAGTCTTAATATAGGAAATTTTTTTGTTTCCCAACCTGATGCAATCGAATTCAACATTTATTCATCTAACATACCCATACACGATTTGTGAAAGTTTGGTCCGGATCCGACCACTGTATCATATATCATATAGCTGCCATACAAACGACCGATATGAAAACAAGTCTTTGTATGGAAAATTTTTTGTTTTCCAACCTATTGCACCGAATTCAACATATATCCATTTGACATAGCCATACATGATTTTTAAAAGTTTGATCCCGATCAGATGACTATATCATATAGCTGCCATACAAACGACCGACATGAAACCAAGTCTTTGTATGGAAAACTTTTTTGTTTTCCAACCTAATACAATCGAATTCAAAATTTGTCCATTTGACATAGCCATACATGATTTTTAAAAGTTCAATCCGGATCAAAGGACTATATCATATAGCTGCCATACAAACGACCTATATGAAAACAAGTCTTTGTATAGAAAATTTTTTTGTTTTCCAATTTATTGCAACCGAATTCAACACTTATCCATGCGACATAGCCATACATGATTTTTAACAGTTTGATCTGGCTCGGACTACTATATCGTATAGCTGCCATACAAAAGACCCATATGGCCACAAGTCTTAATACGGAAAATTTTTTTGTTTCCCAACCTGATGCAACCGAATTCAACATTTATTCATCTAACATAGCCATACACGATTTGTGAAAGGTTGGTCCGGATACGACCACTATATCATATATCATATAGCTGCCATACAAACGACCGATATGAAAACAAGTCCTTGTATGGAAAATTTTTTTGTTTTCCAAGCTATTGCAACCGAATTCAACATTTTTTCAATTGACCAAACCATACACGATTTTTAAAAGTTTGATCCGGATCGGATCACTATATCATATAGCTGCCATACAAACGACCGATATGTAAACTAGTCTTTATATGGAAAATTTTTTTGTTTTCCAACCTGATGCAACCGAATTCAAAATTTATTTATTTGACATAACCATACACGATTTGTGAAAGTTTGGTCCGGATCGGACCACTATATCTTATAGCTGCAATACAAACGACCGATATGAAAACAAGTCTTTGTAAAGAACATTTTTTTGTTTTCCAACCTATTGCAACCGAATTCAACATTTATCCATTTGACATAGCCATACATGATTTTTAAAAGTTTGATCCGGATCGGACACTATATCGTAAGCTGCCATCCAAACGACCCATCTGAAAACAAGTCTTAATATAGGAAATTTTTTTGTTTCCCAACCTGATGCAATCGAATTCAACATTTATTCATCTAACATACCCATACACGATTTGTGAAAGTTTGGTCCGGATCCGACCACTGTATCATATATCATATAGCTGTCATACAAACGACCGATATGAAAACAAGTCTTTGTTTTTTTTTTTTTCGAACCTATTGCAACCGAATTCAACATTTATCCATTTGACATAGCCATACATGATTTTTAAAAGTTTGATCCGGATCGGACCACTATATCGTAAGCTGCCATACAAACGACCCATCTGAAAACAAGTCTTAATATGGAAAATTTTTTTGTTTCCCAACCTGATGCAATCGAATTCAACATTTATTTATCTAACATAGCCATACACGATTTGTAAAAGTTTGGTCCTGATCCGACCACTAAATCATATAGCTGCCATACAAACGACCGATATGAAAACAAGTCTTTGTATGGAAAATTTTTTTGTTTTCCAACCTATTGCAACCGAATTCAACATTTATCTATTTGACATAGCCATACATGATTTTTAAAAGTTTGATCCGAATCGGACCACTATATCGTAAGCTGCCATACAAACGACCCATCTGAAAACAAGTCTTAATATGGAAAATTTTTTTGTTTCCCAACCTGATGCAACCGAATTCAACATTTATTCATCTAACATAGCAATACACGATTTGTGAAAGTTTGGTCCGGATCCGACCACTATATCATATATCATATAGCTGCCATACAAACGACCGATATGAAAACAAGTCCTTGTATGGAAAATTTTTTTGTTTTCCAACCTATTGCAACCGAATTCAACATATATCCATTTGACATAGCCATACATGATTTTTAAAAGTTTGATCCCGATCAGATGACTATATCATATAGCTGCCATACAAACGACCGACATGAAACCAAGTCTTTGTATGGAAAACTTTTTTGTTTTCCAACCTATTGCAACCGAATTCAACATTTATCCATTTGACATAGCCATACATGATTTTTAAAAGTTTGATCGGATCAAATGACTATATCATATAGCTGCCAACAAACGACCGATATGAAAACAAGTCTTTGTATGGAAAATTTTTTTGTTTTCCAATTTATTGCAACCGAATTCAACACTTATCCATGCGACATAGCCATACATGATTTTTAACAGTTTGATCTGGATCGGACTACTATATCGTATAGCTGCCATACAAACGACCCATATGGCCACAAGTCTTAATATGGAAAATTTTTTTGTTTCCCAACCTGATGCAACCGAATTCAACATTTATTCATCTAACATAGCCATACACGATTTGTGAAAGTTTGGTCCGGATACGACCAATATATCATATATCATAGCTGCCATACAAACGACCGATAAGAAAACAAGTCCTTGTATGGAAAATTTTTTTGTTTTCCAAGCTATTGCAACCGAATTCAACATTTTTTCAATTGACCAAACCATACACGATTTTTAAAAGTTTGATCCGGATCGGATCACTATATCATATAGCTGCCATACAAACGACCGATATGTAAACTAGTCTTTATATGAAAAATTTTTTTGTTTTCCAAGCTATTGCAACCGAATTCAAAATTTATCCATTTGACATAGCCATACACGATTTGTGAAAGTTTAGTCTGGATCGGATCACTATATCATATAGCTGCAAAACAAACGACCGATATAAAAACAAGTCTTTGTATGGAACATTTTTTTGTTTCCTAAGCTATTGCAACTGAATTCAAAATTTATCCATTTGACATAGCCATATATGATTTTTAAAAGTTTGATCCCGATCAGATGACTATATCATATAGCTGCCATACAAACAACCGACATGAAACCAAGTCTTTGTATGGAAAACTTTTTTGTTTTCCAACCTAATGCAATCGAATTCAAAATTTGTCCATTTGACATAGCCATACATGATTTTTAAAAGTTTGATCCGGATCAAATGACTGTATCATATAGCTGCCATACAAACGACCGATATGACAACAAGTCCTTGTATGGAAATTTTTTTTTGTTTTCCAACCTATTGCAACCGAATTCAACATTTATCCATTTGACATAGCCATACATGATTTTTAAAAGTTTGATCCCGATCAGATGACTATATCATATAGCTGCCATACAAACGACCAACATGAAACCAAGTCTTTCGCGCGGCTCCCACTGCATAACGTACAGCCCACCTCCCGCCCAACCGACCGAGGGGCGCTGCCGTTTATCGTACGGCTCGGATCGCGGGGATAGACCCGAGAGAATAAAGTTTAGAAAGATTACGAGGAAAAAGTAGAGTTCGTTTGTTGCTCTGAAAGGTAGGTGAGAATTGAGGATTTGATAGAGGTGGACGTGCAGAGTGAAGTAATGGAGTATAAGTCATTGTAGTCAGAACATAAAACCCTGAAAGGCTCATGCTGGGCATACGTAGATCTACAACAACTTAGGAATAGGGGACTAAAATTTCTAGTACGTCTATTTGGAATGTTAAATGTTAGTCGTGTTAGTAGATGCTGGCTGTCTACATTACCATTAATAAGGTTATAAAGGAAAACGACCCCCAGCATTTTTCTACGATTGGTTAGGGAAGGTAAATTAATTAGAAGGAGTCTGTTAGAGTAAGATGGGAGTTGAAGATTTGCATCCCAGTTGAGTCCCCTAAGTGCAAACATCAAGAAATTCTTTTGAACGGATTCAATGCGATCTTGATGAACCCCATACTGAGGGCTCCAGACGCATGACCCGTACTCCAGAATTGGACGTACTAAAGATACGTATAAAGTTTTAGTAATATAAGGGTCATTGAATTCCTTAGACCATCTTTTAATGAAGCCAAGCACGCCCTTGGCTTTATTAACCATCGTAGAAATGTGGTCGGAAAATTTAAGTTTAGTATCTAATAGGACACCAAGATCGTTAACCTGGGTTAATCTATCTAAGGAGATCCCATAGAGAAAGTATGTCGCCTGGTTAGGGCATGAGCGATAGAAAGACATAAGTTTACATTTTGACCCATTAAGTTTTAAGAGATTGGTGGAACACCACTTTTGAAAATTGTCCAAGTCTGACTGAAGTTTATATTGGGCAGAAGGGGATTTGTATTGAAGACAGAGCTTAACGTCGTCTGCATACATAAGAACCAGAGAGTTCGTTATGGCAGGGGGTAGGTCGTTAATAAAGATAGTGAAAAGTAGTGGCCCAAGATGGCTTCCTTGGGGGACTCCCGATGTAGCACTAACAAGACGAGAGTGTACATCCTTAAAAAGAACACGTTGGGTTCTCCCAGTTAAGTAGCTAGAAATCCACGTGAGAAGGTCTGAGGGAAATCCTAGGATACTAAGTTTACTCAAGAGGAGTGAGTGGTTGACAGAGTCAAATGCTTTACTAAAGTCAGTGTAGATGACATCTGTTTGAAGGCCTTTACGGAAGCCATCTATAATAAAGGAGGTCAGCTCCAAGAGGTTTGTGGTGGTGGAGCGACGCTTTATAAAACCATGCTGACATGGAGAAATAATTGAGCTGCAGAGATGTTGAAGATGTGGTGTTACCAATTTTTCAAAAAGCTTTGGAATTGCCGACAATTTAGAGATTCCTCTATAGTTTGCGGCATCCGATTTTTTCCCTTTTTTGTGTAAGGGAATTATATAGGATTCCTTCCACAATTGGGGAAAAATCGACGTTTCCAGAGACAAAGAGAAAAGTTTAAGAAGGGGTCTGCACAATGGCTTAGCGCAGTTTCTCAGTACACAGCCAGGAACACCATCAGGACCTGGCGAATAGACCTCCCTCAGAAGATCCGATAACACAATGCTTTCGGAGAAAGTTGGTCTGAAAATAAGATTAGCTGATTGAATGTTATATGAATAAGGCTGATCCATACTTGTAGGAAATGAGTACGTTGTTTGAAAGAAAGTTGCGAATAGATCGGCAATACCCTGATCAGTAGTCGCAGATACATTTTCAAACGAAATTAGGGGGGAGAAGATACCTGCTTACGCTTAGTGTTAACAAAATTATAAAACTGCTTCGGATCCTGAGTGAACTGAATCCGACAGCGGTCTATATAATTCTTATAACACTCAGCGTTATGCACGGTGAAATTTGACCGAGCTACTAAGCATCTTGAGAAAGTTACGTTACAGCCAGTTTTCTTATGTCTCTTAAGGAGTCTATTTTTAATGTATTTTAAGTTTTTAAGGCTCCTTGTGAACCAAGGAGGGTCGGTCGAGGCGGATGGATACTTCCATGGCACGCAAGAGTCGAAGAAAGCGTTAAGCGTTTTGTAGAATGTTTCTAAAGCGATATTAATATCGGTGCATTCCCAGAGATCGGACCAATCAAATAAAGAAATTAAATTGCTTAGTCTCTGAAAATCAGCCTTACGAAAGCAGCGAGTTTTATGAACTCCATGGCGAGACTGAAGGTTGCTAGCAGTAAGGGTTTCAATCGAAACCTCAAGCGTTGGGTGGTAAGGATCTTCTGGGAGCGAAAGTGGCATGGCTCTGGAAACGGTTATTCCATCTGGGTCAGAAACAAAACATAAGTCTAGAAGCCGACCTAAAGAATTCCTTACGTGGTTAATTTGACCAAGGGATATGTCAAACATACCCTCAGTAAAATCGTGATGTGTTGAGAGTGTTAAAGATGGTGAATTCTCGATGTTTGACCAGATAAGTTCCGGTAAATTGAAATCTCCTAGAGTCACTAAAAGGTCGCTGTCAGACATGCGGTTCGAAACCAGCTGAATGGCAGATAAGTGGTGCCAGTATGTAGGTGGTTCCGAAGAAGGTGGTAAATATGAGCATGTTATGAATATTGATTGAAGCGACATAGTGATTTTGATACATAGGAATTCAATATCACCCAGATTCGGTAACCTAACCTCTTCAGAAGCAAAGTCGGAGTCCACAGAGATAAGGACTCCTCCTCCCCTTCGTAGTGGTCGGTCCCGTCTGTAAGTGGTGTACCTGTCTGGGAAAATTTCCGAGCTGAAAATCTCCGGCTTTAACCAGGTCTCTGTGAAGACTAAAATCTGGGATGCAAAAGATAGACTATCAGAATACAGTTTAGGGAGCTTACTCCGAAGCCCCCTAGTATTTTGATAGGTAAGGGATATGTAAGATGTTGTTAGTTTTTTGAGGATGAAGGTTTAGGTAAGGGAGACGAAGATGGTACAGGGTTTTTAGGCTTTGGGAGTTTAACTCCCACAGGCTTACTAACCTTTTTCTTTACTGTACTCGGCTGATGTTCTTGTACGAATATGTTCTCCGGCCAAAAGCTGGGCGAACAGATCGTATCGAACATCGGCAAAGGTACACGTATTTTAAAAGATGACGTAAGCCTTGAGTAAGAATATTTAAATTTCCGAATGTCCTCCACTCTAACAACGGCCTTGGATTTAGCTTGGATATAAGCCGAGATATCAATCTCTGAGGTGTCAGGGGCCAGCCGTGAAATAAATATATTTTTAGAGGGGAGGATCACCTGTAAGGGCTTTGGTGTTGCGGTTGGTAAGACCGCGACATCAGTCAGTACCGGGGGTCCGGACGGTGGTTTACCCTTATTAGTGGATTTTAAGGGGGTCGACTCTACTCGTGCCGGAGGAATCACTTGGAGTGATACCCTGGGTGGTATTTCGGACGAGTTATGCTCAACAATGGAGTCAAATTCCGAAACCACGTTTGTGTTTCGAACTCCTGCTCTTGGGGTAGTAAGAGTTATGAGCGGCTGCATGGTCGTCGGCTGATCGGGCTGAATAGCGATATCAGTGCCTACGGAGTCCCTAAGAGCGGTTTTTTTGCGCTTTGGGGATTCATTTAGTAGCTGTAGGCTGCTAAATTGGGAATCCAGCGCAGAGAGTTGGTCGTTGATTTTCCGGAAACCACCGATCAACTCTTTAAAACCGTTTTTAGTTTGCCGCATGAACGTTCGCATTTCTTTCTGAACCGCGCGACATCCACTGCAGCAAAAGTGGAAACCAGCGTTTCTAGAAATTGCATCCGAAACTGAGGCGGTGAAACCTGCACATTTCGCATGCACAACATTTTCACACAGCCAACAGGGGATGCTAGGCTGGGACGCGGAAATCGGCTTATTGCACGATTTTATAGCGCAGATGCTATAAAATTCCATTATGAAATTTTAAGGTAAGAATTAGCAATTTAAGAATATAAGAAATAAATAAACAGCAAATAATTAATAATAATAGACAAACTAGTAGCCTTGAACCACTGTACTTGTTAATAAGAGCAACTTGTTATAAAGAGGTAATGGGAAAATAAGAGCACAAACTAGGAGAGAGAGTTATTGCAAAAGTAGAAATTGCAGTAAACGTAAGAAAAGGGAATAGAAATAAATAGGGCACAGTACCTTACTTGGGTAGATAATAAAATAACTTAAAACACACCAAATACGGTACCGCGCAGACGCGAGTGCGAATGGAAACGTTTAAAGTGAGATTTAAAGTAAGATTTAAATAATTAATTTCTCGACAAACGCCGGTTTGTCTTTATAAGAAAATAATAAAATCGAATGCTCGCCAAAAAAAAACACGTCCGTTCGCTATGAAGGTGAAGTGATTTCTTTGTATGGAAAACTTTTTTTTTTCCAACCTAATACAATCGAATTCAACATTTATCCATTTGACATAGCCATACATGATTTTTAAAAGTTTGATCCCGATCAGATGACTATATCATATAGCTGCCATACAAACGACCGACATGAAACCAAGTCTTTGTATGGAAAACTTTTTTTTTTCCAACCTAATACAATCGAATTCAACATTTATCCATTTGACATAGCCATACACGATTTTTAAAAGTTTTATTCGGATCGGACCACTATATCGTATAGCTGCCATACAAACGACCGATATGAAAACAAGTCTTAATGTGGAAAATTTTTTTGTTTCCCAACCTGATGCAATCGAACTCAACTTTTATTCATCTAACATAGCCATACACGATTTGTGAAAGTTTGGTCCGGATCCGACCACTATATCATATATCATATAGCTGCCATACAAACGACCGACATGAAACCAAGTCTTTGTATGGAAAACTTTTTTGTTTTCCAACCTAATGCAACCGATTTCAACACTTATCCATGTGACATAGCCATACACAATTTTTTAAAGTTTTATTCGGATCCGACCACTATATCGTATAGCTGCCATACAAACGACCGATATGAAAACAAGTCTTTGTATAGAAAATTTTTTTGTTTTCCAATTTATTGCAACCGAATTCAACACTTATCCATGCGACATAGCCATACATGATTTTTAACAGTTTGATCTGGATCGGACTAATATATCGTATAGCTGCCATACAAACGACCCATATGGCCACAAGTCTAAATATGGAAAATTTTTTTGTTTCCCAACCTGATGCAACCGAATTCAACATTTATTCATCTAACATAGCCATACACGATTTGTGAAAGTTTGGTCCGGATACGACCACTATATCATATATCATAGCTGCCATACAAACGACCGATATGAAAACAAGTCCTTGTATGGAAAATTTTTTTGTTTTCCAAGCTATTGCAACCGAATTCAACATTTTTTCAATTGACCAAACCATACACGATTTTTAAAAGTTTGATCCGGATCGGATCACTATATCATATAGCTGCCATACAAACGACCGATATGTAAACTAGTCTTTATATGAAAAATTTTTTTGTTTTCCAAGCTATTGCAACCGAATTCAAAATTTATCCATTTGACATAGCCATACATGATTTTTAAAAGTTTGATCCGGATCAAATGACTATATCATATAGCTGCCATACAAACGACCGATATGACAACAAGTCCTTGTATGGAAAATTTTTTTTGTTTTCCAACCTATTGCAACCGAATTCAACATTTATCCATTTGACATAGCCATACATGATTTTTAAAAGTTTGATCCCGATCAGATGACTATATCATATAGCTGCCATACAAACGACCAACATGAAACCAAGTCTTTGTATGGAAAACTTTTTTTTTTCCAACCTAATACAATCGAATTCAACATTTATCCATTCGACATAGCCATACATGATTTTTAAAAGTTTGATCCCGATCAGATGACTATATCATATAGCTGCCATACAAACGACCGACATGAAACCAAGTCTTTGTATGGAAAACTTTTTTGTTTTCCAACCAAATGCAATCGAATTCAACACTTATTCATGCGACATAGCCATACACAATTTTTTAAAGTTTTATCCGGATCCGACTACTATATCGTATAGCTGCCATGCAAACGACCGATATGAAAACAAGTCTTAATATGGAAAATTTTTTTGTTTCCCAACCTAATGCAACCGAATTCAACATTTATTCATTCGACATAGCCGTACACGATTTGTAAAAGTTTGGTCCTGATCCGACGACTATATCATATAGCTGCCATACAAACGACCGATATGAAAACAAGTCTTTGTATAGAAAATTTTTTTGTTTTCCAATTTATTGCAATCGAATTCAACACTTATCCATGCGACATAGCCATACATGATTTTTAACAGTTTGATCTGGATCGGACTACTATATCGTATAGCTGCCATACAAACGACCCATATGGCCACAAGTCTTAATATGGAAAATTTTTTTGTTTCCCAACCTAATGCAACCGAATTCAACATTTATTCATTTGACATAGCCGTACACGATTTGTAAAAGTTTGGTCCTGATCCGACCACTATATCATATAGCTGCCATACAAACGACCGATATGAAAACAAGTCTTTGTATAGAAAATTTTTTTGTTTTCCAATTTATTGCAACCGAATTCAACACTTATCCATGCGACATAGCCATACACAATTTTTAAAAGTTTTATTCGGATCGGACCACTATATCGTATAGCTGCCATACAAACGACCCATATGAAAACAAGTCTTAATATGGAAAATTTTTTGTTTCCCAACCTGATGCAATCGAACTCAACTTTTATTCATCTAACATAGCCATACACGATTTGTGAAAGTTTGGTCCGGATACGACCACTATATCATATATCATATAGCTGACATACAAACGACCGATATGAAAACAAGTCTTTGTATGGAAAATTTTTTTGTTTTCCAACCTATTGCAACCGAATTCAACATTTATCCATTTGACATAGCCATACACGATTTGTGAAAGTTTGGTCTGGATCGGATCACTATATCATATAGCTGCAAAACAAACGACCGATATAAAAACAAGTCTTTGTATGGAACATTTTTTTGTTTCCCAAGCTATTGCAGCTGAATTCCACATTTATCCATTTGACATAGCCATATATGATTTTTAAAAGTTTGATCCCGATCAGATGACTATATCATATAGCTGCCATACAAACAACCGACATGAAACAAAGTCTTTGTATGGAAAACTTTTTTGTTTTCCAACCTAATGCAATCGAATTTAAAATTGTTCCATTTGACATAGCCATACATGATTTTTAAAAGTTTGATCCGGATCAAATGACTATATCATATAGCTGCCATACAAACGACCGATATGACAACAAGTCCTTGTATGGAAAATTTTTTTGTTTTCCAATCTATTGCAACCGAATTCAACATTTATCCATTTGACATAGCCATACACGATTTGTGAAAGTTTGGTCTGGATCGGATCACTATATCATATAGCTGCAAAACAAACGACCGATATAAAAACAAGTCTTTGTATGGAAAATTTTTTTGTTTCCCAAGCTATTGCAGCTGAATTCAAAATTTATTCATTTGACATAGCCGTACACGATTTGTAAAACTTTGGTCCTGATCCGACCACTATATCATATAGCTGCCATACAAACGACCGATATGAAAACAAGTCTTTGTATGGAAAATTTTTTTGTTTTCCAATCTATCGCAACCGAATTCAACATTTATCCATTTGACATAGCCATACACGATTTGTGAAAGTTTGGTCTGGATCGGATCACTATATCATATAGCTGCAAAACAAACGACCGATATAAAAACAAGTCTTTGTATGGAAAATTTTTTTGTTTCCCAAGCTATTGCAGCTGAATTCAACATTTATCCATTTGACATAGCCATATATGAGTTTTAAAAGTTTGATCCCGATCAGATGACTATATCATATAGCTGCCATACAAACAACCGACATGAAACCAAGTCTTTGTATGGAAAACTTTTTTGTTTTCCAACCTAATGCAATCGAATTTAAAATTTTTTCATTTGACATAGCCATACATGATTTTTAAAAGTTTGATCCCGATCAGATGACTATATCATATAGCTGCCATACAAACGACCGACATGAAACCAAGTCTTTGTATGGAAAACTTTTTTGTTTTCCAACCTAATACAATCGAATTCAACATTTATCCATTTGACATAGCCATACATGATTTTTAAAAGTTTGATCCGGATCAAATGACTATATCATATAGCTGCCATACAAACGACCGATATGACAACAAGTCCTTGTATGGAAAATTTTTTTTGTTTTCCAACCTATTGCAACCGAATTCAACATTTATCCATTTGACATAGCCATACATGATTTTTAAAAGTTTGATCCCGATCAGATGACTATATCATATAGCTGCCATCCAAACGACCGACATGAAACCAAGTCTTTGTATGGAAAATTTTTTTGTTTCCCAAGCTATTGCAGCTGAATTCACCATTTATCCATTTGACATAGCCATATATGATTTTTAAAAGTTTGATCCCGATCAGATGACTATATCATATAGCTGCCATACAAACAACCGACATGAAACCAAGTCTTTGTATGGAAAACTTTTTTGTTTTCCAACCTAATGCAATCGAATTTAAAATTTTTCCATTTGACATATCCATACATGATTTTTAAAAGTTTGATCCCGATCAGATGACTATATCATATAGCTGCCATACAAACGACCGACATGAAACCAAGTCTTTGTATGGAAAACTTTTTGTTTTCCAACCTATTGCAACCGAATTCAACATTTGTCCAACTGACATAGCCATACATGATTTTTAAAAGTTTGATCCCGATCAGATGACTATATCATATAGCTGCCATACAAACGACCGACATGAAACCAAGTCTTTGTATGGAAAACTTTTTTGTTTTCCAACCTAATGCAATCCAATTCAACACTTATCCATGCGACATTGCCATACACGATTTTTAAAAGTTTTATTCGGATCGGACCACTATATCGTATAGCTGCCATACAAACGACCGATATGAAAACAAGTCTTAATATGGAAAATTTTTTTGTTTCCCAACCTGATGCAATCGAACTCAACTTTTATTCATCTAACATAGCCATACACGATTTGTGAAAGTTTGGTCCGGATCCGACCACTATATCATATATCATATAGCTGCCATACAAACGACCGACATGAAACCAAGTCTTTGTATGGAAAACTTTTTTGTTTTCCAACCTAATGCAATCGAATTCAAAATTTGTCCATTTGACATAGCCATACATGATTTTTAGAAGTTTGATCCGGATCAAATGACTATATCATATAGCTGCCATACAAACGACCGATATGACAACAAGTCCTTGTATGGAAAATTTTTTTTGTTTTCCAACCTATTGCAACCGAATTCAACATTTATCCATTTGACATAGCCATACATGATTTTTAAAAGTTTGATCCCGATCAGATGACTATATCATATAGCTGCCATACAAACGACCAACATGAAACCAAGTCTTTGTATGGAAAACTTTTTGTTTTCCAACCTAATACAATCGAATTCAACATTTATCCATTTGACATAGCCATACATGATTTTTAAAAGTTTGATCCCGATCAGATGACTATATCATATAGCTGCCATACAAACGACCAACATGAAACCAAGTCTTTGTATGGAAAACTTTTTTGTTTTCCAACCTAATACAATCGAATTCAACATTTATCCATTTGACATAGCCATATAAGAGTTTTAAAAGTTTGATCCCGATCAGATGACTATATCATATAGCTGCCATACAAACAACCGACATGAAACCAAGTCTTTGTATGGAAAACTTTTTTGTTTTCCAACCTAATGCAATCGAAATCAACATTTATTTATCTAACATAGCCATACACGATTTGTGAAAGTTTGGTCCGGATACGACCACTATATCATATATCATATAGCTGCCATACAAACGACCGATATGAAAACAAGTCTTTGTATGGAAAATTTTTTTGTTTCCCAACCTGATGCAACCGAATTCAACATTTATTCATCTAACATAGCCATACACGATTTGTGAAAGTTTGGTCCGGATACGACCACTATATCATATATCATATAGCTGCCATTCAAACGACCGATATGAAAACAAGTCTTTGTATGGAAAATTTTTTTGTTTTCCAATCTATTGCAACCGAATTCAACATTTATCCATTTGACATAGCCATACACGATTTGTGAAAGTTTGGTCTGGATCGGATCACTATATCATATAGCTGCAAAACAAACGACCGATATAAAAACAAGTCTTTGTATGGAAAATTTTTTTGTTTCCCAAGCTATTGCAGCTGAATTCAACATTTATCCATTTGACATAGCCATATATGAGTTTTAAAAGTTTGATCCCGATCAGATGACTATATCATATAGCTGCCATACAAACGACCAACATGAAACCAAGTCTTTGTATGGAAAACTTTTTTGTTTTCCAACCTAATACAATCGAATTCAACATTTATCCATTTGACATAGCCATATAAGAGTTTTAAAAGTTTGATCCCGATCAGATGACTATATCATATAGCTGCCATACAAACAACCGACATGAAACCAAGTCTTTGTATGGAAAACTTTTTTGTTTTCCAACCTAATGCAATCGAATTCAACACTTATCCATGCGATATTGCCATACACGATTTTTAAAAGTTTTATTCGGATCGGACCACTATATCGTATAGCTGCCATACAAACGACCGATATGAAAACAAGTCTTAATATGGAAAATTTTTTTGTTTCCCAACCTGATGCAATCGAACTCAACTTTTATTCATCTAACATAGCCATATATGAGTTTTAAAAGTTTGATCCCGATCAGATGACTATATCATATAGCTGCCATACAAACGACCAACATGAAACCAAGTCTTTGTATGGAAAACTTTTTTTTTTTCCAACCTAATACAATCGAATTCAACATTTATCCATTCGACATAGCCATACATGATTTTTAAAAGTTTGATCCCGATCAGATGACTATATCATATAGCTGCCATACAAACGACCGACATGAAACCAAGTCTTTGTATGGAAAACTTTTTTGTTTTCCAACCAAATGCAATCGAATTCAACACTTATCCATGCGACATAGCCATACACAATTTTTTAAAGTTTTATCCGGATCCGACTACTATATCGTATAGCTGCCATGCAAACGACCGATATGAAAACAAGTCTTAATATGGAAAATTTTTTTGTTTCCCAACCTAATGCAACCGAATTCAACATTTATTCATTCGACATAGCCGTACACGATTTGTAAAAGTTTGGTCCTGATCCGACGACTATATCATATAGCTGCCATACAAACGACCGATATGAAAACAAGTCTTTGTATAGAAAATTTTTTTGTTTTCCAATTTATTGCAATCGAATTCAACACTTATCCATGCGACATAGCCATACATGATTTTTAACAGTTTGATCTGGATCGGACTACTATATCGTATAGCTGCCATACAAACGACCCATATGGCCACAAGTCTTAATATGGAAAATTTTTTGTTTCCCAACCTAATGCAACCGAATTCAACATTTATTCATTTGACATAGCCGTACACGATTTGTAAAAGTTTGGTCCTGATCCGACTACTATATCATATAGCTGCCATACAAACGACCGATATGAAAACAAGTCTTTGTATAGAAAATTTTTTTGTTTTCCAATTTATTGCAACCGAATTCAACACTTATCCATGCGACATAGCCATACACAATTTTTAAAAGTTTTATTCGGATCGGACCACTATATCGTATAGCTGCCATACAAACGACCAATATGAAAACAAGTCTTAATATGGAAAATTTTTTTGTTTCCCAACCTGATGCAATCGAACTCAACTTTTATTCATCTAACATAGCCATACACGATTTGTGAAAGTTTGGTCCGGATACGACCACTATATCATATATCATATAGCTGACATACAAACGACCGATATGAAAACAAGTCTTTGTATGGAACATTTTTTTGTTTCCCAAGCTATTGCAGCTGAATTCCACATTTATCCATTTGACATAGCCATATATGAGTTTTAAAAGTTTGATCCCGATCAGATGACTATATCATATAGCTGCCATACAAACGACCAACATGAAACCAAGTCTTTGTATGGAAAACTTTTTTGTTTTCCAACCTAATACAATCGAATTCAACATTTATCCATTTGACATAGCCATATAAGAGTTTTAAAAGTTTGATCCCGATCAGATGACTATATCATATAGCTGCCATACAAACAACCGACATGAAACCAAGTCTTTGTATGGAAAACTTTTTTGTTTTCCAACCTAATGCAATCGAATTCAACACTTATCCATGCGATATTGCCATACACGATTTTTAAAAGTTTTATTCGGATCGGACCACTATATCGTATAGCTGCCATACAAACGACCGATATGAAAACAAGTCTTAATATGGAAAATTTTTTTGTTTCCCAACCTGATGCAATCGAACTCAACTTTTATTCATCTAACATAGCCATATATGAGTTTTAAAAGTTTGATCCCGATCAGATGACTATATCATATAGCTGCCATACAAACGACCAACATGAAACCAAGTCTTTGTATGGAAAACTTTTTTTTTTTCCAACCTAATACAATCGAATTCAACATTTATCCATTCGACATAGCCATACATGATTTTTAAAAGTTTGATCCCGATCAGATGACTATATCATATAGCTGCCATACAAACGACCGACATGAAACCAAGTCTTTGTATGGAAAACTTTTTTGTTTTCCAACCAAATGCAATCGAATTCAACACTTATCCATGCGACATAGCCATACACAATTTTTTAAAGTTTTATCCGGATCCGACTACTATATCGTATAGCTGCCATGCAAACGACCGATATGGCCACAAGTCTTAATATGGAAAATTTTTTTGTTTCCCAACCTAATGCAACCGAATTCAACATTTATTCATTTGACATAGCCGTACACGATTTGTAAAAGTTTGGTCCTGATCCGACCACTATATCATATAGCTGCCATACAAACAACCGACATGAAACAAAGTCTTTGTATGGAAAACTTTTTGTTTTCCAACCTAATGCAATCGAATTTAAAATTGTTCCATTTGACATAGCCATACATGATTTTTAAAAGTTTGATCCGGATCAAATGACTATATCATATAGCTGCCATACAAACGACCGATATGACAACAAGTCCTTGTATGGAAAATTTTTTTGTTTTCCAATCTATTGCAACCGAATTCAACATTTATCCATTTGACATAGCCATACACGATTTGTGAAAGTTTGGTCTGGATCGGATCACTATATCATATAGCTGCAAAACAAACGACCGATATAAAAACAAGTCTTTGTATGGAAAATTTTTTTGTTTCCCAAGCTATTGCAGCTGAATTCAAAATTTATTCATTTGACATAGCCGTACACGATTTGTAAAAGTTTGGTCCTGATCCGACCACTATATCATATAGCTGCCATACAAACGACCGATATGAAAACAAGTCTTTGTATGGAAAATTTTTTTGTTTTCCAATCTATCGCAACCGAATTCAACATTTATCCATTTGACATAGCCATACACGATTTGTGAAAGTTTGGTCTGGATCGGATCACTATATCATATAGCTGCAAAACAAACGACCGATATAAAAACAAGTCTTTGTATGGAAAATTTTTTTGTTTCCCAAGCTATTGCAGCTGAATTCAACATTTATCCATTTGACATAGCCATATATGAGTTTTAAAAGTTTGATCCCGATCAGATGACTATATCATATAGCTGCCATACAAACAACCGACATGAAACCAAGTCTTTGTATGGAAAACTTTTTTGTTTTCCAACCTAATGCAATCGAATTTAAAATTTTTTCATTTGACATAGCCATACATGATTTTTAAAAGTTTGATCCCGATCAGATGACTATATCATATAGCTGCCATACAAACGACCGACATGAAACCAAGTCTTTGTATGGAAAACTTTTTTGTTTTCCAACCTAATACAATCGAATTCAACATTTATCCATTTGACATAGCCATACATGATTTTTAAAAGTTTGATCCGGATCAAATGACTATATCATATAGCTGCCATACAAACGACCGATATGACAACAAGTCCTTGTATGGAAAATTTTTTTTGTTTTCCAACCTATTGCAACCGAATTCAACATTTATCCATTTGACATAGCCATACATGATTTTTAAAAGTTTGATCCCGATCAGATGACTATATCATATAGCTGCCATACAAACGACCGACATGAAACCAAGTCTTTGTATGGAAAATTTTTTTGTTTCCCAAGCTATTGCAGCTGAATTCAACATTTATCCATTTGACATAGCCATATATGATTTTTAAAAGTTTGATCCCGATCAGATGACTATATCATATAGCTGCCATACAAACAACCGACATGAAACCAAGTCTTTGTATGGAAAACTTTTTTGTTTTCCAACCTAATGCAATCGAATTTAAAATTTTTCCATTTGACATATCCATACATGATTTTTAAAAGTTTGATCCCGATCAGATGACTATATCATATAGCTGCCATACAAACGACCGACATGAAACCAAGTCTTTGTATGGAAAACTTTTTTGTTTTCCAACCTATTGCAACCGAATTCAACATTTGTCCAACTGACATAGCCATACATGATTTTTAAAAGTTTGATCCCGATCAGATGACTATATCATATAGCTGCCATACAAACGACCGACATGAAACCAAGTCTTTGTATGGAAAACTTTTTGTTTTCCAACCTAATGCAATCCAATTCAACACTTATCCATGCGACATTGCCATACACGATTTTTAAAAGTTTTATTCGGATCGGACCACTATATCGTATAGCTGCCATACAAACGACCGATATGAAAACAAGTCTTAATATGGAAAATTTTTTTGTTTCCCAACCTGATGCAATCGAACTCAACTTTTATTCATCTAACATAGCCATACACGATTTGTGAAAGTTTGGTCCGGATCCGACCACTATATCATATATCATATAGCTGCCATACAAACGACCGACATGAAACCAAGTCTTTGTATGGAAAACTTTTTGTTTTCCAACCTAATGCAATCGAATTCAAAATTTGTCCATTTGACATAGCCATACATGATTTTTAGAAGTTTGATCCGGATCAAATGACTATATCATATAGCTGCCATACAAACGACCGATATGACAACAAGTCCTTGTATGGAAAATTTTTTTGTTTTCCAACCTATTGCAACCGAATTCAACATTTATCCATTTGACATAGCCATACATGATTTTTAAAAGTTTGATCCCGATCAGATGACTATATCATATAGCTGCCATACAAACGACCAACATGAAACCAAGTCTTTGTATGGAAAACTTTTTTGTTTTCCAACCTAATACAATCGAATTCAACATTTATCCATTTGACATAGCCATACATGATTTTTAAAAGTTTGATCCCGATCAGATGACTATATCATATAGCTGCCATACAAACGACCAACATGAAACCAAGTCTTTGTATGGAAAACTTTTTGTTTTCCAACCTAATACAATCGAATTCAACATTTATCCATTTGACATAGCCATATAAGAGTTTTAAAAGTTTGATCCCGATCAGATGACTATATCATATAGCTGCCATACAAACAACCGACATGAAACCAAGTCTTTGTATGGAAAACTTTTTTGTTTTCCAACCTAATGCAATCGAATTCAACATTTATTTATCTAACATAGCCATACACGATTTGTGAAAGTTTGGTCCGGATACGACCACTATATCATATATCATATAGCTGCCATACAAACGACCGATATGAAAACAAGTCTTTGTATGGAAAATTTTTTTGTTTCCCAACCTGATGCAACCGAATTCAACATTTATTCATCTAACATAGCCATACACGATTTGTGAAAGTTTGGTCCGGATACGACCACTATATCATATATCATATAGCTGCCATTCAAACGACCGATATGAAAACAAGTCTTTGTATGGAAAATTTTTTGTTTTCCAATCTATTGCAACCGAATTCAACATTTATCCATTTGACATAGCCATACACGATTTGTGAAAGTTTGGTCTGGATCGGATCACTATATCATATAGCTGCAAAACAAACGACCGATATAAAAACAAGTCTTTGTATGGAAAATTTTTTTGTTTCCCAAGCTATTGCAGCTGAATTCAACATTTATCCATTTGACATAGCCATATATGAGTTTTAAAAGTTTGATCCCGATCAGATGACTATATCATATAGCTGCCATACAAACGACCAACATGAAACCAAGTCTTTGTATGGAAAACTTTTTTGTTTTCCAACCTAATACAATCGAATTCAACATTTATCCATTTGACATAGCCATATAAGAGTTTTAAAAGTTTGATCCCGATCAGATGACTATATCATATAGCTGCCATACAAACAACCGACATGAAACCAAGTCTTTGTATGGAAAACTTTTTTGTTTTCCAACCTAATGCAATCGAATTCAACACTTATCCATGCGATATTGCCATACACGATTTTTAAAAGTTTTATTCGGATCGGACCACTATATCGTATAGCTGCCATACAAACGACCGATATGAAAACAAGTCTTAATATGGAAAATTTTTTTGTTTCCCAACCTAATGCAACCGAATTCAACATTTATTCATTTGACATAGCCGTACACGATTTGTAAAAGTTTGGTCCTGATCCGACCACTATATCATATAGCTGCCATACAAACGACCGACATGAAACCAAGTCTTTGTATGGAAAATTTTTTTGT
This sequence comes from Drosophila merina, assembly GCA_035047645.1. NCBI lineage: Eukaryota > Metazoa > Arthropoda > Insecta > Diptera > Drosophilidae > Drosophila > Drosophila merina. The sequence continues at coordinate 1,167,590 of JAWNPH010000076.1, read as the reverse complement.
TTCCTAACCTGATGCAACCGAATTCAACATTTATTTATCTAACATAGCCATACACGATTTGTGAAAGTTTGGTCCGGATACGACCACTATATCATATATCATATAGCTGCCATACAAACGACCGATATGAAAACAAGTCTTTGTATGGAAAATTTTTTTGTTTCCCAACCTGATGCAACCGAATTCAACATTTATTCATCTAACATAGCCATACACGATTTGTGAAAGTTTGGTCCGGATACGACCACTATATCATATATCATATAGCTGCCATTCAAACGACCGATATGAAAACAAGTCTTTGTATGGAAAATTTTTTTGTTTTCCAATCTATTGCAACCGAATTCAACATTTATCCATTTGACATAGCCATACACGATTTGTGAAAGTTTGGTCTGGATCGGATCACTATATCATATAGCTGCAAAACAAACGACCGATATAAAAACAAGTCTTTGTATGGAAAATTTTTTTGTTTCCCAAGCTATTGCAGCTGAATTCAACATTTATCCATTTGACATAGCCATATATGAGTTTTAAAAGTTTGATCCCGATCAGATGACTATATCATATAGCTGCCATACAAACGACCAACATGAAACCAAGTCTTTGTATGGAAAACTTTTTTGTTTTCCAACCTAATACAATCGAATTCAACATTTATCCATTTGACATAGCCATACATGATTTTTAAAAGTTTGATCCCGATCAGATGACTATATCATATAGCTGCCATACAAACGACCGACATGAAACCAAGTCTTTGTATGGAAAACTTTTTTGTTTTCCAACCTATTGCAACCGAATTCAACATTTATCCATTTGACATAGCCATACATGATTTTTAAAAGTTTGATCCCGATCAGATGACTATATCATATAGCTGCCATACAAACGACCGACATGAAACCAAGTCTTTGTATAGAAAACTTTTTGTTTTCCAACCTAATGCAATCGAATTCAACACTTATCCATGCGACATTGCCATACACGATTTTTAAAAGTTTTATTCGGATCGGACCACTATATCGTATAGCTGCCATACAAACGACCGATATGAAAACAAGTCTTAATATGGAAAATTTTTTTGTTTCCCAACCTGATGCAATCGAACTCAACTTTTATTCATCTAACATAGCCATACACGATTTGTGAAAGTTTGGTCCGGATCCGACCACTATATCATATATCATATAGCTGCCATACAAACGACCGACATGAAACCAAGTCTTTGTATGGAAAACTTTTTTGTTTTCCAACCTAATGCAACCGATTTCAACACTTACCCAAGTGACATAGCCATACACAATTTTTTAAAGTTTTATCCGGATCCGACTACTATATCGTATAGCTGCCATACAAACGACCGATATGAAAACAAGTCTTAATATGGAAAATTTTTTTTGTTTCCCAACCTGATGCAATCGAACTCAACTTTTATTCATCTAACATAGCCATACACGATTTGTGAAAGTTTGGTCCGGATCCGACCACTATATCATATATCATATAGCTGCCATACAAACGACCGACATGAAACCAAGTCTTTGTATGGAAAACTTTTTTGTTTTCCAACCTAATGCAACCGATTTCAACACTTACCCAAGTGACATAGCCATACACAATTTTTTAAAGTTTTATCCGGATCCGACTACTATATCGTATAGCTGCCATACAAACGACCGATATGAAAACAAGTCTTAATATGGAAAATTTTTTTGTTTCCCAACCTAATGCAACCGAATTCAACATTTATCCATTTGACATAGCCATACACGATTTGTGAAAGTTTGGTCTGGATCGGATCACTATATCATATAGCTGCAAAACAAACGACCGATATAAAAACAAGTCTTTGTATGGAAAACTTTTTTGTTTCCCAACCTAATGCAACCGAATTCAACATTTATTCATTTGACATAGCCGTACACGATTTGTAAAAGTTTGGTCCTGATCCGACCACTATTGTAATAAGTCAATAAACGCCATGTAAATCCAGTAGTTGAATGGAAGGTAGAATAGTCTTCTCAGGCTAGCACGTCAGTGCCATTTTATGATTGTTCTTCGAATGAATCTTTATTGTTCATAATAATTGATCTTAGCCTAAGTACATAAGAAAGCTGTCGACTGCGCTGCCGTTGACAGCGGCAGAAGAGCAGCGTATATATATATATGTATATGAGAGAGAGGGCTTATGCGCATATATGGCCAGCGGCCAGCGTGGGAATGCTGACTTAGCTTGAAGCATAAATGGGTGATCTTATATCACGCTCACTTGAGTTATTTATTTATGCAATGCAACTAAGTGTTGCTGTGTACTTATAGGTACAGTGTACCCTCGATATATGCACATACTACACCTCCCCCTTTTTTTAAAATAACGTAATAAAATGAAGTTATTTTCTATCAACTATATTATCATTATAAAATAAAAATTACTTAAATATTATTTTTAATGAATTAACATTATTTATGATATAGAATTTTTAAATGAATAAAGAAAAAATATGTATGTATTTTGAATTAATAAAAATTCGATTATATCTATGTCTTTGTTATATTGTTTTGGCTGATCAGGCCGTTATTTAAGTTTTATTATGGAAGGTTTGGCAGTGATTGCCCTTTTTTTTTTTTTTTTTTTTTTCATTCTATTTGTGCTTTTTTTAGCCTATCTTTATGTACTATTTGTTGTTTCTTACTTCCTGTTGTAATGGTTATATTATCATTTATTCCTATATCTACTACGTCATAAGGACCTTCGTATCTTTTATCTAACTTATGACCTGTTTCTTTTCTAAGTAATACTTTATCTCCTATTTTTAATTCGAAATTATTTGTATTCCTATCAAATCTTAATTTTCTATCCGCTTTTGCTTTTTCTAACATTCTTCTTGCTCTGTTGTACGACATTTCTAGTCTGCATTTAAGCTCTTTAGAGTAGTCGTCTAAGTTGTATATTGGGTCTATTTTGTTTATTTTACTGAAATCTTTGAATTGTCTGGGTAGTCTGCCAAATATTAGTTCGTATGGGCAGTAGTCATGGACTATTGAGGGTGTTGTATTGAAGCAATAAGTGAAATATGGTAACCAAATGTCCCAATCACTTTTGTCAACCGATATGTATGAACGTATATATTCATTAAAAGTTCGGTGGCTTCTTTCTATTGTTCCTAAAGTTTGATGATGGTGAGCGCTAGATGTTAGATTTTCTATATGCATGTATTTGCATAATTCATTCATAAGTGAATTTTTGTATTCCGTACCTTGATCCGTAATGAACGTCTTCATTGGACCGTACTTCAGTACAAATGATTCAAATATAGCCTTTGCAACTGTTTTAGCACTTTTATTCGGTGTTGGAATAGTAACTAAAAACTTGGTTAGATCGCATATGATTGTAACTGCATACTCATTTCCGTCTTCCGATTTCGGTAGTGGACCAATGGTATCAATTAAAACAGTATCAAATGCTGTTGCTGGCGTTGGCATCAATGTTAATGGTGTTTTCGTATGTGTTGTAATTTTGGCTTGTTGACATTTCAAACAAGTCTTTACATACTTTGAGATTGTCTTGGTCATCTGGGGCCAATAATAAAATCTTTTGATTTTTGACTGGGTTCGCGAAATACCAGTGTGGCCTCCTTCTATAGGATCATCATGGAATTTTGTCAAAATTTCTTTTATCTGAGCTTCGTCATTTTTGTCTATAATTATCACCTTTTGTAGAATAGCTAGTTCTACTTTTTCGAGTACTCGGTTGCCCTTTATTTTAAATTCATTTAGTGATACAAATTGGAACATCTGTTCACTTGGTGATATTCGCATTTTTGTTATTTTATGCATTCCGGCTTTTGAAATAAGCCTTTGAAAGAATTGATTTAGATCAAATGTTTCATTAGAATACAAGTCATTAACATCAAAGCGTGAAACAATTGTTTTTCCTCGTTTTAATAAACACTTGTGTTTATCTATTTTGATTAAAACATATTTCTTTGTGTCATTATTATTGACAACTTCATAGACTTTGGGCTTTTCTATTGTTTGCTCTTTTTCCTCTTGTATTTTGACTATTGCTTCGTCTTTACAGGAATTTTCCTGTTTAGCTTTTGATCTGGTGGTAACTTTTAATATTTCTCTGTTGATTGTTTTCAGATCTTTTATTGTTATGCGAGACAAGGCGTCCGCAATATGGTTATCTTTCCCCTTAAGATATTCTACAGTAAAGTCATACTCTTCTAAATCCAGCCTCATACGAGTGAGTTTTGAACTTGGATTTTTCATAGAGAATAGGTATGACAATGGTCTATGATCGCTTTTTACCATGAAATGCTTGCCATATATGTATGGTCGAAAATGATTTATGGCCCAATGAATGGCCGTTAATTCTTGTTCTGTAGTGGACTTATTACTTTCACCTTGAGTGAACATTCTTGAAGCGTATGCCACTGGAAGTTGTTGACCATTGTGATCTTGTGTAAGTACCGCTCCGCATGCCTGTTTACTAGCATCGGTTGTTATGCAAAATTCTTTGCTGAAATCTGGGTACTGTAGTAATGTTGGTTTCATTAATTCTCTTTTAAGATATTCGAATGCATTATTGCATTCTGCTGTCCATTCGAATTGGACATTCTTTTTACAAAGCCTCGTTAAGTGGCGTGAATGATCCGAAAAATTTTTAATGAAACGTCTGTAATAATTACAGAAGGCTACGAAACGCCTAGCACTGTCGGCATCTGTTGGTATAGGATATTTTTCTATAACTTCATATTTGGTGTCATCTGGGAGTATACCTTTATCGGTACATTTGTGACCCAAATATGTTACTTCTTTCATAAAGAAAGAACATTTCCCTGGATGTAGTTTCAAATTATGTCCTCTACATAGCTCGAATACGTTAGTCAAATTTTTGAGCATATGTTTTTCTGAACAACCTATTACTACTAAATCATCCATATATAGAAATGCTTGCGATGGTTCAAGACCAGAAAATGCAAGTGTCATCATACGTTGGAAGGAGTTTGGTGCTACTTTCAGTCCGTATGGTAGTCGCGTGAAGCGATATGAGCCATTGGCTGTTGAAAATGACGTTATATCTCTATACCTTTTTTCTAGTTCTATCTGGTGGAATCCAGACATTAGGTCGAGACATGAAAAATACTTTGCTCTTCCTAATTGATCAAGAATATCTTCTATTCTTGGAAGTGGAAATTTGTCTGATAATAGTTTCTTATTTATTTGACGATAGTCAACTGCTAATCGCCATCTTTTTTCCGTCGAATTCGGAAGTGGTTTCTTTGGAACCAAAAGTAATGGACTATTATATTCAGACATTGATGGTTCGACTATTCCATCATCTATTAATTTTTTTACTTGTCTAGCGATTTCTGGTTTTTGGCTATCTGCCATGCGATAGTTTTTTATATAGACCGGTGTTTTTTCCCCTAATCTGAGTTTTTGTTTGTAGAAATTGTTAGCCGATATTGGTTCTGTTTCTAGACCAAAAATATCGCTAAACTCGGTGCATAATTTTGTTAGTACATTATTAAATTGTTTAGGGAATCTTAATTGTTTTAAAATTTCTTCAGTTCTATTGTCCTTTTCTGCTGGTGTTGTAAAAATGTCATAGTCTTTCATTGATTCGCATTGGATCTTCGCGCCATCTATTATGGCGTCTTTATTATTTGTATTTATAATGCGAATCAATGCGTTTTTGCTATCGACAATGGTGCTTGCTACTATTATACCCGGTTGCAGCTCCTGATTTGGTACTACCACCGTTTTTTCGTTAGTGAGTAATTTGACTTGTCTGATTACTTCACATCTAGCTGGCAATAGGAGTGTGTTGGAGTCTAAGTTATGTGTAATTGGTACATTAATCTGTCTACTGAAGTTATTGGGTCTTATTGTGAACCAGTCTTTGTTATTTTGAAACTCTAATACACAATTGTATTTCTTGATAAAATCTATACCGATTATGCCATCGCATGGTATCGGAAAATTCTCAGGTACTACATGAAATTCATGTGGCACTAGAACATCCTGAATGCGTAGGTCAAGATCTACTGTTCCTATAGACTGTATGGTTCCTTGCCCAATACCTGTAATATTTGATATATTACTGAAATTTATATTATTATATTCCTTTGCTTTGGCTTTTAGCAATGAAATTTCTGCACCTGTGTCTATTAGCAATGTAAGGACTGTGTTTGTCTCATAGATGTTTGTTTTAATGAAAATACTCAGATTTAGGTTTATTTTAAACACTTTTACTGTTGATCGCTTAAGGGGGTCTGGCTGTTTTCCGATTGTACGTTACGCACATTTCGGTTGTTATTATTATTCTGACTTTGGTTACCTCTTCGGTTACCTCCGTCTCTGTTATTACCGCGGCCACGGTAGCCTCCGCGACCTCTGTTGTTATTATTATAACTTTGATTATAATTCTGGTTATAATTCTGGTTATAATTCTGGTTATAATTATTTCTGCCTCTACCGCGATAGTAGGCATTATAATTACCACGTCTATTATTCCCATTATAGAATAAGACTGTGTTTGAATTGCCAGTTATTTCAGTACTGCAATGTATGTATTTTTCCATTGCGTCGTTGAATGTACTAAATGTACCTGCAGTTAATATCATTTTAAGTGCCTCGTTGGCACAGTTTTTGGTCATTGCTGATATCGACTCTTTAGTCGCGAATTTGTCAGCATTATCGGCGTCTAATCCGCCGTCTATGTAAGCTGCCTCGAGCTGCTTACGCATACTGTCTATTTCTGTAACGTACTGAGACGCGGTCTTGCCTCTTTGTTGGGCATTTATTAATTTGGCCTTTATAACGTCAGGCGATTCGCCTTTTACGTTTGCCTGCAATATGGTAATTATTGCCTGTATCGTTGTCGCATGTTCTACTTTATAGTTTAATGGGCCAATAATTTTGGTCTTTATGACCTCTACTGCTAAAGCTTCTTGATCTCCCTTAGTTAGATCCGTCAACTTTAGTGCTGTCACAAACCTGTTTAAATGGAGTTTCTTACCATCGAAATCAGGTACTGTGGCAGATACCTGTTTAACGTATGCTCTCTGAGCTTCTAATGCGTTGGCCATATTTCTTGTATCTGGTTGTACGATATTTAATTTTAATTCTTCTATTGATTCGATATCGCTTTCGATATCTAGATCTTCTAGCGGCTGCGACTCGTCCAAGTCTCTTAACTGGCTTTCCTCGAATTCCGCTATTTTGGTTAGTTCTGTTGGGACTTCTATTATAATACTGTGTCTAACACTGGTATTATGTAGTCTTTTACCAAATGAACTGAGAACTTTAAAGCATTGGACTTTATGTTCTTCAGTGAGTTTGCTTTTGTTTGTTACTATTAGGTTTTGTAATGTGTTGTATTGTGTTATCAATACCCTTATGTGAAAAATAAGCGTCTGAGTTTTTATCAGCGCGGTTTTATTAATACATTTATAAGATTTATCAAAAGCATCTCTAATATTGTTTATGGATATGGTTAAGTGTAGCCATTCCATGTATGTACATTTTAGCGATGTAATCGCACTTGTACCTTTTTGGTGTAGTTTCTTTTAGATTTTTGTCTAAATCGTTGGCTCGACTCATGTAAGTCTTTTTCAACGATCTTTTGTGAAACTGATACAGTTTTAAGGCCAGGTTAAAGGCTGATAGGATAACTAAAATCAAAAGTAGTAAGTACATTGAGTTTAACTGTGGGGTTGTATCCACGACTTCTATTGTATTGACAACATTTGCGGTGTTGTCGTCCGCTTTTGACTGTTTGTGTCCCATTTTGATATGGGGAAAATTAGTCTTTATTTGTATATCCAAAGTACAAATAGAATTTTAACTTTGGGAATTGGTCAATTATTATTATCTCGATCAGATATAAATATAGTTCGAAATTTTAATAGGTCTAAACTGTTGTTAAACATATTTTTACTTGATGGATGAATTCATTATACTCAGTTTACATCGGTTGCAATTTGCAATTTTACAATATTATTACTTATTTTAAGTTTAAGACTGAGTATAATGTGTTAGTTATGAAATGGGTCCCTGATAAGTTAGTAATTTTGTTGCAGCGGAAACCGCATCGACAACATTAATATAATATTTGGGCGGTTGAGGCTATGGCGTATAACGCAGCCCGCCGCTTTACTTCGCACCACGAAGTTGTTTATTGATGGCTGCAAGGCGCTCTTTGTAGCGCTGCCGGTCTTCCTCATTAGTTGCCGTCTTTAGTAGTTCGATGTTGAGCCTCCGGGCGCTGAGCAACTTAATCCGGCGGCCACCCCTCTTCTTTTTAGGTGGCTGCTCCCTCGCTGCAGTCCGTGCCTTGTACTCCTGTATGGTCAAGGGCTTTGGTCCCGCGGACGGATCTACCTCTATTACCTCTTTGAGACTTGGTAGATCCCTTTGCTCGACAGGAGCAGGGTGTTCGAACGTCGGCTGTGTAGACATTCGCTGTTGTCATGTGCGGCGCGCCGGTGGAATCCTTTATCCTTTATCCTAATCCTTTATATTTTTCTTATCCTCGCAGGATGCCGTGCTAATTTCTGTTGCGGCGTACAATGGTCGAGGGCAGTCGTTCGGGCAGACGTCGGGTCTTTTCGGCTTGGGAGATGGTGAATTTTCAGTTATTTCTTCTATTGTTCTTCGAATGAATCTTTATTGTTCATAATAATTGATCTTAGCCTAAGTACATAAGAAAGCTGTCGACTGCGCTGCCGTTGACAGCGGCAGAAGAGCAGCGTATATATATATATATGTATATGAGAGAGAGGGCTTATGCGCATATATGGCCAGCGGCCAGCGTGGGAATGCTGACTTAGCTTGAAGCATAAATGGGTGATCTTATATCACGCTCACTTGAGTTATTTATTTATGCAATGCAATGCAACAAAGTGTTGCTGTGTACTTATAGGTACAGTGTACCCTCGATATATGCACATACTACACTATATCATATAGCTGCCATACAAACGACCGATATGAAAACAAGTCTTTGTATAGAAAATTTTTTTGTTTTCCAATTTATTGCAACCGAATTCAACACTTATCCATGCGACATAGCCATACATGATTTTTAACAGTTTGATCTGGATCGGACTACTATATCGTATAGCTGCCATACAAACGACCCATATGGCCACAAGTCTTAATATGGAAAATTTTTTTGTTTCCCAACCTGATGCAACCGAATTCAACTTTTATTCATCTAACATAGCCATACACGATTTGTGAAAGTTTGGTCCGGATACGACCACTATATCATATATCATATAGCTGCCATTCAAACGACCGATATGAAAACAAGTCTTTGCATGGAAAACTTTTTTGTTTTCCAACCTAATGCAATCGAATTTAAAATTTTTCCATTTGACATAGCCATACATGATTTTTAAAAGTTTGATCCGGATCAAATGACTATATCATATAGCTGCCATACAAACGACCGATATGACAACAAGTCCTTGTATGGAAAATTTTTTTTGTTTTCCAACCTATTGCAACCGAATTCAACATTTATCCATTTGACATAGCCATACATGATTTTTAAAAGTTTGATCCCGATCAGATGACTGTATCATATAGCTGCCATACAAACGACCAACATGAAACCAAGTCTTTGTATGGAAAACTTTTTTGTTTTCCAACCTAATACAATCGAATTCAACATTTATCCATTTGACATAGCCATACACGATTTGTGAAAGTTTGGTCTGGATCGGATCACTATATCATATAGCTGCAAAACAGACGACCGATATAAAAACAAGTCTTTGTATGGAAAATTTTTTTGTTTCCCAAGCTATTGCAGCTGAATTCAACATTTATCCATTTGACATAGCCATATATTTTTTTTTTTTTTTTTTTTTTATTAATTTCCTTTAAATTACATTCTGTTTTTTATAAAGAATAACAATGAGTAATGGTTGAAGAAAGGAAAAAAGGTAGCGGCCCTTCCCATTGCAAGGGTACGCTAATATTTTAATATTTTAATATTTTACTAATACGCTAATGTTTTAATATTTTACTAATAATTTAATTCCGTTGGAGTTTTACATTTTAGTCTTCTCGGTCCCAGCTCTCTCATCGGTATTTGTCTCAGGTTTGGGTTTTGGTGGTTAAGTAGTTGATTTGTGTGTTTTTTGCTGCTTTTTTTAATAGTTTCGTTGACTGTCTCTATGTTTAGATCTTTATGTATATCTTCATTTCTAATATACCATTCTGCATTTGTCATTGTTCTTAGCATTTTCGATTGCGTTCGCTGAATTAGTTGTAAGTGGGATTTACTGGCAGTTCCCCAGATTTCTATGCCGTACGTCCATATTGGTTTTATTATCGCCTTGTATATTGAAATTTTGTAATGTAGTTTTAGTTTAGAGTGTTTTCCTATTAGCCAGTTAAGTTGTCGAAATTTGTTTTTTATTTCATTTCGTTTGTTTAGGATGTGCTGCTTCCATGTCAGTTTTGCGTCGATAGTTAGTCCAAGGTACTTGGCATATGGGCGTAACAATATTTGATTGTTGTTAATTTTAATTGCGAAGTTTTTGGGTTGTCGTTTTGTGTATATTACTTGTTGAGTTTTGTCTTTATTTATTTCGATGCCCCATCTCTCAAACCAGGATACTGTTTGTGTCATGATTTGTTGTAGCGTACTTGCAGCTGTTTTTTCACACGCGCTTGACGACATTAATACAGTATCATCTGCAAACGTAGCAATCATTGATCCAGGGATAGTTGGCTCTGGAATATCGGAGGTGTAGATCAAGTATAAGATGGGCCCAAGCACACTACCTTGGGGAACACCCGCTGACACTGGCATAATATCTGAGCATTCATTGTCATATTTGATATAGAAATATCTGTCCGTTATATAGCTATGTAGGATGGTATACAGGTTGTCTGGTAGTATATTTCTTAGCTTATGCAGCAGTCCTTTGTGCCATACTTTGTCAAATGCTTTAGCAATGTCCAAGTACACGGCATAGCAAAACTTCTTTTCGTCAAAATCTGTTGTTATTTTATTAATTACTCGATGGACCTGTTGGACAGTCGAGTGCTGCTTCCGGAAGCCGAATTGGTGAGGAGGTATTATATTTTTCTGTTTTAGGGTTGGCTCGATTCTATTTAATAGGACTTTTTCGAATACTTTTGAGAGGACAGGTAATAGCGTGATTGGTCTGTACGAACTTACAGTATTGGCGTTTTTATTCGGTTTCGGAATTGCTTTAATTTGGCCTACCTTCCAAGTTATGGGAAAGTATTGTAGTCGAAGGATTCCGTTAAACAGGTTTCTAATATAGATGATTATAGCGTCTGGTAGTTCTTTCAGGATTTTTCCTCCGATTAAGTCATATCCGGGGGCTTTCTTGTTTTTAATTTGTTTTATGTGCGATTTAATTTCTGCCTTTGTTATAGTTTTAATTGCACAATTTGGGTTGGTGATTTGTGTTGGAAGCTCAGCGTTGCCGTTGTCCATGTCATTTGTAAATGATGTTTTAAAGTGTTCAGCCAGAGTGTCTGCTTTTTCTTTGTTTGATCTCGCCCATGTGTTATTGTTTCTTTTTATAGGCGGCTTGTGTATAGTTGAGTTCGTCAATTTTTTGGTCGCTTTCCACAGAGAATAATTTGTCGATAAGGAGGTTCCGAGGTTGCTAAGGTAGTATTGTAGCCGGTTATCTTTGTCTGCCCTGAGAATTCTCTTGAGTTCGTCTGTTGCTTTATTAAGTTTGTGTTTATCTTCTGGATGCCTAGTCCTTTGCCATATCTTCCTAAGGTTGCGCTTTTGTCTGATTTTTTCTTTAATAAAGGCGGGAGTTTTCTTTGATGTAGTCATTTTTATAGATGGTGTCGATTGCGTTGCTGCATTTATGATGTTGTCATTTAAATATGCTATTGCGGAGTCCAGTTCGTTGTTTGTCTTTAGAGAGACATTTATTTCCATGTTCTGTTCCAAAATCTCGCGAAACATAGTCCAGTTTGTTTTGTGGTTAAATAAAGGGGGGTCATTGTTGTTTTCTTCTACTCCACCATGTAGTGTAATTAATATTGGGGAGTGGTCGGAGGAGAGGTCTAGGCATGATTTTATTGTTAGGTTATCGCAATTTATATTTCTTGTAATACAGAAGTCAATTAAGTCCGGTAGCTTGTTTGTGTCAGTTGGCCAATAAGTCGGCTCGCCTGTGCTTAGGGCATGGCTATTATTGCTTCTTATTGCGTCATACAGTTGTCTTCCCTTTGCAGTGGTAAGTCTGGACCCCCATGTTATGTGTTTGGCATTATAGTCACCTCCTGCCAGATACCGATTTCCCAGTGATTTTAGAAAATCGAGGTATTGGTCTTTTGTGTTGTTAAATTTAGGTGGGCAATAAACTGCAGATATATTTATTGGACCCGTTGTGTCTGAGGTCGATATGGTAGTAGCCTGTATGTAGTCCTTTTTGAATCCATTAAGCTCTATGCACTTTATGCTTTTTTTAATTATTACTGCAGTACCACCATGGGCCTTACCGTCCGGGTGATTAGTAGAGAATATATTATAGTTTGGTATGTTTATATATGTTTTGTCAGTTGAGTGCGTTTCGGAAATGAGCATGACGTCAATTAGTTTTTCATTTAGGAAAGTTTTTAATTCAAGTATATGGCGTGAAAGTCCGTTAGCATTCCAGATGGCGATTGTTAGGTGTTTATTTGTCAAGTTTAGATGCTAGAATCGTGATTATGTTCAGCATATTTGCCATTTGGGTTATTAATTGTTTCATCAATTGTTTTAGTTCGTCAAAATCATTTTGTGCGGTTTGGCTTAGTTGCGTTGGAGCAGGCTGTATATTAGGTACGCTGGCAGTTTGGATTGCTGAGTTGGTTTGATGGCTAGTTACTTGGTTTCTATTTAAGACTTCGGCATAGGATATTTCTGGTGTCTTTAAGCTTTCTACGTTATTTGTTGTACTGTATTGTGTCGTTTGATTATTTGTTTCTGTTGCCGGTATTTCTTTTTTCCGGAGAGTTGGGTATTTTTGGATTTGTAGTGCTTTGTACACCATACAACCTTTATAGTTTGCAGTGTGGTTTTCACTGCATAGTGCACATTTAATACTTGTTCGGTCCGATCTTGTATTAATAGTGCAGGATGATGAGCTGTGTTTTCCAGCGCATTTTACACAAGTTGGGTCTTTGGTGCAGTAATTTTTGGTATGTCCATATTTTTGGCAGTTTGTACATTGGGGAAGTGTTCGCTTTGGTCGCGGTGGCTCAAAAATTACTTTGCAATGAAGAAGGTGCTCAATTTTATAGATGTCTTTATTATTTTCTTTCAATTTGAGTTCAATAGAGAATAGAGGCAATGGTTGTTTGGTGTCGTAGCGCTGGATGTTGTGTAAATTTATAACTTCATGTCCTTGCTGGGCTAGTTCATTTATAATATCGTCTTTGTCTGTAGCATGATGGACGTTACGAAGGATTACCTTAAATCCCCTCTGGTCTTTTGGTCTGAAGGTGTAGTATTTGGTCGATTTATCTTTTAATAGTCCTAATATGTTGTGATAGTGAGTAGTTTCTAGTGGCTGTATTTTTTATTTCATTAGTTGACAGTGCTTTAAGTTCATATCGTGTTTCTTTCAATGAGTTTAAAGCAGTAGTTAGTGCGTATATGTTTTCAACATTTTGAACATATATGGGGGGCGGTTTTGCTTTTTTGTGCTCAATTTGCATTTGCGCATTTATGGTTGCATTTGTCCCATTGTCAGTTTGGTTTTCGTCTTCATCATCTTGTGCTAGTAACTCAAAGCGGTTGCTTGAGTTTGGCTCGGCTAGCCAGTACTCTTTGAGTGTTTTTTGAGTGGCGGTTTGGGTTTTATTCTTCTGTTTCTTGTTGCCATTTAAAAGATCTTTGGAACCGTTTGGAGACTGATTTTCTCGGTGACGTTTTAAGTTTTGTTGTTTTGGGAGAGAGGATTGAGATTTGTTTATTGTTATTGGAGCGGGTATTGAGGTTGTGGGTGTTTTAATATTCGCTGAGGAAGAGCGTATCGGCATTGAAGCATAGCAAACTGTAGTTGTTGTTGCTATAGTTGCTGTAGTTGTGGTATTTGTGTCTGAGGTTGTTGAAAGCGGAAGAGTTGAGAGTGGGAGAGCTGAGAGCGTAACTGCTGTGAGCGGGAGCGTTGAGTGTGTGTTCATTAATATCTCGGAAGTTGTTGATGGTATACGCGCGGGTAAATTTGGCGCGCATTCTGGTCTTCGTTGCTGAGAGTAATTGTTGGGTCTCTCCAATGCTGGAGAGCAAGATCGCGCTCTTTCATCACTCTGCGGGTGCAAGTTTTGGTAATTGTTTGTATGATTTGATATGTGGGTGAGTGAGATGTAGGAGTTGTTTTTGTTAGCCATATATGAGTTTTAAAAGTTTGATCCCGATCAGATGACTATATCATATAGCTGCCATACAAACAACCGACATGAAACCAAGTCTTTGCATGGAAAACTTTTTTGTTTTCCAACCTAATGCAATCGAATTTAAAATTTTTCCATTTGACATAGCCATACATGATTTTTAAAAGTTTGATCCGGATCAAATGACTATATCATATAGCTGCCATACAAACGACCGATATGACAACAAGTCCTTGTACGGAAAATTTTTTTTGTTCTCCAACCTATTGCAACCGAATTCAACATTTATCCATTTGACATAGCCATACATGATTTTTAAAAGTTTGATCCCGATCAGATGACTATATCATATAGCTGCCATACAAACGACCGACATGAAACCAAGTCTTTGTATGGAAAACTTTTTTGTTTTCCAACCTATTGCAACCGAATTCAACATTTATCCAATTGACATAGCCATACATGATTTTTAAAAGTTTGATCCCGATCAGATGACTATATCATATAGCTGCCATACAAACGACCGACATGAAACCAAGTCTTTGTATGGAAAACTTTTTTGTTTTCCAACCTAATGCAATCGAATTCAACACTTATCCATGCGACATTGCCATACACGATTTTTAAAAGTTTTATTCGGATCGGACCACTATATCGTATAGCTGCCATACAAACGACCGATATGAAAACAAGTCTTAATATGGAAAATTTTTTTGTTTCCCAACCTGATGCAATCGAACTCAACTTTTATTCATCTAACATAGCCATACACGATTTGTGAAAGTTTGGTCCGGATCCGACCACTATATCATATATCATATAGCTGCCATACAAACGACCGACATGAAACCAAGTCTTTGTATGGAAAACTTTTTTGTTTTCCAACCTAATGCAACCGATTTCAACACTTACCCAAGTGACATAGCCATACACACTTTTTTAAAGTTTTATCCGGATCCGACTACTATATCGTATAGCTGCCATACAAACGACCGATATGAAAACAAGTCTTAATATGGAAAATTTTTTTGTTTCCCAACCTAATGCAACCGAATTCAACATTTATTCATTTGACATAGCCGTACACGATTTGTAAAAGTTTGGTCCTGATCCGACCACTATATCATATAGCTGCCATACAAACGACCGATATGAAAACAAGTCTTTGTATAGAAAATTTTTTTGTTTTCCAATTTATTGCAACCGAATTCAACACTTATCCATGCGACATAGCCATACATGATTTTTAACAGTTTGATCTGGATCGGACTACTATATCGTATAGCTGCCATACAAACGACCCATATGGCCACAAGTCTTAATATGGAAAATTTTTTGTTTCCCAACCTGATGCAACCGAATTCAACATTTATTCATCTAACATAGCCATACACGATTTGTGAAAGTTTGGTCCGGATACGACCACTATATCATATATCATATAGCTGCCATTGAAACGACCGATATGAAAACAAGTCTTTGTATGGAAAATTTTTTTGTTTTCCAATCTATTGCATCCGAATTCAACATTTATCCATTTGACATAGCCATACACGATTTGTGAAAGTTTGGTCTGGATCGGATCACTATATCATATAGCTGCAAAACAAACGACCGATATAAAAACAAGTCTTTGTATGGAAAATTTTTTTGTTTCCCAAGCTATTGCAGCTGAATTCAACATTTATCCATTTGACATAGCCATATATGAGTTTTAAAAGTTTGATCCCGATCAGATGACTATATCATATAGCTGCCATACAAACAACCGACATGAAACCAAGTCTTTGTATGGAAAACTTTTTTGTTTTCCAACCTAATGCAATCGAATTCAAAATTTGTCCATTTGACATAGCCATACATGATTTTTAAAAGTTTGATTCGGATCAGATGACTATATCATATAGCTGCCATACAAACGACCGACATAAAACCAAGTCTTTGTATGGAAAACTTTTTTGTTTTCCCACCTATTGCAACCGAATTCAACATTTATCTATTTGACATAGCCATACATGATTTTTAAATGTTTGATCCCGATCAGATGACTATATCATATAGCTGCCATACAAACGACCGATATGACAACAAGTCCTTGTATAGAAAATTTTTGTTGTTTTCCAACCTATTGCAACCGAATTCAACATTTATCCATTTGACATAGCCATACATGATTTTTAAAAGTTTGATCCCGATCAGATGACTATATCATATAGCTGCCATACAAACGACCAACATGAAACCAAGTCTTTGTATGGAAAACTTTTTTGTTTTCCAACCTAATACAATCGAATTCAACATTTATCCATTTGAAATAGCCATACATGATTTTTAAAAGTTTGATCCCGATCAGATGACTATATCATATAGCTGCCATACAAACGACCGACATGAAACCAAGTCGTTGTATGGAAAATTTTTTGTTTTCCAACCTATTGCAACCGAATTCAACATTTATCCAATTGACAGAGCCATACATGATTTTTAAAAGTTTGATCCCGATCAGATGACTATATCATATAGCTGCCATACAAACGACCGACATGAAACCAAGTCTTTGTAAGGAAAACTTTTTTGTTTTCCAACCTAATGCAATCGAATTTAAAATTTTTCCATTTGAGATAGCCATACATGATTTTTAAAAGTTTGATCCCGATCAGATGACTATATCATATAGCTGCCATACAAACGACCGACATGAAACCAAGTCGTTGTATGGAAAACTTTTTTGTTTTCCAACCTAATGCAATCGAATTCAATACTTATCCATGCGACATTGCCGTACACGATTTTTAAAAGTTTTATTCGGATCGGACCACTATATCGTATAGCTGCCATACAAACGACCGATATGAAAACAAGTCTTAATATGGAAAATTTTTTTGTTTCCCAACCTAATGCAACCGAATTCAACATTTATTCATTTGACATAGCCGTACACGATTTGTAAAAGTTTGGTCCTGATCCGACCACTATATCATATAGCTGCCATACAAACGACCGACATGAAACCAAGTCTTTGTATGGGAAATTTTTTTGTTTCCTAACCTGATGCAACCGAATTCAACATTTATTCATCTAACATAGCCATACACGATTTGTGAAAGTTTGGTCCGGATACGACCACTATATCATATATCATATAGCTGCCATACAAACGACCGATATGAAAACAAGTCTTTGTATGGAAAATTTTTTTGTTTCCCAACCTGATGCAACCGAATTCAACATTTATTCATCTAACATAGCCATACACGATTTGTGAAAGTTTGGTCCGGATACGACCACTATATCATATATCATATAGCTGCCATTCAAACGACCGATATGAAAACAAGTCTTTGTATGGAAAATTTTTTTGTTTCCCAAGCTATTGCAGCTGAATTCAACATTTATCCATTTGACATAGCCATATATGAGTTTTAAAAGTTTGATCCCGATCAGATGACTATTCATATAGCTGCCATACAAACAACCGACATGAAACCAAGTCTTTGTAAGGAAAACTTTTTTGTTTTCCAACCTAATGCAATCGAATTTAAAATTTTTCCATTTGAGATAGCCATACATGATTTTTAAAAGTTTGATCCCGATCAGATGACTATATCATATAGCTGCCATACAAACGACCGACATGAAACCAAGTCTGTGTATGGAAAACTTTTTTGTTTTCCAACCTATTGCAACCGAATTCAACATTTATCCAATTGACATAGCCATACATGATTTTTAAAAGTTTGATTCCGATCAGATGACTATATCATATAGCTGCCATACAAACGACCGACATGAAACCAAGTCTTTGTATGGAAAACTTTTTTGTTTTCCAACCTAATGCAATCGAATTCAACACTTATCCATGCGACATTGCCATACACGATTTTTAAAAGTTTTATTCGGATCGGACCACTATATCGTATAGCTGCCATACAAACGACCGATATGAAAACAAGTCTTATTATGGAAAATTTTTTTGTTTCCCAACCTGATGCAATCGAACTCAACTTTTATTCATCTAACATAGCCATACACGATTTGTGAAAGTTTGGTCCGGATCCGACCACTATATCATATATCATATAGCTGCCATACAAACGACCGACATGAAACCAAGTCTTTGTATGGAAAACTTTTTTGTTTTTCAACCTAATGCAACCGATTTCAACACTTATCCATGTGACATAGCCACACACAATTTTTTAAAGTTTTATCCGGATCCGACCACTATATCGTATAGCTGCCATACAAACGACCGATATGAAAACAAGTCTTAATATGGAAAATTTTTTTGTTTCCCAACCTAATGCAACCGAATTCAACATTTATTCATTTGACATAGCCGTACACGATTTGTAAAAGTTTCGTCCTGATCCGACCACTATATCATATAGCTGCCATACAAACGACCGATATGAAAACAAGTCTTTGTATAGAAAATTTTTTGTTTTCCAATTTATTGCAACCGAATTCAACACTTATCCATGCAACATAGCCATACATGATTTTTAACAGTTTGATCTGGATCGGACTACTATATCGTATAGCTGCCATACAAACGACCCATATGGCCACAAGTCTTAATATGGAAAATTTTTTTGTTTCCCAACCTGATGCAACCGAATTCAACATTTATTCATCTAACATAGCCATACACGATTTGTGAAAGTTTGGTCCGGATACGACCACTATATCATATATCATATAGCTGCCATACAAACGACCGATATGAAAACAAGTCTTTGTATGGAAAATTTTTTTGTTTTCCAACCTATTGCAACCGAATTCAACATTTATTCATTTGACATAGCCATACATGATTTTTAAAAGTTTGATCCGGATCGGATCACTATATCATATAGCTGCCATACAAACGACCGATATGAAAACAAGTCCTTGTATGGAAACTTTTTTTGTTTTCCAAGCTATTGCAACCGAATTCAATATTTATTCAATTGACCAAGACATACACGATTTTTAAAAGTTTTATCCGGATCGGATCACTGTATCATATAGCTGCCATACAAAGGACCGATATGTAAACAAGTCTTTATATGGAAAATTTTTTTGTTTTCCAACCTTTTGCAACTGAATTCAACATTTATCCATTTGGCTTACCCATACACGAATTGTGAAAGTTTGGTCCGGATCGGACCACTATATCATATAGCTGCAATACAAACGACCGATATGAAAACAAGTCTTTGTATGGAAAATTTTTTTGTTTTCCAAGCTATTGCAACCGAATTCAACATTTATTCAACTGACCAAGCCATACACGATTTTTAAATGTTTTATCCGGATCGGATCACTATATCACATAGCTGCCATACAAACGACCGACATGAAACCAAGTCTGTGTATGGAAAACTTTTTTGTTTTCCAACCTATTGCAACCGAATTCAACATTTATCCAATTGACATAGCCATACATGATTTTTAAAAGTTTGATCCCGATCAGATGACTATATCATATAGCTGCCATACAAACGACCAACATGAAACCAAGTCTTTGTATGGAAAACTTTTTTGTTTTCCAACCTAATACAATCGAATTCAACATTTATCCATTTGAAATAGCCATACATGATTTTTAAAAGTTTGATCCCGATCAGATGACTATATCATATAGCTGCCATACAAACGACCGACATGAAACCAAGTCGTTGTATGGAAAATTTTTGTTTTCCAACCTATTGCAACCGAATTCAACATTTATCCAACTGACAGAGCCATACATGATTTTTAAAAGTTTGATCCCGATCAGATGACTATATCATATAGCTGCCATACAAACGACCGACATGAAACCAAGTCTTTGTAAGGAAAACTTTTTTGTTTTCCAACCTAATGCAATCGAATTTAAAATTTTTCCATTTGAGATAGCCATACATGATTTTTAAAAAGTTTGATCCCGATCAGATGACTATATCATATAGCTGCCATACAAACGACCGACATGAAACCAAGTCGTTGTATGGAAAACTTTTTTGTTTTCCAACCTAATGCAATCGAATTCAATACTTATCCATGCGACATTGCCGTACACGATTTTTAAAAGTTTTATTCGGATCGGACCACTATATCGTATAGCTGCCATACAAACGACCGATATGAAAACAAGTCTTAATATGGAAAATTTTTTTGTTTCCCAACCTAATGCAACCGAATTCAACATTTATTCATTTGACATAGCCGTACACGATTTGTAAAAGTTTGGTCCTGATCCGACCACTATATCATATAGCTGCCATACAAACGACCGACATGAAACCAAGTCTTTGTATGGGAAATTTTTTGTTTCCTAACCTGATGCAACCGAATTCAACATTTATTCATCTAACATAGCCATACACGATTTGTGAAAGTTTGGTCCGGATACGACCACTATATCATATATCATATAGCTGCCATACAAACGACCGATATGAAAACAAGTCTTTGTATGGAAAATTTTTTTGTTTCCCAACCTGATGCAACCGAATTCAACATTTATTCATCTAACATAGCCATACACGATTTGTGAAAGTTTGGTCCGGATACGACCACTATATCATATATCATATAGCTGCCATTCAAACGACCGATATGAAAACAAGTCTTTGTATGGAAAATTTTTTTGTTTCCCAAGCTATTGCAGCTGAATTCAACATTTATCCATTTGACATAGCCATATATGAGTTTTAAAAGTTTGATCCCGATCAGATGACTATTCATATAGCTGCCATACAAACAACCGACATGAAACCAAGTCTTTGTAAGGAAAACTTTTTTGTTTTCCAACCTAATGCAATCGAATTTAAAATTTTTCCATTTGAGATAGCCATACATGATTTTTAAAAGTTTGATCCCGATCAGATGACTATATCATATAGCTGCCATACAAACGACCGACATGAAACCAAGTCTGTGTATGGAAAACTTTTTTGTTTTCCAACCTATTGCAACCGAATTCAACATTTATCCAATTGACATAGCCATACATGATTTTTAAAAGTTTGATTCCGATCAGATGACTATATCATATAGCTGCCATACAAACGACCGACATGAAACCAAGTCTTTGTATGGAAAACTTTTTTGTTTTCCAACCTAATGCAATCGAATTCAACACTTATCCATGCGACATTGCCATACACGATTTTTAAAAGTTTTATTCGGATCGGACCACTATATCGTATAGCTGCCATACAAACGACCGATATGAAAACAAGTCTTATTATGGAAAATTTTTTTGTTTCCCAACCTGATGCAATCGAACTCAACTTTTATTCATCTAACATAGCCATACACGATTTCTGAAAGTTTGGTCCGGATCCGACCACTATATCATATATCATATAGCTGCCATACAAACGACCGACATGAAACCAAGTCTTTGTATGGAAAACTTTTTTGTTTTTCAACCTAATGCAACCGATTTCAACACTTATCCATGTGACATAGCCACACACAATTTTTTAAAGTTTTATCCGGATCCGACCACTATATCGTATAGCTGCCATACAAACGACCGATATGAAAACAAGTCTTAATATGGAAAATTTTTTTGTTTCCCAACCTAATGCAACCGAATTCAACATTTATTCATTTGACATAGCCGTACACGATTTGTAAAAGTTTCGTCCTGATCCGACCACTATATCATATAGCTGCCATACAAACGACCGATATGAAAACAAGTCTTTGTATAGAAAATTTTTTTGTTTTCCAATTTATTGCAACCGAATTCAACACTTATCCATGCAACATAGCCATACATGATTTTTAACAGTTTGATCTGGATCGGACTACTATATCGTATAGCTGCCATACAAACGACCCATATGGCCACAAGTCTTAATATGGAAAATTTTTTTGTTTCCCAACCTGATGCAACCGAATTCAACATTTATTCATCTAACATAGCCATACACGATTTGTGAAAGTTTGGTCCGGATACGACCACTATATCATATATCATATAGCTGCCATACAAACGACCGATATGAAAACAAGTCTTTGTATGGAAAATTTTTTTGTTTTCCAACCTATTGCAACCGAATTCAACATTTATTCATTTGACATAGCAATACATGATTTTTAAAAGTTTGATCCGGATCGGATCACTATATCATATAGCTGCCATACAAACGACCGATATGAAAACAAGTCCTTGTATGGAAACTTTTTTTGTTTTCCAAGCTATTGCAACCGAATTCAATATTTATTCAATTGACCAAGACATACACGATTTTTAAAAGTTTTATCCGGATCGGATCACTGTATCATATAGCTGCCATACAAAGGACCGATATGTAAACAAGTCTTTATATGGAAAATTTTTTTGTTTTCCAACCTTTTGCAACTGAATTCAACATTTATCCATTTGGCTTACCCATACACGAATTGTGAAAGTTTGGTCCGGATCGGACCACTATATCATATAGCTGCAATACAAACGACCGATATGAAAACAAGTCTTTGTATGGAAAATTTTTTTGTTTTCCAAGCTATTGCAACCGAATTCAACATTTATTCAACTGACCAAGCCATACACGATTTTTAAATGTTTTATCCGGATCGGATCACTATATCACATAGCTGCCATACAAACGACCGATGTGTAAACAAGTCTTTATATGGAAAATTTTTTTGTTTTCCAAGCTATTGCAACCGAATTCAACATTTATCCATTTGACATAACCAAACACGATTTGTGGTAGTTTGGTCCGGATCGGACCACTATATCATATAGCTGCAATACAAACGACCGATATGAAAACAAGTCTTTGTATGGAAAATTTTTTTGTTTTCCAACCTATTGCAACCGAATTCAAAATTTATCCATATGACATAGCCGTACATGATTTTTTAAAGTTTGGTCCGGATCAAATGACTATATCATATAGCTGCCATACAAACGACCGATATGAAAACAAGTCCTTGTATGGAAAATTTTTTTGTTTTCCAACTTATTGCAACCGAATTCAACATTTATCTATTTGACATAGCCATACATGATTTTTAAAAGTTTGATCCCGATCAGATGACTATATCATATAGCTGCCATACAAACGACCGACATGAAACCAAGTCTTTGTATGGAAAACTTTTTTGTTTTCCAACCTGATGCAACCGAATTCAACATTTATTCAATTGACCAATCGATACACGATTTTTAAAAGTTTTATTGGGATCGGACCACTACATCGTATAGCTGCCATACAAACGACCTATATGAAAACAAGTCTTAATATGGAAAATTTTTTTGTTTCCCAACCTGATGCAATCGAACTCAACTTTTATTCATCTAACATAGCCATACACGATTTGTGAAAGTTTGGTCCGGATCCGACCACTATATCTTATATCATATAGCTGCCATACAAACGACCGACATGAAACCAAGTCTTTGTATGGAAAACTTTTTTGTTTTCCAACCTAATGCAACCGAATTCAACACTTATCCATGTGACATAGCCATACACAATCTTTTAAAGTTTTATCCGGATCCGACCACTATATCGTATAGCTGCCATACAAACGACCGACATGAAACCAAGTCTTTGTATGGAAAATTTTTTTGTTTCCTAACCTGATGCAACCGAATTCAACATTTATTCATCTAACATAGCCATACACGATTTGTGAAAGTTTGGTCCGGATACGACCACTATATCATATATCATATAGCTGCCATACAAACGACCGATATGAAAACAAGTCTTTGTATGGAAAATTTTTTTGTTTCCCAACCTGATGCAACCGAATTCAACATTTATTCATCTAACATAGCCATACACGATTTGTGAAAGTTTGGTCCGGATACGACCACTATATCATATATCATATAGCTGCCATTCAAACGACCGATATGAAAACAAGTCTTTGTATGGAAAATTTTTTTGTTTCCCAAGCTATTGCAGCTGAATTCAACATTTATCCATTTGACATAGCCATATATGAGTTTTAAAAGTTTGATCCCGATCAGATGACTATTCATATAGCTGCCATACAAACAACCGACATGAAACCAAGTCTTTGTAAGGAAAACTTTTTTGTTTTCCAACCTAATGCAATCGAATTTAAAATTTTTCCATTTGAGATAGCCATACATGATTTTTAAAAGTTTGATCCCGATCAGATGACTATATCATATAGCTGCCATACAAACGACCGACATGAAACCAAGTCTTTGTATGGAAAACTTTTTTGTTTTCCAACCTATTGCAACCGAATTCAACATTTATCCAATTGACATAGCCATACATGATTTTTAAAAGTTTGATCCCGATCAGATGACTATATCATATAGCTGCCATACAAACGACCGACATGAAACCAAGTCTTTGTATGGAAAACTTTTTTGTTTTCCAACCTAATGCAATCGAATTCAACACTTATCCATGCGACATTGCCATACACGATTTTTAAAAGTTTTATTCGGATCGGACCACTATATCGTATAGCTGCCATACAAACGACCGATATGAAAACAAGTCTTATTATGGAAAATTTTTTTGTTTCCCAACCTGATGCAATCGAACTCAACTTTTATTCATCTAACATAGCCATACACGATTTGTGAAAGTTTGGTCCGGATCCGACCACTATATCATATATCATATAGCTGCCATACAAACGACCGACATGAAACCAAGTCTTTGTATGGAAAACTTTTTTGTTTTTCAACCTAATGCAACCGAATTCAACATTTATTCATTTGACATAGCCGTACACGATTTGTAAAAGTTTCGTCCTGATCCGACCACTATATCATATAGCTGCCATACAAACGACCGATATGAAAACAAGTCTTTGTATAGAAAATTTTTTTGTTTTCCAATTTATTGCAACCGAATTCAACACTTATCCATGCAACATAGCCATACATGATTTTTAACAGTTTGATCTGGATCGGACTACTATATCGTATAGCTGCCATACAAACGACCCATATGGCCACAAGTCTTAATATGGAAAATTTTTTTGTTTCCCAACCTGATGCAACCGAATTCAACATTTATTCATCTAACATAGCCATACACGATTTGTGAAAGTTTGGTCCGGATACGACCACTATATCATATATCATATAGCTGCCATACAAACGACCGATATAAAAAACAAGTCTTTGTATGGAAAATTTTTTTGTTTTCCAAGCTATTGCAACCGAATTCAACATTTATTCATTTGACTTAGCCATACATGATTTTTAAAAGTTTGATCCGGATCGGACCACTATATCATATAGTTGCCATACAAACGACCGATATGAAAACAAGTCTTTGTATGGAAAATTTTTTTGTTTTCCAAGCTATTGCAACTGAATTCAACATTTATCCATTTGACATAGCCGTACATGATTTTTAAAAGTTTGATCCGTATCAAATGACTATATAGCTGCCATACAAACGACCGATATGAAAACAAGTCCTTGTATGGAAACTTTTTTTGTTTTCAAGCTATTGCAACCGAATTCAATATTTATTCAATTGACCAAGACATACACGATTTTTAAAAGTTTTATCCGGATCGGATCACTGTATCATATAGCTGCCATACAAACGACCGATATGTAAACAAGTCTTTATATGGAAAATTTTTTTGTTTTCCAACTTTTTGCAACCGAATTCAACATTTATCCATTTGGCTTAGCCATACACGAATTGTGAAAGTTTGGTCCGGATCGGACCACTATATCATATAGCTGCAATACAAACGACCGATATGAAAACAAGTCTTTGTATGGAAAATTTTTTTGTTTTTCAACCTAATGCAACCGATTTCAACACTTATCCATGTGACATAGCCACACACAATTTTTTAAAGTTTTATCCGGATCCGACCACTATATCGTATAGCTGCCATACAAACGACCGATGTGTAAACAAGTCTTTATATGGAAAATTTTTTTGTTTTCCAAGCTATTGCAACCGAATTCAACATTTATCCATTTGACATAACCAAACACGATTTGTGGTAGTTTGGTCCGGATCGGACCACTATATCATATAGCTGCAATACAAACGACCGATATGAAAACAAGTCTTAATATGGAAAATTTTTTTGTTTCCCAACCTAATGCAACCGAATTCAACATTTATTCATTTGACATAGCCGTACACGATTTGTAAAAGTTTCGTCCTGATCCGACCACTATATCATATAGCTGCCATACAAACGACCGATATGAAAACAAGTCTTATTATGGAAAATTTTTTTGTTTCCCAACCTGATGCAATCGAACTCAACTTTTATTCATCTAACATAGCCATACACGATTTGTGAAAGTTTGGTCCGGATCCGACCACTATATCATATATCATATAGCTGCCATACAAACGACCGACATGAAACCAAGTCTTTGTATGGAAAACTTTTTTGTTTTTCAACCTAATGCAACCGATTTCAACACTTATCCATGTGACATAGCCACACACAATTTTTTAAAGTTTTATCCGGATCCGACCACTATATCGTATAGCTGCCATACAAACGACCGATATGAAAACAAGTCTTAATATGGAAAATTTTTTTGTTTCCCAACCTAATGCAACCGAATTCAACATTTATTCATTTGACATAGCCGTACACGATTTGTAAAAGTTTCGTCCTGATCCGACCACTATATCATATAGCTGCCATACAAACGACCGATATGAAAACAAGTCTTTGTATAGAAAATTTTTTTGTTTTCCAATTTATTGCAACCGAATTCAACACTTATCCATGCAACATAGCCATACATGATTTTTAACAGTTTGATCTGGATCGGACTACTATATCGTATAGCTGCCATACAAACGACCCATATGGCCACAAGTCTTAATATGGAAAATTTTTTTGTTTCCCAACCTGATGCAACCGAATTCAACATTTATTCATCTAACATAGCCATACACGATTTGTGAAAGTTTGGTCCGGATACGACCACTATATCATATATCATATAGCTGCCATACAAACGACCGATATGAAAACAAGTCTTTGTATGGAAAATTTTTTTGTTTTCCAAGCTATTGCAACCGAATTCAACATTTATTCATTTGACTTAGCCATACATGATTTTTAAAAGTTTGATCCGGATCGGACCACTATATCATATAGCTGCCATACAAACGACCGATATGAAAACAAGTCTTTGTATGGAAAATTTTTTTGTTTTCCAAGCTATTGCAACTGAATTCAACATTTATCCATTTGACATAGCCGTACATGATTTTTAAAAGTTTGATCCGTATCAAATGACTATATAGCTGCCATACAAACGACCGATATGAAAACAAGTCCTTGTATGGAAACTTTTTTTGTTTTCCAAGCTATTGCAACCGAATTCAATATTTATTCAATTGACCAAGACATACACGATTTTTAAAAGTTTTATCCGGATCGGATCACTGTATCATATAGCTGCCATACAAACGACCGATATGTAAACAAGTCTTTATATGGAAAATTTTTTTTGTTTTCCAACCTTTTGCAAACGAATTCAACATTTATCCATTTGGCTTAGCCATACACGAATTGTGAAAGTTTGGTCCGGATCGGACCACTATATCATATAGCTGCAATACAAACGACCGATATGAAAACAAGTCTTTGTATGGAAAATTTTTTTGTTTTCCAAGCTATTGCAACCGAATTCAACATTTATTCAACTGACCAAGCCATACACGATTTTTAAATGTTTTATCCGGATCGGATCACTATATCACATAGCTGCCATACAAACGACCGATGTGTAAACAAGTCTTTATATGGAAAATTTTTTTGTTTTCCAAGCTATTGCAACCGAATTCAACATTTATCCATTTGACATAACCAAACACGATTTGTGGTAGTTTGGTCCGGATCGGACCACTATATCATATAGCTGCAATACAAACGACCGATATGAAAACAAGTCTTAATATGGAAAATTTTTTTGTTTCCCAACCTAATGCAACCGAATTCAACATTTATTCATTTGACATAGCCGTACACGATTTGTAAAAGTTTCGTCCTGATCCGACCACTATATCATATAGCTGCCATACAAACGACCGATATGAAAACAAGTCTTTGTATAGAAAATTTTTTTGTTTTCCAATTTATTGCAACCGAATTCAACACTTATCCATGCAACATAGCCATACATGATTTTTAACAGTTTGATCTGGATCGGACTACTATATCGTATAGCTGCCATACAAACGACCCATATGGCCACAAGTCTTAATATGGAAAATTTTTTTTGTTTCCCAACCTGATGCAACCGAATTCAACATTTATTCATCTAACATAGCCATACACGATTTGTGAAAGTTTGGTCCGGATACGACCACTATATCATATATCATATAGCTGCCATACAAACGACCGATATGAAAACAAGTCTTTGTATGGAAAATTTTTTTGTTTTCCAACCTATTGCAACCGAATTCAACATTTATTCATTTGACATAGCCATACATGATTTTTAAAAGTTTGATCCGGATCGGATCACTATATCATATAGCTGCCATACAAACGACCGATATGAAAACAAGTCCTTGTATGGAAACTTTTTTTGTTTTCCAAGCTATTGCAACCGAATTCAATATTTATTCAATTGACCAAGACATACACGATTTTTAAAAGTTTTATCCGGATCGGATCACTGTATCATATAGCTGCCATACAAAGGACCGATATGTAAACAAGTCTTTATATGGAAAATTTTTTTGTTTTCCAACCTTTTGCAACCGAATTCAACATTTATCCATTTGGCTTACCCATACACGAATTGTGAAAGTTTGGTCCGGATCGGACCACTATATCATATAGCTGCAATACAAACGACCGATATGAAAACAAGTCTTTGTATGGAAAATTTTTTTGTTTTCCAAGCTATTGCAACCGAATTCAACATTTATTCAACTGACCAAGCCATACACGATTTTTAAATGTTTTATCCGGATCGGATCACTATATCACATAGCTGCCATACAAACGACCGATGTGTAAACAAGTCTTTATATGGAAAATTTTTTTTGTTTTCCAAGCTATTGCAACCGAATTCAACATTTATCCATTTGACATAACCAAACACGATTTGTGGTAGTTTGGTCCGGATCGGACCACTATATCATATAGCTGCAATACAAACGACCGATATGAAAACAAGTCCTTGTATGGAAAATTTTTTTGTTTTCCAACCTATTGCAACCGAATTCAAAATTTATCCATATGACATAGCCGTACATGATTTTTTAAAGTTTGGTCCGGATCAAATGACTATATCATATAGCTGCCATACAAACGACCGATATGAAAACAAGTCCTTGTATGGAAATTTTTTTTGTTTTCCAACTTATTGCAACCGAATTCAACATTTATCTATTTGACATAGCCATACATGATTTTTAAAAGTTTGATCCCGATCAGATGACTATATCATATAGCTGCCATACAAACGACCGACATGAAACCAAGTCTTTGTATGGAAAACTTTTTTGTTTTCCAACCTGATGCAACCGAATTCAACATTTATTCAATTGACCAATCGATACACGATTTTTAAAAGTTTTATTGGGATCGGACCACTACATCGTATAGCTGCCATACAAACGACCTATATGAAAACAAGTCTTAATATGGAAAATTTTTTTGTTTCCCAACCTGATGCAATCGAACTCAACTTTTATTCATCTAACATAGCCATACACGATTTGTGAAAGTTTGGTCCGGATCCGACCACTATATCATATATCATATAGCTGCCATACAAACGACCGACATGAAACCAAGTCTTTGTATGGAAAACTTTTTTGTTTTCCAACCTAATGCAACCGAATTCAACACTTATCCATGTGACATAGCCATACACAATCTTTTAAAGTTTTATCCGGATCCGACCACTATATCGTATAGCTGCCATACAAACGACCGACATGAAACCAAGTCTTTGTATGGAAAATTTTTTTGTTTCCTAACCTGATGCAACCGAATTCAACATTTATTCATCTAACATAGCCATACACGATTTGTGAAAGTTTGGTCCGGATACGACCACTATATCATATATCATATAGCTGCCATACAAACGACCGATATGAAAACAAGTCTTTGTATGGAAAATTTTTTTGTTTCCCAACCTGATGCAACCGAATTCAACATTTATTCATCTAACATAGCCATACACGATTTGTGAAAGTTTGGTCCGGATACGACCACTATATCATATATCATATAGCTGCCATTCAAACGACCGATATGAAAACAAGTCTTTGTATGGAAAATTTTTTTGTTTCCCAAGCTATTGCAGCTGAATTCAACATTTATCCATTTGACATAGCCATATATGAGTTTTAAAAGTTTGATCCCGATCAGATGACTATTCATATAGCTGCCATACAAACAACCGACATGAAACCAAGTCTTTGTAAGGAAAACTTTTTTGTTTTCCAACCTAATGCAATCGAATTTAAAATTTTTCCATTTGAGATAGCCATACATGATTTTTAAAAGTTTGATCCCGATCAGATGACTATATCATATAGCTGCCATACAAACGACCGACATGAAACCAAGTCTTTGTATGGAAAACTTTTTGTTTTCCAACCTATTGCAACCGAATTCAACATTTATCCAATTGACATAGCCATACATGATTTTTAAAAGTTTGATCCCGATCAGATGACTGCCATACAAACGACCGACATGAAACCAAGTCTTTGTATGGAAAACTTTTTTGTTTTCCAACCTAATGCAATCGAATTCAACACTTATCCATGCGACATTGCCATACACGATTTTTAAAAGTTTTATTCGGATCGGACCACTATATCGTATAGCTGCCATACAAACGACCGATATGAAAACAAGTCTTATTATGGAAAATTTTTTTGTTTCCCAACCTGATGCAATCGAACTCAACTTTTATTCATCTAACATAGCCATACACGATTTGTGAAAGTTTGGTCCGGATCCGACCACTATATCATATATCATATAGCTGCCATACAAACGACCGACATGAAACCAAGTCTTTGTATGGAAAACTTTTTTGTTTTTCAACCTAATGCAACCGATTTCAACACTTATCCATGTGACATAGCCACACACAATTTTTTAAAGTTTTATCCGGATCCGACCACTATATCGTATAGCTGCCATACAAACGACCGATATGAAAACAAGTCCTTGTATGGAAACTTTTTTTGTTTTCCAAGCTATTGCAACCGAATTCAATATTTATTCAATTGACCAAGACATACACGATTTTTAAAAGTTTTATCCGGATCGGATCACTGTATCATATAGCTGCCATACAAAGGACCGATATGTAAACAAGTCTTTATATGGAAAATTTTTTTTGTTTTCCAACCTTTTGCAACCGAATTCAACATTTATCCATTTGGCTTACCCATACACGAATTGTGAAAGTTTGGTCCGGATCGGACCACTATATCATATAGCTGCAATACAAACGACCGATATGAAAACAAGTCTTTGTATGGAAAATTTTTTTGTTTTCCAAGCTATTGCAACCGAATTCAACATTTATTCAACTGACCAAGCCATACACGATTTTTAAATGTTTTATCCGGATCGGATCACTATATCACATAGCTGCCATACAAACGACCGATGTGTAAACAAGTCTTTATATGGAAAATTTTTTTGTTTTCCAAGCTATTGCAACCGAATTCAACATTTATCCATTTGACATAACCAAACACGATTTGTGGTAGTTTGGTCCGGATCGGACCACTATATCATATAGCTGCAATACAAACGACCGATATGAAAACAAGTCCTTGTATGGAAAATTTTTTTGTTTTCCAACCTATTGCAACCGAATTCAAAATTTATCCATATGACATAGCCGTACATGATTTTTTAAAGTTTGGTCCGGATCAAATGACTATATCATATAGCTGCCATACAAACGACCGATATGAAAACAAGTCCTTGTATGGAAAATTTTTTTGTTTTCCAACTTATTGCAACCGAATTCAACATTTATCTATTTGACATAGCCATACATGATTTTTAAAAGTTTGATCCCGATCAGATGACTATATCATATAGCTGCCATACAAACGACCGACATGAAACCAAGTCTTTGTATGGAAAACTTTTTTGTTTTCCAACCTGATGCAACCGAATTCAACATTTATTCAATTGACCAATCGATACACGATTTTTAAAAGTTTTATTGGGATCGGACCACTACATCGTATAGCTGCCATACAAACGACCTATATGAAAACAAGTCTTAATATGGAAAATTTTTTTGTTTCCCAACCTGATGCAATCGAACTCAACTTTTATTCATCTAACATAGCCATACACGATTTGTGAAAGTTTGGTCCGGATCCGACCACTATATCATATATCATATAGCTGCCATACAAACGACCGACATGAAACCAAGTCTTTGTATGGAAAACTTTTTTGTTTTCCAACCTAATGCAACCGAATTCAACACTTATCCATGTGACATAGCCATACACAATCTTTTAAAGTTTTATCCGGATCCGACCACTATATCGTATAGCTGCCATACAAACGACCGACATGAAACCAAGTCTTTGTATGGAAAATTTTTTTGTTTCCTAACCTGATGCAACCGAATTCAACATTTATTCATCTAACATAGCCATACACGATTTGTGAAAGTTTGGTCCGGATACGACCACTATATCATATATCATATAGCTGCCATACAAACGACCGATATGAAAACAAGTCTTTGTATGGAAAATTTTTTTGTTTCCCAACCTGATGCAACCGAATTCAACATTTATTCATCTAACATAGCCATACACGATTTGTGAAAGTTTGGTCCGGATACGACCACTATATCATATATCATATAGCTGCCATTCAAACGACCGATATGAAAACAAGTCTTTGTATGGAAAATTTTTTTGTTTCCCAAGCTATTGCAGCTGAATTCAACATTTATCCATTTGACATAGCCATATATGAGTTTTAAAAGTTTGATCCCGATCAGATGACTATTCATATAGCTGCCATACAAACAACCGACATGAAACCAAGTCTTTGTAAGGAAAACTTTTTGTTTTCCAACCTAATGCAATCGAATTTAAAATTTTTCCATTTGAGATAGCCATACATGATTTTTAAAAGTTTGATCCCGATCAGATGACTATATCATATAGCTGCCATACAAACGACCGACATGAAACCAAGTCTTTGTATGGAAAACTTTTTTGTTTTCCAACCTATTGCAACCGAATTCAACATTTATCCAATTGACATAGCCATACATGATTTTTAAAAGTTTGATCCCGATCAGATGACTGCCATACAAACGACCGACATGAAACCAAGTCTTTGTATGGAAAACTTTTTTGTTTTCCAACCTAATGCAATCGAATTCAACACTTATCCATGCGACATTGCCATACACGATTTTTAAAAGTTTTATTCGGATCGGACCACTATATCGTATAGCTGCCATACAAACGACCGATATGAAAACAAGTCTTATTATGGAAAATTTTTTTGTTTCCCAACCTGATGCAATCGAACTCAACTTTTATTCATCTAACATAGCCATACACGATTTGTGAAAGTTTGGTCCGGATCCGACCACTATATCATATATCATATAGCTGCCATACAAACGACCGACATGAAACCAAGTCTTTGTATGGAAAACTTTTTTGTTTTTCAACCTAATGCAACCGATTTCAACACTTATCCATGTGACATAGCCACACACAATTTTTTAAAGTTTTATCCGGATCCGACCACTATATCGTATAGCTGCCATACAAACGACCGATATGAAAACAAGTCTTAATATGGAAAATTTTTTTGTTTCCCAACCTAATGCAACCGAATTCAACATTTATTCATTTGACATAGCCATACACGATTTGTAAAAGTTTCGTCCTGATCCGACCACTATATCATATAGCTGCCATACAAACGACCGATATGAAAACAAGTCTTTGTATAGAAAATTTTTTTGTTTTCCAATTTATTGCAACCGAATTCAACACTTATCCATGCAACATAGCCATACATGATTTTTAACAGTTTGATCTGGATCGGACTACTATATCGTATAGCTGCCATACAAACGACCCATATGGCCACAAGTCTTAATATGGAAAATTTTTTTGTTTCCCAACCTGATGCAACCGAATTCAACATTTATTCATCTAACATAGCCATACACGATTTGTGAAAGTTTGGTCCGGATACGACCACTATATCATATATCATATAGCTGCCATACAAACGACCGATATGAAAACAAGTCTTTGTATGGAAAATTTTTTTGTTTTCCAAGCTATTGCAACCGAATTCAACATTTATTCATTTGACTTAGCCATACATGATTTTTAAAAGTTTGATCCGGATCGGACCACTATATCATATAGCTGCCATACAAACGACCGATATGAAAACAAGTCTTTGTATGGAAAATTTTTTTGTTTTCCAAGCTATTGCAACTGAATTCAACATTTATCCATTTGACATAGCCGTACATGATTTTTAAAAGTTTGATCCGTATCAAATGACTATATAGCTGCCATACAAACGACCGATATGAAAACAAGTCCTTGTATGGAAACTTTTTTTGTTTTCCAAGCTATTGCAACCGAATTCAATATTTATTCAATTGACCAAGACATACACGATTTTTAAAAGTTTTATCCGGATCGGATCACTGTATCATATAGCTGCCATACAAACGACCGATATGTAAACAAGTCTTTATATGGAAAATTTTTTTGTTTTCCAACCTTTTGCAACCGAATTCAACATTTATCCATTTGGCTTAGCCATACACGAATTGTGAAAGTTTGGTCCGGATCGGACCACTATATCATATAGCTGCAATACAAACGACCGATATGAAAACAAGTCTTTGTATGGAAAATTTTTTTGTTTTCCAAGCTATTGCAACCGAATTCAACATTTATTCAACTGACCAAGCCATACACGATTTTTAAATGTTTTATCCGGATCGGATCACTATATCACATAGCTGCCATACAAACGACCGATGTGTAAACAAGTCTTTATATGGAAAATTTTTTTGTTTTCCAAGCTATTGCAACCGAATTCAACATTTATCCATTTGACATAACCAAACACGATTTGTGGTAGTTTGGTCCGGATCGGACCACTATATCATATAGCTGCAATACAAACGACCGATATGAAAACAAGTCTTTGTATGGAAAATTTTTTTGTTTTCCAACCTATTGCAACCGAATTCAAAATTTATCCATATGACATAGCCGTACATGATTTTTTAAAGTTTGGTCCGGATCAAATGACTATATCATATAGCTGCCATACAAACGACCGATATGAAAACAAGTCCTTGTATGGAAAATTTTTTTGTTTTCCAACTTATTGCAACCGAATTCAACATTTATCTATTTGACATAGCCATACATGATTTTTAAAAGTTTGATCCCGATCAGATGACTATATCATATAGCTGCCATACAAACGACCGACATGAAACCAAGTCTTTGTATGGAAAACTTTTTTGTTTTCCAACCTGATGCAACCGAATTCAACATTTATTCAATTGACCAATCGATACACGATTTTTAAAAGTTATATTGGGATCGGACCACTATATCACATAGCTGCCATACAAACGACCGATGTGTAAACAAGTCTTTATATGGAAAATTTTTTTTGTTTTCCAAGCTATTGCAACCGAATTCAACATTTATCCATTTGACATAACCAAACACGATTTGTGGTAGTTTGGTCCGGATCGGACCACTATATCATATAGCTGCAATACAAACGACCGATATGAAAACAAGTCTTTGTATGGAAAATTTTTTTGTTTTCCAACCTATTGCAACCGAATTCAACATTTATCTATTTGACATAGCCATACATGATTTTTAAAAGTTTGATCCCGATCAGATGACTATATCATATAGCTGCCATACAAACGACCGATATGAAAACAAGTCCTTGTATGGAAAATTTTTTTGTTTTCCAACTTATTGCAACCGAATTCAACATTTATCTATTTGACATAGCCATACATGATTTTTAAAAGTTTGATCCCGATCAGATGACTATATCATATAGCTGCCATACAAACGACCTATATGAAAACAAGTCTTAATATGGAAAATTTTTTTGTTTCCCAACCTGATGCAATCGAACTCAACTTTTATTCATCTAACATAGCCATACACGATTTGTGAAAGTTTGGTCCGGATCCGACCACTATATCATATATCATATAGCTGCCATACAAACGACCGACATGAAACCAAGTCTTTGTATGGAAAACTTTTTGTTTTCCAACCTAATGCAACCGAATTCAACACTTATCCATGTGACATAGCCATACACAATCTTTTAAAGTTTTATCCGGATCCGACCACTATATCGTATAGCTGCCATACAAACGACCGATATGAAAACAAGTCTTAATATGGAAAATTTTTTTGTTTCCCAACCTGATGCAACCGAATTCAACATTTATTCATTTGACATAGCCATACACGATTTGTAAAAGTTTGGTTCTGATCCGACCACTATATCATATAGCTGCCATACAAACGACCGATATGAAAACAAGTCTTTGTATAGAAAATTTTTTTGTTTTCCAACTTATTGCAACCGAATTCAACATTTATCTATTTGACATAGCCATACATGATTTTTAAAAGTTTGATCCCGATCAGATGACTATATCATATAGCTGCCATACAAACGACCTATATGAAAACAAGTCTTAATATGGAAAATTTTTTTGTTTCCCAACCTGATGCAATCGAACTCAACTTTTATTCATCTAACATAGCCATACACGATTTGTGAAAGTTTGGTCCGGATCCGACCACTATATCATATATCATATAGCTGCCATACAAACGACCGACATGAAACCAAGTCTTTGTATGGAAAACTTTTTTGTTTTCCAACCTAATGCAACCGATTTCAACACTTATCCATGTGACATAGCCACACACAATTTTTTAAAGTTTTATCCGGATCCGACCACTATATCGTATAGCTGCCATACAAACGACCGATATGAAAACAAGTCTTAATATGGAAAATTTTTTTGTTTCCCAACCTAATGCAACCGAATTCAACATTTATTCATTTGACATAGCCATACACGATTTGTAAAAGTTTCGTCCTGATCCGACCACTATATCATATAGCTGCCATACAAACGACCGATATGAAAACAAGTCTTTGTATAGAAAATTTTTTTGTTTTCCAATTTATTGCAACCGAATTCAACACTTATCCATGCAACATAGCCATACATGATTTTTAACAGTTTGATCTGGATCGGACTACTATATCGTATAGCTGCCATACAAACGACCCATATGGCCACAAGTCTTAATATGGAAAATTTTTTTTGTTTCCCAACCTGATGCAACCGAATTCAACATTTATTCATCTAACATAGCCATACACGATTTGTGAAAGTTTGGTCCGGATACGACCACTATATCATATATCATATAGCTGCCATACAAACGACCGATATGAAAACAAGTCTTTGTATGGAAAATTTTTTTGTTTTCCAAGCTATTGCAACCGAATTCAACATTTATTCATTTGACTTAGCCATACATGATTTTTAAAAGTTTAATCCGGATCGGACCACTATATCATATAGCTGCCATACAAACGACCGATATGAAAACAAGTCTTTGTATGGAAAATT
The DNA here is from genome assembly GCA_035047645.1 of Drosophila merina. Classification (NCBI taxonomy): domain Eukaryota; kingdom Metazoa; phylum Arthropoda; class Insecta; order Diptera; family Drosophilidae; genus Drosophila; species Drosophila merina. The sequence goes on along the minus strand of JAWNPH010000076.1, from coordinate 1,129,513 downwards.
TTTTTGTTTTCCAAGCTATTGCAACTGAATTCAACATTTATCCATTTGACATAGCCGTACATGATTTTTAAAAGTTTGATCCGTATCAAATGACTATATAGCTGCCATACAAACGACCGATATGAAAACAAGTCCTTGTATGGAAACTTTTTTTGTTTTCCAAGCTATTGCAACCGAATTCAATATTTATTCAATTGACCAAGACATACACGATTTTTAAAAGTTTTATCCGGATCGGATCACTGTATCATATAGCTGCCATACAAACGACCGATATGTAAACAAGTCTTTATATGGAAAATTTTTTTGTTTTCCAACCTTTTGCAACCGAATTCAACATTTATCCATTTGGCTTAGCCATACACGAGTTGGAAAAGTTTGGTCCGGATCGGACCACTATATCATATAGCTGCAATACAAACGACCGATATGAAAACAAGTCTTTGTATGGAAAATTTTTTTTGTTTTCCAAGCTATTGCAACCGAATTCAACATTTATTCAACTGACCAAGCCATACACGATTTTTAAATGTTTTATCCGGATCGGATCACTATATCACATAGCTGCCATACAAACGACCGATGTGTAAACAAGTCTTTATATGGAAAATTTTTTTGTTTTCCAAGCTATTGCAACCGAATTCAACATTTATCCATTTGACATAACCAAACACGATTTGTGGTAGTTTGGTCCGGATCGGACCACTATATCATATAGCTGCAATACAAACGACCGATATGAAAACAAGTCTTTGTATGGAAAATTTTTTTGTTTTCCAACCTATTGCAACCGAATTCAAAATTTATCCATATGACATAGCCGTACATGATTTTTTAAAGTTTGGTCCGGATCAAATGACTATATCATATAGCTGCCATACAAACGACCGATATGAAAACAAGTCCTTGTATGGAAAATTTTTTTGTTTTCCAACTTATTGCAACCGAATTCAACATTTATCTATTTGACATAGCCATACATGATTTTTAAAAGTTTGATCCCGATCAGATGACTATATCATATAGCTGCCATACAAACGACCGACATGAAACCAAGTCTTTGTATGGAAAACTTTTTTGTTTTCCAACCTGATGCAACCGAATTCAACATTTATTCAATTGACCAATCGATACACGATTTTTAAAAGTTATATTGGGATCGGACCACTATATCACATAGCTGCCATACAAACGACCGATGTGTAAACAAGTCTTTATATGGAAAATTTTTTTGTTTTCCAAGCTATTGCAACCGAATTCAACATTTATCCATTTGACATAACCAAACACGATTTGTGGTAGTTTGGTCCGGATCGGACCACTATATCATATAGCTGCAATACAAACGACCGATATGAAAACAAGTCTTTGTATGGAAAATTTTTTTGTTTTCCAACCTATTGCAACCGAATTCAACATTTATCTATTTGACATAGCCATACATGATTTTTAAAAGTTTGATCCCGATCAGATGACTATATCATATAGCTGCCATACAAACGACCGATATGAAAACAAGTCCTTGTATGGAAAATTTTTTTGTTTTCCAACTTATTGCAACCGAATTCAACATTTATCTATTTGACATAGCCATACATGATTTTTAAAAGTTTGATCCCGATCAGATGACTATATCATATAGCTGCCATACAAACGACCTATATGAAAACAAGTCTTAATATGGAAAATTTTTTTGTTTCCCAACCTGATGCAATCGAACTCAACTTTTATTCATCTAACATAGCCATACACGATTTGTGAAAGTTTGGTCCGGATCCGACCACTATATCATATATCATATAGCTGCCATACAAACGACCGACATGAAACCAAGTCTTTGTATGGAAAACTTTTTTGTTTTCCAACCTAATGCAACCGAATTCAACACTTATCCATGTGACATAGCCATACACAATCTTTTAAAGTTTTATCCGGATCCGACCACTATATCGTATAGCTGCCATACAAACGACCGATATGAAAACAAGTCTTAATATGGAAAATTTTTTTGTTTCCCAACCTGATGCAACCGAATTCAACATTTATTCATTTGACATAGCCATACACGATTTGTAAAAGTTTGGTTCTGATCCGACCACTATATCATATAGCTGCCATACAAACGACCGATATGAAAACAAGTCTTTGTATAGAAAATTTTTTTGTTTTCCAACCTATTGCAACCGAATTCAACATTTATCCATTTGACATAGCCGTACATGATTTTTAACAGTTTGATCTAGATCGGACTACTATATCGTATAGCTGCCATACAAACGACCCATATGAAAACAAGTCTTAATATGGAAAATTTTTTTGTTTCCCAACCTGATGCAACCGAATTCAACATTTATTCATCTAACATAGCCATACACGATTTGTGAAAGTTTGGTCCGGATACGACCACTATATCATATATCATATAGCTGCCATACAAACGACCGATATGAAAACAAGTCTTTGTATGGAAAATTTTTTTGTTTTCCAATCTATTGCAACTGAATTCAACATTTATCCATTTGACATAGCCGTACATGATTTTTAAAAGTTTGATCCGGATCAAATGACTATATAGCTGCCATACAAACGACCGATATGTAAACAAGTCTTTATATGGAAAATTTTTTTGTTTTCCAACCTTTTGCAACCGAATTCAACATTTATCCATTTGAATTAGCCATACACGAATTGTGAAAGTTTGGTCCGGATCGGACTACTATATCATATAGCTCCAATACAAACGACCGATATGAAAACAAGTCTTTGTATGGAAAATTTTTTTGTTTTCCAACCTATTGCAACCGAATTCAACATTTATCCATATGACATAGCCGTACATGATTTTTTAAAGTTTGGTCCGGATCAAATGACTATATCATATAGCTGCCATACAAACGACCGATATGAAAACAAGTCCTTGTATGGAAAATTTTTTTGTTTTCCAACTTATTGCAACCGAATTCAACATTTATCCATTTGACATAGCCATACATGATTTTTAAAAGTTTGATCCCGATCAGATGACTATATCATATAGCTGCCATACAAACGACCGACATGAAACCAAGTCTTTGTATGGAAAACTTAAAACATATGAAAACAAGTCTTAATATGGAAAATTTTTTTGTTTCCCAACCTGATGCAACCGAATTCAACATTTATTCATCTAACATAGCCATACACGATTTGTGAAAGTTTGGTCCGGATACTACCACTATATCATATATCATATAGCTGCCATACAAACTACCGATATGAAAACAAGTCTTTGTATGGAAAATTTTTTTGTTTTCCAACCTATTGCAACCGAATTCAACATTTATCCATTTGACATAGCCATACATGATTTTTAAAAGTTTGATCCGGATCAAATGACTATATCATATAGCTGCCATACAAACGACCGATATGAAAACAAGTCTTTGTATGGAAAATTTTTTTGTTTTCCAAGCTATTGCAACTGAATTCAACATTTATCCATCTGACATAGCCGTACATGATTTTTAAAAGTTTCATCCGGATCAAATGACTATATAGCTGCCATACAAACGACCGATATGAAAACAAGTCCTTGTATGGAAACTTTTTTTGTTTTCCAAGCTATTGCAACCGAATTCAATATTTATTCAATTGACCAAGACATACTCGATTTTTAAATGTTTTATCCGGATCGGATCACTATATCACATAGCTGCCATACAAACGACCGATGTGTAAACAAGTTTTTATATGGAAAATTTTTTTGTTTTCCAAGCTATTGCAACCGAATTCAACATTTATTCAATTGACCAAGCCATACACGATTTTTAAAAGTTTGATCCGGATCGGATCACTATATCATATAGCTGCAATACAAACGACCGATATGAAAACAAGTCTTTGTATGGAAAATTTTTTTGTTTTCCAACCTATTGCAACCGAATTCAACATTTATCCATTTGACATAGCCATACATGATTTTTAACAGTTTAATCTGGATCGGACTACTATATCGTATAGCTGCCATACAAACGACCGATATGAAAACAAGTCTTAATATGGAAAATTTTTTTGTTTCCCAACCTGATGCAACCGAATTCAACATTTATTCATCTAACATAGCCATACACGATTTGTGAAAGTTTGGTCCGGATACGACCACTATATCATATATCATATAGCTGCCATACAAACGACCGATATGAAAACAAGTCTTTGTATGGAAAATTTTTGTTTTCCAAGCTATTGCAACTGAATTCAACATTTATCCATTTGACATAGCCGTACATGATTTTTAAAAGTTTGATCCGGATCAAATGACTATATAGCTGCCATACAAACGACCGATATGAAAACAAGTCCTTGTATGGAAACTTTATTTGTTTTCCAAGCTATTGCAACCGAATTCAATATTTATTTAATTGACCAAGACATACTCGATGTTAAAAAGTTTTATCCGGATCGGATCACTATATCATATAGCTGCCATACAAACGACCGATATGTAAACAAGTCTTTATATGGAAAATTTTTTTGTTTTCCAACCTATTGCAACCGAACTCAACATTTATCCATTTGACTTAGCCATACACACATTGTGAAACTTTGGTCTGGATCGGACTACTATATCATATAGCTCCAATACAAACGACCGATATGAAAACAAGTCTTTGTATGGAAAATTTTTTTGTTTTCCAACCTATTGCAACCGAATTCAACATTTATCCATATGACATAGCCATACATGATTTTTTAAAGTTTGATCCGGATCAAATGACTATATCATATAGCTGCCATACAAACGACCGATATGAAAACAAGTCCTTGTATGGAAAATTTATTTGTTTTCCAACTTATTGCAACCGAATTCAACATTTATCCATTTGACATAGCCATACATGATTTTTAAAAGTTTGATCCCGATCAGATGACTATATCATATAGCTGCCATACAAACGACCGACATGAAACCAAGTCTTTGTATGGAAAACTTTTTTGTTTTCCAACCTGATGCAACCGAATTCAACATTTATTCAATTGACCAATGGATACAAGATTTTTAAAAGTTTTATTGGGATCGGACCACTACATCGTATAGCTGCCATACAAACGACCTATATGAAAACAAGTCTTAATATGGAAAATTTTTTTGTTTCCCAACCTGATGCAACCGAATTCAACATTTATTCATCTAACATAGCCATACACGATTTGTGAAAGTTTGGTCCGGATACGACCACTATATCATATATCATATAGCTGCCATACAAACGACCGATATGAAAACAAGTCTTTGTATGGAAAATTTTTTGTTTTCCAAGCTATTGCAACTGAATTCAACATTTTTCCATTTGACATAGCCGTACATGATTTTTAAAAAGTTTGATCCGGATCAAATGACTATATAGCTGCCATACAAACGACCGATATGAAAACAAGTCCTTGTATGGAAACTTTATTTGTTTTCCAAGCTATTGCAACCGAATTCAATATTTATTTAATTGACCAAGACATACTCGATTTTTAAAAGTTTTATCCGGATCGGATCACTATATCATATAGCTGCCATACAAACGACCGATATGTAAACAAGTCTTTATATGGAAAATTTTTTTGTTTTCCAACCTATTGCAACCGAATTCAACATTTGTCCATTTGACATAGCCATACACAAATTGTGAAAGTTTGGTCCGGATCGGACTACTATATCATATAGCTCCAATACAAACGACCGATATGAAAACAAGTCTTTGTATGGAAAATTTTTTTGTTTTCCAAGCTATTGCAACCGAATTCAACATTTATCCATATGACATAGCCGTACATGATTTTTAAAAGTTTGATCCGGAGCAAATGACTATATCATATAGGTGCCATACAAACGACCGATATGAAAACAAGTCCTTGTATGGAAAATTTTTTTGTTTTCCAACCTATTGCAACCGAATTCAACATTTATCCATTTGACATAGCCATACATGATTTTTAAAAGTTTGATCCCGATCAGATGACTATATCATATAGCTGCCATACAAACGACCGACATGAAACCAAGTCTTTGTATGGAAAACTTTTTTGTTTTCCAACCTAATGCAATCGAATTCAACACTTATCCATGCGACATTGTCATACACGATTTTTAAAAGTTTTATTCGGATCGGACCACTATATCGTATAGCTGCCATACAAACGACCGATATGAAAACAAGTCTTAATATGGAAAATTTTTTTGTTTCCCAACCTGATGCAATCGAACTCAACTTTTTTTCATCTAACATAGCCATACACGATTTGTGAAAGTTTGGTCCGGATCCGACCACTATATCATATATCATATACCTGCCATACAAACGACCGACATGAAACCAAGTCTTTGTATGGAAAACAGTTTTGTTTTTCAACCTAATGCAATCGAATTCAACATTTATCCATTTGACATAGCCATACATGATTTTTAACAGTTTGATCCGGATCGGACTACTATATCGTATAGCTGCCATACAAACGACCGATATGAAAACAAGTCTTAATATGGAAAATTTTTTTGTTTCCCAACCTGATGCAATCGAACTCAACTTTTTTTCATCTAACATAGCCATACATGATTTTTAACAGTTTGGTCCGGATCCGACCACTATATCATATATCATATACCTGCCATACAAACGACCGACATGAAACCAAGTCTTTGTATGGAAAACAGTTTTGTTTTTCAACCTAATGCAATCGAATTCAACATTTATCCATTTGACATAGCCATACATGATTTTTAAAAGTTTGATCCCGATCAGATGACTATATCATATAGCTGCCATACAAACGACCGACATGAAACCAAGTCTTTGTATGGAAAACTTTTTTGTTTTCCAACCTAATGCAATCGAATTCAACACTTATCCATGCGACATTGTCATACACGATTTTTAAAAGTTTTATTCGGATCGGACCACTATATCGTATAGCTGCCATACAAACGACCGATATGAAAACAAGTCTTAATATGGAAAATTTTTTTGTTTCCCAACCTGATGCAATCGAATTCAACATTTATTCATCTAACATAGCCATACACGATTTGTGAAAGTTTGGTCCGGATACGACCACTATATCATATATCATATAGCTGCCATACAAACTACCGATATGAAAACAAGTCTTTGTATGGAAAATTTTTTTTGTTTTCCAACCTATTGCAACCGAATTCAACATTTATCCATTTGACATAGCCATACATGATTTTTAAAAGTTTGATCCGGATCAAATGACTATATCATATAGCTGCCATACAAACGACCGATATGAAAACAAGTCCTTGTATGGAAACTTTTTTTGTTTTCCAAGCTATTGCAACCGAATTCAATATTTATTCAATTGACCAAGACATACTCGATTTTTAAATGTTTTATCCGGATCGGATCACTATATCACATAGCTGCCATACAAACGACCGATGTGTAAACAAGTCTTTATATGGAAAATTTTTTTGTTTTCCAAGCTATTGCAACCGAATTCAACATTTATTCAATTGACCAAGCCATACACGATTTTTAAAAGTTTGATCCGGATCGGATCACTATATCATATAGCTGCAATACAAACGACCGATATGAAAACAAGTCTTTGTATGGAAAATTTTTTTGTTTTCCAACCTATTGCAACCGAATTCAACATTTATCCATTTGACATAGCCGTACATGATTTTTAACAGTTTGATCTGGATCGGACTACTATATCGTATAGCTGCCATACAAACGACCGATATGAAAACAAGTCTTAATATGGAAAATTTTTTTGTTTCCCAACCTGATGCAACCGAATTCAACATTTATTCATCTAACATAGCCATACACGATTTGTGAAAGTTTGGTCCGGATACGACCACTATATCATATATCATATAGCTGCCATACAAACGACCGATATGAAAACAAGTCTTTGTATGGAAAATTTTTTTGTTTTCCAAGCTATTGCAACTGAATTCAACATTTTTCCATTTGACATAGCCGTACATGATTTTTAAAAGTTTGATCCGGATCAAATGACTATATAGCTGCCATACAAACGACCGATATGAAAACAAGTCCTTGTATGGAAACTTTATTTGTTTTCCAAGCTATTGCAACCGAATTCAATATTTATTTAATTGACCAAGACATACTCGATTTTTAAAAGTTTTATCCGGATCGGATCACTATATCATATAGCTGCCATACAAACGACCGATATGTAAACAAGTCTTTATATGGAAAATTTTTTTGTTTTCCAACCTATTGCAACCGAATTCAACATTTATCCATATGACATAGCCATACATGATTTTTTAAAGTTTGGTCCGGATCAAATGACTATATCATATAGCTGCCATACAAACGACCGATATGAAAACATGTCCTTGTATGGAAAATTTATTTGTTTTCCAACTTATTGCAACCGAATTCAACATTTATCCATTTGACATAGCCATACATGATTTTTAAAAGTTTGATCCCGATCAGATGACTATATCATATAGCTGCCATACAAACGACCGACATGAAACCAAGTCTTTGTATGGAAAACTTTTTTGTTTTCCAACCTGATGCAACCGAATTCAACATTTATTCAATTGACCAATCGATACACGATTTTTAAAAGTTTTATTGGGATCGGATCACTACATCGTATAGCTGCCATACAAACGACCTATATGAAAACAAGTCTTTGTATGGAAAACTTTTTTGTTTTCCAACCTAATGCAACCGAATTCAACACTTATCCATGTGACATAGCCATACACAATCTTTTAAAGTTTTATCCGGATCCGACCACTATATCGTACAGCTGCCATACAAACGACCGATATGAAAACAAGTCTTTGTATGGAAAATTTTTTTGTTTCCCAACGTAATGCAACCGAATTCAACATTTATTCATTTGACATAGCCATACACGATTTGTAAAAGTTTGGTCCTGATCCGACCACTATATCATATAGCTGCCATACAAACGACCGATATGAAAACAAGTCTTTGTATAGAAAATTTTTTTGTTTTCCAACCTATTGCAACCGAATTCAACATTTATCCATTTGACATAGCCATACATGATTTTTAACAGTTTGATCTGGATCGGACTACTATATCGTATAGCTGCCATACAAACGACCCATATGAAAACAAATCTTAATATGGAAAATTTTTTTTGTTTCCCAACCTGATGCAACCGAATTCAACATTTATTCATCTAACATAGCCATACACGATTTGTGAAAGTTTGGTCCGGATACGACCACTATATCATATATCATATAGCTGCCATACAAACGACCGATATGAAAACAAGTCTTTGTATGGAAAATTTTTTGTTTTCCAAGCTATTGCAACTGAATTCAACATTTATCCATTTGACATAGCCGTACATGATTTTTAAAAGTTTGATCCGGATCAAATGACTATATAGCTGCCATACAAACGACCGATATGAAAACTAGTCCTTGTATGGAAACTTTATTTGTTTTCCAAGCTATTGCAACCGAATTCAATATTTATTTAATTGACCAAGACATACTCGATTTTTAAAAGTTTTATCCGGATCGGATCACTATATCATATAGCTGCCATACAAACGACCGATATGTAAACAAGTCTTTATATGGAAAATTTTTTTGTTTTCCAACCTATTGCAACCGAGTTCAACATTTATCCATTTGACTTAGCCATACACGAATTGTGAAAGTTTGGTCCGGATCGGACTACTATACCATATAGCTCCAATACAAACGACCGATATGAAAACAAGTCTTTGTATGGAAAATTTTTTGTTTTCCAAGCTATTGCAACCGAATTCAACATTTATCCATATGACATAGCCGTACATGATTTTTAAAAGTTTGATCCGGAGCAAATGACTATATCATATAGCTGCCATACAAACGACCGATATGAAAACAAGTCCTTGTATGGAAAATTTTTTGTTTTCCAACCTATTGCAACCGAATTCAACATTTATCCATTTGACATAGCCATACATGATTTTTAAAAGTTTGATCCCGATCAGATGACTATATCATATAGCTGCCATACAAACGACCGACATGAAACCAAGTCTTTGTATGGAAAACTTTTTTGTTTCCCAACATAATGCAACCGAATTCAACATTTATCCATTTGACATAGCCATACACAATTTGTAAAAGTTTGGTCCTGATCCGACCACTATATCATATAGCTGCCATACAAACGACCGATATGAAAACAAGTCTTTGTATAGAAAATTTTTTTGTTTTCCAACCTATTGCAACCGAATTCAACATTTATCCATTTGACATAGCCATACATGATTTTTAACAGTTTGATCTGGATCGGACTACTATATCGTATAGCTGCCATACAAACGACCCATATGAAAACAAATCTTAATATGGAAAATTTTTTTGTTTCCCAACCTGATGCAACTGAATTCAACATTTATTCATCTAACATAGCCATACACGATTTGTGAAAGTTTGGTCCGGATACGACCACTATATCATATATCATATAGCTGCCATACAAACGACCGATATGAAAACAAGTCTTTGTATGGAAAATTTTTTTGTTTTCCAAGCTATTGCAACTGAATTCAACATTTATCCATTTGACATAGCCGTACATGATTTTTAAAAGTTTGATCCGGATCAAATGACTATATAGCTGCCATACAAACGACCGATATGAAAACTAGTCCTTGTATGGAAACTTTATTTGTTTTCCAAGCTATTGCAACCGAATTCAATATTTATTTAATTGACCAAGACATACTCGATTTTTAAAAGTTTTATCCGGATCGGATCACTATATCATATAGCTGCCATACAAACGACCGATATGTAAACAAGTCTTTATATGGAAAATTTTTTTGTTTTCCAACCTATTGCAACCGAGTTCAACATTTATCCATTTGACTTAGCCATACACGAATTGTGAAAGTTTGGTCCGGATCGGACTACTATACCATATAGCTCCAATACAAACGACCGATATGAAAACAAGTCTTTGTATGGAAAATTTTTTTGTTTTCCAAGCTATTGCAACCGAATTCAACATTTATCCATATGACATAGCCGTACATGATTTTTAAAAGTTTGATCCGGAGCAAATGACTATATCATATAGCTGCCATACAAACGACCGATATGAAAACAAGTCCTTGTATGGAAAATTTTTTTGTTTTCCAAGCTATTGCAACCGAATTCAACATTTATCCATATGACATAGCCGTACATGATTTTTAAAAGTTTGATCCCGATCAGATGACTATATCATATAGCTGCCATACAAACGACCGACATGAAACCAAGTCTTTGTACGGAAAACTTTTTTGTTTTCCAACCTAATGCAATCGAATTCAACACTTATGCATGCGACATTGTCATACATGATTTTTAAAAGTTTTATTCGGATCGGACTACTATATCGTATAGCTGCCATACAAACGACCGATATGAAAACAAGTCTTAATATGGAAAATTTTTTTGTTTCCCAACCTGATGCAATCGAACTCAACTTTTATTCATCTAACATAGCCATACACGATTTGTGAAAGTTTGGTCCGGATCCGACCACTATATCATATATCATATAGCTGCCATACAAACGACCGACATGAAACCAAGTCTTTGTATGGAAAATTGTTTTGTTTTCCAACCTAATGCAATCGAATTCAACACTTATCCATGTGACATACCAATACATAATTTTTTAAAGTTTTATCCGGATCCGACCACTATATCGTATAGCTGCCATACAAACGACCGATATGAAAACAAGTCTTAATATGGAAAATTTTTTTGTTTCCCAACCTAATGCAACCGAATTCAACATTTATTCATTTGACATAGCCATACACGATTTGTAAAAGGTTGGTCCTGATCCGACCACTATATCATATAGCTGCCATACAAACGACCGATATGAAAACAAGTCTTTGTATAGAAAATTTTTTTGTTTTCCAACGTATTGCAACCGAATTCAACATTTATCCATTTGACATAGCCATACATGATTTTTAACAGTTTGATCCGGATCGGACTACTATATCGTATAGCTGCCATACAAACGACCCATATGAAAACAAGTCTGAATACGGAAAATTTTTTTGTTTCCCAACCTGATGCAATCGAATTCAACATTTATTCATCTAACATAGCCATAGACGATTTGTGAAAGTTTGGTCCGGATACGACCACTATATCATATATCATATAGCTGCCATACAAACTACCGATATGAAAACAAGTCTTTGTATGGAAAATTTTTTTGTTTTCCAACCTATTGCAACCGAATTCAACATTTATCCATTTGACATAGCCATACATGATTTTTAAAAGTTTGATCCGGATCAAATGACTATATCATATAGCTGCCATACAAACGACCGATATGAAAACAAGTCTTTGTATGGAAAATTTTTTTGTTTTCCAAGCTATTGCAACTGAATTCAACATTTATCCATTTGACATAGCCGTACATGATTTTTAAAAGTTTCATCCGGATCAAATGACTATATAGCTGCCATACAAACGACCGATATGAAAACAAGTCCTTGTATGGAAACTTTTTTTTGTTTTCCAAGCTATTGCAACCGAGTTCAATATTTATTCAATTGACCAAGACATACTCGATTTTTAAATGTTTTATCCGGATCGGATCACTATATCACATAGCTGCCATACAAACGACCGATATGAAAACAAGTCTTTGTATGGAAAATTTTTTGTTTTCCAAGCTATTGCAACTAATTCAACATTTATCCATTTGACATAGCCGTACATGATTTTTAAAAGTTTGATCCGGATCAAATGACTATATAGCTGCCATACAAACGACCGATATGAAAACTAGTCCTTGTATGGAAACTTTATTTGTTTTCCAAGCTATTGCAACCGAATTCAATATTTATTTAATTGACCAAGACATACTCGATTTTTAAAAGTTTTATCCGGATCGGATCACTATATCATATAGCTGCCATACAAACGACCGATATGTAAACAAGTCTTTGTATGGAAAATTTTTTTGTTTTCCAACCTATTGCAACCGAGTTCAACATTTATCCATTTGACTTAGCCATACACGAATTGTGAAAGTTTGGTCCGGATCGGACTACTATACCATATAGCTCCAATACAAACGACCGATATGAAAACAAGTCTTTGTATGGAAAATTTTTTGTTTTCCAAGCTATTGCAACCGAATTCAACATTTATCCATATAACATAGCCGTACATGATTTTTAAAAGTTTGATCCGGAGCAAATGACTATATCATATAGCTGCCATACAAACGACCGATATGAAAACAAGTCCTTGTATGGAAAATTTTTTTGTTTTCCAACCTATTGCAACCGAATTCAACATTTATCCATTTGACATAGCCATACATGATTTTTAAAAGTTTGATCCCGATCAGATGACTATATCATATAGCTGCCATACAAACGACCGACATCAAACCAAGTCTTTGTATGGAAACCTTTTTTGTTTTCTAACCTAATGCAATCGAATTTAACACTTATCCATGCGACATTGTCATACACGATTTTTCAAAGTTTTATTCGGATCGGACCACTATATCGTATAGCTGCCATACAAACGACCGATATGAAAACAAGTCTTAATATGGAAAATTTTTTTGTTTCCCAACCTGATGCAATCGAACTCAACTTTTATTCATCTAACATAGCCATACACGATTTGTGAAAGTGTGGTCCGGATCCGACCACTATATCATATATCATAAGCTGCCATACAAACGACCGACATGAAAACAAGTCTTTGTATGGAAAACTGTTTTGTTTTCCAACCTAATGCAATCGAATTCAACACTTATCCATGTGACATACCAATACATAATTTTTTAAAGTTTTATCCGGATCCGACCACTATATCGTATAGCTGCCATACAAACGACCGATATGAAAACAAGTCTTAATATGGAAAACTTTTTGTTTCCCAACCTAATGCAACCGAATTCAACATTTATTCATTTGACATAGCCATACACGATTTGTAAAAGGTTGGTCCTGATCCGACCACTATATCATACAGCTGCCATACAAACGACCGATATGAAAACAAGTCTTTGTATAGAAAATTTTTTTGTTTTCCAACGTATTGCAACCGAATTCAACATTTATCCATTTGACATAGCCATACATGATTTTTAACAGTTTGATCCGGATCGGACTACTATATCGTATAGCTGCCATACAAACGACCCATATGAAAACAAGTCTGAATACGGAAAATTTTTTTGTTTCCCAACCTGATGGAATCGAATTCAACATTTATTCATCTAACATAGCCATACACGATTTGTGAAAGTTTGGTCCGGATACGACCACTATATCATATATCATATAGCTGCCATACAAACTACCGATATGAAAACAAGTCTTTGTATGGAAAATTTTTTTGTTTTCAAACCTATTGCAACCGAATTCAACATTTATCCATTTGACATAGCCATACATGATTTTTAAAAGTTTGATCCGGATCAAATGACTATATCATATAGCTGCCATACAAACGACCGATATGAAAACAAGTCTTTGTATGGAAAATTTTTTTGTTTTCCAAGCTATTGCAACTGAATTCAACATTTATCCATTTGACATAGCCGTACATGATTTTTAAAAGTTTCATCCGGATCAAATGACTATATAGCTGCCATACAAACGACCGATATGAAAACAAGTCCTTGTATGGAAACTTTTTTTGTTTTCCAAGCTATTGCAACCGAATTCAATATTTGTTCAATTGACCAAGACATACTCGATTTTTAAATGTTTTATCCGGATCGGATCACTATATCACATAGCTGCCATACAAACGACCGATATGTAAACAAGTCTTTATATGGAAAATTTTTTTGTTTTCCAACCTATTGCAACCGAGTTCAACATTTATCTATTTGACTTAGCCATACACGAATTGTGAAAGTTTGGTCCGGATCGGACTACTATACCATATAGCTCCAATACAAACGACCGATATGAAAACAAGTCTTTGTATGGAAAATTTTTTTGTTTTCCAAACTATTGCAACCGAATTCAACATTTATCCATATGACATAGCCGTACATGATTTTTAAAAGTTTGATCCGGAGCAAATGACTATATCATATAGCTGCCATACAAACGACCGATATGAAAACAAGTCCTTGTATGGAAATTTTTTTTGTTTTCCAACCTCTTGCAACCGAATTCAACATTTATCCATTTGACATAGCCATACATGATTTTTAAAAGTTTGATCCCGATCAGATGACTATATCATATAGCTGCCATACAAACGACCGACATGAAACCAAGTCTTTGTATGGAAAACTTTTTTGTTTTCCAACCTAATGCAATCGAATTCAACACTTATCCATGCGACATTGTCATACACGATTTTTAAAAGTTTTATTCGGATCGGACCACTATATCGTATAGCTGCCATACAAACGACCGATATGAAAACAAGTCTTAATATGGAAAATTTTTTTTGTTTCCCAACCTGATGCAATCGAACTCAACTTTTATTCATCTAACATAGCCATACACGATTTGTGAAAGTTTGGTCCGGATCCGACCACTATATCATATATCATATAGCTGCCATACAAACGACCGACATGAAACCAAGTCTTTGTATGGAATACTGTTTTGTTTTCCAACCTAATGCAATCGAATTCAACACTTATCCATGTGACATACCAATACATAATTTTTTAAAGTTTTATCCGGATCCGACCACTATATCGTATAGCTGCCATACAAACGACCGATATGAAAACAAGTCTTAATATGGAAAATTTTTTTGTTTCCCAACCTAATGCAACCGAATTCAACATTTATTCATTTGACATAGCCATACACGATTTGTAAAAGGTTGGTCCTGATCCGACCACTATATCATATAGCTGCCATACAAACGACCGATATGAAAACAAGTCTTTGTATAGAAAATTTTTTTGTTTTCCAACGTATTGCAACCGAATTCAACATTTATCCATTTGACATAGCCATACATGATTTTTAACAGTTTGATCCGGATCGGACTACTATATCGTATAGCTGCCATACAAACGACCGATATGAAAACAAGTCTTAATATGGAAAATTTTTTTGTTTCCCAACCTGATGCAATCGAACTCAACTTTTATTCATCTAACATAGCCATACACGATTTGTGAAAGTTTGGTCCGGATCCGACCACTATATCATATATCATATAGCTGCCATACAAACGACCGACATGAAACCAAGTCTTTGTATGGAAAACTGTTTTGTTTTCCAACCTAATGCAATCGAATTCAACACTTATCCATGCGACATTGTCATACACGATTTTTAAAAGTTTTATTCGGATCGGACCACTATATCGTATAGCTGCCATACAAACGACCGATATGAAAACAAGTCTTAATATGGAAAATTTTTTTGTTTCCCAACCTGATGCAATCGAACTCAACTTTTATTCATCTAACATAGCCATACACGATTTGTGAAAGTTTGGTCCGGATCCGACCACTATATCATATATCATATAGCTGCCATACAAACGACCGACATGAAACCAAGTCTTTGTATGGAATACTGTTTTGTTTTCCAACCTAATGCAATCGAATTCAACACTTATCCATGTGACATACCAATACATAATTTTTTAAAGTTTTATCCGGATCCGACCACTATATCGTATAGCTGCCATACAAACTACCGATATGAAAACAAGTCTTTGTATGGAAATTTTTTTTGTTTTCCAACCTATTGCAACCGAATTCAACATTTATCCATTTGACATAGCCATACATGATTTTTAAAAGTTTGATCCGGATCAAATGACTATATCATATAGCTGCCATACAAACGACCGATATGAAAACAAGTCTTTGTATGGAAAATTTTTTGTTTTCCAAGCTATTGCAACTGAATTCAACATTTATCCATTTGACATAGCCGTACATGATTTTTAAAAGTTTCATCCGGATCAAATGACTATATAGCTGCCATACAAACGACCGATATGAAAACAAGTCCTTGTATGGAAAATTTTTTTGTTTTCCAACCTATTGCAACCGAATTCAACATTTATCCATTTGACATAGCCATACATGATTTTTAAAAGTTTGATCCGGATCAAATGACTATATCATATAGCTGCCATACAAACGACCGATATGAAAACAAGTCTTTGTATGGAAAATTTTTTGTTTTCCAAGCTATTGCAACTGAATTCAACATTTATCCATTTGACATAGCCGTACATGATTTTTAAAAGTTTGATCCGGATCAAATGACTATATAGCTGCCATACAAACGACCGATATGAAAACAAGTCCTTGTATGGAAAATTTTTTTGTTTTCCAAGCTATTGCAACCGAATTCAACATTTATTCATTTGACATAGCCATACACGATTTGTAAAAGTTTGGTCCGGATCCGACTACTATATCGTATAGCTGCCATACAAACGACCGATATGAAAACAAGTCTTAATATGGAAAATTTTTTTGTTTCCCAACCTAATGCAACCGAATTCAACATTTATCCATTTGACATAGCCATACATGATTTTTAAAAGTTTGATCCGGATCAAATGACTATATAGCTGCCATACAAACGACCGATATGAAAACAAGTCCTTGTATGGAAACTTTATTTGTTTTCCAGGCTATTGCAACCGAATTCAATATTTATTTAATTGACCAAGACATACTCGATTTTTAAAAGTTTTATCCAGATCGGATCACTATATCATATAGCTGCCATACAAACGACCGATATGTAAACAAGTCTTTATATGGAAAATTTTTTTGTTTTCCAACCTATTGCAACCGAATTCAACATTTATCCATTTGACATAGCCATACATGATTTTTAAAAGTTTGATCCGGATCGGACCACTATATCGTAAGCTGCCATACAAACGACCCATCTGAAAACAAGTCTTAATATGGAAAATTTTTTTGTTTCCCAACCTGATGCAATCGAATTCAACATTTATTCATCTAACATAGCCATACACGATTTGTGAAAGTTTGGTCCGGATCCGACCACTATATCATATATCATATAGCTGTCATACAAACGATCGATTTGAAAACAAGTCTTTGTATGGAAAATTTTTTTGTTTTCCAAGCTATTGCAACCGAATTCAACATTTATTCATTTAACATAAAAGTTTGATTCGGATCAAATGACTATATAGCTGTCATACAAACGACCGATAAGAAAACAAGTCCTTGTATGGAAAATTTTTTTGTTTTCCAACCTATTGCAACCGAATTCAACATTTATCCATTTGACATAGCCATACATGATTTTTAAAAGTTTGATCCGGATCGGACCACTATATCGTAAGCTGCCATACAAACGACCCATCTGAAAACAAGTCTTAATATGGAAAATTTTTTTGTTTCCCAACCTGATGCAATCGAATTCAACATTTATTCATCTAACATAGCCATACACGATTTGTGAAAGTTTGGTCCGGATCCGACCACTATATCATATATCATATAGCTGTCATACAAACGATCGATATGAAAACAAGTCTTTGTATGGAAAATTTTTTTGTTTTCCAACCTATTGCAACCGAATTCAACATTTATCCATTTGACATAGCCATACATGATTTTTAAAAGTTTGATCCGGATCGGACCACTATATCGTAAGCTGCCATACAAACGACCCATCTGAAAACAAGTCTTAATATGGAAAATTTTTTTGTTTCCCAACCTGATGCAATCGAATTCAACATTTATTCATCTAACATAGCCATACACGATTTGTGAAAGTTTGGTCCGGATCCGACCACTATATCATATATCATATAGCTGTCATACAAACGATCGATATGAAAACAAGTCTTTGTATGGAAAATTTTTTTGTTTTCCAAGCTATTGCAACCGAATTCAACATTTATTCATTTAACATAAAAGTTTGATTCGGATCAAATGACTATATAGCTGTCATACAAACGACCGATAAGAAAACAAGTCCTTGTATGGAAAATTTTTTGTTTTCCAAGCTATTGCAACTGAATTCAACATTTATCCATTTGACATAGCCGTACATGATTTTTAAAAGTTTGATCCGGATCAAATGACTATATAGCTGCCATACAAACGACCGATATGAAAACAAGTCCTTGTATGGAAACTTTATTTGTTTTCCAGGCTATTGCAACCGAATTCAATATTTATTTAATTGACCAAGACATACTCGATTTTTAAAAGTTTTATCCGGATCGGATCACTATATCATATAGCTGCCATACAAACGACCGATATGTAAACAAGTCTTTATATGGAAAATTTTTTTGTTTTCCAACCTATTGCAACCGAATTCAACATTTATCCATTTGACTTAGCCATACACGAATTGTGAAAGTTTGGTCCGGATCGGACTACTATATCATATAGCTCCAATACAAACGACCGATATGAAAACAAGTCTTTGTATGGAAAATTTTTTTGTTTTCCAAGCTATTGCAACCGAATTCAACATTTATCCATATGACATAGCCGTACATGATTTTAAAAAGTTTGATCCGGAGCAAATGACTATATCATATAGCTGCCATACAAACGACCGACATGAAACCAAGTCTTTGTAGGGAAAACTTTTTTGTTTTCCAACCTAATGCAATTGAATTCAACGCTTATCCATGCGACATTGTCATACACGATTTTTAAAAGTTTTATTCGGATCGGACCACTATATCGTATAGCTGCCATACAAACGACCGATATGAAAACAAGTCTTAATATGGAAAATTTTTTTGTTTCCCAACCTGATGCAATCGAACTCAACTTTTATTCATCTAACATAGCCATACACGATTTGTGAAAGTTTGGTCCGGATCCGACCACTATATCATATATCATATAGCTGCCATACAAACGACCGACATGAAACCAAGTCTTTGTATGGAAAACTGTTTTGTTTTCCAACATAATGCAATCGAATTCAACACTTATCCATGTGACATACCAATACATAATTTTTTAAAGTTTTATCCGGATCCGACCACTATATCGTATAGCTGCCATACAAACGACCGATATGAAAACAAGTCTTAATATGGAAAATTTTTTTGTTTCCCAACCTAATGCAATCGAATTCAACATTTATTCATATGACATAGCCATACACGATTTGTAAAAGGTTGGTCCTGATCCGACCACTATATCATATAGCTGCCATACAAACGACCGATATGAAAACAAGTCTTTGTATAGAAAATTTTTTTGTTTTCCAACCTATTGCAACCGAATTCAACATTTATCCATTTGACATAGCCATACATGATTTTTAACAGTTTGATCCGGATCGGACTACTATATCGTATAGCTGCCATACAAACGACCCATATGAAAACAAGTCTGAATACGGAAAATTTTTTTGTTTCCCAACCTGATGCAATCGAATTCAACATTTATTCATCCAACATAGCCATACACGATTTGTGAAAGTTTGGTCCGGATACGACCACTATATCATATATCATATAGCTGCCATACAAACTACCGATATGAAAACAAGTCTTTGTATGGAAAATTTTTTTGTTTTCCAACCTATTGCAACCGAATTCAACATTTATCCATTTGACATAGCCATACATGATTTTTAAAAGTTTGATCCGGATCAAATGACTATATCATATAGCTGCCATAAAACGACCGATATGAAAACAAGTCTTTGTATGGAAAATTTTTTTGTTTTCCAAGCTATTGCAACTGAATTCAACATTTATCCATTTGACATAGCCGTACATGATTTTTAAAAGTTTGATCCGGATCAAATGAATATATAGCTGCCATACAAACGACCGATATGAAAACAAGTCCTTGTATGGAAACTTTATTTGTTTTCCAGGCTATTGCAACCGAATTCAATATTTATTTAATTGACCAAGACATACTCGATTTTTAAAAGTTTTATCCGGATCGGATCACTATATCATATAGCTGCCATACAAACGACCGATATGTAAACAAGTCTTTATATGGAAAATTTTTTTGTTTTCCAACCTATTGCAACCGAATTCAACATTTATCCATTTGACTTAGCCATACACGAATTGTGAAAGTTTGGTCCGGATCGGACTACTATATCATATAGCTCCAATACAAACGACCGATATGAAAACAAGTCTTTGTATGGAAAATTTTATTGTTTTCCAAGCTATTGCAACCGAATTCAACATTTATCCATATGACATAGCCGTACATGATTTTAAAAAGTTTGATCCGGATCGGACCACTATATCGTAAGCTGCCATACAAACGGCCCATCTGAAAACAAGTCTTAATATGGAAAATTTTTTTGTTTCCCAACCTGATGCAATCGAATTCAACATTTATTCATCTAACATAGCCATACACGATTTGTGAAAGTTTGGTCCGGATCCGACCACTATATCATATATCATATAGCTGTCATACAAACGATCGATATGAAAACAAGTCTTTGTATGGAAAATTTTTTTGTTTTCCAAGCTATTGCAACCGAATTCAACATTTATTCATTTAACATAAAAGTTTGATTCGGATCAAATGACTATATAGCTGTCATACAAACGACCGATAAGAAAACAAGTCCTTGTATGGAAAATTTTTTTGTTTTCCAAGCTATTGCAACTGAATTCAACATTTATCCATTTGACATAGCCGTACATGATTTTTAAAAGTTTGATCCGGATCAAATGACTATATAGCTGCCATACAAACGACCGATATGAAAACAAGTCCTTGTATGGAAACTTTATTTGTTTTCCAGGCTATTGCAACCGAATTCAATATTTATTTAATTGACCAAGACATACTCGATTTTTTAAAAGTTTTATCCGGATCGGATCACTATATCATATAGCTGCCATACAAACGACCGATATGTAAACAAGTCTTTATATGGAAAATTTTTTTTGTTTTCCAACCTATTGCAACCGAATTCAACATTTATCCATTTGACTTAGCCATACACGAATTGTGAAAGTTTGGTCCGGATCGGACTACTATATCATATAGCTCCAATACAAACGACCGATATGAAAACAAGTCTTTGTATGGAAAATTTTTTTGTTTTCCAAGCTATTGCAACCGAATTCAACATTTATCCATATGACATAGCCGTACATGATTTTAAAAAGTTTGATCCGGAGCAAATGACTATATCATATAGCTGCCATACAAACGACCGACATGAAACCAAGTCTTTGTAGGGACAACTTTTTTGTTTTCCAACCTAATGCAATTGAATTCAACCCTTATCCATGCGACATTGTCATACACGATTTTTAAAAGTTTTATTCGGATCGGACCACTATATCGTATAGCTGCCATACAAACGACCGATATGAAAACAAGTCTTAATATGGAAAATTTTTTTGTTTCCCAACCTGATGCAATCGAACTCAACTTTTATTCATCTAACATAGCCATACACGATTTGTGAAAGTTTGGTCCGGATCCGACCACTATATCATATATCATATAGCTGCCATACAAACGACCGACATGAAACCAAGTCTTTGTATGGAAAACTGTTTTGTTTTCCAACCTAATGCAATCGAATTCAACACTTATCCATGTGACATACCAATACATAATTTTTTAAAGTTTTATCCGGATCCGACCACTATATCGTATAGCTGCCATACAAACGACCGATATGAAAACAAGTCTTAATATGGAAAATTTTTTTGTTTCCCAACCTAATGCAACCGAATTCAACATTTATTCATTTGACATAGCCATACACGATTTGTAAAAGGTTGGTCCTGATCCGACCACTATATCATATAGCTGCCATACAAACGACCGATATGAAAACAAGTCTTTGTATAGAAAATTTTTTTGTTTTCCAACCTATTGCAACCGAATTCAACATTTATCCATTTGACATAGCCATACATGATTTTTAACAGTTTGATCCGGATCGGACTACTATATCGTATAGCTGCCATACAAACGACCCATATGAAAACAAGTCTGAATACGGAAAATTTTTTTGTTTCCCAACCTGATGCAATCGAATTCAACATTTATTCATCCAACATAGCCATACACGATTTGTGAAAGTTTGGTCCGGATACGACCACTATATCATATATCATATAGCTGCCATACAAACTACCGATATGAAAACAAGTCTTTGTATGGAAAATTTTTTTGTTTTCCAACCTATTGCAACCGAATTCAACATTTATCCATTTGACATAGCCATACATGATTTTTAAAAGTTTGATCCGGATCAAATGACAATATCATATAGCTGCCATACAAACGACCGATATGAAAACAAGTCTTTGTATGGAAAATTTTTTTGTTTTCCAAGCTATTGCAACTGAATTCAACATTTATCCATTTGACATAGCCGTACATGATTTTTAAAAGTTTGATCCGGATCAAATGACTATATAGCTGCCATACAAACGACCGATATGAAAACAAGTCCTTGTATGGAAACTTTTTTTGTTTTCCAAGCTATTGCAACCGAATTCAATATTTATTCAATTGACCAAGACATACTCGATTTTTAAATGTTTTATCCGGATCGGATCACTATATCACATAGCTGCCATACAAACGACCGATGTGTAAACAAGTCTTTATATGGAAAATTTTTTTGTTTTCCAAGCTATTACAACCGAATTCAACATTTATTCAATTGACCAAGCCATACACGATTTTTAAAAGTTTGATCCGGATCGGATCACTATATCATATAGCTGCAATACAAACGACAGATATGAAAACAAGTCTTTGTATGGAAAATTTTTTTGTTTTCCAACCTATTGCAACCGAATTCAACATTTATCCATTTGACATAGCCGTACATGATTTTTAAAAGTTTAATCCGGATCAAATGACTATATCATATAGCTGCCATACAAACGCGGTCGTTCATATCGGTATATGAAAACAAGTCCTTGTATGGAAAATTTTTTTGTTTTCCAATTTATTGCAACCGTATTCAACATTTATCCATTCGACATAGCCATACATGATTTTTAAAAGTTTGATCCCGACCAGATGACTATATCATATAGCTGCCATACAAACGACCGACATGAAACCAAGTCTTTGTATGGAAAACTTTTTTGTTTTCCAACCTAAAGCAATCGAATTCAACAATTACCCATGTGACTTAGCCATACACGATTTGTAAAAGTTTGGTCCTGATCCGACTACTATATCGTATAGCTGCCATACAAACGACCGATATGAAAACAAGTCTTAATATGGAAAATTTTTTGTTTCCCAACCTAATGCAACCGAATTCAAAATTTATTCATTTGACATAGCCATACACGATTTGTAAAAGTTTGGTCCTGATCCGACCACTATATCATATATCATATAGCTGCCATACAAACGACCGATATGAAAACAAGTCTTTGTATAGAAAATTTTTTTGTTTTCCAACCTATTGCAACCGAATTCAACATTTATCCATTTGACATAGCCATACATGATTTTTAAAAGTTTGATCCGGATCAAATGACAATATCATATAGCTGCCATACAAACGACCGATATGAAAACAAGTCTTTGTATGGAAAATTTTTTTGTTTTCCAAGCTATTGCAACTGAATTCAACATTTATCCATTTGACATAGCCGTACATGATTTTTAAAAGTTTGATCCGGATCAAATGACTATATAGCTGCCATACAAACGACCGATATGAAAACAAGTCCTTGTATGGAAACTTTTTTTGTTTTCCAAGCTATTGCAACCGAATTCAATATTTATTCAATTGACCAAGACATACTCGATTTTTAAATGTTTTATCCGGATCGGATCACTATATCACATAGCTGCCATACAAACGACCGATGTGTAAACAAGTCTTTATATGGAAAATTTTTTTGTTTTCCAAGCTATTACAACCGAATTCAACATTTATTCAATTGACCAAGCCATACACGATTTTTAAAAGTTTGATCCGGATCGGATCACTATATCATATAGCTGCAATACAAACGACAGATATGAAAACAAGTCTTTGTATGGAAAATTTTTTTGTTTTCCAACCTATTGCAACCGAATTCAACATTTATCCATTTGACATAGCCGTACATGATTTTTAAAAGTTTAATCCGGATCAAATGACTATATCATATAGCTGCCATACAAACGCGGTCGTTCATATCGGTATATGAAAACAAGTCCTTGTATGGAAAATTTTTTTGTTTTCCAATTTATTGCAACCGTATTCAACATTTATCCATTCGACATAGCCATACATGATTTTTAAAAGTTTGATCCCGACCAGATGACTATATCATATAGCTGCCATACAAACGACCGACATGAAACCAAGTCTTTGTATGGAAAACTTTTTTGTTTTCCAACCTAAAGCAATCGAATTCAACAATTACCCATGTGACTTAGCCATACACGATTTGTAAAAGTTTGGTCCGGATCCGACTACTATATCGTATAGCTGCCATACAAACGACCGATATGAAAACAAGTCTTAATTTGGAAAATTTTTTTGTTTCCCAACCTGATGCAATCGAATTCAACATTTATTCATCTAACATAGCCATACACGATTTGTGAAAGTTTGGTCCGGATCCGACCACTATATCATATATCATATAGCTGCCATACAAACGACCGATATGTAAACTAGTCTTTATATGAAAAATTTTTTTGTTTTCCAAGCTATTGCAACCGAATTCAAAATTTATTCATTTGACATAACCATACACAATTTGTGAAAGTTTGGTCTGGATCGGACCACTCTATCTTATAGCTGCAATACAAACGACCGATATGAAAACAAGTCTTTGTATAGAACATTTTTTTGGTTTCCAACCTATTGCAACCGAATTCAACATTTATCCATTTGACATAGCCATACATGATTTTTAAAAGTTTGATCCGGATCAAATGACTATATCATATAGCTGCCATACAAACGACCGATATGACAACAAGTCCTTGTATGGAAAATTTTTTTTGTTTTTCAACCTATTGCAACCGAATTCAACATTTATCCATTTGACATAGCCATACATGATTTTTAAAAGTTTCATCCGGATCAAATGACTATATCATATAGCTGCCATACAAACGACCGATATGAAAACAAGTCTTTGTATGGAAAATTTTTTTGTTTTCCAAGCTATTGCAACTGAATTCAACATTTATCCATTTGACATAGCCATACATGATTTTTAAAAGTTTGATCCGGATCAAATGACTATATCATATAGCTGCCATACAAACGACCGATATGAAAACAAGTCTTAATATGGAAAATTTTTTTGTTTCCCAACCTGATGCAATCGAATTCAACATTTATTCATCTAACATAGCCATACACGATTTGTGAAAGTTTGGTCCGGATACGACCACTATATCATATATCATATAGCTGCCATACAAACTACCGATATGAAAACAAGTCTTTGTATGGAAAATTTTTTTGTTTTCCAACCTATTGCAACCGAATTCAACATTTATCCATTTGACATAGCCATACATGATTTTTAAAAGTTTGATCCGGATCAAATGACTATATCATATAGCTGCCATACAAACGACCGATATGAAAACAAGTCTTTGTATGGAAAATTTTTTTTGTTTTCCAAGCTATTGCAACTGAATTCAACATTTATCCATTTGACATAGCCGTACATGATTTTTAAAAGTTTCATCCGGATCAAATGACTATATAGCTGCCATACAAACGACCGATATGAAAACAAGTCCTTGTATGGAAAATTTTTTTGTTTTCCAACCTATTGCAACCGAATTCAACATTTATCCATTTGACATAGCCATACATGATTTTTAAAGGTTTGATCCGGATCAAATGACTATATCATATAGCTGCCATACAAACGACCGATATGAAAACAAGTCTTTGTATGGAAAATTTTTTGTTTTCCAAGCTATTGCAACTGAATTCAACATTTATCCATTTGACATAGCCGTACATGATTTTTAAAAGTTTCATCCGGATCAAATGACTATATAGCTGCCATACAAACGACCGATATGAAAACAAGTCCTTGTATGGAAAATTTTTTTGTTTTCCAAGCTATTGCAACCGAATTCAACATTTATTCATTTGACATAGCCATACACGATTTGTAAAAGTTTGGTCCGGATCCGACTACTATATCGTATAGCTGCCATACAAACGACCGATATGAAAACAAGTCTTAATATGGAAAATTTTTTTTGTTTCCCAACCTAATGCAACCGAATTCAACATTTATTCATTTGACATAGCCATACACGATTTGTAAAAGTTTGGTCCTGATCCGACCACTATATCATATATCATATAGCTGCCATACAAACGACCGATATGAAAACAAGTCTTTGTATGGAAAATTTTTTTGTTTTCCAACCTATTGCAACCGAATTCAACATTTATCCATTTGACATAGCCATACATGATTTTTAAAAGTTTGATCCGGATCAAATGACTATATCATATAGCTGCCATACAAACGACCGATATGAAAACAAGTCTTTGTATGGAAAATTTTTTTGTTTTCCAAGCTATTGCAACTGAATTCAACATTTATCCATTTGACATAGCCGTACATGATTTTTAAAAGTTTCATCCGGATCAAATGACTATATAGCTGCCATACAAACGACCGATATGAAAACAAGTCCTTGTATGGAAAATTTTTTTGTTTTCCAACCTATTGCAACCGAATTCAACATTTATCCATTTGACATAGCCATACATGATTTTTAAAAGTTTGATCCGGATCAAATGACTATATCATATAGCTGCCATACAAACGACCGATATGAAAACAAGTCTTTGTATGGAAAATTTTTTTGTTTTCCAAGCTATTGCAACTGAATTCAACATTTATCCATTTGACATAGCCGTACATGATTTTTAAAAAGTTTCATCCGGATCAAATGACTATATAGCTGCCATACAAACGACCGATATGAAAACAAGTCCTTGTATGGAAAATTTTTTTGTTTTCCAAGCTATTGCAACCGAATTCAACATTTATTCATTTGACATAGCTATACACGATTTGTAAAAGTTTGGTCCGGATCCGACTACTATATCGTATAGCTGCCATACAAACGACCGATATGAAAACAAGTCTTAATATGGAAAATTTTTTGTTTCCCAACGTAATGCAACCGAATTCAACATTTATTCATTTGACATAGCCATACACGATTTGTAAAAGTTTGGTCCTGATCCGACCACTATATCATATATCATATAGCTGCCATACAAACGACCGATATGAAAACAAGTCTTTGTATGGAAAATTTTTTTGTTTTCCAACCTATTGCAACCGAATTCAACATTTATCCATTTGACATAGCCATACATGATTTTTTAAAAGTTTGATCCGGATCGGACCACTATATCGTAAGCTGCCATACAAACGACCCATCTGAAAACAAGTCTTAATATGGAAAATTTTTTTGTTTCCCAACCTGATGCAATCGAATTCAACATTTATTCATCTAACATAGCCATACACGATTTGTGAAAGTTTGGTCCGGATCCGACCACTATATCATATATCATATAGCTGTCATACAAACGATCGATATGAAAACAAGTCTTTGTATGGAAAATTTTTTTGTTTTCCAAGCTATTGCAACCGAATTCAACATTTATTCATTTAACATAAAAGTTTGATTCGGATCAAATGACTATATAGCTGTCATACAAACGACCGATAAGAAAACAAGTCCTTGTATGGAAAATTTTTTTGTTTTCCAAGCTATTGCAACTGAATTCAACATTTATCCATTTGACAAAGCCGTACATGATTTTTAAAAGTTTGATCCGGATCAAATGACTATATAGCTGCCATACAAACGACCGATATGAAAACAAGTCCTTGTATGGAAACTTTATTTGTTTTCCAGGCTATTGCAACCGAATTCAATATTTATTTAATTGACCAAGACATACTCGATTTTTAAAAGTTTTATCCGGATCGGATCACTATATCATATAGCTGCCATACAAACGACCGATATGTAAACAAGTCTTTATATGGAAAATTTTTTTGTTTTCCAACCTATTGCAACCGAATTCAACATTTATCCATTTGACTTAGCCATACACGAATTGTGAAAGTTTGGTCCGGATCGGACTACTATATCATATAGCTCCAATACAAACGACCGATATGAAAACAAGTCTTTGTATGGAAAATTTTATTGTTTTCCAAGCTATTGCAACCGAATTCAACATTTATCCATATGACATAGCCGTACATGATTTTAAAAAGTTTGATCCGGATCGGACCACTATATCGTAAGCTGCCATACAAACGGCCCATCTGAAAACAAGTCTTAATATGGAAAATTTTTTTGTTTCCCAACCTGATGCAATCGAATTCAACATTTATTCATCTAACATAGCCATACACGATTTGTGAAAGTTTGGTCCGGATCCGACCACTATATCATATATCATATAGCTGTCATACAAACGATCGATATGAAAACAAGTCTTTGTATGGAAAATTTTTTGTTTTCCAAGCTATTGCAACCGAATTCAACATTTATTCATTTAACATAAAAGTTTGATTCGGATCAAATGACTATATAGCTGTCATACAAACGACCGATAAGAAAACAAGTCCTTGTATGGAAAATTTTTTTGTTTTCCAAGCTATTGCAACTGAATTCAACATTTATCCATTTGACATAGCCGTACATGATTTTTAAAAGTTTGATCCGGATCAAATGACTATATAGCTGCCATACAAACGACCGATATGAAAACAAGTCCTTGTATGGAAACTTTATTTGTTTTCCAGGCTATTGCAACCGAATTCAATATTTATTTAATTGACCAAGACATACTCGATTTTTAAAAGTTTTATCCGGATCGGATCACTATATCACATAGCTGCCATACAAACGACCGATGTGTAAACAAGTCTTTATATGGAAAATTTTTTTGTTTTCCAACCTATTACAACCGAATTCAACATTTATTCAATTGACCAAGCCATACACGATTTTTAAAAGTTTGATCCGGATCGGATCACTATATCATATAGCTGCAATACAAACGACAGATATGAAAACAAGTCTTTGTATGGAAAATTTTTTTGTTTTCCAACCTATTGCAACCGAATTCAACATTTATCCATTTGACATAGCCGTACATGATTTTTAAAAGTTTGATCCGGATCAAATGACTATATAGCTGCCATACAAACGACCGATATGAAAACAAGTCTTTGTATGGAAAATTTTTTTGTTTTCCAAGCTATTGCAACCGAATTCAACATTTATCCATATGACATAGCCGTACATGATTTTAAAAAGTTTGATCCGGAGCAAATGACTATATCATATAGCTGCCATACAAACGACCGACATGAAACCAAGTCTTTGTAGGGACAACTTTTTTGTTTTCCAACCTAATGCAATTGAATTCAACACTTATCCATGCGACATTGTCATACACGATTTTTAAAAGTTTTATTCGGATCGGACCACTATATCGTATAGCTGCCATACAAACGACCGATATGAAAACAAGTCTTAATATGGAAAATTTTTTTGTTTCCCAACCTGATGCAATCGAACTCAACTTTTATTCATCTAACATAGCCATACACGATTTGTGAAAGTTTGGTCCGGATCCGACCACTATATCATATATCATATAGCTGCCATACAAACGACCGACATGAAACCAAGTCTTTGTATGGAAAACTGTTTTGTTTTCCAACCTAATGCAATCGAATTCAACACTTATCCATGTGACATACCAATACATAATTTTTTAAAGTTTTATCCGGATCCGACCACTATATCGTATAGCTGCCATACAAACGACCGATATGAAAACAAGTCTTAATATGGAAAATTTTTTTGTTTCCCAACCTAATGCAACCGAATTCAACATTTATTTATTTGACATAGCCATACACGATTTGTAAAAGGTTGGTCCTGATCCGACCACTATATCATATAGCTGCCATACAAACGACCGATATGAAAACAAGTCTTTGTATAGAAAATTTTTTTGTTTTCCAACCTATTGCAACCGAATTCAACATTTATCCATTTGACATAGCCATACATGATTTTTAACAGTTTGATCCGGATCGGACTACTATATCGTATAGCTGCCATACAAACGACCCATATGAAAACAAGTCTGAATACGGAAAATTTTTTTGTTTCCCAACCTGATGCAATCGAATTCAACATTTATTCATCCAACATAGCCATACACGATTTGTGAAAGTTTGGTCCGGATACGACTACTATATCATATATCATATAGCTGCCATACAAACTACCGATATGAAAACAAGTCTTTGTATGGAAAATTTTTTTGTTTTCCAACCTATTGCAACCGAATTCAACATTTATCCATTTGACATAGCCATACATGATTTTTAAAAGTTTGATCCGGATCAAATGACTATATCATATAGCTGCCATACAAACGACCGATATGAAAACAAGTCTTTGTATGGAAAATTTTTTTGTTTTCCAAGCTATTGCAACTGAATTCAACATTTATCCATTTGACATAGCCGTACATGATTTTTAAAAGTTTGATCCGGATCAAATGACTATATAGCTGCCATACAAACGACCGATATGAAAACAAGTCCTTGTATGGAAACTTTTTTTGTTTTCCAAGCTATTGCAACCGAATTCAATATTTATTCAATTGACCAAGACATACTCGATTTTTAAATGTTTTATCCGGATCGGATCACTATATCACATAGCTGCCATACAAACGACCGATGTGTAAACAAGTCTTTATATGGAAAATTTTTTTGTTTTCCAAGCTATTACAACCGAATTCAACATTTATTCAATTGACCAAGCCATACACGATTTTTAAAAGTTTGATCCGGATCGGATCACTATATCATATAGCTGCAATACAAACGACAGATATGAAAACAAGTCTTTGTATGGAAAATTTTTTTGTTTTCCAACCTATTGCAACCGAATTCAACATTTATCCATTTGACATAGCCGTACATGATTTTTAAAAGTTTAATCCGGATCAAATGACTATATCATATAGCTGCCATACAAACGACCGATATGAAAACAAGTCCTTGCATGGAAAATTTTTTTGTTTTCCAATTTATTGCAACCGTATTCAACATTTATCCATTCGACATAGCCATACATGATTTTTAAAAGTTTGATCCCGACCAGATGACTATATCATATAGCTGCCATACAAACGACCGACATGAAACCAAGTCTTTGTATGGAAAACTTTTTTGTTTTCCAACCTAATGCAATCGAATTCAACAATTACCCATGTGACTTAGCCATACACGATTTGTAAAAGTTTGGTCCGGATCCGACTACTATATCGTATAGCTGCCATACAAACGACCGATATGAAAACAAGTCTTAATATGGAAAATTTTTTTGTTTCCCAACCTAATGCAACCGAATTCAACATTTATTCATTTGACATAGCCATACACGATTTGTAAAAGTTTGGTCCTGATCCGACCATTATATCATATATCATATAGCTGCCATACAAACGACCGATATGAAAACAAGTCTTTGTATGGAAAATTTTTGTTTTCCAACCTATTGCAACCGAATTCAACATTTATCCATTTGACATAGCCATACATGATTTTTAAAAGTTTGATCCGGATCGGACCACTATATCGTAAGCTGCCATACAAACGACCCATCTGAAAACAAGTCTTAATATGGAAAATTTTTTTGTTTCCCAACCTGATGCAATCGAATTCAACATTTATTCATCTAACATAGCCATACACGATTTGTGAAAGTTTGGTCCGGATCCGACCACTATATCATATATCATATAGCTGCCATACAAACGATCGATATGAAAACAAGTCTTTGTATGGAAAATTTTTTTGTTTTCCAAGCTATTGCAACCGAATTTAACATTTATTCATTTAACATAAAAGTTTGATTCGGATCAAATGACTATATAGCTGTCATACAAACGACCGATAAGAAAACAAGTCCTTGTATGGAAAATTTTTTTGTTTTCCAAGCTATTGCAACCGAATTCAACATTTATTCAAGTGACCAAGATATACACGATTTTTAAAAGTTTGATCCGGATCGGATCACTATATCATATAGCTGCCATACAAACGACCGATATGTAAACTAGTCTTTATATGAAAAATTTTTTTGTTTTCCAAGCTATTGCAACCGAATTCAAAATTTATTCATTTGACATAACCATACACAATTTGTGAAAGTTTGGTCTGGATCGGACCACTATATCTTATAGCTGCAATACAAACGACCGATATGAAAACAAGTCTTTGTATAGAACATTTTTTTGGTTTCCAACCTATTGCAACCGAATTCAACATTTATCCATTTGACATAGCCATACATGATTTTTAAAAGTTTGATCCGGATCAAATGACTATATCATATAGCTGCCATACAAACGACCGATATGACAACAAGTCCTTGTATGGAAAATTTTTTTTGTTTTTCAACCTATTGCAACCGAATTCAACATTTATCCATTTGACATAGCTATACATGATTTTTAAAAGTTTGATCCCGATCAGATGACTATATCATATAGCTGCCATACAAACGACCGACATGAAACCAAGTCTTTGTATGGAAAACTTTTTTGTTTTCCAACCTAATACAATCGAATTCAAAATTTGTCCATTTGACATAGCCGTACATGATTTTTAAAAGTTTGGTCCGGATCCGACTACTATATCATATAGCTGCCATACAAACGACCGATAAGAAAACAAGTCCTTGTATGGAAAATTTTTTTGTTTTCCAAGCTATTGCAACCGAATTCAACATTTATTCAATTGACCAAGCCATACACGATTTTTAAAAGTTTGATCCGGATCCGACTACTATATCATATAGCTGCCATACAAACGACCGATATGTAAACTAGTCTTTATATGAAAAATTTTTTTGTTTTCCAAGCTATTGCAACCGAATTCAACATTTATTCATTTAACATAAAAGTTTGATTCGGATCAAATGACTATATAGCTGTCATACAAACGACCGATAAGAAAACAAGTCCTTGTATGGAAAATTTTTTTGTTTTCCAAGCTATTGCAACCGAATTCAACATTTATTCAATTGACCAAGCCATACACGATTTTTAAAAGTTTGATCCGGATCGGATCACTATATCATATAGCTGCCATACAAACGACCGATATGTAAACTAGTCTTTATATGAAAAATTTTTTTGTTTTCCAAGCTATTGCAACCGAATTCAAAATTTATTCATTTGACATAACCATACACAATTTGTGAAAGTTTGGTCTGGATCGGACCACTATATCTTATAGCTGCAATACAAACGACCGATATGAAAACAAGTCTTTGTATAGAACATTTTTTTGGTTTCCAACCTATTGCAACCGAATTCAACATTTATCCATTTGACATAGCCATACATGATTTTTAAAAGTTTGATCCGGATCAAATGACTATATCATATAGCTGCCATACAAACGACCGATATGACAACAAGTCCTTGTATGGAAAATTTTTTTTGTTTTTCAACCTATTGCAACCGAATTCAACATTTATCCATTTGACATAGCTATACATGATTTTTAAAAGTTTGATCCCGATCAGATGACTATATCATATAGCTGCCATACAAACGACCGACATGAAACCAAGTCTTTGTATGGAAAACTTTTTTGTTTTCCAACCTAATACAATCGAATTCAAAATTTGTCCATTTGACATAGCCGTACATGATTTTTAAAAGTTCAATCCGGATCAAATGACTATATCATATAGCTGCCATACAAACGACCGATAAGAAAACAAGTCCTTGTATGGAAAATTTTTTTGTTTTCCAAGCTATTGCAACCGAATTCAACATTTATTCAATTGACCAAGCCATACACGATTTTTAAAAGTTTGATCCGGATCCGACTACTATATCATATAGCTGCCATACAAACGACCGATATGTAAACTAGTCTTTATATGAAAAATTTTTTTGTTTTCCAAGCTATTGCAACCGAATTCAAAATTTATCTATTTGACATAGCCATACACGATTTGTAAAAGTTTTATCCGGATCGGATCACTATATCATATAGCTGCCATACAAACGACCGATATGTAAACAAGTCTTTATATGGAAAATTTTTTTGTTTTCCAAGCTATTGCAACTGAATTCAAAATTTATTCATTTGACATAACCATACACAATTTGTGAAAGTTTGGTCCGGATCGGACCACTATATCTTATAGCTGCAATACAAACGACCGATATGAAAACAAGTCTTTGTATAGAACATTTTTTTGTTTTCCAACCTATTGCAACCGAATTCAAAATTTATCCATTTAACACAGCCATACACGATTTGTGAAAGTTTGGTCTGGATCGGACCACTATATCATATAGCTGCAAAACAAACGACCGATATAAAAACAAGTCTTTGTATGGAAAATTTTTTTGTTTTCCAAGCTATTGCAGCTGAATTCAACATTTATCCATTTGACATAGTCATATATGATTTTTAAAAGTTTGATCCCGATCAGATGACTATATCATATAGCTGCCATACAAACAACCGACATGAAACCAAGTCTTTGTATGGAAAACTTTTTTGTTTTCCAACCTAATGCAATCGAATTCAAAATTTGTCCATTTGACATAGCTATACATGATCTTTAAAAGTTTGATCCGGATCAAATGACTATATCATATAGCTGCCATACAAACGACCGATATGACAACAAGTCCTTGTATGGAAAATTTTTTTTGTTTTCCAACCTATTGCAACCGAATTCAACATTTATCCATTTGACATAGCCATTCATGATTTTTAAAAGTTTGATCCCGATCAGATGACTATATCATATAGCTGCCATACAAACGACCGATATGAAAACAAGTCTTTGTATGGAAAATTGTTTTGTTTTCCAACCTATTGCACCGAATTCAACATTTATCCATTTGACATAGCCATACATGATTTTTAAAAGTTTGATCCGGATCGGATCACTATATCATATAGCTGCCATACAAACGACCGATATGAAAACAAGTCTTTGTATGGAAAATTTTTTTGTTTTCCAACCTATTGCAACCGAATTCAACATTTATCCATTTGACATAGCCATACATGATTTTTAAAAGTTTGATCCGGATCAAATGACTATATCATATAGCTGCCATACAAACGACCGATATGAAAACAAGTCTTTGTATGGACAATTTTTTTGTTTTCCAAGCTATTGCAACTGAATTCAACATTTATCCATTTGACATAGCCGTACATGATTTTTAAAAGTTTCATCCGGATCAAATGACTATATAGCTGCCATACAAACGACCGATATGAAAACAAGTCCTTGTATGGAAACCTTTTTTTGTTTTCCAAGCTATTGCAACCGAATTCAATATTTATTCAATTGACCAAGACATACTCGATTTTTAAATGTTTTATCCGGATCGGATCACTATATCACATAGCTGACATACAAACGACCGATGTGTAAACAAGTCTTTATATGGAAAATTTTTTTGTTTTCCAAGCTATTGCAACCGAATTCAACATTTATTCAATTGACCAAGCCATACACGATTTTTAAAAGTTTGATCCGGATCGGATCACTATATCATATAGCTGCAATACAAACGACCGATATGAAAACAAGTCTTTGTATGAAAAATTTTTTTGTTTTCCAACCTATTGCAACCGAATTCAACATTTATCCATTTGACATAGCCGTACATGATTTTTAAAAGTTTAATCCGGATCAAATGACTATATCATATAGCTGCCATACAAACGACCGATATGAAAACAAGTCCTTGTATGGAAAATTTTTTTGTTTTCCAATTTATTGCAACCGTATTCAACATTTATCCATTCGACATAGCCATACATGATTTTTAAAAGTTTGATCCCGACCAGATGACTATATCATATAGCTGCCATACAAACGACCGACATGAAACCAAGTCTTTGTATGGAAAACTTTTTTGTTTTCCAACCTAATGCAATCGAATTCAACAATTACCCATGTGACTTAGCCATACACGATTTGTAAAAGTTTGGTCCGGATCCGACTACTATATCGTATAGCTGCCATACAAACGACCGATATGAAAACAAGTCTTAATATGGAAAATTTTTTTGTTTCCCAACCTAATGCAACCGAATTCAAAATTTATTCATTTGACATAGCCATACACGATTTGTAAAAGTTTGGTCCTGATCCGACCACTATATCATATATCATATAGCTGCCATACAAACGACCGATATGAAAACAAGTCTTTGTATGGAAAATTTTTTTGTTTTCCAACCTATTGCAACCGAATTCAACATTTATCCATTTGACATAGCCATACATGATTTTTAAAAGTTTAATCCGGATCGGACCACTATATCGTAAGCTGCCATACAAACGACCCATCTGAAAACAAGTCTTAATATGGAAAATTTTTTTGTTTCCCAACCTGATGCAATCGAATTCAACATTTATTCATCTTACATAGCCATACACGATTTGTGAAAGTTTGGTCCGGATCCGACCACTATATCATATATCATATAGCTGCCATACAAACGATCGATATGAAAACAAGTCTTTGTATGGAAAATTTTTTAGTTTTCCAAGCTATTGCAACCGAATTCAACATTTATTCAATTGACCAAGCCATACACGATTTTTAAAAGTTTGATCCGGATCGGATCACTATATCATATAGCTGCCATACAAACGACCGATATGTAAACTAGTCTTTATATGAAAAATTTTTTTGTTTTCCAAGCTATTGCAACCGAATTCAAAATTTATTCATTTGACATAACCATACACAATTTGTGAAAGTTTGGTCTGGATCGGACCACTCTATCTTATAGCTGCAATACAAACGACCGATATGAAAACAAGTCTTTGTATAGAACATTTTTTTGGTTTCCAACCTATTGCAACCGAATTCAACATTTATCCATTTGACATAGCCATACATGATTTTTAAAAGTTTGATCCGGATCAAATGACTATATCATATAGCTGCCATACAAACGACCGATATGACAACAAGTCCTTGTATGGAAAATTTTTTTTTGTTTTTCAACCTATTGCAACCGAATTCAACATTTATCCATTTGACATAGCTATACATGATTTTTAAAAGTTTGATCCCGATCAGATGACTATATCATATAGCTGCCATACAAACGACCGACATGAAACCAAGTCTTTGTATGGAAAACTTTTTTGTTTTCCAACCTAATACAATCGAATTCAAAATTTGTCCATTTGACATAGCCGTACATGATTTTTAAAAGTTCAATCCGGATCAAATGACTATATCATATAGCTGCCATACAAACGACCGTTAAGAAAACAAGTCCTTGTATGGAAAATTTTTTTGTTTTCCAAGCTATTGCAACCGAATTCAAAATTTTTTCAATTGACCAAGCCATACATGATTTTTAAAAGTTTGATCCGGATCGGATCACTATATCATATAGCTGCCATACAAACGACCGATATGTAAACTAGTCTTTATATGAAAAATTTTTTTGTTTTCCAAACTATTGCAACCGAATTCAAAATTTATTCATTTGACATAGCCATACACGATTTGTGAAAGTTTGGTCTGGATCGGACCACTATATCATATAGCTGCAAAACAAACGACCGATATAAAAACAAGTCTTTGTATGGAAAATTTTTTTGTTTTCCAAGCTATTGCAGCTGTATTCAACATTTATCCATTTGACATAGTCATATATGATTTTTAAAAGTTTGATCCCGATCAGATGACTATATCATATAGCTGCCATACAAACAACCGACATGAAACCAAGTCTTTGTATGGAAAACTTTTTTGTTTTCCAACCTAATGCAATCGAATTCAAAATTTGTCCATTTGACATAGCCATACATGATTTTTAAAAGTTTGATCCGGATCAAATGACTATATCATATAGCTGCCATACAAACGACCGATATGACAACAAGTCCTTGTATGGAAAATTTTTTTTGTTTTCCAACCTATTGCAACCGAATTCAACATTTATCCATTTGACATAGCCATACATGATTTTTAAAAGTTTGATCCGGATCGGACCACTATATCGTAAGCTGCCATACAAACGACCCATCTGAAAACAAGTCTTAATATGGAAAATTTTTTTGTTTCCCAACCTGATGCAATCGAATTCAACATTTATTCATCTAACATAGCCATACACGATTTGTGAAAGTTTGGTCCGGATCCGACCACTATATCATATATCATATAGCTGCCATACAAACGATCGATATGAAAACAAGTCTTTGTATGGAAAATTTTTTTGTTTTCCAAGCTATTGCAACCGAATTCAACATTTATTCAATTGACCAAGCCATACACGATTTTTAAAAGTTTGATCCGGATCGGATCACTATATCATATAGCTGCCATACAAACGACCGATATGTAAACTAGTCTTTATATGAAAAATTTTTTTGTTTTCCAAGCTATTGCAACCGAATTCAAAATTTATCCATTTGAAATAGCCATACACGATTTGTGAAAGTTTTATCCGGATCGGATCACTATATCATATAGCTTTGACATAGCCATACACGATTTGTGAAAGTTTGGTCTGGATCGGACCACTATATCATATAGCTGCAAAACAAACGACCGATATAAAAACAAGTCTTTGTATGGAAAATTTTTTTGTTTTCCAAGCTATTGCAACCGAATTCAACATTTATCCATTTGACATAGCCATACATGATTTTTAAAAGTTTGATCCGGATCGGACCACTATATCGTAAGCTGCCATACAAACGACCCATCTGAAAACAAGTCTTAATATGGAAAATTTTTTTGTTTCCCAACCTGATGCAATCGAATTCAACATTTATTCATCTAACATAGCCATACACCATTTGTGAAAGTTTGGTCCGGATCCGACCACTATATCATATATCATATAGCTGCCATACAAACGATCGATATGAAAACAAGTCTTTGTATGGAAAATTTTTTTGTTTTCCAAGCTATTGCAACCGAATTCAACATTTATTCATTTAACATAAAAGTTTGATTCGGATCAAATGACTATATAGCTGTCATACAAACGACCGATAAGAAAACAAGTCCTTGTATGGAAAATTTTTTTGTTTTCCAAGCTATTGCAACCGAATTCAACATTTATTCAATTGACCAAGCCATACACGATTTTTAAAAGTTTGATCCGGATCGGATCACTATATCATATAGCTGCCATACAAACGACCGATATGTAAACTAGTCTTTATATGAAAAATTTTTTTGTTTTCCAAGCTATTGCAACCGAATTCAAAATTTATCCATTTGACATAGCCATACACGATTTGTAAAAGTTTTATCCGGATCGGATCACTATATCATATAGCTGCCATACAAACGACCGATATGTAAACAAGTGTTTATATGGAAAATTTTTTTGTTTTCCAAGCTATTGCAACTGAATTCAAAATTTATTCATTTGACATAACCATACACAATTTGTGAAAGTTTGGTCTGGATCGGACCACTCTATCTTATAGCTGCAATACAAACGACCGATATGAAAACAAGTCTTTGTATAGAACATTTTTTTGGTTTCCAACCTATTGCAACCGAATTCAACATTTATCCATTTGACATAGCCATACATGATTTTTAAAAGTTTGATCCGGATCAAATGACTATATCATATAGCTGCCATACAAACGACCGATATGACAACAAGTCCTTGTATGGAAAATTTTTTTTGTTTTTCAACCTATTGCAACCGAATTCAACATTTATCCATTTGACATAGCTATACATGATTTTTAAAAGTTTGATCCCGATCAGATGACTATATCATATAGCTGCCATACAAACGACCGACATGAAACCAAGTCTTTGTATGGAAAACTTTTTTGTTTTCCAACCTAATACAATCGAATTCAAAATTTGTCCATTTGACATAGCCGTACATGATTTTTAAAAGTTCAATCCGGATCAAATGACTATATCATATAGCTGCCATACAAACGACCGTTAAGAAAACAAGTCCTTGTATGGAAAATTTTTTTGTTTTCCAAGCTATTGCAACCGAATTCAAAATTTTTTCAATTGACCAAGCCATACATGATTTTTAAAAGTTTGATCCGGATCGGATCACTATATCATATAGCTGCCATACAAACGACCGATATGTAAACTAGTCTTTATATGAAAAATTTTTTGTTTTCCAAACTATTGCAACCGAATTCAAAATTTATCCATTTGACATAGCCATACACGATTTGTGAAAGTTTGGTCTGGATCGGACCACTATATCATATAGCTGCAAAACAAACGACCGATATAAAAACAAGTCTTTGTATGGAAAATTTTTTTGTTTTCCAAGCTATTGCAGCTGTATTCAACATTTATCCATTTGACATAGTCATATATGATTTTTAAAAGTTTGATCCCGATCAGATGACTATATCATATAGCTGCCATACAAACAACCGACATGAAACCAAGTCTTTGTATGGAAAACTTTTTTGTTTTCCAACCTAATGCAATCGAATTCAAAATTTGTCCATTTGACATAGCCATACATGATTTTTAAAAGTTTGATCCGGATCAAATGACTATATCATATAGCTGCCATACAAACGACCGATATGACAACAAGTCCTTGTATGGAAAATTTTTTTTGTTTTCCAACCTATTGCAACCGAATTCAACATTTATCCATTTGACATAGCCATACATGATTTTTAAAAGTTTGATCCGGATCGGACCACTATATCGTAAGCTGCCATACAAACGACCCATCTGAAAACAAGTCTTAATATGGAAAATTTTTTTGTTTCCCAACCTGATGCAATCGAATTCAACATTTATTCATCTAACATAGCCATACACGATTTGTGAAAGTTTGGTCCGGATCCGACCACTATATCATATATCATATAGCTGCCATACAAACGATCGATATGAAAACAAGTCTTTGTATGGAAAATTTTTTTGTTTTCCAAGCTATTGCAACCGAATTCAACATTTATTCAATTGACCAAGCCATACACGATTTTTAAAAGTTTGATCCGGATCGGATCACTATATCATATAGCTGCCATACAAACGACCGATATGTAAACTAGTCTTTATATGAAAAATTTTTTTGTTTTCCAACCTATTGCAACCGAATTCAAAATTTATCCATTTGAAATAGCCATACACGATTTGTGAAAGTTTTATCCGGATCGGATCACTATATCATATAGCTTTGACATAGCCATACACGATTTGTGAAAGTTTGGTCTGGATCGGACCACTATATCATATAGCTGCAAAACAAACGACCGATATAAAAACAAGTCTTTGTATGGAAAATTTTTTTGTTTTCCAAGCTATTGCAACCGAATTCAACATTTATCCATTTGACTTAGCCATAC
This sequence comes from Drosophila merina, assembly GCA_035047645.1. Taxonomy (NCBI): domain Eukaryota; kingdom Metazoa; phylum Arthropoda; class Insecta; order Diptera; family Drosophilidae; genus Drosophila; species Drosophila merina. Next base: position 1,087,103 of record JAWNPH010000076.1, on the reverse strand, counting down.
ATGATTTTTAAAAGTTTGATCCGGATCGGACCACTATATCGTAAGCTGCCATACAAACGACCCATCTGAAAACAAGTCTTAATATGGAAAATTTTTTTGTTTCCCAACCTGATGCAATCGAATTCAACATTTATTCATCTAACATAGCCATACACGATTTGTGAAAGTTTGGTCCGGATCCGACCACTATATCATATATCATATAGCTGCCATACAAACGATCGATATGAAAACAAGTCTTTGTATGGAAAATTTTTTTGTTTTCCAAGCTATTGCAACCGAATTCAACATTTATTCATTTAACATAAAAGTTTGATTCGGATCAAATGACTATATAGCTGTCATACAAACGACCGATAAGAAAACAAGTCCTTGTATGGAAAATTTTTTTGTTTTCCAAGCTATTGCAACCGAATTCAACATTTATTCAATTGACCAAGCCATACACGATTTTTAAAAGTTTGATCCGGATCGGATCACTATATCATATAGCTGCCATACAAACGACCGATATGTAAACTAGTCTTTATATGAAAAATTTTTTTGTTTTCCAAGCTATTGCAACCGAATTCAAAATTTATCCATTTGACATAGCCATACACGATTTGTAAAAGTTTTATCCGGATCGGATCACTCTATCATATAGCTGCCATACAAACGACCGATATGTAAACAAGTCTTTATATGGAAAATTTTTTTGTTTTCCAAGCTATTGCAACTGAATTCAAAATTTATTCATTTGACATAACCATACACAATTTGTGAAAGTTTGGTCCGGATCGGACCACTATATCTTATAGCTGCAATACAAACGACCGATATGAAAACAAGTCTTTGTATAGAACATTTTTTTGTTTTCCAACCTATTGCAACCGAATTCAACATTTATCTATTTGACATAGCCATACATGATTTTTAAAAGTTTGATCCGGATCAAATGACTATATCATATAGCTGCCATACAAACGACCGATATGAAAACAAGTCTTTGTATGGACAATTTTTTTGTTTTCCAAGCTATTGCAACTGAATTCAACATTTATCCATTTGACATAGCTATACATGATTTTTAAAAGTTTGATCCCGATCAGATGATTATATCATATAGCTGCCATACAAACGACCGACATGAAACCAAGTCTTTGTATGGAAAACTTTTTTGTTTTCCAACCTAATACAATCGAATTCAAAATTTGTCCATTTTACATAGCCATACATGATTTTTAAAAGTTCAATCCGGATCAAATGACTATATCATATAGCTGCCATACAAACGACCGACATGAAACCAAGTCTTTGTATGGAAAATTTTTGTTTTCCAAGCTATGGCAACCGAATTCAACATTTATTCATCTGACGAAGCCATACATGATTTTTAAAAGTTTGATCCGGATCGGATCACTATATCATATAGCTGCCATACAAACGACCGACATGAAACCAAGTCTTTGTATGGAAAATTTTTTTGTTTTCCAAGCTATTGCAACCGAATTCAAAATTTATCCATTTGACATAGCCATACACGATTTGTGAAAGTTTGGTCTGGATCGGACCACTATATCATATAGCTGCAAAACAAACGACCGATATAAAAACAAGTCTTTGTATGGAAAATTTTTTTGTTTTCCAAGCTATTGCAGCTGAATTCAACATTTATCCATTTGACATAGTCATATATGATTTTTAAAAGTTTGATCCCGATCAGATGACTATATCATATAGCTGCCATACAAACAACCGACATGAAACCAAGTCTTTGTATGGAAAACTTTTTTGTTTTCCAACCTAATGCAATCGAATTCAAAATTTGTCCATTTGACATAGCTATACATGATCTTTAAAAGTTTGATCCGGATCAAATGACTATATCATATAGCTGCCATACAAACGACCGATATGACAACAAGTCCTTGTATGGAAAATTTTTTTTGTTTTCCAACCTATTGCAACCGAATTCAACATTTATCCATTTGACATAGCCGTACATGATTTTTAAAAGTTTGATCGGTATCAAATGACTATATAGCTGCCATACAAACGACCGATATGAAAACAAGTCCTTGTATGGAAACTTTTTTTGTTTTCCAAGCTATTGCAACCGAATTCAATATTTATTCATTTGACATAACCATACACAATTTGTGAAAGTTTGGTCCGGATCGGACCACTATATCTTATAGCTGCAATACAAACGACCGATATGAAAACAAGTCTTTGTATAGAACATTTTTTTGTTTTCCAACCTATTGCAACCGAATTCAACATTTATCTATTTGACATAGCCATACATGATTCTAAAAGTTTGATCCCGATCAGATGACTATATCATATAGCTGCCATACAAACGACCGATATGACAACAAGTCCTTGTATGGAAAATTTTTTTTGTTTTTCAACCTATTGCAACCGAATTCAACATTTATCCATTTGACATAGCTATACATGATTTTTAAAAGTTTGATCCCGATCAGATGACTATATCATATAGCTGCCATACAAACGACCGACATGAAACCAAGTCTTTGTATGGAAAACTTTTTTGTTTTCCAACCTAATACAATCGAATTCAAAATTTGTCCATTTGACATAGCCGTACATGATTTTTAAAAGTTCAATCCGGATCAAATGACTATATCATATAGCTGCCATACAAACGACCGTTAAGAAAACAAGTCCTTGTATGGAAAATTTTTTTGTTTTCCAAGCTATTGCAACCGAATTCAAAATTTTTTCAATTGACCAAGCCATACATGATTTTTAAAAGTTTGATCCGGATCGGATCACTATATCATATAGCTGCCATACAAACGACCGATATGTAAACTAGTCTTTATATGAAAAATTTTTTTGTTTTCCAAACTATTGCAACCGAATTCAAAATTTATCCATTTGACATAGCCATACACGATTTGTGAAAGTTTGGTCTGGATCGGACCACTATATCATATAGCTGCAAAACAAACGACCGATATAAAAACAAGTCTTTGTATGGAAAATTTTTTTGTTTTCCAAGCTATTGCAGCTGTATTCAACATTTATCCATTTGACATAGTCATATATGATTTTTAAAAGTTTGATCCCGATCAGATGACTATATCATATAGCTGCCATACAAACAACCGACATGAAACCAAGTCTTTGTATGGAAAACTTTTTTGTTTTCCAACCTAATGCAATCGAATTCAAAATTTGTCCATTTGACATAGCCATACATGATTTTTAAAAGTTTGATCCGGATCAAATGACTATATCATATAGCTGCCATACAAACGACCGATATGACAACAAGTCCTTGTATGGAAAATTTTTTTTGTTTTCCAACCTATTGCAACCGAATTCAACATTTATCCATTTGACATAGCCATACATGATTTTTAAAAGTTTGATCCGGATCGGACCACTATATCGTAAGCTGCCATACAAACGACCCATCTGAAAACAAGTCTTAATATGGAAAATTTTTTTGTTTCCCAACCTGATGCAATCGAATTCAACATTTATTCATCTAACATAGCCATACACGATTTGTGAAAGTTTGGTCCGGATCCGACCACTATATCATATATCATATAGCTGCCATACAAACGATCGATATGAAAACAAGTCTTTGTATGGAAAATTTTTTTGTTTTCCAAGCTATTGCAACCGAATTCAACATTTATTCAATTGACCAAGCCATACACGATTTTTAAAAGTTTGATCCGGATCGGATCACTATATCATATAGCTGCCATACAAACGACCGATATATAAACTAGTCTTTATATGAAAAATTTTTTTGTTTTCCAACCTATTGCAACCGAATTCAAAATTTATCCATTTGAAATAGCCATACACGATTTGTGAAAGTTTTATCCGGATCGGATCACTATATCATATAGCTTTGACATAGCCATACACGATTTGTGAAAGTTTGGTCTGGATCGGACCACTATATCATATAGCTGCAAAACAAACGACCGATATAAAAACAAGTCTTTGTATGGAAAATTTTTTTGTTTTCCAAGCTATTGCAACCGAATTCAACATTTATCCATTTGACATAGCCATACATGATTTTTAAAAGTTTGATCCGGATCGGACCACTATATCGTAAGCTGCCATACAAACGACCCATCTGAAAACAAGTCTTAATATGGAAAATTTTTTTGTTTCCCAACCTGATGCAATCGAATTCAACATTTATTCATCTAACATAGCCATACACGATTTGTGAAAGTTTGGTCCGGATCCGACCACTATATCATATATCATATAGCTGCCATACAAACGATCGATATGAAAACAAGTCTTTGTATGGAAAATTTTTTTGTTTTCCAAGCTATTGCAACCGAATTCAACATTTATTCATTTAACATAAAAGTTTGATTCGGATCAAATGACTATATAGCTGTCATACAAACGACCGATAAGAAAACAAGTCCTTGTATGGAAAATTTTTTTGTTTTCCAAGCTATTGCAACCGAATTCAACATTTATTCAATTGACCAAGCCATACACGATTTTTAAAAGTTTGATCCGGATCGGATCACTATATCATATAGCTGCCATACAAACGACCGATATGTAAACTAGTCTTTATATGAAAAATTTTTTTGTTTTCCAAGCTATTGCAACCGAATTCAAAATTTATCCATTTGACATAGCCATACACGATTTGTAAAAGTTTTATCCGGATCGGATCACTCTATCATATAGCTGCCATACAAACGACCGATATGTAAACAAGTCTTTATATGGAAAATTTTTTTGTTTTCCAAGCTATTGCAACTGAATTCAAAATTTATTCATTTGACATAACCATACACAATTTGTGAAAGTTTGGTCCGGATCGGACCACTATATCTTATAGCTGCAATACAAACGACCGATATGAAAACAAGTCTTTGTATAGAACATTTTTGTTTTCCAACCTATTGCAACCGAATTCAACATTTATCTATTTGACATAGCCATACATGATTTTTAAAAGTTTGATCCGGATCAAATGACTATATCATATAGCTGCCATACAAACGACCGATATGAAAACAAGTCTTTGTATGGACAATTTTTTTGTTTTCCAAGCTATTGCAACTGAATTCAACATTTATCCATTTGACATAGCTATACATGATTTTTAAAAGTTTGATCCCGATCAGATGATTATATCATATAGCTGCCATACAAACGACCGACATGAAACCAAGTCTTTGTATGGAAAACTTTTTTGTTTTCCAACCTAATACAATCGAATTCAAAATTTGTCCATTTTACATAGCCATACATGATTTTTAAAAGTTCAATCCGGATCAAATGACTATATCATATAGCTGCCATACAAACGACCGATATGAAACCAAGTCTTTGTATGGAAAATTTTTTTGTTTTCCAAGCTATTGCAACCGAATTCAACATTTATTCAACTGACCAAGCCATACATGATTTTTAAAAGTTTGATCCGGATCGGATCACTATATCATATAGCTGCCATACAAACGACCGACATGAAACCAAGTCTTTGTATGGAAAATTTTTTGTTTTCCAAGCTATTGCAACCGAATTCAAAATTTATCCATTTGACATAGCCATACACGATTTGTGAAAGTTTGGTCTGGATCGGACCACTATATCATATAGCTGCAAAACAAACGACCGATATAAAAACAAGTCTTTGTATGGAAAATTTTTTTGTTTTCCAAGCTATTGCAGCTGAATTCAACATTTATCCATTTGACATAGTCATATATGATTTTTAAAAGTTTGATCCCGATCAGATGACTATATCATATAGCTGCCATACAAACAACCGACATGAAACCAAGTCTTTGTATGGAAAACTTTTTTGTTTTCCAACCTAATGCAATCGAATTCAAAATTTGTCCATTTGACATAGCTATACATGATCTTTAAAAGTTTGATCCGGATCAAATGACTATATCATATAGCTGCCATACAAACGACCGATATGACAACAAGTCCTTGTATGGAAAATTTTTTTGTTTTCCAACCTATTGCAACCGAATTCAACATTTATCCATTTGACATAGCCGTACATGATTTTTAAAAGTTTGATCGGTATCAAATGACTATATAGCTGCCATACAAACGACCGATATGAAAACAAGTCCTTGTATGGAAACTTTTTTGTTTTCCAAGCTATTGCAACCGAATTCAATATTTATTCATTTGACATAACCATACACAATTTGTGAAAGTTTGGTCCGGATCGGACCACTATATCTTATAGCTGCAATACAAACGACCGATATGAAAACAAGTCTTTGTATAGAACATTTTTTTGTTTTCCAACCTATTGCAACCGAATTCAACATTTATCTATTTGACATAGCCATACATGATTCTAAAAAGTTTGATCCCGATCAGATGACTATATCATATAGCTGCCATACAAACGACCGATATGAAAACAAGTCTTAATATGGAAAATTTTTTTGTGTTCCAACCTGATGCAATCGAACTCAACTTTTATTCATCTAACATAGCCATACACGATTTGTGAAAGTTTGGTCCGGATCCGACCACTATATCATATATCATATAGCTGCCATACAAACGACCGACATGAAACCAAGTCTTTGTATGGAAAACTTTTTTGTTTTCCAACCTAATGCAACCGAATTCAACACTTATCCATGTGACATAGCCATACACAATTTTTAAAAGTTTTATCCGGATCCGACCACTATATCGTATAGCTGCCATACAAACGACCGATATGAAAACAAGTCTTAATATGGAAAATTTTTTTGTTTCCCAACCTAATGCAACCGAATTCAACATTTATTCATTTGACATAGCCGTACACGATTTGTAAAAGTTTGGTCCTGATCCGACTACTATATCATATAGCTGCCATACAAACGACCGATATGAAAACAAGTCTTTGTATAGAAAATTTTTTTTTTCCAATTTATTGCAACCAATTCAACACTTATCCATGCGACATAGCCATACATGATTTTTAACAGTTTGATCCGGATCGGACTACTATATCGTATAGCTGCCATACAAACGACCCATATGAAAACAAGTCTGAATACGGAAAATTTTTTTTGTTTCCCAACCTGATGCAACCGAATTCAACATTTATTCATCTAACATAGCCATACACGATTTGTGAAAGTTTGGTCCGGATACGACCACTATATCATATATCATATAGCTGCCATACAAACGACCGATATGAAAACAAGTCTTTGTATGGAAAATTGTTTTGTTTTCCAACCTATTGCACCGAATTCAACATTTATCCATTTGACATAGCCATACATGATTTTTAAAAGTTTGATCCGGATCGGATCACTATATCATATAGCTGCCATACAAACGACCGATATGAAAACAAGTCTTTGTATGGACAATTTTTTTGTTTTCCAAGCTATTGCAACTGAATTCAACATTTATCCATTTGACATAGCCGTACATGATTTTTAAAAGTTTGATCCGTATCAAATGACTATATAGCTGCCATACAAACGACCGATATGAAAACAAGTCCTTGTATGGAAACTTTTTTTGTTTTCCAAGCTATTGCAACCGAATTCAATATTTATTCAATTGACCAAGCCATACACGATTTTTAAAAGTTTTATCTGGATCGGATCACTATATCATATAGCTGCCATACAAACGACCGAAAAGTAAACAAGTCTTTATATGGAAAATTTATTTGTTTTTCAACCTATTGCAACCGAATTCAACATTTATCCATTTGACTTAGCCATACACGAATTGTGAAAGTTTGGTCCGGATCGGAGCACTATATCATATCGCTGCAATACAAACGACCGATATGAAAACAAGTCTTTGTATGGAAAATTTTTTTGTTTTCCAAGCTATTGCAACCGAATTCAACATTTATTCAACTGACCAAGCCATACACGATTTTTAAATGTTTTATCCGGATCGGATCATTATATCACATAGCTGCCATACAAACGACCGATGTGTAAACAAGTCTTTATATGGAAAATTTTTTTGTTTTCCAAGCTATTGCAGCTGAATTCAACATTTATCCATTTGACATAATCATATATGATTTTTAAAAGTTTGATCCCGATCAGATGACTATATCATATAGCTGCCATACAAACAACCGACATGAAACCAAGTCTTTGTATGGAAAACTTTTTTGTTTTCCAACCTAATGCAATCGAATTCAAAATTTGTCCATTTGACATAGCCATACATGATCTTTAAAAGTTTGATCCGGATCAAATGACTATATCATATAGCTGCCATACAAACGACCGATATGACAACAAGTCCTTGTATGGAAAATTTTTTTTGTTTTCCAACCTATTGCAACCGAATTCAACATTTATCCATTTGACATAGCCATACATGATTTTTAAAAGTTTGATCCGGATCAAATGACTATATCATATAGCTGCCATACAAACGACCGATATGAAAACAAGTCTTTGTATGGAAAATTTTTTGTTTTCCAACCTATTGCAACCGAATTCAACATTTATCCATTTGACATAGCCATACATGATTTTTAAAAGTTTGATCCGGATCAAATGACTATATCATATAGCTGCCATACAAACGACCGATATGAAAACAAGTCTTTGTATGGAAAATTTTTTTGTTTTCCAAGCTATTGCAACTGAATTCAACATTTATCCATTTCACCGATAAGAAAGCAAGTCCTTGTATGGAAAATTTTTTTGTTTTCCAAGCTATTGCAACTGAATTCAACATTTATTTAATTGAACAAGCCATACACGATTTTTAAAAGTTTTATCCGGATCGGACGTCTATATCATATAGCTGCAATACAAACGACCGATATGAAAACAAGTCTTTGTATGGAAAATTTTTTGTTTTCCAAGCTATTGCAACTGAATTCAACATTTATCCATTTGACATAGCCGTACATGATTTTTAAAAGTTTGATCCGGATCAAATGACTATATCATATAGCTGCCATACAAACGACCGATGTGTAAACAAGTCCTTGTATGGAAAATTTTTTTGTTTTCCAAGCTATTGCAACCAAATTCAACATATATTCATTTGACATAGCCAAACACGGTTAGTGGTAGTTTGGTCCGGATCGGACCACTATATCATATAGCTGCAATACAAACGACCGATATGAAAACAAGTCTTTATATGGAAAATTTTTTTGTTTTCCCACCTATTGCAACCGAATTCAACATTTATCCATTTGACATAGCCATACATGATTTTTAAAAGTTTGATCCCGATCAGATGACTATATCATATAGCTGCCATACAAACGACCGATATGAAAACAAGTCTTAATATGGAAAATTTTTTTGTGTTCCAACCTGAAGCAATCGAACTCAACTTTTATTCATCTAACATAGCCATACACGATTTGTGAAAGTTTGGTCCGGATCCGACCACTATATCATATATCATATAGCTGCCATACAAACGACCGACATGAAACCAAGTCTTTGTATGGAAAATTTTTTTGTTTTCCAAGCTATTGCAACCGAATTCAACATTTATTCAACTGACCAAGCCATACACGATTTTTAAATGTTTTATCCGGATCGGATCATTATATCACATAGCTGCCATACAAACGACCGATGTGTAAACAAGTCTTTATATGGAAAATTTTTTTGTTTTCCAAGCTATTGCAACCGAATTCAACATTTATTCATTTGACATAGCCGTACACGATTTGTAAAAGTTTGGTCCTGATCCGACTACTATATCATATAGCTGCCATACAAACGACCGATATGAAAACAAGTCTTTGTATAGAAAATTTTTTTGTTTTCCAATTTATTGCAACCAATTCAACACTTATCCATGCGACATAGCCATACATGATTTTTAACAGTTTGATCCGGATCGGACTACTATATCGTATAGCTGCCATACAAACGACCCATATGAAAACAAGTCTGAATACGGAAAATTTTTTTTGTTTCCCAACCTGATGCAACCGAATTCAACATTTATTCATCTAACATAGCCATACACGATTTGTGAAAGTTTGGTCCGGATACGACCACTATATCATATATCATATAGCTGCCATACAAACGACCGATATGAAAACAAGTCTTTGTATGGAAAATTGTTTTGTTTTCCAACCTATTGCACCGAATTCAACATTTATCCATTTGACATAGCCATACACGATTTGTGAAAGTTTGGTCCGGATACGACCACTATATCATATATCATATAGCTGCCATACAAACGACCGACATGAAACCAAGTCTTTGTATGGAAAATTTTTTTGTTTTCCAAGCTATTGCAACCGAATTCAACATTTATTCAACTGACCAAGCCATACACGATTTTTAAATGTTTTATCCGGATCGGATCATTATATCACATAGCTGCCATACAAACGACCGATGTGTAAACAAGTCTTTATATGGAAAATTTTTTTGTTTTCCAAGCTATTGCAACCGAATTCAACATTTATCCATTTCACATAGCCAAACACGATTTGTGGTAGTTTGGTCCGGATCGGACCACTATATCATATAGCTGCAATACAAACGACCGATATGAAAACAAGTCTTTGTATGGAAAATTTTTTTGTTTTCCAACCTATTGCAACCGAATTCAACATTTATCCATATGACATAGCCGTACATGAGTTTTTAAAGTTTTATCCGGATCAACTGACTATATCATATAGCTGCCATACAAACGACCGATATGAAAACAAGTCCTTGTATGGAAAATTTTTTTTTTTTCTAAGCTATTGCAACCGAATTCAACATTTATCCATATGACATAGCCGTACATGAGTTTTTAAAGTTTTATCCGGATCAGATGACTATATCATATAGCTGCCATACAAACGACCGACATGAAACCAAGTCTTTGTATGGAAAACTTTTTTGTTTTCCAGCCTAATGCAATCGAATTCAACAATTATCCATGCGACATTGCCATACACGATTTTTAAAAGTTTTATTCGGATCGGACCACTATATCGTATAGCTGCCATACAAACGACCTATATGAAAACAAGTCTTAATATGGAAAATTTTTTTGTTTCCCAACCTGATGCAACCGAATTCAACATTTATTCATCTAACATAGCCATACACGATTTGTGAAAGTTTGGGCCTGATCCGACCACTATATCATATAGCTGCCATACAAACGACCGATATGAAAACAAGTCTTTGTATAGAAAATTTTTTTGTTTTCCAACCTATTGCAACCGAATTCAAAATTTATCCATTTGACATAGCCATACATGATTTTTAACAGTTTGATCTGGATCGGACTACTATATCGTATAGCTGCCATACAAACGACCCATATGAAAACAAGTCTTAATATGGAAAATTTTTTTGTTTCCCAACCTGATGCAACCGAATTCAACATTTATTCATCTAACATAGCCATACACGATTTGTGAAAGTTTGGTACGGATACGACCACTATATCATATATGATATAGCTGCCATACAAACGACCGATATGAAAACAAGTCTTTGTATGGAACATTTTTTTGTTTTCCAACCTATTGCAACCGAATTCAACATTTATCCATTTGACATAGCCATACATGATTTTTAAAAGTTTGATCCGGATCAAATGACTATATCATATAGCTGCCATACAAACGACCGATATGAAAACAAGTCTTTGTATGAAAAATTTTTTTGTTTTCCAAGCTATTGCAACTGAATTCAACATTTATCCATTTGACATAGCCGTACATGATTTTTAAAAGTTTGATCCGGATCAAATGACTATATAGCTGCCATACAAACGACCGATATGAAAACAAGTCCTTGTATGGAAACTTTATTTGTTTTCCAAGCTATTGCTACCGAATTCAATATTTATTTAATTGACCAAGACATACTCGATTTTTAAAAGTTTTATCCGGATCGGATCACTATATCATATAGCTGCCATACAAACGACCGATATGTAAACAAGTCTTTATATGGAAAATTTTTTTGTTTTCCAACCTATTGCAACCGAATTCAACAATTACCCATGCGACTTAGCCATACACGAATTGCGAAAGTTTGGTCCGGATCGGACTACTATATCATATAGCTCCAATACAAACGACCGATATTAAAACAAGTCTTTGTATGGAAAATTTTTTTGTTTTCCAAGCTATTGCAACCGAATTCAACACTTATCCATATGACATAGCCATACATGATTTTTAAAAGTTTGATCCCGATCAGATGACTATATCATATAGCTGCCATACAAACGACCGACATGAAACCAAGTCTTTGTATGGAAAACTTTTTTGTTTTCCAAGCTAATGCAATCGAATTCAACACTTATCCATGCGACATTGTCATACACGATTTTTAAAAGTTTTATTCGGATCGGACCACTATATCGTATAGCTGCCATACAAACGACCGATATGAAAACAAGTCTTAATATGGAAAATTTTTTTGTTTCCCAACCTGATGCAATCGAACTCAACTTTTATTCATCTAACATAGCCATACACGATTTGTGAAAGTTTGGTCCGGATCCGACCACTATATCATATATCATATAGCTGCCATACAAACGACCGACATGAAACCAAGTCTTTGTATGGAAAACTTTTTTGTTTTCCAACCTAATGCAATCGAATTCAACACTTATCCATGTGACATAGCCATACACGATTTTTAAAAGTTTTATTCGGATCCGACCACTATATCGTATAGCTGCCATACAAAGGACCGATATGAAAACAAGTCTTAATATGGAAAATTTTTTTGTTTCCCAACCTGATGCAATCGAACTCAACTTTTATTCATCTAACATAGCCATACACGATTTGTGAAAGTTTGGTCCGGATCCGACCACTATATCATATATCATATAGCTGCCATACAAACGACCGACATGAAACCAAGTCTTTGTATGGAAAACTTTTTTGTTTTCCAACCTAATGCAATCGAATTCCACACTTATCCATGTGACATAGCCATACACAATTTTTTAAAGTTTTATCCGGATCCGACCACTATATCGTACAGCTGCCATACAAACGACCGATATGAAAACAAGTCTTAATTTGGAAAATTTTTTTGTTTCCCAACCTAATGCAACCGAATTCAACATTTATTCATTTGACATAGCCATACACGATTTGTAAAAGTTTGGTCCTGATCCGACCACTATATCATATAGCTGCCATACAAACGACCGATATGAAAACAAGTCTTTGTATAGACAATTTTTTTGTTTTCCAATTTATTGCAACCGAATTCAACATTTATCCATTTGACATAGCCGTACATGATTTTTAAAAGTTTCATCCGGATCAAATGACTATATAGCTGCCATACAAACGACCGATATGAAAACAAGTCTTTGTATGGAAAATTTTTTTGTTTTCCAAGCTATTGCAACTGAATTCAACATTTATCCATTTGACATAGCCGTACATGATTTTTAAAAGTTTCATCCGGATCAAATGACTATATAGCTGCCATACAAACGACCGATATGAAAACAAGTCCTTGTATGGAAACTTTTTTTGTTTTCCAAGCTATTGCAACCGAATTCAATATTTATTCAATTGACCAAGACATACTCGATTTTTAAAAGTTTTATCCGGATCGGATCACTATATCATATAGCTGCCATACAAACGACCGATATGTAAACAAGTCTTTATATGGAAAATTTTTTTGTTTTCCAACCTATTGCAACCGAATGCAACATTTATCCATTTGACATAGCCATACACGAATTGTGAAAGTTTGGTCCGGATCCGACCACTATATCATATATCATATAGCTGCCATACAAACGACCGACATGAAACCAAGTCTTTGTATGGAAAACTTTTTGTTTTCCAACCTAATGCAATCGAATTCAACACTTATCCATGTGACATAGCCATACACAATTTTTTAAAGTTTTATCCGGATCCGACCACTATATCGTATAGCTGCCATACAAACGACCGATATGAAAACAAGTCTTAATATGGAAATTTTTTTTGTTTCCCAACCTAATGCAACCGAATTCAACATTTATTCATTTGACATAGCCATACACGATTTGTAAAAGTTTGGTCCTGATCCGTCCACTATATTATATAGCTGCCATACAAACGACCGATATGAAAACAAGTCTTTGTATAGAAAATTTTTTTGTTTTCCAACCTATTGCAACCGAATTCAACATTTATCCATTTGACATAGCCATACATGATTTTTAACAGTTTGATCCGGATCGGACTACTATATCGTATAGCTGCCATACAAACGACCCATATTAAAACAAGTCTGAATACGGAAAATTTTTTTGTTTCCCAACCTGATGCAACCGAATTCAACATTTATTCATCTAACATAGCCATACACGATTTGTGAAAGTTTGGTCCGGATACGACCACTATATCATATATCATATAGCTGCCATACAAACTACCGATATGAAAACAAGTCTTTGTATAGAAAATTTTTTTGTTTTCCAACCTATTGCAACCGAATTCAATATTTATCCATTTGACATAGCCATACATGATTTTTAACAGTTTGATCCGGATCGGACTACTATATCGTATAGCTGCCATACAAACGACCCATATGAAAACAAGTCTGAATACGGAAAATTTTTTTGTTTCCCAACCTGATGCAACCGAATTAAACATTTATTAATCTAACATAGCCATACACGATTTGTGAAAGTTTGGTCCGGATACGACCACTATATCATATATCATATAGCTGCCATACAAACTACCGATATGAAAACAAGTCTTTGTATGGAAAATTTTTTTGTTTTCCAACCTATTGCAACCGAATTCAACATTTATCCATTTGACATAGCCATACATGATTTTTAAAAGTTTGATTCGGATCAAATGACTATATCATATAGCTGCCATACAAACGACCGATATGAAAACAAGTCTTTGTATGGAAAATTTTTTTGTTTTCCAAGCTATTGCAACTGAATTCAACATTTATCCATTTGACATAGCCGTACATGATTTTTAAAAGTTTCATCCGGATCAAATGACTATATAGCTGCCATACAAACGACCGATATGAAAACAAGTCCTTGTATTGAAACTTTTTTTGTTTTCCAAGCTATTGCAACCGAATTCAATATTTATTCAATTGACCAAGACATACTCGATTTTTAAAAGTTTTATCCGGATCGGATCACTATATCATATAGCTGCCATACAAACGACCGATATGTAAACAAGTCTTTATATGGAAAATTTTTTTGTTTTCCAACCTATTGCAACCGAATTCAACATTTATCCATTTGACTTAGCCATACACGAATTGTGAAAGTTGGTCTGGATCGGACCACTATATCATATAGCTCCAATACAAACGACCGATATGAAAACAAGTCTTTGTATGGAAAATTTTTTTGTTTTCCAAGCTATTGCAACTGAATTCAACATTTATCCATTTGACATAGCCGTACATGATTTTTAAAAGTTTCATCCGGATCAAATGACTATATAGCTGCCATACAAACGACCGATATGAAAACAAGTCCTTGTATGGAAACTTTTTTTGTTTTCCAAGCTATTGCAACCGAATTCAATATTTATTCAATTGACCAAGACATACTCGATTTTTAAATGTTTTATCCGGATCGGATCACTATATCACATAGCTGCCATACAAACGACCGATGTGTAAACAAGTCTTTATATGGAAAATTTTTTTGTTTTCCAAGCTATTGCAACCGAATTCAATATTTATTCAATTGACCAAGACATACTCGATTTTTAAATGTTTTATCCGGATCGGATCACTATATCACATAGCTGCCATACAAACGACCGATGTGTAAACAAGTCTTTATATGGAAAATTTTTTTGTTTTCCAACCTATTGCAACCGAATTCAATATTTATTCAACTGACCAAGACATACTCGATTTTTAAATGTTTTATCCGGATCGGACCACTATATCATATAGCTGCAATACAAACGACCGATATGAAAACAAGTCTTTGTATGGAAAACTTTTTTGTTTTCCAACCTAATGCAATCGAATTCAACACTTATCAATGTGACATAGCCATACACAATTTTTTAAAGTTTTATCCGGATCCGACCACTATATCGTATAGCTGCCATACAAACGACCGATATGAAAACAAGTCTTAATATGGAAAATTTTTTTGTTTCCCAACCTAATGCAACCGAATTCAACATTTATTCATTTGACATAGCCATACATGATTTGTAAAAGTTTGGTCCTGATCCGACCACTATATCATATAGCTGCCATACAAACGACCGATATGAAAACAAGTCTTTGTATAGAAATTTTTTTTGTTTTCCAACCTATTGCAACCGAATTCAACATTTATCCATTTGACATAGCCATACATGATTTTTAACAGTTTGACCCGGATCGGACTACTATATCGTATAGCTGCCATACAAACGACCCATATGAAAACAAGTCTGAATACGGAAAATTTTTTTGTTTCCCAACCTGATGCAACCGAATTCAACATTTATTCATCTAACATAGCCATACACGATTTATGAAAGTTTGGTCCGGATACGACCACTATATCATATATCATATAGCTGCCATACAAACTACCGATATGAAAACAAGTCTTTGTATGGAAAATTTTTTTGTTTTCCAACCTATTGCAACCGAATTCAACATTTATCCATTTGACATAGCCATACATGATTTTTAAAAGTTTGATTCGGATCAAATTACTATATCATATAGCTGCCATACAAACGACCGATATGAAAACAAGTCTTTGTATAGAAATTTTTTTTGTTTTCCAACCTATTGCAACCGAATTCAACATTTATCCATTTGACATAGCCATACATGATTTTTAACAGTTTGATCCGGATCGGACTATATCGTATAGCTGCCATACAAACGACCCATATGAAAACAAGTCTGAATACGGAAAATTTTTTTGTTTCCCAACCTGATGCAACCGAATTCAACATTTATTCATCTAACATAGCCATACACGATTTGTGAAAGTTTGGTCCGGATACGACCACTATATCATATATCATATAGCTGCCATACAATCTACCGATATGAAAACAAGTCTTTGTATGGAAAATTTTTTTGTTTTCCAACCTATTGCAACCGAATTCAACATTTATCCATTTGACATAGCCGTACATGATTTTTAAAAGTTTGATCCGGATCAAATGACTATATCATATAGCTGCCATACAAACGACCGATATGAAAACAAGTATTTGTATGGAAAACTTTTTTGTTTTCCAACCTAATGCAATCGAATTCAACACTTATCCATGTGACATAGCCATACACAATTTTTTAAAGTTTTATCCGGATCCGAACACTATATCGTATAGCTGCCATACAAACGACCCATATGAAAACAAGTCTGAATACGGAAAATTTTTTGTTTCCCAACCTGATGCAACCGAATTCAACATTTATTCATCTAACATAGCCATACACGATTTGTGAAAGTTTGGTCCGGATACGACCACTATATCATATATCATATAGCTGCCATACAAACGACCGATATGAAAACAAGTCTTTGTATAGAACATTTTTTTGTTTTCCAACCTATTGCAACCGAATTCAACATTTATCCATTTGACATAGCCATACATGATTTTTAACAGTTTGATCCGGATCGGACTACTATATCGTATAGCTGCCATACAAACGACCCATATGAAAACAAGTCTGAATACGGAAAATTTTTTTGTTTCCCAACCTGATGCAACCGAATTCAACATTTATTCATCTAACATAGCCATACACGATTTGTGAAAGTTTGGTCCGGATACGACCACTATATCATATATCATATAGCTGCCATACAAACGACCGATATGAAAACAAGTCTTTGTATAGAAAATTTTTTTGTTTTCCAACCTATTGCAACCGAATTCAACATTTATCCATTTGACATAGCCATACATGATTTTTAACAGTTTGATCCGGATCGGACTACTATATCGTATAGCTGCCATACAAACGACCCATATGAAAACAAGTCTGAATACGGAAAATTTTTTTGTTTCCCAACCTGATGCAACCGAATTCAACATTTATTCATCTAACATAGCCATACACGATTTGTGAAAGTTTGGTCCGGATACGACCACTATATCATATATCATATAGCTGCCATACAAACGACCGATATGAAAACAAGTCTTTGTATAGAAAATTTTTTTGTTTTCCAACCTATTGCAACCGAATTCAACATTTATCCATTTGACATAGCCATACATGATTTTTAAAAGTTTGATCCGGATCAAATGACTATATCATATAGCTGCCATACAAACGACCGATATGAAAACAAGTATTTGTATGGAAAACTTTTTTGTTTTCCAACCTAATGCAATCGAATTCAACACTTATCCATGTGACATAGCCATACACAATTTTTTAAAGTTTTATCCGGATCCGAACACTATATCGTATAGCTGCCATACAAACGACCCATATGAAAACAAGTCTGAATACGGAAAATTTTTTTGTTTCCCAACCTGATGCAACCGAATTCAACATTTATTCATCTAACATAGCCATACACGATTTGTGAAAGTTTGGTCCGGATACGACCACTATATCATATATCATATAGCTGCCATACAAACGACCGATATGAAAACAAGTCTTTGTATAGAACATTTTTTTGTTTTCCAACCTATTGCAACCGAATTCAACATTTATCCATTTGACATAGCCATACATGATTTTTAACAGTTTGATCCGGATCGGACTACTATATCGTATAGCTGCCATACAAACGACCCATATGAAAACAAGTCTGAATACGGAAAATTTTTTTGTTTCCCAACCTGATGCAACCGAATTCAACATTTATTCATCTAACATAGCCATACACGATTTGTGAAAGTTTGGTCCGGATACGACCACTATATCATATATCATATAGCTGCCATACAAACGACCGATATGAAAACAAGTCTTTGTATAGAAAATTTTTTTGTTTTCCAACCTATTGCAACCGAATTCAACATTTATCCATTTGACATAGCCATACATGATTTTTAACAGTTTGATCCGGATCGGACTACTATATCGTATAGCTGCCATACAAACGACCCATATGAAAACAAGTCTGAATACGGAAAATTTTTTTGTTTCCCAACCTGATGCAACCGAATTCAACATTTATTCATCTAACATAGCCATACACGATTTGTGAAAGTTTGGTCCGGATACGACCACTATATCATATATCATATAGCTGCCATACAAACGACCGATATGAAAACAAGTCTTTGTATAGAAAATTTTTTTGTTTTCCAACCTATTGCAACCGAATTCAACATTTATCCATTTGACATAGCCATACATGATTTTTAAAAGTTTGATCCGGATCAAATGACTATATCATATAGCTGCCATACAAACGACCGATATGAAAACAAGTATTTGTATGGAAAACTTTTTTGTTTTCCAACCTAATGCAACCGAATTCAACACTTATCCATTTGACATAGCCATACACAATTTTTTAAAGTTTTATCCGGATCCGACCACTATATCGTATAGCTGCCATACAAACGACCGATATGAAAACAAGTCTTAATATGGAAAATTTTTTTGTTTCCCAACCTACTGCAACCGAATTCAACATTTATTCATTTGACATAGCCATACACGATTTGTAAAAGTTTGGTCCTGATCCGACCACTATATCATATAGCTGCCATACAAACGACCGATATGAAAACAAGTCTTTGTATAGAAATTTTTCTTTGTTTTCCAACCTATTGCAACCGAATTCAACATTTATCCATTTGAAATAGCCATACATGATTTTTAACAGTTTGACCCGGATCGGACTACTATATCGTATAGCTGCCATACAAACGACCCATATGAAAACAAGTCTGAATACGGAAAATTTTTTTGTTTCCCAACCTGATGCAACCGAATTCAACATTTATTCATCTAACATAGCCATACACGATTTATGAAAGTTTGGTCCGGATACGACCACTATATCATATATCATATAGCTGCCATACAAACTACCGATATGAAAACAAGTCTTTGTATGGAAAATTTTTTTGTTTTCCAACCTATTGCAACCGAATTCAACATTTATCCATTTGACATAGCCATACATGATTTTTAAAAGTTTGATCCGGATCAAATGACTATATCATATAGCTGCCATACAAACGACCGATATGAAAACAAGTCTTTGTATGGAAAATTTTTTTGTTTTCCAAGCTATTGCAACTGAATTCAACATTTATCCATTTGACATAGCCGTACATGATTTTTAAAAGTTTCATCCGGATCAAATGACTATATAGCTGCCATACAAACGACCGATATGAAAACAAGTCCTTGTATTGAAACTTTTTTTGTTTTCCAAGCTATTGCAACCGAATTCAATATTTATTCAATTGACCAAGACATACTCGATTTTTAAAAGTTTTATCCGGATCGGATCACTATATCATATAGCTGCCATACAAACGACCGATATGTAAACAAGTCTTTATATGGAAAATTTTTTTGTTTTCCAACCTATTGCAACCGAATTCAACATTTATCCATTTGACTTAGCCATACACGAATTGTGAAAGTTGGTCTGGATCGGACCACTATATCATATAGCTCCAATACAAACGACCGATATGAAAACAAGTCTTTGTATGGAAAATTTTTTTGTTTTCCAAGCTATTGCAACTGAATTCAACATTTATCCATTTGACATAGCCGTACATGATTTTTAAAAGTTTCATCCGGATCAAATGACTATATAGCTGCCATACAAATGACCGATATGAAAACAAGTCCTTGTATGGAAACTTTTTTTGTTTTCCAAGCTATTGCAACCGAATTCAATATTTATTCAATAGACCAAGACATACTCGATTTTTAAATGTTTTATCCGGATCGGATCACTATATCACATAGCTGCCATACAAACGACCGATGTGTAAACAAGTCTTTATATGGAAAATTTTTTTGTTTTCCAAGCTATTGCAACCGAATTCAACATTTATCCATTTGACATAGCCAAACACGATTTGTGGTAGTTTGGTCCGGATCGGACCACTATATCATATAGCTGCAATACAAACGACCGATATGAAAACAAGTCTTTGTATGGAAAATTTTTTTGTTTTCCAACCTATTCCAACCGAATTCAACATTTATCCATTTGACATAGCCATACATGATTTTTAAAAGTTTGATCCGGATCAAATGACTATATCATATAGCTGCCATACAAACGACCGATATGAAAACAAGTCTTTGTATGGAAAACTTTTTTGTTTTCCAACCTAATGCAATCGAATTCAACACTTATCCATGCGACATTGTCATACACGATTTTTAAAAGTTTTTTCCGGATCGGACCACTATATCGTATAGCTGCCATACAAACGACCGATATGAAAACAAGTCTTAATATGGAAAATTTTTTTGTTTCCCAACCTGATGCAATCGAACTCAACTTTATTCATCTAACATAGCCATACACGATTTGTGAAAGTTTGGTCCGGATCCGACCACTATATCATATATCATATAGCTGCCATACAAACGACCGACATGAAACCAAGTCTTTGTATGGAAAACTTTTTTGTTTTCCATCCTAATGCAATCGAATTCAACACTTATCCATGTGACATAGCCATACACAATTTTTTAAAGTTTTTCCGGATCCGACCACTATATCGTATAGCTGCCATACAAACGACCGATATGAAAACAAGTCTTAATTTGGAAAATTTTTTTGTTTCCCAACCTAATGCAACCGAATTCAACATTTATTCATTTGACATAGCCATACATGATTTTTAAAAGGTTGATCCGGATCAAATGACTATATCATATAGCTGCCATACAAACGACCGATATGAAAACAAGTCTTTGTATGGAAAATTTTTTCGTTTTTCAAGCTATTGCAACTGAATTCAACATTTATCCATTTGACATAGCCGTACATGATTTTTAAAAGTTTCATCCGGATCAAATGACTATATAGCTGCCATACAAACGACCGATATGAAAACAAGTCCTTGTATGGAAACTTTTTTTGTTTTCCAAGCTATTGCAACCGAATTCAATATTTATTCAATTGGCCAAGACATACTCGATTTTTAAAAGTTTTATTCGGATCGGACCACTATATCGTATAGCTGCCATACAAACGACCGATATGAAAACAAGTCTTAATATGGAAAATTTTTTTGTTTCCCAACCTGATGCAATCGAACTCAACTTTATTCATCTTACATAGCCATACACGATTTGTGAAAGTTTGGTCCGGATCCGACCACTATATCATATATCATATAGCTGCCATACAAACGACCGACATGAAACCAAGTCTTTGTATGGAAAACTTTTTTGTTTTCCATCCTAATGCAATCGAATTCAACACTTATCCATGTGACATAGCCATACACAATTATATCGTATAGCTGCCATACAAACGACCGATATGAAAACAAGTCTTAATTTGGAAAATTTTTTTGTTTCCCAACCTAATGCAACCGAATTCAACATTTATTCATTTGACATAGCCATACACGATTTGTAAAAGTTTGGTCCTTATCCGACCACTATATCATATAGCTGCCATACAAACGACAGATATGAAAACAAGTCTTTGTATAGAAAATTTTTTTGTTTTCCAACCTATTGCCACCGAATTCAACATTTATCCATTTGACAAAGCCATACATGATTTTTAACAGTTTGATCCGGATCGGACTACTATATAGTATAGCTATATCGTATAGCTGCCATACAAACGACCCATATGAAAACAAGTCTGAATACGGAAAATTTTTTTGTTTCCCAACCTGATGCAACCGAATTCAACATTTATTCATCTAACATAGCCATACACGATTTGTGAAAGTTTGGTCCGGATACGACCACTATATCATATATCATATAGCTGCCATACAAACTACCGATATGAAAACAAGTCTTTGTATGGAAAATTTTTTTGTTTTCCAACCTATTGCAACCGAATTCAACATTTATCCATTTGACATAGCCATACATGATTTTTAAAAGTTTGATCCGGATCAAATGACTATATCATATAGCTGCCATACAAACGACCGACATGAAACCAAGTCTTTGTATGGAAAACTTTTTTGTTTTCCATCCTAATGCAATCGAATTCAACACTTATCCATGTGACATAGCCATACACAATTTTTAAAAGTTTTATCCGGATCCGACCACTATATCGTATAGCTGCCATACAAACGACCGATATGAAAACAAGTCTTAATTTGGAAAATTTTTTTGTTTCCCAACTTAATGCAACCGAATTCAACATTTATTCATTTGACATAGCCATACACGATTTGTAAAAGTTTGGTCCTGATCCGACCACTATATCATATAGGTGCCATACAAACGACCGATATGAAAACAAGTCTTTGTATAGAAAATTTTTTTGTTTTCCAACCTATTGCAACCGAATTCAACATTTATCCATTTGACATAGCCATACATGATTTTTAAAAGTTTGATCCGGATCAAATGACTATATCATATAGCTGCCATACAAACGACCGATATGAAAACAAGTCTTTGTATGGAAAATTTTTTTGTTTTCCAAGCTATTGCAACTGAATTCAACATTTATCCATTTGACATAGCCGTACATGATTTTTAAAAGTTTCATCCGGATCAAATGACTATATAGCTGCCATACAAACGACCGATATGAAAACAAGTCCTTGTATGGAAACTTTTTTTGTTTTCCAAGCTATTGCAACCGAATTCAATATTTATTCAATTGACCAAGACATACTCGATTTTTAAAAGTTTTATCCGGATCGGATCACTATATCATATAGCTGCCATACAAACGACCGATATGTAAACAAGTCTTTATATGGAAAATTTTTTTGTTTTCCAACCTATTGCAACCGAATTCAACATTTATCCATTTGACTTAGCCATACACGAATTGTAAAAGTTTGGTCCGGATCGGACCACTATATCATATAGCTCCAATACAAACGACCGATATGAAAACAAGTCTTTGTATGGAAAATTTTTTTGTTTTCCAAGCTATTGCAACTGAATTCAACATTTATCCATTTGACATAGCCGTACATGATTTTTAAAAGTTTCATCCGGATCAAATGACTATATAGCTGCCATACAAACGACCGATATGAAAACAAGTCCTTGTATGGAAACTTTTTTTGTTTTCCAAGCTGTTGAAACCGAATTCAATATTTATTCAATTGACCAAGACATACTCGATTTTTAAAAGTTTTATCCGGATCGGATCACTATATCATATAGCTGCCATACAAACGACCGATATGTACAAGTCTTTATATGGAAAATTTTTTTGTTTTCCAACCTATTGCAACCGAATTCAACATTTATCCATTTGACATAGCCATACACGAATTGTGAAAGTTTGGTCCGGATCGGACCACTATATCATATATCATATAGCTGCCATACAAACTACCGATATGAAAACAAGTCTTTGTATGGAAAATTTTTTGTTTTCCAACCTATTGCAACCGAATTCAACATTTATCCATTTCACATAGCCATACATGATTTTTAACAGTTTGATCTGGATCGGACTACTATATCGTATAGCTGCCATACAAACGACCCATATGAAAACAAGTCTTAATATGGAAAATTTTTTTGTTTCCCAACCTGATGCAATCGAACTCAACTTTTATTCATCTAACATAGCCATACACGATTTGTGAAAGTTTGGTCCGGATCCGACCACTATATCATATATCATATAGCTGCCATACAAACGACCGACATGAAACCAAGTCTTTGTATGGAAAACTTTTTTGTTTTCCAACCTATTGCAACCGAATTCAACACTTATCCATGTGACATAGCCATACACAATTTTTTAAAGTTTTATCCGGATCCGACCACTATATCGTATAGCTGCCATACAAACGACCGATATGAAAACAAGTCTTAATATGGAAAATTTTTTTGTTTCCCGACATAATGCAACCGAATTCAACATTTATTTATTTGACATAGCCATACACGATTTGTAAAAGTTTGGTCCTTATCCGACCACTATATCATATAGCTGCCATACAAACGACCGATATGAAAACAAGTCTTTGTATAGAAAATTTTTTGTTTTCCAACCTATTGCAACCGAATTCAACATTTATCCATTTGACATAGCCATACATGATTTTTAACAGTTTGATCCGGATCGGACTACTATATCGTATAGCTGCCATACAAACGACCCAAATGAAAACAAGTCTGAATACGGAAAATTTTTTTGTTTCCCAACCTGATGCAACCGACTTCAACATTTATTCATCTTACATAGCCATACACGATTTGTGAAAGTTTGGTCCGGATACGACCACTATATCATATATCATATAGCTGCCATACAAACTACCGATATGAAAACAAGTCTTTGTATGGAAAATTTTTTTGTTCTCCAACCTATTGCAACCGAATTCAACATTTATCCATTTGACATAGCCATACATGATTTTTAAAAGTTTGATCCGGATCAAATGACTATATCATATAGCTGCCATACAAACGACCGATATGAAAACAAGTCTTTGTATAGAAAATTTTTTTGTTTTCCAAGCTATTGCAACTGAATTCAACATTTATCCATTTGACATAGCCGTATATGATTTTTAAAAGTTTCATCCGGATCAAATGACTATATAGCTGCCATACAAACGACCGATATGAAAACAAGTCCTTGTATGGAAACTTTTTTTGTTTTCCAAGCTATTGCAACCGAATTCAATATTTATTCAATTGACCAAGACATACTCGATTTTTAAAAGTTTTATCCGGATCGGATCACTATATCATATAGCTGCCATACAAACGACCGATATGTAAACAAGTCTTTATACGGAAAATTTTTTTGTTTTCCAACCTATTGCAACCGAATTCAACATTTATCCATTTGACTTAGCCATACACGAATTGTGAAAGTTTGGTCCGGATCGGACCACTATATCATATAGCTCCAATACAAACGACCGATATGAAAACAAGTCTTTGTATGGAAAATTTTTTTGTTTTCCAAGCTATTGCAACTGAATTCAACATTTATCCATTTGACATAGCCGTACATGATTTTTAAAAGTTTCATCCGGATCAAATGACTATATAGCTGCCATACAAACGACCGATATGAAAACAAGTCCTTGTATGGAAAATTTTTTTGTTTTCCAATTTATTGCAACCGAATTCAAGATTTATCCATTCGACATAGCCATACATGATTTTTAAAAGTTTGATCCCGACCAGATGACTATATCATATAGCTGCCATACAAACGACCGACATGAAACCAAGTCTTTGTATAGAAAATTTTTTTGTTTTCCAAGCTATTGCAACTGAATTCAACATTTATCCATTTGACATAGCCGTATATGATTTTTAAAAGTTTCATCCGGATCAAATGACTATATAGCTGCCATACAAACGACCGATATGAAACCAAGTCTTTGTATGGAAAACTTTTTGTTTTCCAACCTAATGCAATCGAATTCAACACTTATCCATGTGACATAGCCATAAACAATTTTTTTAAGTTTTATTTGGATCCGACCACTATATCGTATAGCTGCCATACAAACGACCGATATGAAAACAAGTCTTAATATGGAAAATTTTTTTGTTTCCCAACCTAATGCAACCGAATTCAACATTTATTCATTTGACATAGCCATAGACGATTTGTAAAAGTTTGGTCCTGATCCGACCACTATATCATATAGCTGCCATACAAACGACCGATATGAAAACAAGTCTTTGTATAGAATATTTTTTTGTTTTCCAACCTATTGCAACTGAATTCAACATTTATCCATTTGACATAGCCGTACATGATTTTTAAAAGTTTCATCCGGATCAAATGACTATATAGCTGCCATACAAACGACCGATATGAAAACAAGTCCTTGTATGGAAAATTTTTTTGTTTTCCAATTTATTGCAACCGAATTCAAGATTTATCCATTCGACATAGCCATACATGATTTTTAAAAGTTTGATCCCGACCAGATGACTATATCATATAGCTGCCATACAAACGACCGACATGAAACCAAGTCTTTGTATGGAAAACTTTTTGTTTTCCAACCTAATGCAATCGAATTCAACACTTATCCATGTGACATAGCCATAAACAATTTTTTTAAGTTTTATTTGGATCCGACCACTATATCGTATAGCTGCCATACAAACGACCGATATGAAAACAAGTCTTAATATGGAAAATTTTTTTGTTTCCCAACCTAATGCAACCGAATTCAACATTTATTCATTTGACATAGCCATAGACGATTTGTAAAAGTTTGGTCCTGATCCGACCACTATATCATATAGCTGCCATACAAACGACCGATATGAAAACAAGTCTTTGTATAGAATATTTTTTTGTTTTCCAACCTATTGCAACCGAATTCAACATTTATCCATTTGACATAGCCATACATGATTTTTAACAGTTTGATCCGGATCGGACTACTATATCGTAGAGCTGCCATACAAACGACCCATATGAAAACAAGTCTGAATACGGAAAATTTTTTTGTTTCCCAACCTGATGCAACCGAATTCAACATTTATTCATCTAACATAGCCATACACGATTTGTGAAAGTTTGGTCCGGATACGACCACTATATCATATATCATATAGCTGCCATACAAACTACCGATATGAAAACAAGTCTTTGTATGGAAAATTTTTTTGTTTTCCAACCTATTGCAACCGAATTCAACATTTATCCATTTGACATAGCCATACATGATTTTTAAAAGTTTGATCCGGATCAAATGACTATATCATATAGCTGCCATACAAACGACCGATATGAAAACAAGTCTTTGTATGGAAAATTTTTTTGTTTTCCAACCTATTGCAACTGAATTCAACATTTATCCATTTGACATAGCCGTACATGATTTTTAAAAGTTTCATCCGGATCAAATGACTATATAGCTGCCATACAAACGACCGATATGAAAACAAGTCCTTGTATGGAAACTTTTTTGTTTTCCAAGCTATTGCAACCGAATTCCATATTTATTCAATTGACCAAGACATACTCGATTTTTAAAAGTTTTCTCCGGATCGGATCACTATATCATATAGCTTCCATACAAACGACCGATATGTAAACAAGTCTTTATATGGAAAATTTTTTTGTTTTCCAACCTATTGCAACCGAATTCAACATTTATCCATTTGACTTAGCCATACACGAATTGTGAAAGTTTGGTCCGGATCGGACCACTATATCATATAGCTCCAATACAAACGACCGATATGAAAACAAGTCTTTGTATGGAAAATTTTTTTGCTTTCCAAGCTATTGCAACTGAATTCAACATTTATCCATTTGACATAGCCGTACATGATTTTTAAAAGTTTCATCCGGATCAAATGACTATATAGCTGCCATACAAACGACCGATATGAAAACAATTCCTTGTATGGAAACTTTTTTTGTTTTCCAAGCTATTGCAACCGAATTCAATATTTATTCAATTGACCAAGACATACTCGATTTTTAAAAGTTTTATCCGGATCGGATCACTATATCACATAGCTGCCATACAAACGACCGATGTGTAAACAAGTCTTTATATGGAAAATTTTTTTGTTTTCCAAGCTATTGCAACCGAATTCAACATTTATCCATTTGAAATAGCCAAACACGATTTGTGGTAGTTTGGTCTGGATCGGACAACTATATCATATAGCTGCAATACAAACGACCGATATGAAAACAAGTCTTTGTATGGAAAATTTTTTTGTTTTCCAACCTGATGCAACCGAATTCAACATTTATCTATTTGACATAGCCGTACATGATTTTTAAAAGTTTGATCCGGATCAAATGACTATATCATATAGCTGCCATACAAACGACCGATATGAAAACAAGTCCTTGTATGGAAAATTTTTTTGTTTTCCAATTTATTGCAACCGAATTTAAGATTTATCCATTCGACATAGCCATACATGATTTTTAAAAGTTTGATCCCGACCAGATTACTATATCATATAGCTGCCATACAAACGACCGACATGAAACCAAGTCTTTGTATGGAAAACTTTTTTGTTTTCCAACCTAATGCAATCGAATTCAACAATTACCCATGCGACTTAGCCATACACGATTTGTAAAAGTTTGGTCCGGATCCGATTACTATATCGTATAGCTGCCATACAAACGACCGATATGAAAACAAGTCTTAATATGGAAAATTTTTTTGTTTCCCAACCTAATGCAACCGAATTCAACATTTATTCATTTGACATAGCCATACACGATTTGTAAAAGTTTGGTCCTGATCCGACCACTATATCATATATCATATAGCTGCCATACAAACGACCGATATGAAAACAAGACTTTGTATGGAAAATTTTTTTGTTTTCCAACCTATTGCAACCGAATTCAACATTTATCCATTTGACATAGCCATACATGATTTTTAAAAGTTTGATCCGGATCGGACCAGTATATCTTAAGCTGCCATACAAACGACCCATCTGAAAACAAGTCTTAATATGGAAAATTTTTTTGTTTCCCAACCTGATGCAATCGAATTCAACATTTATTCATCTAACATAGCCATACACGATTTGTGAAAGTTTGGTCCGGATCCGACCACTATATCATATATCATATAGCTGCCATACAAACGATCGATATGAAAACAAGTCTTTGTATGGAAAATTTTTTTGTTTTCCAAGCTATTGCAACCGAATTCAACATTTATTCATTTAACATAAAAGTTTGATTCGGATCAAATGACTATATAGCTGCCATACAAACGACCGATAAGAAAACAAGTCCTTGTATGGAAAATTTTTTTTTTTTCCAAGCTATTGCAACCGAATTCAACATTTATTCAATCGACCAAGCCATACACGATTTTTAAAAGTTTTATCCGGATCGGACCACTATATCATATAGCTGCAATACAAACGACCGATATGAAAACAAGTCTTTGTATGGAAAATTTTTTTGTTTTCCAAGCTATTGCAACCGAATTCAACATTTATCCATTTGACATAGCCATACATGACTTTTAAAAGTTTGATCCGGATCAAATGACAATATCATATAGCTGCCATACAAACGACCGATATGAAAACAAGTCCTTGTATGGAAATTTTTTTGTTTTCCAACCTATTGCAACCGAATTCAACATTTATCCATTTGACATAGCCATACATGATTTTTAAAAGTTTGATCCGGATCAAATGACTATATCATATAGCTGCCATACAAACGACCGATATGAAAACAAGTCTTTGTATGGAAAATTTTTTTGTTTTCCAACCTATTGCAACCGAATTCAACATTTATCCATTTGACATAGCCATACATGATTTTTAAAAGTTTGATCCGGATCAAATGACTATATCATATAGCTGCCATACAAACGACCGATATGAAAACAAGTCTTTGTATGGAAAATTTTTTTGTTTTCCAAGCTATTGCAACTGAATTCAACATTTATCCATTTCACCGATAAGAAAGCAAGTCCTTGTATGGAAAATTTTTTTGTTTTCCAAGCTATTGCAACTGAATTAAACATTTATTTAATTTAAAAAGCCATACACGATTTTTAAAAGTTTTATCCGGATCGGACGTCTATATCATATAGCTGCAATACAAACGACCGATATGAAAACAAGTCTTTGTATGGAAAATTTTTTTGTTTTCCAAGCTATTGCAACTGAATTCAACATTTATCCATTTGACATAGCCGTACATGATTTTTAAAAGTTTGATCCGGATCAAATGACTATATCATATAGCTGCCATACAAACGACCGATGTGTAAACAAGTCCTTGTATGGAAAATTTTTTTGTTTTCCAAGCTATTGCAACCAAATTCAACATTTATTCAATTGACATAGCCATACAAAATTTTTAAAAGTTTTATCCGGATCGGACCACTATATCATATAGCTGCCATACAAACGACCGATATGTAAACAAGTCTTTATATGGAAAATTTTTTTTTTTCCAAGCTATTGCAACCGAATTCAACATTTATTCAATCGACCAAGCCATACACGATTTTTAAAAGTTTTATCCGGATCGGACCACTATATCATATAGCTGCAATACAAACGACCGATATGAAAACAAGTCCTTGTATGGAAAATTTTTTGTTTTCCAACTTATTGCAACTGAATCCAACATTTATCCATTTGACATTGAAATACATGATTTTTAAAAGTTTGATTCTGATCAGAAGACTATATCATATAGCTGCCATACAAACGACCGACATGAAAACAAGTCTTTGTATGGAAAACTTTTTTGTTTTCCAAACTAATGCAATCGAATTCAACACTTATCCATGCGACATAGCCATACACGATTTGTAAAAGTTTGGTCCTGATCCGACCACTATATCGCAAGCTGCCATACAAACGACCCATCTGAAAACAAGTCTTTGTATGGAAAATTTTTTTGTTTCCCAACCTGATGCAATCGAACTCAACTTTTATTCATCTAACATAGCCATACACGATTTGTGAAAGTTTGGTCCGGATCCGATCACTATATCATATATCATAAAGCTGCCATACAAACGACCGACATGAAACCAAGTCTTTGTATGGAAAACTTTTTTGTTTTCCAACCTAATGCAATCGAATTCAACATTTATCCATGTGACATAGCCATACACAATTTTTTAAAGTTTTATCCGGATCCGACCATTATATCGTATAGCTGCCATACAAACGACCGATATGAAAACAAGTCTTAATATGGAAAATTTTTTTGTTTCCCAACCTAATGCAACCGAATTCAACATTTATTCATTTGACATAGCCATACATGATTTGTAAAAGTTTGGTCCTGATCCGACCACTATATCA
Source organism: Drosophila merina (assembly GCA_035047645.1). Lineage (NCBI taxonomy): Eukaryota > Metazoa > Arthropoda > Insecta > Diptera > Drosophilidae > Drosophila > Drosophila merina. Next base: position 1,055,244 of record JAWNPH010000076.1, on the reverse strand, counting down.
TATAGCTGCCATACAAACGACCGATATGAAAACAAGTCTTTGTATAGAAAATTTTTTTGTTTTCCAACCTATTGCAACCGAATTCAAATTTATCCATTTGACATAGCCATACATGATTTTTAACAGTTTGATCCGGATCGGACCACTATATCGTATAGCTGCCATACAAACGACCGATATGAAAACAAGTCTTAATATAGAAAATTTTTTTGTTTCCCAACCTGATGCAATCGAACTCAACTTTTATTCATCTAACATAGCCATACACGATTTGTGAAAGTTTGGTCCGGATCCGACCACTATATCATATATCATATAGCTGCCATACAAACGACCGACATGAAACCAAGTCTTTGTATGGAAAACTTTTTGTTTTCCAACCTAATGCAATCGAATTCAACACTTATCCATGTGACATAGCCATACACAAGTGTTTAAAGTTTTATCCGGATCCGACCACTATATCGTATAGCTGCCATACAAACGACCGATATGAAAACAAGTCTTATTATGGAAAATTTTTTTGTTTCCCAACCTAATGCAACCGAATTCAACATTTATTCATTTGACATAGCCATACACGATTTGTAAAACTTTGGTCCTGATCCGACCACTATATCATATAGCTGTCATACAAACGACCGATATGAAAACAAGTCTTTGTATAGAAAATTTTTTTGTTTTCCAACCTATTGCAACCGAATTCAACATTTATCCATTTGACATAGCCATACATGATTTTTAACAGTTTGATCTGTAATAAGTCAATGTAAGCCATGTAAGTCCAGTCGTTGAATGCAAGGTAGAATAGTCTTCTCAGGCGAGCACGTCAGTGCCATTTAATGATAGTTCTTCGAATGAATCTTTATTGTTCAGAATAATTGATCTTAGCCTAAGTACATAAGAAAGCTGTCGACTGCGCTGCCGTCGACAGCGACAGAAGAGCAGCGTATATATATATATGTATATGAGAGAGAGGGTTTATGCGCATATATGGCCAGCGGCCAGCGTGGGAATGCTGACTTAGCTTGAAGCATAAATGGGTGATCTTATATCACGCTCACTTGAGTTATTTGTTTATGCAATGCAACTAAGTGTTGCTGTGTACTTATAGGTACAGTGTACCCTCGATATATGCACATACTACACCTCCCCCTTTTTTTAAAATAACGTAATGAAATGAAGTTATTTTCTATCAACTATATTATCATTATAAAATAAAAATTACTAAAATATTATTTTTAATGAATTAACATGATTTATGATATAGAATTTTTAAATGAATAAAGTAAAAATATATATGTATTTTGAATTAATAAAAATTCGATTATATCTATGTCTTTGTTATATTGTTTTGGCTGATCAGGCCGTTATTTAAGTTTTATTATGAAAGGTTTGGCAGTGATTGCCTTTTTTCATTCTATTTGTGCTTTTTTTAGCCTATCTTTATGTACTATTTGTTGTTTCTTACTTCCTGTTTTAATGGTTATATTGTCATTTATTCCTATATCTACCACGTCATAAGGACCTTCGTATCTTTTATCTAACTTATGACCTGTTTCTTTTCTAAGTAATACTTTATCTCCTATTTTTAATTCGAAATTATTTGTATTCCTATCATATCTTAATTTTCTATCCGCTTTTGCTTTTTCTAACATTCTTCTTGCTCTATTGTACGACATTTCTAGTCTGCATTTAAGTTCTTTAGAGTAGTCGTCTAAGTTGTATATTGGGTCTATTTCGTTTATCTTACTGAAATCTTTGAATTGTCTGGGTAGTCTGCCAAATACTAGTTCGTATGGGCAGTAGTCATGGACTATTGAGGGTGTTGTATTGAAGCAATAAGTGAAATATGGTAACCAAATGTGCCAATCACTTTTGTCAACCGATATGTATGAACGTATATATTCATTAAAAGTTCGGTGGCTTCTTTCTATTGTTCCTAAAGTTTGATGATGGTGAGCGCTAGATGTTAGATTTTCTATATGCATATATTTGCATAATTCATTCATAAGTGAATTTTTGTATTCCGTACCTTGATCCGTAATGAACGTCTTCATTGGACCGTACTTCAGTACAAATGATTCAAATATAGCCTTTGCAACTGTTTTAGCACTTTTATTCGGTGTTGGAATAGTGACTAAAAACTTGGTTAGATCGCATATGATTGTAACTGCATACTCATTTCCGTCTTCCGATTTCGGTAGTGGACCAATGGTATCAATTAAAACAGTATCAAATGCTGTTGCTGGCGTTGGCATCAATGTTAATGGAGTTTTCGTATGTGTTGTAATTTTGGCTTGTTGACATTTCAAACAAGTCTTTACATACTTTGAGATTGTCTTGGTCATCTGGGGCCAATAATAAAATCTTTTGATTTTTGACTGGGTTCGCGAAATACCAGTGTGGCCTCCTTCTATAGGATCATCATGGAATTTTGTCAAAATTTCTTTAATCTGAGCTTCGTCATTTTTGTCTATAATTATCACCTTTTGTAGAATAGCTAGTTCTACTTTTTCGAGTACTCGGTTGCCCTTTATTTTAAATTCATTTAGTGATACAAATTTGAACATTTGTTCACTTGGTGATATTCGCATTTTTGTTATTTTATGCATTCCGGCTTTTGAAATAAGCCTTTGAAAGAATTGATTTAGATCAAATGTTTCATTAGAATACAAGTCATTAACATCAAAGCGTGAAACAATTGTTTTTCCTCGTTTTAATAAACACTTGTGTTTATCTATTTTGATTAAAACATATTTCTTTGTGTCATTATTATTGACAACTTCATAGACTTTGGGCTTTTCTATCGTTTGCTCTTTTTCCTCTTGTATTTTGACTATTACTTCGTCTTTACAGGAATTTTCCTGTTTAGCTTTTGATCTGGTAGTGACTTTTAATATTTCTCTGTTAATTGTTTTCAGATCTTTTATTGTTATGCGAGACAAGGCGTCCGCAATATGGTTATCTTTCCCCTTAAGATATTCTACAGTAAAGTCATACTCTTCTAAATCCAGCCTTATACGAGTGAGTTTTGAACTTGGATTTTTCATAGAGAATAGGTATGACAATGGTCTGTGATCGCTTTTTACCATGAAATGCTTGCCATATATGTATGGTCGAAAATGATTTATGGCCCAATGAATGGCCGTTAATTCTTGTTCTGTAGTGGACTTATTACTTTCACCTTGAGTGAACATTCTTGAAGCGTATGCCACTGGAAGTTGTTGACCATTGTGATCTTGTGTAAGTACCGCTCCGCATGCCTGTTTACTAGCATCGGTTGTTATGCAAAATTCTTTGCTGAAATCTGGGTACTGTAGTAATGTTGGTTTCATTAATTCTCTCTTAAGATATTCGAATGCATTATTGCATTCTGCTGTCCATTCGAATTGGACATTCTTTTTACAAAGCCTCGTTAGGTGGCGTGAATGATCAGAAAAATTTTTAATGAAACGTCTGTAATAATTACAGAAGGCTACGAAACGTCTAGCACTGTCGGCATCTGTTGGTATAGGATATTTTTCTATAACTTCATATTTGGTGTCATCTGGGAGTATACCTTTATCGGTACATTTGTGACCCAAATATGTTACTTCTTTCATAAAGAAAGAACATTTCCCTGGATGTAGTTTCAAATTATGTCGTCTACATAGCTCGAATACGTTGCTCAAATTTTTGAGCATATGTTTTTCTGAACAACCTATTACTACTAAATCATCCATATATAGAAATGCTTGCGATGGTTCAAGACCAGAAAATGCAAGTGTCATCATACGTTGGAAAGAGTTTGGTGCTACTTTCAGTCCGTATGGTAGTCGCGTGAAGCGATATGAGCCATTGGCTGTTGAAAATGACGTTATATCTCTATACTTTTTTTCTAGTTCTATCTGGTGGAATCCAGACATTAGGTCGAGACATGAAAAATACTTTGCTCTTCCTAATTGATCAAGAATATCTTCTATTCTTGGAAGTGGAAATTTGTCTGATAATAGTTTCTTATTTATTTGACGATAGTCAACTGCTAATCGCCATCTTTTTTCCGTCGAGTTCGGAAGTGGTTTCTTTGGAACCAAAAGTAATGGACTATTATATTCAGACATTGATGGTTCAACTATTCCATCATCTATTAATTTTTTTACCTGTCTGGCGATTTCTGGTTTTTGGCTATCTGCCATGCGATAGTTTTTTATATAGACCGGTGTTTTTTCCCCTAATCTGAGTTTTTGTTTGTAGAAATTGTTAGCCGATATTGGTTCTGTTTCTAGACCAAAAATATCGCTAAACTCGGTGCATAACTTAGTTAGTACATTATTGAATTGTTTAGGGAATCTTAATTGTTTTAAAATTTCTTCGGTTCTATTTTCCTTTTCTACTGGTGTTGTAAAAATGTCATAGTCTTTCATTGATTCGCATTTGATCTTCGCGCCATCTATTATGGCGTCTTTATTATTTGTATTTATAATGCGAATCAATGCGTTTTTGCTATCGGCAATGGTGCTTGCTACTATTATACCCGGTTGCAGCTCCTGATTTGGTACTACCACCGTTTTTTCGTTAGTGAGTAATTTGACTTGTCTGATTACTTCGCATCTAGCTGGCAATAAGAGTGTGTTGGAGTCTAAACTATGTGTAATTGGTACATTTATATGTCTACTGAAGTTATTGGGTCTTATTGTGAACCAGTCTTTGTTATTTTGAAACTCTAATACGCAATTGTATTTCTTGATAAAATCTATACCGATTATGCCATCGCATGGTATCGGAAAATTCTCAGGTACTACATGAAATTCATGTGGCACTAGAACATCCTGAATGCGTAGGTCAAGATCTATTGCTCCTATAGACTGTATGGTTCCATGTCCAATACCTGTAATATTTGATATATTACTGAAATTTATATTGTTATATTCATTTGCTTTGGCTTTTAGCAATGAAATTTCTGCACCTGTGTCTATTAGCAATGTAAGAACTGTGTTTGTTTCATGGTTTTTTGTCTTAATGAAAATACTCAGATTTAGGTTTAGTTTAAACACTTTTACTGTTGGTCGCTTAAGGGGGTCTGGCTGTTTTCCGTTTGTACGTTACGCACATTTCGATTGTTATTATTATTTTGGTTCGAATTGTTATATTGGCTTTGGTTACCCCTTCGGTTACCTCCGTCTCTGTTATTACCGCGGCCGCGGTAGCCTCCGCGACCTCTGTTGTTATTATTATAACTTTGGTTATAATTCTGGTTCAAGACCAGAAAATGCAAGTGTCATCATACGTTGGAAAGAGTTTGGTGCTACTTTCAGTCCGTATGGTAGTCGCGTGAAGCGATATGAGCCATTGGCTGTTGAAAATGACGTTATATCTCTATACTTTTTTTCTAGTTCTATCTGGTGGAATCCAGACATTAGGTCGAGACATGAAAAATACTTTGCTCTTCCTAATTGATCAAGAATATCTTCTATTCTTGGAAGTGGAAATTTGTCTGATAATAGTTTCTTATTTATTTGACGATAGTCAACTGCTAATCGCCATCTTTTTTCCGTCGAGTTCGGAAGTGGTTTCTTTGGAACCAAAAGTAATGGACTATTATATTCAGACATTGATGGTTCAACTATTCCATCATCTATTAATTTTTTTACCTGTCTGGCGATTTCTGGTTTTTGGCTATCTGCCATGCGATAGTTTTTTATATAGACCGGTGTTTTTTCCCTAATCTGAGTTTTTGTTTGTAGAAATTGTTAGCCGATATTGGTTCTGTTTCTAGACCAAAAATATCGCTAAACTCGGTGCATAACTTAGTTGAATTGTTTAGGGAATCTTAATTGTTTTAAAATTTCTTCGGTTCTATTTTCCTTTTCTACTGGTGTTGTAAAAATGTCATAGTCTTTCATTGATTCGCATTTGATCTTCGCGCCATCTATTATGGCGTCTTTATTATTTGTATTTATAATGCGAATCAATGCGTTTTTGCTATCGGCAATGGTGCTTGCTACTATTATACCCGGTTGCAGCTCCTGATTTGGTACTACCACCGTTTTTTCGTTAGTGAGTAATTTGACTTGTCTGATTACTTCGCATCTAGCTGGCAATAAGAGTGTGTTGGAGTCTAAACTATGTGTAATTGGTACATTTATATGTCTACTGAAGTTATTGGGTCTTATTGTGAACCAGTCTTTGTTATTTTGAAACTCTAATACGCAATTGTATTTCTTGATAAAATCTATACCGATTATGCCATCGCATGGTATCGGAAAATTCTCAGGTACTACATGAAATTCATGTGGCACTGTGGAACATCCTGAATGCGTAGGTCAAGATCTATTGCTCCTATAGACTGTATGGTTCCATGTCCAATACCTGTAATATTTGATATATTACTGAAATTTATATTGTTACTAGCTGACCGGTGGACTTCGTCCCACCTATCCGTGATTCAATTCATGCTGTATAAACAAAAACCATTTTTATCTCTGTCTAAGATGAAAACAACTATTATTGAAAGTATCTAAGGATGTGTAAGGAAAATGAAATGTGCAAATAACATAACACTGAACAATAATTTGTTAAATTCATTTAAATTTATTCTCTCAATGCTATGGCGTGCACAATATTCTTGGTTAGCCCATTTTTTGCTAGGACAAACAGACTGGAGGGTTTACCCACTCGCGAGCATGGAACGTATAATTGACCATGTGAAAAACATGGTGTGCTCAAATCTAAGCCACAAACGGACATCGTTTGGCCTTGGGACTTATTAATTGTCATGGCAAATGCCAATTGAATTGGAAACTGGATCCGTTTAAATGGATATGGCACATCTGTCGGGATAATAGGGATTCGCGGTATCAATATCATTTCACCTCGGAACTTTCCATTTAAAATGCTGGCTCCGATAACGTTTTTCATTAATTTTTGAATAACTAATCGCGTACCGTTGCACAGTCGTGGCGGGTTCAGATTGCGAAGCAAACTAATGGGAGATCCAACCTTCAATTCTAAATTATGCGGTGGCATGCCTGGATAATCCAATGAGTTCAAAAACTCTGTGGGAAAATCAACAGCTTCGCTATTGATTCACAAACTGTATCAATAGATTTGTATGATACCAAGTTCCCTGGCAGCAACTCTTGTATTTTGAGATTCAAAGCGTCAACGTCCGCATTTTTTGCCGCTAAAATTGCTCTTTCTGCAAGCCAGTCCCGATTTATGTACTGTGTGTGTACATCCGGAAAAATTTGTTGAATCAGAGCATGTTGGGAATCAATGATTGTGCAGAAATCTGTCGGTAATTTAACGCATCCAGTTTCATCTGTAGTAAGTTTCCCATCGCCGATAGTTAATAGTTGGTTTGAGAATGTCTCAGCGGATGGATCTTGAAGAATTTGAACGCGCATATTTACTTTGAGTTGTAGTTTTTCTACATTACGCCATAATGGGGATGATTTCTCATCCGCGTATGTTGAACGCGGAAAGACTGGAAGTGTTTGTCTGAAAACCCGGAAAGGACTAAGATAGTGCCGCAAAAAAGTTTGTCGTTGTTTTTAATATCTTTTAAAGTCCTGTTCAATGCCGCAAGAGAATGTTTGTGTGCCATAGTACATTCATCCCAGATGCTTATTTTACATTGCTTTAGCACTGTGGCCATGGACGATTGTTTTTTTATGTTGCACACTGCGTCAGGGTTTATTTTGAATATTTAGTGGCAGCTTGAATACTGAATGAGCTGTTCTGCCTCCATCTAATAAAGTAGCCGCAATGCCCGATGATGCAACGGCCAACGCTAAGCCATCATTTGCTCGTATTTCCGCCAGAATTAGCGAAATGAGGAATGTTTTGCCTGTTCCACCTGGTGCATCCAAAAAGAAGAACCCACCTTGTCCTGCTGCAACTGCGATCATAATGCGGTCATAAATGACTCTTTGTTCCTCATTCAGTAGTGGCACATTCCGCGTAACAATTTCTGCCATTTCTACAGTTTTTTACTGACGTTCACGATTCATTTCAGTGTTCATAAAATCTGATGCAGCTCTATTTGGTGGATTGATACCGAAATGACTGAGTGGTAAGTTGGCAATGATAATACAAAGATCCTAAATAGAAATCAATGCTTCATTGTACATGGCGTCACTGAATGTTATCGTTACATCATTGCACCGTGTACGATGTTGATGTAATATATCATCAGTCATTGAATCTTTGTGATTATCCCACAATATCTCTGCTCGGGATGGGGAACATGTAGTCAACACTATAGCGAAGAGTAGACGAATTTGTTTGGCTGTACACTTCAGTGCTGTTTCAGCAAGCATACATTCCCACTGATTGTCGTCTTCCAGCAAGCCGAGTGCAAGACATGCATCTTTATACGTTGTATACTGTTGTCCATCCACTGTACGTATATCTTGGAACGATAACGGGCCAGTAACATTAACCAACAACAGTCGAAGGTAAAAGCACTCAGTCTGCCTTGGATTGACTGTAAACACCCGCCCCAACGCGTTCGATTGGAATAAATTGGGACATGCATCAACTGGTAAACCTTGCTTGCGGGGTTTCCAATTTTTTGTTTGAGCCCATGTGAAAAAGCGTGGTACTTGTGAATAGAGTAATATTCGTGCAAAGGCCCCAAAATCATCTGCACGATTACACAATTCAAAATATGCAGTGAGTGTCGTTTTTGGTGGATTTATCGCAAGATTAATCGCTGTTTCGTTCGTAAAAAATACACGCTGACCATTTTGAAGATGGACGGCTAACTGAATAACTGCTGGATCTCGCTCATGAATGGGAAAGCCAAAGATACGCCAAGCAGCTTCATTGGAGCTGATGTACCGACCAATTTGGTAGAGCGTTATTTCACCGTTTTTATTCACTGGAGGAGCATTGGCAGTGGTATTTTCCATTTAAACACGGCCATGTCACTGCCTTTATGGACATACTTGCAAATGTATTTGATGCTCTTCACAGAACTACAGAATTCAACATTAATATGACCATTGTATGTTTTGCTCAGCAAAGGCGAATATGGCACCACCCAACGATTGTCAATGTCAATTTCTGTGTTGTTGATGGTTTTAATAAATGATCGCCCACCATTATCGATATTCCTCCTACGATATATTGGATATCCCTCGAGATTTGTAATGGTATCGTTAGTGAAATCTTTCGGGAAATTTTTGGTACATTTTCCATCTTCTATGCAAGGCGATGAAGGATTAAGTGTACCGCATGGACCATGAATCATGTTTGCTGTAACAATATCGAACAGCAATTGGTCTGTAGACGGATCTGGAATTTCCGCTGAAATTATATTATTGATTTCTTCCGGTCTGATTTTGTCGTTTAACCAAACCAAAATGTGTGCATGGGGTAATCCTCGCTTTTGCCATTCTACCGAATACAGCCAGAAACGTGTGGGACCAAATACATGTAATTTAGTAATTAAATTTAGTAAAGACTTCAACTTTTGTCTAAATACACGTGCTATAATGTCATGACGATGTATTGTATTTTGTCCCGGCAATAGCAAAACTTTAATCTCTGGTCAGGATTATATGTGAACGTGATGAATAAACATGGTCGTCCATATTCTCGCACGAAAGTCAGACCATCCTGTACATACTCTTGCATGTGCCGTGGACTGCCTACGAATGATGATGGTAGAATGACGGAGTTACCAATTTCGGTGGCGTCTGCGTTGTTGGCAATAGCGTCTCGCAAGTGTATGTATTCTTCCGCACGTAGCTTGCCTTGATTAAAGCGTAAGTATCGTAATCGTTCAGCCTCTATTTTTGCGTATATGTCGACCATGAATTGTTGACAAAGCTCACGACATCGTAGAATAACGTTATCCATGCCGCGTCTAATCATGAATCGATGCGCATAATAATCCTTCGAGCTAACGTTCCTGTTTGTTTCTGCTCCTGTAACAATATATTGATAAATATTAATTTCTAATAATTTCGTTTAATCAATAATTTAATTTGTTGTTCAAATGAGTAATGATCAAATTTGTGATGAATGAAGTACCTGATGCGGGATCTCGCTGTTTAATATTTATGCAATATCCGTCTTGTCCCTTCCAGAATATTAGCGGATATTGGAGAGCGTCATATGAACGGTGTGTATCAGCAATGAAGTCAAGATTATTATTTCTTCTACGAATAACAATTTCTCGTGCACCTGTACCGCCAACCATGATTCCAGCAACGTCGTCAACAACAGGTGCATTGAAACTACGAATGTGCTGTCCAGCTGGTGTTTTATCAGGATTAATGACTATAGCGTGATTATCGGATTGTAATTTGGGCATGTGTGATTAAAATATTTTCAACAATTCATTATGCTTATTGAGTAGATCGTCCAACTCGCCAACGATGCGTCTAGAAAAATCTGAATCTAGATTATTATAGTCACAACACGCATTCACGCGATTGTCAAGTGCGCTTCTGGAGTCCTCGCCGCCCATAAAGTAAATCTGCAAAAATTTGTGTGGTTCGGTTGGCATGGGCAACAATGCGCCCATTTTATGATACACTTGGCCTCTGATTTTAAATGTAGAATTGAATTGTTGACCATTTGCATTAGTATTTCTAATGATTTCTGTTGCTCCGAACGATGTCATTTGAAAACATGAATTGAATGTTCGAATGGACTTTAGGAAGAGGTTAGAATCTGGATCTGTGCCTGTAAGTAAACCGTTCAATGGTTCAGGTGGTGTTTCAATAGGAGGTAGTTGTACCTTTCCAGACGCGCAACGCATCCCGGCATCCCGGCTGGCTCCTTGTTGAATTTGAGGGAATGACAATGCGGGCATTTCTTGTCCATAGCACCAATGGCGACTTTTGAATGAGCAGAATATTCAATATCGGGCTCGTAGTGGAATGCCAGACGCAGGAATGAATTTGAGATAAATGCTCGATGTATCTGTTTGCGTTGTTGGTCATTTCTTCTGCTTCTATTACTTCTGAAACGGCATATTTGTCGTTGTTCTGATCTTCTTTCTTCATTGCGTTCCACTCGTATATCTTCTGTTTCTTCTTGACGCACTCGTGCCATGGTCTCACTGGCATTAATGTTTTCTTGCTGGATCTCTTCTTCTGTTCTTTGGTCTCTTCTCTGTCGCTGGTTCCGACATTTGCTTGAACTCCGGCTCAAATCAGCCCCTTTGCGTTTTCTCGGCATTTTTCTGAATCGTCAATTACACATAAATTTGACTTAATTGTCATGGCAAATGCCAATCGAATTGGAAACTGGATTCGTTTAAATGGACATGGCACATCTGTCGGGATAATAGGGATTCGCGGTATCAATATCTTTTCACCTCGGAACCCATTTAAAATGCTGGATAAACGTATTTTCTAATGCCACATTGAAAAAAAAAATTGAAAACAGAAAAATTTTAACAAAAAAAACTTGACAAAATAAAAAAATGTTAGCGGTGGACAACCCTTATCGGTTAGGGGTACGAAAAATAGATGTTAGCCGATTCTCAGGCCTACAGAATATCCCCTCCAAATTTCATCCAAATCGGTCAAGTAGTTTCGGAGGAGTTTGGATACAAACACCGTGACAGCAGAATTTTATATATATAGATATTCATTTGCTTTGGCTTTTAGCAATGAAATTTCTGCACCTGTGTCTATTAGCAATGTAAGAACTGTGTTTGTTTCATGGTTTTTTGTCTTAATGAAAATACTCAGATTTAGGTTTAGTTTAAACACTTTTACTGTTGGTCGCTTAAGGGGGTCTGGCTGTTTTCCGTTTGTACGTTACGCACATTTCGATTGTTATTATTATTTTGGTTCGAATTGTTATATTGGCTTTGGTTACCCCTTCGGTTACCTCCGTCTCTGTTATTACCGCGGCCGCGGTAGCCTCCGCGACCTCTGTTGTTATTATTATAACTTTGGTTATAATTCTGGTTCAAGACCAGAAAATGCAAGTGTCATCATACGTTGGAAAGAGTTTGGTGCTACTTTCAGTCCGTATGGTAGTCGCGTGAAGCGATATGAGCCATTGGCTGTTGAAAATGACGTTATATCTCTATACTTTTTTTCTAGTTCTATCTGGTGGAATCCAGACATTAGGTCGAGACATGAAAAATACTTTGCTCTTCCTAATTGATCAAGAATATCTTCTATTCTTGGAAGTGGAAATTTGTCTGATAATAGTTTCTTATTTATTTGACGATAGTCAACTGCTAATCGCCATCTTTTTTCCGTCGAGTTCGGAAGTGGTTTCTTAGGAACCAAAAGTAATGGACTATTATATTCAGACATTGATGGTTCAACTATTCCATCATCTATTAATTTTTTTACCTGTCTGGCGATTTCTGGTTTTTGGCTATCTGCCATGCGATAGTTTTTTATATAGACCGGTGTTTTTTCCCCTAATCTGAGTTTTTGTTTGTAGAAATTGTTAGCCGATATTGGTTCTGTTTCTAGACCAAAAATATCGCTAAACTCGGTGCATAACTTAGTTGAATTGTTTAGGGAATCTTAATTGTTTTAAAATTTCTTCGGTTCTATTTTCCTTTTCTACTGGTGTTGTAAAAATGTCATAGTCTTTCATTGATTCGCATTTGATCTTCGCGCCATCTATTATGGCGTCTTTATTATTTGTATTTATAATGCGAATCAATGCGTTTTTGCTATCGGCAATGGTGCTTGCTACTATTATACCCGGTTGCAGCTCCTGATTTGGTACTACCACCGTTTTTTCGTTAGTGAGTAATTTGACTTGTCTGATTACTTCGCATCTAGCTGGCAATAAGAGTGTGTTGGAGTCTAAACTATGTGTAATTGGTACATTTATATGTCTACTGAAGTTATTGGGTCTTATTGTGAACCAGTCTTTGTTATTTTGAAACTCTAATACGCAATTGTATTTCTTGATAAAATCTATACCGATTATGCCATCGCATGGTATCGGAAAATTCTCAGGTACTACATGAAATTCATGTGGCACTAGAACATCCTGAATGCGTAGGTCAAGATCTATTGCTCCTATAGACTGTATGGTTCCATGTCCAATACCTGTAATATTTGATATATTACTGAAATTTATATTGTTACTAGCTGACCGGTGGACTTCGTCCCACCTATCCGTGATTCAATTCATGCTGTATAAACAAAAACCATTTTTATCTCTGTCTAAGATGAAAACAACTATTATTGAAAGTATCTAAGGATGTGTAAGGAAAATGAAATGTGCAAATAACATAACACTGAACAATAATTTGTTAAATTCATTTAAATTTATTCTCTCAATGCTATGGCGTGCACAATATTCTTGGTTAGCCCATTTTTTGCTAGGACAAACAGACTGGAGGGTTTACCCACTCGCGAGCATGGAACGTATAATTGACCATGTGAAAAACATGGTGTGCTCAAATCTAAGCCACAAACGGACATCGTTTGGCCTTGGGACTTATTAATTGTCATGGCAAATGCCAATTGAATTGGAAACTGGATCCGTTTAAATGGATATGGCACATCTGTCGGGATAATAGGGATTCGCGGTATCAATATCATTTCACCTCGGAACTTTCCATTTAAAATGCTGGCTCCGATAACGTTTTTCATTAATTTTTGAATAACTAATCGCGTACCGTTGCACAGTCGTGGCGGGTTCAGATTGCGAAGCAAACTAATGGGAGATCCAACCTTCAATTCTAAATTATGCGGTGGCATGCCTGGATAATCCAATGAGTTCAAAAACTCTGTGGGAAAATCAACAGCTTCGCTATTGATTCACAAACTGTATCAATAGATTTGTATGATACCAAGTTCCCTGGCAGCAACTCTTGTATTTTGAGATTCAAAGCGTCAACGTCCGCATTTTTTGCCGCTAAAATTGCTCTTTCTGCAAGCCAGTCCCGATTTATGTACTGTGTGTGTACATCCGGAAAAATTTGTTGAATCAGAGCATGTTGGGAATCAATGATTGTGCAGAAATCTGTCGGTAATTTAACGCATCCAGTTTCATCTGTAGTAAGTTTCCCATCGCCGATAGTTAATAGTTGGTTTGAGAATGTCTCAGCGGATGGATCTTGAAGAATTTGAACGCGCATATTTACTTTGAGTTGTAGTTTTTCTACATTACGCCATAATGGGGATGATTTCTCATCCGCGTATGTTGAACGCGGAAAGACTGGAAGTGTTTGTCTGAAAACCCGGAAAGGACTAAGATAGTGCCGCAAAAAAGTTTGTCGTTGTTTTTAATATCTTTTAAAGTCCTGTTCAATGCCGCAAGAGAATGTTTGTGTGCCATAGTACATTCATCCCAGATGCTTATTTTACATTGCTTTAGCACTGTGGCCATGGACGATTGTTTTTTTATGTTGCACACTGCGTCAGGGTTTATTTTGAATATTTAGTGGCAGCTTGAATACTGAATGAGCTGTTCTGCCTCCATCTAATAAAGTAGCCGCAATGCCCGATGATGCAACGGCCAACGCTAAGCCATCATTTGCTCGTATTTCCGCCAGAATTAGCGAAATGAGGAATGTTTTGCCTGTTCCACCTGGTGCATCCAAAAAGAAGAACCCACCTTGTCCTGCTGCAACTGCGATCATAATGCGGTCATAAATGACTCTTTGTTCCTCATTCAGTAGTGGCACATTCCGCGTAACAATTTCTGCCATTTCTACAGTTTTTTACTGACGTTCACGATTCATTTCAGTGTTCATAAAATCTGATGCAGCTCTATTTGGTGGATTGATACCGAAATGACTGAGTGGTAAGTTGGCAATGATAATACAAAGATCCTAAATAGAAATCAATGCTTCATTGTACATGGCGTCACTGAATGTTATCGTTACATCATTGCACCGTGTACGATGTTGATGTAATATATCATCAGTCATTGAATCTTTGTGATTATCCCACAATATCTCTGCTCGGGATGGGGAACATGTAGTCAACACTATAGCGAAGAGTAGACGAATTTGTTTGGCTGTACACTTCAGTGCTGTTTCAGCAAGCATACATTCCCACTGATTGTCGTCTTCCAGCAAGCCGAGTGCAAGACATGCATCTTTATACGTTGTATACTGTTGTCCATCCACTGTACGTATATCTTGGAACGATAACGGGCCAGTAACATTAACCAACAACAGTCGAAGGTAAAAGCACTCAGTCTGCCTTGGATTGACTGTAAACACCCGCCCCAACGCGTTCGATTGGAATAAATTGGGACATGCATCAACTGGTAAACCTTGCTTGCGGGGTTTCCAATTTTTTGTTTGAGCCCATGTGAAAAAGCGTGGTACTTGTGAATAGAGTAATATTCGTGCAAAGGCCCCAAAATCATCTGCACGATTACACAATTCAAAATATGCAGTGAGTGTCGTTTTTGGTGGATTTATCGCAAGATTAATCGCTGTTTCGTTCGTAAAAAATACACGCTGACCATTTTGAAGATGGACGGCTAACTGAATAACTGCTGGATCTCGCTCATGAATGGGAAAGCCAAAGATACGCCAAGCAGCTTCATTGGAGCTGATGTACCGACCAATTTGGTAGAGCGTTATTTCACCGTTTTTATTCACTGGAGGAGCATTGGCAGTGGTATTTTCCATTTAAACACGGCCATGTCACTGCCTTTATGGACATACTTGCAAATGTATTTGATGCTCTTCACAGAACTACAGAATTCAACATTAATATGACCATTGTATGTTTTGCTCAGCAAAGGCGAATATGGCACCACCCAACGATTGTCAATGTCAATTTCTGTGTTGTTGATGGTTTTAATAAATGATCGCCCACCATTATCGATATTCCTCCTACGATATATTGGATATCCCTCGAGATTTGTAATGGTATCGTTAGTGAAATCTTTCGGGAAATTTTTGGTACATTTTCCATCTTCTATGCAAGGCGATGAAGGATTAAGTGTACCGCATGGACCATGAATCATGTTTGCTGTAACAATATCGAACAGCAATTGGTCTGTAGACGGATCTGGAATTTCCGCTGAAATTATATTATTGATTTCTTCCGGTCTGATTTTGTCGTTTAACCAAACCAAAATGTGTGCATGGGGTAATCCTCGCTTTTGCCATTCTACCGAATACAGCCAGAAACGTGTGGGACCAAATACATGTAATTTAGTAATTAAATTTAGTAAAGACTTCAACTTTTGTCTAAATACACGTGCTATAATGTCATGACGATGTATTGTATTTTGTCCCGGCAATAGCAAAACTTTAATCTCTGGTCAGGATTATATGTGAACGTGATGAATAAACATGGTCGTCCATATTCTCGCACGAAAGTCAGACCATCCTGTATATACTCTTGCATGTGCCGTGGACTGCCTACGAATGATGATGGTAGAATGACGGAGTTACCAATTTCGGTGGCGTCTGCGTTGTTGGCAATAGCGTCTCGCAAGTGTATGTATTCTTCCGCACGTAGCTTGCCTTGATTAAAGCGTAAGTATCGTAATCGTTCAGCCTCTATTTTTGCGTATATGTCGACCATGAATTGTTGACAAAGCTCACGACATCGTAGAATAACGTTATCCATGCCGCGTCTAATCATGAATCGATGCGCATAATAATCCTTCGAGCTAACGTTCCTGTTTGTTTCTGCTCCTGTAACAATATATTGATAAATATTAATTTCTAATAATTTCGTTTAATCAATAATTTAATTTGTTGTTCAAATGAGTAATGATCAAATTTGTGATGAATGAAGTACCTGATGCGGGATCTCGCTGTTTAATATTTATGCAATATCCGTCTTGTCCCTTCCAGAATATTAGCGGATATTGGAGAGCGTCATATGAACGGTGTGTATCAGCAATGAAGTCAAGATTATTATTTCTTCTACGAATAACAATTTCTCGTGCACCTGTACCGCCAACCATGATTCCAGCAACGTCGTCAACAACAGGTGCATTGAAACTACGAATGTGCTGTCCAGCTGGTGTTTTATCAGGATTAATGACTATAGCGTGATTATCGGATTGTAATTTGGGCATGTGTGATTAAAATATTTTCAACAATTCATTATGCTTATTGAGTAGATCGTCCAACTCGCCAACGATGCGTCTAGAAAAATCTGAATCTAGATTATTATAGTCACAACACGCATTCACGCGATTGTCAAGTGCGCTTCTGGAGTCCTCGCCGCCCATAAAGTAAATCTGCAAAAATTTGTGTGGTTCGGTTGGCATGGGCAACAATGCGCCCATTTTATGATACACTTGGCCTCTGATTTTAAATGTAGAATTGAATTGTTGACCATTTGCATTAGTATTTCTAATGATTTCTGTTGCTCCGAACGATGTCATTTGAAAACATGAATTGAATGTTCGAATGGACTTTAGGAAGAGGTTAGAATCTGGATCTGTGCCTGTAAGTAAACCGTTCAATGGTTCAGGTGGTGTTTCAATAGGAGGTAGTTGTACCTTTCCAGACGCGCAACGCATCCCGGCATCCCGGCTGGCTCCTTGTTGAATTTGAGGGAATGACAATGCGGGCATTTCTTGTCCATAGCACCAATGGCGACTTTTGAATGAGCAGAATATTCAATATCGGGCTCGTAGTGGAATGCCAGACGCAGGAATGAATTTGAGATAAATGCTCGATGTATCTGTTTGCGTTGTTGGTCATTTCTTCTGCTTCTATTACTTCTGAAACGGCATATTTGTCGTTGTTCTGATCTTCTTTCTTCATTGCGTTCCACTCGTATATCTTCTGTTTCTTCTTGACGCACTCGTGCCATGGTCTCACTGGCATTAATGTTTTCTTGCTGGATCTCTTCTTCTGTTCTTTGGTCTCTTCTCTGTCGCTGGTTCCGACATTTGCTTGAACTCCGGCTCAAATCAGCCCCTTTGCGTTTTCTCGGCATTTTTCTGAATCGTCAATTACACATAAATTTGACTTAATTGTCATGGCAAATGCCAATCGAATTGGAAACTGGATTCGTTTAAATGGACATGGCACATCTGTCGGGATAATAGGGATTCGCGGTATCAATATCTTTTCACCTCGGAACCCATTTAAAATGCTGGATAAACGTATTTTCTAATGCCACATTGAAAAAAAAATTGAAAACAGAAAAATTTTAACAAAAAAAACTTGACAAAATAAAAAAATGTTAGCGGTGGACAACCCTTATCGGTTAGGGGTACGAAAAATAGATGTTAGCCGATTCTCAGGCCTACAGAATATCCCCTCCAAATTTCATCCAAATCGGTCAAGTAGTTTCGGAGGAGTTTGGATACAAACACCGTGACAGCAGAATTTTATATATATAGATATTCATTTGCTTTGGCTTTTAGCAATGAAATTTCTGCACCTGTGTCTATTAGCAATGTAAGAACTGTGTTTGTTTCATGGTTTTTTGTCTTAATGAAAATACTCAGATTTAGGTTTAGTTTAAACACTTTTACTGTTGGTCGCTTAAGGGGGTCTGGCTGTTTTCCGATTGTACGTTACGCACATTTCGATTGTTATTATTATTTTGGTTCGAATTGTTATATTGGCTTTGGTTACCCTTTCGGTTACCTCCGTCTCTGTTATTACCGCGGCCGCGGTAGCCTCCGCGACCTCTGTTGTTATTATTATAACTTTGGTTATAATTCTGGTTATAATTATTTCTGCCTCTACCGCGATAGTAGGCATTATAATTACCACGTCTATTATTCCCATTATAGAATAAGACTGTGTTTGAATTGCCGGTTATTTCTGTACTGCAATGTATGTATTTTTCCATTGCGTCGTTGAATGTACTAAATGTACCTGCAGTTAAGATCATTTTAAGTGCCTCGTTGGCACAGTTTTTGGTCATTGCTGATATCGACTCTTTAGTCGCGAATTTGTCGGCATTATCGGCGTCTAATCCGCCGTCTATGTAAGCTGCCTCGAGCTGCTTACGCATGCTGTCTATTTCTGTAGCGTACTGAGACGCGGTCTTGCCTCTTTGTTGGGCATTTATTAATTTGGCCTTTATAACGTCAGGCGATTCGCCTTTTACGTTTGCCTGCAATATGGTAATTATAGCCTGTATCGTTGTCGCATTTTCTACTTTATAGTTTAATGGGCCAATAATTTTGGTCTTTATGACCTCTACTGCTAAAGCTTCTTGATCTCCCTTAGTTAGATCCGTCAACTTTAGTGCTGTCACAAACCTGTTTAAATGGAGTTTCTTACCATCGAAATCAGGTACTGTGGCAGATACCTGTTTAACGTATGCTCTCTGAGCTTCTAATGCGTTGGCCATATTTCTTGTATCTGGTTGTACGATATTTAATTTTAATTCTTCTATTGATTCGATATCGCTTTCGATATCTAGATCTTCTAGCGGCTGCGACTCGTCCAAGTCTCTTAACTGGCTTTCGTCGAATTCCGCTATTTTGGTTAGTTCTGTTGGGACTTCTATTATAATACTGTGTCTAACACTGGTATTATGTAGTCTTTTACCAAATGAACTGAGAACTTTGAAGCATTGGACTTTATGTTCTTCAGTGAGTTTGCTTTTGTTTGTTACTATAAGGTTTTGTAATGCGTTGTATTGTGTTATCAATACCTTTATGTGAAAAATAAGCGTCTGAGTTCTTATCAGCGCGTTTTTATGAATACATTTATAGGATTTATCAAAAGCATCTCTAATATTGTTTATGGATATGGTTAAGTGTAGCCATTCCATGTATGTACATTTTAGCAATGTAATCGCACTTGTACCTTTTTGGTGTAGTTTCTATTAGATTTTGTCTAAATCATTGGCTCGACTCATGTAAGTCTTTTTCAACGATCTTTTGTGAAACTGATAAAGTTTTAAGGCAAGGTTAAAGGCTGAGAGGATAACTAAAATCAAAAGTAGTAAGTACATTGAGTTTAACTGTGGGGTTGTATCCACGACTTCTATTGTATTGACAACATTTGCGGTGTTGTCGTCCGCTTTCGACTGTTTGTGTCCCATTTTGATATGGGGAAAATTAGTCTTTATTTGTATATCAAAAGTACAAATAGAATTTTAACTTTGAGAATTGGTCAATTATTGTTATCTCGATCAGATATAGATATATCTGATATAGTTCGAAATTTTAATAGGTCTAAACTGTTGTTAAACATATTTTTACTTGATGGATGAATTCATTATACTCAGTTTACATCGGTTGCAATTTGCAATTTTACAATATTATTACTTATTTTAAGTTTAAGACTGAGTATAATGTGTTAGTTATGAAATGGGTCCCTGATAAGTTAGTAATTTTGTTGCAGCGGAAACCGCATCGACAACATTAATATAATATTTGGGCGGTTGAGGCTATGGCGTATAACGCAGCCCGCCGCTTTACTTCGCACCACGAAGTTGTTTATTGATGGCTGCAAGGCGCTCTTTGTAGCGCTGCCGGTCTTCCTCATTGGTTGCCGTCTTCAGTAGCTCGATGTTGAGCCTCCGGGCGCTGAGCAACTTAATCCGGCGGCCACCCCTCTTCTTTTTAGGTGGCTGCTCCCTCGCTGCAGTCCGTGCCTTGTACTCCTGTATGGTCAAGGGCTTTGGTCCCGCGGACGGATCTACCTCTATTACCTCTTTGAGACTTGGCAGATCCCTTTGCTCGACAGGAGCAGGGTGTTCGAACGTCGGCTTTGTAGACATTCGCTGTTGTCATGTGCGGCTCTGTTCGTTCGCGACGGTGGAATCCTTTATCCTTTATCCTAATCCTTTATATTTTTCCTATCCTCGCAGGATGCCGTGCTAGTTGCTGATTGTACCATTGATTGTACCATTTATTGTACCATAATTGCTGATTGTATTGGTGGTCTTGCCTCTTCGAAGTCGCGGAATGCGTCCGACGTGGTCAGCTCCGGTGTCAGGAATTCGCTGGTGGTTCCCCAGTTGTATCTCGGGTTGCAGTTTATTAATCTGGTTTTAAAATCTCACTGGCGTTGACCTAGCGCCAGTGACCATGTCACGGTCGCCATGTAATAAGTCAATGTAAGCCATGTAAGTCCAGTCGTTGAATGCAAGGTAGAATAGTCTTCTCAGGCGAGCACGTCAGTGCCATTTAATGATTGTTCTTCGAATGAATCTTTATTGTTCAGAATAATTGATCTTAGCCTAAGTACATAAGAAAGCTGTCGACTGCGCTGCCGTCGACAGCGACAGAAGAGCAGCGTATATATATATATGTATATGAGAGAGAGGGTTTATGCGCATATCTGGCCAGCGGCCAGCGTGGGAATGCTGACTTAGCTTGAAGCATAAATGGGTGATCTTATATCACGCTCACTTGAGTTATTTGTTTATGCAATGCAACTAAGTGTTGCTGTGTACTTATAGGTACAGTGTACCCTCGATATATGCACATACTACAGATCCGGATCGGACTACTATATCGTATAGCTGCCATACAAACGACCCATATGAAACCAAGTCTTTGTATGGAAAACTTTTTTGTTTTCCAACCTAATGCAATCGAATTCAACACTTATCCATGTGACATAGCCATACACAATTTTTTAAAGTTTTATCCGGATCCGACCACTATATCGTATAGCTGCCATACAAACGACCGATATGAAAACAAGTCTTTGTATGGAAAATTTTTTTGTTTTCCAACCTATTGCACCCGAATTCAACATTTATTCATCTAACATAGCCATACACGATTTGTGAAAGTTTGGTCCGGATACGACCACTATATCATATATCATATAGCTGCCATACAAACTACCGATATGAAAACAAGTCTTTGTATGGAAAATTTTTTTGTTTTCCAACCTATTGCAACCGAATTCAACATTTATCCATTTCACATAGCCATACATGATTTTTAAAAGTTTGATCCGGATCAAATGACTATATCATATAGCTGCCATACAAACGACCGATATGAAAACAAGTCTTTGTATGGAAAATTTTTTTGTTTTCCAAGCTATTGCAACTGAATTAAACATTTATCCATTTGACATAGCCATACATGATTTTTAAAAGTTTGATCCGGATCGGACCACTATATCGTAAGCTGCCATACAAACGACCCATCTGAAAACAAGTCTTTGTATGGAAAATTTTTTTGTTTCCCAACCTGAAGCAATCGAATTCAACATTTATTCATCTAACATAGCCATACACGATTTTTAAAAGTTTGGTCCTGATGCGACCACTATATCATATATCATATTGCTGTCATACTAACGACCGATATGAAAACAAGTCTTTGTATGGACAATTTTTTTGTTTTCCAACCTATTGCACCCGAATTCAACATTTATTCATCTAACATAGCCATACACGATTTGTGAAAGTTTGGTCCGGATACGACCACTATATCATATATCATATAGCTGCCATACAAACTACCGTTATGAAAACAAGTCTTTGTATGGAAAATTTTTTTGTTTTCCAACCTATTGCAACCGAATTCAACATTTATCCATTTGACATAGCCATACATGATTTTTAAAAGTTTAATCCGGATCGGACCACTATATCGTATGCTGCCATACAAACGACCCATCTGAAACCAAGTCTTTGTATGGAAAACTTTTTTGTTTTCCAACCTAATGCAATCGAATTCAACACTTATCCATGTGACATAGCCATACACAATTTTTTAAAGTTTTATCCGGATCCGACCACTATATCGTATAGCTGCCATACAAACGACCGATATGAAAACAAGTCTTTGTATGGAAAATTTTTTTGTTTTCCAACCTATTGCACCCGAATTCAACATTTATTCATCTAACATAGCCATACACGATTTGTGAAAGTTTGGTCCGGATACGACCACTATATCATATATCATATAGCTGCCATACAATCTACCGTTATGAAAACAAGTCTTTGTATGGAAAATTTTTTTGTTTTCCAACCTATTGCAACCGAATTCAACATTTATCCATTTGACATAGCCATACACGATTTGTAATAGTTTGGTCCGGATCCGACCACTATATCATATAGCTGCCATACAAACGACCGATATGAAAACAAGTCTTTGTATGGAAACTTTTTTTGTTTTCCAAGCTATTGCAACCGAATTCAATATTTATTCAATTGACCAAGACATACTCGATTTTTAAAAGTTTTATCCGGATCGGACCACTATATCATATAGCTGCAATACAAACGACCGATAAGAAAACAAGTCTTTGTATGGAAAATTTTTTTGTTTTCCAACCTATTGCAACCGAATTCAACATTTATCCATTTGACATAGCCATACATGATTTTTAAAAGTTTAATCCGGATCGGATCACTGTATCGTAAGCTGCCATACAAACGACCCATCTGAAACCAAGTCTTTGTATGGAAAACTTTTTTGTTTTCCAACCTATTGCAACCGAATTCAACATTTATCCATTTGACATAGCCATACATGATTTTTAACAGTTTGATCCGGATCGGACTACTATATCGTATAGCTGCCATACAAACGACCCATATGAAAACAAGTCTGAATACGGAAAATTTTTTTGTTTCCCAACCTGATGCAACCGAATTCAACATTTATTCATCTAACATAGCCATACACGATTTGTGAAAGTTTGGTCCGGATACGACCACTATATCATATATCATATAGCTGCCATACAAACTACCGATATGAAAACAAGGTTTGTATGGAAAATTTTTTTTTTCCATCCTATTGCAACCGAATTCAACATTTATCCATTTGACATAGCCATACATGATTTTCAAAAGTTTGATCCGGATCAAATGACTATATCATATAGCTGCCATACAAACGACCGATATGAAAACAAGTCTTTGTATGGAAAAT
The DNA here is from genome assembly GCA_035047645.1 of Drosophila merina. Classification (NCBI taxonomy): domain Eukaryota; kingdom Metazoa; phylum Arthropoda; class Insecta; order Diptera; family Drosophilidae; genus Drosophila; species Drosophila merina. The sequence goes on along the minus strand of JAWNPH010000076.1, from coordinate 1,031,499 downwards.
TTTTTTGTTTTCCAAGCTATTGCAACTGAATTCAACATTTATCCATTTGACTTAGCCATACACGAATTGTGAAAGTTTGGTCCGGATCGGACCACTATATCATATAGCTCCAATACAAACGACCGATATGAAAACAAGTCTTTGTATGGAAAATTTTTTTGTTTTCCAAGCTATTGCAACTGAATTCAACATTTATCCATTTGACTTAGCCATACACGAATTGTGAAAGTTTGGTCCGGATCGGACCACTATATCATATAGCTCCAATACAAACGACCGATATGAAAACAAGTCTTTGTATGGAAAATTTTTTTGTTTTCCAAGCTATTGCAACCGAATTCAACATTTATCCATTTGACATAGCCATACATGATTTTTAAAAGTTTTATCCGGATCGGATCACTATATCATATAGCTGCCATACAAACGACCGATATGTAAACAAGTCTTTATAAGGAAAATTTTTTTGTTTTCCAACCTATTGCAACTGAATTCAACATTTATCCATTTGACTTAGCCATACACGAATTGTGAAAGTTTGGTCCGGATCGGATCACTATATCATATAGCTCCAATACAAACGACCGATATGAAAACAAGTCTTTGTATGGAAAATTTTTTTGTTTTCCAAGCTATTGCAACTGAATTCAACATTTATCCATTTGACATAGCCGTACATGATTTTTAAAAGTTTCATCCGGATCAAATGACTATATAGCTGCCATACAAACGACCGATATGAAAACAAGTCCTTGTATGGAAACTTTTTTTGTTTTCCAAGCTATTGCAACCGAATTCAATATTTATTCAACTGACCAAGACATACTCGATTTTTAAATGTTTTATCCGGATCGGATCACTATATCACATAGCTGCCATACAAACGACCAATGTGTAAACAAGTCTTTATATGGAAAATTTTTTTTGTTTTCCAAGCTGTTGCAACCGAATTCAACATTTATCCATTTGACATAGCCAAACACGATTTGTGGTAGTTTGGTCCGGATCGGACAACTATATCATATAGCTGCAATACAAACGACCGATATGAAAACAAGTCTTTGTATGGAAAATTTTTTTGTTTTCCAACCTATTGCAACCGAATTCAACATTTATCCATTTGACATAGCCGTACATGATTTTTAAAAGTTTGATCCGGATCAAATGACTATATCATATAGCTGCCATACAAACGACCGATATGAAAACAAGTCCTTGTATGGAAAATTTTTTTGTTTTCCAACCTATTGCAACCGAATTCAAGATTTATCCATTCGACAGAGCCATACACGATTTTTAAAAGTTTGATCCCGACCAGATGACTATATCATATAGCTGCCATACAAACGACCGACATGAAACCAAGTCTTTGTATGGAAAACTTTTTTGTTTTCCAACCTAATGCAATCAAATTCAACACTTATCCATGCGACATCGTCATACACGATTTTTAAAAGTTTTATTCGGATCGGACCACTATATCGTATAGCTGCCATACAAACGACCGATATGAAAACAAGTCTTAATATGGAAAATTTTTTTGTTTCCCAACCTAATGCAACCGAATTCAATATTTATTCATCTAACATAGCCATACACGATTTGTGAAAGTTTGGTCCGGATACGACCACTATATTATATATCATATAGCTGCCATACAAACGACCGATATGAAAACAAGGTTTGTATGGAAAATTTTTTTTTTTTCCATCCTATTGCAACCGAATTCAACATTTATCCATTTGACATAGCCATACATGATTTTTAAAAGTTTGATCCGGATCAAATGACTATATCATATAGCTGCCATACAAACGACCGATATGAAAACAAGTCTTTGTATGGAAAATTTTTTGTTTTCCAAGCTATTGCAACTGAATTCAACATTTATCCATTTGACATAGCCGTACATGATTTTTAAAAGTTTCATCCGGATCAAATGACTATATAGCTGCCATACAAACGACCGATATGAAAACAAGTCCTTGTATGGAAACTTTTTTTGTTTTCCAAGCTATTGCAACCGAATTCAATATTTATTCAATTGACCAAGACATACTCGATTTTTAAAAGTTTTATCCGGATCGGATCACTATATCATATAGCTGCCATACAAACGACCGATATGTAAACAAGTCTTTATAAGGAAAATTTTTTTGTTTTCCAACCTATTGCAACCGAATTCAACATTTATCCATTTGACTTAGCCATACACGAATTGTGAAAGTTTGGTCCGGATCGGACCACTATATCATATAGCTCCAATACAAACGACCGATATGAAAACAAGTCTTTGTATGGAAAATTTTTTTGTTTTCCAAGCTATTGCAACTGAATTCAACATTTATCCATTTGACATAGCCGTACATGATTTTTAAAAGTTTCATCCGGATCAAATGACTATATAGCTGCCATACAAACGACCGATATGAAAACAAGTCCTTGTATGGAAACTTTTTTTGTTTTCCAAGCTATTGCAACCGAATTCAATATTTATTCAATTGACCAAGACATACTCGATTTTTAAATGTTTTATCCGGATCGGATCACTATATCACATAGCTGCCATACAAACGACCAATGTGTAAACAAGTCTTTATATGGAAAATTTTTTTGTTTTCCAAGCTGTTGCAACCGAATTCAACATTTATCCATTTGACATAGCCAAACACGATTTGTGGTAGTTTGGTCCGGATCGGACAACTATATCATATAGCTGCAATACAAACGACCGATATGAAAACAAGTCTTTGTATGGAAAATTTTTTTGTTTTCCAACCTATTGCAACCGAATTCAACATTTATCCATTTGACATAGCCGTACATGATTTTTAAAAGTTTGATCCGGATCAAATGACTATATCATATAGCTGCCATACAAACGACCGATATGAAAACAAGTCCTTGTATGGAAAATTTTTTTGTTTTCCAATTTATTGCAACCGAATTCAAGATTTATCCATTCGACAGAGCCATACACGATTTTTAAAAGTTTGATCCCGACCAGATGACTATATCATATAGCTGCCATACAAACGACCGACATGAAACCAAGTCTTTGTATGGAAAACTTTTTTGTTTTCCAACCTAATGCAATCGAATTCAACACTTATCCATGCGACATCGTCATACACGATTTTTAAAAGTTTTATTCGGATCGGACCACTATATCGTATAGCTGCCATACAAACGACCGATATGAAAACAAGTCTTAATATGGAAAATTTTTTTGTTTCCCAACCTAATGCAACCGAATTCAACATTTATTCATCTAACATAGCCATACACGATTTGTGAAAGTTTGGTCCGGATACGACCACTATATTATATATCATATAGCTGCCATACAAACGACCGACATGAAACCAAGTCTTTGTATGGAAAACTTTTTTTGTTTTCCAACCTAATGCAATCGAATTCAACACTTATCCATGTGACATAGCCATACACAATTTTTTAAAGTTTTATCCGGATCCGACGACTATATCGTATAGCTGCCATACAAACGACCGATATGAAAACAAGTCTTAATATGGAAAATTTTTTTGTTTCCCAACCTAATGCAACCGAATTCAACACTTATTCATCTAACATAGCCATACACGATTTGTGAAAGTTTGGTCCGGATACGACCACTATATCATATAGCATATAGCTGCCATACAAACGACCGATATGAAAACAAGTCTTTGTATGGAAAATTTTTTTGTTTTCCAACCTATTGCAACCGAATTCAACATTTATCCATTTGACATAGCCATACATAATTTTTAACAGTTTGATCCGGATCGGACTACTATATCGTATAGCTGCCATACAAACGACCCATATGAAAACAAGTCTGAATACGGAAAATTTTTTTGTTTCCCAACCTGATGCAACCGAATTCAACATTTATTCATCTAACATAGCCATACACGATTTGTGAAAGTTTGGTCCGGATACGACCACTATATCATATATCATATAGCTGCCATACAAACTACCGATATGAAAACAAGTCTTTGTATGGAAAATTTTTTTGTTTTCCAACCTATTGCAACCGAATTCAACATTTATCCATTTGATATAGCCATACATAATTTTTAAAAGTTTGATTCTGATCAGAAGACTATATCATATAGCTGCCATACAAACGACCGACATGAAAACAAGTCTTTGTATGGAAAATTTTTTTGTTTTCCAACCTAATGCAATCGAATTCAACACTTAACCATGTGACATAGCCATACACAATTTTTTAAAGTTTTATCTGGATCCGACCACTATATCGTATAGCTGCCATACAAACGACCGATATGAAAACAAGTCTTAATATGGAAAATTTTTTTTGTTTCCCAACCTAATGCAACCGAATTCAACATTTATTCATCTAACATAGCCATACATAATTTGTGAAAGTTTGGTCCGGATACGACCACTATATCATATATCATATATCATATAGCTGCCATACAAACTACCGATATGAAAACAAGTCTTTGTATGGAAAATTTTTTTGTTTTCCAACCTATTGCAACCGAATTCAACATTTATCCATTTGACATAGCCATACATGATTTTTAACATTTTGATCCGGATCGGACTACTATATCGTATAGCTGCCATACAAACGACCCATATGAAAACAAGTCTGAATACGGAAAATTTTTTTGTTTCCCAACCTGATGCAACCTAATTCAACATTTATTCATCTAACATAGCCATACACGATTTGTGAAAGTTTGGTCCGGATACGACCACTATATCATATATCATATAGCTGCCATACAAACTACCGATATGAAAACAAGTCTTTGTATGGAAAATTTTTTTGTTTTCCAACCTATTGCAAACGAATTCAACATTTATCCATTTGACATAGCCATACATGATTTTTAACAGTTTGATCCGGATCGGACTACTATATCGTATAGCTGCCATACAAACGACCCATATGAAAACAAGTCTGAATACGGAAAATTTTTTTTGTTTCCCAACCTGATGCAACCTAATTCAACATTTATTCATCTAACATAGCCATACACGATTTGTGAAAGTTTGGTCCGGATACGACCACTATATCATATAGCTGTCATACAAACGACCGATATGAAAACAAGTCTTTGTATGGAAAATTTTTTTGTTTTCCAACCTATTGCAACCGAATTCAACATTTATCCATTTGACATAGCCATACATGATTTTTAACAGTTTGATCCGGATCGGACTACTATATCGTATAGCTGCCATACAAACGACCCATATGAAAACAAGTCTGAATACGGAAAATTTTTTTGTTTCCCAACCTGATGCAACCGAATTCAACATTTATTCATCTAACATAGCCATACACGATTTGTGAAAGTTTGGTCCGGATACGACCACTATATCATATATCATATAGCTGCCATACAAACTACCGATATGAAAACAAGTCTTTGTATGGAAAATTTTTTTGTTTTCCAACCTATTGCAAACGAATTCAAAATTTATCCATTTGACATAGCCATACATAATTTTTAAAAGTTTGATTCTGATCAGAAGACTATATCATATAGCTGCCATACAAACGACCGACATGAAAACAAGTCTTTGTATGGAAAACTTTTTTGTTTTCCAAACTAATGCAATCGAATTCAACACTTATCCATGCGACATAGCCATACACGATTTGTAAAAGTTTGGTCCTGATCCGACCACTATATCATATAGCTGCCATACAAACGACCGATATGAAAACAAGTCTTTGTATGGAAAATTTTTTTGTTTTACAACCTATTGCAACCGAATTCAACATTTATCCATTTGACATAGCCATACATGATTTTTAAAAGTTTGATCCGGATCGGACCACTATATCGTAAGCTGCCATACAAACGCCCCATCTGAAAACAAGTCTTTGTATGGAAAATTTTTTTGTTTCCCAACCTGAAGCAATCGAATTCAACATTTATTCATCTAACATAGCCATACACGATTTGTAAAAGTTTGGTCCTGATCCGACCACTATATCATATATCATATAGCTGCCATACAAACGACCGATATGAAAACAAGTCTTTGTATGGAAAATTTTTTTGTTTTCCAACCTATTGCAACCGAATTCAAAATTTATTCATTTGACATAGCCATACATGATTTTTAAAGTTTGATCCGGATCGGACCACTATATCATATAGCTGCAATACAAACGACCGATATGAAAACAAGTCTTTGTATGGAAAATTTTTTTGTTTTCCAAGCTATTGCAACCGAATTCAACATTTATTCATTTAACATAAAAGTTTGATCCGGATCAAATGACTATATAGCTGCCATACAAACGACCGATAAGAAAACAAGTCCTTGTATGGAAAATTTTTTTGTTTTCCAAGCTATTGCAACCGAATTCAACATTTATACAATCGACCAAGCCATACACGATTTTTAAAAGTTTTATCCGGATCGGACCACTATATCATATAGCTGCCATACAAACGACCGACATGAAAACAAGTCTTTGTATGGAAAATTTTTTTGTTTTCCAACCTATTGCAACCGAATTCAACATTTATCCATTTGACATAGCCGTACATGATTTTTAAAAGTTTGATCCGGATCAAATGACTATATCATATAGCTGCCATACAAACGACCGATATGAAAACAAATCCTTGTATGGAAAATTTTTTTGTTTTCCAATTTATTGCAACCGAATTCAAGATTTATCCATTCGACATAGCCATACACGATTTTTAAAAGTTTGATCCCGACCAGATGACTATATCATATAGCTGCCATACAAACGACCGACATGAAACCAAGTCTTTGTATGGAAAACTTTTTTGTTTTCCAACCTAATGCAATCGAATTCAACACTTATCCATGCGACATTGTTATACACGATTTTTTAAAGTTTTATTCCGATCGGACCACTATATCGTATAGCTGCCATACAAACGACCGATATGAAAACAAGTCTTAATATGGAAAATTTTTTTGTTTCCCAACCTGATGCAATCGAACTCAACTTTTATTCATCTAACATAGCCATACACGATTTGTGAAAGTTTGGTCCGGATCCGACCACTATATCATATATCATATAGCTGCCATACAAACGACCGACATGAAACCAAGTCTTTGTATGGAAAACTTTTTTGTTTTCCAACCTAATGCAATCGAATTCAACACTTATCCATGCGACATAGCCATACACAATTTTTTAAAGTTTTATCCGGATCCGACCACTATATCGTATAGCTGCCATACAAACGACCGATATGAAAACAAGTCTTAATATGGAAAATTTTTTTGTTTCCCAACCTAATGCAACCGAATTCAACATTTATTCATCTAACATAGCCATACACGATTTGTGAAAGTTTGGTCCGGATACGACCACTATATCATATATCATATAGCTGCCATACAAACTACCGATATGAAAACAAGTCTTTGTATGGAAAATTTTTTTGTTTTCCAACCTATTGCAACCGAATTCAACATTTATCCATTTGACATAGCCATACACGATTTGTAAAAGTTTGGTCCTGATCCGACTACTATATCATATAGCTGCCATACAAACGACCGATATGAAAACAAGTCTTTGTATGGAAAATTTTTTTGTTTTCCAACCTATTGCAACCGAATTCAACATTTATCCATTTGACATAGCCATACATGATTTTTAAAAGTTTGATCCGGATCGGACCACTATATCGTAAGCTGCCATACAAACGACCCATCTGAAAACAAGTCTTTGTATGGAAAATTTTTTTGTTTCCCAACCTGAAGCAATCGAATTCAACATTTATTCATCTAACATAGCCATACACGATTTGTAAAAGTTTGGTCCTGATCCGACCACTATATCATATATCATATAGCTGCCATACAAACGACCGATATGAAAACAAGTCTTTGTATGGAAAATTTTTTTGTTTTCCAACCTATTGCAACCGAATTCAAAATTTATTCATTTGACATAGCCATACATGATTTTTTAAAATTTGATCCGGATCGGACCACTATATCATATAGCTGCAATACAAACGACCGATATGGAAACAAGTCTTTGTATGGAAAATTTTTTTGTTTTCCAAGCTATTGCAACCGAATTCAACATTTATTCATTTAACATAAAAGTTTGATCCGGATCAAATGACTATATAGCTGCCATACAAACGACCGATAAGAAAACAAGTCCTTGTATGGAAAATTTTTTTGTTTTCCAAGCTATTGCAACCGAATTCAACATTTATTCAATCGACCAAGCCATACACGATTTTTAAAAGTTTTATCCGGATCGGACGACTATATCATATAGCTGCCATACAAACGACCGATATGAAAACAAGTCTTTGTATGGAAAATTTTTTTGTTTTCCAACCTATTGCAACCGAATTCAAAATTTATCCATTTGACATAGCCATACATGATTTTTAAAAGTTTGATCCGCATCATACCACTATATCATATAGCTGCAATACAAACGACCGATATGAAAACAAGTCTTTGTATGGAAAATTTTTTTGTTTTCCAAGCTATTGCAACCGAATTCAACATTTATCCATTTGACATAGCCATACATGATTTTTAAAAGTTTGATCCGGATCGGACCACTATATCGTAAGCTGCCATACAAACGACCCATCTGAAAACAAGTCTTTGTATGGAAAATTTTTTGTTTTCCAACCTGAAGCAATCGAATTCAACATTTATTCATCTAACATAGCCATACACGATTTGTAAAAGTTTGGTCCTGATCCGACCACTATATCATCTATCATATAGCTGCCATACAAACGATCGATATGAAAACAAGGCTTTGTATGGAAAATTTTTTTGTTTTCCAACCTATTGCAACCGAATTCAAAATTTATTCATTTGATATAGCCATACACGATTTGTAAAAGTTTGGTCCTGATCCGACTACTATATCATATAGCTGCCATACAAACGACCGATATGAAAACAAGTCTTTGTATGGAAAATTTTTTTGTTTTCCAACCTAATGCAATCGAATTCAACACTTATCCATGCGACATAGCCATACACAATTTTTTAAAGTTTTATCCGGATCCGACCACTATATCGTATAGCTGCCATACAAACGACCGATATGAAAACAAGTCTTAATATGGAAAATTTTTTTGTTTCCCAACCTAATGCAACCGAATTCAACATTTATTCATCTAACATAGCCATACACGATTTGTGAAAGTTTGGTCCGGATACGACCACTATATCATATATCATATAGCTGCCATACAAACTACCGATATGAAAACAAGTCTTTGTATGGAAAATTTTTTTGTTTTCCAACCTATTGCAACCGAATTCAACATTTATCCATTTGACATAGCCATACACGATTTGTAAAAGTTTGGTCCTGATCCGACTACTATATCATATAGCTGCCATACAAACGACCGATATGAAAACAAGTCTTTGTATGGAAAATTTTTTTGTTTTCCAACCTATTGCAACCGAATTCAACATTTATCCATTTGACATAGCCATACATGATTTTTAAAAGTTTGATCCGGATCGGACCACTATATCGTAAGCTGCCATACAAACGACCCATCTGAAAACAAGTCTTTGTATGGAAAATTTTTTTGTTTTCCAACCTGAAGCAATCGAATTCAACATTTATTCATCTAACATAGCCATACACGATTTGTAAAAGTTTGGTCCTGATCCGACCACTATATCATATATCATATAGCTGCCATACAAACGACCGATATGAAAACAAGTCTTTGTATGGAAAATTTTTTTGTTTCCCAACCTGAAGCAATCGAATTCAACATTTATTCATCTAACATAGCCATACACGATTTGTAAAAGTTTGGTCCTGATCCGACCACTATATCATATATCATATAGCTGCCATACAAACGACCGATATGAAAACAAGTCTTTGTATGGAAAATTTTTTTGTTTTCCAACCTATTGCAACCGAATTCAAAATTTATTCATTTGACATAGCCATACATGATTTTTTAAAATTTGATCCGGATCGGACCACTATATCATATAGCTGCAATACAAACGACCGATATGAAAACAAGTCTTTGTATGGAAAATTTTTTTGTTTTCCAAGCTATTGCAACCGAATTCAACATTTATTCATTTAACATAAAAGTTTGATCCGGATCAAATGACTATATAGCTGCCATACAAACGACCGATAAGAAAACAAGTCCTTGTATGGAAAATTTTTTTGTTTTCCAAGCTATTGCAACCGAATTCAACATTTATTCAATCGACCAAGCCATACACGATTTTTAAAAGTTTTATCCGGATCGGACGACTATATCATATAGCTGCCATACAAACGACCGATATGAAAACAAGTCTTTGTATGGAAAATTTTTTTGTTTTCCAACCTATTGCAACCGAATTCAAAATTTATCCATTTGACATAGCCATACATGAGTTTTAAAAGTTTGATCCGCATCATACCACTATATCATATAGCTGCAATACAAACGACCGATATGAAAACAAGTCTTTGTATGGAAAATTTTTTTGTTTTCCAAGCTATTGCAACCGAATTCAACATTTATCCATTTGACATAGCCATACATGATTTTTAAAAGTTTGATCCGGATCGGACCACTATATCGTAAGCTGCCATACAAACGACCCATCTGAAAACAAGTCTTTGTATGGAAAATTTTTTTGTTTTCCAACCTGAAGCAATCGAATTCAACATTTATTCATCTAACATAGCCATACACGATTTGTAAAAGTTTGGTCCTGATCCGACCACTATATCATCTATCATATAGCTGCCATACAAACGATCGATATGAAAACAAGGCTTTGTATGGAAAATTTTTTTGTTTTCCAACCTATTGCAACCGAATTCAAAATTTATTCATTTGATATAGCCATACATGATTTTTTAAAGTTTGATCCGGATCGGACCACTATATCATATAGCTGCAATACAAACGACCGATATGAAAACAAGTCTTTGTATGGAAAATGATTTTGTTTTCCAAGCTATTGCAACCGAATTCAACATTTATTCATTTAACATAAAAGTTTGATCCGGATCAAATGACTATATAGCTGCCATACAAACGACCGATAAGAAAACAAGTCCTTGTATGGAAAATTTTTTTGTTTTCCAAGCTATTGCAACCGAATTCAACATTTATTCAATCGACCAAGCCATACACGATTTTTAAAAGTTTTATCCGGATCGGACCACTATATCATATAGCTGCCATACAAACGACCGATATGAAAACAAGTCTTTGTATGGAAAATTTTTTTGTTTTCCAACCTATTGCAACCGAATTCAACATTTATCCATTTGACATAGCCGTACATGATTTTTAAAAGTTTGATTTGGATCAAATGACTATATCATATAGCTGCCATACAAACGACCGATATAAAAACAAGTCCTTGTATGGAAAATTTTTTTGTTTTCCAACTTATTGCAACTGAATTCAACATTTATCCATTCGACATAGCCATACATGATTTTTAAAAGTTTGATCCCGATCAGATGACTACATCATATAGCTGCCATACAAACGACCGACATGAAACCAAGTCCTTGTATGGAAAACTTTTTTGTTTTCCAACCTAATGCAATCGAATTCAAAAATCCAGCCCAAAAATCCAAAAGTCCATGTGACGTAGCCATACACGATTTGTAAAAGTTTGGTCCTGAACCGACCACTATATCATATAGCTGCCATACAAACGACCGATATGAAAACAAGTCTTTGTATGGAAAATTTTTTTTTTCCAACCTATTGCAACCGAATTCAACATTTATCCATTTGACATAGCCATACATGAGTTTTTAAAGTTTGATCCGGATCGGACCACTATATCGTAAGCTGCCATACAAACGACCGATATGAAAACAAGTCTTAATATGGAAAATTTTTTTGTTTCCCAACCTGATGCAATCGAGTTCAACATTTATTCATCTAACATAGCCATACACGATTTGTGAAAGTTTGGTCCGGATCCGACCACTATATCATATATCATATAGCTGCCATACAAACGACCGATTAGAAAACAAGTCTTAATATGGAAAATTTTTTTGTTTTCCAACCTATTGCAACCGAATTCAAAATTTATTCATTTGACATAGCCATACATGATTTTTTAAAGTTTGATCCGGATCGGACCACTATATCATATAGCTGCAATACAAACGACCGATATGAAAACAAGTCTTTGTATGGAAAATTTTTTTGTTTTCCAAGCTATTGCAACCGAATTCAACATTTATTCATTTAACATAAAAGTTTGATCCGGACCAAATGACTATATAGCTGCCATACAAACGACCGATAAGAAAACAAGTCCTTGTATGGAAAATTTTTTTGTTTTCCAAGCTATTGCAACCGAATTCAACATTTATTCAATCGACCAAGCCATACACGATTTTTAAAAGTTTTATCCGGATCGGACCACTATATCATATAGCTGCCATACAAACGACCGATATGAAAACAAGTCTTTGTATGGAAAATTTTTTGTTTTCCAACCTATTGCAACCGAATTCAACATTTATCCATTTGACATAGCCGTACATGATTTTTAAAAGTTTGATTTGGATCAAATGACTATATCATATAGCTGCCATACAAACGACCGATATAAAAACAAGTCCTTGTATGGAAAATTTTTTTGTTTTCCAACTTATTGCAACTGAATTCAACATTTATCCATTCGACATAGCCATACATGATTTTTAAAAGTTTGATCCCGATCAGATGACTACATCATATAGCTGCCATACAAACGACCGACATGAAACCAAGTCCTTGTATGGAAAACTTTTTTGTTTTCCAACCTAATGCAATCGAATTCAAAAATCCAGCCCAAAAATCCAAAAGTCCATGTGACGTAGCCATACACGATTTGTAAAAGTTTGGTCCTGAACCGACCACTATATCATATAGCTGCCATACAAACGACCGATATGAAAACAAGTCTTTGTATGGAAAATTTTTTTTTTTTCCAACCTATTGCAACCGAATTCAACATTTATCCATTTGACATAGCCATACATGAGTTTTTAAAGTTTGATCCGGATCGGACCACTATATCGTAAGCTGCCATACAAACGACCGATATGAAAACAAGTCTTAATATGGAAAATTTTTTTGTTTCCCAACCTGATGCAATCGAGTTCAACATTTATTCATTTGACATAGCCATACACGATTTGTAAAAGTTTTGGTCCTGATCCGACCACTATATCATATATCATATAGCTGCCATACAAACGACCGATATGAAAACAAGTCTTTGTATGGAAAATTTTTTTGTTTTCCAAGCTATTGCAACCGAATTCAATATTTATTCATTTGACTTAGCCATACATGATTTTTAAAGTTTGATCCGGATCGGACCACTATATCATATAGCTGCAATACAAACGACCGATATGAAAACAAGTCTTTGTATGGAAAATTTTTTTGTTTTCCAAGCTATTGCAACCGAATTCAACATTTATTCATTTAACATAAAAGTTTGATCCGGACCAAATGACTATATAGCTGCCATACAAACGACCGATAAGAAAACAAGTCCTTGTATGGAAAATTTTTTTGTTTTCCAAGCTATTGCAACCGAATTCAACATTTATTCAACTGACCAAGCCATACACGATTTTTAAATGTTTTATCCGGATCGGATCACTATATCATATATCTGCCATACAAACGACCGATGTGTAAACAAGTCTTTATATGGAAATTTTTTTTGTTTTCCAACCTATTGCAACCGAATTCAACATTTATTCATTTAACATAGCCGTACATGATTTTTAAAAGTTTGATTCGGATCAAATGAATATATCATATAGCTGCCATACAAACGACAGATATGAAAACAAGTCCTTGTATGGAAAATTTTTTTGTTTTCCAACTTATTGCAACCGAATTCAACATTTATCCATTCGACATAGCCATACATGATTTTTAAAAGTTTGATCCCGTCAGATGACTACATCATATAGCTGCCATACAAACGACCGACATGAAACCAAGTCTTTGTAAAAAAATTTTTTTGTTTTCCACCTATTGCAACCGAATTCAACATTTATTCATTTGACATAGCCATACATGATTTTTAAAAGTTTGATTCGGATCAAATGACTGTATCATATAGCTGCCATACAAACTACCGATATGAAAACAAGTTCTAGTATGGAAAATTTTTTTGTTTTCCAACTTATTGCAACCGAATTCAACATTTATCCATTCGACATAGCCATACATGATTTTTAAAAGTTTGATCCGGATCGGACCACTATATCGTAAGCTGCCATACAAACGACCCATCTGAAAACAAGTCTTTGTATGGAAAATTTTTTTGTTTTCCAACCTGAAGCAATCGAATTCAACATTTATTCATCTAACATAGCCATACACGATTTGTAAAAGTTTGGTCCTGATCCGACCACTATATCATCTATCATATAGCTGCCATACAAACGATCGATATGAAAACAAGGCTTTGTATGGAAAATTTTTTTGTTTTCCAACCTATTGCAACCGAATTCAAAATTTATTCATTTGATATAGCCATACATGATTTTTTAAAGTTTGATCCGGATCGGACCACTATATCATATAGCTGCAATACAAACGACCGATATGAAAACAAGTCTTTGTATGGAAAATGATTTTGTTTTCCAAGCTATTGCAACCGAATTCAACATTTATTCATTTAACATAAAAGTTTGATCCGGATCAAATGACTATATAGCTGCCATACAAACGACCGATAAGAAAACAAGTCCTTGTATGGAAAATTTTTTTGTTTTCCAAGCTATTGCAACCGAATTCAACATTTATTCAATCGACCAAGCCATACACGATTTTTAAAAGTTTTATCCGGATCGGACCACTATATCATATAGCTGCCATACAAACGACCGATATGAAAACAAGTCTTTGTATGGAAAATTTTTTGTTTTCCAACCTATTGCAACCGAATTCAACATTTATCCATTTGACATAGCCGTACATGATTTTTAAAAGTTTGATTTGGATCAAATGACTATATCATATAGCTGCCATACAAACGACCGATATAAAAACAAGTCCTTGTATGGAAAATTTTTTGTTTTCCAACTTATTGCAACTGAATTCAACATTTATCCATTCGACATAGCCATACATGATTTTTAAAAGTTTGATCCCGATCAGATGACTACATCATATAGCTGCCATACAAACGACCGACATGAAACCAAGTCCTTGTATGGAAAACTTTTTTGTTTTCCAACCTAATGCAATCGAATTCAAAAATCCAGCCCAAAAATCCAAAAGTCCATGTGACGTAGCCATACACGATTTGTAAAAGTTTGGTCCTGAACCGACCACTATATCATATAGCTGCCATACAAACGACCGATATGAAAACAAGTCTTTGTATGGAAAATTTTTTTTTTTTCCAACCTATTGCAACCGAATTCAACATTTATCCATTTGACATAGCCATACATGAGTTTTTAAAGTTTGATCCGGATCGGACCACTATATCGTAAGCTGCCATACAAACGACCGATATGAAAACAAGTCTTAATATGGAAAATTTTTTTGTTTCCCAACCTGATGCAATCGAGTTCAACATTTATTCATCTAACATAGCCATACACGATTTGTGAAAGTTTGGTCCGGATCCGACCACTATATCATATATCATATAGCTGCCATACAAACGACCGATTAGAAAACAAGTCTTAATATGGAAAATTTTTTTGTTTCCCAACCTAATGCAACCAAATTCAACATTTATTCATTTGACATAGCCATACACGATTTGTAAAAGTTTTGGTCCTGATCCGACCACTATATCATATATCATATAGCTGCCATACAAACGACCGATATGAAAACAAGTCTTTGTATGGAAAATTTTTTTGTTTTCCAACCTATTGCAACCGAATTCAAAATTTATTCATTTGACATAGCCATACATGATTTTTTAAAGTTTGATCCGGATCGGACCACTATATCATATAGCTGCAATACAAACGACCGATATGAAAACAAGTCTTTGTATGGAAAATTTTTTTGTTTTCCAAGCTATTGCAACCGAATTCAACATTTATTCATTTAACATAAAAGTTTGATCCGGACCAAATGACTATATAGCTGCCATACAAACGACCGATAAGAAAACAAGTCCTTGTATGGAAAATTTTTTTGTTTTCCAAGCTATTGCAACCGAATTCAACATTTATTCAACTGACCAAGCCATACACGATTTTTAAATGTTTTATCCGGATCGGATCACTATATCATATATCTGCCATACAAACGACCGATGTGTAAACAAGTCTTTATATGGAAATTTTTTTTGTTTTCCAACCTATTGCAACCGAATTCAACATTTATTCATTTAACATAGCCGTACATGATTTTTAAAAGTTTGATTCGGATCAAATGACTATATCATATAGCTGCCATACAAACGACAGATATGAAAACAAGTCCTTGTATGGAAAATTTTTTTGTTTTCCAACTTATTGCAACCGAATTCAACATTTATCCATTCGACATAGCCATACATGATTTTTAAAAGTTTGATCCCGTCAGATGACTACATCATATAGCTGCCATACAAACGACCGACATGAAACCAAGTCTTTGTATGGAAAATTTTTTGTTTTCCACCTATTGCAACCGAATTCAACATTTATTCATTTGACATAGCCATACATGATTTTTAAAAGTTTGATTCGGATCAAATGACTGTATCATATAGCTGCCATACAAACTACCGATATGAAAACAAGTTCTTGTATGGAAAATTTTTTTGTTTTCCAACTTATTGCAACCGAATTCAACATTTATCCATTCGACATAGCAATACATGATTTTTAAAAGTTTGATCCCGATCAAATGACTATATCATATAGCTGCCATACAAACGACCGACATGAAACCAAGTCCTTGTATGGAAAACTTTTTTGTTTTCCAACCTAATGCAATCGAATTCAAAAATTATCCATGTGACGTAGCCATACACGATTTGTAAAAGTTTGGTCCTGATCCGACCACTATATCATATATCATATAGCTGCCATACAAACGACCGATATGAAAACAAGTCCTTGTATGGAAAATTTGTTTGTTTTCCAACCTATTGCAACCGAATTCAACATTTATCCATTCGACATAGCCATACATGATTTTTAAAAGTTTGATCCCGATCAGATGACTATATCATATAGCTGCCATACAAACGACCGACATGAAACCAAGTCTTTGTATGGAAAATTTTTTTGTTTTCCACCTATTGCAACCGAATTCAACATTTATTCATTTGACATAGCCATACATGATTTTTAAAAGTTTGATTCGGATCAAATGACTGTATCATATAGCTGCCATACAAACGACCGACATGAAACCAAGTCCTTGTATGGAAAACTTTTTTGTTTTCCAACCTAATGCAATCGAATTCAAAAATTATCCATGCGACGTAGCCATACACGATTTGTAAAAGTTTGGTCCTGATCCGACCACTATATCATATATCATATAGCTGCCATACAAACGACCGACATGAAACCAAGTCCTTGTATGGAAAACTTTTTTGTTTTCCAACCTAATGCAATCGAATTCAAAAATTATCCATGTGACGTAGCCATACATGATTTTTAAAAGTTTGATTTGGATCAAATGACTGTATCATATAGCTGCCATACAAACTACCGATATGAAAACAAGTCCTTGTATGGAAAAATTTTTTGTTTTCCAACTTATTGCAACCGAATTCAACATTTATCCATTCGACATAGCCATACATGATTTTTAAAAGTTTGATCCCGATCAGATGACTATATCATATAGCTGCCATACAAACGACCGACATGAAACCAAGTCTTTGTATGGAAAATTTTTTTGTTTTCCACCTATTGCAACCGAATTCAACATTTATTCATTTGACATAGCCATACATGATTTTTAAAAGTTTGATTCGGATCAAATGACTGTATCATATAGCTGCCATACAAACTACCGATATGAAAACAAGTTCTTGTATGGAAAATTTTTTTGTTTTCCAACTTATTGCAACCGAATTCAACATTTATCCATTCGACATAGCAATACATGATTTTTAAAAGTTTGATCCCGATCAAATGACTATATCATATAGCTGCCATACAAACGACCGACATGAAACCAAGTCCTTGTATGGAAAACTTTTTTGTTTTCCAACCTAATGCAATCGAATTCAAAAATTATCCATGCGACGTAGCCATACACGATTTGTAAAAGTTTGGTCCTGATCCGACCACTATATCATATATCATATAGCTGCCATACAAACGACCGATATGAAAACAAGTCTTTGTATGGAAAATTTTTTTGTTTTCCAACCTATTGCAACCGAATTCAACATTTATCCATTCGACATAGCCATACATGATTTTTAAAAGTTTGATCCCGATCAGATGACTATATCATATAGCTGCCATACAAACGACCGACATGTAACCAAGTCTTTGTATGGAAAATTTTTTGTTTTCCACCTATTGCAACCGAATTCAACATTTATTCATTTGACATAGCCATACATGATTTTTAAAAGTTTGATTCGGATCAAATGACTGTATCATATAGCTGCCATACAAACTACCGATATGAAAACAAGTCCTTGTATGGAAAATTTTTTGTTTTCCAACTTATTGCAACCGAATTCAACATTTATCCATTCGACATAGCCATACATGATTTTTAAAAGTTTGATTCGGATCAAATGACTGTATCATATAGCTGCCATACAAACTACCGATATGAAAACAAGTCCTTGTATGGAAAAATTTTTTGTTTTCCAACTTATTGCAACCGAATTCAACATTTATCCATTCGACATAGCCATACATGATTTTTAAAAGTTTGATCCCGATCAGATGACTATATCATATAGCTGCCATACAAACGACCGACATGAAACCAAGTCTTTGTATGGAAAATTTTTTTGTTTTCCACCTATTGCAACCGAATTCAACATTTATTCATTTGTCATAGCTATACATGATTTTTAAAAGTTTGATTCGGATCAAATGACTGTATCATATAGCTGCCATACAAACTACCGATATGAAAACAAGTTCTTGTATGGAAAATTTTTTTGTTTTCCAACTTATTGCAACCGAATTCAACATTTATCCATTCGACATAGCAATACATGATTTTTAAAAGTTTGATCCCGATCAAATGACTATATCATATAGCTGCCATACAAACGACCGACATGAAACCAAGTCCTTGTATGGAAAACTTTTTTGTTTTCCAACCTAATGCAATCGAATTCAAAAATTATCCATGCGACGTAGCCATACACGATTTGTAAAAGTTTGGTCCTGATCCGACCACTATATCATATATCATATAGCTGCCATACAAACGACCGATATGAAAACAAGTCTTTGTATGGAAAATTTTTTTGGTTTCCAACCTATTGCAACCGAATTCAACATTTATCCATTCGACATAGCCATACATGATTTTTAAAAGTTTGATCCCGATCAGATGACTATATCATATAGCTGCCATACAAACGACCGACATGTAACCAAGTCTTTGTATGGAAAATTTTTTTGTTTTCCACCTTTTGCAACCGAATTCAACATTTATTCATTTGACATAGCCATACATGATTTTTAAAAGTTTGATTCGGATCAAATGACTGTATCATATAGCTGCCATACAAACTACCGATATGAAAACAAGTCCTTGTATGGAAAATTTTTTGTTTTCCAACTTATTGCAACCGAATTCAACATTTATCCATTCGACATAGCCATACATGATTTTTAAAAGTTTGATCCCGATCAGATGACTATATCATATAGCTGCCATACAAACGACCGACATGAAACCAAGTCTTTGTATGGAAAATTTTTTTGTTTTCCACCTATTGCAACCGAATTCAACATTTATTCATTTGACATAGCCATACATGATTTTTAAAAGTTTGATTCGGATCAAATGACTGTATCATATAGCTGCCATACAAACTACCGATATGAAAACAAGTCCTTGTATGGAAAATTTTTTTGTTTTCCACCTATTGCAACCGAATTCAACATTTATTCAAATGACCAAGCCATACACGATTTGTGAAAGTTTGGTCCGGATCCGACTACTATATCATATAGCTGCCATACAAACGACCGATATGAAAACAAGTCTTTGTATGGAAAATTTTTTTGTTTTCCAACCTATTGCAACCGAACTCAACATTTATCCATTTGACATAGCCATACATGATTGTTTAGAGTTTGATCCGGATCGGACCACTATATCGTAAGCTGCCATACAAACGACCCATCTGAAAACAAGTCTTAATATGGAAAATTTTTTTGTTTCCCAACCTGATGCAATCGAATTCAACATTTATTCATCTAACATAGCCATACACGATTTGTGAAAGTTTGGTCCGGATCCGACCACTATATCATATATCATATAGCTGCCATACAAACGACCGATATGAAAACAAGTCTTAATATGGAAAATTTTTTTGTTTCCCAACCTAATGCAACCAAATTCAACATTTATTCATTTGACATAGCCATACACGATTTGTAAAAGTTTGGTCCTGATCCGACCACTATATCATATATCATATAGCTGCCATACAAACGACCGATATGAAAACAAGTCTTTGTATGGAAAATTTTTTTGTTTTCCAACCTATTGCAACCGAATTCAACATTTATCCATTTGACACAGCCATACAAGATTTTTAAAAGTTTGATCCGGATCGGACCACTATATCGTATGCTGCCATACAAACGACCCATCTGAAAACAAGTCTTAATATGGAAAATTTTTTTGTTTCCCAACCTGATGCAATCGAATTCAACATTTATTCATCTAACATAGCCATACACGATTTGTGAAAGTTTGGTCCGGATCCGACCACTATATCATATATCATATAGCTGCCATAAAAACGACCGATATGAAAACAAGTCTTTGTATGGAAAATTTTTTTGTTTTCCAACTTATTGCAACCGAATTCAACATTTATTCATTTAACATAAAAGTTTGATCCGGATCAAATGACTATATAGCTGCCATACAAACGACCGATAAGAAAACAAGTCCTTGTATGGAAAATTTTTTTGTTTTCCAACCTATTGCAACCGAATTCAACATTTATTCAATCGACCAAGCCATACACGATTTTTAATAGTTTTATCCGGATCGGACCACTATATCATATAGCTGCCATACAAACGACCGATATGAAAACAAGTCTTTGTATGGAAAATTTTTTTGTTTTCCAACCTATTGCAACCGAATTCAACATTTATCCATTTAACATAAAAGTTTGATCCGGATCAAATGACTATATAGCTGCCATACAAACGACCGATAAGAATACAAGTCCTTGTATGGAAAATTTTTTTGTTTTCCAAGCTATTGCAACCGAATTCAACATTTATTCAATCGACCAAGCCATACACGATTTTTAAAAGTTTTATCCGGATCGGACCACTATATCATATAGCTGCCATACAAACGACCGATATGAAAACAAGTCTTTGTATGGAAAATTTTTTGTTTTCCAACCTATTGCAACCGAATTCAAAATTTATCCATTTGACATAGCCATACATGATTTTTAAAAGTTTGATCCGGATCGGACCACTATATCATATAGCTGCAATACAAACGACCGATATGAAAACAAGTCTTTGTATGGAAAATTTTTTTGTTTTCCAAGCTAATGCAACCGAATTCAACATTTATTCAATCGACCAAGCCATACACGATTTTTAAATGTTTTATCCGGATCGGATCACTATATCACATAGCTGCCATACAAACGACCGATGTGTAAACAAGTCTTTATATGGAAATTTTTTTTGTTTTCCAACCTATTGCAACCGAATTCAACATTTATCCATTTGACATAGCCGTACATGATTTTTAAAAGTTTGATCCGGATCAAATGACTATGTCATATAGCTGCCATACAAACGACCGATATGAAAACAAGTCCTTGTATGGAAAATTTTTTTGTTTTCCAACTTGTTGCAACCGAATTCAACATTTATCTATTCGACATAGCCATACATGATTTTTAAAAGTTTGATCCCGATCAGATGACTATATCATATAGCTGCCATACAAACGACCGACTTGAAACCAAGTCTTTGTATGGAAAACTTTTTTGTTTTCCAACCTAATGCAATCGAATTCAAAAATTATCCATGTGACGTAGCCATACACGATTTTTTAAAGTTTTATCCGGATCCCACCACTATATCGTATAGCTGCCATACAAACGACCGATATGAAAACAAGTCTTAATATGGAAAATTTTTTTGTTTCCCAACCTAATGCAACCAAATTCAACATTTATTCATTTGACATAGCGATACACGATTTGTAAAAGTTTGGTCCTGATCCGACCATATACAATTTATCATATATCATATAGCTGCCAACAAACGACCGATATGAAAACAAGTCTTTGTATGGAAAATTTTTTGTTTTCCAACCTATTGCAACCGAATTCAACATTTATCCATTTGACGTAGCCATACATGATTTTTAAAAGTTTGATCCCGATCAGATGACTATATCATATAGCTGCCATGCAAACGACCGACATTTTTTTTTTTTTTTTTTTTTTTATTTAATTTCCTTTAAATTAAATTCTGTTTTTATAAAGAATAACAATGAGTAATGGTTGAAGAAAGGAAAAAAGGTAGCGGCCCTTCCCATTGCAAGGGTACGCTAATATTTTAATATTTTACTAATGATTTAATTCCGTTGGAGTTTTACGTTTTAATCTTCTCGGTCCCAGCTCTCTCATCGGTATTTGTCTCAGGTTTGGGTTTTGGTGGTTAAGTAGTTGATTTGTGTGGTTTTTGCTGCTTTTTTTTAATAGTTTCGTTGACTGTCTCTATGTTTAGATCTTTATGGATATCTTCATTTCTAATATACCATTCGGCATTTGTCATTGTTCTGAACATTTTCGATTGCGTTCGCTGAATTAGCTGTAAGTGAGATTTACTGGCAGTTCCCCAGATTTCTATGCCATACGTCCATATTGGTTTTATTATCGCCTTGTATATTGAAATTTTATAATGTAGTTTTAGTTTAGAGTGTTTTCCTATTAGCCAGTTAAGTTGTCGAAATTTGTTTTTTATTTCATTTCGTTTATTTAGAATGTGCTGCTTCCATGTCAGTTTTGCGTCGATAGTTAGTCCAAGGTACTTGGCATATGGGCGTAACAATATTTGATTGTTGTTGATTTTAATTGCGAAGTTTTTGGGTTGTCGTTTTGTGTATATTACTTGTTGAGTTTTGTCTTTATTTATTTCGATACCCCATCTCTCAAACCAGGATACTGTTTGTGTCATGATTTGTTGTAGCGTACTTGCAGCTGTTTTTTCACACGCGCTAGTTACGAGTGCCTCCGTTGGATCGGGGGTCCTCCTTTCTCTACTCTTAGTTAGTTGCTGCCCAGGCTGATGTGATGGGAGTCAATAATGACTTTATTGTGTACTTATGATATATGTAGGTTATATATATTTGCCGCTTTAAATAAATCAACTGCTCGGTTTGGTGTCAAGATCAAGAATGATGAAAGCTTTATTCTTAATGTATACGCACGGGCAAGCAGCAGTGCTTTTGATCCCGTTAGTTCTAGAGTAGTTCGCGACTACGCAGTGTGTATGTGTGTGTGTAGGTTCATGTTAATTTCAACGTCGAGAGCGTCGCCACCACGCAGTATGTGTGAATATGTGTGTGTGTGTGTGTTCATGCCGATTTCATCATCGGGTGCAACAGAGTTTCAGGTAGCGGGGGACGAGGCTATGCTGGCATGGTAGCTCGTGATCAATATATATATATACAGCGTTGGCACTTTGCTGATGTCGCCTACCGGGCGGGCTTCATAGGCGGAGGTGGTTGTTGAGGGGGGTTAATGCTGGGCATGGTAACTCCTCCCCCCTAGTGTGGAGAGATGGCCATAACGAAGGGATAGCCGACTCGACAACGTGAGGTGTGTGGGTGGGTTGCTAGGTAAAAATCGTTTTCTGCCTTTTACAGGTTCGGAGACAGATCACAAGTATTAGTACTATGCTCAATGCAAGGTACGTAGCGGTAAAGTATTGTTGAGTTATGTAGTCCATTTTCCCGGTTGTTGCCAATGCCTCCAGGTGCAGTTTTTCGAGTGATAGGACTTTCAATGTTTTGTTATTTTCTATTCGTTCCATTGGTGGTATCTCGATGGTAAGTTTGTCGTGGGAAACAATGAAGTATGAACAATGTATAGGTAAGGGAATTGTTTGAATGAAATGATACATTTGCTAGTTGAAAAATGGATTTTTAACCTTAAATAATAGTTTGGTGTTGCAAGTAAGAGTTTAACAGGATGGTAACAAAAGTTGTTAATGTGTTCATCCAATTCTATGGTTATATTTTGCTTATTAAATAAAATTCGTATGTCTTCTAATTGTTGTGTATTAAACATAAATTTGAAAATGAGGCCTAACTTACTAGCAAGTAAGCTTTCGGCCACGTTATTGCTCTTTAAAAATTTGGTTCTGGTAATTTTCGAAAAATTTCTATATCGAAACTTGTTTGTTATTTACGTGTTCTATTTTATATATGATCCTGATAATAATGTCCCTGTCTGTTTATCAAATTTGTCTTTTAATTGTTACATTTTCATGTTTAGTTGAATTCATTAAGTGTTAGTGTTTGATTGGGACTGGGTGTTCACAGTTCTTTTAATGTGTTTCCTAATTTTTTGTTTATGTAATTTCTGACCTCTGGTAGTTATTAGTGTTATCCCTCTGTCTCTTTCTACCTTGTGTAGAGAAAATCTAGGTGTTATTTTGTTTCTTCTGTTTTCCTTCCTATATATAGTATTATTTTCCTCAACTAGAATTGGCGGTTCCCTGTCCTTATTTAACTTAGCCAATCTCTTATCGGTGGTGTTTTGTAGGTGTTGTTGTATTTGGGGGTATAGTGTTTGTCTGAATTGATTTAGTTTTGAGAGGTAGTCATGATGATTGTCATAAGTTATGGTTTTTCCAAATATGTGTGTCCTGCCGTGAAAGAGTTCGAAAGGGGTGTGATTTGTGCTAGAATGTATCGCGTTATTGTAGGTTGTTAATACTTCGCTAAGTATTTCGGTATGTTCGCACTGTAGGTGTAATTCTTTTCGACGGTTCATAACTATTCTGTACAATTCTGTTAACGTAGAGTGAAGTCTTTCGACGGGTGAATTACCAGTCGATTGTTGGAATGAAGTAGTATGTTGGAGTATATCGTATTGAGCAAGGAAATCGTTAAACAGGTTTCCGGAAAATTCTGTTCCCTGATCGAAAACAAGTTTTTTGGGTATGCCAAAGTTGCTCATGAACTGAGACAAGGCGGCAATGATTTTTATGGAGTTTCTGTTATCAAGCGGGTATGCTTGTGCGAACTTTGAAAATTTGTCAATGACAGTTAGATTATAAGTACCATTGACGAAGTATATATCTATGTGGATCACCTCTAAAGGTCCTGATGGGGCAGGTGGTGATTGCATAGCTGGTTTATGGGGTTGCCTGTCGTATTTAAGTGTAAGGCAAATGTCACAGTCTTTTATTACTTGCGTAATAATATCTTTCATGCGGGGAAATAAATATCTCTTTTTAGGTGTTGAAAGGTTTCGTCGATACCTCTGTGGTTGTTCTTTAAGTGGTATGTAAGTATTCTTGTTTTTTGGTCTTCCGTTTCGGTTATTTCGGGTAAGAACAGTTTGCAACGGGAGATTTTATATGAGTCGTTCACCGAGAAGTAGTTGTTATACGCTTCCTCTATGAGCAAAAAGATTTGATCTGGGGCAAATATTGCAGTCATTTTGTTTGGTTTAAGAATTGATTGCAAGATGTTAGAAATAGTGTCAAAGGTATATGTAGGTTCTGAAATGACTTGTCTTGTTTTGTACGTAAATGGTGTTGTGATTTGTACTGAAGACTTTTCCCCAATGTGGAACACAATTTGTGTATTGAAATGATTTAATGGTTGTTGGACAACTGGGATTTTTTGTGGGTCTTCGTTTATGTTTAAATTTGGTTCTATTCGACTAAGCGCATCAGCGACCACGTTTTGTTTGCCTTTTTTATACACTACTTCGTAATCGTATGCGGCTAGGGTGGTTTTCCACCGAAGTAGTTTAGGGTTTTGACCATTAAAGCTTTCTAACCAGACTAATGGTTTGTGATCTGTGACTATTTTAAATTTCTGGCCAAAAAGGTATGGCCTAAAATGACTTACTGACCAAATAATAGCTAGCATTTCTTTTTCTATGGTGGAATATCGAACCTCTGTGTCTGATAGCGTTCTACTAGCGAAGGATATGGGTCTGTCGTTGGTATCGGGGCCTTGTGATAGCACTGACCCTATGGCGTAGTTGCTTGCGTCGGTCGTCAACGTGAATGGTTTTGTAAAGTCGGGGAATATAAGTATTGGGTCGTTGCATAATAAATTCTTTGAAATTTCGACTGCTTTCCTAAATTCGTCGTCTATTACTATTGATTTTTTTCCTTTTAATTGTCTTGTTATAGGTTTTGTTATTTTTGCGAAATCTTTGATAAACTTCCTATAGTACCCAAGTAATCCCAAAAATGACTTGATTTCCCTGATGGTTTTGGGGCAGGGAAAGTCTTTAATAGCTTGTATTTTGTTTGGGTTGGGCTTGACTCCCTCCTGAGTAACAATGTGTCCCAAAAAGTCAATTTCTTTCCTTAAGAAGTTACACTTAGCAGGTTGGATTTTTAGATTCGCATTCAGTAGCTTAGAGAAAACAAGTTTAATGTCGCTAATGTGTTTCTGCAGTGAGGGTGAGAATATAATAATGTCGTCTAGGTAAACCAGACAAACATTACCTATAAGGTCTCCTAGAACGTTGTCCATCACACGTTGAAAAGTGGCTGGTGCGTTCTTCAGACCGAAGGGCATTCTTGTGAATTCGTAATGCCCATTTTCGACTGTGAAAGCTGTTTTGTTCGCGTCTTGTGGATTCATCTCAATTTGATGGAATCCACTTGCCAAGTCTATTGTTGTGAAGTATTTTGTTCTACCTATTCGGTCCAGTATGTCTGCTATGTTAGGTATCGGATAACGGTCGGAGATGGTTTTTTCGTTTAATTTTCGAAAATCTATTACCAACCGCCATTTTTCTTTGCCTGTAGTGTCGGCTTTTTTGGGTACGATCCATACGGGTGCACTCCAAGGAGAGTGACTGTTTTTAATAATATTTTGTCGAAGCATTTCTGATATTTGTTTACGAACTTCTTCTTTGTGTACATATGGGTAACGGTATGATTTAGTGAATATCGGAACATTGTCTACTGTTGGTATGGAGTGTTTAACGACATTAGAAAAGGTCAAATGGCTCTCTTCATAATGGAAAAGTTTCCTAAAGGTTTTGCATAGATTGATTAGATTAAATTTTTCTTCTTGGTTTAAATGTTCTGTCTTAATATTAAGTTCTTGTTGGGTGTCCGTCTGAGTAGTATCCGCCATTGTAGACATGCAGTGTAAAAGTCCATAGTGTTGTAAAGAGAGTTCTTCTGCTATTAATGGTTCTTCTAAATAAAGTGTTTGGTTGTAGTCTGAACTGTTACAGACTTCGAAATAGGCTATACCTGCGGTTGCAGTATACAGTCCACCTGTTATTGATAGTTGGTTGTCAAAATCTGTGGTCCCGTATATAAAGTCTCCTTGCATGAAGTTTACTGGTAGTGGAAGCCTTACCTTGCTATTTGATGGTACAGTATGCAAAATGTCTACAGGGTTTGGTCGAGTCAAAATTGGAACTGCGGTTTCAGGTGTTTCCAAAATGGAATCCGCGATGTTTATTTTTGCATTCAGAGTGGATAGAAGATCCATGCCTAAGAGGCCATTGAAGTGTGGATGAAAATTGAACAAAAGAAACTTCTGATTTGACAATTCTTTGAATTGTTTAAATTTAATAGTGTCTGTGAATTCCGTAATTTGGAATGTATTAAGTACTGTATGAATGGCTATGCTTGAATTAAGTTTTTTTATATTGTCTTCTGTAATGAGGGCCGGGTTTATAAATGAATAAGTGGACCCAGTGTCTATTAGGAATTTAAGTGGTTGTGAAGGGACAAATGTTGGGGATAGCATTACATAAGGTAATGATGACCCGTGGGCTTTTTTAGTTATGAATCCGACTGGTCTTCCGAGGCTCTTTGCGGAAAATTTGTGTCGTCATTTATGTTGCACAAATTTACATTTGTGTTAGTATTGTTTCTGTATTGTTGGTGTGTTGAAGTTGGTTTTTCGTAGTTGTGGGATGTGTTTTGATTTCTCATCGATTGTCCCCCTTGCTGATGATTGGTTTGTTGGTGCGAAATGTTGCGACCATTATTATTTGATAGTTTCGGTTCTTGTTGGTTATTTTTTGGGTATGGGCGTCCTCTGTCCGTTGGATTGTCACGGCGACGGCCCTCTACTTGTCTGTTTGAGTTTTGGAAGAAAAAACTTTGTTCCATTTGTCCGTATTCGTAAGCTTTTTCGATAGTGTCCGGGTTCCTAATTCTTATGATTGTTCTTAATGGATCCTTTAATCCGATGATAAATGCGTTGAGACATATATCATCGTAGAGGGTACGTTTAGTTGCGAGTGCATTACCCGTGGTATCCATGTCTTTAGCTATTGTTATAAGTTCGTTTCTCATTTTAATTATACTGTAAAAAAGTTTTCCCATTGTAAGGTCATTTGGGAGGGTCTGTATTTCCCTAAGTATCATCGCTTCGGTTCTCTTGCTGGTGTAGAGTCGTTTAAGATTAGTCTTGATGTCGTCCCAGTTCAATCGAGTGTCGCAAAGGGTCAAGGCATCGTCTGCTTTTCCTACGATTTTGTTGCGGACGGCCCTTAGAAGTAGTTGTCCATAAGGGGTCTTGTCTACTGATCTAATGAGGAACAGCAGTTCCTCAGCGCTAGTTATGAACTTGTCGAGATTGCTAGGATGACCTTCAAAAGTGGGGAGTTGTTCGATAAAAGCCAAAATGTCGGTTGGGTTAAGGTTGGTGTTAATAACTGTGGGAGTAGCGGAAGTAGTCGGACTTAAAGGGGCTGATGCGTTTCCCGAGTCCATGTTGTTGCTGTTGGTGGATTGTTCTACTTGTTCCCTAATTTGAGGAAGGCTGCCTACACTTCTAAGTCCAAGTCTTCTTTTACTTTGGGTATTAAACGGAATTCTCTTTGGCATGTAGGTGTTTTTGATTTGTGTAGTCTGTGTGTTGTACTTAAAAATATGGTATATGTGTTATTGTGCTTATATACTTTTGTATAACTGTACCTATATGTTGTGTATATGTTTAGTGTAATAATGTTTTAGCTTAAATAATAAGGTGTAATTAAGTAATTGTAATCTTATATATAGATAATCTTAAAATGTAGTGTGTATTTATAATATGAATCCGTTTGTTTCTTTCTAAGTAAGTGTTGGCTCCAATGTTTGACTGTAATATATTATGTACATTAGTAAGTATAAAAAATTTATATTCAGTTTGTATAAGTAAATGAACACATGGCAGTAACACAATCCGAAGTAGTAAGTTGAGTGTATTTGTAATTTGACAAATGTTTCTCAATTGGGAACATTCGCGAACAAGTATATGGCTTTTAAGGAAAGGTTCAACCTGACACACATAGTGATTTTATTACTGATTTATTGTTTAATTTCTTTCAATGTTGTGGTCCCGGTGCCTTTTCAGCGATTGATGTACACATATTCGGCCACAACATTGAACTAGATTTATTTGTTTTGCTTATTTATGTATGGTCCCGGTGTCTCATCAGCGATTGATGTACACATATTTGGCCATAGCACTGAATGATGTTAACTTTTTATGTATGTCATAAGTGATCCCGGTGCCCTTTCAGCGATTGATGTGCACATATTCGGTCACTTTGAATGTAAAGACATTTTTTTTATGTGTGATCCCGGTGCCCTTTCAGCGATTGATGTGCACATATTTGGTCACAATAGTTTGTAATTATACTGTATGTCACTGTTGAACTTGTTTGTGTGAAGTTTTTTCCTTTTCTTCTCTTTTTTTGAGAACCATATATTTACACTTGGCTCCTCAAACTTGTGTTTTTTTTTCTGCCACTTGTTCACTTACTTACCCGTTTACAGAAGTGGAACGAAGAACGTGAAAGGCGTTGTTAATCCTTTTAGTTCTAGTCCGGCTGCGCCAGTTACGAGTGCCTCCGTTGGATCGGGGGTCCTCCTTTCTCTACTCTTAGTTAGTTGCTGCCCAGGCTGATGTGATGGGAGTCAATAATGACTTTATTGTGTACTTATGATATATGTAGGTTATATATATTTGCCGCTTTAAATAAATCAACTGCTCGGTTTGGTGTCAAGATCAAGAATGATGAAAGCTTTATTCTTAATGTATACGCACGGGCAAGCAGCAGTGCTTTTGATCCCGTTAGTTCTAGAGTAGTTCGCGACTACGCAGTGTGTATGTGTGTGTGTAGGTTCATGTTAATTTCAACGTCGAGAGCGTCGCCACCACGCAGTATGTGTGAATATGTGTGTGTGTGTGTGTTCATGCCGATTTCATCATCGGGTGCAACAGAGTTTCAGGTAGCGGGGGACGAGGCTATGCTGGCATGGTAGCTCGTGATCAATATATCTATATACAGCGTTGGCACTTTGCTGATGTCGCCTACCGGGCGGGCTTCATAGGCGGAGGTGGTTGTTGAGGGGGGTTAATGCTGGGCATGGTAACTCGCTTGACGACATTAATACAGTATCATCTGCGAACGTTGCAATCATTGATCCAGGGATAGTTGGCGCTGGAATATCGGAGGTGTAAATCAAGTATAAGATGGGCCCAAGTACACTACCTTGGGGAACACCCGCTGACACTGGCATAACATCTGAGCATTCATTGTCATATTTGAAATAGAAATATCTGTCCGTTATATAGCTTTGTAGGATGGTATACAGGTTGTCTGGTAGTATATTTCTTAGCTTATGCAGCAGTCCTTTGTGCCATACTTTGTCAAATGCTTTAGCAATGTCCAAGTACACGGCATAGCAAAACTTCTTTTCGTCAAAATCTGTTGTTATTTTATTAATTACTCGATGGACCTGTTGGACAGTCGAGTGCTGCTTCCGGAAGCCGAATTGGTGAGGAGGTATTATATTTTTCTGTTTTAGGGTTGGCTCGATTCTATTTAATAGGACTTTTTCGAATACTTTTGAGAGGACAGGTAATAGCGTGATTGGTCTGTACGAACTTACAGTATTGGCGTTTTTATTCGGTTTCGGAATTGCTTTAATTTGGCCTACCTTCCAAGTTATGGGAAAGTATTGTAGTCGAAGGATTCCGTTAAACAGGTTTCTAATATAGATGATTATAGCGTCTGGTAGTTCTTTCAGGATTTTTCCTCCGATTAAGTCATATCCGGGGGCTTTCTTGTTTTTAATTTGTTTTATGTGCGATTTAATTTCTGCCTTTGTTATAGTTTTAATTGCACAATTTGGGTTGGTGATTTGTGTTGGAAGCTCAGCGTTGCCGTTGTCCATGTCATTTGTAAATGATGTTTTAAAGTGTTCAGCCAGAGTGTCTGCTTTTTCTTTGTTTGATCTCGCCCATGTGTTATTGTTTCTTTTTATAGGCGGCTTGTGTATAGTTGAGTTCGTCAATTTTTTGGTCGCTTTCCACAGAGAATAATTTGTCGATAAGGAGGTTCCGAGGTTGCTAAGGTAGTATTGTAGCCGGTTATCTTTGTCTGCCCTGAGAATTCTCTTGAGTTCGTCTGTTGCTTTATTAAGTTTGTTTTTATCTTCTGGATGCCTAGTCCTTTGCCATATCTTCCTAAGGTTGCGCTTTTGTCTGATTTTTTCTTTAATAAAGGCGGGAGTTTTCTTTGATGCAGTCATTTTTATAGATGGTGTCGATTGCGTTGCTGCATATATGATGTTGTCATTTAAATATGCTATTGCGGAGTCCAGTTCGTTGTTTGTCTTTAGAGAGATATTTATTTCCATGTTCTGTTCCAAAATCTCGCGAAACATATTCCAGTTTGTTTTGTGGTTAAATAAAGGGGGGTCATTGTTGTTTTCTTCTACTCCACCATGTAGTGTAATTAATATTGGGGAGTGGTCGGAGGAGAGGTCTAGGCATGATTTTATTGTTAGGTTATCGCAATTTATATTTCTTATAATACAGAAGTCAATTAAGTCCGGTAGATTGTTTGTGTCAGTTGGCCAGTAAGTCGGCTCGCCTGTGCTTAGGGCATGGCTATTATTGCTTCATACAGTTGTCTTCCCTTTGCAGTGGTAAGTCTGGACCCCCATGTTATGTGTTTGGCATTATAGTCACCTCCTGCCAGATACCGATTTCCCAGTGATTTTAGAAAATCGAGGTATTGGTCTTTTGTGTTGTTAAATTTAGGTGGGCAATAAACTGCAGATATATTTATTGGACCCGTTGTGTCTGAGGTCGATATGGTAGTAGCCTGTATGTAGTCCTTTTTGAATCCATTAAGCTCTATGCACTTTATGCTTTTTTTAATTATTACTGCAGTACCACCATGGGCCTTACCGTCCGGGTGATTAGTAGAGAATATATTATAGTTTGATATGTTTATATATGTTTTGTCAGTTGAGTGCGTTTCAGAGATGAGCATGACGTCAATTAGTTTTTCATTTAAGAAAGTTTTTATTTCAAGTATATGGCGTGAAAGTCCGTTAGCATTCCAGATGGCGATTGATACGACCGACAAGAAAACAAGTCTTTGTATGGAAAACTTTTTTGTTTTCCAACCTAATGCAATCGAATTCAACACCTATCCATTTGACACAGCCAAACACGATTTGGGGTAGTTTGGTCCGGATCGGACCACTATATCATATAGCTGCAATACAAACGACCGATATGAAAACAAGTGTTTGTATGGAAAATTTTTTTGTTTTCCAACCTATGGCAACCGAATTCAACATTTATCCATTTGACATAGCCATACATGATTTTTAAAAGTTTGATCCGGATCATTTGATCCATTTTTGACTATCATTTGACTATATCATATAGCTGCCATACAAACGGCAAACGGCTGTATGGAAAATTTTTTGTTTCCCAACCTAATGCAACCGAACTCAACATTTATTCATTTGACATAGCCATACACGATTTGTAAAAGTTTGGTCCTGATCCGACCACTATATCATATAGCTGCCATACAAACGACCGATATGAAAACAAGTCTTTGTATGGACAATTTTTTGTTTTCCAACCTATTGGAACTGAATTCAACATTTATCCATTTGACATAGCCGTACATGATTTTTAAAAGTTTGATCCGGATCAAATGACTATATAGCTACCATACAAACGACCGATAAGAAAACAAGTCCTTGTATGGAAAATTTTTTTGTTTTCCAAGCTATTGCAACCGAATTCAACATTTATTCAATTGACCAAGCCATACATGATTTTTAAAAGTTTGATCCGGATCGGACCACTATATCGTAAGCTGCCATACAAACGACCCATCTGAAAACAAGTCTTAATATGGAAAATTTTTTTTGTTTCCCAACCTGATGCAATCGAATTCAACATTTATTCATCTAACATAGCCATACACGATTTGTGAAAGTTTGGTCCGGATCCGACCAGTATATCATATATCATATAGCTGCCATACAAACGACCGATATGAAACCAAGTCTTTGTATGGAAAATTTTTTTGTTTTCCAAGCTATTGCAACCGAATTCAACATTTATTCATTTAACATAAAAGTTTGATCCGGATCAAATGACTATATAGCTGCCATACAAACGACCCATAAGAAAACAAGTCCTTGTATGGAAAATTTTTTTGTTTTCCAACCTATTGCAACCGAATTCAAAATTTTTTCTTTTGACATAGCCATAAATGATTTGTAAAAGTTTAATATGGATCGCATCACTATATCCTATAGCTGCCATACAAACGACCGATATGAAAACAAGTCTTTGTATGGAACATTTTTTGTTTTTCAATTAATTGCAACCGAATTCAACATTTATTCATCCGATAAAGCCATACACTATTTGTAAAAGTTTGGTCCGGATCGGACCACTATATCATATAGCTGCAATACAAACGACCGATATGAAAACAAGTCTTTGTATGGAAAATTTTTTTGTTTTCCAACCTATTGCAATCGAATTCAACATTTATCCATTTGACATAGCCATACATGATTTTTAGAAGTTTGATCCCGATCAGATGACTATATCATATAACTGCCATACAAACGACCGACATGAACCAAGCCTTTGTATGGAAAACTTTTTTGTTTTCCAACCTAATGCAATCGATTTCAACACTTATCCATGCGACATAGCTATACACGATTTTTTAAAGTTTTATCCGGATCCGACCACTATATCGTATAGCTGCCATACAAACGACCGATATGAAAACAAGTCTTAATATGGAAAATTTTTTTGTTTCCCAACCTAATGCAACCGAATTCAACATTTATCCATTTGTAATAGCCAAACACGATTTGTGGTAGTTTGCTCCGGATCGGACCTCTATATCATATAGCTGCAATACAAACGACCGATATGAAAACAAGTCTTTGTATGGAAAATTTTTTTGTTTTCCAACCTATTGCAACCGAATTCAACATTTATCCATTTGACATAGCCATACATGATTTTTAAAAGTTTGATCCGGATCAAATGACTATATCATATTGCTGCCATACAAACGACCCATAAGAAAACAAGTCCTTGTATGGAAAATTTTTTTGTTTTCCAACATATTGCAACCGAATTCAAAATTTTTTCTTTTGACATAGCCATAAATGATTTGTAAAAGTTTAATATGGATCGCATCACTATATCCTATAGCTGCCATACAAACGACCGATATGAAAACAAGTCTTTGTATGGAACATTTTTTGTTTTTCAATTAATTGCAACCGAATTCAACATTTATTCATCCGATAAAGCCATACACGATTTGTGAAAGTTTGGTCCGGATCCGACCACTATATCATATATCATATAGCTGCCATACACACGACCGATATGAAAACAAGTCTTTGTATGGAAAATTTTTTTGTTTTCCAAGCTATTGCAACTAAATTCAACATTTATCCATTTGACATAGCCTTACATGATTTTTAAAAGTTTGATCCGGATCAAATGACTATATAGCTGCCATACAAACGACAGATAAGAAAACAAGTCCTTGTATTGAAAATTTTTTTGTTTTCCAAGCTATTGCAACCGAATTCAACATTTATTCAATTGACCAAGCCATACATGATTTTTAAAAGTTTGATCCGGATCGGACCACGATATCGTAAGCTGCCATACAAATGACCCATCTGAAAACAAGTCTTAATATGGAAAATTTTTTGTTTCCCAACCTGATGCAATCGAATTCAACATTTATTCATCTAACATAGCCATACACGATTTGTGAAAGTTTGGTCCGGATCCGACCAGTATATCATATATCATATAGCTGCCATACAAACGACCGATATGAAAACAAGACTTTGTATGGAAAATTTTTTGTTTTCCAAGCTATTGCAACCGAATTCAACATTTATTCATTTAACATAAAAGTTTGATCCGGATCAAATGACTATATAGCTGCCATACAAACGACCGATAAGAAAACAAATCCTTGTATGGAAAATTTTTTTGTTTTCCAAACTATTGCAACCGAATTCAACATTTATTCAATCGACTTTGTATGGAAAATTTTTTTGTTTTCCAAGCTATTGCAACCGAATTCAACATTTATTCATTTAACATAAAAGTTTGATCCGGATCAAATGACTATATAGCTGCCATACAAACGACCGATAAGAAAACAAGTCCTTGTATGGAAAATTTTTTTGTTTTCCAAACTATTGCAACCGAATTCAACATTTATTCAATCGACCAAGCCATACACGATTTTTTAAAGTTTTATCCGGATCCGACCACTATATCGTATAGCTGCCATACAAACGACCGATATGAAAACAAGTCTTAATATGGAAAATTTTTTTGTTTCCCAACCTAATGCAACCGAATTCAACATTTATCCATTTGTAATAGCCAAACACGATTTGTGGTAGTTTGCTCCGGATCGGACCACTATATCATATAGCTGCAATACAAACGGCCGATATGAAAACAAGTCTTTGTATGGAAAATTTTTTTGTTTTCCAACCTATTGCAACCGAATTCAACATTTATCCATTTGACATAACCATACATGATTTTTAAAAGTTTGATCCGGATCAAATGACTATATCATATAGCTGCCATACAAACGACCAATATGAAAACAAGTCTTTGTATGGAAAATTTTTTTGTTTTCCAAGCTATTGCAACTGAATTCAACATTTATCCATTTGACATAGCCGTACATGATTTTTAAAAGTTTGATCCGGATCAAATGACTATATAGCTGCCATACAAACGACCGATAAGAAAACAAGTCCTTGTATGGAAAATTTTTTTGTTTTCCAAGCTATTGCAACCGAATTCAACATTTATTCATTTAACATAAAAGTTTGATCC
This sequence comes from Drosophila merina, assembly GCA_035047645.1. Lineage (NCBI taxonomy): Eukaryota > Metazoa > Arthropoda > Insecta > Diptera > Drosophilidae > Drosophila > Drosophila merina. The sequence continues at coordinate 994,921 of JAWNPH010000076.1, read as the reverse complement.
GGATCAAATGACTATATAGCTGCCATACAAACGACCGATAAGAAAAAAAGTCCTTGTATGGAAAATTTTTTTGTTTTTCAAGCTATTGCAACCGAATTCAACATTTATTCAATCGACCAAGCCATACACGATTTTTTAAAGTTTTATCCGGATCCGACCACTATATCGTATAGCTGCCACACAAACGACCGATATGAAAATAAGTCTTAATATGGAAAATTTTTTTGTTTCCCAACCTAATGCAACCGAATTCAAAATTTGTCCATTTGACATAGCCATACATGATTTTTAAAAGTTTGATCCGGATCAAATGACTATATCATATAGCTGCCATACAAACGACCGATATGACAACAAGTCCTTGTATGGAAAATTTTTTTTGTTTTCCAACCTATTGCAACCGAATTCAACATTTATCCATTTGACATAGCCAAACACGATTTTTAAAAGTTTTATCCGGATCGGACCACTATATCATATAGCTGCTATACAAACGACCGATATGAAAACAAGTCTTAATATGAAAAATTTTTTTGTTTCCCAACCTAATGCAACCGAATTCAAAATTTGTCCATTTGACATAGCCATACATGATTTTTAAAAGTTTGATCCGGATCAAATGACTATACCATATAGCTGCCATACAAACGACCGATATGACAACAAGTCCTTGTATGGAAAATTTTTTTTGTTTCCCAACCTAATGCAACCGAATTCAACATTTATCCATTTGTAATAGCCAAACACGATTTGTGGTAGTTTGCTCCGGATCGGACCACTATATCATATAGCTGCAATACAAACGGCCGATATGAAAACAAGTCTTTGTATGGAAAATTTTTTTGTTTTCCAACCTATTGCAACCGAATTCAACATTTATCCATTTGACATAGCCAAACACGATTTGTGGTAGTTTGCTCCGGATCGGACCACTATATCATATAGCTGCAATACAAACGGCCGATATGAAAACAAGTCTTTGTATGGAAAATTTTTTTGTTTTCCAACCTATTGCAACCGAATTCAACATTTATCCATTTGACATAGCCATACACGATTTTTAAAAGTTTTATCCGGATCGGACCACTATATCATATAGCTGCAATACAAACGACCGATATGAAAACAAGTCTTTGCATGGAAAATTTTTTTGTTTTCCAAGCTATTGCAATTGAATTCAACATTTATCCATTTGACATAGCCGTACATGATTTGGGGTAGTTTGGTCCGGATCGGACCACTATATCATATAGCTGCAATACAAACGACCGATATGAAAACAAGTCTTTGTATGGAAAATTTTTTTGTTTTCCACGCTATTGCAACCGAATTCAACATTTGTCCATTTGTAATAGCCAAACACGATTTGTGGTAGTTTGCTCCGGATCGGACCACTATATCATATAGCTGCAATACAAACGACCGATATGAAAACAAGTCTTTGTATGGAAAATTTTTTTGTTTTCCAACCTATTGCAACCGAATTCAACATTTATCCATTTGACATAGCCATACATGATTTTTAAAAGTTTGATCCGGATCAAATGACTATATCATATAGCTGCCATACAAACGACTGATATGAAAACAAGTCTTTGTATGGAAAATTGTTTTGTTTTCCAAGCTATTGCAACTAAATTCAACATTTATCCATTTGACCGATAAGAAAACAAGTCCTTGTATGGAAAATTTTTTTGTTTTTCCAAGCTATTGCAACTGAATTCAACATTTATTTAATTGACCAAGCCATACACGATTTTTAAAAGTTTTATCCGGATCGGACCACTATATCATATAGCTGCAATACAAACGACCGATATGAAAACAAGTCTTTGTATGGAAAATTTTTTTGTTTTCCAAGCTATTGCAACCGAATTCAACATTTATCCATTTGTAATAGCCAAACACGATTTGTGGTAGTTTGCTCCGGATCGGACCACTATATCATATAGCTGCAATACAAACGGCCGATATGAAAACAAGTCTTTGTATGGAAAATTTTTTTGTTTTCCAAGCTATTGCAACTGAATTCAACATTTATCCATTTGACATAGCCGTACATGATTTTTAAAAGTTTGATCCGGATCAAATGACTATTTCATATAGCTGCCATACAAACGACCGATTAGAAAACAAGTCTTTGAATGGAAAATTTTTTTGTTTTCCAAGCTATTGCAACCGAATTCAATATTTATTCAACCGAACAAGCCATACACAATTTTAAATGTTTTATCCGGATCGGATCACTATAACACATAGCTGCCATACAAACGACCGATGTGTAAACAAGTCTTTATATGGACAATTTTTTTGTTTTCCAAGCTATTGCAACCGAATTCAACATTTGTCCATTTGTAATAGCCAAACACGATTTGTGGTAGTTTGGTAGCTGCAATACAAACGGCCGATATGAAAACAAGTCTTTGTATGGAAAATTTTTTGTTTTCCAACCTATTGCAACCGAATTCAACATTTATCCATTTGACATAGCCATACATGATTTTTAAAAGTTGGATCCGGATCAAATGACTATATCATATAGCTGCCATACAAACGACCGATATGAAAACAAGTCTTTGTATGGAAAATTTTTTTGTTTTCCAAGCTATTGCAACTGAATTCAACATTTATCCATTTGACATAGCCGTACATGATTTTTAAAAGTTTGATCCGGATCAAATGACTATATAGCTGCCATACACACGACCGATAAGAAAACAAGTCCTTGTATGGAAAATTTTTTTGTTTTCCAAGCTATTGCAACCGAATTCAACATTTTATTTAATTGACCAAGCCATACACGATTTTTAAAAGTTTTATCCGGATCGGACCACTATATCATATAGCTGCAATACAAACGACCGATATGAAAACAAGTCTTTGCATGGAAAATTTTTTTGTTTTCCAAGCTATTGCAACCGAATTCAACATTTATCCATTTGACATAGCCGTACATGATTTTTAAAAGTTTGATCCGGATCAAATGACTATATCATATAGCTGCCATACAAACGACCGAAGTGTTAACAAGTCCTTGTATGGAAAATTTTTTTGTTTTCCAAGCTATTGCAACCGAATTCAACATTTATCCATTTAACATAGCTCAAACACGATTTGGGGTAGTTTGGTCCGGATCGGACCACTATATCATATAGCTGCAATACAAACGACCGATAAGAAAACAAGTCTTTGCATGGAAAATTTTCTTGTTTTCCAAGCTATTGCAACCGAATTCAACATTTATCCATTTGACATAGCCGTACATGATTTTTAAACGTTTGATCCGGATCAAATGACTATATCATATAGCTGCCATACAAACGACCGATGTGTAAACAAGTTCTTGTATGGCAAATTTTTTTGTTTTCCAAGCTATTGCAACCGAATTCAACATTTATCCATTTAACATAGCCAAACACGGTTTGCAGGGTAGTTTTGGTCCGGATCGGACCACTATATCATATAGCTGCAATACAAACGACCGATATGAAAACAAGTCTTTGTATGGAAAATTTTTTTGTTTTCCAACCTATTGCAACCGAATTCAACATTTATCCATTTGACATAGCCATACATGATTTTTAAAAGTATGATCCGGATCAAATGACTATATCATATAGCTGCCATACAAACGACCGATGTGTAAACAAGTTCTTGTATGGCAAATTTTTTTGTTTTCCAAGCTATTGCAACCGAATTCAACATATATCCATTTAACATAGCCAAACACGATTTGTGGTAGTTTAGTCCGGATCGGACCACTATATCATATAGCTGCAATACAAACGACCGATATGAAAACAAGTCTTTGTATGGAAAATTTTTTGGTTTCCAACCTATTGCAACCGAATTCAACATTTATCCATTTGACATAGCCATACATGATTTTTAAAAGTTTGATCCGGATCAAATGACTATATCATATAGCTGCCAACAAACGACCGATATGAAAACAAGTCTTTGTATGGAAAATTTTTTTGTTTTCCAAGCTATTGCAACCGAATTCAACATTTATCCATTTGACATAGCCATACATGATTTTTAAAAGTTTGATCCCGATCAGATGACTATATCATATAGCTGCCATACAAACGACCGACATGAAACCAAGTCTTTGTATGGAAAACTTTTTTGTTTTCCAACCTAATGCAATCGAATTCAACACTTATCCATTTGACGTAGCCGTTCATGATTTTTAAAAGTTTAATCCCGATCAGATGACTATATCATATAGCTGCCATACAAACGACCGATTAGAAAACAAGTCTTTGTATGGAAAATTTTTTTGTTTTCCAAGCTATTGCAACCGAATTCAATATTTATTCAACCGACCAAGCCATACACAATTTTAAATGTTTTATCCGGATCGGATCACTATATCACATAGCTGCCATAAAAACGACCGATATGAAAACAAGTCTTTGTATGGAAAATTTTTTTGTTTTCCAAGCTATTGCAACTGAATTCAACATTTATCCATTTGACATAGCCGTACATGATTTTTAAAAGTTTGATCCGGATCAAATGACTATATAGCTGCCATACAAACGACCGATAAGAAAACAAGTCCTTGTATGGAAAATTTTTTGTTTTCCAAGCTATTGCAACCGAATTCAACATTTATTTAATTGACCAAGCCATACACGATTTTTAAAAGTTTTATCCGGATCGGACCACTATATCATATAGCTGCAATACAAACGACCGATATGAAAACAAGTCTTTGCATGGAAAATTTTTTTGTTTTCCAAGCTATTGCAACTGAATTCAACATTTATCCATTTGACATAGCCGTACATGATTTTTAAAAGTTTGATCCGGATCGGACCACTATATCATATAGCTGCCATACAAACGACCGAAGTGTTAACAAGTCCTTGTATGGAAAATTTTTTGTTTTCCAAGCTATTGCAACCGAATTCAACATTTATCCATTTAACATAGCCAAACACGATTTGGGGTAGTTTGGTCCGGATCGGACCACTATATCATATAGCTGCAATACAAACGACCGATAAGAAAACAAGTCTTTGCATGGAAAATTTTCTTGTTTTCCAAGCTATTGCAACCGAATTCAACATTTATCCATTTGACATAGCCGTACATGATTTTTAAACGTTTGATCCGGATCAAATGACTATATCATATAGCTGCCATACAAACGACCGATGTGTAAACAAGTTCTTGTATGGCAAATTTTTTTGTTTTCCAAGCTATTGCAACCGAATTCAACATTTATCCATTTAACATAGCCAAACACGGTTTGGGGTAGTTTGGTCCGGATCGGACCACTATATCATATAGCTGCAATACAAACGACCGATATGAAAACAAGTCTTTGTATGGAAAATTTTTTTGTTTTCCAACCTATCGCAACCGAATTCAACATTTATCCATTTGACATAGCCATACATGATTTTTAAAAGTATGATCCGGATCAAAACGACTATATCATATAGCTGCCATACAAACGACCGATGTGTAAACAAGTTCTTGTATGGCAAATTTTTTTGTTTTCCAAGCTATTGCAACCGAATTCAACATTTATCCATTTAACATAGCCAAACACGATTTGGGGTAGGTTGGTCCGGATCGGACCACTATATCATATAGCTGCAATACAAACGACCGATAAGAAAACAAGTCTTTGCATGGAAAATTTTCTTGTTTTCCAAGCTATTGCAACCGAATTCAACATTTATCCATTTGACATAGCCATACATGATTTTTAAAAGTTTGATCCGGATCAAATGACTATATCATATAGCTGCCAACAAACGACCGATATGAAAACCAGTCTTTGTATGGAAAATTTTTTTGTTTTCCAAGCTATTGCAACCGAATTCAACATTTATCCATTTAACATAGCCAAACACGATTTGGGGTAGTTTGGTCCGGATCGGACCACTATATCATATAGCTGCAATACAAACGACCGATATGAAAACAAGTCTTTGTGTGGAAAATTTTTTTGTTTTCCAACCTATTGCAACCGAATTCAACATTTATCCATTTGACATAGCCATACATGATTTTTAAAAGTATGATCCGGATCAAATGACTATATCATATAGCTGCCATACAAACGACCGATGTGTAAACAAGTTCTTGTATGGCAAATTTTTTTTGTTTTCCAAGCTATTGCAACCGAATTCAACATATATCCATTTAACATAGCCAAACACGATTTGTGGTAGTTTAGTCCGGATCGGACCACTATATCATATAGCTGCAATACAAACGACCGATATGAAAACAAGTCTTTGTATGGAAAATTTTTTGTTGGTTTCCAACCTATTGCAACCGAATTCAACATTTATCCATTTGACATAGCCATACATGATTTTTAAAAGTTTGATCGGATCAAATGACTATATCATATAGCTGCCAACAAACGACCGATATGAAAACAAGTCTTTGTTTGGAAAATTTTTTTGTTTTCCAAGCTATTGCAACCGAATTCAACATTTATCCATTTGACATAGCCATACATGATTTTTAAAAGTTTGATCCCGATCAGATGACTATATCATATAGCTGCCATACAAACGACCGACATGAAACCAAGTCTTTGTATGGAAAACTTTTTTGTTTTCCAACCTAATGCAATCGAATTCAACACTTATCCATTTGACGTAGCCGTTCATGATTTTTAAAAGTTTAATCCCGATCAGATGACTATATCATATAGCTGCCATACAAACGACCGATTAGAAAACAAGTCTTTGTATGGAAAATTTTTTTGTTTTCCAAGCTATTGCAACCGAATTCAAATATTTATTCAACCGACCAAGCCATACACAATTTTAAATGTTTTATCCGGATCGGATCACTATATCACATAGCTGCCATAAAAACGACCGATATGAAAACAAGTCTTTGTATGGAAAATTTTTTTTGTTTTCCAAGCTATTGCAACTGAATTCAACATTTATCCATTTGACATAGCCGTACATGATTTTTAAAAGTTTGATCCGGATCAAAATGACTATATAGCTGCCATACAAACGACCGATAAGAAAACAAGTCCTTGTATGGAAAATTTTTTTGTTTTCCAAGCTATTGCAACCGAATTCAACATTTATTTAATTGACCAAGCCATACACGATTTTTAAAAGTTTTATCCGGATCGGACCACTATATCATATAGCTGCAATACAAACGACCGATATGAAAACAAGTCTTTGCATGGAAAATTTTTTTGTTTTCCAAGCTATTGCAACTGAATTCAACATTTATCCATTTGACATAGCCGTACATGATTTTTAAAAGTTTGATCCGGATCAAATGACTATATCATATAGCTGCCATACAAACGACCGATGTGTAAACAAGTCCTTGTATGGAAAATTTTTTTGTTTTCCAAGCTATTGCAACCGAATTCAACATTTATCCATTTAACATAGCCAAACACGATTTGGGGTAGTTTGGTCCGGATCGGACCACTATATCATATAGCTGCAATACAAACGACCGATATGAAAACAAGTCTTTGTATGGAAAATTTTTTTGTTTTCCAACCTATTGCAACCGAATTCAACATTTATCCATTTGACATAGCCATACATGATTTTTAAAAAGTATGATCCGGATCAAATGACTATATCATATAGCTGCCATACAAACGACAGATGTGTAAACAAGTTCTTGTATGGCAAATTTTTTTGTTTTCCAAGCTATTGCAACCGAATTCAACATTAATCCATTTAACATAGCCAAACACGATTTGGGGTAGGTTGGTCCGGATCGGACCACTATATCATATAGCTGCAATACAAACGACCGATAAGAAAACAAGTCTTTGCATGGAAAATTTTCTTGTTTTTCCAAGCTATTGCAACCGAATTCAACATTTATCCATTTGACATAGCCATACATGATTTTTAAAAGTTTGATCCGGATCAAATGACTATATCATATAGCTGCCAACAAACGACCGATATGAAAACAAGTCTTTGTATGGAAAATTTTTTTGTTTTCCAAGCTATTGCAACCGAATTCAACATTTATCCATTTAACATAGCCAAACACGATTTGGGGTAGTTTGGTCCGGATCGGACCACTATATCATATAGCTGCAATACAAACGACCGATATGAAAACAAGTCTTTGTATGGAAAATTTTTTTGTTTTCCAACCTATTGCAACCGAATTCAACATTTATCCATTTGACATAGCCATACATGATTTTTAAAAGTATGATCCGGATCAAATGACTATATCATATAGCTGCCATACAAACGACCGATGTGTAAACAAGTTCTTGTATGGCAAATTTTTTTGTTTTCCAAGCTATTGCAACCGAATTCAACATATATCCATTTAACATAGCCAAACACGATTTGTGGTAGTTTAGTCCGGATCGGACCACTATATCATATAGCTGCAATACAAACGACCGATATGAAAACAAGTCTTTGTATGGAAAATTTTTTTGGTTTCCAACCTATTGCAACCGAATTCAACATTTATCCATTTGACATAGCCATACATGATTTTTTAAAAGTTTGATCCGGATCAAATGACTATATCATATAGCTGCCAACAAACGACCGATATGAAAACAAGTCTTTGTATGGAAAATTTTTTTGTTTTCCAAGCTATTGCAACTGAATTCAACATTTATCCATTTGACATAGCCGTACATGATTTTTAAAAGTTTGATCCGGATCAAATGACTTATATAGCTGCCATACAAACGACCGATAAGAAAACAAGTCCTTGTATGGAAAATTTTTTTGTTTTCCAAGCTTATTGCAACCGAATTCAACATTTATTTAATTGACCAAGCCATACACGATTTTTAAAAGTTTTATCCGGATCGGACCACTATATCATATAGCTGCAATACAAACGACCGATATGAAAACAAGTCTTTGTATGGAAAATTTTTTGTTTTCCAACCTATTGCATCCGAATTGAACATTTATCCATTTGACATAGCCATACATGATTTTTAAAAGTATGATCCGGATCAAATGACTATATCATATAGCTGCCATACGAACGACCGATGTGTAAACAAGTTCTTGTATGGCAAATTTTTTTATTTTCAAAGCTATTGCAACCGAATTCAACATATATCCATTTAACATAGCCAAACACGATTTGGGGTAGTTTGGTCCGGATCGGACCACTATATCATATAGCTGCAATACAAACGACCGATATGAAAACAAGTCTTTGTATGGAAAATTTTTTTGTTTTCCAACCTATTGCAACCGAATTCAACATTTATCCATTTGACATAGCCATACATGATTTTTAAAAGTTTGATCCGGATCAAAATGACTATATCATATAGCTGCCATACAAACGACCGATTAGAAAACAAGTCTTTGTATGGAAAATTTTTTTGTTTTCCAAGCTATTGCAACCGAATTCAACATTTATCCATTTGACATAGCCATACATGATTTTTAAAAGTTTGATCCCGATCAGATGACTATATCATATAGCTGCCATACAAACGACCGACATGAAATCAAGTCTTTGTATGGAAAACTTTTTTGTTTTCCAACCTAATGCAATTGAATTCAACACTTATCCATTTGACGTAGCCATTCATGATTTTTAAAAGTTTGATCCCGATCAGATGACTATATAATATAGCTGCCATACAAACGACCGATTAGAAAACAAGTCTTTGTATGGAAAATTTTTTTGTTTTCCAAGCTATTGCAACCGAATTCAATATTTATTCAACCGACCAAGCCATACACAATTTTAAATGTTTTATCCGGATCGGATCACTATATCACATAGCTGCCATACAAACGACCGATGTGTAAACAAGTCTTTATATGGAAAATTTTTTTGTTTTCCAAGCTATTGCAACCGAATTCAATATTTATTCAACCGACCAAGCCATACACAATTTTAAATGTTTTATCCGGATCGGATCACTATATCACATAGCTGCCATACAAACGACCGATGTGTAAACAAGTCTTTATATGGAAAATTTTTTTTGTTTTCCAAGCTATTGCAACCGAATTCAACATTTGTCCATTTGTAATAGCCAAACACGATTTGTGGTAGTTTGCTCCGGATCGGACCACTATATCATACAGCTGCAATACAAACGACCGATATGAAAACAAGTCTTTGTATGGAAAATTTTTTTGTTTTCCAAGCTATTGCAACTGAATTCAACATTTATCCATTTGACATAGCCGTACATGATTTTTAAAAGCTATTGCATCCGAATTCAACATTTATCCATTTGACATAGCCGTACATGATTTTTAAAAGTTTGATCCGGATCAAATGACTATATCATATAGCTGCCATACAAACGACCGAAGTGTAAACAAGTCCTTGTATGGAAAATTTTTTGTTTTCCAAGCTATTGCAACCGAATTCAACATTTATCCATTTAACGTAGCCAAACACGATTTGGGGTAATTTGGTCGGATCGGACCACTATATCATATAGCTGCAATACAAACGACCGATATGAAAACAAGTCTTTGTATGGAAAATTTTTTTGTTTTTTCAACCTATTGCAACCGAATTCAACATTTATCCATTTGACATAGCCATACATGATTTTTAAAAGTATGATCCGGATCAAATGACTATATCATATAGCTGCCATACAAACGACCGATGTGTAAACAAGTTCTTGTATGGCAAATTTTTTTGTTTTCCAAGCTATTGCAACCGAATTCAACATATATCCATTTAACATAGCCAAACACGATTTGTGGTAGTTTGGTCGGGATCGGACCACTATATCATATAGCTGCAATACAAACGACCGATATGAAAACAAGTCTTTGTATGGAAAATTTTTTTGTTTTCCAAGCTATTGCAACTGAATTCAACATTTATCCATTTGACATAGCCGTACATGATTTTTAAAAGTTTAAATCGGATCAAATGACTATATCATATAGCTGCCATACAAACGACCGATATGAAAACAAGTCTTTGTATGGAAAATTTTTTTGTTTTCCAAGCTATTGCAACTGAATTCAACATTTATCCATTTGACATCAGCCGTACATGATTTTTAAAAGTTTGATCCAGATCAAATGACTATATAGCTGCCATACAAACGACCGATAAGAAAACAAGTCCTTGTATGGAAAATTTTTTTGTTTTCCAAGCTATTGCAACCGAATTCAACATTTTTCCATTTGACATAGCCATACATGATTTTTAAAAGTTTGATCCGGATCAAATGACTATATCATATAGCTGCCAACAAACGACCGATATGAAAACAAGTCTTTGTATGGAAAATTTTTTTGTTTTCCAAGCTATTGCAACCGAATTCAACATTTATCCATTTGACATAGCCATACATGATTTTTAAAAGTTTGATCCCGATCAGATGACTATATCATATAGCTGCCATACAAACGACCGACATGAAACCAAGTCTTTGTATGGAAAACTTTTTTGTTTTCCAACCTAATGCAATCGAATTCAACACTTATCCATTTGACGTAGCCGTTCATGATTTTTAAAAGTTTAATCCCGATCAGATGACTATATCATATAGCTGCCATACAAACGACCGATTAGAAAACAAGTCTTTGTATGGAAAATTTTTTTGTTTTCAAGCTATTGCAACCGAATTCAATATTTATTCAACCGACCAAGCCATACACAATTTTAAATGTTTTATCCGGATCGGATCACTATATCACATAGCTGCCATAAAAACGACCGATATGAAAACAAGTCTTTGTATGGAAAATTTTTTTGTTTTCCAAGCTATTGCAACTGAATTCAACATTTATCCATTTGACATAGCCGTACATGATTTTTAAAAGTTTGATCCGGATCAAATGACTATATAGCTGCCATACAAACGACCGATAAGAAAACAAGTCCTTGTATGGAAAATTTTTTTGTTTTCCAAGCTATTGCAACCGAATTCAACATTTATTTAATTGACCAAGCCATACACGATTTTTAAAGTTTTATCGGATCGGACCACTATATCATATAGCTGCAATACAAACGACCGATATGAAAACAAGTCTTTGCATGGAAAATTTTTTGTTTTCCAAGCTATTGCAACTGAATTCAACATTTATCCATTTGACATAGCCGTACATGATTTTTAAAAGTTTGATCCGGATCAAATGACTATATCATATAGCTGCCACACAAACGACCGATGTGTAAACAAGTCCTTGTATGGAAAATTTTTTTTGTTTTCCAAGCTATTGCAACCGAATTCAACATTTATCCATTTAACATAGCCAAACACGATTTGGGGTAGTTTGGTCGGATCGGACCACTATATCATATAGCTGCAATACAAACGACCGATATGAAAATGTAAGTCTTTGTATGGAAAATTTTTTTGTTTTCCAACCTATTGCAACCGAATTCAACATTTATCCATTTGACATAGCCATACATGATTTTTAAAAGTATGATCCGGATCAAATGACTACTATCATATAAGCTGCCATACAAACCGACCGATGTGTAAACAAGTTCTTGTATGGCAAATTTTTTCTTTTCCAAGCTATTGCAACCGAATTCAACATTTATCCATTTAACATAGCCAAACACGATTTGGGGTAGGTTGGTCCGGATCGGACCACTATATCATATAGCTGCAATACAAACGACCGATAAGAAAACAAGTCTTTGCATGGAAAATTTTCTTGTTTTCAAAGCTATTGCAACCGAATTCAACATTTATCCATTTGACATAGCCATACATGATTTTTTTAAAAGTTTGATCCGGATCAAATGACTATATCATATAGCTGCCAACAAACGACCGATATGAAAACAAGTCTTTGTATGGAAAATTTTTTGTTTTCCAAGCTATTGCAACCGAATTCAACATTTATCCATTTAACATAGCCAAACACGATTTGGGGTAGTTTGGTCCGGATCGGACCACTATATCATATAGCTGCAATACAAACGACCGATATGAAAACAAGTCTTTGTATGGAAAATTTTTTTGTTTTCCAACCTATTGCAACCGAATTCAACATTTATCCATTTGACATAGCCATACATGATTTTTAAAAGTATGATCCGGATCAAATGACTATATCATATAGCTGCCATACAAACGACCGATGTGTAAACAAGTTCTTGTATGGCAAATTTTTTTGTTTTCCAAGCTATTTTGACGAATTCAACATATATCCATTTAACATAGCCAAACACAATTTGTGTAGTTTAGTCCGGATCGGACCACTATATCATATAGCTGCAATACAAACGACCGATATAGAAAACAAGTCTTTGTATGGAAAATTTTTTTGGTTTCCAACCTATTGCAACCGAATTCAACATTTATCCATTTGACATAGCCATACATGATTTTTAAAAGTTTGATCCGGATCAAATGACTATATCATATAGCTGCCAACAAACGACCGATATGAAAACAAGTCTTTGTATGGAAAATTTTTTGTTTTTCCAAGCTATTGCAACCGAATTCAACATTTATCCATTTGACATAGCCATACATGATTTTTTAAAAGTTTGATCCCGATCAGATGACTATATCATATAGCTGCCATACAAACGACCGACATGAAACCAAGTCTTTGTATGGAAAACTTTTTTTGTTTTCCAACCTAATGCAATCGAATTCAACACTTATCCATTTGACGTAGCCGTTCATGATTTTTAAAAGTTTAATCCCGATCAGATGACTATATCATATAGCTGCCATACAAACGACCGATTAGAAAACAAGTCTTTGTATGGAAAATTTTTTTGTTTTCCAAGCTATTGCAACCGAATTCAATATTTATTCAACCGACCAAGCCATACACAATTTTTAAATGTTTTATCCGGATCGGATCACTATATCACATAGCTGCCATAAAAACGACCGATATGAAAACAAGTCTTTGTATGGAAAATTTTTTTGTTTTTCCAAGCTATTGCAACTGAATTCAACATTTATCCATTTGACATAGCCGTACATGATTTTTAAAAGTTTGATCCGGATCAAATGACTATATAGCTGCCATACAAACGACCGATAAGAAAACAAGTCCTTGTATGGAAAATTTTTTTGTTTTCCAAGCTATTGCAACCGAATTCAACATTTATTTAATTGACCAAGCCATACACGATTTTTAAAAGTTTTATCCGATCGGACCACTATATCATATAGCTGCAATACAAACGACCGATATGAAAACAAGTCTTTGCATGGAAAATTTTTTTGTTTTCCAAGCTATTGCAACTGAATTCAACATTTATCCATTTGACATAGCCGTACATGATTTTTAAAAGTTTGATCCGGATCAAATGACTATATCATATAGCTGCCATACAAACGACCGATGTGTAAACAAGTCCTTGTATGGAAAATTTTTTTGTTTTCCAAGCTATTGCAACCGAATTCAACATTTATCCATTTAACATAGCCAAACACGATTTGGGGTAAAGTTTGGTCCGGATCGGACCACTATATCATATAGCTGCAATACAAACGACCGATATGAAAACAAGTCTTTGTATGGAAAATTTTTTTGTTTTCCAACCTATTGCATCCGAATTCAACATTTATCCATTTGACATAGCCATACATGATTTTTAAAAGTATGATCCGGATCAAATGACTATATCATATAGCTGCCATACGAACGACCGATGTGTAAACAAGTTCTTGTATGGCAAATTTTTTTATTTTCCAAGCTATTGCAACCGAATTCAACATATATCCATTTAACATAGCCAAACACGATTTGTGGTAGTTTGGTCCGGATCGGACCACTATATCATATAGCTGCAATACAAACGACCGATATGAAAACAAGTCTTTGTATGGAAAATTTTTTTGTTTTCCAACCTATTGCAACCGAATTCAACATTTATCCATTTGACATAGCCATACATGATTTTTAAAAGTTTGATCCGGATCAAATGACTATATCATATAGCTGCCATACAAACGACCGATTAGAAAACAAGTCTTTGTATGGAAAATTTTTTTGTTTTCCAAGCTATTGCAACCGAATTCAACATTTATCCATTTGACATAGCCATACATGATTTTTGAAAGTTTGATCCCGATCAGATGACTATATCATATAGCTGCCATACAAACGACCGACATGAAATCAAGTCTTTGTATGGAAAACTTTTTTGTTTTCCAACCTAATGCAATTGAATTCAACACTTATCCATTTGACGTAGCCATTCATGATTTTTAAAAGTTTGATCCCGATCAGATGACTATATCATATAGCTGCCATACAAACGACCGATTAGAAAACAAGTCTTTGTATGGAAAATTTTTTGTTTTCCAAGCTATTGCAACCGAATTCAATATTTATTCAACCGACCAAGCCATACACAATTTTAAATGTTTTATCCGGATCGGATCACTATATCACATAGCTGCCATACAAACGACCGATGTGTAAACAAGTCTTTATATGGAAAATTTTTTTGTTTTCCAAGCTATTGCAACCGAATTCAATATTTATTCAACCGACCAAGCCATACACAATTTTAAATGTTTTATCCGGATCGGATCACTATATCACATAGCTGCCATACAAACGACCGATGTGTAAACAAGTCTTTATATGGAAAATTTTTTTGTTTTCCAAGCTATTGCAACCGAATTCAACATTTGTCCATTTGTAATAGCCAAACACGATTTGTGGTAGTTTGCTCCGGATCGGACCACTATATCATACAGCTGCAATACAAACGACCGATATGAAAACAAGTCTTTGTATGGAAAATTTGTTTGTTTTCCAAGCTATTGCAACTGAATTCAACATTTATCCATTTGACATAGCCGTACATGATTTTTAAAAGCTATTGCATCCGAATTCAACATTTATCCATTTGACATAGCCGTACATGATTTTTAAAAGTTTGATCCGGATCAAATGACTATATCATATAGCTGCCATACAAACGACCGAAGTGTAAACAAGTCCTTGTATGGAAAATTTTTTTGTTTTCCAAGCTATTGCAACCGAATTCAACATTTATCCATTTAACGTAGCCAAACACGATTTGGGGTAATTTGGTCCGGATCGGACCACTATATCATATAGCTGCAATACAAACGACCGATATGAAAACAAGTCTTTGTATGGAAAATTTTTTGTTTTTCAACCTATTGCAACCGAATTCAACATTTATCCATTTGACATAGCCATACATGATTTTTAAAAGTATGATCCGGATCAAATGACTATATCATATAGCTGCCATACAAACGACCGATGTGTAAACAAGTTCTTGTATGGCAAATTTTTTTGTTTTCCAAGCTATTGCAACCGAATTCAACATATATCCATTTAACATAGCCAAACACGATTTGTGGTAGTTTGGTCCGGATCGGACCACTATATCATATAGCTGCAATACAAACGACCGATATGAAAACAAGTCTTTGTATGGAAAATTTTTTTGTTTTTCCAAGCTATTGCAACTGAATTCAACATTTATCCATTTGAAATAGCCGTACATGATTTTTTAAAAGTTTAAATCGGATCAAATGACTATATCATATAGCTGCCATACAAACGACCGATATGAAAACAAGTCTTTGTATGGAAAATTTTTTTGTTTTCCAAGCTATTGCAACTGAATTCAACATTTATCCATTTGACATAGCCGTACATGATTTTTAAAAGTTTGATCCGGATCAAATGACTATATCATATAGCTGCCATACAAACGACCGATGTGTAAACAAGTCCTTGTATGGAAAATTTTTTTGTTTTCCAAGCTATTGCAACCGAATTCAACATTTATCCATTTAACAAAGCCAAACACGATTTAGGGTAGTTTGGTCGGATCGGACCACTATATCATATAGCTGCAATACAAACGACCGATATGAAAACAAGTCTTTGTATGGAAAATTTTTTTGTTTTCCAACCTATTGCATCCGAATTCAACATTTATCCATTTGACATAGCCATACATGATTTTTAAAAGTATGATCCGGATCAAATGACTATATCATATAGCTGCCATACGAACGACCGATGTGTAAACAAGTTCTTGTATGGCAAATTTTTTGATTTTCCAAGCTATTGCAACCGAATTCAACATATATCCATTTAACATAGCCAAACACGATTTGTGGTAGTTTGGTCCGGATCGGACCACTATATCATATAGCTGCAATACAAACGACCGATATGAAAACAAGTCTTTGTATGGAAAAATTTTTTGTTTTCCAACCTATTGCAACCGAATTCAACATTTATCCATTTGACATAGCCATACATGATTTTTAAAAGTTTGATCCGGATCAAATGACTATATCATATAGCTGCCATACAAACGACCGATGTGTAAACAAGTCTTTATATGGAAAATTTTTTTGTTTTCCAAGCTATTGCAACCGAATTCAACATTTGTCCATTTGTAATAGCCAAACATGATTTGTGGTAGTTTGCTCCGGATCGGACCACTATATCATACAGCTGCAATACAAACGACCGATATGAAAACAAGTCTTTGTATGGAAAATTTGTTTGTTTTCCAAGCTATTGCAACTGAATTCAACATTTATCCATTTGACATAGCCGTACATGATTTTTAAAAGCTATTGCATCCGAATTCAACATTTATCCATTTGACATAGCCGTACATGATTTTTAAAAGTTTGATCCGGATCAAATGACTATATCATATAGCTGCCATACAAACGACCGAAGTGTAAACAAGTCCTTGTATGGAAAATTTTTTTTGTTTTCCAAGCTATTGCAACCGAATTCAACATTTATCCATTTAACGTAGCCAAACACGATTTGGGGTAATTTGGTCGGATCGGACCACTATATCATATAGCTGCAATACAAACGACCGATATGAAAACAAGTCTTTGTATGGAAAATTTTTTGTTTTTCAACCTATTGCAACCGAATTCAACTTTTATCCATTTGACATAGCCATACATGATTTTTAAAAGTATGATCCGGATCAAATGACTATATCATATAGCTGCCATACAAACGACCGATGTGTAAACAAGTTCTTGTATGGCAAATTTTGTTTTCCAAGCTATTGCAACCGAATTCAACATATATCCATTTAACATAGCCAAACACGATTTGTGGTAGTTTGGTCCGGGATCGGACCACTATATCATATAGCTGCAATACAAACGACCGATATGAAAACAAGTCTTTGTATGGAAAATTTTTTTGTTTTCCAAGCTATTGCAACTGAATTCAACATTTATCCATTTGACATAGCCGTACATGATTTTTAAAAGTTTAAATCGGATCAAATGACTATATCATATAGCTGCCATACAAACGACCGATATGAAAACAAGTCTTTGTATGGAAAATTTTTTTGTTTTCCAAGCTATTGCAACTGAATTCAACATTTATCCATTTGACATAGCCGTACATGATTTTTAAAAAGTTTGATCCAGATCAAATGACTATATAGCTGCCATACAAACGACCGATAAGAAAACAAGTCCTTGTATGGAAAATTTTTTGTTTTCCAAGCTATTGCAACCGAATTCAACATTTATTTAATTGACCAAGCCATACACGATTTTTAAAAGTTTTATCCGGATCGGACCACTATATCATATAGCTGCAATACAAACGACCGATATGAAAACAAGTCTTTGCATGGAAAATTTTTTTGTTTTCCAACCTATTGCAACCGAATTCAACATTTATCCATTTGACATAGCCGTACATGATTTTTAAAAGTATTGATCCGGATCAAATGACTATATCATATAGCTGCCATACAAACGACCGATGCTGTAAACAAGTTCTTGTATGGCAAATTTTTTTGTTTTCCAAGCTATTGCAACCGAATTCAAGATATATCCATTTAACATAGCCAAACACGATTTGTGGTAGTTTGGTCCGGATCGGACCACTATATCATATAGCTGCAATACAAACGACCGATATGAAAACAAGTCTTTGTATGGAAAATTTTTTTGGTTTCCAACCTATTGCAACCGAATTCAACATTTATCCATTTTACATAGCCATACATGATTTTTAAAAGTTTGATCCGGATCAAATGACTATATCATATAGCTGCCAACAAACGACCGACATGAAACCAAGTCTTTGTATGGAAAACTTTTTTGTTTTCCAACCTAATGCAATCGAATTCAAGACTTATCCATTTGACGTAGCCATTCATGATTTTTAAAAGTTTGATCCCGATCAGATGACTATATCATATAGCTGCCATACAAACGACCGATTAGAAAACAAGTCTTTGTATGGAAAATTTTTTTGTTTTCCAAGCTATTGCAACCGAATTCAATATTTATTCAACCGACCAAGCCATACACAATTTTAAATGTTTTATCCGGATCGGATCACTATATCACATAGCTGCCATACACACGACCGATATGAAAACAAGTCTTTGTATGGAAAATTTTTTTGTTTTCCAAGCTATTGCAACTGAATTCAACATTTATCCATTTGACATAGCCGTACATGATTTTTAAAAGTTTGATCCGGATCAAATGACTATATAGCTGCCATACAAACGACCGATAAGAAAACAAGTCCTTGTATGGAAAATTTTTTTGTTTTCCAAGCTATTGCAACCGAATTCAACATTTATTTAATTGACCAAGCCATACACGATTTTTAAAAGTTTTATCCGGATCGGACCACTATATCATATAGCTGCAATACAAACGACCGATATGAAAACAAGTCTTTGCATGGAAAATTTTTTTGTTTTCCAAGCTATTGCAACTGAATTCAACATTTATCCATTTGACATAGCCGTACATGATTTTTAAAAGTTTGATCCGGATCAAATGACTATATCATATAGCTGCCATACAAACGACCGATGTGTAAACAAGTCCTTGTATGGAAAATTTTTTTGTTTTCCAAGCTATTGCAACCGAATTCAACATTTATCCATTTAACATAGCCAAACACGATTTGGGGTAGTTTGGTTCGGATCGGACCACTATATCATATAGCTGCAATACAAACGACCGATATGAAAACAAGTCTTTGTATGGAAAATTTTTTTGTTTTCCAACCTATTGCAACCGAATTCAACATTTATCCATTTGACATAGCCATACATGATTTTTAAAAGTTTGATCCGGATCAAATGACTATATCATATTGGTGCCATACAAACGACCG
Organism: Drosophila merina; assembly: GCA_035047645.1. Lineage (NCBI taxonomy): Eukaryota > Metazoa > Arthropoda > Insecta > Diptera > Drosophilidae > Drosophila > Drosophila merina. The sequence goes on along the minus strand of JAWNPH010000076.1, from coordinate 974,828 downwards.
ATATGAAAACAAGTCTTTGTATGGAAAATTTTTTTGTTTTCCAAGCTATTGCAACCGAATTCAATATTTATTCAACCGACCAAGCCATACACAATTTTAAATGTTTTATCCGGATCGGATCACTATATCACATAGCTGCCATACAAACGACCGATATGAAAACAAGTCTTTGTATGGAAAATTTTTTTGTTGTTCAAGCTATTGCAACTGAATTCAACATTTATCCATTTGACATAGCCGTACATGATTTTTAAAAGTTTGATCCGGATCAAATGACTATATAGCTGCCATACAAACGACCGATAAGAAAACAAGTCCTTGTATGGAAAATTTTTTGTTTTCCAAGCTATTGCAACCGAATTCAACATTTATTTAATTGACCAAGCCATACACGATTTTTAAAAGTTTTATCCGGATCGGACCACTATATCATATAGCTGCAATACAAACGACCGATATGAAAACAAGTCTTTGTATGGAAAATTTTTTTGTTTTCCAACCTATTGCAACCGAATTCAACATTTATCCATTTGACATAGCCGTACATGATTTTTAAAAGTTTGATCCGGATCAAATGACTATATCATATAGCTGCAATACAAACGACCGATGTGGAAACAAGTCCTTGTATGGAAAATTTTTTTGTTTTCCAAGCTATTGCAACCGAATTCAACATTTATCCATTTAACATAGCCAAACACGATTTGGGGTAGTTTGGTCCGGATCGGACCACTATATCATATAGCTGCAATACAAACGACCGATATGAAAACAAGTCTTTGTATGGAAAATTTTTTTGTTTTCTAACCTATTGCAACCGAATTCAACATTTATCCATTTGACATAGCCATACATGATTTTTAAAAGTATGATCCGGATCAAATGACTATATCATATAGCTGCCATACAAACGACCGATGTGTAAACAAGTTCTTGTATGGCAAATTTTTTGTTTTCCAAGCTATTGCAACCGAATTCAACATATATCCATTTAACATAGCCAAACACGATTTGTGGTAGTTTGGTCCGGATCGGACCACTATATCATATAGCTGCAATACAAACGACCGATATGAAAACAAGTCTTTGTATGGAAAATTTTTTTTGTTTTCCAACCTATTGCAACCGAATTCATCATTTATCCATTTGACATAGCCATACATGATTTTTAAAAGTTTGATCCGGATCAAATGACTATATCATATAGCTGCCATACAAACGACCGATTAGAAAACAAGTCTTTGTATGGAAAATTTTTTTGTTTTCCAAGCTATTGCAACCGAATTCAACATTTATCCATTTGACATAGCCATACATGATTTTTGAAAGTTTGATCCCGATCAGATGACTATATCATATAGCTGCCATACAAACGACCGATGTGTAAACAAGTTCTTGTATGGCAAATTTTTTTGTTTTCCAAGCTATTGCAACCGAATTCAAGATATATCCATTTAACATAGCCAAACACGATTTGTGGTAGTTTGGTCCGGATCGGACCACTATATCATATAGCTGCAATACAAACGACCGATATGAAAACAAGTCTTTGTATGGAAAATTTTTTGGTTTCCAACCTATTGCAACCGAATTCAACATTTATCCATTTTACATAGCCATACATGATTTTTAAAAGTTTGATCCGGATCAAATGACTATATCATATAGCTGCCAACAAACGACCGACATGAAACCAAGTCTTTGTATGGAAAACTTTTTTGTTTTCCAACCTAATGCAATCGAATTCAACACTTATCCATTTGACGTAGCCATTCATGATTTTTAAAAGTTTGATCCCGATCAGATGACTATATCATATAGCTGCCATACAAACGACCGATTAGAAAACAAGTCTTTGTATGGAAAATTTTTTTGTTTTCCAAGCTATTGCAACCGAATTCAATATTTATTCAACCGACCAAGCCATACACAATTTTAAATGTTTTATCCGGATCGGATCACTATATCACATAGCTGCCATACACACGACCGATATGAAAACAAGTCTTTGTATGGAAAATTTTTTTGTTTTCCAAGCTATTGCAACTGAATTCAACATTTATCCATTTGACATAGCCGTACATGATTTTTAAAAGTTTGATCCGGGTCAAATGACTATATAGCTGCCATACAAACGACCGATAAGAAAACAAGTCCTTGTATGGAAAATTTTTTTGTTTTCCAAGCTATTGCAACCGAATTCAACATTTATTTAATTGACCAAGCCATACACGATTTTTAAAAGTTTTATCCGGATCGGACCACTATATCATATAGCTGCAATACAAACGACCGATATGAAAACAAGTCTTTGCATGGAAAATTTTTTTGTTTTCCAAGCTATTGCAACTGAATTCAACATTTATCCATTTGACATAGCCGTACATGATTTTTAAAAGTTTGATCCGGATCAAATGACTATATCATATAGCTGCCATACAAACGACCGATGTGTAAACAAGTCCTTGTATGGAAAATTTTTTTTGTTTTCCAAGCTATTGCAACCGAATTCAACATTTATCCATTTAACATAGCCAAACACGATTTGGGGTAGTTTGGTCCGGATCGGACCACTATATCATATAGCTGCAATACAAACGACCGATATGAAAACAAGTCTTTGTATGGAAAATTTTTTTGTTTTCCAACCTATTGCAACCGAATTCAACATTTATCCATTTGACATAGCCATACATGATTTTTAAAAGTTTGATCCGGATCAAATGACTATATCATATTGCTGCCATACAAACGACCGATATGAAAACAAGTCTTTGTATGGAAAATTTTTTTGTTTTCCAAGCTATTGCAACCGAATTCAATATTTATTCAACCGACCAAGCCATACACAATTTTAAATGTTTTATCCGGATCGGATCACTATATCACATAGCTGCCATACAAACGACCGATATGAAAACAAGTCTTTGTATGGACAATTTTTTTGTTTTCCAAGCTATTGCAACTGAATTCAACATTTATCCATTTGACATAGCCGTACATGATTTTTAAAAGTTTGATCCGGATCAAATGACTATATAGCTGCCATACAAACGACCGATAAGAAAACAAGTCCTTGTATGGAAAATTTTTTTGTTTTCCAAGCTATTGCAACCGAATTCAACATTTATTTAATTGACCAAGCCATACACGATTTTTAAAAGTTTTATCCGGATCGGACCACTATATCATATAGCTGCCATACAAACGACCGATATGAAAACAAGTCTTTGTATGGAAAATTTTTTTGTTTTCCAACCTATTGCAACTGACTTCAACATTTATCCATTTGACATAGCCGTACATGATTTTTAAAAGTTTGATCCGGATCAAATGACTATATCATATAGCTGCCATACAAACGACCGATGTGTAAACAAGTCCTTGTATGGAAAATTTTTTTGTTTTCCAAGCTATTGCAACCGAATTCAACATTTATCCATTTGACATAGCCGTACATGATTTTTAAAAGTTTGATCCGGATCAAATGACTATATCATATAGCTGCCATACAAACGACCGATGTGTAAACAAGTTCTTGTATGGCAAATTTTTTGTTTTCCAAGCTATTGCAACCGAATTCAACATATATCCATTTAACATAGCCAAACACGATTTGTGGGAGTTTGGTCCGGATCGGACCACTATATCATATAGCTGCAATACAAACGACCGATATGAAAACAAGTCTTTGTATGGAAAATTTTTTTTTGTTTTCCAACCTATTGCAACCGAATTCATAATTTATCCATTTGACATAGCCATACATGATTTTTAAAAGTTTGATCCGGATCAAATGACTATATCATATAGCTGCCATACAAACCACCGATTAGAAAACAAGTCTTTGTATGGAAAATTTTTTTGTTTTCCAAGCTATTGCAACCGAATTCAACATTTATCCATTTGACATAGCCATACATGATTTTTGAAAGTTTGATCCCGATCAGATGACTATATCATATAGCTGCCATACAAACGACCGACATGAAATCAAGTCTTTGTATGGAAAACTTTTTTGTTTTCCAACCTAATGCAATTGAATTCAACACTTATCCATTTGACGTAGCCATTCATGATTTTTAAAAGTTTGATCCCGATCAGATGACTATATCATATAGCTGCCATACAAACGACCGATTAGAAAACAAGTCTTTGTATGGAAAATTTTTTTGTTTTCCAAGCTATTGCAACCGAATTCAATATTTATTCAACCGACCAAGCCATACACAATTTTAAATGTTTTATCCGGATCGGATCACTATATCACATAGCTGCCATACAAACGACCGATGTGTAAACAAGTCTTTATATGGAAAATTTTTTTGTTTTCCAAGCTATTGCAACCGAATTCAACATTTGTCCATTTGTAATAGCCAAACACGATTTGTGGTAGTTTGCTCCGGATCGGACCACTATATCATACAGCTGCAATACAAACGACCGATATGAAAACAAGTCTTTGTATGGAAAATTTTTTTGTTTTCCAAGCTATTGCAACTGAATTCAACATTTATCCATTTGACATAGCCGTACATGATTTTTAAAAGCTATTGCAACCGAATTCAACATTTATCCATTTGACATAGCCGTACATGATTTTTAAAAGTTTGATCCGGATCAAATGACTATATCATATAGCTGCCATACAAACGACCGAAGTGTAAACAAGTCCTTGTATGGAAAATTTTTTTGTTTTCCAAGCTATTGCAACCGAATTCAATATTTATTCAACCGACCAAGCCATACACAATTTTAAATGTTTTATCCGGATCGGATCACTATATCACATAGCTGCCATACAAACGACCGATGTGTAAACAAGTCTTTATATGGAAAATTTTTTTGTTTTCCAACCTATTGCAACCGAATTCAACATTTATCCATTTGACATAGCCATACATGATTTTTAAAAGTTTGATCCGGATCAAATGACTATATCATATAGCTGCCATACAAACGACCGATTAGAAAACAAGTCTTTGTATGGAAAATTTTTTGTTTTCCAAGCTATTGCAACTGAATTCAACATTTATCCATTTGACATAGCCGTACATGATTTTTAAAAGCTATTGCAACCGAATTCAACATTTATCCATTTGACATAGCCGTACATGATTTTTAAAAGTTTGATCCGGATCAAATGACTATATCATATAGCTGCCATACAAACGACCGAAGTGTAAACAAGTCCTTGTATGGAAAATTTTTTTGTTTTCCAAGCTATTGCAACCGAATTCAACATTTATCCATTTAACATAGCCAAACACGATTTGGGGTAATTTGGTCCGGATCGGACCACTATATCATATAGCTGCAATACAAACGACCGATATGAAAACAAGTCTTTGTATGGAAAATTTTTTTTGTTTTCCAACCTATTGCAACCGAATTCATAATTTATCCATTTGACATAGCCATACATGATTTTTAAAAGTTTGATCCGGATCAAATGACTATATCATATAGCTGCCATACAAACGACCGATTAGAAAACAAGTCTTTGTATGGAAAATTTTTTGTTTTCCAAGCTATTGCAACCGAATTCAATATTTATTCAACCGACCAAGCCATACACAATTTTAAATGTTTTATCCGGATCGGATCACTATATCACATAGCTGCCATACAAACGACCGATGTGTAAACAAGTCTTTATATGGAAAATTTTTTTGTTTTCCAAGCTATTGCAACCGAATTCAACATTTGTCCATTTGTAATAGCCAAACACGATTTGTAGTAGTTTGCTCCGGATCGGACCACTATATCATACAGCTGCAATACAAACGACCGATATGAAAACAAGTCTTTGTATGGAAAATTTTTTTGTTTTCCAAGCTATTGCAACTGAATTCAACATTTATCAATTTGACATAGCCGTACATGATTTTTAAAAGCTATTGCAACCGAATTCAACATTTATCCATTTGACATAGCCGTACATGATTTTTAAAAGTTTGATCGGATCAAATGACTATATCATATAGCTGCCATACAAACGACCGAAGTGTAAACAAGTCCTTGTATGGAAAATTTTTTTGTTTTCCAAGCTATTGCAACCGAATTCAACATTTATCCATTTAACATAGCCAAACACGATTTGTGGTAATTTGGTCCGGATCGGACCACTATATCATATAGCTGCAATACAAACGACCGATATGAAAACAAGTCTTTGTATGGAAAATTTTTTTGTTTTCCAACCTATTGCAACCGAATTCAACATTTATCCATTTGACATAGCCATACATGATTTTTAAAAGTATGATCCGGATCAAATGACTATATCATATAGCTGCCATACAAACGACCGATGTGTAAACAAGTTCTTGTATGGCAAATTTTTTGTTTTCCAAGCTATTGCAACCGAATTCAACATATATCCATTTAACATAGCCAAACACGATTTGTGGTAGTTTGGTCTGGATCGGACCACTATATCATATAGCTGCAATACAAACGACCGATATGAAAACAAGTCTTTGTATGGAAAATTTTTTTTGTTTTCCAACCTATTGCAACCGAATTCATAATTTATCCATTTGACATAGCCATACATGATTTTTAAAAGTTTGATCCGGATCAAATGACTATATCATATAGCTGCCATACAAACGACCGATTAGAAAACAAGTCTTTGTATGGAAAATTTTTTTGTTTTCCAAGCTATTGCAACCGAATTCAACATTTATCCATTTGACATAGCCATACATGATTTTTGAAAGTTTGATCCCGATCAGATGACTATATCATATAGCTGCCATACAAACGACCGACATGAAATCAAGTCTTTGTATGGAAAACTTTTTTGTTTTCCAACCTAATGCAATTGAATTCAACACTTATCCATTTGACGTAGCCATTCATGATTTTTAAAAGTTTGATCCGGATCAAATGACTATATCATATAGCTGCCATACAAACGACCGATGTGTAAACAAGTTCTTGTATGGCAAATTTTTTTGTTTTCCAAGCTATTGCAACCGAATTCAACATTTATCCATTTAACATAGCCAAACACGATTTGTGGTAATTTGGTCCGGATCGGACCACTATATCATATAGCTGCAATACAAACGACCGATATGAAAACAAGTCTTTGTATGGAAAATTTTTTTGTTTTCCAACCTATTGCAACCGAATTCAACATTTATCCATTTGACATAGCCATACATGATTTTTAAAAGTATGATCCGGATCAAATGACTATATCATATAGCTGCCATACAAACGACCGATGTGTAAACAAGTTGTTGTATGGCAAATTTTTTGTTTTCCAAGCTATTGCAACCGAATTCAACATATATCCATTTAACATAGCCAAACACGATTTGTGGCAGTTTGGTCTGGATCGGACCACTATATCATATAGCTGCAATACAAACGACCGATATGAAAACAAGTCTTTGTATGGAAAATTTTTTTGTTTTCCAACCTATTGCAACCGAATTCATAATTTATCCATTTGACATAGCCATACATGATTTTTAAAAGTTTGATCCGGATCAAATGACTATATCATATAGCTGCCATACAAACGACCGATTAGAAAACAAGTCTTTGTATGGAAAATTTTTTTGTTTTCCAAGCTATTGCAACCGAATTCAACATTTATCCATTTGACATAGCCATACATGATTTTTGAAAGTTTGATCCCGATCAGATGACTATATCATATAGCTGCCATACAAACGACCGACATGAAATCAAGTCTTTGTATGGAAAACTTTTTTTGTTTTCCAACCTAATGCAATTGAATTCAACACTTATCCATTTGACGTAGCCATTCATGATTTTTAAAAGTTTGATCCCGATCAGATGACTATATCATATAGCTGCCATACAAACGACCGATTAGAAAACAAGTCTTTGTATGGAAAATTTTTTTTTTGTTTTCCAAGCTATTGCAACCGAATTCAATATTTATTCAACCGACCAAGCCATACACAATTTTAAATGTTTTATCCGGATCGGATCACTATATCACATAGCTGCCATACAAACGACCGATGTGTAAACAAGTCTTTATATGGAAAATTTTTTTGTTTTCCAAGCTATTGCAACCGAATTCAACATTTGTCCATTTGTAATAGCCAAACACGATTTGTGGTAGTTTGCTCCGGATCGGACCACTATATCATACAGCTGCAATACAAACGACCGATATGAAAACAAGTCTTTGTATGGAAAATTTTTTTGTTTTCCAAGCGATTGCAACTGAATTCAACATTTATCCATTTGACATAGCCGTACATGATTTTTAAAAGCTATTGCAACCGAATTCAACATTTATCCATTTGACATAGCCGTACATGATTTTTAAAAGTTTGATCCGGATCAAATGACTATATCATATAGCTGCCATACAAACGACCGAAGTGTAAACAAGTCCTTGTATGGAAAATTTTTTTGTTTTCCAAGCTATTGCAACCGAATTCAACATTTATCCATTTAACATAGCCAAACACGATTTGTGGTAATTTGGTCCGGATCGGACCACTATATCATATAGCTGCAATACAAACGACCGATATGAAAACAAGTCTTTGTATGGAAAATTTTTTGTTTTCCAACCTATTGCAACCGAATTCAACATTTATCCATTTGACATAGCCATACATGATTTTTAAAAAGTATGATCCGGATCAAATGACTATATCATATAGCTGCAATACAAACGACCGATGTGTAAACAAGTTCTTGTATGGCAAATTTTTTTGTTTTCCAAGCTATTGCAACCGAATTCAACATATATCCATTTAACATAGCCAAACACGATTTGTGGTAGTTTGGTCTGGATCGGACCACTATATCATATAGCTGCAATACAAACGACCGATATGAAAACAAGTCTTTGTATGGAAAATTTTTTTGTTTTCCAAGCTATTGCAACCGAATTCAACATTTATCCATTTGACATAGCCGTACATGATTTTTAAAAGTATGATCCGGATCAAATGACTATATCATATAGCTGCCATACAAACGACCGATGTGTAAACAAGTTCTTGTATGGCAAATTTTTTTTGTTTTCCAAGCTATTGCAACCGAATTCAACATTTATTTAATTGACCAAGCCATACACGATTTTTAAAAGTTTTATCCGGATCGGACCACTATATCATATAGCTGCAATACAAACGACCGATATGAAAACAAGTCTTTGCATGGAAAATTTTTTTGTTTTCCAAGCTATTGCAACCGAATTCAACATTTATCCATTTGACATAGCCGTACATGATTTTTAAAAGTATGATCCGGATCAAATGACTATATCATATAGCTGCCATACAAACGACCGATGTGTAAACAAGTTCTTGTATGGCAAATTTTTTTGTTTTCCAAGCTATTGCAACCGAATTCAACATATATCCATTTAACATAGCCAAACACGATTTGTGGTAGTTTGGTCCGGATCGGACCACTATATCATATAGCTGCAATACAAACGACCGATATGAAAACAAGTCTTTGTATGGACAATTTTTTTGGTTTCCAACCTATTGCAACCGAATTCAACATTTATCCATTTTACATAGCCATACATGATTTTTAAAAAGTTTGATCCGGATCAAATGACTATATCATATAGCTGCCATACAAACGACCGAAGTGTAAACAAGTCCTTGTATGGAAAATTTTTTTGTTTTCCAAGCTATTGCAACCGAATTCAACATTTATCCATTTAACATAGCCAAACACGATTTCATATAGCTGCAATACAAACGACCGATATGAAAACAAGTCTTTGTATGGAAAATTTTTTTGTTTTCCAACCTATTGCAACCGAATTCAACATTTATCCATTTGACATAGCCATACATGATTTTTAAAAGTATGATCCGGATCAAATGACTATATCATATAGCTGCCATACAAACGACCGATGTGTAAACAAGTTCTTGTATGGCAAATTTTTTTTGTTTTTCCAAGCTATTGCAACCGAATTCAACATATATCCATTTAACATAGCCAAACACGATTTGTGGTAGTTTGATCCGGATCGGACCACTATATCATATAGCTGCAATACAAACGACCGATATGAAAACAAGTCTTTGTATGGAAAATTTTTTTGTTTTCCAAGCTATTGCAACTGAATTCAACATTTATCCATTTGACATAGCCGTACATGATTTTTAAAAGTTTGATCCGGATCAAATGACTATATAGCTGCCATACAAACGACCGATAAGAAAACAAGTCCTTGTATGGAAAATTTTTTTGTTTTCCAAGCTATTGCAACCGAATTCAACATTTATTTAATTGACCAAGCCATACACGATTTTTAAAAGTTTTATCCGAATCGGACCACTATATCATATAGCTGCAATACAAACGACCGATATGAAAACAAGTCTTTGCATGGAAAATTTTTTTTGTTTTCCAAGCTATTGCAACCGAATTCAACATTTATCCATTTGACATAGCCGTACATGATTTTTAAAAGTATGATCCGGATCAAATGACTATATCATATAGCTGCCATACAAACGACCGATGTGTAAACAAGTTCTTGTATGGCAAATTTTTTTTGTTTTCCAAGCTATTGCAACCGAATTCAACATATATCCATTTAACATAGCCAAACACGATTTGTGGTAGTTTGGTCCGGATCGGACCACTATATCATATAGCTGCAATACAAACGACCGATATGAAAACAAGTCTTTGTATGGAAAATTTTTTTGGTTTCCAACCTATTGCAACCGAATTCAACATTTATCCATTTTACATAGCCATACATGATTTTTAAAAGTTTGATCCGGATCAAATGACTATATCATATAGCTGCCAACAAACGACCGACATGAAACCAAGTCTTTGTATGGAAAACTTTTTTGTTTTCCAACCTAATGCAATCGAATTCAACACTTATCCATTTGACGTAGCCATTCATGATTTTTTAAAAGTTTGATCCCGATCAGATGACTATATCATATAGCTGCCATACAAACGACCGATTAGAAAACAAGTCTTTGTATGGAAAATTTTTTTGTTTTCCAAGCTATTGCAACCGAATTCAATATTTATTCAACCGACCAAGCCATACACAATTTTAAATGTTTTATCCGGATCGGATCACTATATCACATAGCTGCCATACAAACGACCGGTATGAAAACAAGTCTTTGTATGGAAAATTTTTTTGTTTTCCAAGCTATTGCAACTGAATTTAACATTTATCCATTTGACATAGCCGTACATGATTTTTAAAAGTTTGATCCGGATCAAATGACTATATAGCTGCCATACAAACGACCGATAAGAAAACAAGTCCTTGTATGGAAAATTTTTTTGTTTTCCAAGCTATTGCAACCGAATTCAACATTTATTTAATTGACCAAGCCATACACGATTTTTAAAAGTTTTATCCGGATCGGACCACTATATCATATAGCTGCAATACAAACGACCGATATGAAAACAAGTCTTTGCATGGAAAATTTTTTTGTTTTCCAAGCTATTGCAACTGAATTCAACATTTATCCATTTGACATAGCCGTACATGATTTTTAAAAGTTTGATCCGGATCAAATGACTATATCATATAGCTGCCATACAAACGACCGATGTGTAAACAAGTCCTTGTATGGAAAATTTTTTTGTTTTCCAAGCTATTGCAACCGAATTCAACATTTATCCATTTAACATAGCCAAACACGATTTGGGGTAGTTTGGTCCGGATCGGACATTTTATATCATATAGCTGCAATACAAACGACCGATATGAAAACAAGTCTTTGTATGGAAAATTTTTTTGTTTTCCAACCTATTGCAACCGAATTCAACATTTATCCATTTGACATAGCCATACATGATTTTTAAAAGTTTGATCCGGATCAAATGACTATATCATATTGCTGCCATACAAACGACCGATATGAAAACAAGTCTTTGTATGAAAAATTTTTTTGTTTTCCAAGCTATTGCAACCGAATTCAATATTTATTCAACCGACCAAGCCATACACAATTTTAAATGTTTTATCCGGATCGGATCACTATATCACATAGCTGCCATACAAACGACCGATATGAAAACAAGTCTTTGTATGGAAAATTTTTTTGTTTTCCAACCTATTGCAACCGAATTCATCATTTATCCATTTGACATAGCCATACATGATTTTTAAAAGTTTGATCCGGATCAAATGACTATATCATATAGCTGCCATACAAACGACCAATTAGAAAACAAGTCTTTGTATGGAAAATTTTTTTGTTTTCCAAGCTATTGCAACCGAATTCAACATTTATCCATTTGACATAGCCATACATGATTTTTAAAAGTTTGATCCGGATCAAATGACTATATCATATAGCTGCCATACAAACGACCAATTAGAAAACAAGTCTTTGTATGGAAAATTTTTTTGTTTTCCAAGCTATTGCAACCGAATTCAACATTTATCCATTTGACATAGCCATACATGATTTTTGAAAGTTTGATCCCGATCAGACTATATCATATAGCTGCAATACAAACGACCGATATGAAAACAAGTCTTTGTATGGAAAATTTTTTTTGTTTTCCAACCTATTGCAACCGAATTCATCATTTATCCATTTGACATAGCCATACATGATTTTTAAAAGTTTGATCCGGATCAAATGACTATATCATATAGCTGCCATACAAACGACCAATTAGAAAACAAGTCTTTGTATGGAAAATTTTTTGTTTTCCAAGCTATTGCAACCGAATTCAACATTTATCCATTTGACATAGCCATACATGATTTTTGAAAGTTTGATCCCGATCAGACTATATCATATAGCTGCCATACAAACGACCGACATGAAATCAAGTCTTTGTATGGAAAACATTTTTGTTTTCCAACCTAATGCAATTGAATTCAACACTTATCCATTTGACGTAGCCATTCATGATTTTTAAAAGTTTGATCCCGATCAGATGACTATATCATATAGCTGCCATACAAACGACCGATTAGAAAACAAGTCTTTGTATGGAAAATTTTTTTGTTTTCCAAGCTATTGCAACCGAATTCAATATTTATTCAACCGACCAAGCCATACACAATTTTAAATGTTTTATCCGAATCGGATCACAATATCACATAGCTGCCATACAAACGACCGATGTGTAAACAAGTCTTTATATGGAAAATTTTTTTGTTTTCCAAGCTATTGCAACCGAATTCAACATTTGTCCATTTGTAATAGCCAAACACGATTTGTGGTAGTTTGCTCCGGATCGGACCACTATATCATACAGCTGCAATACAAACGACCGATATGAAAACAAGTCTTTGTATGGAAAATTTTTTTGTTTTCCAAGCTATTGCAACTGAATTCAACATTTATCCATTTGACATAGCCGTACATGATTTTTAAAAGCTATTGCAACCGAATTCAACATTTATCCATTTGACATAGCCGTACATGATTTTTAAAAGTTTGATCCGGATCAAATGACTATATCATATAGCTGCCATACAAACGACCGAAGTGTAAACAAGTCCTTGTATGGAAAATTTTTTTGTTTTCCAAGCTATTGCAACCGAATTCAACATTTATCCATTTAACATAGCCAAACACGATTTGGGGTAATTTGGTCGGATCGGACCACTATATCATATAGCTGCAATACAAACGACCGATATGAAAACAAGTCTTTGTATGGAAAATTTTTTTGTTTTCCAACCTATTGCAACCGAATTCAACATTTATCCATTTGACATAGCCATAAATGATTTTTAAAAGTATGATCCGGATCAAATGGCTATATCATATAGCTGCCATACAAACGACCGATGTGTAAACAAGTTCTTGTATGGCAAATTTTTTTGTTTTCCAAGCTATTGCAACCGAATTCAACATATATCCATTTAACATAGCCAAACACGATTTGTGGTAGTTTGGTCCGGATCGGACCACTATATCATATAGCTGCAATACAAACGACCGATATGAAAACAAGTCTTTGTATGGAACATTTTTTTGTTTTCCAAGCTATTGCAACTGAATTCAACATTTATCCATTTGACATAGCCGTACATGATTTTTAAAAGTTTAAATCGGATCAAATGACTATATCATATAGCTGCCATACAAACGACCGATATGAAAACAAGTCTTTGTATGGAAAATTTTTTGTTTTCCAAGCTATTGCAACTGAATTCAACATTTATCCATTTGACATAGCCGTACATGATTTTTAAAAGTTTGATCCGGATCAAATGACTATATAGCTGCCATACAAACGACCGATAAGAAAACAAGTCCTTGTATGGAAAATTTTTTTGTTTTCCAAGCTATTGCAACCGAATTCAACATTTATTTAATTGACCAAGCCATACACGATTTTTAAAAGTTTTATCCGGATCGGACCACTATATCATATAGCTGCAATACAAACGACCGATATGAAAACAAGTCTTTGCATGGAAAATTTTTTTGTTTTCCAAGCTATTGCAACCGAATTCAACATTTATCCATTTGACATAGCCGTACATGATTTTTAAAAGTATGATCCGGATCAAATGACTATATCATATAGCTGCCATACAAACGACCGATGTGTAAACAAGTTCTTGTATGGCAAATTTTTTTGTTTTCCAAGCTATTGCAACCGAATTCAACATATATCCATTTAACATAGCCAAACACGATTTGTGGTAGTTTGGTCCGGATCGGACCACTATATCATATAGCTGCAATACAAACGACCGATATGAAAACAAGTCTTTGCATGGAAAATTTTTTGTTTTCCAAGCTATTGCAACCGAATTCAACATTTATCCATTTGACATAGCCGTACATGATTTTTAAAAGTATGATCCGGATCAAATGACTATATCATATAGCTGCAATACAAACGACCGATATGAAAACAAGTCTTTGTATGGAAAATTTTTTTGTTTTCCAACCAATTGCAACCGAATTCAAAATTTATCCATTTTACATAGCCATACATGATTTTTAAAAGTTTGATCCGGATCAAATGACTATATCATATAGCTGCCAACAAACGACCGATATGAAGACAAGTCTTTGTATGGAAAATTTTTTTGTTTTCCAAGCTATTGCAACCGAATTCAACATTTATCCATTTGACATAGCCATACATGATTTTTAAAAGTTTGATCCCGATCAGATGACTATATCATATAGCTGCCATACAAACGACCGACATGAAACCAAGTCTTTGTATGGAAAACTTTTTTGTTTTCCAACCTAATGCAATCAAATTCAACACTTATCCATTTGACGTAGCCATTCATGATTTTTAAAAGTTTGATCCCGATCAGATGGCTATATCATATAGCTGCCATACAAACGACCGATTAGAAAACAAGTCTTTGTATGGAAAATTTTTTTGTTTTCCAAGCTATTGCAACCGAATTCAATATTTTTCAACCGACCAAGCCATACACAATTTTAAATGTTTTATCCGGATCGGATCACTATATCACATAGCTGCCATACAAACGATCGATATGAAAACAAGTCTTTGTATGGAAAATTTTTTTGTTTTCCAAGCTATTGCAACTAAATTCAACATTTATCCATTTGACATAGCCGTACATGATTTTTAAAAGTTTGATCCGGATCAAATGACTATATAGCTGCCATACAAACGACCGATAAGAAAACAAGTCCTTGTATGGAAAATTTTTTTGTTTTCCAAGCTATTGCAACCGAATTCAACATTTATTTAATTGACCAAGCCATACACGATTTTTAAAAGTTTTATCCGGATCGGACCACTATATCATATAGCTGCAATACAAACGACCGATATGAAAACAAGTCTTTGCATGGAAAATTTTTTTGTTTTCCAAGCTATTGCAACTGAATTCAACATTTATCCATTTGACATAGCCGTACATGATTTTTAAAAGTTTGATCCGGATCAAATGACTATATCATACAGCTGCAATACAAACGACCGATATGAAAACAAGTCTTTGTATGGAAAATTTTTTTGTTTTCCAACCTATTGCAACCGAATTCAACATTTATCCATTTGACATAGCCATACATGATTTTTAAAAGTTTTATCCGGATCAAATGACTATATCATATAGCTGCCAACAAACGACCGATATGAAAACAAGTCTTTGTATGGAAAACTTTTTTGTTTTCCAACCTAATGCAATTGAATTCAACACTTATCCATTTGACGTAGCCATTCATGATTTTTAAAAGTTTGATCCCGATCAGATGACTATATCATATAGCTGCCATACAAACGACCGATTAGAAAACAAGTCTTTGTATGGAAAATTTTTTGTTTTCCAAGCTATTGCAACCGAATTCAATATTTATTCAACCGACCAAGCCATACACAATTTTAAATGTTTTATCCGGATCGGATCACTATATCACATAGCTGCCATACAAACGACTGATGTGTAAACAAGTCTTTATATGGAAAATTTTTTTGTTTTCCAAGCTATTGCAACCGAATTCAACATTTGTCCATTTGTAATAGCCAAACACGATTTGTGGTAGTTTGCTCCGGATCGGACCACTATATCATACAGCTGCAATACAAACGACCGATATGAAAACAAGTCTTTGTATGGAAAATTTTTTTGTTTTCCAAGCTATTGCAACTAAATTCAACATTTATCCATTTGACATAGCCGTACATGATTTTTAAAAGTTTGATCCGGATCAAATGACTATATCATATAGCTGCCATACAAACGACCGAAGTGTAAACAAGTCCTTGTATGGAAAATTTTTTTGTTTTCCAAGCTATTGCAACCGAATTCAACATTTATCCATTTAACATAGCCAAACACGATTTGGGGTAATTTGGTCCGGATCGGACCGCTATATCATATAGCTGCAATACAAACGACCGATATGAAAACAAGTCTTTGTATGGAAAATTTTTTTGTTTTCCAACCTATTGCAACCGAATTCAACATTTATCCATTTGACATAGCCGTACATGATTTTTAAAAGTATGATCCGGATCAAATGACTATATCATATAGCTGCCATACAAACGACCGATGTGTAAACAAGTTCTTGTATGGCAAATTTTTTTGTTTTCCAAGCTATTGTAACCGAATTCAACATATATCCATTTAACATAGCCAAACACGATTTGTGGTAGTTTGGTCCGGATCGGACCACTATATCATATAGCTGCAATACAAACGACCGATATGAAAACAAGTCTTTGCATGGAAAATTTTTTTGTTTTCCAAGCTATTGCAACCGAATTCAACATTTATCCATTTGACATAGCCGTACATGATTTTTATACCCTTGCAGAGGGTATTATAATTTTGTCCAGAAATGTGTAACGCATTAAAGGAAGCATTTCCGACCCCACAAAGTATATATATTCTTGATCAGCATCAACAGCCGAGTCGATATAGCCATGTCCGTCTGTCCGTCTGTCCGTCTGTTTCTATGCAAAAAATAGACAGTAGTTTTAAAGCTAGCGTTTTGAAACTTTTACCAGATCATTATTTTTGTTGCACGCACATCAAGTTTAAGAATCGGTCGGATCGGACCACTATATCATATAGCTGCCATACAAACGACCGATATGAAAAAAAGTCTTTGTATGGGGAACTTTTTTGTTTTCCAAGCTAGTGCAACTGAATTCAACATTTATTCAATTGACATAGCCGTACATGATTTGTGAAAGTTTAGTCCGGATCGGACCACTATATCATATAGCTGCCATACAAACGATCAATCAGATTTCAAGTCTTTGTATGGAAAACTTTTTTGTTTTCCAAGCTAGTGCAACTGAATTCAACATTTATTCATTTGACATAGCCATACACGATTTGTGAAAGTTTGGTCTGGATCGAAACACTATATCACATAGCTGCCATACAAACGACCGATATGAAAACAAGTCTTTGTATGGAAAATTTTTTTGTTTTCCAAGCTATTGCAACTAAATTCAACATTTATCCATTTGACATAGCCGTACATGATTTTTAAAAGTTTGATCCGGATCAAATGACTATATAGCTGCCATACAAACGACCGATAAGAAAACAAGTCCTTGTATGGAAAATTTTTTGTTTTCCAAGCTATTGCAACCGAATTCAACATTTATTTAATTGACCAAGCCATACACGATTTTTAAAAGTTTTATCCGGATCGGACCACTATATCATATAGCTGCAATACAAACGACCGATATGAAAACAAGTCTTTGCATGGAAAATTTTTTTTGTTTTCCAAGCTATTGCAACTGAATTCAACATTTATCCATTTGACATAGCCGTACATGATTTTTAAAAGTTTGATCCGGATCAAATGACTATATCATACAGCTGCAATACAAACGACCGATATGAAAACAAGTCTTTGTATGGAAAATTTTTTTGTTTTCCAACCTATTGCAACCGAATTCAACATTTATCCATTTGACATAGCCATACATGATTTTTAAAAAGTTTTATCCGGATCAAATGACTATATCATATAGCTGCCAACAAACGACCGATATGAAAACAAGTCTTTGTATGGAAAACTTTTTTGTTTTCCAACCTAATGCAATTGAATTCAACACTTATCCATTTGACGTAGCCATTCATGATTTTTAAAAGTTTGATCCCGATCAGATGACTATATCATATAGCTGCCATACAAACGACCGATTAGAAAACAAGTCTTTTGTATGGAAAATTTTTTTGTTTTCCAAGCTATTGCAACCGAATTCAATATTTATTCAACCGACCAAGCCATACACAATTTTAAATGTTTTATCCGGATCGGATCACTATATCACATAGCTGCCATACAAACGACTGATGTGTAAACAAGTCTTTATATGGAAAATTTTTTTTGTTTTCCAAGCTATTGCAACCGAATTCAACATTTGTCCATTTGTAATAGCCAAACACGATTTGTGGTAGTTTGCTCCGGATCGGACCACTATATCATACAGCTGCAATACAAACGACCGATATGAAAACAAGTCTTTGTATGGAAAATTTTTTTGTTTTCCAAGCTATTGCAACTAAATTCAACATTTATCCATTTGACATAGCCGTACATGATTTTTAAAAGTTTGATCCGGATCAAATGACTATATCATATAGCTGCCATACAAACGACCGAAGTGTAAACAAGTCCTTGTATGGAAAATTTTTTTGTTTTCCAAGCTATTGCAACCGAATTCAACATTTATCCATTTAACATAGCCAAACACGATTTGGGGTAATTTGGTCCGGATCGGACCACTATATCATATAGCTGCAATACAAACGACCGATATGAAAACAAGTCTTTGTATGGAAAATTTTTTTGTTTTCCAACCTATTGCAACCGAATTCAACATTTATCCATTTGACATAGCCGTACATGATTTTTAAAAGTATGATCCGGATCAAATGACTATATCATATAGCTGCCATACAAACGACCGATGTGTAAACAAGTTCTTGTATGGCAAATTTTTTTGTTTTCCAAGCTATTGTAACCGAATTCAACATATATCCATTTAACATAGCCAAACACGATTTGTGGTAGTTTGGTCCGGATCGGACCACTATATCATATAGCTGCAATACAAACGACCGATATGAAAACAAGTCTTTGCATGGAAAATTTTTTTGTTTTCCAAGCTATTGCAACCGAATTCAACATTTATCCATTTGACATAGCCGTACATGATTTTTATACCCTTGCAGAAGGTATTATAATTTTGTCCAGAAATGGGTAACGCATTAAAGGAAGCATTTCCGACCCCACAAAGTATATATATTCTTGATCAGCATCAACAGCCGAGTCGATATAGCCATGTCCGTCTGTCCGTCTGTCCGTCTGTTTCTATGCAAAAAATAGACAGTAGTTTTAAAGCTAGCGTTTTGAAACTTTTACCAGATCATTATTTTTGTTGCACGCACATCAAGTTTAAGAATCGGTCGGATCGGACCACTATATCATATAGCTGCCATACAAACGACCGATATGAAAAAAAGTCTTTGTATGGGGAACTTTTTTTGTTTTCCAAGCTAGTGCAACTGAATTCAACATTTATTCAATTGACATAGCCGTACATGATTTGTGAAAGTTTAGTCCGGATCGGACCACTATATCATATAGCTGCCATACAAACGATCAATCAGATTTCAAGTCTTTGTATGGAAAACTTTTTGTTTTCCAAGCTAGTGCAACTGAATTCAACATTTATTCATTTGACATAGCCATACACGATTTGTGAAAGTTTGGTCTGGATCGAAACACTATATCACATAGCTGCCATACAAACGACCGATATGAAAACAAGTCTTTGTATGGAAAACTTTTTTGTTTTACAAGCTATAGCAACCGAATTAAACATTTATTCATTTGACATAACCATACATGATTTGTGAAAGTTTGGTCCGGATCCTCTATATCACATAGCTGCCATACAAACGACCGATATAAAAACAAGTCTTTGTATGGAAAACTTTTTTGTTTTCCAAGCTATCGCAACCGAATTAAACATTTGTTTATTTGTCATAGGTATGTGACATACACGATATGTGAAAGTTGTGTCCGGATCGGACCACTATATCATATAGCTGCCATACAAATGATCGATCTGAAAGCAAGTCTTTGTATAGGATACTTTATTTAGGAGTCTTTGTATGAAAAACTTTTTTGTTATGCAAAATGATTTACTCAGTAGATGCAAATAATTTTCGTATCAAATTTAAGAAAGTCAGAATTTGATCAACCAATCATATGTGCAATTAAGTTATTTCAATGAAAGATACATACTGCATATTTTGTTTTGAATACTATTCATTGCTGCTAGGTTTACGAATAAATAAGAAGGACAGTCACAAGAATGTCTCTAAACAAAACAAAAGATCGTATAAATATTTTGCTTTTTTTGCTTACACATTTCTGCTTATATATTTTATCTCTTTTACCGACGAATGCGTGACAGAGATAGATAGCTGAAAAGTAAGGTAGGACCGAAAATCAAAACAATAACAAAGAAGATGGTTTAAAACAGAGCAGTTGTTACAACTATTTGGTTTGTCTTGCTTCCAAATTTCTGCATATATATTTCATCTCATTTACTCATTAAGGCATGACCGGGATAGAGATCATTGACAATGGACAAAACGATAAAAACTTAAAAAATTATTTTGCTTAAATGCATGTCTGTCTATAAAAAAATTAACAATTATAATAAATAATATTTATGTTATCATATATAATTATTGGAATTATCCAAAAATGGTTTTCTGTTTAAAAATAATAATAATATTTTTATTGCCTCACTCAAATGAATGAGCATAGCTGAGTATAGTTGAAATTAAATGAATTTATATTTTTGTTATTAATTTAGCTTTTGTATTTATTTAACCACTTTAAAAAATCTAGCGATACATCAGCATAATCGATGGTTTAAAGTCAAATTATCGATGGTTTAAACCATCGAAAATTAAATAATCGATGGTTCGACCATCGATGGTTTTGCTCAAAAATTGCAGTTGCACTCGTTTGAGAGGTAGGTCGCGCTCGTGCCAAAAGGTGATACAATGGGCAGAAAACTTAATATTTAGGCATGATTTAATTCAAGAATTATTATTGATTGTTAGATATATTATTATTAAACGTTAATGAATGAATTTTGAAATACACTTTTAAAATAAACCATTATTTAAAATTAAAAAATTATATTGCATTTTAAATTTAATCTATTGATGTATATTAATACATTAAAATTTTTAACATTAATTTGTTAAGATTGAGTGTCTGTGCACTCTTAATAAATTTGGCTCGAGAGAGGAAGGGGGTCATCTGAATTGAGAGAAAGAGTGTGGATCCTAGTCATTCTATTGTTGTTGCTTCTAGCTTTATACTAATTTGGCGCGGAAAATCTAGTAATTGAGAGAGTTAGTTTTGAGTAGATTGATTTTGTGTATTGTCATTTCGACAGCGCCCTCGACTGCAAGCACAATTTTAATTGGCGTGGTTTAAATTTTGATTTTGTTTGAAGTTTAGTGATTCTAATAAGTTAAAATCTATTGTTTAGTGAACAATAAAAAGCCTAAGAACTGTTGCTAAAGTGTTGAAGTTTGCGATTTGTTTTATTTGTTTCGGCAATACCTTGTCGCGTGTACAACTTTTCAACAACGCGTGTGCTGGTCGGTCGGTTTGGTGCAGCGCGCCAAAATTCTGGACACGATTCTGAGGCTTTTGAGTTCTGGATTGGCTTATTAGGAAAGCAAAAACAGCAAGTTTATATTTTTCGCTTATTATATTTTAATAGTCTTTCTAAAGACTTTTTATTAGTCTTTCTTAAGACTTTTTAAAAGAAAATTTTTCCATACATTTTTCTTTGTTCTTTTTTTGCAGGATTTTATCCTATATATATATAAATTTTTATATATATTTAAAATTATATATAAATATATTAAATTATTATATATATATATTAATATATATATATTTTTGAAATTATTTATTTGTTTCAATTTATTTCATTTTAAAATATACATATAAAATTTATTTATTTTCCTTTAATAATTTGTTTAGGAGTATTTTCATTAGTAGACTAAATATAACCAATTTAAAAGTAGATAAGCTGCTATTAATTTAAAAACGTTTGTAAAATATTTTCATAGTTTTTTCTTGTCGGTAGAAGCTTAATTTATTGTAATGCCTCGATTAACAAAAAAATCAAATGAACAAAGGCGTCGGGATGCGCTTAATCGTAGCCGCGAATTTTATGATAACAATGTTGAAGATGTTCGCCTTCAGAACTCTCAACGTTTAGCAGAGACCCGTCAAAATGAAGTTCTTAGAGAACAAGAACGCATAAGGGATACTGCTTCGCGTACCATTCGTAGGAGAAGTGCAAGAATTTTGCAAAATGAACGCGTTTTAAATATGATATCCCATTCTGTTCGTCGGGAAAATATTGAAGTCCGGGAATTAGAACGCGAACACGATGCTGCTGCTCATGCTACTCGTAGACAAGATGAAGTCGTACGAGTAGATCAGCAACGAATAAATACAGTAGAACACGCTGTACGTCGACTCGACATGAATTATCGCGAGATTGAGCGCGAACGCGATGCTGCGGCTCATGCTACTCGTAGAGAAGATGAAGTCGTACGAGTAGATCAGCAACGAATAAATACAGTAGAACACGCTGTACGTCGACTCGACATGAATTATCGCGAGATTGAGCGCGAACGCGATGCTGCGGCTCATGCTACTCGTAGAGAAGATGAAGTCGTACGAGTAGATCAGCAACGAATAAATACAGTAGAACACGCTGTACGTCGACTCGACATGAATTATCGCGAGATTGAGCGCGAACGCGATGCTGCGGCTCATGCTACTCGTAGAGAAGATGAAGTCGTACGAGTAGATCAGCAACGAATAAATACAGTAGAACACGCTGTACGTCGACTCGACATGAATTATCGCGAGATTGAGCGCGAACGCGATGCTGCGGCTCATGCTACTCGTAGACAAGATGAAGTCGTACGAGTAGATCAGCAACGAATAAATACAGTAGAACACGCTGTACGTCGACTCGACATGAATTATCGCGAGGTTGAGCGCGAACGCGATGCTGCGGCTCATGCTACTCGTAGAGAAGATGAAGTCGTACGAGTAGATCAGCAACGAATAAATACAGTAGAACACGCTGTACGTCGACTCGACATGAATTATCGCGAGATTGAGCGCGAACGCGATGCTGCGGCTCATGCTACTCGTAGAGAAGATGAAGTCGTACGGAGTAGATCAGCAACGAATAAATACAGTAGAACACGCTGTACGTCGACTCGACATGAATTATCGCGAGATTGAGCGCGAACACGATGCTGCGGCTCATGCTACTCGTAGACAAGATGAAGTCTTACGAGTAGATGAACAAGAAAGAAATACCGACGAACATGCAGCACGACGTCAAAATGAAAATATTCGCACTGAAGAAAGAGCAAGAGATGCTTCTCGGCGTAGAATAAGCCGAAGAAATTTATTAGTAAGACGCAGTGAGCAAGTCGTCAATTCATCGCAGAGACGCGTTACTCGGGGTCAGGCGCGAATTTTAAGAGACCAAATTCTCGAAATGAATGAAGCGCGCGTCATTCAATTTAGGGAAAATTTAGAAAATAGGGCGAGGCAATCTTATCAGCAGTCTCAAAGGAATAGAGTAGCTAGGGAAGAAATGACGCCTGAAGAACTCGAGCAGCAGCGTGTTCTTCAAAGGCAGCGTAGACGAGCAACAGCAAGAGATTTATATTTAGAAAATATTAGGAAAGGCCCTACAAATATTTGCATTTCTTGCGGGGGCACATGGTTTTCGTCTCAGGTTAGGAAATTAAACAAATCCGTAATATCAGTAAAAAAACCATTGCTTAATATTACGGAAGCATTTTATTTGTCCGCTAAATTTCCAAATGAGTCTGAGGATTATTTGTTTTGCACTACATGTCACAAAAGTATAACTTCGGGTAAAATTCCGAATTTATCATTATCTAAGGGTTTTGATTTTCCTGAAATTCCAACCTGCCTCAAGAACTTGACATGTCTTGAGGAGCGTCTTATCTCGCCAAGAATTCCATTCATGCGGATAATTTCGCTGGGCTATGAACGCCAATGTGCAGTCAGAGGTGCAGTTGTCAATGTGCCTGTTTCAGTGTCGGAAACAGTTACTGCTCTTCCACGTACATTTGAAAGCAGCCATGTTGTTCAAATTCATTTAAAGCGCAAACTCGAATACAATCATAATTTTATGACCGAAACAATTCGGCCAGCTTATGTTCTCGAGGCGTTGAGATATTTGGTGAATACTCCTTTGTATTTAAAACATAATATCTCTATTTCTGCTGACTGGCTAAATGCCGTTGGAAATTCACAAATTGTTCCTTTTGTTGCTGATCCAGCTGACAGGTCAACAGTTGAAAATCTCTTCCGTCAAGGCATGGAAATCGATTCCGAAAATGCAAATGACGAGCCCCAAGATAATATCAATCCTGGTGGCGAAGAGACTCTCTTAGATAATGATGACATAGATAATAGGTTAGTTCTAGATCGCATTGCATTGGCGCCTGGCGAAGGCCGAAAACCTACAGATATGACAACAGACGAGGATGCTGAAGAGCTCTCGTTTCCAACCATATCATGTGGCGAAATTTTCTTGAGCGAAACTACATATGCTCGAAAGGCCAAATCACAGATTCGATTTTACGATCGTCGTTGTGCAAAAATTCCTAAAATATTATATATGTATAAGCGCTATGAGCTTACACGTATAAAAGATGCAATTTCCATATGCCTCAGGAAAAAATCAGGCAATGGTGTTACTGCGGGCGATATTTTAGATGAGACTTTTGTTAAGAATCTTGTGAAACGTGATGATGGTTATCGTATTCTAAAAGGATTGAGATCTTCTCCGGCCCATTGGGAAGGTGAAAAGAAAAAAGTACTAGCTATGATTCGTCAGTTCGGTCTGCCTACATTCTTCATAACGTTGTCCGCTGCTGAAACAAGATGGAATGAACTTTTGGTTATTCTATCTCTCCTTTTAGATAACAGAATCCTTACTGAGAACGAGGTAGCTAATCTTCCTAGCTCTGAAAAAGCTAGACTCATTCGGTCAGACCCTGTCACATGCTCTAGGTATTTTGATTACAGATTTCGACAGCTTTTTAAGCTGTTTAAATCTGATATTTTTGCTGAATTCGAATTGACTCATTATTATTGGAGAATCGAATTTCAGCACAGAGGATCGCCACATTCACATGGAATGTATTGGCTCCATGGTGCCCCCAAGGTTGATAGTAGTAGTCCCCAAAATATTAGTCAGGTAGTTGAATTTATTGATAGATTTATTACATCTGAGGGTGATACTTTAGAATTACAGGAGGTAGTTAAATATCAGCAACACAGGCATAGTGGGTCGTGTTTAAGGGATATAAATAGGCAGAAAGTGTGTAGGTTTAATATGCCATACCCTCCAATGCCTCATACGGAAGTTTTATACCCATTGGAGGATGAAAATCCCCACAGAAGAAGGTATAAAAGTATGTGGGATAAAGTCCAAGAGCTTCTAAACAAGTCTGTTTCACAGACTGAAGCTCTATATTTAAACTCATTTGAGAATTTCATGTCCGAACTCAATACGGACTACAGTGAATATATATTTGCTTTGCGCTCACATTTAAAGAAGCCGCAAATATTCCTCCAGAGAAAATTCACTGATAAAATGCTGAACGCATATAATAAGGACATATTAGCTCTATACAGAGCCAACATGGATATTCAATATATTTTAGATCCATATGCTTGTTGTTCTTACATAGTAAACTATATAAACAAATCGAACAGAGGAGTTTCACAACTTCTGCGAGAGGCCATGGATGAGATCAATGCTGAGAACTATTCCATTAAACAAAAGTTGCAGCATCTCGGTAGAAAGTTTATCAATGGCACAGAAATTTCAGCACAAGAAGCAGCTTATAATATTCTTGGCTTACATATGTCAGAGTCAAGCCATGGCGAAATTTTTGTGAATACTTCACCTCCCGATGAACGGGTTCGCATGGTTAAGTCCTAGAGAGATCTGGAGAAACTCCCACAAGGCTCAACTGACATTTATCTTCCTTCTTTGCATGACTACTACGTTGACAGGCCCGATGTGCTGGAAAATCTGTGTTTAGCGGATTTTGCAGCCAATTACAAATATTATATAAAGACTCGTACAAATGAATTGCCTGATGAAGAATATCAGGAAAATGATGACGAGCTGGACGATAATGCTGATATTGAGCAGCCATTAATTTTGAGGAACCGCAGGGGTATTCTTAAAAGGCGTAGATTTCCACTCATTCTTCGGTGGAAAAGATACAGTATTAATAAATCCCGGTCCGATTTTTTTAGGGAAAACATACTGTTGTTTTACCCCTGGCGAAATGAGGAAGAGCATGTTTTAAATAATGATAATGAGCAGACTTATATTATTCAGAAAGAAATAGTTGAAGCGAATAGGAGAAAATACATTTATTTAGATGATGATGAGTTAGCACAGGCTTTAGATGAAGTAAGCAACAATAATGTAGGAGAAAATCAGGACATTTCAGAATCGCAACTGCTTGATGAAGAGTTTAGGGGCTTTGCCATACCAGAGATTGATCATAATATTAACGTATTTAATAATAATACGAATGACGACAACTCTGACGAAAATTCAGTTAGAATGATAAGATTACCTCCACAAATTCCAGAAAATGAGCTGCATTTATTGGTACGTTCGCTGAACTGCAAGCAGCGTCAATATTTTGCTCATGTCATGCATAACATGAATACTGGACAAATTTTCCATGAATATGTTGGTGGCGGTGCCGGAGTGGGAAAGAGTCGATTAATTTCAACGATTTATCAATCGTTAACATTGAGGTTTAATATTAGAGCAGGTAGCAATAGTGACTCGCCCAAGGTTCTCCTGTGTGCACCAACAGGAAAAGCAGCATTTGGAATTGGTGGATTAACACTCCATTCCTTATTTTCTTTCCCGGTTAACCAATCATCGTCTGAGCTTAGGAAACTTAATAACGATGTTGTTAACTCAGTGCGCTCGAAGCTGTTAGATCTTAAGCTAATAATTATTGATGAAATATCAATGGTCGGCGCAAAAATGTTGTCTTTTTTGGACCGACGGCTCAAGCAAATTTTTAACAATAATGACAACTTTGGAGGTATGTCGATATTGGCATTTGGCGATCTCAAGCAGTTGCCTCCCGTTGGCGATAAATGGATATTTTTGAACAATTCACGTGATAACTATAGTGTTATTGTAGGTCCTCTTCTTTGGAATTTGTTCCAATTTTATGAATTGACAGAAATAATGCGCCAACGAGAGGATAGAAATTTTGCTGTGGCATTAAATAATATGTCCGAAGGCAAAATGACAGAGCAAGATAGGGAACTCTTTCAGCAGAGAGTTATAGAACCTAGGGATTATAGTGAAATACCAGAGGAGGCTATACACTTATTTTATGATAATAAAAGGACGAGTGAATACAATAGTATTAAGCTGGCGCAAATTCATACAGATGAGTTTACGTCAACAGCTAAAGATGCAGTGAAGGCTATTTCAAAATCACACAGAGAAAAGACTAGCATTTTAGAAAATGTTAAGACTTTCAAAACGTCAGAGACGCAAGGCCTGCCATATTTGCTTCTGCTGAAAACAACAGCAAAATATATGGTCACTGTGAATATTGACATCAACGACGGACTAGTCAATGGTGCTAGTGGGCAACTTATGCAAATTGATCTTTCATCAAATGGATCAATTGCAACGCTTTGGCTCAAGTTCATGGAGTCTAGTGTGGGACTTCACGCAAGAGCAAAAAAAGCACATCTTACTCACTCTGATTGGACACCGATCGAAAAAGTGATAAGAAGTTTTCAGTATAGGAAAACTCAGCAGGTATCAATTGAGCGACTTCAGTTCCCAGTTGTTCCAGCTGAAGCCATTACTATACATAAGAGCCAAGGTGCAACTTACCAAAAAGTTGTTGTTCACTTGCAAGACAGCATGAGCCGAGCAGCGCTCTACGTCGCTTGCAGTAGAGCAACCAGCGCCTCTGGCCTTTATCTCATAGGAAAGTTTCAGCCTCCTAGAGATTTAAGAACAACAGATTCTGTCCAAGCTGAGTTAACAAAACTTAGGGGGCACAAAAAACTCGTACCTTATTATGAGCTGCTCGTTGACAGACCTGCTAATAATTTAGTTGAATATTATCAGAATATTCAAGGTCTAAGGTCCCATTGCCCGGACATTTTAAATGATTCTATTATAATGTCCTCTGATATTTTATGCATTGTAGAGTCTTGGAGTAGAGTAGGTGAGAGCTATAATTTGGATGGCTTTCAAGAATTAGGTAGAATCGATGGTATTTTGTCTGCTGGTGGTAGACGACCAACGAATGGCATTATCGTTTACGCTAAACCAAACATGGCTCAGGATGTTGAGATGTTAAATATTGTAAATATAGGCTTAGCAAACGAGAAGTGCCAAATTCTTAAATTCAAATATTTAGGAGCTATATATTTAATAGTTTATAGGAATCCTGCCTTTTCAATAGTAGAGTTCCGCAGGGTAATCTTAGAAAATATAGAAGAGGAAATTAATAAAGGAAATAGGCAAATAGTAATACTAGGAGACTTCAATATTTGTAGGGCCACAGTTAGGGATCAGTTAGAGTTAAGGCTAAATGAGTTAGGTATTTATTCACTTTTAAATAGAACGCCAACAACAAAGGAGTTAACAGAAATAGATTGGGCATTCGCAACTGCCGGAGAAATAGAATCGAATGCCCGTATTTATGAAACTACTTATAGTTATCATGACGGTGTATTTCTCACATTTAGTTAGAATGGCGTCTTAGTATATTAAAAATTTATTAGCAGCAAAATAGAAAATATAAAATAAACAAATTGTATATGTATATGGGGGCTAAGGTTGTATTAGATAATTAAATACGATTTAATAACAGCCAGAGAAAGTGTGCCTTTGTGTATATACTTTCTAAGACCGACCATATGTGGTGACAAACCACGCCCTGCTCGAGGTGCCCCTGCTCTAGACTGAAAATGGCGGATCTAGAGAGGACAACTCGATAAAACCAATAGTATTCTGGCACACATGAAGTACCAATAATTTTGAAAAGACTTCTGATTTTTACATAAGTACTGATTGCATTTTTGTAAAGATCTGCAAGGGTATACCATCTTCGGCAAGCCGAAGATAACTTTTCTCACTTGTTAAAAGTATGATCCGGATCAAATGACTATATCATATAGCTGCCATACAAACGACCGATATGAAAACAAGTCTTTGTATGGAAAATTTTTTTGGTTTCCAACCTATTGCAACCGAATTCAACATTTATCCATTTTACATAGCCATACATGATTTTTAAAAGTTTGATCCGGATCAAATGACTATATCATATAGCTGCCAACAAACGACCGATATGAGGACAAGTCTTTGTATGGAAAATTTTTTTGTTTTCCAAGCTATTGCAACCGAATTCAACATTTATCCATTTGACATAGCCATACATGATTTTTGAAAGTTTGATCCCGATCAGATGACTATATCATATAGCTGCCATACAAACGACCGACATGAAACCAAGTCTTTGTATGGAAAACTTTTTTGTTTTCCAACCTAATGCAATCAAATTCAACACTTATCCATTTGACGTAGCCATTCATGATTTTTAAAAGTTTAATCCCGATCAGATGACTATATCATATAGCTGCCATACAAACGACCGATTAGAAAACAAGTCTTTGTATGGAAAATTTTTTTGTTTTCCAAGCTATTGCAACCGAATTCAATATTTATTCAACCGACCAAGCCATACACAATTTTAAATGTTTTATCCGGATCGGATCACTATATCACATAGCTGCCATACAAATGATCGATATGAAAACAAGTCTTTGTATGGAAAATTTTTTTGTTTTCCAAGCTATTGCAACTGAATTCAACATTTATCCATTTGACATAGCCGTACATGATTTTTAAAAGTTTGATCCGGATCAAATGACTATATAGCTGCCATACAAACGACCGATAAGAAAACAAGTCCTTGTATGGAAAATTTTTTTGTTTTCCAAGCTATTGCAACCGAATTCAACATTTATTTAACTGACCAAGCCATACACGATTTTTAAAAGTTTTATCCGGATCGGACCACTATATCATATAGCTGCAATACAAACGACCGATATGAAAACAAGTCTTTGCATGGAAAATTTTTTTGTTTTCCAAGCTATTGCAACTGAATTCAACATTTATCCATTTGACATAGCCGTACATGATTTTTAAAAGTTTGATCCGGATCAAATGACTATATCATATAGATGCCATACAAACGACCGATGTGTAAACAAGTCCTTGTATGGAAAATTTTTTTGTTTTCCAAGCTATTGCAACCGAATTCAACATTTATCCATTTAACATAGCCAAACACGATTTGGGATAGTTTGGTCCGGATCGGACCACTATATCATATAGCTGCAATACAAACGACCGATATGAAAACAAGTCTTTGCATGGAAAATTTTTTTGTTTTCCAAGCTATTGCAACTGAATTCAACATTTATCCATTTGACATAGCCATACATGATTTTTAAAAGTATGATCCGGATCAAATGACTATATCATATAGCTGCCATACAAACGACCGATGTGTAAACAAGTTCTTGTATGGCAAATTTTTTTGTTTTCCAAGCTATTGCAACCGAATTCAACATATATCCATTTAACATAGCCAAACACGATTTGTGGTAGTTTGGTCCGGATCGGACCACTATATCATATAGCTGCAATACAAACGACCGATATGAAAACAAGTCTTTGTATGGAAAATTTTTTTTGTTTTCCAACCTATTGCAACCGAATTCATCATTTATCCATTTGACATAGCCTTACATGATTTTTAAAAGTTTGATCCGGATCAAATGACTATATCATATAGCTGCCAACAAACGACCGATATGAAAACAAGTCTTTGTATGGAACATTTTTTTGTTTTCCAAGCTATTGCAACCGAATTCAACATTTATCCATTTGACATAGCCATACATGATTTTTGAAAGTTTGATCCCGATCAGATGACTATATCATATAGCTGCCATACAAACGACCGACATGAAACCAAGTCTTTGTATGGAAAATTTTTTTGTTTTCCAAGCTATTGCAACCGAATTCAACATTTATCCATTTGACATAGCCATTCATGATTTTTAAAAGTTTGATCCCGATCAGATGACTATATCATATAGCTGCCATACAAACGACCGATTAGAAAACAAGTCTTTGTATGGAAAATTTTTTTGTTTTCCAAGCTATTGC
Source organism: Drosophila merina (assembly GCA_035047645.1). NCBI lineage: Eukaryota > Metazoa > Arthropoda > Insecta > Diptera > Drosophilidae > Drosophila > Drosophila merina. The sequence goes on along the minus strand of JAWNPH010000076.1, from coordinate 942,974 downwards.
AATCGAATTCAATATTTATTCAACCGACCAAGCCATACACAATTTTAAATGTTTTATCCGGATCGGAAAACTATATCACATAGCTGCCATACAAACGACCGATGTGTAAACAAGTCTTTATATGGAAAATTTTTTTGTTTTCCAAGCTATTGCAACCGAATTCAACATTTGTCCATTTGTAATAGCCAAACACGATTTGTGGTAGTTTGCTCCGGATCGGACCACTATATCATACAGCTGCAATACAAACGACCGATATGAAAACAAGTCTTTGTATGGAAAATTTTTTTGTTTTCCAACCTATTGCAACCGAATTCAACATTTATCCATTTGACATAGCCATACATGATTTTTAAAAGTTTTATCCGGATCAAATGACTATATCATATAGCTGCCATACAAACGACCGATATGAAAACAAGTCTTTGTATGGAAAATTTTTGTTGTTTTCCAAGCTATTGCAACTGAATTCAACATTTATCCATTTGACATAGCCGTACATGATTTTTAAAAGTTTTATCCGGATCAAATGACTATATAGCTGCCATACAAACGACCGATATGAAAACAAGTCTTTGCATGGAAAATTTTTTTGTTTTCCAAGCTATTGCAACCGAATTCAACATTTATTTAACTGACCAAGCCGTACACGATTTTTAAAAGTTTTATCCGGATCGGACCACTATATCATATAGCTGCAATACAAACGACCGATATGAAAACAAGTCTTTGCATGGAAAATTTTTTTGTTTTCCAAGCTATTGCAACTGAATTCAACATTTATCCATTTGACATAGCCGTACATGATTTTTAAAAGTTTGATCCGGATCAAATGACTATATCATATAGCTGCCATACAAACGACCGATGTGTAAACAAGTCCTTGTATGGAAAATTTTTTTGTTTTCCAAGCTATTGCAACCGAATTCAACATTTATCCATTTAACATAGCCAAACACGATTTGGGATAGTTTGGTCCGGATCGGACCACTATATCATATAGCTGCAATACAAACGACCGATATGAAAACAAGTCTTTGCATGGAAAATTTTTTTGTTTTCCAAGCTATTGCAACTGAATTCAACATTTATCCATTTGACATAGCCATACATGATTTTTAAAAGTATGATCCGGATCAAATGACTATATCATATAGCTGCCATACAAACGACCGATGTGTAAACAAGTTCTTGTATGGCAAATTTTTTTGTTTTCCAAGCTATTGCAACCGAATTCAACATATATCCATTTAACATAGCCAAACACGATTTGTGGTAGTTTGGTCCGGATCGGACCACTATATAATATAGCTGCAATACAAACGACCGATATGAAAACAAGTCTTTGCATGGAAAATTTTTTTGTTTTCCAAGCTATTGCAACTGAATTCAACATTTATCCATTTGACATAGCCATACATGATTTTTAAAAGTTTGATCCGGATCAAATGACTATATCATATAGCTGCCAACAAACGACCGATATGAAAACAAGTCTTTGTATGGAACATTTTTTTGTTTTCCAAGCTATTGCAACCGAATTCAACATTTATCCATTTGACATAGCCATACATGATTTTTGAAAGTTTGATCCCGATCAGATGACTATATCATATAGCTGCCATACAAACGACCGATGTGTAAACAAGTTCTTGTATGGCAAATTTTTTTGTTTTCCAAGCTATTGCAACCGAATTCAACATATATCCATTTAACATAGCCAAACACGATTTGTGGTAGTTTGGTCCGGATCGGACCACTATATCATATAGCTGCAATACAAACGACCGATATAAAAACAAGTCTTTGCATGGAAAATTTTTTTGTTTTCCAAGCTATTGCAACTGAATTCAACATTTATCCATTTGACATAGCCATACATGATGTTTAAAAGTTTGATCCGGATCAAATGACTATATCATATAGCTGCCAACAAACGACCGATATGAAAACAAGTCTTTGTATGGAACATTTTTTTGTTTTCCAAGCTATTGCAACCGAATTCAACATTTGTCCATTTGTAATAGCCAAACACGATTTGCGGTAGTTTGCTCCGGATCGGACCACTATATCATATAGCTGCAATACAAACGACCGATATGAAAACAAGTCTTTGTATGGAAAATTTTTTTGTTTTCCAACCTATTGCAACCGAATTCAACATTTATCCATTTGACATAGCCATACATGATTTTTAAAAGTTTGATCCGGATCAAATGACTATATCATATAGCTGCCATACAAACGACCGATATTTTTTTTTTTTTTTCCAATATTTTTCCTTATTTATTGAATCTTCCCTTTTACTTAAGAGTCTAACAATAAGTTTTCAAATCTTATTCTAAGCTAACTAAATATCATTTTATGAAATGATTCGTGCTTTGTGGCCTAACAAATTTAACGCTGGGCTGGTTGGTCGTTCCGGTGCAGTCGGCTTTGTCTGCATACTCGAGTAAGTTTTCTTGCAAGAGGATTTGGATGTGAGGCTAGTTTTTCATTATATTTAACTTTTTTCTCAGCTATTGTCTCAATGACAAGTTTTATTTGTAAGTCCCTGTGTATATTCTCGTTCCGAAGATACCATGGAGCTCCAGTAATGATTCTCAGGATCCTAGACTGTGCTCGCTGGACTATGTCGATGTTGCTTCTTGATGCGTTGCCCCATAGCTCGGAGCCATAGGTCCATATGGGTTTTAAGACGGAGTTGTAAAGGAGGACTTTGTACTCCAAGCTTAGGGGAAAGCGGACGTTTATAAGCCAGTGTAGATCCCGTGCTTTTAGTCTGAGGTGCGTCGTCTTGGCCTCTATGTGTTTCCGCCAGGTGAGCCGCTTGTCCAGATGAATGCCTAGGTATGTAACGTTATCGGCTTGTGGGATGCGTGTGTGGTTCATTACCAAGGGCGGGCAGCTTTGTTTGTTTAGGGTAAATGTTACCTGTTTGCACTTTTCTTCATTTACTCGTATGCGCCAATCTGCAAGCCAATGTTCTACACAAGTTAGATGGCGTGCTAGCTGCATCGTGGCTTTTACTGGGCATCTGGATCGACTTAGAATTGCAGTGTCATCAGCGAATGTGGATATCGTTAGCTGGTCGTTTGTTGGGATGTCCGCCGTGTATAGGGTGTATAGAATTGGGCCCAGAACACTTCCTTGAGGCACTCCGGCTTCTATAATGCAATCGTTTGAAGTGCTTGAACTGCATCTAACCGCGAACACTCTTTTATATAGATACGACTTTAGAAGCTTATGTATGTTTTGTGGCAGCAGTTTGATTATTTTAAACATAAGTCCATCCAGCCATACTCTATCGAATGCTTGTGCAACGTCTAAGAATAGAGCTGTGCAATATTCTCGTTGTTCAAAGGCAGTGCGAATTTCGGTTGTGATGCGGTTAACCTGTTCGATGGCTCCGTGTTTTGCCCGAAAACCAAATTGGTGCGATGGGAGTGTGTTGTGTGTTTTGAGGTGGGGGCTGATGCGTAGTAGCAGCACTTTTTCGAATAGCTTGGATAGACAAGTAAGTAAGCTTATTGGCCTGTATGATGATGGCTGTGTTTCGTCTTTCCCAGGCTTAGGGATCATAATAATAACTGATTTCTTCCACTTTTGAGGGAAGTATCCAATTTTAGTAATTGCGTTGAAGAGCAAGCAGATTCGTAGAACTGCACACTTTGGGAGCTCGATGATCATTTTCGGTGTTATTAAGTCGTAGCCAGGCGATTTTCCAGTCTTAAGTTGCTCTTTAATGACTTGCGTTATCTCGCTTGGCCGAAATTCTATAGGATCTTGTGGTGCTAAGTCAGATGCAGTTAAAGGCGGGAGAGTAAATGAGTTAGTGGCTGGATTTGGTTTAAATACTTTTTCAAGATGATCAGCGAAGACTCTTGCTCTGTCCGTGTCACTGCGAGACCAGCTTCCGGTAGAGTTACGGAGGGGTACAACCGTTTCTGTTGGTGCCTGTAGGTTCCTATGGCTTTTCCACAACGAGTTCTTTGTGCCTGTGGGCGTGAGATTCTCAATGTACCTTAGTTGTGCGTCCGCTTCTTCTTTCTTGAGGGCATTGGTAAGTCTGCGAGTAGCTGCTTTGAGTCTACTCTTTGCGCCAGGTGATCTGTGCTCCTGCCACTCTCTTCGAAGTCGTCGTTTTTCAAGGACAAGCAGTTCAGTATCTCTACTTGTCTTGTTGAACTTTGTGCTGCATACATAATTGTCTTGTGGAGTTGACGCTTTTGCTGCTGCAACGAGTATTGATTCTATGTTATCTGTAAGCTGATCAATGTCTTGTTCGGTTTCCAGGGGGCTAGAAGAGCCGGTATGGGAACAAACATATTTTTTGTACCTCGCCCAGTTGGTCCTGTTGCTTGTGAGCCTATGCGGTCGCTCGATGTGTTGTAGCTGGTGCAAGAGATGAAAGAGCACCGGACAGTGATCAGTTGAGAGTTCTGGAAGTGCCTCAGCTGTGATCATGGATTGGGGTATCCTTTTTGTGATGGCAAAGTCGATCAAATCTGGAAGCTTCATGGGATCTGCTGGCCAGTATGTAGGCGCTCCCGGGGAAACATAGTTTAGTTTGCGTTGCGGATTAATGATTGCGTTGTACAGCTGTTTTCCTTTAGGGTTCGCTATCCGAGATCCCCAGTACATGTGCTTGGCATTCCAATCGCCAGCTGCAACAAACCTTTCACCAAACGAGTCAAAAAGTGTTGTGAATTTTTCTTCGGAGATTGTGAAGCGAGGTGGGCAATAGACAGCAGCCAGAGTGAGAGCACCGTTGTGGCATTGGAGGTTTATAGAGGTGCATTGTAAGCAGTCTTCTTGCCAATTACCAAGAAAGTGGTGCTTAATTCGCAATCGTATTAGTATGCCAGTGCCTCCATGGGCCTTGCCATCCGGGTGATTCGTAAAATAAAATTTATATCCTGGTATTTGGAAGTTGTACTTTTCGGTAAGGTGAGTCTCTGAGAGTAGCATGACGTCAATGTTTCTGTCGGCTAAGAACTGAGCGAGTTCTAGCTTGTGCCGCGAAACGCCATTAGCGTTCCAGGTACCGATTATTAAGGGAGTCATTATCCTGATTTAGAGGAAACGAGCATTTCAATAAGGATGTTTTGGTTCCTCATAATCTGTTGCATAGTTTCTTGCATGAAGGTCATGAAGTTGTTCATGGTTTGCTGCATCGAAAGCATAAGCGCTTCAAGGTCAATTGGCTGCTGTTGCATGTTCTGTGTGTTTATTTGGTTGATTTTATGCTGGACGCTGGGGGTGACTGCTGTTGGTACTTGGATCCCTGATTTTAGTACACTTGCAAAGGAAGAGTTTGGTATTGTTCGGTGGCTGGCAGACGAAGGTATGTTAGTTGTAGTCGGTTCCATTTCTTTGTGAATTGTTGGTGTGATACGATTACGAGCTGAATCCACTCGTTTGTTTAGGCGACTCTTGAGTTCCTTGTAAACAATGCATCCTCGCCAGTTGGCTGTGTTTTTCGCCACAGTTGCTGCATAACTTAATTGAACTGTCGTTTTTATTCTTAGGACAGTTTACAGTCCTGTGGGCATCGCTGCAAACGACGCAGATGGATTTTAGGGTGCAGTACGCTTTGGTGTGTCCATATTCTTGGCAGTTGGTGCACAGGTTGCCTGCGCTTGTGTGGCTCTTCTACGGGTATTCTTCGGTGCAGTAAATACTGTAGCTTATATATAGGATGTACTTCATTTTTGTTGTTTTTTTGACTCGATGGCTCCAGTTCGACTTTAAAGAGTGGCTGCGGCTCTTTGTTCCTGTTGAGGATGTTGATCACCGTTTTGGCGTTGAAGTTCTTTTCCTTTAGTGCCGCGATAATTTCGGATGGGGTCACGGATGACTCTATTCCTTTGATGACAACCTGCAATCCTTTGGCACTTTTCAGCTGGTAGGTATAGTAACTCTTCCCAGCTTCGTCTAGGTACTTGGTCACTGACCGGTGGCTAGACTCATCCTGAGTCTGCACTTTCGTTTCTTGTATGTTGCCCTTAGTAAGAGGTATAACATGGAACTTATTCTCTCCAATAATTGCAACTAGTTTGTTAACCAGCGCATTTGAGGTTTTCTCACGTATATATATTGGTGGCGGCTTTATCTTCTTCTGCTCCTGTTCCTGCTCTTCACAGTCATCCAGTAGTGCAAACCTATTTGAACTTGGCGCGTTGGCGCGATTTATTTTTGGCTGATTACCAGCCTGCTTGTGTTGCGGGCTTAGCTTTCGCTTTATTTGGATGTAGCGATCCAGCCCTGTTTGGCAAAGTTTTTTGTTTTGTTTTGGTTCTTGTCCGCTTTCGCTTTCAAGAGTCGGTGTGAGTGCTTTTGCATTCGTTGTTGTTGATTCAGCGGAATTGTACACCGCTGTCGGTATTGAGCATAGAGTTGTTGTTGATGTTGTTGCTCTCAGTGCGTTTGGGTTCACTTCGTGCAGTCAGAAGCATTGGTGAGGAAGACCGCGATCGTGTGCTTTCTGCAGGTGCTAGGTCATTGACCGGGTGGGTGGTTTGGCACTCGCGGGCGTTAGACACGACGGTGAAGTATGCATTGTTCCGCTGCAAGGAGAGTCGTCGCTCGTCTTGCTCTTTTTGCCGCTGAGCGCGCAATTCGCGTTGGCTCATTTTAGATCGATTGATTTGTTTGTTGTCTATTTGTTTTTTACTTTATTATTCCACACACAGAAAGTTTTGTAAGATAGCAATTTAACATTGCCAATAGCGTCTCTTTCGCTTCCGATTTGTGTATTTATTTTGTGTTATTAATTATTCGCTTTACTAAAATCAGGGGGTTTTATACGGAGCTCGATGAAAACACTTCGTCGAGGATGCGCTCGGATTTTTTTTTTTTTTTTTTTTTTTTTTTTTCACAAAAATTTTTTTGTTTTCCAAGCTATTGCAACTGAATTCAACATTTATTTAATTGACCAAGCCATACACGGTTTTTAAACGTTTTATCCGGATCGGACCACTATATCATATAGCTGCAATACAAACGACCGATATGAAAACAAGTCTTTGTATGGAAAATTTTTTTGTTTTCCAACCTATTGCAACCGAATTCAACATTTATCCATTTGACATAGCCATACATGATTTTTAAAAGTATGATCCGGATCAAATGACTATATCATATAGCTGCCATACAAACGACCGATGTGTAAACAAGTTCTTGTATGGAAAATTTTTTTGTTTTCCAAGCTAAATTTTTTTGTTTTCCAACCTATTGCAACCGAATTCAACATTTATCCATTTGACATAGCCATACATGATTTTTGAAAGTTTGATCCCGATCAGATGACTATATCATATAGCTGCCATATAAACGACCGACATGAAACCAAGTCTTTGTATGGAAAACTTTTTTTGTTTTCCAACCTAATGCAATCGAATTCAACACTTATCCATTTGACGTAGCCATTCATGATTTTTAAAAGTTTGATCCCGATCAGATGACTATATCATATAGCTGCCATACAAACGACCGATTAGAAAACAAGTCTTTGTATGGAAAATTTTTTTGTTTTCCAACCTATTGCAACCGAATTCAATATTTATTCAACCGACCAAGCCATACACAATTTTAAATGTTTTATCCGGATCGGATCACTATATCACATAGCTGCCATACAAACGACCGATGTGTAAACAAGTCTTTATATGGAAAATTTTTTTGTTTTCCAAGCTATTGCAACCGAATTCAACATTTGTCCATTTGTAATAACCAAACACGATTTGTGGTAGTTTGCTCCGGATCGGACCACTATATCATATAGCTGCAATACAAACGACCGATATGAAAACAAGTCTTTGTATGGAAAATTTTTTTGTTTTCCAACCTATTGCAACCGAATTCAACATTTATCCATTTGACATAGCCATACATAATTTTTAAAAGTTTGATCCGGATCAAATGACTATATCATATAGCTGCCATACAAACGACCGATATGAAAACAAGTCCTTGTATGGAAAATTTTTTTGTTTTCCAAGCTATTGCAACCGAATTCAACATTTATCCATTTAACATAGCCAAACACGATTTGGGGTAGTTTGGTCCGGATCGGACCACTATATCATATAGCTGCAATACAAACGACCGATATGAAAACAAGTCTTTGTATGGAAAATTTTTTTGTTTTCCAAGCTATTGCAACTGAATTCAACATTTATCCATTTAACATAGCCATACATGATTTTTAAAAGTATGATCCGGATCAAATGACTATATCATATAGCTGCAATACAAACGACCGATGTGTAAACAAGTTCTTGTATGGCAAATTTTTTTGTTTTCCAAGCTATTGCAACCGAATTCAACATATATCCATTTAACATAGCCAAACACGATTTGTGGTAGTTTGGTCCGGATCGGACCACTATATCATATAGCTGCAATACAAACGACCGATGTGAAAACAAGTCTTTGTATGGAAAATTTTTTTGTTTTCCAACCTATTGCAACCGAATTCAACATTTATCCATTTGACATAGCCATACATGATTTTTAAAAGTTTGATCCGGATCAAATGACTATATCATATAGCTGCCAACAAACGACCGATATGAAAACAAGTCTTTGTATGGAAAATTTTTTTGTTTTCCAAGCTATTGCAACCGAATTCAACATTTATCCATTTGACATAGCCATACATGATTTTTGAAAGTTTGATCTCGATCAGATGACTATATCATATAGCTGCCATACAAACGACCGACATGAAACCAAGTCTTTGTATGGAAAACTTTTTTGTTTTCCAACCTAATGCAATCGAATTCAACACTTATCCATTTGACGTAGCCATTCATGATTTTTAAAAGTTTGATCCCGATCAGATGACTATATCATATAGCTGCCATACAAACGACCGATTAGAAAACAAGTCTTTGTATGGAAAATTTTTTGTTTTCCAACCTATTGCAACCGAATTCAACATTTATCCATTTGACATAGCCATACATGATTTTTAAAAGTTTGATCCGGATAAAATGAATATATAATATAGCTGCCAACAAACGACCGATATGAAAACAAGTCTTTGTATGGAAAATTTTTTTGTTTTCCAAGCTATTGCAACCGAATTCAACATTTATCCATTTGACATAGCCATACATGATTTTTGAAAGTTTGATCTCGATCAGATGACTATATCATATAGCTGCCATACAAACGACCGACATGAAACCAAGTCTTTGTATGGAAAACTTTTTTGTTTTCCAACCTAATGCAATCGAATTCAACACTTATCCATTTGACGTAGCCATTCATGATTTTTAAAAGTTTGATCCCGATCAGATGACTATATCATATAGCTGCCATACAAACGACCGATTAGAAAACAAGTCTTTGTATGGAAAATTTTTTTGTTTTCCAAGCTATTGCAACCGAAGTCAATATTTATTCAACTGACCAAGCCATACACAATTTTAAATGTTTTATCCGGATCGGATCACTATATCACATAGCTGCCATACAAACGACCGATGTGTAAACAAGTCTTTATATGGACAATTTTTTTGTTTTCCAAGCTATTGCAACCGAATTCAACATTTGTCCATTTGTAATAGCTTAACACGATTTGTGGTAGATTGCTCCGGATCGGACCACTATATCATATAGCTGCAATACAAACGACCGATATGAAAACAAGTCTTTGTATGGAAAATTTTTTTGTTTTCCAACCTATTGCAACCGAATTCAACATTTATCCATTTGACATAGCCATACATGATTTTTAAAAGTTTGATCCGGATCAAATGACTATATCATATAGCTGCCATACAAACGACCGATATGAAAACAAGTCTTGGTATGGAAAATTTTTTTGTTTTCCAAGCTATTGCAACTGAATTCAACATTTATCCATTTGATCGATAAGAAAGCAAGTCCTTGTATGGAAAATTTTTTTGTTTTCCAAGCTATTGCAACTGAATTCAACATTTATTTAATTGACCAAGCCATACACGATTTTTAAAAGTTTTATCCGGATCGGACCACTATATCATATAGCTGCAATACAAACGACCGATATGAAAACAAGTCTTTGTATGGAAAATTTTTTTGTTTTCCAAGCTATTGCAACCGAATTCAACATTTATCCATTTGACATAGCCATACATGATTTTTGAAAGTTTGATCCCGATCAGATGACTATATCATATAGCTGCCATACAAACGACCGACATGAAACCAAGTCTTTGTATGGAAAACTTTTTTGTTTTCCAACCTAATGCAATCGAATTCAACACTTATCCATTTGACGTAGCCATTCATGATTTTTAAAAGTTTGATCCCGATCAGATGACTATATCATATAGCTGCCATACAAACGACCGATTAGAAAACAAGTCTTTGTATTGAAAATTTTTTTGTTTTCCAAGCTATTGCAACCGAATTCAATATTTATTCAACCGACCAAGCCATACACAATTTTAAGTGTTTCATCCGGATCGGATCACTATATCACATAGCTGCCATACAAACGACCGATGTGTAAACAAGTCTTTGTATGGAAAATTTTTTTGTTTTCCAAGCTATTGCAACCGAATTCAACATTTATCCATTTGTAATAGCCAAACACGATTTGTGGTAGTTTGCTCCGGATCGGACCACTATATCATATAGCTGCAATACAAACGGCCGATATGAAAACAAGTCTTTGTATGGAAAATTTTTTTGTTTTCCAACCTATTGCAACCGAATTCAACATTTATCCATTTGACATAGCCATACATGATTTTTAAAAGTTTGATCCGGATCAAATGACTATATCATATAGCTGCCATACAAACGACCGATATGAAAACAAGTCTTTGTATGGAAAATTTTTTTGTTTTCCAAGCTATTGCAACTGAATTCAACATTTATCCATTTGACATAGCCGTACATGATTTTTTAAAAGTTTGATCCGGATCAAATGACTATATAGCTGCCATACAAACGACCGATATGAAAACAAGTCTTTGCATGGACAATTTTTTTGTTTTCCAAGCTATTGCAACTGAATTCAACATTTATCCATTTGACATAGCCGTACATGATTTTTAAAAGTTTGATCCGGATCAAATGACTATATCATATAGCTGCCATACAAACAACCGATGTGTAAACAAGTCCTTGTGTGGAAAATTTTTTTGTTTTCAAAGCTATTGCAACCGAATTCAACATTTATCCATTTAACATAGCCAAACACGATTTGGGGTAGTTTGGTCCGGATCGGACCACTATATCATATAGCTGCAATACAAACGACCGATATGAAAACAAGTCTTTGTATGGAAAATTTTTTGTTTTCCAACCTATTGCAACCGAATTCAACATTTATCCATTTGACATAGCCATACATGATTTTTAAAAGTTTGATCCGGATCAAATGACTATATCATATAGCTGCCAACAAACGACCGATATGAAAACAAGTCTTTGTATGGAAAATTTTTTTGTTTTCCAAGCTATTGCAACCGAATTCAACATTTATCCATTTGACATAGCCATACATGATTTTTGAAAGTTTGATCCCGATCAGATGACTATATCATATAGCTGCCATACAAACGACCGACATGAAACCAAGTCTTTGTATGGAAAACTTTTTTGTTTTCCAACCTAATGCAATCGAATTCAACACTTATCCATTTGACATAGCCATACATGATTTTTAAAAGTTTGATCCGGATCAAATGACTATATCATATAGCTGCCATACAAACGACCGATTAGAAAACAAGTCTTTGTATGGAAAATTTTTTTGTTTTCCAAGCTATTGCAACCGAATTCAATATTTATTCAACCGACCAAGCCATACACAATTTTAAATGTTTTATCCGGATCGGATCACTATAGCACATAGCTGCCATACAAACGACCGATGTGTAAACAAGTCTTTATATGGACAATTTTTTTGTTTTCCAAGCTATTGCAACCGAATTCAACATTTGTCCATTTGTAATAGCCAAACACGATTTGTGGTAGTTTGCTCCGGATCGGACCACTATATCATATAGCTGCAATACAAACGACCGATATGAAAACAGGTCTTTGTATGGAAAATTTTTTTGTTTTCCAACCTATTGCAACCGAATTCAACATTTATCCATTTGACCGATAAGAAAGCAAGTCCTTGTATGGAAAATTTTTTTGTTTTCCAAGCTATTGCAACTGAATTCAACATTTATTTAATTGACCAAGCCATACACGATTTTTAAAAGTTTTATCCGGATCGGACCACTATATCATATAGCTGCAATACAAACGACCGATATGAAAACAAGTCTTTGTATGAAAAACTTTTTTGTTTTCCAACCTAATGCAATCGAATTCAACACTTATCCATTTGACGTAGCCATTCATGATTTTTAAAAGTTTGATCCCGATCAGATGACTATATCATATAGCTGCCATACAAACGACCGATTAGAAAACAAGTCTTTGTATGGAAAATTTTTTTGTTTTCCAAGCTATTGCAACCGAATTCAATATTTATTCAACCGACCAAGCCATACACAATTTTAAATGTTTTATCCGGATCGGATCACTATAGCACATAGCTGCCATACAAACGACCGATGTGTAAACAAGTCTTTATATGGACAATTTTTTTGTTTTCCAAGCTATTGCAACCGAATTCAACATTTGTCCATTTGTAATAGCCAAACACGATTTGTGGTAGTTTGCTCCGGATCGGACCACTATATCATATAGCTGCAATACAAACGACCGATATGAAAACAGGTCTTTGTATGGAAAATTTTTTTGTTTTCCAACCTATTGCAACCGAATTCAACATTTATCCATTTGACATAGCCATACATGATTTTTAAAAGTTTGATCCGGATCAAATGACTATATCATATAGCTGCCATACAAACGACCGATTAGAAAACAAGTCTTTGTATGGAAAATTTTTTTGTTTTCCAAGCTATTGCAACCGAATTCAACATTTATCCATTTGACATAGCCATACATGATTTTTGAAAGTTTGATCCCGATCAGATGACTATATCATATAGCTGCCATACAAACGACCGACATGAAACCAAGTCTTTGTATGGAAAACTTTTTTGTTTTCCAACCTAATGCAATCGAATTCAACACTTATCCATTTGACATAGCCATACATGATTTTTAAAAGTTTGATCCGGATCAAATGACTATATCATATAGCTGCCATACAAACGACCGATTAGAAAACAAGTCTTTGTATGGAAAATTTTTTTGTTTTCCAAGCTATTGCAACCGAATTCAACATTTATCCATTTGACCGATAAGAAAGCAAGTCCTTGTATGGAAAATTTTTTTGTTTTCCAAGCTATTGCAACCGAATTCAACATTTATCCATTTGACATAGCCATACATGATTTTTGAAAGTTTGATCCCGATCAGATGACTATATCATATAGCTGCCATACAAACGACCGACATGAAACCAAGTCTTTGTATGGAAAACTTTTTTGTTTTCCAACCTAATGCAATCGAATTCAACACTTATCCATTTGACATAGCCATACATGATTTTTAAAAGTTTGATCCGGATCAAATGACTATATCATATAGCTGCCATACAAACGACCGATTAGAAAACAAGTCTTTGTATGGAAAATTTTTTTGTTTTCCAAGCTATTGCAACCGAATTCAATATTTATTCAACCGACCAAGCCATACACAATTTTAAATGTTTTATCCGGATCGGATCACTATAGCACATAGCTGCCATACAAACGACCGATGTGTAAACAAGTCTTTATATGGACAATTTTTTTGTTTTCCAAGCTATTGCAACCGAATTCAACATTTGTCCATTTGTAATAGCCAAACACGATTTGTGGTAGTTTGCTCCGGATCGGACCACTATATCATATAGCTGCAATACAAACGACCGATATGAAAACAGGTCTTTGTATGGAAAATTTTTTTGTTTTCCAACCTATTGCAACCGAATTCAACATTTATCCATTTGACCGATAAGAAAGCAAGTCCTTGTATGGAAAATTTTTTTGTTTTCCAAGCTATTGCAACTGAATTCAACATTTATTTAATTGACCAAGCCATACACGATTTTTAAAAGTTTTATCCGGATCGGACCACTATATCATATAGCTGCAATACAAACGACCGATATGAAAACAAGTCTTTGTATGAAAAACTTTTTTGTTTTCCAACCTAATGCAATCGAATTCAACACTTATCCATTTGACGTAGCCATTCATGATTTTTAAAAGTTTGATCCCGATCAGATGACTATATCATATAGCTGCCATACAAACGACCGATTAGAAAACAAGTCTTTGTATGGAAAATTTTTTGTTTTCCAAGCTATTGCAACCGAATTCAATATTTATTCAACCGACCAAGCCATACACAATTTTAAATGTTTTATCCGGATCGGATCACTATAGCACATAGCTGCCATACAAACGACCGATGTGTAAACAAGTCTTTATATGGACAATTTTTTTGTTTTCCAAGCTATTGCAACCGAATTCAACATTTGTCCATTTGTAATAGCCAAACACGATTTGTGGTAGTTTGCTCCGGATCGGACCACTATATCATATAGCTGCAATACAAACGACCGATATGAAAACAGGTCTTTGTATGGAAAATTTTTTTGTTTTCCAACCTATTGCAACCGAATTCAACATTTATCCATTTGACCGATAAGAAAGCAAGTCCTTGTATGGAAAATTTTTTTGTTTTCCAAGCTATTGCAACTGAATTCAACATTTATTTAATTGACCAAGCCATACACGATTTTTAAAAGTTTTATCCGGATCGGACCACTATATCATATAGCTGCAATACAAACGACCGATATGAAAACAAGTCTTTGTATGAAAAACTTTTTTGTTTTCCAACCTAATGCAATCGAATTCAACACTTATCCATTTGACGTAGCCATTCATGATTTTTAAAAGTTTGATCCCGATCAGATGACTATATCATATAGCTGCCATACAAACGACCGATTAGAAAACAAGTCTTTGTATGGAAAATTTTTTTGTTTTCCAAGCTATTGCAACCGAATTCAATATTTATTCAACCGACCAAGCCATACACAATTTTAAATGTTTTATCCGGATCGGATCACTATAGCACATAGCTGCCATACAAACGACCGATGTGTAAACAAGTCTTTATATGGACAATTTTTTTGTTTTCCAAGCTATTGCAACCGAATTCAACATTTGTCCATTTGTAATAGCCAAACACGATTTGTGGTAGTTTGCTCCGGATCGGACCACTATATCATATAGCTGCAATACAAACGACCGATATGAAAACAGGTCTTTGTATGGAAAATTTTTTGTTTTCCAACCTATTGCAACCGAATTCAACATTTATCCATTTGACATAGCCATACATGATTTTTAAAAGTTTGATCCGGATCAAATGACTATATCATATAGCTGCCATACAAACGACCGATATGAAAACAAGTCTTTGTATGGAAAATTTTTTTGTTTTCCAAGCTATTGCAACTGAATTCAACATTTGTCCATTTGTAATAGCCAAACACGATTTGTGGTAGTTTGCTCCGGATCGGACCACTATATCATATAGCTGCAATACAAACGACCGATATGAAAACAAGTCTTTGTATGGAAAATTTTTTTGTTTTCCAAGCTATTGCAACCGAATTCAACATTTATCCATTTGACATAGCCATACATGATTTTTAAAAGTTTGATCCGGATCAAATGACTATATCATATAGCTGCCATACAAACGACCGATATGAAAACAAGTCTTTGTATGGAAAATTTTTTTGTTTTCCAAGCTATTGCAACTGAATTCAACATTTATTTAATTGACCAAGCCATACACGATTTTTAAAAGTTTGATCCGGATCAAATGACTATATCATATAGCTGCCATACAAACGACCGATATGAAAACAAGTCTTTGTATGGAAAATTTTTTTGTTTTCCAAGCTATTGCAACTGAATTCAACATTTATCCATTTGACATAGCCGTACATGATTTTTAAAAGTTTGATCCGGATCAAATGACTATATCATATAGCTGCCATACAAACGACCGATGTGTAAACAAGTCCTTGTATGGAAAATTTTTTTGTTTTCCAACCTATTACAACCGAATTCAACATTTATCCATTTGACATAGCTATACATGATTTTTAAAAGTTTGATTCCGATCAGATGAGTATATTATATAGCTGCCATACAAACGACCGACATGAAACCAAGTCTTTGTATTGAAAACTTTTTTGTTTTCCAACCTAATGCAATCGAATTCAACACTTATCCATTTGACGTAGCCATTCATGATTTTTAAAAGTTTGATCCGGATCAAATGACTATATCATATAGCTGCCATACAAACGACCGATATGAAAACAAGTCTTTGTATGGAAAATTTTTTTGTTTTCCAAGCTATTGCAACTGAATTCAACATTTATCCATTTGACCGATAAGAAAGCAAGTCCTTGTATGGAAAATTTTTTTGTTTTCCAAGCTATTGCAACCGAATTCAACATTTATCCATTTGTAATAGCCAAACACGATTTGTGGTAGTTTGCTCCGGATCGGACCACTATATCATATAGCTGCAATACAAACGGCCGATATGAAAACAAGTCTTTGTATGGAAAATTTTTTTGTTTTCCAACCTATTGCAACCGAATTCAACATTTATCCATTTGACATAGCCATACATGATTTTTAAAAGTTTGATCCGGATCAAATGACTATATCATATAGCTGCCATACAAACGACCGACATGAAACCAAGTCTTTGTATGGAAAACTTTTTTTGTTTTCCAACCTAATGCAATCGAATTCAACACTTATCCATTTGACATAGCCATACATGATTTTTAAAAGTTTGATCCGGATCAAATGACTATATCATATAGCTGCCATACAAACGACCGATTAGAAAACAAGTCTTTGTATGGAAAATTTTTTTGTTTTCCAAGCTATTGCAACCGAATTCAATATTTATTCAACCGACCAAGCCATACACAATTTTAAATGTTTTATCCGGATCGGATCACTATATCACATAGCTGCCATACAAACGACCGATGTGTAAACAAGTCTTTATATGGACAATTTTTTTGTTTTCCAAGCTATTGCAACCGAATTCAACATTTGTCCATTTGTAATAGCCAAACACGATTTGTGGTAGTTTGCTCCGGATCGGACCACTATATCATATAGCTGCAATACAAACGACCGATATGAAAACAAGTCTTTGTATGGAAAATTTTTTTGTTTTCCAACCTATTGCAACCGAATTCAACATTTATCCATTTGACATAGCCATACATGATTTTTAAAAGTTTGATCCGGATCAAATGACTATATCATATAGCTGCCATACAAACGACCGATATGAAAACAAGTCTTTGTATGGAACATTTTTTTGTTTTCCAAGCTATTGCAACTGAATTCAACATTTATCCATTTGACCGATAAGAAAGCAAGTCCTTGTATGGAAAATTTTTTTGTTTTCCAAGCTATTGCAACCGAATTCAACATTTATCCATTTGTAATAGCCAAACACGATTTGTGGTAGTTTGCTCTGGATCGGACCACTATATCATATAGCTGCAATACAAACGGCCGATATGAAAACAAGTCTTTGTATGGAAAATTTTTTTGTTTTCCAACCTATTGCAACCGAATTCAACATTTATCCATTTGACATAGCCATACATGATTTTTAAAAGTTTGATCCGGATCAAATGACTATATCATATAGCTGCCATACAAACGACCGACATGAAACCAAGTCTTTGTATGGAAAACTTTTTTGTTTTCCAACCTAATGCAATCGAATTCAACACTTATCCATTTGACATAGCCATACATGATTTTTAAAAGTTTGATCCGGATCAAATGACTATATCATATAGCTGCCATACAAACGACCGATTAGAAAACAAGTCTTTGTATGGAAAATTTTTTTGTTTTCCAAGCTATTGCAACCGAATTCAATATTTATTCAACCGACCAAGCCATACACAATTTTAAATGTTTTATCCGGATCGGATCACTATATCACATAGCTGCCATACAAACGACCGATGTGTAAACAAGTCTTTATATGGACAATTTTTTTGTTTTCCAAGCTATTGCAACCGAATTCAACATTTGTCCATTTGTAATAGCCAAACACGATTTGTGGTAGTTTGCTCCGGATCGGACCACTATATCATATAGCTGCAATACAAACGACCGATATGAAAACAAGTCTTTGTATGGAAAATTTTTTTGTTTTCCAACCTATTGCAACCGAATTCAACATTTATCCATTTGACATAGCCATACATGATTTTTAAAAGTTTGATCCGGATCAAATGACTATATCATATAGCTGCCATACAAACGACCGATATGAAAACAAGTCTTTGTATGGAACATTTTTTTGTTTTCCAAGCTATTGCAACTGAATTCAACATTTATCCATTTGACCGATAAGAAAGCAAGTCCTTGTATGGAAAATTTTTTTGTTTTCCAAGCTATTGCAACTGAATTCAACATTTATTTAATTGACCAAGCCATACACGATTTTTAAAAGTTTTATCCGGATCGGACCACTATATCATATAGCTGCAATACAAACGACCGATATGAAAACAAGTCTTTGTATGAAAAACTTTTTTGTTTTCCAACCTAATGCAATCGAATTCAACACTTATCCATTTGACGTAGCCATTCATGATTTTTAAAAGTTTGATCCCGATCAGATGACTATATCATATAGCTGCCATACAAACGACCGATTAGAAAACAAGTCTTTGTATGGAAAATTTTTTTGTTTTCCAAGCTATTGCAACCGAATTCAATATTTATTCAACCGACCAAGCCATACACAATTTTAAATGTTTTATCCGGATCGGATCACTATAGCACATAGCTGCCATACAAACGACCGACGTGTAAACAAGTCTTTATATGGACAATTTTTTTGTTTTCCAAGCTATTGCAACCGAATTCAACATTTGTCCATTTGTAATAGCCAAACACGATTTGTGGTAGTTTGCTCCGGATCGGACCACTATATCATATAGCTGCAATACAAACGACCGATATGAAAACAGGTCTTTGTATGGAAAATTTTTTTGTTTTCCAACCTATTGCAACCGAATTCAACATTTATCCATTTGACATAGCCATACATGATTTTTAAAAGTTTGATCCGGATCAAATGACTATATCATATAGCTGCCATACAAACGACCGATATGAAAACAAGTCTTTGTATGGAAAATTTTTTTGTTTTCCAAGCTATTGCAACTGAATTCAACATTTGTCCATTTGTAATAGCCAAACACGATTTGTGGTAGTTTGCTCCGGATCGGACCACTATATCATATAGCTGCAATACAAACGACCGATATGAAAACAAGTCTTTGTATGGAAAATTTTTTTGTTTTCCAACCTATTGCAACCGAATTCAACATTTATCCATTTGACATAGCCATACATGATTTTTAAAAGTTTGATCCGGATCAAATGACTATATCATATAGCTGCCATACAAACGACCGATATGAAAACAAGTCTTTGTATGGAAAATTTTTTTGTTTTCCAAGCTATTGCAACTGAATTCAACATTTATTTAATTGACCAAGCCATACACGATTTTTAAAAGTTTTATCCGGATCGGACCACTATATCATATAGCTGCAATACAAACGACCGATATGAAAACAAGTCTTTGTATGGAAAATTTTTTTGTTTTCCAAGCTATTGCAACTGAATTCAACATTTATCCATTTGACATAGCCGTACATGATTTTTAAAAGTTTGATCCGGATCAAATGACTATATCATATAGCTGCCATACAAACGACCGATGTGTAAACAAGTCCTTGTATGGAAAATTTTTTTGTTTTCCAAGCTATTGCAATCGAATTCAACATTTATCCATTTAACATAGCCAAACACGATTTGGGGTAGTTTGGTCCGGATCGGACCACTATATCATATAGCTGCAATACAAACGACCGATATGAAAACAAGTCTTTGTATGGAAAATTTTTTTGTTTTCCAACCTATTGCAACCAAATTCAACATTTATCCATTTGACATAGCCATACATGATTTTTAAAAGTATGATCCGGATCAAATGACTATATCATATAGCTGCCATACAAACGACCGATGTGTAAACAAGTTCTTGTATGGCAAATATTTTTGTTTTCCAAGCTATTGCAACCGACTTCGACATATATCCATTTGACATAGCCAAACACGATTTGTGGTAGTTTGGTCCGGATCGGACCACTATATCATATAGCTGCAATACAAACGACCGATATGAAAACAAGTCTTTGTATGGAAAATTTTTTTGTTTTCCAACCTATTACAACCGAATTCAACATTTATCCATTTGACATAGCCATACATGATTTTTAAAAGTTTGATCCGGATCAAATAACTATATCATATAGCTGCCAACAAACGACCGATATGAAAACAAGTCTTTGTATGGAAAATTTTTTTGTTTTCCAAGCTATTGTAACCGAATTCAACATTTATCCATTTGACATAGCCATACATGATTTTTAAAAGTTTGATTCCGATCAGATGAGTATATTATATAGCTGCCATACAAACGACCGACATGAAACCAAGTCTTTGTATGGAAAACTTTTTTGTTTTCCAACCTAATGCAATCGAATTCAACACTTATCCATTTGACGTAGCCATTCATGATTTTTAAAAGTTTGATCCCGATCAGATGACTATATCATATAGCTGCCATACAAACGACCGATTAGAAAACAAGTCTTTGTATGGAAAATTTTTTTGTTTTCCAAGCTATTGCAACCGAATTCAATATTTATTCAACCGACCAAGCCATACACAATTTTAAATGTTTTATCCGGATCGGATCACTATATCACATAGCTGCCATACAAACGACCGATGTGTAAACAAGTCTTTATATGGACAATTTTTTTTGTTTTCCAAGCTATTGCAACCGAATTCAACATTTGTCCATTTGTAATAGCCAAACACGATTTGTGGTAGTTTGCTCCGGATCGGACCACTATATCATATAGCTGCAATACAAACGACCGATATGAAAACAAGTCTTTGTATGGAAAATTTTTTTGTTTTCCAACCTATTGCAACCGAACTCAACATTTATCCATTTGACATAGCCATACATGATTTTTAAAAGTTTGATCCGGATCAAATGACTATATCATATAGCTGCCATACAAACGACCGATATGAAAACAAGTCTTTGTATGGAACATTTTTTTGTTTTCCAAGCTATTGCAACTGAATTCAACATTTATCCATTTGACCGATAAGAAAGCAAGTCCTTGTATGGAAAATTTTTTTGTTTTCCAAGCTATTGCAACTGAATTCAACATTTATTTAATTGACCAAGCCATACACGATTTTTAAAAGTTTTATCCGGATCGGACCACTATATCATATAGCTGCAATACAAACGACCGATATGAAAACAAGTCTTTGTATGAAAAACTTTTTTTTGTTTTCCAACCTAATGCAATCGAATTCAACACTTATCCATTTGACGTAGCCATTCATGATTTTTAAAAGTTTGATCCCGATCAGATGACTATATCATATAGCTGCCATACAAACGACCGATTAGAAAACAAGTCTTTGTATGGAAAATTTTTTTGTTTTCCAAGCTATTGCAACCGAATTCAATATTTATTCAACCGACCAAGCCATACACAATTTTAAATGTTTTATCCGGATCGGATCACTATAGCACATAGCTGCCATACAAACGACCGACGTGTAAACAAGTCTTTATATGGACAATTTTTTTGTTTTCCAAGCTATTGCAACCGAATTCAACATTTGTCCATTTGTAATAGCCAAACACGATTTGTGGTAGTTTGCTCCGGATCGGACCACTATATCATATAGCTGCAATACAAACGACCGATATGAAAACAGGTCTTTGTATGGAAAATTTTTTTGTTTTCCAACCTATTGCAACCGAATTCAACATTTATCCATTTGACATAGCCATACATGATTTTTAAAAGTTTGATCCGGATCAAATGACTATATCATATAGCTGCCATACAAACGACCGATATGAAAACAAGTCTTTGTATGGAAAATTTTTTTGTTTTCCAAGCTATTGCAACTGAATTCAACATTTGTCCATTTGTAATAGCCAAACACGATTTGTGGTAGTTTGCTCCGGATCGGACCACTATATCATATAGCTGCAATACAAACGACCGATATGAAAACAAGTCTTTGTATGGAAAATTTTTTTGTTTTCCAACCTATTGCAACCGAATTCAACATTTATCCATTTGACATAGCCATACATGATTTTTAAAAGTTTGATCCGGATCAAATGACTATATCATATAGCTGCCATACAAACGACCGATATGAAAACAAGTCTTTGTATGGAAAATTTTTTTGTTTTCCAAGCTATTGCAACTGAATTCAACATTTATCCATTTGACCGATAAGAAAGCAAGTCCTTGTATGGAAAATTTTTTTGTTTTCCAAGCTATTGCAACTGAATTCAACATTTATTTAATTGACCAAGCCATACACGATTTTTAAAAGTTTTATCCGGATCGGACCACTATATCATATAGCTGCAATACAAACGACCGATATGAAAACAAGTCTTTGTATGGAAAATTTTTTTTGTTTTCCAAGCTATTGCAACTGAATTCAACATTTATCCATTTGACATAGCCGTACATGATTTTTAAAAGTTTGATCCGGATCAAATGACTATATCATATAGCTGCCATACAAACGACCGATGTGTAAACAAGTCCTTGTATGGAAAATTTTTTTGTTTTCCAAGCTATTGCAATCGAATTCAACATTTATCCATTTAACATAGCCAAACACGATTTGGGGTAGTTTGGTCCGGATCGGACCACTATATCATATAGCTGCAATACAAACGACCGATATGAAAACAAGTCTTTGTATGGAAAATTTTTTTGTTTTCCAACCTATTGCAACCGAATTCAACATTTATCCATTTGACATAGCCATACATGATTTTTAAAAGTATGATCCGGATCAAATGACTATATCATATAGCTGCCATACAAACGACCGATGTGTAAACAAGTTCTTGTATGGCAAATATTTTTGTTTTCCAAGCTATTGCAACCGACTTCGACATATATCCATTTGACATAGCCAAACACGATTTGTGGTAGTTTGGTCCGGATCGGACCACTATATCATATAGCTGCAATACAAACGACCGATATGAAAACAAGTCTTTGTATGGAAAATTTTTTTGTTTTCCAACCTATTACAACCGAATTCAACATTTATCCATTTGACATAGCCATACATGTAACATGGAGTAAGGCTGAATGCTGGCAGCAACCAGGTTGGCAGCGCTGTTGAGCAGCAACATGATTGTCGGAAATCGAAGTTATCGACAATCAGTCATCGAAGGAACGATCGCAAGGCAGCAGTGGAGTGGAGTAGAAGTCAGCGTTGCAGTCAGTCGAGTTCTCAGCAGCAGTCGTTCGGTCACAAACTAAGAATACTTTATATAATTACCGCATTTAGAATTAAACTAATAATTAAATTAATAATAAACAATAATAATAAACAATCTTACATGGGGGCTCGTCCAGTCCTAAATCGGTTATATGAAGGTGCAGTTGTTTAAAGAAAAAAGACATGGTTGTGTGCGTGGGTATAGTCTTTAAAAGTTGTAAAGTTGTGGCTATATCTATTGCATTTAAAGTTGAAAAATCAGTTGTACAGATTTTGTTTGAACACAAGTCGGTAAAAGTCGGGAAAGCTGCTAGAGAGAACTGATAAAGTTGAAATTGTCGTGTGCGTGGATTTAGTCTTTAAAGTTGTAAAGTTGTGGCTACGTCTACTGCATTGCAAGTTGAAAAAATCGGTTGAACTCATACAGACTCAAGTCGTTTTGCTGTTGTGGAATTTAAAACAATTAAATTGCAAAGGTGGTGAAATTCGTTTCTAACGAAAATCAAAATTTGTCTTAACCGTTGGCGCCGTCTGCAAAATCGACTACCGTCGCGCCGTTAGAACATTGTCGTTGTTTGCTGGTGTTAGTGCCTTGTCGCGGAATGTTCACACGTACACCACCTACAAATAAAAAACTTAACACCGACCAAATACAAGCAATTCTAGAGAACGAAAGCGAGGACGAAAGTAGAAAAGAAAAAATGAACGAAGAAGATCAAAAGTTGGCGCCTGTAGGAGAAGCAGAGGCAAAGAAGCAGAATAAAGACGCTAGTGCTAAAGTCGAAGAGAAATTTGAACAAATGATGAATACTCTAACCCAGAGCATGTTGGCAAAATCTAGACAAGAGGGGCAAGTAATTATCGCTGCAGAAAAATTTGAAAAAGTTGTAAGTGACTGTGATGGCAAATCAATTCCTATTAAAAAATGGTTTGAAATTTTTGAGAAAAATGCCGAGGCATATGAACTTTCAGAGAAACAAAAATATGTTCAAGCCAGAAGTAAGATGATTGGATCAGCAGAACTTTTCTTAGAATCTGAATGTGTCAGTGGATACACTGAACTCAAAGAGTTACTAATTGAAGAATTTTCAGGCAGCTATAATAGCGCCGTTATTCACAAAAAAGTTGCAAGACAGGAAGAAGAAGGGGGAGGAAACTCTACACGACTATTTGTTACAAATGAAGAAAATAGCAGCCTTAGGTGAAGTTGAAACAGTTGCTTTGATAACTCATATCGTAAACGGCCTCGACATTAAAAATGAGTATAAGGGTGCTATGCTCCGTTGTAAAACTCTTAAGGAATTAAAGCAAGAATTCGAAATCTACGAGAGTCTGAATATTGTTGACAAGCCGAATATTCAACCAAAACCAAAGCAAATTACACAAGGTGTAAAAGCAGATCACTGCTTCAACTGTGGTTCGAGGGAACACAAACGAAAGGATTGTACATTTCCTACCAAATGTTTCAGCTGTAATCAAGAGGGCCATATCTCAAGCAACTGTCCGGAAAAAGCAAACAGCATGCGCATTCACGTTGATAGTGCACGAACAAAGCCAGTAATCATAAATGGGATTATCATCAACTGTCTGGTGGACACAGGATCAGATGTGACCATAATTAAAGAAGCTATATTCAAGAAGATGAAAGATGTTGATTTAAACCGCACTGCAACAGTATTGCGAGGTTTGGGAAATGCCTCAACACAGCCGATTGGATGCTTCAGAGCATTAATCAAGACCGACCAGGTGGAAGCAAGCCACAACGTTTTAGTCGTCCACGATTCTAAACTCAGTTGCGATGGAATAGTGGGACACGATTTTATCAGCAAGTTTCGTCTTATCTGTAGTGCAGAAGGCTATACTTTTCTTGACCGGGAAGCAGATAAAAAACAAGCGGTTGAGTATTCCCAAATGTTTAATATTTGTGAAGAATCTTCTTTTACAGTTGTACCACAATACCGAGAAGACGTTGAACGCATGATAGAGAGAACATACGAAACACCACCCAAGCAGATAATATCAAAGCTGTCTTCAGACGAACCGTCGAAGTGGTACAAATATGTGCCTGAGGTACAAAAGGCGATCAACTGTCACGTGCATTCATCACTGAAGCTGTCACCATTTGAGGTCATGTTTGGCACCAAGATGTACACCCGAGTTGAGGATCGGTTACTGGAACTGCTCCAAGAAGAAGTGGTCTGTCAATTCAACGAGGACCGCTATGAGATGAGACAGCTGGTAAAACGCAACATCGAGCAGGCGCAGAAGGACTACAAGCGCAATTACGACAAAAAGCGCCGAGCTGAATACAAATACAAAGCAGGTGATCTGGTTGCAATTAAAAGGACCCAATTTGTAGCTGGCCGCAAGATGGCAAGCGGGTATTTAGGTCCATACGAAGTCACAGGAGTCAAAGACAATGGCAGATATGACGTTAAAAAAGCAGCAAACGTCGAAGGACCCAATGTCACATCCACCAGCTGTGACAACATGAAGTTGTGGAAGTACATAGCCGAAAATGCAGACCTATTGTCATCCGGGTCGGATGATGATGATCAGGAGGGCCGAATGTAACATGGAGTAAGGCTGAATGCTGGCAGCAACCCGGTTGGCAGCGCTGTTGAGCAGCAACATGATTGTCGGAAATCGAAGTTATCGACAATCAGTCATCGAAGGAACGATCGCAAGGCAGCAGTGGAGTGGAGTAGAAGTCAGCGTTGCAGTCAGTCGAGTTCTCAGCAGCAGTCGTTCGGTCACAAACTAAGAATACTTTATATAATTACCGCATTTAGAATTAAACTAATAATTAAATTAATAATAAACAATAATAATAAACAATCTTACATACATGATTTTTTAAAAGTTTGATCCGGATCAAATAACTATATCATATAGCTGCCAACAAACGACCGATATGAAAACAAGTCTTTGTATGGAAAATTTTTTTGTTTTCCAAGCTATTGTAACCGAATTCAACATTTATCCATTTGACATAGCCATACATGATTTTTAAAAGTTTGATTCCGATCAGATGAGTATATTATATAGCTGCCATACAAACGACCGACATGAAACCAAGTCTTTGTATGGAAAACTTTTTTGTTTTCCAACCTAATGCAATCGAATTCAACACTTATCCATTTGACGTAGCCATTCATGATTTTTAAAAGTTTGATCCCGATCAGATGACTATATCATATAGCTGCCATACAAACGACCGATTAGAAAACAAGTCTTTGTATGGAAAATTTTTTTGTTTTCCAAGCTATTGCAACCGAATTCAATATTTATTCAACCGACCAAGCCATACACAATTTTAAATGTTTTATCCGGATCGGATCACTATAGCACATAGCTGCCATACAAACGACCGATGTGTAAACAAGTCTTTATATGGACAATTTTTTTGTTTTCCAAGCTATTGCAACCGAATTCAACATTTGTCCATTTGTAATAGCCAAACACGATTTGTGGTAGTTTGCTCCGGATCGGACCACTATATCATATAGCTGCAATACAAACGACCGATATGAAAACAAGTCTTTGTATGGAAAATTTTTTTTGTTTTCCAACCTATTGCAACCGAATTCAACATTTATCCATTTGACATAGCCATACATGATTTTTAAAAGTTTGATCCGGATCAAATGACTATATCATATAGCTGCCATACAAACGACCGATATGAAAACAAGTCTTTGTATGGAAAATTTTTTTGTTTTCCAAGCTATTGCAACTGAATTCAACATTTGTCCATTTGTAATAGCCAAACACGATTTGTGGTAGTTTGCTCCGGATCGGACCACTATATCATATAGCTGCAATACAAACGACCGACATGAAAACAAGTCTTTGTATGGAAAATTTTTTTGTTTTCCAACCTATTGCAACCGAATTCAACATTTGTCCATTTGACATAGCCATACATGATTTTCAAAAGTTTGATCCGGATCAAATGACTATATCATATAGCTGCCATACAAACGACCGATATGAAAACAAGTCTTTGTATGGAAAATTTTTTTGTTTTCCAAGCTATTGCAACTGAATTCAACATTTATCCATTTGACCGATAAGAAAGCAAGTCCTTGTATGGAAAATTTTTTTGTTTTCCAAGCTATTGTAACTGAATTCAACATTTATTTAATTGACCAAGCCATACACGATTTTTTAAAAGTTTTATCCGGATCGGACCACTATATCATATAGCTGCAATACAAACGACCGATATGAAAACAAGTCTTTGTATGGAAAATTTTTTTGTTTTCCAAGCTATTGCAACTGAATTCAACATTTATCCATTTGACATAGCCGTACATGATTTTTAAAAGTTTGATCCGGATCAAATGACTATATCATATAGCTGCCATACAAACGACCGATGTGTAAACAAGTCCTTGTATGGAAAATTTTTTGTTTTCCAAGCTATTGCAATCGAATTCAACATTTATCCATTTAACATAGCCAAACACGATTTGGGGTAGTTTGGTCCGGATCGGACCACTATATCATATAGCTGCAATACAAACGACCGATATGAAAACAAGTCTTTGTATGGAAAATTTTTTTGTTTTCCAACCTATTGCAACCGAATTCAACATTTATCCATTTGACATAGCCATACATGATTTTTAAAAGTATGATCCGGATCAAATGACTATATCATATAGCTGCCATACAAACGACCGATGTGTAAACAAGTTCTTGTAGGGCAAATTTTTGGTTTTCCAAGCTATTGCAACCGAATTCGACATATATCCATTTGACATAGCCAAACACGATTTGTGGTAGTTTGGTCCGGATCGGACCATTATATCATATAGCTGCAATACAAACGACCGATATGAAAACAAGTCTTTGTATGGAAAATTTTTTTGTTTTCCAACCTATTGCAACCGAATTCAACATTTATTCATTTGACATAGCCATACATGATTTTTAAAAGTTTGATCCGGATCAAATAACTATATCATATAGCTGCCAACAAACGACCGATATGAAAACAAGTCTTTGTATGGAAAATTTTTTTGTTTTCCAAGCTATTGCAACCGAATTCAACATTTATCCATTTGACATAGCCATACATGATTTTTAAAAGTTTGATTCCGATCAGATGAGTATATTATATAGCTGCCATACAAACGACCGATATGAAAACAAGTCTTTGTATGGAAAATTTTTTTGTTTTCCAAGCTATTGCAACCGAATTCAACATTTATCCATTTGACATAGCCATACATGATTTTTAAAAGTTTAATCCCGATCAGATGACTATATCATATAGCTGCCATACAAACGACCGATATGAAAACAAGTCTTTGTATGGAAAATTTTTTTGTTTTCCAAGCTATTGCAACCGAATTCAACATTTATTTAATCGACCAAACCATACACGATTTTTTTAAAGTTTTATCCGGATCGGACCACTATATCATATAGCTGCCATACAAACGACCGACATGAAACCAAGTCTTTGTATGGAAAATTTTTTTGTTTTCCAACCTATTGCAATCGAATTCAACACTTATCCATTTGCCATAGCCATACATGATTTTTAAAAGTTTGATCCGGATCAAAATGACTATATCATATAGCTGCCATACAAACGACCGATGTGTAAACAAGTCCTTGTATGGAAAATTTTTTTGTTTTCCAAGCTATTGCAATCGAATTCAACATTTATCCATTTGCCATAGCCATACATGATTTTTAAAAGTTTGATCCCGATCAGATGACTATATCATATAGCTGCCATACAAACGACCGACATGAAAAAAAGTCTTTGTATGGAAAATTTTTTTGTTTTCCAACCTATTGCAATCGAATTCCAACACTTATCCATTTGCCATAGCCATACATGATTTTTAAAAGTTTGATCCGGATCAAATGACTATATCATATAGCTGCCATACAAACGACCGATGTGTAAACAAGTCCTTGTATGGAAAATTTTTGTTGTTTTCCAAGCGTTTGCAATCGAATTCAACATTTATCCATTTAACATAGCCAAACACGATTTGGGTTAGTTTGGTCCGGATCGGACCACTATATCATATAGCTGCAATACAAACGACCGATATGAAAACAAGTCCTTGTATGGAAATTTTTTTGTTTTCCAACTTATTGCAACCGAATTCAACATTTATCCATTTGAAATAGGCATACATGATTTTTAAAAGTTTGATTCCGATCAGATGACTATATCATATAGCTGCCATACAAACGACCGACATGAAACCAAGTCTTTGTATGGAAAACTTTTTTGTTTTCCAACCTAATGCAATCGAATTCAACATTTATTCAATCGACTAAACCATACACGATTTTTAAAAGTTTTATCCGGATCGGACCACTATATCATATAGCTCCAATACAAACGACCGATATGAAAACAAGTCTTTGTATGGAAAATTTTTCTGTTTTCCAACCTATTGCAATCGAATTCAACACTTATCCATTTGACATAGCCATACATGATTTTTAAAAGTTTGATCCCGATCAGATGACAATATCATATAGCTGCCATACAAACGACCGATTAGAAAACAAGTCTTTGTATGGAAAATTTTTTTGTTTTCCAAGCTATTGCAACCGAATTCAATATTTATTCAACCGACCAAGCCATACACAATTTTAAATGTTTTATTCGGATCGGATCACTATATCACATAGCTGCCATACAAACGACCGATGTGTAAACAAGTCTTTATATGGAAAATTTTTTTGTTTTCCAAGCTATTGCAACCGAATTCAACATTTGTCCATTTGTAATAGCCAAACACGATTTGTGGTAGTTTGCTCCGGATCGGACCACTATATCATATAGCTGCAATACAAATGACCGATATGTAAACAAGTCTTTGTATGGAAAATTTTGTTGTTTTCCAACCTATTGCAACCGAATTCAACATTTATCCATTTGACATAGCCATACATGATTTTTAAAAGTTTGATCCCGATCAGATGACTATATCATATAGCTGCCATACAAACGACCGATATGAAAACAAGTCTTTGTATGGAAAATTTTTTTTGTTTTCCAAGCTGTTGCAACTGAATTCAACATTTATCCATTTGACCGATAAGAAAACAAGTCTTTATATGGAAAATTTTTTTGTTTTCCAAGCTATTGCAACCGAATTCAACATTTATTCAATCGACCAAACCATACACGATTTTTAAAAGTTTTATCCGGATCGGACCACTATATCATATAGCTGCAATATAAACGACCGATATGAAAACAAGTCTTTGTATGGAAAATTTTTTTGTTTTCCAACCTATTGCAATCGAATTCAACATTTATTCATATGACATAGCCATACAGGATTTTTAAAAGTTTGATCCCGATCAGATGACTATATCATATAGCTGCCATAGAAACGACCGACATGAAACCAAGTCTTTGTATGGAAAATTTTTTTGTTTTCCAACCTATTGCAATCGAATTCAACACTTATCCATTTGACATAGCCATACATGATTTTTTAAAGTTTGATCCCGATCAGATGACTATATCAAATAGCTGCCATACAAACGACCGATATGAAAACAAGTCTTTGTATGGAAAATTTTTTTTGTTTTCCAAGCTATTGCAACCGAATTCAACATTTATTCAATCGACCAAACCATACACGATTTTTAAAAGTTTTATCCGGATCGGACCACTATATCATATAGCTGCCATACGAACGACCGACATGAAACCAAGTCTTTGTATGGAAAATTTTTTTGTTTTCCAACCTATTGCAATCGAATTCAACACTTATCCATTTGCCATAGCCACACATGATTTTTAAAAGTTTGATCCGGATCAAATGACTATATCATATAGCTGCCATACAAACGACCGATGTGTAAACAAGTCCTTGTATGGAAAATTTTTTTGTTTTCCAAGTTATTGCAATCAAATTCAACATTTATCCATTTAACATAGCCAAACAGGATTTGGGGTAGTTTGGTCCGGATCGGACCACTATATCATATAGCTGCAATACAAACGACCGATATGAAAACAAGTCTTTGTATGGAAAATTTTTTTGTTTTCCAAGCTATTGCAACCGAATTCAACATTTATCCATTTGACATAGCCATACATGATTTTTAAAAGTTTGATCCCGATCAGATGACTATATCATATAGCTGCCATACAAACGACCGACATGAAACCAAGTCTTTGTATGGAAAATTTTTTGTTTTCCAACCTATTGCAATCGAATTCAACACTTATCCATTTAACATAGCCATACATGAATTTTAAAAGTTTGATCCGGATCAAATAACTATATCATATAGCTGCCAACAAACGACCGATATGAAAACAAGTCTTTGTATGGAAAATTTTTTTGTTTTCCAAGCTATTGCAACCGAATTCAACATTTATCCATTTGACATAGCCATACATGATTTTTAAAAGTTTGATCCCGATCAGATGACTATATCATATAGCTGCCATAGAAACGACCGACATGAAACCAAGTCTTTGTATGGAAAATTTTTTTGTTTTCCAAGCTGTTGCAACTGAATTCAACATTTATCCATTTGACCGATAAGAAAACAAGTCTTTATATGGAAAATTTTTTTGTTTTCCAAGCTATTGCAACCGAATTCAACATTTATTCAATCGACCAAACCATACACGATTTTTAAAAGTTTTATCCGGATCGGACCACTATATCATATAGCTGCAATATAAACGACCGATATGAAAACAAGTCTTTGTATGGAAAATTTTTTTGTTTTCCAACCTATTGCAATCGAATTCAACATTTATCCATTTGCCATAGCCATACATGATTTTTAAAAGTTTGATCCCGATCAGATGACTATATCATATAGCTGCCATACAAACGACCGACATGAAACCAAGTCTTTGTATGGAAAATTTTTTTGTTTTCCAACCTATTGCAATCGAATTCAATACTTATCCATTTGCCATAGCCATACATGATTTTTAAAAGTTTGATCCGGATCAAATGACTATATCATATAGCTGCCATACAAACGACCGATGTGTAAACAAGTCCTTGTATGGAAAATTTTTGTTGTTTTCCAAGCTATTGCAATCGAATTCAACATTTATCCATTTAACATAGCCAAACACGATTTGGGGTAGTTTGGTCCGGATCGGACCACTATATCATATAGCTGCAATACAAACGACCGATATGAAAACAAGTCCTTGTATGGAAATTTTTTTGTTTTCCAACTTATTGCAACCGAATTCAACATTTATCCATTTGAAATAGGCATACATGATTTTTAAAAGTTTGATTCCGATCAGATGACTATATCATATAGCTGCCATACAAACGACCGACATGAAACCAAGTCTTTGTATGGAAAACTTTTTTGTTTTCCAACCTAATGCAATCGAATTCAACATTTATTCAATCGACTACACCATACACGATTTTTAAAAGTTTTATCCGGATCGGACCACTATATCATATAGCTGCAATACAAACGACCGACATGAAACCAAGTCTTTGTAGGGAAAATTTTTCTGTTTTCCAACCTATTGCAATCGAATTCAACACTTATCCATTTGACATAGCCATACATGATTTTTAAAAGTTTGATCCCGATCAGATGACAATATCATATAGCTGCCATACAAACGACCGATTAGAAAACAAGTCTTTGTATGGAAAATTTTTTTGTTTTCCAAGCTATTGCAACCGAATTCAATATTTATTCAACCGACCAAGCCATACACAATTTTAAATGTTTTATTCGGATCGGATCACTATATCACATAGCTGCCATACAAACGACCGATGTGTAAACAAGTCTTTATATGGAAATTTTTTTTGTTTTCCAAGCTATTGCAACCGAATTCAACATTTGTCCATTTGTAATAGCCAAACACGATTTGTGGTAGTTTGCTCCGGATCGGACCACTATATCATATAGCTGCAATACAAATGACCGATATGAAAACAAGTCTTTGTATAGAAAATTTTGTTGTTTTCCAACCTATTGCAACCGAATTCAACATTTATCCATTTGTCATAGCCATACATGATTTTTAAAAGTTTGATCCCGATCAGATGACTATATCATATAGCTGCCATACAAACGACCGATATGAAAACAAGTCTTTGTATGGAAAATTTTTTTGTTTTCCAAGCTGTTGCAACTGAATTCAACATTTATCCATTTGACCGATAAGAAAACAAGTCTTTATATGAAAAATTTTTTTGTTTTCCAAGCTATTACAACCGAATTCAACATTTATTCAATCGACCAAACCATACACGATTTTTAAAAGTTTTATCCGGATCGGACCACTATATCATATAGCTGCAATACAAACGACCGATATGAAAACAAGTCTTTGTATGGAAAATTTTTTTGTTTTCCAACCTATTGCAATCGAATTCAACATTTATTCATATGACATAGCCATACATGATTTTTAAAAGTTTGATCCCGATCAGATGACTATATCATATAACTGCCATACAAACGACCGACATGAAACCAAGTCTTTGTATGGAAAATTTTTTTGTTTTCCAACCTATTGCAATCGAATTCAACACTTATCCATTTGACATAGCCATACATGATTTTTTAAAGTTTGATCCCGATCAGATGACTATATTATATAGCTGCCATACAAACGACCGATTAAAAACAAGTCTTTGTATGGAAAATTTTTTTGTTTTCCAAGCTATTGCAACCGAATTCAATATTTATTCAACCGACCAAGCCATACACAATTTTAAATGTTTTATCCGGATCGGATCACTATATCACATAGCTGCCATACAAACGACCGATGTGTAAACAAGTCTTTATATGGAAAATTTTTTTGTTTTCCAAGCTATTGCAACCGAATTCAACATTTGTCCATTTGTAATAGCCAAACACGATTTGTGGTAGTTTGCTCCGGATCGGACCACTATATCATATAGCTGCAATACAAACGACCGATATGAAAACAAGTCTTTGTATGGAAAATTTTTTTGTTTTCCAACCTATTGCAACCGAATTCAACATTTATCCATTTGACATAGCCATACATGATTTTTAAAAGTTTGATCCGGATCAAATGACTATATCATATAGCTGCCATACAAACGACCAATATGAAAACAAGTCTTTGTATGGAAAATTTTTTTGTTTTCCAAGCTATTGCAACTGAATTCAACATTTATCCATTTGACCGATAAGAAAACAAGTCCTTGTATGGAAAATTTTTTTGTTTTCCAAGCTATTGCAACCGAATTGAACATTTATTTAATTGACCAAGCCATACACGATTTTTAAAAGTTTTATCCGGATCGGACCACTATATCATATAGCTGCAATACAAACGACCGATATGAAAACAAGTCTTTGTATGGAAAATTTTTTTGTTTTCCAAGCTATTGCAACTGAATTCAACATTTATCCATTTGACATAGCCGTACATGATTTTTAAAAGTTTGATCCGGATCAAATGACTATATCATATAGCTGCCATACAAACGACCGATGTGTAAACAAGTCCTTGTATGGAAATTTTTTTGTTTTCCAAGCTATTGCAACCGAATTCAACATTTATCCATTTAACATAGCCAAACACGATTTGGGGTAGTTTGGTCCGGATCGGACCACTATATCATATAGCTGCAATACAAACGACCGATTCAACATTTGTCCATTTGACATAGCCGTACATGATTTTTAAAAGTATGATCCGGATCAAATGACTATATCATATAGCTGCCATACAAACGACCGATATGAAAACAAGTCTTAATATGGAAAATTTTTTTGTTTTCCAACCTATTGCAACCGAATTCGACATATCTCCATTTGACATAGCCAAACACGATTTGTGGTAGTTTGGTCCGGATCGGACCACTATATCATATAGCTGCAATACAAACGACCGATATGAAAACAAGTCTTTGTATGGAAAATTTTTTTGTTTTCCAACCTATTGCAACTGAATTCAACATTTATCCATTTGACATAGCCATACATGATTTTTAAAAGTTTGATCCGGATCAAATGACTATATCATATAGCTGCCAACAAACGACCGATATGAAAACAAGTCTTTGTATGGAAAATTTTTTTGTTTTCCAAGCTATTGCAACCGAATTCAACATTTATCCATTTGACATAGCCATACATGATTTTTAAAAGTTTGATCCCGATCAGATGACTATATCATATAGCTGCCATACAAACGATCGACATGAAACCAAGTCTTTGTATGGAAAACTTTTTTGTTTTCCAACCTAATGCAATCGAATTCAACACTTATCCATTTGACATAGCCATACATGATTTTTAAAAGTTTGATCCCGATCAGATGACTATATCATATAGCTGCCATACAAACGACCGATATGAAAACAAGTCTTTGTATGGAAAATTTTTTTGTTTTCCAAGCTATTGCAACCGAATTCAACATTTATTCAACCGACCAAGCCATACACAATTTTAAATGTTTTATCCGGATCGGATCACTATATCACATAGCTGCCATACAAACGACCGATGTGTAAACAAGTCTTTATATGGAATTTTTTTTTTGTTTTCCAAACTATTGCAACCGAATTCAACATTTATCCATTTGACATAGCCATACATGATTTTTAAAAGTTTGATCCGGATCAAATGACTATATCATATAGCTGCCATACAAACGACCGACATGAACCAAGTCTTTGTATGGAAAACTTTTTTGTTTTCCAACCTAATGCAATCGATTTCAACACTTATCCATGCGACAAAGCTATACACGATTTTTTAAAGTTTTATCCGGATCCGACCACTATATCGTATAGCTGCCATACAAACGACCGATATGAAAACAAGTCTTAATATGGAAAATTTTTTTGTTTCCCAACCTAATGCAACCGAATTCAACATTTATCCATTTGACATAGCCATAGATGATTTGTAAAAGTTTGGTCCTGATCCGACCACTATATCATATAGCTGCCATACAAACGACCGATATGAAAACAAGTCTTTGTATGGAAAATTTTTTTGTTTTCCAACCTATTGCTACCGAATTCAAAATTTATCCATTTGACATAGCCATACATAATTTTTAAAAGTTTGATCCGGATCAAATGACTAATATAGCTGCCATACAAACGACCGATATGAAAACAAGTCTTTGTATGGAAAATTTTTTTGTTTTCCAAGCTATTGCAACTGAATTCAACATTTATCCATTTGACATATCCATACATGATTTTTAAAAGTTTCATCCGGATCAAATGACTATATCATATAGCTACCATACAAACGACCGATGTGTAAACAAGTTCTTGTATGGCAAATTTTTTTGTTTTCCAAGCTATTGCAACCGAATTCAACATATATCCATTTGATATAGCCAAATACGATTTGTGGTAGTTTGGTCCGGATCGGACCACTGTATCATATAGCTGCAATACAAACGACCGATATGAAAACAAGTCTTTGTATGGAAAATTTTTTTGTTTTCCAAGCTATTGCAACCGAATTCAACATTTGTCCATTTGTAATAGCCAAACACGATTTGTGGTAGTTTGCTCCGGATCGGACCACTATATCATATAGCTGCAATACAAATGACCGATATGAAAACAAGTCTTTGTATAGAAAATTTTGTTGTTTTCCAACCTATTGCAACCGAATTCAACATTTATCCATTTGTCATAGCCATACATGATTTTTAAAAGTTTGATCCCGATCAGATGACTATATCATATAGCTGCCATACAAACGACCGATATGAAAACAAGTCTTTGTATGGAAAATTTTTTTTGTTTTCCAAGCTGTTGCAACTGAATTCAACATTTATCCATTTGACCGATAAGAAAACAAGTCTTTATATGGAAAAATTTTTTTGTTTTCCAAGCTATTGCAACCGAATTCAACATTTATTCAATCGACCAAACCATACACGATTTTTAAAAGTTTTATCCGGATCGGACCACTATATCATATAGCTGCAATACAAACGACCGATATGAAAACAAGTCTTTGTATGGAAAATTTTTTTGTTTTCCAAGCTATTGCAACCGAATTCAACATTTATTCAACCGACCAAGCCATACACAATTTTAAATGTTTTATCCGGATCGGATCACTATATCACATAGCTGCCATACAAACGACCGATGTGTAAACAAGTCTTTATATGGAATTTTTTTTTGTTTTCCAAGCTATTGCAACTGAATTCAACATTTATCCATTTGACCGATAAGAAAACAAGTCCTTGTATGGAAAATTTTTTTGTTTTCCAAGCTATTGCAACCGAATTCAACATTTATTTAATTGACCAAGCCATACACGATTTTTAAAAGTTTTATCCGGATCGGACCACTATATCATATAGCTGCAATACAAACGACCGATATGAAAACAAGTCTTTGTATGGAAAATTTTTTTGTTTTCCAAGCTATTGCAACCGAATTCAACATTTATCCATTTGACATAGCCATACATGTTTTTTAAAAGTTTGATCCCGATCAGATGACTATATCATATAGCTGCCATACAAACGATCGACATGAAACCAAGTCTTTGTATGGAAAACTTTTTTGTTTTCCAACCTAATGCAATCGAATTCAACACTTATCCATTTGACATAGCCATACATGATTTTTAAAAGTTTGATCCCGATCAGATGACTATATCATATAGCTGCCATACAAACGACCGATATGAAAACAAGTCTTTGTATGGAAAATTTTTTTGTTTTCCAAGCTATTGCAACCGAATTCAACATTTATTCAACCGACCAAGCCATACACAATTTTAAATGTTTTATCCGGATCGGATCACTATATCACATAGCTGCCATACAAACGACCGATGTGTAAACAAGTCTTTATATGGAATTTTTTTTTGTTTTCCAAACTATTGCAACCGAATTCAACATTTATCCATTTGACATAGCCATACATGATTTTTAAAAGTTTGATCCGGATCAAATGACTATATCATATAGCTGCCATACAAACGACCGACATGAACCAAGTCTTTGTATGGAAAACTTTTTTGTTTTCCAACCTAATGCAATCGATTTCAACACTTATCCATGCGACAAAGCTATCCACGATTTTTTAAAGTTTTATCCGGATCCGACCACTATATCGTATAGCTGCCATACAAACGACCGATATGAAAACAAGTCTTAATATGGAAAATTTTTTTGTTTCCCAACCTAATGCAACCGAATTCAACATTTATCCATTTGACATAGCCATAGATGATTTGTAAAAGTTTGGTCCTGATCCGACCACTATATCATATAGCTGCCATACAAACGACCGATATGAAAACAAGTCTTTGTATGGAAAATTTTTTTGTTTTCCAACCTATTGCTACCGAATTCAAAATTTATCCATTTGACATAGCCATACATAATTTTTAAAAGTTTGATCCGGATCAAATGACTAATATAGCTGCCATACAAACGACCGATATGAAAACAAGTCTTTGTATGGAAAATTTTTTTGTTTTCCAAGCTATTGCAACTGAATTCAACATTTATCCATTTGACATATCCATACATGATTTTTAAAAGTTTCATCCGGATCAAATGACTATATCATATAGCTACCATACAAACGACCGATGTGTAAACAAGTTCTTGTATGGCAAATTTTTTTGTTTTCCAAGCTATTGCAACCGAATTCAACATATATCCATTTGATATAGCCAAATACGATTTGTGGTAGTTTGGTCCGGATCGGACCACTGTATCATATAGCTGCAATACAAACGACCGATATGAAAACAAGTCTTTGTATGGAAAATTTTTTTGTTTTCCAAGCTATTGCAACCGAATTCAACATTTGTCCATTTGTAATAGCCAAACACGATTTGTGGTAGTTTGCTCCGGATCGGACCACTATATCATATAGCTGCAATACAAATGACCGATATGAAAACAAGTCTTTGTATAGAAAATTTTGTTGTTTTCCAACCTATTGCAACCGAATTCAACATTTATCCATTTGTCATAGCCATACATGATTTTTAAAAGTTTGATCCCGATCAGATGACTATATCATATAGCTGCCATACAAACGACCGATATGAAAACAAGTCTTTGTATGGAAAATTTTTTTGTTTTCCAAGCTGTTGCAACTGAATTCAACATTTATCCATTTGACCGATAAGAAAACAAGTCTTTATATGGAAAAATTTTTTTGTTTTCCAAGCTATTGCAACCGAATTCAACATTTATTCAATCGACCAAACCATACACGATTTTTAAAAGTTTTATCCGGATCGGACCACTATATCATATAGCTGCAATACAAACGACCGATATGAAAACAAGTCTTTGTATGGAAAATTTTTTTGTTTTCCAAGCTATTGCAACCGAATTCAACATTTATTCAACCGACCAAGCCATACACAATTTTAAATGTTTTATCCGGATCGGATCACTATATCACATAGCTGCCATACAAACGACCGATGTGTAAACAAGTCTTTATATGGAATTTTTTTTTGTTTTCCAAGCTATTGCAACTGAATTCAACATTTATCCATTTGACCGATAAGAAAACAAGTCCTTGTATGGAAAATTTTTTTGTTTTCCAAGCTATTGCAATCGAATTCAACATTTATTTAATTGACCAAGCCATACACGATTTTTAAAAGTTTTATCCGGATCGGACCACTATATCATATAGCTGCAATACAAACGACCGATATGAAAACAAGTCTTTGTATGGAAAATTTTTTGTTTTCCAACCTATTGCAATCGAATTCAACATTTATTCATATGACATAGCCATACATGATTTTTAAAAGTTTGATCCCGATCAGATGACTATATCATATAGCTGCCATACAAACGACCGACATGAAACCAAGTCTTTGTATGGAAAATTTTTTTGTTTTCCAACCTATTGCAATCGAATTCAACACTTATCCATTTGACATAGCCATACATGATTTTTTAAAGTTTGATCCCGATCAGATGACTATATTATATAGCTGCCATACAAACGACCGATTAAAAACAAGTCTTTGTATGGAAAATTTTTTTGTTTTCCAAGCTATTGCAACCGAATTCAATATTTATTCAACCGACCAAGCCATACACAATTTTAAATGTTTTATCCGGATCGGATCACTATATCACATAGCTGCCATACAAACGACCGATGTGTAAACAAGTCTTTATATGGAAAATTTTTTTGTTTTCCAAGCTATTGCAACCGAATTCAACATTTGTCCATTTGTAATAGCCAAACACGATTTGTGGTAGTTTGCTCCGGATCGGACCACTATATCATATAGCTGCAATACAAACGACCGATATGAAAACAAGTCTTTGTATGGAAAATTTTTTTGTTTTCCAACCTATTGCAACCGAATTCAACATTTATCCATTTGACATAGCCATACATGATTTTTAAAAGTTTGATCCGGATCAAATGACTATATCATATAGCTGCCATACAAACGACCGATGTGTAAACAAGTCCTTGTATGGAAATTTTTTTTGTTTTCCAAGCTATTGCAACCGAATTCAACATTTATCCATTTAACATAGCCAAACACGATTTGGGGTAGTTTGGTCCGGATCGGACCACTATATCATATAGCTGCAATACAAACGACCGATTCAACATTTATCCATTTGACATAGCCGTACATGATTTTTAAAAGTATGATCCGGATCAAATGACTATATCATATAGCTGCCATACAAACGACCGATATGAAAACAAGTCTTAATATGGAAAATTTTTTTGTTTTCCAACCTATTGCAACCGAATTCGACATATCACCATTTGACATAGCCAAACACGATTTGTGGTAGTTTGGTCCGGATCGGACCACTATATCATATAGCTGCAATACAAACGACCGATATGAAAACAAGTCTTTGTATGGAAAATTTTTTTGTTTTCCAACCTATTGCAACCGAATTCAACATTTATCCATTTGACATAGCCATACATGATTTTTAAAAGTTTGATCCGGATCAAATGACTATATCATATAGCTGCCAACAAACGACCGATATGAAAACAAGTCTTTGTATGGAAAATTTTTTTGTTTTCCAAGCTATTGCAACCGAATTCAACATTTATCCATTTGACATAGCCATACATGATTTTTAAAAGTTTGATCCCGATCAGATGACTATATCATATAGCTGCCATACAAACGATCGACATGAAACCAAGTCTTTGTATGGAAAACTTTTTGTTTTCCAACCTAATGCAATCGAATTCAACACTTATCCATTTGACATAGCCATACATGATTTTTAAAAGTTTGATCCCGATCAGATGACTATATCATATAGCTGCCATACAAACGACCGATATGAAAACAAGTCTTTGTATGGAAAATTTTTTTGTTTTCCAAGCTATTGCAACCGAATTCAACATTTATTCAACCGACCAAGCCATACACAATTTTAAATGTTTTATCCGGATCGGATCACTATATCACATAGCTGCCATACAAACGACCGATGTGTAAACAAGTCTTTATATGGAAAATTTTTTTGTTTTCCAAGCTATTGCAACCGAATTCAACATTTGTCCATTTGTAATAGCCAAACACGATTTGTGGTAGTTTGCTCCGGATCGGACCACTATATCATATAGCTGCAATACAAACGACCGATATGAAAACAAGTCTTTGTATGGAAAATTTTTTTGTTTTCCAACCTATTGCAACCGAATTCAACATTTATCCATTTGACATAGCCATACATGATTTTTAAAAGTTTGATCCGGATCAAATGACTATATCATATAGCTGCCATACAAACGACCGATGTGTAAACAAGTCCTTGTATGGAAATTTTTTTTGTTTTCCAAGCTATTGCAACCGAATTCAACATTTATCCATTTAACATAGCCAAACACGATTTGGGGTAGTTTGGTCGGATCGGACCACTATATCATATAGCTGCAATACAAACGACCG
Organism: Drosophila merina; assembly: GCA_035047645.1. Lineage (NCBI taxonomy): Eukaryota > Metazoa > Arthropoda > Insecta > Diptera > Drosophilidae > Drosophila > Drosophila merina. Next base: position 900,582 of record JAWNPH010000076.1, on the reverse strand, counting down.
ATTCAACATTTATCCATTTGACATAGCCGTACATGATTTTTAAAAGTATGATCCGGATCAAATGACTATATCATATAGCTGCCATACAAACGACCGATATGAAAACAAGTCTTAATATGGAAAATTTTTTTGTTTTCCAACCTATTGCAACCGAATTCGACATATCACCATTTGACATAGCCAAACACGATTTGTGGTAGTTTGGTCCGGATCGGACCACTATATCATATAGCTGCAATACAAACGACCGATATGAAAACAAGTCTTTGTATGGAAAATTTTTTTGTTTTCCAACCTATTGCAACCGAATTCAACATTTATCCATTTGACATAGCCATACATGATTTTTAAAAGTTTGATCCGGATCAAATGACTATATCATATAGCTGCCAACAAACGACCGATATGAAAACAAGTCTTTGTATGGAAAATTTTTTTGTTTTCCAAGCTATTGCAACCGAATTCAACATTTATCCATTTGACATAGCCATACATGATTTTTAAAAGTTTGATCCCGATCAGATGACTATATCATATAGCTGCCATACAAACGATCGACATGAAACCAAGTCTTTGTATGGAAAACTTTTTTGTTTTCCAACCTAATGCAATCGAATTCAACACTTATCCATTTGACATAGCCATACATGATTTTTAAAAGTTTGATCCCGATCAGATGACTATATCATATAGCTGCCATACAAACGACCGATATGAAAACAAGTCTTTGTATGGAAAATTTTTTTGTTTTCCAAGCTATTGCAACCGAATTCAACATTTATTCAACCGACCAAGCCATACACAATTTTAAATGTTTTATCCGGATCGGATCACTATATCACATAGCTGCCATACAAACGACCGATGTGTAAACAAGTCTTTATATGGAATTTTTTTTTTGTTTTCCAAGCTATTGCAACTGAATTCAACATTTATCCATTTGACCGATAAGAAAACAAGTCCTTGTATGGAAAATTTTTTTGTTTTCCAAGCTATTGCAACCGAATTCAACATTTATTTAATTGACCAAGCCATACACGATTTTTAAAAGTTTTATCCGGATCGGACCACTATATCATATAGCTGCAATACAAACGACCGATATGAAAACAAGTCTTTGTATGGAAAATTTTTTTGTTTTCCAAGCTATTGCAACTGAATTCAACATTTATCCATTTGACATAGCCGTACATGATTTTTAAAAGTTTGATCCGGATCAAATGACTATATCATATAGCTGCCATACAAACGACCGATGTGTAAACAAGTCCTTGTATGGAAATTTTTTTTTGTTTTCCAAGCTATTGCAACCGAATTCAACATTTATCCATTTAACATAGCCAAACACGATTTGGGGTAGTTTGGTCCGGATCGGACCACTATATCATATAGCTGCAATACAAACGACCGATTCAACATTTATCCATTTGACATAGCCGTACATGATTTTTAAAAGTATGATCCGGATCAAATGACTATATCATATAGCTGCCATACAAACGACCGATATGAAAACAAGTCTTAATATGGAAAATTTTTTTGTTTTCCAACCTATTGCAACCGAATTCGACATATCACCATTTGACATAGCCAAACACGATTTGTGGTAGTTTGGTCCGGATCGGACCACTATATCATATAGCTGCAATACAAACGACCGATATGAAAACAAGTCTTTGTATGGAAAATTTTTTTGTTTTCCAACCTATTGCAACCGAATTCAACATTTATCCATTTGACATAGCCATACATGATTTTTAAAAGTTTGATCCGGATCAAATGACTATATCATATAGCTGCCAACAAACGACCGATATGAAAACAAGTCTTTGTATGGAAAATTTTTTTGTTTTCCAAGCTATTGCAACCGAATTCAACATTTATCCATTTGACATAGCCATACATGATTTTTAAAAGTTTGATCCCGATCAGATGACTATATCATATAGCTGCCATACAAACGATCGACATGAAACCAAGTCTTTGTATGGAAAACTTTTTTGTTTTCCAACCTAATGCAATCGAATTCAACACTTATCCATTTGACATAGCCATACATGATTTTTAAAAGTTTGATCCCGATCAGATGACTATATCATATAGCTGCCATACAAACGACCGATATGAAAACAAGTCTTTGTATGGAAAATTTTTTTGTTTTCCAAGCTATTGCAACCGAATTCAACATTTATTCAACCGACCAAGCCATACACAATTTTAAATGTTTTATCCGGATCGGATCACTATATCACATAGCTGCCATACAAACGACCGATGTGTAAACAAGTCTTTATATGGAATTTTTTTTTGTTTTCCAAGCTATTGCAACTGAATTCAACATTTATCCATTTGACCGATAAGAAAACAAGTCCTTGTATGGAAAATTTTTTTGTTTTCCAAGCTATTGCAACCGAATTCAACATTTATTTAATTGACCAAGCCATACACGATTTTTAAAAGTTTTATCCGGATCGGACCACTATATCATATAGCTGCAATACAAACGACCGATATGAAAACAAGTCTTTGTATGGAAAATTTTTTTGTTTTCCAAGCTATTGCAACTGAATTCAACATTTATCCATTTGACATAGCCGTACATGATTTTTAAAAGTTTGATCCGGATCAAATGACTATATCATATAGCTGCCATACAAACGACCGATGTGTAAACAAGTCCTTGTATGGAAATTTTTTTTGTTTTCCAAGCTATTGCAACCGAATTCAACATTTATCCATTTAACATAGCCAAACACGATTTGGGGTAGTTTGGTCCGGATCGGACCACTATATCATATAGCTGCAATACAAACGACCGATTCAAAATTTATCCATTTGACATAGCCGTACATGATTTTTAAAAGTATGATCCGGATCAAATGACTATATCATATAGCTGCCATACAAACGCCCGATATGAAAACAAGTCTTTGTATGGAAAATTTTTTTGTTTTCCAAGCTGTTGCAACTGAATTCAACATTTATCCATTTGACCGATAAGAAAACAAGTCTTTATATGGAAAATTTTTTTTGTTTTCCAAGCTATTGCAACCGAATTCAACATTTATTCAATCGACCAAACCATACACGATTTTCAAAAGTTTTATCCGGATCGGACCACTATATCATATAGCTGCAATACAAACGACCGATATGAAAACAAGTCTTTGTATGGAAAATTTTTTTGTTTTCCAACCTATTGCAATCGAATTCAACATTTATTCATATGACATAGCCATACATGATTTTTAAAAGTTTGATCCCGATCAGATGACTATATCATATAGCTGCCATACAAACGACCGACATGAAACCAAGTCTTTGTATGGAAAATTTTTTTGTTTTCCAACCTATTGCAATCGAATTCAACACTTATCCATTTGACATAGCCATACATGATTTTTTAAAGTTTGATCCCGATCAGATGACTATATTATATAGCTGCCATACAAACGACCGATTAAAAACAAGTCTTTGTATGGAAAATTTTTTTGTTTTCCAAGCTATTGCAACCGAATTCAATATTTATTCAACCGACCAAGCCATACACAATTTTAAATGTTTTATCCGGATCGGATCACTATATCACATAGCTGCCATACAAACGACCGATGTGTAAACAAGTCTTTATATGGAAAATTTTTTTGTTTTCCAAGCTATTGCAACCGAATTCAACATTTGTCCATTTGTAATAGCCAAACACGATTTGTGGTAGTTTGCTCCGGATCGGACCACTATATCATATAGCTGCAATACAAACGACCGATATGAAAACAAGTCTTTGTATGGAAAATTTTTTTGTTTTCCAACCTATTGCAACCGAATTCAACATTTATCCATTTGACATAGCCATACATGATTTTTAAAAGTTTGATCCGGATCAAATGACTATATCATATAGCTGCCATACAAACGACCGATGTGTAAACAAGTCCTTGTATGGAAATTTTTTTTGTTTTCCAAGCTATTGCAACCGAATTCAACATTTATCCATTTAACATAGCCAAACACGATTTGGGGTAGTTTGGTCCGGATCGGACCACTATATCATATAGCTGCAATACAAACGACCGATTCAACATTTATCCATTTGACATAGCCGTACATGATTTTTAAAAGTATGATCCGGATCAAATGACTATATCATATAGCTGCCATACAAACGACCGATATGAAAACAAGTCTTAATATGGAAAATTTTTTTGTTTTCCAACCTATTGCAACCGAATTCGACATATCACCATTTGACATAGCCAAACACGATTTGTGGTAGTTTGGTCCGGATCGGACCACTATATCATATAGCTGCAATACAAACGACCGATATGAAAACAAGTCTTTGTATGGAAAATTTTTTTGTTTTCCAACCTATTGCAACCGAATTCAACATTTATCCATTTGACATAGCCATACATGATTTTTAAAAGTTTGATCCGGATCAAATGACTATATCATATAGCTGCCAACAAACGACCGATATGAAAACAAGTCTTTGTATGGAAAATTTTTTTGTTTTCCAAGCTATTGCAACCGAATTCAACATTTATCCATTTGACATAGCCATACATGATTTTTAAAAGTTTGATCCCGATCAGATGACTATATCATATAGCTGCCATACAAACGATCGACATGAAACCAAGTCTTTGTATGGAAAACTTTTTTGTTTTCCAACCTAATGCAATCGAATTCAACACTTATCCATTTGACATAGCCATACATGATTTTTAAAAGTTTGATCCCGATCAGATGACTATATCATATAGCTGCCATACAAACGACCGATATGAAAACAAGTCTTTGTATGGAAAATTTTTTTGTTTTCCAAGCTATTGCAACCGAATTCAACATTTATTCAACCGACCAAGCCATACACAATTTTAAATGTTTTATCCGGATCGGATCACTATATCACATAGCTGCCATACAAACGACCGATGTGTAAACAAGTCTTTATATGGAATTTTTTTTTGTTTTCCAAGCTATTGCAACTGAATTCAACATTTATCCATTTGACCGATAAGAAAACAAGTCCTTGTATGGAAAATTTTTTTGTTTTCCAAGCTATTGCAACCGAATTCAACATTTATTTAATTGACCAAGCCATACACGATTTTTAAAAGTTTTATCCGGATCGGACCACTATATCATATAGCTGCAATACAAACGACCGATATGAAAACAAGTCTTTGTATGGAAAATTTTTTTGTTTTCCAAGCTATTGCAACTGAATTCAACATTTATCCATTTGACATAGCCGTACATGATTTTTAAAAGTTTCATCCGGATCAAATGACTATATCATATAGCTGCCATACAAACGACCGATGTGTAAACAAGTCCTTGTATGGAAATTTTTTTTGTTTTCCAAGCTATTGCAACCGAATTCAACATTTATCCATTTAACATAGCCAAACACGATTTGGGGTAGTTTGGTCCGGATCGGACCACTATATCATATAGCTGCAATACAAACGACCGATTCAACATTTATCCATTTGACATAGCCGTACATGATTTTTAAAAGTATGATCCGGATCAAATGACTATATCATATAGCTGCCATACAAACGACCGATATGAAAACAAGTCTTAATATGGAAAATTTTTTTGTTTTCCAACCTATTGCAACCGAATTCGACATATCTCCATTTGACATAGCCAAACACGATTTGTGGTAGTTTGGTCCGGATCGGACCACTATATCATATAGCTGCAATACAAACGACCGATATGAAAACAAGTCTTTGTATGGAAAATTTTTTTGTTTTCCAACCTATTGCAACCGAATTCAACATTTATCCATTTGACATAGCCATACATGATTTTTAAAAGTTTGATCCGGATCAATTGACTATATCATATAGCTGCCAACAAACGACCGATATGAAAACAAGTCTTTGTATGGAAAATTTTTTTGTTTTCCAAGCTATTGCAACCGAATTCAACATTTATCCATTTGACATAGCCATACATGATTTTTAAAAGTTTGATCCCGATCAGATGACTATATCATATAGCTGCCATACAAACGATCGACATGAAACCAAGTCTTTGTATGGAAAACTTTTTTGTTTTCCAACCTAATGCAATCGAATTCAACACTTATCCATTTGACATAGCCATACATGATTTTTAAAAGTTTGATCCCGATCAGATGACTATATCATATAGCTGCCATACAAACGACCGATATGAAAACAAGTCTTTGTATGGAAAATTTTTTTGTTTTCCAAGCTATTGCAACCGAATTCAACATTTATTCAACCGACCAAGCCATACACAATTTTAAATGTTTTATCCGGATCGGATCACTATATCACATAGCTGCCATACAAACGACCGATGTGTAAACAAGTCTTTATATGGAATTTTTTTTTGTTTTCCAAGCTATTGCAACCGAATTCAACATTTATCCATTTGACATAGCCATACATGATTTTTAAAAGTTTGATCCGGATCAAATGACTATATCATATAGCTGCCATACAAACGACCGACATGAACCAAGTCTTTGTATGGAAAACTTTTTTGTTTTCCAACCTAATGCAATCGATTTCAACACTTATCCATGCGACAAAGCTAAACACGATTTTTTAAAGTTTTATCCGGATCCGACCACTATATCGTATAGCTGCCATACAAACGACCGATATGAAAACAAGTCTTAATATGGAAAATTTTTTTGTTTCCCAACCTAATGCAACCGAATTCAACATTTATCCATTTGACATAGCCATAGATGATTTGTAAAAGTTTGGTCCTGATCCGACCACTATATCATATAGCTGCCATACAAACGACCGATATGAAAACAAGTCTTTGTATGGAAAATTTTTTGTTTTCCAACCCTATTGCTACCGAATTCAAAATTTATCCATTTGACATAGCCATACATAATTTTTAAAAGTTTGATCCGGATCAAATGACTAATATAGCTGCCATACAAACGACCGATATGAAAACAAGTCTTTGTATGGAAAATTTTTTGTTTTCCAAGCTATTGCAACTGAATTCAACATTTATCCATTTGACATATCCATACATGATTTTTAAAAGTTTCATCCGGATCAAATGACTATATCATATAGCTACCATACAAACGACCGATGTGTAAACAAGTTCTTGTATGGCAAATTTTTTTGTTTTGCAAGCTATTGCAACCGAATTCAACATATATCCATTTGATATAGCCAAATACGATTTGTGGTAGTTTGGTCCGGATCGGACCACTGTATCATATAGCTGCAATACAAACGACCGATATGAAAACAAGTCTTTGTATGGAAAATTTTTTGTTTTCCAAGCTATTGCAACCGAATTCAACATTTATCCATTTGACATAGCCATACATGATTTTTAAAAGTTTGATCTCGATCAGATGACTATATCATATAGCTGCCATACAAACGATCGACATGAAACCAAGTCTTTGTATGGAAAACTTTTTTGTTTTCCAACCTAATGCAATCGAATTCAACACTTATCCATTTGACATAGCCATACATGATTTTTAAAAGTTTGATCCCGATCAGATGACTATATCATATAGCTGCCATACAAACGACCGATATGAAAACAAGTCATTGTATGGAAAATTTTTTTGTTTTCCAAGCTATTTCAACCGAATTCAACATTTATTCAACCGACCAAGCCATACACAATTTTAAATGTTTTATCCGGATCGGATCACTATATCACATAGCTGCCATACAAACGACCGATGTGTAAACAAGTCTTTATATGGAATTTTTTTTGTTTTCCAAGCTATTGCAACCGAATTCAACATTTATCCATTTGACATAGCCATACATGATTTTTAAAAGTTTGATCCGGATCAAATGACTATATCATATAGCTGCCATACAAACGACCGACATGAACCAAGTCTTTGTATGGAAAACTTTTTTGTTTTCCAACCTAATGCAATCGATTTCAACACTTATCCATGCGACAAAGCTAAACCCGATTTTTTAAAGTTTTATCCGGATCCGACCACTATATCGTATAGCTGCCATACAAACGACCGATATGAAAACAAGTCTTAATATGGAAAATTTTTTTGTTTCCCAACCTAATGCAACCGAATTCAACATTTATCCATTTGACATAGCCATAGATGATTTGTAAAAGTTTGGTCCTGATCCGACCACTATATCATATAGCTGCCATACAAACGACCGATATGAAAACAAGTCTTTGTATGGAAAATTTTTTTGTTTTCCAACCTATTGCTACCGAATTCAAAATTTATCCATTTGACATAGCCATACATAATTTTTAAAAGTTTGATCCGGATCAAATGACTAATATAGCTGCCATACAAACGACCGATATGAAAACAAGTCTTTGTATGGCAAATTTTTTTGTTTTGCAAGCTATTGCAACCGAATTCAACATATATCCATTTGATATAGCCAAATACGATTTGTGGTAGTTTGGTCCGGATCGGACCACTGTATCATATAGCTGCAATACAAACGACCGATATGAAAACAAGTCTTTGTATGGAAAATTTTTTTGTTTTCCAAGCTATTGCAACCGAATTCAACATTTGTCCATTTGTAATAGCCAAACACGATTTGTGGTAGTTTGCTCCGGATCGGACCACTATATCATATAGCTGCAATACAAATGACCGATATGAAAACAAGTCTTTGTATAGAAAATTTTGTTGTTTTCCAACCTATTGCAACCGAATTCAACATTTATCCATTTGTCATAGCCATACATGATTTTTAAAAGTTTGATCCCGATCAGATGACTATATCATATAGCTGCCATACAAACGACCGATATGAAAACAAGTCTTTGTATGGAAAATTTTTTTGTTTTCCAAGCTGTTGCAACTGAATTCAACATTTATCCATTTGACCGATAAGAAAACAAGTCTTTATATGGAAAATTTTTTTTTGTTTTCCAAGCTATTGCAACCGAATTCAACATTTATTCAATCGACCAAACCATACACGATTTTTAAAAGTTTTATCCGGATCGGACCACTATATCATATAGCTGCAATACAAACGACCGATATGAAAACAAGTCTTTGTATGGAAAATTTTTTTGTTTTCCAACCTATTGCAATCGAATTCAACATTTATTCATATGACATAGCCATACATGATTTTTAAAAAGTTTGATCCCGATCAGATGACTATATCATATAGCTGCCATACAAACGACCGACATGAAACCAAGTCTTTGTATGGAAAATTTTTTGTTTTCCAACCTATTGCAATCGAATTCAACACTTATCCATTTGACATAGCCATACATGATTTTTTAAAGTTTGATCCCGATCAGATGACTATATTATATAGCTGCCATACAAACGACCGATTAAAAACAAGTCTTTGTATGGAAAATTTTTTGTTTTCCAAGCTATTGCAACCGAATTCAATATTTATTCAACCGACCAAGCCATACACAATTTTAAATGTTTTATCCGGATCGGATCACTATATCACATAGCTGCCATACAAACGACCGATGTGTAAACAAGTCTTTATATGGAAAATTTTTTTGTTTTCCAAGCTATTGCAACCGAATTCAACATTTGTCCATTTGTAATAGCCAAACACGATTTGTGGTAGTTTGCTCCGGATCGGACCACTATATCATATAGCTGCAATACAAACGACCGATATGAAAACAAGTCTTTGTATGGAAAATTTTTTTGTTTTCCAACCTATTGCAACCGAATTCAACATTTATCCATTTGACATAGCCATACATGATTTTTAAAAGTTTGATCCGGATCAAATGACTATATCATATAGCTGCCATACAAACGACCGATATGAAAACAAGTCTTTGTATGGAAAATTTTTTTGTTTTCCAAGCTATTGCAACTGAATTCAACATTTATCCATTTGACCGATAAGAAAACAAGTCCTTGTATGGAAAATTTTTTTGTTTTCCAAGCTATTGCAACCGAATTCAACATTTATTTAATTGACCAAGCAATACACGATTTTTAAAAGTTTTATCCGGATCGGACCACTATATCATATAGCTGCAATACAAACGACCGATATGAAAACAAGTCTTTGTATGGAAAATTTTTTTGTTTTCCAAGCTATTGCAACTGAATTCAACATTTATCCATTTGACATAGCCGTACATGATTTTTAAAAGTTTGATCCGGATCAAATGACTATATCATATAGCTGCCATACAAACGACCGATGTGTAAACAAGTCCTTGTATGGAAATTTTTTTTGTTTTCCAAGCTATTGCAACCGAATTCAACATTTATCCATTTAACATAGCCAAACACGATTTGGGGTAGTTTGGTCGGATCGGACCACTATATCATATAGCTGCAATACAAACGACCGATTCAACATTTATCCATTTGACATAGCCGTACATGATTTTTAAAAGTATGATCCGGATCAAATGACTATATCATATAGCTGCCATACAAACGACCGATATGAAAACAAGTCTTTGTATGGAAAATTTTTTTTGTTTTCCAACCTATTGCAACCGAATTCAACATTTATCCATTTGTCATAGCTATACATGATTTTTAAAAGTATGATCCGGATCAAATGACTATATCATATAGCTGCCATACAAACGACCGATATGAAAACAAGTCCTTGTATGGAAATTTTTTTGTTTTCCAAGCTATTGCAACCGAATTCGACATATCTCCATTTGACATAGCCAAACACGATTTGTGGTAGTTTGGTCCGGATCGGACCACTATATCATATAGCTGCAATACAAACGACCGATATGAAAACAAGTCTTTGTATGGAAAATTTTTTTGTTTTCCAACCTATTGCAACCGAATTCAACATTTATCCATTTGACATAGCCATACATGATTTTTAAAAGTTTGATCCGGATCAAATGACTATATCATATAGCTGCCAACAAACGACCGATATGAAAACAAGTCTTTGTATGGAAAATTTTTTTGTTTTCCAAGCTATTGCAACCGAATTCAACATTTATTCATTTGACATAGCCATACATGATTTTTAAAAGTTTGATCCCGATCAGATGACTATATCATATAGCTGCCATACAAACGACCGACATGAAACCAAGTCTTTGTATGGAAAACTTTTTTGTTTTCCAACCTAATGCAATCGAATTCAACACTTATCCATTTGACATAGCCATACATGATTTTTAAAAGTTTGATCCCGATCAGATGACTATATCATATAGCTGCCATACAAACGACCGATATGAAAACAAGTCTTTGTATGGAAAATTTTTTTTGTTTTCCAAGCTATTGCAACCGAATTCAACATTTATTCAACCGACCAAGCCATACACAATTTTAAATGTTTTATCCGGATCGGATCACTATATCACATAGCTGCCATACAAACGACCGATGTGTAAACAAGTCTTTATATGGAATTTTTTTTTGTTTTCCAAGCTATTGCAACCGAATTCAACATTTATCCATTTGACATAGCCATACATGATTTTTAAAAGTTTGATCCGGATCAAATGACTATATCATATAGCTGCCATACAAACGACCGACATGAACCAAGTCTTTGTATGGAAAACTTTTTTGTTTTCCAACCTAATGCAATCGATTTCAACACTTTTCCATGCGACAAAGCTATACACGATTTTTTAAAGTTTTATCCGGATCCGACCACTATATCGCCATACAAACGACCGATATGAAAACAAGTCTTAATATGGAAAATTTTTTTGTTTCCCAACCTAATGCAACCGAATTCAACATTTATCCATTTGACATAGCCATAGATGATTTGTAAAAGTTTGGTCCTGATCCGACCACTATATCATATAGCTGCCATACAAACGACCGATATGAAAACAAGTCTTTGTATGGAAAATTTTTTTGTTTTCCAACCTATTGCTACCGAATTCAAAATTTATCCATTTGACATAGCCATACATAATTTTTAAAAGTTTGATCCGGATCAAATGACTAATATAGCTGCCATACAAACGACCGATATGAAAACAAGTCTTTGTATGGAAAATTTTTTTGTTTTCCAAGCTATTGCAACTGAATTCAACATTTATCCATTTGACATATCCATACATGATTTTTAAAAGTTTCATCCGGATCAAATGACTATATCATATAGCTACCATACAAACGACCGATGTGTAAACAAGTTCTTGTATGGCAAATTTTTTTGTTTTCCAAGCTATTGCAACCGAATTCAACATATATCCATTTGATATAGCCAAATACGATTTGTGGTAGTTTGGTCCGGATCGGACCACTGTATCATATAGCTGCAATACAAACGACCGATATGAAAACAAGTCTTTGTATGGAAAATTTTTTTGTTTTCCAACCTATTGCAACCGAATTCAACATTTATCCATTTGACATAGCCATACATAATTTTTAAAAGTATGATTCGGATCAAATGACTATATCATATAGCTGCCATACAAACGACCGATGTGTAAACAAGTTCTTGTATGGCAAATTTTTTTGTTTTCCAAGCTATTGCAACCGAATTCAACATATATCCATTTGACATAGCCAAACACGATTTGTGGTAGTTTGGTCCGGATCGGACCACTATATCATATAGCTGCAATACAAACGACCGATATGAAAACAAGTCTTTGTATGGGAAATTTTTTTGTTTTCCAACCTATTGCATCCGAATTCAACATTTATCCATTTGACATAGCCATACACGATTTTTAAAGGTTTGATCCGGATCAAATGACTATATCATATAGCTGCAACACAAACGACCGATAAGAAAACAAGTCTTTGTATGGAAAATTTTTTTGTTTTCCAACCTATTGCAACCGAATTCAACATTTATCCATTTGACATAGCCATACATGATTTTTAAAAGTATGATCCGGATCAAATGACTATATCATATAGCTGCCATACAAACGACCGATGTGTAAACAAGTTCTTGTATGGCAAATTTTTGTTTTCCAAGCTATTGCAACCGAATTCAACATTTGTCCATTTGACATAGCCAAACACGATTTGTGGTAGTTTGGTCGGATCGGACCACTATATCATATAGCTGCAATACAAACGACCGATATGAAAACAAGTCTTTGTATGGGAAATTTTTTTATTTTCCAACCTATTGCAACCGAATTCAACATTTATCCATTTGACATAGCCATACACGATTTTTAAAAGTTTGATCCGGATCAAATGACTATATCATATAGCTGCAATACAAACGACCGATAAGAAAACAAGTCTTTGTATGGACAATTTTTTTGTTTTCCAACCTATTGCAACCGAATTCAACATTTATCCATTTGACATAGCCATACATAATTTTTAAAAGTATGATTCGGATCAAATGGCTATATCATATAGCTGGCATACAAACGACCGATGTGTAAACAAGTTCTTGTATGGCAAATTTTTTGTTTTCCAAGCTATTGCAACCGAATTCAACATATATCCATTTGACATAGCCAAACACGATTTGTGGTAGTTTGGTCCGGATCGGACCACTATATCATATAGCTGCAATACAAACGACCGATATGAAAACAAGTCTTTGTATGGGAAATTTTTTTGTTTTCCAACCTATTGCAACCGAATTCAACATTTATCCATTTGACATAGCCATACATGATTTTTAAAAGTTTGATCCGGATCAAATGACTATATCATATAGCTGCCAACAAACGACCGATATGAAAACAAGTCTTTGTATAGAAAATTTTTTGTTTTCCAAGCTATTGCAACTGAATTCAACATTTATCCATTTGACATAGCCGTACATGATTTTTAAAAGTTTGATCCGGATCGGACCACTATATCATATAGCTGCCATACAAACGACCGATGTGTAAACAAGTCCTTGTATAGAAAATTTTTTTGTTTTCCAAGCTATTGCAACCGAATTCAACATTTATCCATTTAACATAGCCAAACACGATTTGGGGGTAGTTTGGTCCGGATCGGACCACTATATCATATAGCTGCAATACAAACGACCGATATGAAAACAAGTCTTTGTATGGAAAATTTTTTGTTTTCCAACCTATTGCAACCGAATTCAACATTTAACCATTTGACATAGCCATACATGATTTTTAAAAGTTTGATCCGGATCAAATGACTATATCATATAGCTGCAAACAAACGACCGATATGAAAACAAGTCTTTGTATGGAAAATTTTTTTGTTTTCCAAGCTATTGCAACCGAATTCAACATATTTCCATTTGACATAGCCAAACACGATTTGTGGTAGTTTGGTCCGGATCGGACCACTATATCATATAGCTGCAATACAAACGACCGATATGAAAACAAGTCTTTGTATGGGAAATTTTTTTGTTTTCCAACCTATTGCAACCGAATTCAACATTTATCCATTTGACATAGCCATACACGATTTTTAAAGGTTTGATCCGGATCAAATGACTATATCATATAGCTGCAATACAAACGACCGATAAGAAAACAAGTCTTTGTATGGAAAATTTTTTTGTTTTCCAACCTATTGCAACCGAATTCAACATTTATCCATTTGACATAGCCATACATGATTTTTAAAAGTATGATCCGGATCAAATGACTATATCATATAGCTGCCATACAAACGACCGATGTGTAAACAAGTTCTTGTATGGCAAATTTTTTTGTTTTCCAAGCTATTGCAACCGAATTCAACATATTTCCATTTGAAACAGCCAAACACGATTTGTGGTAGTTTGGTCCGGATCGGACCACTATATCATATAGCTGCAATACAAACGACCGATATGAAAACAAGTCTTTGTATGGGAAATTTTTTTGTTTTCCAACCTATTGCAACCGAATTCAACATTTATCCATTTGACATAGCCATACACGATTTTTAAAAGTTTGATCCGGATCAAATGACTATATCATATAGCTGCAATACAAACGACCGATAAGAAAACAAGTCTTTGTATGGACAATTTTTTTGTTTTCCAACCTATTGCAACCGAATTCAACATTTATCCATTTGACATAGCCATACATAATTTTTAAAAGTATGATTCGGATCAAATGGCTATATCATATAGCTGGCATACAAACGACCGATGTGTAAACAAGTTCTTGTATGGCAAATTTTTTTGTTTTCCAAGCTATTGCAACCGAATTCAACATATATCCATTTGACATAGCCAAACACGATTTGTGGTAGTTTGGTCCGGATCGGACCACTATATCATATAGCTGCAATACAAACGACCGATATGAAAACAAGTCTTTGTATGGGAAATTTTTTTGTTTTCCAACCTATTGCAACCGAATTCAACATTTATCCATTTGACATAGCCGTACACGATTTTTAAAAGTTTGATCCGGATCATATCATGACTATATCATATAGCTGCATACAAACGACCGATAAGAAAACAAGTCTGTGTATGGAAAATTTTTTTGTTTTCCAACCTATTGCAACCGAATTCAACATTTATCCATTTGACATAGCCATACATGATTTTTAAAAGTTTGATCCGGATCAAATGACTATATCATATAGCTGCCAACAAACGACCGATATGAAAACAAGTCTTTGTATAGAAAATTTTTTTGTTTTCCAAGCTATTGCAACTGAATTCAACATTTATCCATTTGACATAGCCGTACATGATTTTTAAAAGTTTGATCCGGATCGGACCACTATATCATATAGCTGCCATACAAACGACCGATGTGTAAACAAGTCCTTGTATAGAAAATTTTTTTGTTTTCCAAGCTATTGCAACCGAATTCACCATTTATCCATTTAACATAGCCAAACACGATTTGGGGGTAGTTTGGTCGGATCGGACCACTATATCATATAGCTGCAATACAAACGACCGATATGAAAACAAGTCTTTGTATGGAAAATTTTTTTGTTTGTCAACCTATTGCAACCGAATTCAACATTTATCCATTTGACATAGCCATACATGATTTTTAAAAGTTTGATCCGGATCAAATGACTATATCATATAGCTGCCAACAAACGACCGATATGAAAACAAGTCTTTGTATGGAAAATTTTTTTGTTTTCCAAGCTATTGCAACTGAATTCAACATTTATCCATTTGACATAGCCATACATGATTTTTAAAAGTTTGATCCCGATCAGATGACTATATCATATAGCTGCCATACAAACGACCGATATGAACACAAGTCTTTGTATGGAAAATTTTTTTGTTTTCCAAGCTATTGCAACTGAATGCAACATTTACCATTTAACATAGCCAAACACGATTTGGGGGTAGTTTGGTCCGGATCGGACCACTATATCATATAGCTGCAATACAAACGACCGATATGAAAACAAGTCTTTGTATGGAAAATTTTTTTGTTTTCCAACCTATTGCAACCGAATTCAACATTTATCCATTTGACATAGCCATACATAATTTTTAAAAGTATGATCCGGATCAAATGACTATATCATATAGCTGCCATACAAACGACCGATGTTTAAACAAGTTCTTGTATGGCAAATTTTTTGTTTTCCAAGCTATTGCAACCGAATTCAACATTTTTTCATTTGACATAGCCATACATGATTTTTAAAAGTTTGATCCCGATCAGATGACTATATCATATAGCTGCCATACAAACGACCGACATGAAACCAAGTCTTTGTATGGAAAACTTTTTTGTTTTCCAACCTAATGCAATCGAATTCAACACTTATCCATTTGACATAGCCATACATGATTTTTAAAAGTTTGATTCCGATCAGATGACTATATCATATAGCTGCCATACAAACGACCGATATGAACACAAGTCTTTGTGTGGAAAATATTTTTGGTTTCCAAGCTATTGCAACCGAATTCAACATTTATTCAACCGACCAAGCCATACACAATTTTAAATATTTTATCCGGATCGGATCACTATAGCACATAGCTGCCATACAAACGACCGATGTGTAAACAAGTCTTTATATGGAAAATTTTTTTTGTTTTCCAAGCTATTGCAGCCGAATTCAACATTTGTCCATTTGACATAACCAAACACGATTTGGGGTAGTTTGGTCCGGATCGGACCACTATATCATATAGCTGCAATACAAACGACCGATAAGGAAACAAGTCTTTGTATGGAAAATTTTTTTGTTTTCCAACCTATTGCAATCGAATTCAACATTTATCCATTTGACATAGCCATACATGATTTTTAAAAGTTTGATCTGGATCCAATGACTATATCATATAGCTGCCATACAAACGACCGATATGAAAACAAGTCTTTGTATGGAAAATTTTTTTGTTTTCCAAGCTATTGCAACCGAATTCAACATTTATTCAACCGACCAAGCCATACACAATTTTAAATGTTTTATCCGGATCGGATCACTATATCACATAGCTGCCATACAAACGACCGATGTGTAAACAAGTCTTTATATGGAAAATTTTTTTGTTTTCCAAGCTATTGCAACCGAATTCAACATTTGTCCATTTGTATTAGCCAAACACGATTTGTGGTAGTTTGCTTCGGATCGGACCACTATATCATATAGCTGCAATACAAACGACCGATATGAAAACAAGTCTTTGTATGGACAATTTTTTTGTTTTCCAACCTATTGCAACCGAATTCAACATTTATCCATTTGACATAGCCATACATGATTTTTAAAAGTTTAATCCGGATCAAATGACTATATCAAATAGCTGCCATACAAACGACCGATATGAAAACAAGTCCTTGTATGGAAATTTTTTTGTTTTCCAACTTATTGCAACCGAATTCAACATTTATCCATTTGACATAGGCATACATGATTTTTAAAAGTTTGATTCCGATCAGATGACTATATCATAAAGCTGCCATACAAACGACCGACATGGAACCAAGTCTTTGTATGGAAAACTTTTTTGTTTTCCAAACTAATGCAATCGAATTCAACACTTATCCATGCGACATAGCCATACACGATTTGTAAAAGTTTGGTTCTGATCCGACCACTATATCATATAGCTGCCATACAAACGACCGATATGAAAACAAGTCTTTGTATGGAAAATTTTTTGTTTTCCAAGCTATTGCAACCGAATTCAACAATTATCCATTTAACATTGCCGTACATGATTTTTAAAAGTTTGATCCGGATCAAATGACTGTATCATATAGCTGCCATACAAACGACCGATGTGTAAACAAGTCCTTGTATAGAAAATTTTTTTGTTTTCCAAGCTATTGCAACCGAATTCAACATTTATCCATTTAACATAGCCAAACACGATTTGGGGGTAGTTTGGTCCGGATCGGACCACTATATCATATAGCTGCAATACAAACGACCGATATGAAAACAAGTCTTTGTATGGAAAATTTTTTTGTTTTCCAACCTATTGCAACCGAATTCAACATTTATCCATTTGACATAGCCATACATAATTTTTAAAAGTTTGATCCGGATCAAATGACTATATCATATAGCTGCCAACAAACGACCGATATGAAAACAAGTCTTTGTATGGAAAATTTTTTTGTTTTCCAAGCTATTGCAACTGAGTTCAACATTTATCCATTTGACATAGCCATACATGATTTTTAAAAGTTTGATCCCGATCAGATGACTATATCATATAGCTGGCATACAAACGACCGATATGAACACAAGTCTTTGTATGGAAAATTTTTTTGTTTTCCAAGCTATTGCAACTGAATTCAACATTTACCATTTAACATAGCCAAACACGATTTGGGGGTAGTTTGGTCCGGATCGGACCACTATATCATATAGCTGCAATACAAACGACCGATATGAAAACAAGTCTTTGTATGGAAAATTTTTTTGTTTTCCAACCTATTGCAACCGGATTCAACATTTATCCATTTGACATAGCCATACATAATTTTTAAAAGTATGATCCGGATCAAATGACTATATCATATAGCTGCCATACAAACGACCGATGTTTAAACAAGTTCTTGTATGGCAAATTTTTTTGTTTTCCAAGCTATTGCAACCGAATTCAACATTTTTTCATTTGACATAGCCATACATGATTTTTAAAAGTTTGATCGCGATCAGATGACTATATCATATAGCTGCCATACAAACGACCGACATGAAACCAAGTCTTTGTATGGAAAACTTTTTTGTTTTCCAACCTAATGCAATCGAATTCAACACTTATCCATTTGACATAGCCATACATGATTTTTAAAAGTTTGATTCCGATCAGATGACTATATCATATAGCTGCCATACAAACGACCGATATGAACACAAGTCTTTGTGTGGAAAATATTTTTGGTTTCCAAGCTATTGCAACCGAATTCAACATTTATTCAACCGACCAAGCCATACACAATTTTAAATGTTTTATCCGGATCGGATCACTATAGCACATAGCTGCCATACAAACGACCGATGTGTAAACAAGTCTTTATATGGAAAATTTTTTTTGTTTTCCAAGCTATTGCAACCGAATTCAACACTTGTCCATTTGACATAACCAAACACGATTTGGGGTAGTTTGGTCCGGATCGGACCACTATATCATATAGCTGCAATACAAACGACCGATAAGAAAACAAGTCTTTGTATGGAAAATTTTTTTGTTTTCCAACCTATTGCAATCGAATTCAACATTTATCCATTTGACATAGCCATACATGATTTTTAAAAGTTTGATCCGGATCCAATGACTATATCATATAGCTGCGATACAAACGACCGATATGAAAACAAGTCTTTGTATGGACAATTTTTTTGTTTTCCAACCTAATTGCAACCGAATTCAACATTTTTTCATTTGACATAGCCATACATGATTTTTAAAAGTTTGATCCCGATCAGATGACTATATCATATAGCTGCTATACAAACGACCGACATGAAACCAAGTCTTTGTATGGAAAACTTTTTTGTTTTCCAACCTAATGCAATCGAATTCAACACTTATCCATTTGACATAGCCATTCATGATTTTTAAAAGTTTGATCCCGATCAGATGACTATATCATATAGCTGCCATACAAACGACCGATTAGAAAACAAGTCTTTGTATGGAAAATTTTTTTTGTTTTCCAAGCTATTGCAACCGAATTCAATATTTATTCAACCGACCAAGCCATACACAATTTTAAATGTTTTATCCGGATCGGATCACTATAGCACATAGCTGCCATACAAACGACCGATGTGTAAACAAGTCTTTATATGGAAAATTTTTTTGTTTTCCAAGCTATTGCAACCGAATTCAACATTTGTCCATTTGTAATAGCCAAACACGATTTGTGGTAGTTTGCTTCGGATCGGACCACTATATCATATAGCTGCAATACAAACGACCGATATGAAAACAAGTCTTTGTATGGACAATTTTTTTGTTTTCCAACCTATTGCAACCGAATTCAACATTTATCCATTTGACATAGCCATACATGATTTTTAAAAGTTTAATCCGGATCAAATGACTATATCAAATAGCTGCCATACAAACGACCGATATGAAAACAAGTCCTTGTATGGAAATTTTTTTTGTTTTCCAACTTATTGCAACCGAATTCAACATTTATCCATTTGACATAGGCATACATGATTTTTAAAAGTTTGATTCCGATCAGATGACTATATCATAAAGCTGCCATACAAACGACCGACATGGAACCAAGTCTTTGTATGGAAAACTTTTTTGTTTTCCAAACTAATGCAATCGAATTCAACACTTATCCATGCGACATAGCCATACACGATTTGTAAAAGTTTGGTTCTGATCCGACCACTATATCATATAGCTGCCATACAAACGACCGATCTGAAAACAAGTCTTTGTATGGAAAATTTTTTTGTTTTCCAAGCTATTGCAACCGAATTCAACATTTATCCATTTAACATTGCCGTACATGATTTTTAAAAGTTTGATCCGGATCAAATGACTGTATCACATAGCTGCCATACAAACGACCGATGTGTAAACAAGTCCTTCTATAGAAAATTTTTTTGTTTTCCAAGCTATTGCAACCGAATTCAACATTTACCATTTAACATAGCCAAACACGATTTGGGGGTAGTTTGGTCCGGATCGGACCACTATATCATATAGCTGCAATACAAACGACCGATATGAAAACAAGTCTTTGTATGGAAAATTTTTTTGTTTTCCAACCTATTGCAACCGAATTCAACATTTATCCATTTGACATAGCTATACATAATTTTTAAAAGTATGATTCGGATCAAATGACTATATCATATAGCTGCCATACAAACGACCGATGTGTAAACAAGTTCTTGTATGGCAAATTTTTTTGTTTTCCAAGCTATTGCAACCGAATTCAACATATATCCATTTGGCATAGCCAAACACGATTTGTGGTAGTTTGGTCCGGATCGGACCACTATATCATATAGCTGCAATACAAACGACCGATAAGAAAACAAGTCTTTGTATGGAAAATTTTTTGTTTTCCAAGCTATTGCAACTGAATTCAACAATTATCCATTTGACATAGCCGTACATGATTTTTAAAAGTTTGATCCGGATCAAATGACTATATCATATAGCTGCCATACAAACGACCGATGTGTAAACAAGTCCTTGTATAGAAAATTTTTTTGTTTTCCAAGCTATTGCAACCGAATTCAACATTTATCCATTTAACATAGCCGTACATGATTTTTAAAAGTTTGATCCGGATCAAATGACTATATCATATAGCTGCCATACAAACGACCGATGTGTAAACAAGTCCTTGTATAGAAAATTTTTTTGTTTTCCAAGCTATTGCAACCGAATTCAACATTTATCCATTAAACATAGCCAAACACGATTTGGGGGACCACTATATCATATAGCGGCAATACAAACGACCGATATGAAAACATGTCTTTGTATGGAAAATTTTTTTGTTTTCCAAGCTATTGCAACTGAATTCAACATTTATCCATTTGACATAGCCGTACATGATTTTTAAAAGTTTGATCCGGATCAAATGACTATATCATATAGCTGCCATACAAACGACCGATGTGTAAACAAGTCCTTGTATAGAAAATTTTTTTGTTTTCCAAGCTATTGCAACCGTATTCAACATTTATCCGTTTAACATAGCCAAACACGATTTGTGGTAGTTTGGTCCGGATCGGACCACTATATCATATAGCTGCAATACAAACGACCGATATGAAAACAAGTCTTTGTATGGGAAATTTTTTTGTTTTCCAACCTATTGCAACCGAATTCAACATTTATCCATTTGACATAGCCATACACGATTTTTAAAAGTTTGATCCGGATCAAATGACTATATCATATAGCGGCAATACAAACGACCGATATGAAAACATGTCTTTGTATGGAAAATTTTTTTGTTTTCCAAGCTATTGCAACTGAATTCAACATTTATCCATTTGACATAGCCGTACATGATTTTTAAAAGTTTGATCCGGATCAAATGACTATATCATATAGCTGCCATACAAACGACCGATGTGTAAACAAGTCCTTGTATAGAAAATTTTTTTGTTTTCCAAGCTATTGCAACCGTATTCAACATTTATCCGTTTAACATAGCCAAACACGATTTGTGGTAGTTTGGTCCGGATCGGACCACTATATCATATAGCTGCAATACAAACGACCGATATGAAAACAAGTCTTTGTATGGAAAATTTTTTTGTTTTCCAACCTATTGCAACCGAATTCAACATTTATCCATTTGACATAGCTATACATAATTTTTAAAAGTATGATTCGGATCAAATGACTATATCATATAGCTGCCATACAAACGACCGATGTGTAAACAAGTTCTTGTATGGCAAATTTTTTTGTTTTCCAAGCTATTGCAACCGAATTCAACATATATCCATTTGGCATAGCCAAACACGATTTGTGGTAGTTTGGTCCGGATCGGACCACTATATCATATAGCTGCAATACAAACGACCGATAAGAAAACAAGTCTTTGTATGGAAAATTTTTTTGTTTTCCAAGCTATTGCAACTGAATTCAACATTTATCCATTTGACATAGCCGTACATGATTTTTAAAAGTTTGATCCGGATCAAATGACTATATCATATAGCTGCCATACAAACGACCGATGTGTAAACAAGTCCTTGTATAGAAAATTTTTTTGTTTTCCAAGCTATTGCAACCGAATTCAACATTTATCCATTTAACATGGCCGTACATGATTTTTAAAAGTTTGATCCGGATCAAATGACTATATCATATAGCTGCCATACAAACGACCGATGTGTAAACAAGTCCTTGTATAGAAAATTTTTTTGTTTTCCAAGCTATTGCAACCGAATTCAACATTTATCCATTAAACATAGCCAAACACGATTTGGGGGACCACTATATCATATAGCGGCAATACAAACGACCGATATGAAAACATGTCTTTGTATGGAAAATTTTTTTGTTTTCCAAGCTATTGCAACTGAATTCAACATTTATCCATTTGACATAGCCGTACATGATTTTTAAAAGTTTGATCCGGATCAAATGACTATATCATATAGCTGCCATACAAACGACCGATGTGTAAACAAGTCCTTGTATAGAAATTTTTTTTGTTTTCCAAGCTATTGCAACCGTATTCAACATTTATCCGTTTAACATAGCCAAACACGATTTGTGGTAGTTTGGTCCGGATCGGACCACTATATCATATAGCTGCAATACAAACGACCGATATGAAAACAAGTCTTTGTATGGGAAATTTTTTTGTTTTCCAACCTATTGCAACCGAATTCAACATTTATCCATTTGACATAGCCATACACGATTTTTAAAAGTTTGATCCGGATCAAATGACTATATCATATAGCTGCAATACAAACGACCGATAAGAAAACAAGTCTTTGTATGGAAAATTTTTTTGTTTTCCAAGCTATTGCAACTGAATTCAACATTTATCCATTTGACATAGCCGTACATGATTTTTAAAAGTTTGATCCGGATCAAATGACTATATCATATAGCTGCCATACAAACGACCGATGTGTAAACAAGTCCTTGTATAGAAAATTTTTTTGTTTTCCAAGCTATTGCAACCGAATTCAACATTTATCCATTTAACATAGCCGTACATGATTTTTAAAAGTTTGATCCGGATCAAATGACTATATCATATAGCTGCCATACAAACGACCGATGTGTAAACAAGTCCTTGTATAGAAAATTTTTTTGTTTTCCAAGCTATTGCAACCGAATTCAACATTTATCCATTAAACATAGCCAAACACGATTTGGGGGACCACTATATCATATAGCGGCAATACAAACGACCGATATAAAAACAAGTCTTTGTATGGAAAATTTTTTTGTTTTCCAAGCTATTGCAACTGAATTCAACATTTATCCATTTGACATAGCCGTACATGATTTTTAAAAGTTTGATCCGGATCAAATGACTATATCATATAGCTGCCATACAAACGACCGATGTGTAAACAAGTCCTTGTATAGAAAATTTTTTTGTTTTCCAAGCTATTGCAACCGTATTCAACATTTATCCGTTTAACATAGCCAAACACGATTTGTGGTAGTTTGGTCCGGATCGGACCACTATATCATATAGCTGCAATACAAACGACCGATATGAAAACAAGTCTTTGTATGGGAAATTTTTTTGTTTTCCAACCTATTGCATCCGAATTCAACATTTATCCATTTGACATAGCCATACATAATTTTTAAAAGTATCATCCCGATCAAATGACTATATCATATAGCTGCCATACAAACGACCGATATGAAAACAAGTCCTTGTATGGAAATTTTTTTGTTTTCCAACTTATTGCAACCGAATTCAACATTTATCCATTTGACATAGCCATACATGATTTTTAAAAGTTTAATCCGGATCAAATGACTATATCAAATAGCTGCCATACAAACGACCGATGTGTTAACAAGTCCTTGTATAGAAAATTTTTTTGTTTTCCAAGCTATTGCAACCGAATTCAACATTTATCCATTTAACATAGCCAAACACGATTTGGGGGTAGTTTGGTTCGGATCGGACCACTATATCATATAGCTGCAATACAAACGACCGATAAGAAAACAAGTCTTTGTATGGAAAATTTTTTTGTTTTCCAACCTATTGCAATCGAATTCAACATTTGTTCATTTGACATAGGCATACATGATTTTTAAAAGTTTGATTCCGATCAGATGACTATATCATAAAGCTGCCATACAAACGACCGACATAGAACCAAGTCTTTGTATGGAAAACTTTTTGTTTTCCAAACTAATGCAATCGAATTCAACACTTATCCATGCGACATAGCCATACACGATTTGTAAAAGTTTGGTTCTGATCCGACCACTATATCATATAGCTGCCATACAAACGACCGATATGAAAACAAGTCTTTGTATGGAAAATTTTTTTGTTTTCCAAGCTATTGCAACCGAATTCAACATTTATCCATTTAACATAGCCAAACACGATTTGGGGGTAGTTTGGTCCGGATCGGACCACTATATCATATAGCTGCAATACAAACGACCGATATGAAAACAAGTCTTTGTACGGAAAATTTTTTTGTTTTCCAACCTATTGCAACCGAATTCAACATTTATCCATTTGACATAGCCATACATAATTTTTAAAAGTATGATTCGGATCAAATGACTATATCATATAGCTGCCATACAAACGACCGATGTGTAAACAAGTTCTTGTATGGCAAATTTTTTTGTTTTCCAAGCTATTGCAACCGAATTCAACATATATCCATTTAATATAACCAAACACGATTTGGGGTAGTTTGGTCCGGATCGGACCACTATATCATATAGCTGCAATACAAACGACCGATATGAAAACAAGTCTTTGT
Source organism: Drosophila merina (assembly GCA_035047645.1). Taxonomy (NCBI): domain Eukaryota; kingdom Metazoa; phylum Arthropoda; class Insecta; order Diptera; family Drosophilidae; genus Drosophila; species Drosophila merina. The sequence continues at coordinate 874,799 of JAWNPH010000076.1, read as the reverse complement.
ATGGAAAATTTTTTTGTGTTCCAACCTATTGCAACCGAATTCAACATTTATCCATTTGACATAGCCATACACGATTTTTAAAAGTTTGATCCGGATCAAATGACTATATCATATAGCTGCAATACAAACGACCGATAAGAAAACAAGTCTTTGTATGGAAATTTTTTTTGTTTTCCAACCTATTGCAACCGAATTCAACATTTATCCATTTGACATAGCCATACATGATTTTTAAAAGTTTGATCTGGATCCAATGACTATATCATATAGCTGCCATAAAAACGACCGATATGAAAACAAGTCTTTGTATGGAAAATTTGTTTGTTTTCCAAGCTATTGCAACCGAATTCAACATTTATTCAACCGACCAAGCCATACACAATTTTAAATGTTTTATCCGGATCGGATCACTATATCACATAGCTGCCATACAAACGACCGATGTGTAAACAAGTCTTTATATGGAAAATTTTTTTGTTTTCCAAGCTATTGCAACCGAATTCAACATTTGTCCATTTGTAATAGCCAAACACGATTTGTGGTAGTTTGCTTCGGATCGGACCACTATATCATATAGCTGCAATACAAACGACCGATATGAAAACAAGTCTTTGTATGGAAAATTTTTTTGTTTTCCAACCTATTGCAACCGAATTCAACATTTATCCATTTGACATAGCCATACATGATTTCTAAAAGTTTGATCCGGATCAAATGACTATATCAAATAGCTGCCATACAAACGACCGATATGAAAACAAGTCCTTGTATGGAATTTTTTTTGTTTTCCAACTTATTGCAACCGAATTCAACATTTATCCATTTGACATAGGCATACATGATTTTTTAAAGTTTGATTCCGATCAGATGACTATATCATAAAGCTGCCATACAAACGACCGACATGGAACCAAGTCTTTGTATGGAAAACTTTTTTGTTTTCCAAACTAATGCAATCGAATTCAACACTTATCCATGCGACATAGTCATACACGATTTGTAAAAGTTTGGTTCTGATCCGACCACTATATCATATAGCTGCCATACAAACGACCGATATGAAAACAAGTCTTTGTATGGAAAACTTTTTTGTTTTCCAAGCTATTGCAACCGAATTCAACATTTATCCATTTAACATAGCCGTACATGATTTTTAATAGTTTGATCCGGATCAAATGACTATATCATATAGCTGCCATACAAACGACCGATGTGTAAACAAGTCCTTTTATAGAAAATTTTTTTGTTTTCCAAGCTATTGCAACCGAATTCAACATTTATTCATTTAACATAGCCAAACACGATTTGGGGGTAGTTTGGTCCGGATCGGACCACTATATCATATAGCTGCAATACAAACGACCGATATGAAAACAAGTCTTTGTATGGAAAATTTTTTTGTTTTCCAACCTATTGCAACCGAATTCAACATTTATCCATTTGACATAGCCATACATAATTTTTAAAAGTATGATTCGGATCAAATGACTATATCATATAGCTGCCATACAAACGACCGATGTGTAAACAAGTTCTTGTATGGCAAATTTTTTTGTTTTCCAAGCTATTGCAACCGAATTCAACATATATCCATTTGACATAGCCAAACACGATTTGTGGTAGTTGGGTCCGGATCGGACCACTATATCATATAGCTGCAATACAAACGACCGATATGAAAACAAGTCTTTGTATGGAAAATTTTTTTGTTTTCCAACCTACTGCAACCGAATTCAACATTTATCCATTTGACATAGCCATACACGATTTTTAAAAGTTTGATCCGGATCAAATGACTATATCATATAGCTGCAATACAAACGACCGATAAGAAAACAAGTCTTTGTATGGAAAATTTTTTTGTTTTCCAACCTATTGCAACCGAATTCAACATTTATCCATTTGACATAGCCATACATGATTTTTAAAAGTTTGATCCGGATCAAATGACTATATCATATAGCTGCCAACAAACGACCGATATGAAAACAAGTCTTTGTATGGAAAATTTTTTTGTTTTCCAAGCTATTGCAACTGAATTCAACATTTATCCATTTGACATAGCCATACATGATTTTTAAAAGTTTGATCCGGATCAAATGACTATATCATATAGCTGCCATACAAACGACCGATGTGTAAACAAGTCCTTGTATAGAAAATTTTTTTGTTTTCCAAGCTATTGCAACCGAATTCAACATTTATCCATTTAACATAGCCGTACATGATTTTTAAAAGTTTGATCCGGATCAAATGACTATATCATATAGCTGCCATACAAACGACCGATGTGTATACAAGTCCTTGTATAGAAAATTTTTTTGTTTTCCAAGCTATTGCAACCGAATTCAACATTTGTCCATTTAACATAGCCGTACATGATTTTTAAAAGTTTGATCCGGATCAAATGACTATATCATATAGCTGCAATACAAACGACCGATAAGAAAACAAGTCTTTGTATGGAAAATTTTTTTGTTTTCCAACCTATTGCAACCGAATTCAACATTTATCCATTTGACATAGCCATACATGATTTTTAAAAGTTTGATCCGGATCAAATGACTATATCATATAGCTGCCATACAAACGACCGATGTGTAAACAAGTCCTTGTATAGAAAATTTTTTTGTTTTCCAAGCTATTGCAACCGAATTCAACATTTATCCATTTAACATAGCCGTACATGAATTTTAAAAGTTTGATCCGGATCAAATGACTATATCATATAGCTGCCATACAAACGACCGATGTGTTAACAAGTCCTTGTATAGAAAATTTTTTTGTTTTCCAAGCTATTGCAACCGAATTCAACATTTATCCATTTAACATAGCCAAACACGATTTGGGGGTAGTTTGGTCTGGATCGGACCACTATATCATATAGCTGCAATACAAACGACCGATATGAAAACAAGTCTTTGTATGGACAATTTTTTTGTTTTCCAAGCTATTGCAATAGAATTCAACATTTATCCATTTGACATAGCCGTACATGATTTTTAAAAGTTTGACCCGGATCAAATGACTATATCATATAGCTGCCATACAAACGACCGATGTGTAAACAAGTCCTTGTATAGAAAATTTTTTTGTTTTCCAAGCTATTGCAACCGAATTCAACATTTATCCATTTAACATAGCCAAACACGATTTGTGGTAGTTTGGTCCGGATCGGACCACTATATCATATAGCTGCAATACAAACGACCGATATGAAAACAAGTCTTTGTATGGGAAATTTTTTTTGTTTTCCAACCTATTGCAACCGAATTCAACATTTATCCATTTGACATAGCCATACATAATTTTTAAAAGTATGATCCGGATCAAATGACTATATCATATAGCTGCCATACAAACGACCGATGTGTAAACAAGTTCTTTTATGGCAAATTTTTTTGTTTTCCAAGATATTGCAACCGAATAAAACATTTTTCAATTTTACATAGCCATACATGATTTTTAAAAGTTTGATCCCGATCAAATGACTATATCATATAGCTGCCATACAAACGACCGACATGAAACCAAGTCTTTGTATGGAAAACTTTTTTGTTTTCCAACCTAATGCAATCGAATTCAACACTTATCCATTTGACATAGCCATACATGATTTTTAAAATTTTGATCCCGATCAGATGACTATATCATATAGCTGCCATACAAACGACCGATATGAAAACAAGTCTTTGTGTGGAAAATATTTTTTGTTTCCAAGCTATTGCAACCGAATTCAACATTTATTCAACCGACCAAGCCATACACAATTTTAAATGTTTTATCCGGATCGGATCACTATAGCACATAGCTGCCATACAAACGACCGATGTGTAAACAAGTCTTTATATGGAAAATTTTTTTTATTTTCCAACCTATTGCAATCGAATTCAACATTTATCCATTTGACATAGCCATACATGATTTTTAAAAGTTTGATCTGGATCCAATGACTATATCATATAGCTGCCATACAAACGACCGATATGAAAACAAGTCTTTGTATGGAAAATTTTTTGTTTTCCAAGCTATTGCAACCGAATTCAACATTTATTCAACCGACCAAGCCATACACAATTTTAAATGTTTTATCCGGATCGGATCACTATAGCACATAGCTGCCATACAAACGACCGATGTGTAAACAAGTCTTTATATGGAAAATTTTTTTGTTTTCCAACCTATTGCAATCGAATTCAACATTTATCCATTTGACATAGCCATACATGATTTTTAAAAGTTTGATCTGGATCCAATGACTATATCATATAGCTGCCATACAAACGACCGACATGAAACCAAGTCTTTGTATGGAAAACTTTTTGTTTTCCAACCTAATGCAATCGAATTCAACACTTATCCATTTGACATAGCCATACATGATTTTTAAAATTTTGATCCCGATCAGATGACTATATCATATAGCTGCCATACAAACGACCGATATGAAAACAAGTCTTTGTGTGGAAAATATTTTTGGTTTCCAAGCTATTGCAACCGAATTCAACATTTATTCAACCGACCAAGCCATACACAATTTTAAATGTTTTATCCGGATCGGATCACTATATCACATAGCTGCCATACAAACGACCAATGTGTAAACAAGTCTTTATATGGAAAATTTTTTTGTTTTCCAAGCTATTGCAACCGAATTCAACATTTGTCCATTTGTAATAGCCAAACACGATTTGTGGTAGTTTGCTTCGGATCGGACCACTATATCATATAGCTGCAATACAAACGACCGATATGAAAACAAGTCTTTGTATGGAAATTTTTTTTGTTTTCCAACCTATTGCATCCGAATTCAACATTTATCCATTTGACATAGCCATACATGATTTTTAAAAGTTTAATCCGGATCAAATGACTATATCAAATAGCTGCCATACAAACGACCGATATGAAAACAAGTCCTTGTATGGAAATTTTTTGTTTTCCAACTTATTGCAACCGAATTCAACATTTCTCCATTTGACATAGGCGTACATGATTTTTAAAAGTTTGATTCCGATCAGATGACTATATCATAAAGCTGCCATACAAACGACCGACATGGAACCAAGTCTTTGTATGGAAAACATTTTTGTTTTCCAAACTAATGCAATCGAATTCAACACTTATCCATGCGACATAGCCATACACGATTTGTAAAAGTTTGGTTCTGATCGGACCACTATATCATATAGCTGCCATACAAACGACCGATATGAAAACAAGTCTTTGTATGGAACATTTTTTTGTTTTCCAAGCTATTGCAACCGAATTCAACATATATCCATTTGAAATAACCAAACACGATTTGGGGTAGTTTGGTCCGGATCGGACCACTATATCATATAGCTGCAATACAAACGACCGATATGAAAACAAGTCTTTGTATGGAAAATTTTTTGTTTTCCAACCTATTGCAACCGAATTCAACATTTATCCATTTGACATAGCCATACACGATTTTTAAAAGTTTGATCCGGATCAAATGACTATATCATATAGCTGCAATACAAACGACCGATAAGAAAACAAGTCTTTGTATGGAAAATTTTTTGTTTTCCAACCTATTGCAACCGAATTCAACATTTATCCATTTGACATAGCCATACATGATTTTTAAAAGTTTGATCCGGATCAAATGACTATATCATATAGCTGCCAACAAACGACCGATATGAAAACAAGTCTTTGTATAGAAAATTTTTTGTTTTCCAAGCTATTGCAACCGAATTCAACATTTATCCATTTGACATAGCCAAACACGATTTGGGGGTAGTTTGGTCCGGATCGGACCACTATATCATATAGCTGCAATACAAACGACCGATATGAAAACAAGTCTTTGTATGGAAAACTTTTTTGTTTTCCAACCTAATGCAATCGAATTCAACACTTATCCATTTGACATAGCCATACATGATTTTGAAAAGTTTGATCCCGATCAGATGACCATATCCTATAGCTGCCATACAAACGACCGATATGAAAACAAGTCTTTGTATGGAAAATTTTTTGGTTTTCCAAGCTATTGCAATCGAATTCAACATTTATTCAACCGACCAAGCCATACACAATTTTAAATGTTTTATCCGGATCGGATCACTATATCACATAGCTGCCATACAAACGACCGATGTGTAAACAAGTCTTTATATGGAAAATTTTTTTGTTTTCCAAGCTATTGCAACCGAATTCAACATTTGTCCATTTGTAATAGCCAAACACGATTTGTGGTAGTTTGCTTCGGATCGGACCACTATATCATATAGCTGCAATACAAACGACCGATATGAAAACAAGTCTTTGTATGGACATTTTTTTTGTTTTCCAAACTAATGCAATCGAATTCAACACTTATCCATGCGACATAGCCATACACGATTTGTAAAAGTTTGGTTCTGATCGGACCACTATATCATATAGCTGCCATACAAACGACCGATATGAAAACAAGTCTTTGTATGGAACATTTTTTTGTTTTCCAAGCTATTGCAACCGAATTCAACATATATCCATTTGAAATAACCAAACACGATTTGGGGTAGTTTGGTCCGGATCGGACCACTATATCATATAGCTGCAATACAAACGACCGATATGAAAACAAGTCTTTGTATGGAAAATTTTTTGTTTTCCAACCTATTGCAACCGAATTCAACATTTATCCATTTGACATAGCCATACACGATTTTTAAAAGTTTGATCCGGATCAAATGACTATATCATATAGCTGCAATACAAACGACCGATAAGAAAACAAGTCTTTGTATGGAAAATTTTTTTGTTTTCCAACCTATTGCAACCGAATTCAACATTTATCCATTTGACATAGCCATACATGATTTTTAAAAGTTTGATCCGGATCAAATGACTATATCATATAGCTGCCATACAAACGAGCGATATGAAAACAAGTCCTTGTATGGAAATTTTTTTGTTTTCCAAACTAATGCAATCGAATTCAACATTTATCAATGCGACATAACCATACACGATTTGTAAAAGTTTGGTCCTGATCCGACCACTATATCATATAGCTGCCATACAAACGACCGATATGAAAACAAATCTTTGTATGGAAAATTTTTTTGTTTTCCAAGCTATTGCAACCGAATTCAACATTTGTCCATTTGACATAGCCAAACACGATTTGTGGTAGTTTGGTCCGGATCGGACCACTATATCATATAGCTGCAATACAAACGACCGATATGAAAACAAGTCTTTGTATGGAACATTTTTTTGTTTTCCAAGCTATTGCAACTGAATTCAACATTTATCCATTTGACATAGCCATACATGATTTTTAAAAGTTTGATCTGGATCAAATGACTATATCATATAGCTGCCATACAAACGACCGATGTGTAAACAAGTCCTTGTATAGAAAATTTTTTTGTTTTCCAAGCTATTGCAACCGAATTCAACATTTATCCATTTAACATAGCCCAACACGATTTGGGGTAGTTTGGTCCGGATCGGACCACTATATCATATAGCTGCAATACAAACGACCGATATGAAAACAAGTCTTCGTATGGAAAATTTTTTTGTTTTCCAACCTATTGCAACCGAATTCAACATTTATCCATTTGACATAGCCATACACGATTTTTAAAAGTTTGATCCGGATCAAATGACTATATCATATAGCTGCAATACAAACGACCGATAAGAAAACAAGTCTTTGTATGGAAAATTTTTTGTTTTCCAACCTATTGCAACCGAATTCAACATTTATCCATTTGATATAGCCATACATGATTTTTAAAAGTTTGATCCGGATCAAATGACTATATCATATAGCTGCCAACAAACGACCGATATGAAGACAAGTCTGTATAGAAAATTTTTTTGTTTTCCAAGCTATTGCAACTGAATTCAACATTTATCCATTTGACATAGCCGTACATGATTTTTAAAAGTTTGATCCGGATCAAATGACTATATCATATAGCTGCCATACAAACGACCGATGTGTAAACAAGTCCTTGTATAGAAAATTTTTTTGTTTTCCAAGCTATTGCAACCGAATTCAACATTTATCCATTTAACATAGCCCAACACGATTTGGGGGTAGTTTGGTCCGGATCGGACCACTATATCATATAGCTGCAATACAAACGACCGATATGAAAACAAGTCTTTGTATGGGAAATTTTTTTGTTTTCCAACCTATTGCAACCGAATTCAACATTTATCCATTTGACATAGCCATACATAATTTCTAAAAGTACGATCCGGATCAAATGACTATATCATATAGCTGCAATACAAACGACCGATAAGAAAACAAGTCTTTGTATGGAAAATTTTTTTGTTTTCCAACTTATTGCAACCGAATTCAACATTTATCCATTTGACATAGCCAAACACGATTTGGGGGTAGTTTGGTTCGGATCGGACCACTATATCATATAGCTGCAATACAAACGACCGATGTGTTAACAAGTCCTTGTATAGAAAATTTTTTGTTTTCCAAGCTATTGCAACCGAATTCAACATTTATCCATTTAACATAGCCAAACACGATTTGGGGGTAGTTTGGTTCGGATCGGACCACTATATCATATAGCTGCAATACAAACGACCGATATGAAAACAAGTCTTTGTATGGAAAATTTTTTTGTTTTCCAACCTATTGCAACCGAATTCAACATTTATCCATTTGACATAGACATACATAATTTTTAAAAGTACGATTCGGATCAAATGACTATATCATATAGCTGCCATACAAACGACCGATGTGTAAACAAGTTCTTGTATGGCAAATTTTTTTGTTTTCCAAGCTATTGCAACCGAATTCAACATATATCCATTTGACATAGCCAAACACGATTTGTGGTAGTTTGGTCCGGATCGGACCACTATATCATATAGCTGCAATACAAACGACCGATATGTAAACAAGTCTTTGTATGGGAAATTTTTTTGTTTTCCAACCTATTGCAACCGAATTCAACATTTATCCATTTGACATAGCCATACATGATTTTTAAAAGTTTGATCCGGATCAAATGACTATATCATATAGCTGCCAACAAACGACCGATATGAAAACAAGTCTTTGTATAGAACATTTTTTTGTTTTCCAAGCTATTGCAACTGAATTCAACATTTATCCATTTGAAATAGCCGTACATGATTTTTAAAAGTTTGATCCGGATCAAATGACTATATCATATAGCTGCAATACAAAACGACCGATAAGAAAACAAGTCTTTGTATGGAAAATTTTTTTGTTTTCCAACCTATTGCAACCGAATTCAACATTTATCCATTTGACATAGCCATACATGATTTTTAAAAGTTTGATCCGGATCAAATGACTATATCATATAGCTGCCAACAAACGACCGATATGAAAACAAGTCTTTGTATAGAAAATTTTTTTGTTTTCCAAGCTATTGCAACTGAATTCAACATTTATCCATTTGACATAGCCGTACATGATTTTTAAAAATTTGATCCGGATCAAATAACTATATCATATAGCTGCCATACAAACGACCGATGTGTTAACAAGTCCTTGTATAGAAAATTTTTTTTGTTTTCCAAGCTATTGCAACAGAATTCCACATTTATCCATCTAACATAGCCAAACACGATTTGGGGGTAGTTTGGTCCGGATCGGACCACTATATCATATAGCTGCAATACAAACGACCGATATGAATACAAGTCTTTGTATGGAAAATTTTTTTGTTTTCCAACCTATTGCAACCGAATTCAACATTTATCCATTTGACATAGCCATACATCATTTTTAAAAGTATGATTCGGATCAAATGACTATATCATATAGCTGCCATACAAACGACCGATATGTTAACAAGTTCTTGTATGGCAAATTTTTTTGTTTTCCAAGCTATTGCAACCGAATTCAACATATATCCATTTGACATAGCCAAACACGATTTGTGGTAGTTTGGTCCGGATCGGACCACTATATCATATAGCTGCAATACAAACGACCGATATGAAAACAAGTCTTTGTATGGGAAATTTTTTGTTTTCCAACCTATTGCAACCGAATTCAACATTTATCCATTTGACATAGCCATACACGATTTTTAAAAGTTTGATCCGGATCAAATGACTATATCATATAGCTGCCAACAAACGACCGATATGAAAACAAGTCTTTGTATGGAAATTTTTTTTGTTTTCCAAGCTATTGCAAGTGAATTCAACATTTATCCATTTGACATAGCCGTACATGATTTTTAAAAGTTTGATCCGGATCAAATGACTATATCATATAGCTGCCATACAAACGACCGATGTGTAAACAAGTCCTTGTATAGAAAATTTTTTTGTTTTCCAAGCTATTGCAACCGAATTCAACATTTATCCATTTAACATATCCAAAAACGATTTGGGGGTAGTTTGGTCCGGATCGGACCACTATATCATATAGCTGCAATACAAACGACCGATATGAAAACAAGTCTTTGTATGGAAAATTTATAGTCAAATGACTATATCATATAGCTGCCATACAAACGACCGATGTGTAAACAAGTCCTTGTATAGAAAATTTTTTGTTTTCCAAGCTATTGCAACCGAATTCAACATTTATCCATTTAACATAGCCAAACACGATTTGGGGGTAGTTTGGTCCGGATCGGACCACTATATCATATAGCTGCAATACAAACGACCGATATGAAAACAAGTCTTTGTATGGAAAATTTTTTGTTTTCCAACCTATTGCAACCGAATTCAACATTTATCCATTTGACATAGCCATACATAATTTTTAAAAGTATGATCCGGATCAAATGACTATATCATATAGCTGCCATACAAACGACCGATGTGTAAACAAGTTCTTGTATGGCAAATTTTTTTGTTTTCCAAGCTATTGCAACCGAATTCAACATTTTTCCATTTGACATAGCCATACATGATTTTTAAAAGTTTGATCCCGATCAGATGACTATATCATACAAACGACCGACATGAAACCAAGTCTTTGTATGGAAAACTTTTTTGTTTTCCAACCTAATGCAATCGAATTCAACACTTATCCATTTGACATAGCCATACATGATTTTTAAAAGTTTGATCCCGATCAGATGACTATATCATATAGCTGCCATACAAACGACCGATATGAAAACAAGTCTTTGTGTGGAAAATATTTTTGGTTTCCAAGCTATTGCAACCGAATTCAACATTTATTCAACCGACCAAGCCATACACAATTTTAAATGTTTTATCCGGATCGGATCACTATAGCACATAGCTGCCATACAAACGACCGACGTGTAAACAAGTCTTTATATGGAAAATTTTTTTTGTTTTACAAGCTATTGCAACCGAATTCAACATTTGTCCATTTGACATAACCAAACACGATTTGGGGTAGTTTGGTCCGGATCGGACCACCATATCATATAGCTGCAATACAAACGACCGATAAGAAATCAAGTCTTTGTATGGAAAATTTTTTTGTTTTCCAACCTATTGCAATGGAATTCAACATTTATCCATTTGACATAGCCATACACGATTTTTAAAAGTTTGATCTGGATCCAATGACTATATCATATAGCTGCCATACAAACGACCGATATGAAAACAAGTCTTTGTATGGAAAATTTTTTTGTTTTCCAAGCTATTGCAACCGAATTCAACATTTATTCAACCGACCAAGCCATACACAATTTTAAATGTTTTATCCGGATCGGATCACTATATCACATAGCTGCCATACAAACGACCGATATGAAAACAAGTCCTTGTATGGAAAATTTTTTTGTTTTCCAACTTATTGCAACCGAATTCAACATTTATCCATTTGACATAGCCATACATGATTTTTAAAAGTTTAATCCGGATCAAATGACTATATCATATAGCTGCCATACAAACGACCGATATGAAAACAAGGTCTTGTATGGAAATTTTTTTGTTTTCCAACTTATTGCAACCGAATTCAACATTTATCCATTTGACATAGGCATACATGATTTTTAAAAGTTTGATTCCGATCAGATGACTATATCATAAAGCTGCCATACAAACGACCGATATGAAAACAAGTCCTTGTATGGAAAATTTTTTTGTTTTCCAACTTATTGCAACCGAATTCAACATTTATCCATTTGACATAGCCATACATAATTTCTAAAAGTACGATCCGGATCAAATGACTATATCATATAGCTGCAATACAAACGACCGATAAGAAAACAAGTCTTTGTATGGAAAATTTTTTGTTTTCCAACTTATTGCAACCGAATTCAACATTTATCCATTTGACATAGCCAAACACGATTTGGGGGTAGTTTGGTTCGGATCGGACCACTATATCATATAGCTGCAATACAAACGACCGATGTGTTAACAAGTCCTTGTATAGAAAATTTTTTTGTTTTCCAAGCTATTGCAACCGAATTCAACATTTATCCATTTAACATAGCCAAACACGATTTGGGGGTAGTTTGGTTCGGATCGGACCACTATATCATATAGCTGCAATACAAACGACCGATATGAAAACAAGTCTTTGTATGGAAAATTTTTTTGTTTTCCAACCTATTGCAACCGAATTCAACATTTATCCATTTGACATAGACATACATAATTTTTAAAAGTACGATTCGGATCAAATGACTATATCATATAGCTGCCATACAAACGACCGATGTGTAAACAAGTTCTTGTATGGCAAATTTTTTTGTTTTCCAAGCTATTGCAACCGAATTCAACATATATCCATTTGACATAGCCAAACACGATTTGTGGTAGTTTGGTCCGGATCGGACCACTATATCATATAGCTGCAATACAAACGACCGATATGTAAACAAGTCTTTGTATGGGAAATTTTTTTGTTTTCCAACCTATTGCAACCGAATTCAACATTTATCCATTTGACATAGCCATACATGATTTTTAAAAGTTTGATCCGGATCAAATGACTATATCATATAGCTGCCAACAAACGACCGATATGAAAACAAGTCTTTGTATAGAACATTTTTTTGTTTTCCAAGCTATTGCAACTGAATTCAACATTTATCCATTTGAAATAGCCGTACATGATTTTTAAAAGTTTGATCCGGATCAAATGACTATATCATATAGCTGCAATACAAAACGACCGATAAGAAAACAAGTCTTTGTATGGAAAATTTTTTTTTGTTTTCCAACCTATTGCAACCGAATTCAACATTTATCGATTTGACATAGCCATACATGATTTTTAAAAGTTTGATCCGGATCAAATGACTATATCATATAGCTGCCAACAAACGACCGATATGAAAACAAGTCTTTGTATAGAAAATTTTTTGTTTTCCAAGCTATTGCAACTGAATTCAACATTTATCCATTTGACATAGCCGTACATGATTTTTAAAAATTTGATCCGGATCAAATAACTATATCATATAGCTGCCATACAAACGACCGATGTGTTAACAAGTCCTTGTATAGAAAATTTTTTTGTTTTCCAAGCTATTGCAACAGAATTCCACATTTATCCATCTAACATAGCCAAACACGATTTGGGGTAGTTTGGTCCGGATCGGACCACTATATCATATAGCTGCAATACAAACGACCGATATGAATACAAGTCTTTGTATGGAAAATTTTTTTGTTTTCCAACCTATTGCAACCGAATTCAACATTTATCCATTTGACATAGCCATACATCATTTTTAAAAGTATGATTCGGATCAAATGACTATATCATATAGCTGCCATACAAACGACCGATATGTTAACAAGTTCTTGTATGGCAAATTTTTTTGTTTTCCAAGCTATTGCAACCGAATTCAACATATATCCATTTGACATAGCCAAACACGATTTGTGGTAGTTTGGTCCGGATCGGACCACTATATCATATAGCTGCAATACAAACGACCGATATGAAAACAAGTCTTTGTATGGGAAATTTTTTTGTTTTCCAACCTATTGCAACCGAATTCAACATTTATCCATTTGACATAGCCATACACGATTTTTAAAAGTTTGATCCGGATCAAATGACTATATCATATAGCTGCCAACAAACGACCGATATGAAAACAAGTCTTTGTATGGAAATTTTTTTTGTTTTCCAAGCTATTGCAAGTGAATTCAACATTTATCCATTTGACATAGCCGTACATGATTTTTAAAAGTTTGATCCGGATCAAATGACTATATCATATAGCTGCCATACAAACGACCGATGTGTAAACAAGTCCTTGTATAGAAAATTTTTTTGTTTTCCAAGCTATTGCAACCGAATTCAACATTTATCCATTTAACATATCCAAAAACGATTTGGGGGTAGTTTGGTCCGGATCGGACCACTATATCATATAGCTGCAATACAAACGACCGATATGAAAACAAGTCTTTGTACGGAAAATTTATAGTCAAATGACTATATCATATAGCTGCCATACAAACGACCGATGTGTAAACAAGTCCTTGTATAGAAAATTTTTTTGTTTTCCAAGCTATTGCAACCGAATTCAACATTTATCCATTTAACATAGCCAAACACGATTTGGGGGTAGTTTGGTCCGGATCGGACCACTATATCATATAGCTGCAATACAAACGACCGATATGAAAACAAGTCTTTGTATGGAAAATTTTTTTTGTTTTCCAACCTATTGCAACCGAATTCAACATTTATCCATTTGACATAGCCATACATAATTTTTAAAAGTATGATCCGGATCAAATGACTATATCATATAGCTGCCATACAAACGACCGATGTGTAAACAAGTTCTTGTATGGCAAATTTTTTTGTTTTCCAAGCTATTGCAACCGAATTCAACATTTTTCCATTTGACATAGCCATACATGATTTTTAAAAGTTTGATCCCGATCAGATGACTATATCATACAAACGACCGACATGAAACCAAGTCTTTGTATGGAAAACTTTTTTGTTTTCCAACCTAATGCAATCGAATTCAACACTTATCCATTTGACATAGCCATACATGATTTTTAAAAGTTTGATCCCGATCAGATGACTATATCATATAGCTGCCATACAAACGACCGATATGAAAACAAGTCTTTGTGTGGAAAATATTTTTGGTTTCCAAGCTATTGCAACCGAATTCAACATTTATTCAACCGACCAAGCCATACACAATTTTAAATGTTTTATCCGGATCGGATCACTATAGCACATAGCTGCCATACAAACGACCGACGTGTAAACAAGTCTTTATATGGAAAATTTTTTTGTTTTCCAAGCTATTGCAACCGAATTCAACATTTGTCCATTTGACATAACCAAACACGATTTGGGTAGTTTGGTCCGGATCGGACCACCATATCATATAGCTGCAATACAAACGACCGATAAGAAATCAAGTCTTTGTATGGAAAATTTTTTTGTTTTCCAACCTATTGCAATGGAATTCAACATTTATCCATTTGACATAGCCATACACGATTTTTAAAAGTTTGATCTGGATCCAATGACTATATCATATAGCTGCCATACAAACGACCGATATGAAAACAAGTCTTTGTATGGAAAATTTTTTGTTTTCCAAGCTATTGCAACCGAATTCAACATTTATTCAACCGACCAAGCCATACACAATTTTAAATGTTTTATCCGGATCGGATCACTATATCACATAGCTGCCATACAAACGACCGATATGAAAACAAGTCCTTGTATGGAAAATTTTTTTGTTTTCCAACTTATTGCAACCGAATTCAACATTTATCCATTTGACATAGCCATACATGATTTTTAAAAGTTTAATCCGGATCAAATGACTATATCATATAGCTGCCATACAAACGACGGATATGAAAACAAGGTCTTGTATGGAAATTTTTTGTTTTCCAACTTATTGCAACCGAATTCAACATTTATCCATTTGACATAGGCATACATGATTTTTAAAAGTTTGATTCCGATCAGATGACTATATCATAAAGCTGCCATACAAACGTTCGACATGGAACCAAGTCTTTGTATGGAAAACTTTTTTGTTTTCCAAACTAATGCAATCGAATTCAACACTTATCCATGCGACATAGCCATACACGATTTGTAAAAGTTTGGTTCTGATCCGACCACTTATATCAGTATAGCTGCCATACAAACGACCGATATGAAAACAAGTCTTTGTATGGAAAATTTTTTTGTTTTCCAAGCTATTGCAACCGAATTCAACATTTATCCATTTAACATATCCAAAAACGATTTGGGGGTAGTTTGGTCCGGATCGGACCACTATATCATATAGCTGCAATACAAACGACCGATATGAAAACAAGTCTTTGTATGGAAAATTTATAGTCAAATGACTATATCATATAGCTGCCATACAAACGACCGATGTGTAAACAAGTCCTTGTATAGAAAATTTTTTTTGTTTTCCAAGCTATTGCAACCGAATTCAACATTTATCCATTTAACATAGCCAAACACGATTTGGGGGTAGTTTGGTCCGATCGGACCACTATATCATATAGCTGCAATACAAACGACCGATATGAAAACAAGTCTTTGTATGGAAAATTTTTTTGTTTTCCAACCTATTGCAACCGAATTCAACATTTATCCATTTGACATAGCCATACATAATTTTTAAAAGTATGATCCGGATCAAAATGACTATATCATATAGCTGCCATACAAACGACCGATGTGTAAACAAGTTCTTGTATGGCAAATTTTTTTGTTTTCCAAGCTATTGCAACCGAATTCAACATTTTTCCATTTGACATAGCCATACATGATTTTTAAAAGTTTGATCCCGATCAGATGACTATATCATACAAACGACCGACATGAAACCAAGTCTTTGTATGGAAAACTTTTTGTTTTCCAACCTAATGCAATCGAATTCAACACTTATCCATTTGACATAGCCATACATGATTTTTAAAAGTTTGATCCCGATCAGATGACTATATCATATAGCTGCCATACAAACGACCGATATGAAAACAAGTCTTTGTGTGGAAAAAATATTTTTGGTTTCCAAGCTATTGCAACCGAATTCAACATTTATTCAACCGACCAAGCCATACACAATTTTAAATGTTTTATCCGGATCGGATCACTATAGCACATAGCTGCCATACAAACGACCGACGTGTAAACAAGTCTTTATATGGAAAATTTTTTTTGTTTTCCAAGCTATTGCAACCGAATTCAACATTTGTCCATTTGACATAACCAAACACGATTTGGGGTAGTTTGGTCCGGATCGGACCACCATATCATATAGCTGCAATACAAACGACCGATAAGAAATCAAGTCTTTGTATGGAAAATTTTTTTGTTTTCCA
Organism: Drosophila merina; assembly: GCA_035047645.1. NCBI lineage: Eukaryota > Metazoa > Arthropoda > Insecta > Diptera > Drosophilidae > Drosophila > Drosophila merina. The sequence continues at coordinate 857,507 of JAWNPH010000076.1, read as the reverse complement.
ACCTATTGCAATGGAATTCAACATTTATCCATTTGACATAGCCATACACGATTTTTAAAAGTTTGATCTGGATCCAATGACTATATCATATAGCTGCCATACAAACGACCGATATGAAAACAAGTCTTTGTATGGAAAATTTTTTTGTTTTCCAAGCTATTGCAACCGAATTCAACATTTATTCAACCGACCAAGCCATACACAATTTTTAAATGTTTTATCCGGATCGGATCACTATATCACATAGCTGCCATACAAACGACCGATATGAAAACAAGTCCTTGTATGGAAAATTTTTTTGTTTTCCAACTTATTGCAACCGAATTCAACATTTATCCATTTGACATAGCCATACATGATTTTTAAAAGTTTAATCCGGATCAAATGACTATATCATATAGCTGCCATACAAACGACGGATATGAAAACAAGGTCTTGTATGGAAATTTTTTTGTTTTCCAACTTATTGCAACCGAATTCAACATTTATCCATTTGACATAGGCATACATGATTTTTAAAAGTTTGATTCCGATCAGATGACTATATCATAAAGCTGCCATACAAACGTTCGACATGGAACCAAGTCTTTGTATGGAAAACTTTTTTGTTTTCCAAACTAATGCAATCGAATTCAACACTTATCCATGCGACATAGCCATACACGATTTGTAAAAGTTTGGTTCTGATCCGACCACTATATCATATAGCTGCCATACAAACGACCGATATGAAAACAAGTCTTTGTATGGAAAATTTTTTGTTTTCCAAGCTATTGCAACCGAATTCAACATTTATTCAACCGACCAAGCCATACACAATTTTAAATGTTTTATCAGGATCGGATCACTATATCACATAGCTGCCATACAAACGACCGATATGAAAACAAGTCCTTGTATGGAAAATTTTTTTTGTTTTCCAACTTATTGCAACCGAATTCAACATTTATCCATTTGACATAGCCATACATGATTTTTAAAAGTTTGATCCCGATCAGATGACTATATCATATAGCTGCCATACAAACGACCGATATGAAAACAAGTCTTTGTATGGAAAATTTTTTGTTTTCCAAGCTATTGCAACCGAATTCAACATTTATTCAACCGACCAAGCCATACACAATTTTAAATGTTTTTTCCGGATCGGATCACTATAGCACATAGCTGCCATACAAACGACCGATGTGTAAACAAGTCTTTATATGGAAAATTTTTTGTTTTCCAAGCTATTGCAACCGAATCTCAACATTTTGTCCATTTGACATAACCAAACACGATTTGTGGTAGGTTGTCCGGATCGGACCACTATATCATATAGCTGCAATACAAACGACCGATAAGAAAACAAGTCTTTGTATGGAAAATTTTTTTGTTTTCCAACCTATTGCAATCGAATTCAACATTTATCCATTTGACATAGCCATACATGATTTTTAAAAGTTTGATCCGGATCGAATGACTATATCATATAGCTGCCATACAAACGACCGATATGAAAACAAGTCCTTGTATGGAAAATTTTTTTGTTTTCCAACTTATTGCAACCGAATTCAACATTTATCCATTTGACATAGCCATACATGATTTTTAAAAGTTTGATCCGCATCAAATGACTACTATCATATAGCTGCCCTACAAACGACCGATATGAAAACAAGTCTTTGTATGGAAAATTTTTTTTGTTTTCCAACCTATTGCAACCGAATTCAACATTTATCCATTTGACATAGCCATACATGATTTTTAAAAGTTTGATCCCGATCAGATGACTATATCATACAAACGACCGACATGAAACCAAGTCTTTGTATGGAAAACTTTTTTGTTTTCCAACCTAATGCAATCGAATTCAACACTTATCCATTTGACATAGCCATACATGATTTTTAAAAGTTTGATCCCGATCAGATGACTATATCATATAGCTGCCATACAAACGACCGATATGAAAAACAAGTCTTTGTGTGGAAAATATTTTTGGTTTCCAAGCTATTGCAACCGAATTCAACATTTATTCAACCGACCAAGCCATACACAATTTTAAATGTTTTATCCGGATCGGATCACTATAGCACATAGCTGCCATACAAACGACCGACGTGTAAACAAGTCTTTATATGGAAAATTTTTTTGTTTTCCAAGCTATTGCAACCGAATTCAACATTTGTCCATTTGACATAACCAAACACGATTTGTGGTAGTTTGGTCCGGATCGGACCACTATATCATATAGCTGCAATACAAACGACCGATAAGAAATCAAGTCTTTGTATGGAAAATTTTTTTGTTTTCCAACCTATTGCAATGGAATTCAACATTTATCCATTTAACATAGCCATACACGATTTTTAAAAGTTTGATCTGGATCCAATGACTATATCATATAGCTGCCATACAAACGACCGATATGAAAACAAGTCTTTGTATGGAAAATTTTTTTGTTTTCCAAGCTATTGCAACCGAATTCAACATTTATTCAACCGACCAAGCCATACACAATTTTAAATGTTTTATCCGGATCGGATCACTATATCACATAGCTGCCATACAAACGACCGATGTGTAAACAAGTCTTTATATGGAAAATTTTTTTGTTTTCCAAGCTATTGCAACCGAATTCAACATTTGTCCATTTGTAATAGCCAAACACGATTTGTGGTAGTTTGCTTCGGATCGGACCACTATATCATATAGCTGCAATACAAACGACCGTTATGAAAACAATTCTTTGTATGGAAAATTTTTTTGTTTTCCAACCTATTGCAACCGAATTCAACATTTATCCATTTGACATAGCCATACATGATTTTTAAAAGTTTAATCCGGATCAAATGACTATATCATATAGCTGCCATACAAACGACCGATATGAAAACAAGTCCTTGTATGGAAATTTTTTTGTTTTCCAACTTATTGCAACCGAATTCAACATTTATCCATTTGACATAGGCTTACATGATTTTTAAAAGTTTGATTCCGATCAGATGACTATATCATAAAGCTGCCATACAAACGTTCGACATGGAACCAAGTCTTTGTATGGAAAACTTTTTTGTTTTCCAAACTAATGCAATCGAATTCAACACTTATCCATGCGACATAGCCATACACGATTTGTAAAAGTTTGGTTCTGATCCGACCACTATATCATATAGCTGCCATACAAACGACCGATATGAAAACAAGTCTTTGTATGGAAAATTTTTTTGTTTTCCAAGCTATTGCAACCGAATTCAACATTTATTCAACCGACCAAGCCATACACAATTTTAAGTGTTTTATCCGGATCGGATCACTATATCACATAGCTGCCATACAAACGACCGATGTGTAAACAAGTCTTTATATGGAAATTTTTTTTGTTTTCCAAGCTATTGCAACCGAATTCAACATTTATCCATTTGACATAGCCAAACACGATTTGTGGTAGTTTGGTCCGGATCGGACCACTATATCATATAGCTGCAATACAAACGACCGATATGAAAACAAGTATTTGTATGGAAAATTTTTTTGTTTTCCAAGCTATTGCAACCGAATTCAACATTTATTCAACCGACCAAGCCATACACAATTTTAAATGTTTTATCAGGATCGGATCACTATATCACATAGCTGCCATACAAACGACCGATATGAAAACAAGTCCTTGTATGGAAAATTTTTTTGTTTTCCAACTTATTGCAACCGAATTCAACATTTATCCATTTGACATAGCCATACATGATTTTTAAAAGTTTGATCCCGATCAGATGACTATATCATATAGCTGCCATACAAACGACCGATATGAAAACAAGTCTTTGTATGAAAAATTTTTTTGTTTTCCAAGCTATTGCAACCGAATTCAACATTTATTCAACCGACCAAGCCATACACAATTTTAAATGTTTTATCCGGATCGGATCACTATAGCACATAGCTGCCATACAAACGACCGATGTGTAAACAAGTCTTTATATGGAAAATTTTTTTGTTTTCCAAGCTATTGCAACCGAATTCAACATTTGTCCATTTGACATAACCAAACACGATTTGTGGTAGTTTGCTCCGGATCGGACCACTATATCATATAGCTGCAATACAAACGACCGATAAGAAAACAAGTCTTTGTATGGAAAATTTTTTTGTTTTCCAACCTATTGCAATCGAATTCAACATTTATCCATTTGACATAGCCATACATGATTTTTTAAAAGTTTGATCCGGATCGAATGACTATATCATATAGCTGCCATACAAACGACCGATATGAAAACAAGTCCTTGTATGGAAAATTTTTTTGTTTTCCAACTTATTGCAACCGAATTCAACATTTATCCATTTGACATAGCCATACATGATTTTTAAAAGTTTGATCCGCATCAAATGACTATATCATATAGCTGCCATACAAACGACCGATATGAAAACAAGTCTTTGTATGGAAAATTTTTTTTGTTTTCCAACCTAATGCAATCGATTTCAACACTTATCCATGCGACATAGCTATACACGATTTTTTAAAGTTTTATCCGGATCCGACCACTATATCGTATAGCTGCCATACAAACGACCGATATGAAAACAAGTCTTAATATGGAAAATTTTTTTGTTTCCCAACCTAATGCAACCGAATTCAACATTTATCCATTTGACATAGCTATACATGATTTTTAAAAGTTTGATCCGCATCAAATGACTATATCATATAGCTGCCCTACAAACGACCGATATGAAAACAAGTCTTTGTATGGAAAATTTTTTTGTTTTCCAACCTATTGCAACCGAATTCAACATTTATCCATTTGACATAGCCATACATGATTTTTAAAAGTTTGATCCGCATCAAATGACTATATCATATAGCTGCCATACAAACGACCGATATGAAAACAAGTCTTTGTATGGAAAATTTTTTTGTTTTCCAACCTATTGCAACCGAATTCAACATTTATCCATTTGACATAGCCATACATGATTTTTAAAAGTTTGATCCGGATCAAATGACTATATCATATAGCTGCCATACAAACGACCGATATGAAAGCAAGTCCTTGTATGGAAATTTTTTTGTTTTCCAACTTATTGCAACCGAATTCAACATTTATCCATTTGACATAGGCATACATGATTTTTAAAAGTTTGATTCCGATCAGATGACTATATCATAAAGCTGCCATACAAACGACCGACGTGGAACCAAGTCTTTGTATGGAAAACTTTTTTGTTTTCCAAACTAATGCAATCGAATTCAACACTTATCCATGCGACATAGCCATACACGATTTGTAAAAGTTTGGTCCTGATCCGACCACTATATCATATAGCTGCCATACAAACGACCGATATGAAAACAAGTCTTTGTATGGAAAATTTTTTTGTTTTCCAAGCTATTGGAACCGAATTCAACATTTATTCAACCGACCAAGCCATACACAATTTTAAATGTTTTATCCGGATCGGATCACTATATCACATAGCTGCCATACAAACGACCGATGTGTAAACAAGTCTTTATATGGAAAATTTTTTTGTTTTCCAAGCTATTGCAACCGAATTCAACATTTATCCATTTGACATAACCAAACACGATTTGGGGTAGTTTGGTCCGGATCGGACCACTATATCATATAGCTGCAATACAAACGACCGATAAGAAATCAAGTCTTTGTATGGAAAATTTTTTGTTTTCCAACCTATTGCAATGGAATTCAACATTTATCCATTTAACATAGCCATACATGATTTTTAAAAGTTTGATCTGGATCCAATGACTATATCATATAGCTGCCATACAAACGACCGATATGAAAACAAGTCTTTGTATGGAAAATTTTTTTGTTTTCCAAGCTATTGCAACCGAATTCAACATTTATTCAACCGACCAAGCCATACACAATTTTAAATGTTTTATCCGGATCGGATCACTATATCACATAGCTGCCAAACAAACGACCGATGTGTAAACAAGTCTTTATATGGAAAATTTTTTTTGTTTTCCAAGCTATTGCAACCGAATTCAACATTTGTCCATTTGTAATAGCCAAACACGATTTGTGGTAGTTTGCTTCGGATCGGACCACTATATCATATAGCTGCAATACAAACGACCGTTATGAAAACAATTCTTTGTATGGAAAATTTTTTTGTTTTCCAACCTATTGCAACCGAATTCAACATTTATCCATTTGACATAGCCATACATGATTTTTAAAAGTTTGATTCCGATCAGATGACTATATCATAAAGCTGCCATACAAACGTTCGACATGGAACCAAGTCTTTGTATGGAAAACTTTTTTGTTTTCCAAACTAATGCAATCGAATTCAACACTTATCCATGCGACATAGCCATACACGATTTTTAAAAGTTTAATCCGGATCAAATGACTATATCATATAGCTGCCATACAAACGACCGATATGAAAACAAGTCCTTGTATGGAAATTTTTTTGTTTTCCAACTTATTGCAACCGAATTCAACATTTATCCATTTGACATAGGCATACATGATTTTTAAAAGTTTGATTCCGATCAGATGACTATATCATAAAGCTGCCATACAAACGTTCGACATGGAACCAAGTCTTTGTATGGAAAACTTTTTTGTTTTCCAAACTAATGCAATCGAATTCAACACTTATCCATGCGACATAGCCATACACGATTTGTAAAAGTTTGGTTCTGATCCGACCACTATATCATATAGCTGCCATACAAACGACCGATATGAAAACAAGTCTTTGTATGGAAAATTTTTTTGTTTTCCAAGCTATTGCAACCGAATTCAACATTTATTCAATTGACCAAGCCATACACAATTTTATATGTTTTATCAGGATCGGATCACTATATCACATAGCTGCCATACAAACGACCGATGTGTAAACAAGTCTTTATATGGAAAATTTTTTTGTTTTCCAAGCTATTGCAACCGAATTTAACATTTGTCCATTTGACATAACCAAACACGATTTGTGGTAGTTTGCTCCGGATCGGACCACTACATCATATAGCTGCAATACAAACGACCGACATGAAAACAAGTATTTGTATGGAAAATTTTTTTGTTTTCCAAGCTATTGCAACCGAATTCAACATTTATTCAACCGACCAAGCCATACACAATTTTAAATGTTTTATCAGGATCGGATCACTATATCACATAGCTGCCATACAAACGACCGATATGAAAACAAGTCCTTGTATGGAAAATTTTTTGTTTTCCAACTTATTGCAACCGAATTCAACATTTATCCATTTGACATAGCCATACATGATTTTTAAAAGTTTGATCCCGATCAGATGACTATATCATATAGCTGCCATACAAACGACCGATATGAAAACAAGTCTTTGTATGAAAAATTTTTTTGTTTTCCAAGCTATTGCAACCGAATTCAACATTTATTCAACCGACCAAGCCATACACAATTTTAAATGTTTTATCCGGATCGGATCACTATAGCACATAGCTGCCATACAAACGACCGATGTGTAAACAAGTCTTTATATGGAAAATTTTTTTTGTTTTCCAAGCTATTGCAACCGAATTCAACATTTGTCCATTTGACATAACCAAACACGATTTGTGGTAGTTTGCTCCGGATCGGACCACTATATCATATAGCTGCAATACAAACGACCGATAAGAAAACAAGTCTTTGTATGGAAAATTTTTTTGTTTTCCAACCTATTGCAATCGAATTCAACATTTATCCATTTGACATAGCCATACATGATTTTTAAAAGTTTGATCCGGATCGAATGACTATATCATATAGCTGCCATACAAACGACCGGATATGAAAACAAGTCCTTGTATGGAAAATTTTTTTGTTTTCCAACTTATTGCAACCGACTTCAACATTTATCCATTTGACATAGCCATACATGATTTTTAAAAGTTTGATCCCGATCAGATGACTATATCATATAGCTGCCATACAAACGACCGACATGAACCAAGTCTTTGTATGGAAAACTTTTTTGTTTTCCAACCTAATGCAATCGATTTCAACACTTATCCATGCGACATAGCTATACACGATTTTTTAAAGTTTTATCCGGATCCGACCACTATATCGTATAGCTGCCATACAAACGACCGATATGAAAACAAGTCTTAATATGGAAAATTTTTTTGTTTCCCAACCTAATGCAACCGAATTCAACATTTATCCATTTGACATAGCTATACATGATTTTTAAAAGTTTGATCCGCATCAAATGACTATATCATATAGCTGCCCTACAAACGACCGATATGAAAACAAGTCTTTGTATGGAAAATTTTTTTGTTTTCCAACCTATTGCAACCGAATTCAACATTTATCCATTTGACATAGCCATACATGATTTTTAAAAGTTTGATCCGCATCAAATGACTATATCATATAGCTGCCATACAAACGACCGATATGAAAACAAGTCTTTGTATGGAAAATTTTTTTGTTTTCCAACCTATTGCAACCGAATTCAACATTTATCCATTTGACATAGCCATACATGATTTTTAAAAGTTTGATCCGGATCAAATGACTATATCATATAGCTGCCATACAAACGACCGATATGAAAGCAAGTCCTTGTATGGAAATTTTTTGTTTTCCAACTTATTGCAACCGAATTCAACATTTATCCATTTGACATAGGCATACATGATTTTTAAAAGTTTGATTCCGATCAGATGACTATATCATAAAGCTGCCATACAAACGACCGACGTGGAACCAAGTCTTTGTATGGAAAACTTTTTTGTTTTCCAAACTAATGCAATCGAATTCAACACTTATCCATGCGACATAGCCATACACGATTTGTAAAAGTTTGGTCCTGATCCGACCACTATATCATATAGCTGCCATACAAACGACCGATATGAAAACAAGTCTTTGTATGGAAAATTTTTTTGTTTTCCAAGCTATTGGAACCGAATTCAACATTTATTCAACCGACCAAGTCATACACAATTTTAAATGTTTTATCCGGATCGGATCACTATATCACATAGCTGCCATACAAACGACCGATGTGTAAACAAGTCTTTATATGGAAAATTTTTTTGTTTTCCAAGCTATTGCAACCGAATTCAACATTTATCCATTTGACATAGCCAAACACGATTTGTGGTAGTTTGGTCCGGATCGGACCACTATATCATATAGCTGCAATACAAACGACCGATATGAAAACAAGTCTTTGTATGGAAAATTTTTTTGTTTTCCAAGCTATTGCAACCGAATTCAACATTTATTCAACCGACCAAGCCATACACAATTTTAAATGTTTTATCCGGATCGGATCACTATAGCACATAGCTGCCATACAAACGACCGATGTGTAAACAAGTCTTTATATGGAAAATTTTTTTGTTTTCCAAGCTATTGCAACCGAATTCAACATTTGTCCATTTGACATAACCAAACACGATTTGTGGTAGTTTGCTCCGGATCGGACCACTATATCATATAGCTGCAATACAAACGACCGATAAGAAAACAAGTCTTTGTATGGAAAATTTTTTTGTTTTCCAACCTATTGCAATCGAATTCAACATTTATCCATTTGACATAGCCATACATGATTTTTAAAAGTTTGATCCGGATCGAATGACTATATCATATAGCTGCCATACAAACGACCGATATGAAAACAAGTCCTTGTATGGAAAATTTTTTTGTTTTCCAACTTATTGCAACCGACTTCAACATTTATCCATTTGACATAGCCATACATGATTTTTAAAAGTTTGATCCCGATCAGATGACTATATCATATAGCTGCCATACAAACGACCGACATGAACCAAGTCTTTGTATGGAAAACTTTTTTGTTTTCCAACCTAATGCAATCGATTTCAACACTTATCCATGCGACATAGCTATACACGATTTTTTAAAGTTTTATCCGGATCCGACCACTATATCGTATAGCTGCCATACAAACGACCGATATGAAAACAAGTCTTAATATGGAAAATTTTTTTGTTTCCCAACCTAATGCAACCGAATTCAACATTTATCCATTTGACATAGCTATACATGATTTTTAAAAGTTTGATCCGCATCAAATGACTATATCATATAGCTGCCCTACAAACGACCGATATGAAAACAAGTCTTTGTATGGAAAATTTTTTTGTTTTCCAACCTATTGCAACCGAATTCAACATTTATCCATTTGACATAGCCATACATGATTTTTAAAAGTTTGATCCGCATCAAATGACTATATCATATAGCTGCCATACAAACGACCGATATGAAAACAAGTCTTTTGTATGGAAAATTTTTTTGTTTTCCAACCTATTGCAACCGAATTCAACATTTATCCATTTGACATAGCCATACATGATTTTTAAAAGTTTGATCCGGATCAAATGACTATATCATATAGCTGCCATACAAACGACCGATATGAAAGCAAGTCCTTGTATGGAAATTTTTTTGTTTTCCAACTTATTGCAACCGAATTCAACATTTATCCATTTGACATAGGCATACATGATTTTTAAAAGTTTGATTCCGATCAGATGACTATATCATAAAGCTGCCATACAAACGACCGACGTGGAACCAAGTCTTTGTATGGAAAACTTTTTTGTTTTCCAAACTAATGCAATCGAATTCAACACTTATCCATGCGACATAGCCATACACGATTTGTAAAAGTTTGGTCCTGATCCGACCACTATATCATATAGCTGCCATACAAACGACCGATATGAAAACAAGTCTTTGTATGGAAAATTTTTTTGTTTTCCAAGCTATTGGAACCGAATTCAACATTTATTCAACCGACCAAGTCATACACAATTTTAAATGTTTTATCCGGATCGGATCACTATATCACATAGCTGCCATACAAACGACCGATGTGTAAACAAGTCTTTATATGGAAAATTTTTTTGTTTTCCAAGCTATTGCAACCGAATTCAACATTTATCCATTTGACATAGCCAAACACGATTTGTGGTAGTTTGGTCCGGATCGGACCACTATATCATATAGCTGCAATACAAACGACCGATATGAAAACAAGTCTTTGTATGGAAAATTTTTTTGTTTTCCAAGCTATTGCAACCGAATTCAACATTTATTCAACCGACCAAGCCATACACAATTTTAAATGTTTTATCAGGATCGGATATAGTGATATCACATAGCTGCCATACAAACGACCGATGTGTAAACAAGTCTTTATATGGAAAATTTTTTTGTTTTCCAAGCTTTTGCAACCGAATTCCACATTTGTCCATTTGACATAACCAGACACGATTTGTAGTAGTTTGCTCCGGATCGGACCACTATATCATATAGCTGCAATACAAACGACCGTTATGAAAACAAGTCTTTGTATGGAAAAATTTTTTGTTTTCCAAGCTATTGCAACTGAATTCAACATTTATCCATTTGACATAGCCATACATGATTTTTAAAAGTTTGATCCGGATCAAATGACTATATCAAATAGCTGCCATACAAACGACCGATATGAAAACAAGTCCTTGTATGGAAATTTTTTTGTTTTCCAACTTATTGCAACCGAATTCAACATTTATCCATTTGACATAGGCATACATGATTTTTAAAAGTTTGATTCCGATCAGATGACTATATCATAAAGCTGCCATACAAACGACCGACATGGAACCAAGTCTTTGTATGGAAAACTTTTTTGTTTTCCAAACTAATGCAATCGAATTCAACACTTATCCATGCGACATAGCCATACACGATTTGTAAAAGTTTGGTCCTGATCCGACCACTATATCATATAGCTGCCATACAAACGACCGATGTGAAAACAAGTCTATGTATGGAAAATTTTTTTGTTTTCCAAGCTATTGCAACCGATTTCAACATTTATTCAACCGACCAAGTCATACACAATTTTAAATGTTTTATCCGGATCGGATCACTATATCACATAGCTGCCATACAAACGACCGATGTGTAAACAAGTCTTTATATGGAAAATTTTTTTGTTTTTCCAAGCTATTGCAACCGAATTCAACATTTATCCATTTGACATAGCCAAACACGATTTGTGGTAGTTTGGTCCGGATCGGACCACTATATCATATAGCTGCAATACAAACGACCGATATGAAAACAAGTCTTTGTATGGAAAATTTTTTTGTTTTCCAAGCTATTGCAACCGAATTCAACATTTATTCAACCGACCAAGCCATACACAATTTTAAATGTTTTATCAGGATCGGATATAGTGATATCACATAGCTGCCATACAAACGACCGATGTGTAAACAAGTCTTTATATGGAAAATTTTTTTGTTTTCCAAGCTTTTGCAACCGAATTCCACATTTGTCCATTTGACATAACCAGACACGATTTGTGGTAGTTTGCTCCGGATCGGACCACTATATCATATAGCTGCAATACAAACGACCGTTATGAAAACAAGTCTTTGTATGGAAAAATTTTTTGTTTTCCAAGCTATTGCAACTGAATTCAACATTTATCCATTTGACATAGCCATACATGATTTTTAAAAGTTTGATCCGGATCAAATGACTATATCAAATAGCTGCCATACAAACGACCGATATGAAAACAAGTCCTTGTATGGAAATTTTTTTGTTTTCCAACTTATTGCAACCGAATTCAACATTTATCCATTTGACATAGGCATACATGATTTTTAAAAGTTTGATTCCGATCAGATGACTATATCATAAAGCTGCCATACAAACGACCGACATGGAACCAAGTCTTTGTATGGAAAACTTTTTTGTTTTCCAAACTAATGCAATCGAATTCAACACTTATCCATGCGACATAGCCATACACGATTTGTAAAAGTTTGGTCCTGATCCGACCACTATATCATATAGCTGCCATACAAACGACCGATGTGAAAACAAGTCTATGTATGGAAAATTTTTTTGTTTTCCAAGCTATTGCAACCGATTTCAACATTTATTCAACCGACCAAGCCATACACAATTCTAAATGTTTTATCAGGATCGGATCACTATATCACATAGCTGCCATACAAACGACCGATGTGTAAACAAGTCTTTATATGGAAAATTTTTTTGTTTTCCAAGCTATTGCAACCGAATTCAAGATTTGTCCATTTGTAATAGCCAAACACGATTTGTGGTGGTTTGCTCCGGATCGGACCACTATATCATATAGCTGCAATACAAACGACCGATATGAAAACAAGTCTTTGTATGGAAAATTTTTTTGTTTTCCAAGCTATTGCAACCGAATTCAACATTTATTCAACCGACCAAGCCATACACAATTCTAAATGTTTTATCAGGATCGGATCACTTTATCACATAGCTGCCATACAAACGACCGATGTGTAAACAAGTCTTTATATGGAAAATTTTTTTGTTTTCCAAGCTATTGCAACCGAATTCAAGATTTGTCCATTTGTAATAGCCAAACACGATTTGTGGTAGTTTGCTCCGGATCGGACCACTATATCATATAGCTGCAATACAAACGACCGATATGAACACAAGTCTTTGTATGGAAAATTTTTTTGTTTTCCAAGCTATTGCAACCGAATTCAACATTTGTCCATTTGTAATAGCCAAACACGATTTGTGCTAGTTTGCTCCGGATCGGACCACTATATCATATAGCTGCAATACAAACGACCGATATGAAAACAAGTCTTTGTATGGAAAATTTGTTTGTTTTCCAACCTATTGCAACCGAATTCAACATTTATCCATTTGACATAACCATACATGATTTCTAAAAGTCTGATCCGGATCAAATGACTATATCATATAGCTGCCATACAAACGACCGATTTGAAAACAAGTCCATGTATGGAAATTTTTTTGTTTTCCAACTTATTGCAACCGAATTCAACATTTATCCATTTGACATAGGCATACATGATTTTTAAAAGTTTGATTCCGATCAGATGACTATATCATAAAGCTGCCATACAAACGACCGACATGGAACCAAGTCTTTGTATGGGAAACTTTTTTGTTTTCCAAACTAATGCAATCGAATTCAACACTTATCCATGCGACATAGCCATACACGATTTGTAAAAGTTTGGTCCTGATCCGACCACTATATCATATAGCTGCCATACAAACGACCGATGTGAAAACAAGTCTATGTATGGAAAATTTTTTTGTTTTCCAAGCTATTGCAACCGATTTCAACATTTATTCAACCGACCAAGCCATACACAATTCTAAATGTTTTATCAGGATCGGATCACTATATCACATAGCTGCCATACAAACGACCGATGTGTAAACAAGTCTTTATATGGAAAATTTTTTTGTTTTCCAAGCTATTGCAACCGAATTCAAGATTTGTCCATTTGTAATAGCCAAACACGATTTGTGGTAGTTTGCTCCGGATCGGACCACTATATCATATAGCTGCAATACAAACGACCGATATGAAAACAAGTCTTTGTATGGAAAATTTTTTTGTTTTCCAAGCTATTGCAACCGAATTCAACATTTATTCAACCGACCAAGCCATACACAATTCTAAATGTTTTATCAGGATCGGATCACTTTATCACATAGCTGCCATACAAACGACCGATGTGTAAACAAGTCTTTATATGGAAAATTTTTTTGTTTTCCAAGCTATTGCAACCGAATTCAAGATTTGTCCATTTGTAATAGCCAAACACGATTTGTGGTAGTTTGCTCCGGATCGGACCACTATATCATATAGCTGCAATACAAACGACCGATATGAAAACAAGTCTTTGTATGGAAAATTTTTTTGTTTTCCAAGCTATTGCAACCGAATTCAACATTTGTCCATTTGTAATAGCCAAACACGATTTGTGCTAGTTTGCTCCGGATCGGACCACTATATCATATAGCTGCAATACAAACGACCGATATGAAAACAAGTCTTTGTATGGAAAATTTGTTTGTTTTCCAACCTATTGCAACCGAATTCAACATTTATCCATTTGACATAACCATACATGATTTCTAAAAGTCTGATCCGGATCAAATGACTATATCATATAGCTGCCATACAAACGACCGATTTGAAAACAAGTCTTTGTATGGAAAATTTTTTTGTTTTCCAACCTATTGCAACCGAATTCAACGTTTATCCTTTTGACATAGCCATACATGATTTTTAAAAGTTTAATCCAGATCAAATGACTATATCATATAGCTGCCATACAAACGACCAATATGAAAACAAGTCCATGTATGGAAATTTTTTTGTTTTCCAACTTATTGCAACCGAATTCAACATTTATCCATTTGACATACGCATACATGATTTTTAAAGGTTTGATTCCGATCAGATGACTATATCATATAGCTGCCATACAAACGACCGACATGAACCAAGTCTTTGTATGGGAAACTTTTTTGTTTTCCAAACTAATGCAATCGAATTCAACACTTATCCATGCGACATAGCCATACACGATTTGTAAAAGTTTGGTCCTGATCCGACCACTATATCATATAGCTGCCATACAAACGACCGATATGAACCAAGTCTTTGTATGGACAATTTTTTTGTTTTCCAAGCTATTGCAACCGAATTCAACATTTATTCAACCGACCAAGCCATACACAATTTTAAATGTTTTATCAGAATCGGATCACTATATCACATAGCTGCCATACAAACGACCGAGGTGTAAACAAGTCTTTATATGGAAAATTTTTTTGTTTTCCAAGCTATTGCAACCGAATTCAACATTTGTCCATTTGACATAACCAAACACGATTTGTCGTAGTTAGCTTCGGATCGGACCACTATATCATATAGCTGCAATACAAACGACCGTTATGAAAACAAGTCTTTGTATGGAAAATTTTTTTGTTTTCCAACCTATTGCAATCGAATTCAACATTTATCCATTTGACATAGCCATACATGATTTTTAAAAGTTTGATCCGGATCAAATGACTATATCATATAGCTGCCATACAAACGACCGATATGAAAACAAGTCCTTGTATGGAAAATTTTTTTGTTTTCCAACTTATTGCAACCGAATTCAACATTTATTCAACCGACCAAGCCATACACAATTTTAAATGTTTTATCAGAATCGGATCACTATATCACATAGCTGCCATACAAACGACCGATGTGTAAACAAGTCTTTATATGGAAAATTTTTTTGTTTTCCAAGCTATTGCAACCGAATTCAACATTTGTCCATTTGACATAACCAAACACGATTTGTGGTAGTTTGCTTCGGATCGGACCACTACATCATATAGCTGCAATACAAACGACCGTTATGAAAACAAGTCTTTGTATGGAAAATTTTTTTGTTTTCCAACCTATTGCAATCGAATTCAACATTTATCCATTTGACATAGCCATACATGATTTTTAAAAGTTTGATCCGGATCAAATGACTATATCATATAGCTGCCATACAAACGACCGATATGAAAACAAGTCCTTGTATGGAAAATTTTTTTGTTTTCCAACTTATTGCAACCGAATTCAACATTTATCCATTTGACATAACCATACATGATTTTTAAAAGTTTGATCCCGATCAGATGACTACATCATATAGCTGCCATACAAACGACCGACATGAACCAAGTCTTTGTATGGAAAACTTTTTGTTTTCCAACCTAATGCAATCGATTTCAACACTTATCCATGCGACATAGCCGTACATGATTTTTAAAAGTTTTATCCGGATCCGAACACTATATCGTATAGCTGCCATACAAACGACCGATATGAAAACAAGTCTTAATATGGAAAATTTTTTTGTTTCCCAACCTAATGCAACCGAATTTAACATTTATTCACTTGACATAGCCATACACGATTTGTATAAGTTTGGTCCTGATCCGACCACTATATCATATAGCTGCCATACAAACGACCGATATGAAAACAAGTCTTTGTATGGAAAATTTTTTTGTTTTCCAACCTATTGCAACCGAATTCAACATTTATCCATTTGACATAGCCATACATGATTTTTAAAAGTTTGATCCGCATCAAATGACTATATCATAAAGCTGCCATACAAAC
Source organism: Drosophila merina (assembly GCA_035047645.1). Classification (NCBI taxonomy): domain Eukaryota; kingdom Metazoa; phylum Arthropoda; class Insecta; order Diptera; family Drosophilidae; genus Drosophila; species Drosophila merina. The sequence goes on along the minus strand of JAWNPH010000076.1, from coordinate 840,502 downwards.
GACCGATATGAAAACAAGTCTTTGTATGGAAAATTTTTTTGTTTTCCAAGCTATTGCAACTGAATTCAACATTTATCCATTTGACATAGCCGTACATGATTTTTAAAAGTTTGATCCGGATCAAATGGCTATATAGCTGCCATACAAACGACCGATAAGAAAACAAGTCCTTGTATGGAAAATTTTTTTGTTTTCCAAGCTATTGCAACCGAATTCAACATTTATTCAATTGACCAAGCCATACACAATTTTATATGTTTTATCAGGATCGGATCACTATATCACATAGCTGCCATACAAACGACCGATGTGTAAACAAGTCTTTATATGGAAAATTTTTTTGTTTTCCAAGCAATTGCAACCGAATTCAACATTTGTCCATTTGACATAACCAAACACGATTTGTGGTAGTTTGCTCCGGATCGGACCACTACATCATATAGCTGCAATACAAACGACCGTTATGAAAACAAGTCTTTGTATGGAAAATTTTTTTGTTTTCCAACCTATTGCAATCGAATTCAACATTTATCCATTTGACATAGCCATACATGATTTTTAAAAGTTTGATCCGGATCAAATGACTATATCATATAGCTGCCATACAAACGACCGATATGAAAACAAGTCCTTGTATGGAAAATGATTTTACATGATTTTTAAAAGTTTGATCCCGATCAGATGACTATATCATATAGCTGCCATACAAACGACCGACATGAACCAAGTCTTTGTATGGAAAACTTTTTTGTTTTCCAACCTAATGCAATCGATTTCAACACTTATCCATGCGACATAGCTATACACGATTTTTTAAAGTTTTATCCGGATCCGAATACTATATCGTATAGCTGCCATACAAACGACCGATATGAAAACAAGTCTTAATATGGAAAATTTTTTTGTTTCCCAACCTAATGCAACCGAATTCAACATTTATTCATTTGACATAGCCATACACGATTTGTATAAGTTTGGTCCTGATCCGACCACTATATCATATAGCTGCCATACAAACGACCGATATGAAAACAAGTCTTTGTATGGAAAATTTTTTTGTTTTCCAACCTATTGCAACCGAATTCAACATTTATCCATTTGACATAGCCATACATGATTTTTAAAAGTTTGATCCGGATCAAATGGCTATATAGCTGCCATACAAACGACCGATAAGAAAACAAGTCCTTGTATGGAAAATTTTTTTGTTTTCCAAGCTATTGCAACCGAATTCAACATTTATTCAATTGACCAAGCCATACATGATTTTTAAAAGTTTGATCCGGATCGGACCACTATATCGTAAGCTGCCATACAAACGACCCATCTGAAAACAAGTCTTAATATGGAAAATTTTTTTGTTTCCCAACCTGATGCAATCGAATTCAACATTTATTCATCTAACATAGCCATACACGATTTGTGAAAGTTTGGTCCGGATCCGACCAGTATATCATATATCATATAGCTGCCATACAAACGACCGATATGAAAACAAGTCTTTGTATGGAAAATTTTTTTGTTTTCCAACCTATTGAAACCGAATTCAACATTTATTCATTTAACATAAAAGTTTGATCCGGATCAAATGACTATGTAGCTGCCATACAAACGACCGATAAGAAAAACAAGTCCTTGTATGGAAAATTTTTTTGTTTTCCAAGCTATTGCAACCGAATTCAACATTTATTCAATTGACCCAGCCATACACTATTTTTAAAAGTTTTATCCGGATCGGACCACTATATCATATAGCTGCAATACAAACGACCGATATGAAAACAAGTCTTTGTATGGAAAATTTTTTTGTTTTCCAAGCTATTGCAACTGAATTCAACATTTATCCATATGACAGAGCCGTACATGATTTTTAAAAGTTTGATCCGGATCATAAGACTATATCATATAGCTGCCATACAAACGACCGATGTGTAAACAAGTTCTTGTATGGAAAATTTTTTTGTTTTCCAAGCTATTGCAACCGAATTCAACATTGATCCATTTGACATAGCCAAACACGGTTTGGGGTAGTTTGGTCCGGATCGGACCACTATATCATATAGCTGCCATACAAACGACCGATATGAAAACAAGTCTTTGTATGGAAAATTTTTTTGTTTTCCAAGCTATTGCAACCGAATTCAACATTTATCCATTTGACATAGCCATACATGATTTTTAAAAGTTTGATCCGGATCCAATGACTATATCATAAAGCTGCCATACAAACGACCCATCTGAAAACAAGTCTTAATATGGAAAATTTTTTTGTTTCCCAACCTGATGCAATCGAATTCAACATTTATTCATCTAACATAGCCATACACGATTTGTGAAAGTTTGGTCCGGATCCGACCACTATATCATATATAATATAGCTGCCATACAAACGACCGATATGAAAACAAGTCTTAATATGGAAAATTTTTTTTGTTTTCCAAGCTATTGCAACCGAATTCAACATTTATTCATTTAACATAGCTATATATGATTTTTAAAAGTTTGATCCGGATCAAATGACTATATAGCTGCCATACAAACGACCGATAAGAAAACAAGTCCTTGTATGGAAAATTTTTTTGTTTTCCAAGCTATTGCAACCGAAATCAACATTTATTCAATTGACCAAGCCATACACGATTTTTAAAAGTTTTATCTGGATCGGACCACTATATCATATAGCTGCCATACAAACGACCGATGTGTAAACAAGTCCTTGTATGGACAATTTTTTTGTTTTCCAAGCTATTGCAACCGAATTCAACATTTATCCATTTGACATAGCCAAACACGATTTGTGGTAGTTTGGTCCGGATCGGACCACTATATCATATAGCTGCAATACAAACGACCGATATGAAAACAAGTCTTTGTATGGAAAATTTTTTTGTTTTCCAACCTATTGCAACCGAATTCAACATTTATCCATTTGACATAGCCATACATGATTTTTAAAAGTATGATCCGGATCAAATGACTATATCATATAGCTGCCATACAAACGACCGATGTGTAAACAAGTTCTTGTATGGAAAATTTTTTTGTTTTCCAAGCTATTGCAACCGAATTCATTTGACATAGCCAAACACGATTTGTGGTAGTTTGGTCCATATCGGACCACTATATCATATAGCTGCAATACAAACGACCGATATGAAAACAAGTCTTTGTATGGAAAATTTTTTTGTTTTCCAACCTATTGCAACCGAATTTAACATTTATCCATTTGACATAGCCATATTTGATTTTTAAAAGTTTGATCCGGAACGGACCACTATATCGTAAGCTGCCATACAAACGACCCATCCGAAAACAAGTCTTAATATGGAAAATTTTTTTGTTTCCCAACCTGATGCAATCGAATTCAACATTTATTCATCTAACATAGCCATACACGATTTGTGAAAGTTTGGTCCGGATCCGACCACTATATCATATATCATATAGCTGCCAACAACGACCGGTATGAAATCAAGTCTTTGTATGGAAAATTTTTTTGTTTTCCAAGCTATTGCAACCGAATTCAACATTTATCCATTTGACATAGCCATACATGATTTTTAAAAGTTTGATCCCGATCAGATGACTATATCATATAGCTGCCATACAAACGACCGATATGAAAACAAGTCTTTGTATGGAAAATTTTTTTGTTTTCCAACTTATTGCAACCGAATTCAACATTTATCCATTTGACATAACCATACATGATTTTTAAAAGTTTGATCCCGATCAGATGACTATATCATATAGCTGCCATACAAACGACCGACATGAACCCAGTCTTTGTATGGAAAACTTTTTTGTTTTCCAACCTAATGCAATCGATTTCAACACTTATCCATGCGACATAGCTATACACGATTTTTTAAAGTTTTATCCGGATCCGAATACTATATCGTATAGCTGCCATACAAACGACCGATATGAAAACAAGTCTTAATACGGAAAATTTTTTTGTTTCCCAACCTAATGCAACCGAATTCAACATTTATTCATTTGACATAGCCATACACGATTTGTATAAGTTTGGTCCTCATCCGACCACTATATCATATAGCTGCCATACAAACGACCGATATGAAAACAAGTCTTTGTATGGAAAATTTTTTTGTTTTCCAACCTATTGCAACCGAATTCAACATTTATCCATTTGACATAGCCATACATGTTTTTTAAAAGTTTGATCCGCATCAAATGACTATATCATATAGCTGCCATACAAACGACCGATATGAAAACAAGTCTTTGTATGAAAAATTTTTTTGTTTTCCAAGCTATTGCAACTGAATTCAACATTTATCCATTTGACATAGCCGTACATGATTTTTAAAAGTTTGATCCGGATCAAATGGCTATATAGCTGCCATACAAACGACCGATAAGAAAACAAGTCCTTGTATGTAACATAGCCATACACGATTTGTGAAAGTTTGGTCCGGATCCGACCACTATATCATATATCATATAGCTGCCAACAACGACCGATATGAAATCAAGTCTTTGTATGGAAAATTTTTTTGTTTTCCAAGCTATTGCAACCGAATTCAACATTTATCCATTTGACATAGCCATACATGATTTTTAAAAGTTTGATCCCGATCAGATGACTATATCATATAGCTGCCATACAAACGACCGATATGAAAACAAGTCTTTGTATGGAAAATTTTTTTGTTTTCCAACTTATTGCAACCGAATTCAACATTTATCCATTTGACATAACCATACATGATTTTTAAAAGTTTGATCCCGATCAGATGACTATATCATATAGCTGCCATACAAACGACCGACATGAACCCAGTCTTTGTATGGAAAACTTTTTGTTTTCCAACCTAATGCAATCGATTTCAACACTTATCCATGCGACATAGCTATACACGATTTTTTAAAGTTTTATCCGGATCCGAATACTATATCGTATAGCTGCCATACAAACAACCGATATGAAAACAAGTCTTAATACGGAAAATTTTTTTGTTTCCCAACCTAATGCAACCGAATTCAACATTTATTCATTTGACATAGCCATACACGATTTGTATAAGTTTGGTCCTCATCCGACCACTATATCATATAGCTGCCATACAAACGACCGATATGAAAACAAGTCTTTGTATGGAAAATTTTTTTGTTTTCCAACCTATTGCAACCGAATTCAACATTTATCCATTTGACATAGCCATACATGTTTTTTAAAAGTTTGATCCGCATCAAATGACTATATCATATAGCTGCCATACAAACGACCGATATGAAAACAAGTCTTTGTATGAAAAATTTTTTTTTGTTTTCCAAGCTATTGCAACTGAATTCAACATTTATCCATTTGACATAGCCGTACATGATTTTTAAAAGTTTGATCCGGATCAAATGGCTATATAGCTGCCATACAAACGACCGATAAGAAAACAAGTCCTTGTATGTAACATAGCCATACACGATTTGTGAAAGTTTGGTCCGGATCCGACCACTATATCATATATCATATAGCTGCCAACAACGACCGATATGAAATCAAGTCTTTGTATGGAAAATTTTTTTGTTTTCCAAGCTATTGCAACCGAATTCAACATTTATCCATTTGACATAGCCATACATGATTTTTAAAAGTTTGATCCCGATCAGATGACTATATCATATAGCTGCCATACAAACGACCGATATGAAAACAAGTCTTTGTATGGAAAATTTTTTTTGTTTTCCAACTTATTGCAACCGAATTCAACATTTATCCATTTGACATAGCCGTACATGATTTTTAAAAGTTTGATCCGGATCAAATGGCTATATAGCTGCCATACAAACGACCGATAAGAAAACAAGTCCTTGTATGTAACATAGCCATACACGATTTGTGAAAGTTTGGTCCGGATCCGACCACTATATCATATATCATATAGCTGCCAACAACGACCGATATGAAATCAAGTCTTTGTATGGAAAATTTTTTTGTTTTCCAAGCTATTGCAACCGAATTCAACATTTATCCATTTGACATAGCCATACATGATTTTTAAAAGTTTGATCCCGATCAGATGACTATATCATATAGCTGCCATACAAACGACCGATATGAAAACAAGTCTTTGTATGGAAAATTTTTTTGTTTTCCAACTTATTGCAACCGAATTCAACATTTATCCATTTGACATAACCATACATGATTTTTAAAAGTTTGATCCCGATCAGATGACTATATCATATAGCTGCCATACAAACGACCGACATGAACCCAGTCTTTGTATGGAAAACTTTTTTGTTTTCCAACCTAATGCAATCGATTTCAACACTTATCCATGCGACATAGCTATACACGATTTTTTAAAGTTTTATCCGGATCCGAATACTATATCGTATAGCTGCCATACAAACAACCGATATGAAAACAAGTCTTAATACGGAAAATTTTTTTGTTTCCCAACCTAATGCAACCGAATTCAACATTTATTCATTTGACATAGCCATACACGATTTGTATAAGTTTGGTCCTCATCCGACCACTATATCATATAGCTGCCATACAAACGACCGATATGAAAACAAGTCTTTGTATGGAAAATTTTTTTGTTTTCCAACCTATTGCAACCGAATTCAACATTTATCCATTTGACATAGCCATACATGTTTTTTAAAAGTTTGATCCGCATCAAATGACTATATCATATAGCTGCCATACAAACGACCGATATGAAAACAAGTCTTTGTATGAAAAATTTTTTGTTTTCCAAGCTATTGCAACTGAATTCAACATTTATCCATTTGACATAGCCGTACATGATTTTTAAAAGTTTGATCCGGATCAAATGGCTATATAGCTGCCATACAAACGACCGATAAGAAAACAAGTCCTTGTATGTAACATAGCCATACACGATTTGTGAAAGTTTGGTCCGGATCCGACCACTATATCATATATCATATAGCTGCCAACAACGACCGATATGAAATCAAGTCTTTGTATGGAAAATTTTTTTGTTTTCCAAGCTATTGCAACCGAATTCAACATTTATCCATTTGACATAGCCATACATGATTTTTAAAAGTTTGATCCCGATCAGATGACTATATCATATAGCTGCCATACAAACGACCGATATGAAAACAAGTCTTTGTATGGAAAATTTTTTTGTTTTCCAACTTATTGCAACCGAATTCAACATTTATCCATTTGACATAACCATACATGATTTTTAAAAGTTTGATCCTGATCAGATGACTATATCATATAGCTGCCATACAAACGACCGACATGAACCCAGTCTTTGTATGGAAAACTTTTTTGTTTTCCAACCTAATGCAATCGATTTCAACACTTATCCATGCGACATAGCTATACACGATTTTTTAAAGTTTTATCCGGATCCGAATACTATATCGTATAGCTGCCATACAAACGACCGATATGAAAACAAGTCTTAATACGGAAAATTTTTTTGTTTCCCAACCTAATGCAACCGAATTCAACATTTATTCATTTGACATAGCCATACACGATTTGTATAAGTTTGGTCCTCATCCGACCACTATATCATATAGCTGCCATACAAACGACCGATATGAAAACAAGTCTTTGTATGGAAAATTTTTTGTTTTCCAACCTATTGCAACCGAATTCAACATTTATCCATTTGACATAGCCATACATGTTTTTTAAAAGTTTGATCCGCATCAAATGACTATATCATATAGCTGCCATACAAACGACCGATATGAAAACAAGTCTTTGTATGAAAAATTTTTTTGTTTTCCAAGCTATTGCAACTGAATTCAACATTTATCCATTTGACATAGCCGTACATGATTTTTAAAAGTTTGATCCGGATCAAATGGCTATATAGCTGCCATACAAACGACCGATAAGAAAACAAGTCCTTGTATGTAACATAGCCATACACGATTTGTGAAAGTTTGGTCCGGATCCGACCACTATATCATATATCATATAGCTGCCAACAACGACCGATATGAAATCAAGTCTTTGTATGGAAAATTTTTTTGTTTTCCAAGCTATTGCAACCGAATTCAACATTTATCCATTTGACATAGCCATACATGATTTTTAAAAGTTTGATCCCGATCAGATGACTATATCATATAGCTGCCATACAAACGACCGATATGAAAACAAGTCTTTGTATGGAAAATTTTTTTGTTTTCCAACTTATTGCAACCGAATTCAACATTTATCCATTTGACATAACCATACATGATTTTTAAAAGTTTGATCCTGATCAGATGACTATATCATATAGCTGCCATACAAACGACCGACATGAACCCAGTCTTTGTATGGAAAACTTTTTTTGTTTTCCAACCTAATGCAATCGATTTCAACACTTATCCATGCGACATAGCTATACACGATTTTTTAAAGTTTTATCCGGATCCGAATACTATATCGTATAGCTGCCATACAAACGACCGATATGAAAACAAGTCTTAATACGGAAAATTTTTTTGTTTCCCAACCTAATGCAACCGAATTCAACATTTATTCATTTGACATAGCCATACACGATTTGTATAAGTTTGGTCCTCATCCGACCACTATATCATATAGCTGCCATACAAACGACCGATATGAAAACAAGTCTTTGTATGGAAAATTTTTTTGTTTTCCAACCTATTGCAACCGAATTCAACATTTATCCATTTGACATAGCCATACATGTTTTTTAAAAGTTTGATCCGCATCAAATGACTATATCATATAGCTGCCATACAAACGACCGATATGAAAACAAGTCTTTGTATGAAAAATTTTTTTGTTTTCCAAGCTATTGCAACTGAATTCAACATTTATCCATTTGACATAGCCATACATGATTTTTAAAAAGTTTGATCCGGATCAAATGGCTATATAGCTGCCATACAAACGACCGATAAGAAAACAAGTCCTTGTATGTAACATAGCCATACACGATTTGTGAAAGTTTGGTCCGGATCCGACCACTATATCATATATCATATAGCTGCCAACAACGACCGATATGAAATCAAGTCTTTGTATGGAAAATTTTTTTTGTTTTCCAAGCTATTGCAACCGAATTCAACATTTATCCATTTGACATAGCCATACATGATTTTTAAAAGTTTGATCCCGATCAGATGACTATATCATATAGCTGCCATACAAACGACCGATATGAAAACAAGTCTTTGTATGGAAAATTTTTTTTGTTTTCCAACTTATTGCAACCGAATTCAACATTTATCCATTTGACATAACCAAACATGATTTTTAAAAGTTTGATCCCGATCAGATGACTATATCATATAGCTGCCATACAAACGACCGACATGAACCCAGTCTTTGTATGGAAAACTTTTTTGTTTTCCAACCTAATGCAATCGATTTCAACACTTATCCATGCGACATAGCTATACACGATTTTTTAAAGTTTTATCCGGATCCGAATACTATATCGTATAGCTGCTATACAAACGACCGATATGAAAACAAGTCTTAATACGGAAAATTTTTTTGTTTCCCAACCTAATGCAACCGAATTCAACTATTATTCATTTGACATAGCCATACACGATTTGTATAAGTTTGGTCCTCATCCGACCACTATATCATATAGCTGCCATACAAACGACCGATATGAAAACAAGTCTTTGTATGGAAAATTTTTTTTGTTTTCCAACCTATTGCAACCGAATTCAACATTTATCCATTTGACATAGCCATACATGTTTTTTAAAAGTTTGATCCGCATCAAATGACTATATCATATAGCTGCCATACAAACGACCGATATGAAAACAAGTCTTTGTATGAAAAATTTTTTTTGTTTTCCAAGCTATTGCAACTGAATTCAACATTTATCCATTTGACATAGCCGTACATGATTTTTAAAAGTTTGATCCGGATCAAATGGCTATATAGCTGCCATACAAACGACCGATAAGAAAACAAGTCCTTGTATGGAAAATTTTTTTGTTTTCCAAGCTATTGCAACCGAATTCAACATTTATTCAATTGACCAAGCCATACATGATTTTTAAAAGTTTGATCCGGATCGGACCACTATATCGTAAGCTGCTATACAAACGACTCATCTGAAAACAAGTCTTGATATGGAAAATTTTTTTGTTTCCCAACCTGATGCAATCGAATTCAACATTTATTCATCTAACATAGCCATACACGATTTGTGAAAGTTTGGTCCGGATCCGACCAGTATATCATATATCATATAGCTGCCCTACAAACGACCGATATGAAAACAAGTCTTTGTATGGAAAATTTTTTGTTTTCCAACCTATTGAAACCGAATTCAACATTTATTCATTTAACATAAAAGTTTGATCCGGATCAAATGACCGAATTCAACATTTATTCAATTGACCCAGCCATACACTATTTTTAAAAGTTTTATCCGGATCGGACCACTATATCATATAGCTGCAATACAAACGACATATATGAAAACAAGTCTTCGTATGGAAAATTTTTTTGTTTTCCAAGCTATTGCAACTGAATTCAACATTTATCCATATGACAGAGCCGTACATGATTTTTAAAAGTTTGATCCGGATCATATGACTATATCATATAGCTGCCATACAAACGACCGATGTGTAAACAAGTCCTTGTATGGAAAATTTTTTTGTTTTCCAAGCTATTGCAACCGAATTCAACATTTTGCCATTTGACATAGCCAAACACGATTTGGGGTAGTTTGGTCCGGATCGGACCACTATATCATATAGCTGCCATACAAACGACCGATATGAAAACAAGTCTTTGTATGGAAAATTTTTTTGTTTTCCAAGCTATTGCAACCGAATTCAACATTTATCCATTTGACATAGCCATACATGATTTTTAAAAGTTTGATCCGGATCAAATGACTATATCATATAGCTGCCATACAAACGACCGATGTGTAAACAAGTCCTTGTATGGAAAATTTTTTGTTTTCCAAGCTATTGCAACCGAATTCAACATTTATCCATTTGACATAGCCAAACACGATTTGTGGTAGTTTGGTCCGGATCGGACCACTATATCATATAGCTGCCATACAAACGACCCATCTGAAAACAAGTCTTAATATGGAAAATTTTTTTGTTTCCCAACCTGATGCAATCGAATTCAACATTTATTCATCTAACATAGCCATACACGATTTGTGAAAGTTTGGTCCGGATCCGACCACTATATCATATATCATATAGCTGCCATACAAACGACCGATATGAAAACAAGTCTTTGTATGGAAAATTTTTTTGTTTTCCAAGCTATTGCAACCGAATTCAACATTTATTCATTTAACATAGCTATATATGATTTTTAAAAGTTTGATCCGGATCAAATGACTATATAGCTGCCATACAAACGACCGATAAGAAAACAAGTCCTTGTATGGGAAATTTTTTGTTTTCCAAGCTATTGCAACCGAATTCAACATTTATTCAATTGACCAAGCCATACACGATTTTTAAAAGTTTTATCTGGATCGGACCACTATATCATATAGCTGCCATACAAACGACCGATATGAAAACAAGTCTTTGTATGGAAAATTTTTTTGTTTTCCAAGCTATTGCAACTGAATTCAACATTTATCCAGTTGACATAGCCGTACATGATTTTTAAAAGTTTGATCCGGATCAAATGACTATATCATATAGCTGCCATACAAACGACCGATGTGTAAACAAGTCCTTGTATGGAAAATTTTTTTGTTTTCCAACCTATTGCAACCGAATTCAACATTTATCCATTTGACATAGCCAAACACGATTTTTAAAAGTATGATCCGGATCAAATGACTATATCATATAGCTGCCATACAAACGACCGATGTGTAAACAAGTTCTTGTATGGAAAATTTTTTGTTTTCCAAGCTATTGCAACCGAATTCATTTGACATAGCCAAACACGATTTGTGGTAGTTTGGTCCATATCGGACCACTATATCATATAGCTGCAATACAAACGACCGATATGAAAACAAGTCTTTGTATGGAAAATTTTTTTGTTTCCCAAGCTATTGCAACCGAATTCAACATTTATCCATTTGACATAGTCATATTTGATTTTTAAAAGTTTGATCCGGAACGGACCACTATATCGTAAGCTGCTATACAAACGACCCATCTGAAAACAAGTCTTAATATGGAAAATATTTTTGTTTCCCAACCTGATGCAATCGAATTCAACATTTATTCATCTAACATAGCCATACACGATTTGTGAAAGTTTGGTCCGGATCCGACACTATATCATATATCATATAGCTGCCATACAAACGACCGATATGAAAACAAGTCTTTGTATGGAAAATTTTTTGTTTTCCAAGCTATTGCAACCGAATTCAACATTTATTCATTTAACATGGCTATATATGATTTTTAAAAGTTTGATCCGGATCAAATGACTATATCATATAGCTGCCATACAAACGACCGATATGAAAACAAGTCTTTGTATGGAAAATTTTTTTGTTTTCCAAGCTATTGCAACCGAATTCAACATTTATTCAACCGAGCAAGCCATACACAATTTTAAATGTTTTATCCGGATCGGATCACTATAACACATAGCTGCCATACAAACGACCGATGTTTAAACAAGTCTTTATATGGAAAATTTTTTTTTTTCCAAGCTATTGCAACCGAATTCAACATTTATCCATTTGACATAGCCAAACACGATTTGTGGTAGTTTGGTCCGGATCGGACCACTATATCATATAGCTGCAATACAAACGACCGATATGAAAACAAGTCTTTGTATGGAAAATTTTTTTTGTTTTCCAACCTATTGCAACCGAATCAACATTTATCCATTTGACATAGCCATACATGATTTCTAAAAGTTTGATTCGGATCAAATGACTATATCATATAGCTGCCATACAAACGACCGATATGAAAACAAGTCTTTGTATGGAAAATTTTTTTGTTTTCCAACCTATTGCAACCGAATTCAACATTTCTCCATTTGACAAAGCCATACATGATTTTTAAAAGTTTGATCCGGATCGGACCACTATATCATATAGCTGCCATACAAACGACCGATATGTAAAAAAGTCTTTATATGGAAAATCTTTTTGTTTTCCAATCTATTGCAAGCGAATTCAAAATTTATCTATTTGACATAGCCATACACGATTTTTAAAAGTTTGATCCGGATCAAATGACTATATCATATAGCTGCCATACAAACGACCGATATGACAACAAGTCCTTGTATGGAAAATTGTTTTGTTTTCCAACCTATTCCAACCGAATTCAACATTTTTCCATTTGAAATAGCCATACATGATTTTTAAAAGTTTGATTCCGATCAGATGACTATATCATATAGCTGCCATACAAACGACCGACATGAAACCAAGTCTTTGTATGGAAAACTTTTTTGTTTTCCAACCTAATGCAATCGAATTCAACGCTTATCCATGCGACATAGCCATACACGATTTTTAAAAGTTTTATCCGGATCAAATGACTATATCGTATAGCTGTCATACAAACGACCGATATCAAAACAAGTCTTAATATGGAAAATTTTTTTGTTTCCCAACCTAATGCAGCCGAATTCAACGTGAATTCATCTAACATAGCCGTACACAATTTGTAAAAGTTTGGTCCTGATCCGACTACTATATCATATAACTGCCATACAAACGACCGATATGAAAACAAGTCTTTGTATGGAAAATTTTTTTGTTTTCCAAACTATTGCAACCGAATTCAACTATTATCGATTTGACATAGCCATACATGATTTTTAAAAGTATAATCCGGATCAAATGACTATATCATAAAGCTGCCATACAAACGACCCATCTGAAAACAAGTCTTAATATGGAAAATTTTTTTGTTTCCCAACCTGATGCAATCGAATTCAACATTTATTCATCTAACATAGCCATACACGATTTGTGAAAGTTTGGTCCGGATCCGACCACTATATCATATATCATATAGCTGCCATACAAACGACCGATATGAAAACAAGTCTTTGTATGGAAAATTTTTTTGTTTTCCAAGCTATTGCAACCGAATTCAACATTTATTCATTTAACATGGCTATATATGATTTTTAAAAGTTTGATCCGGATCAAATGACTATATAGCTGCCATACAAACGACCGATAAGAAAACAAGTCTTTGTATGGAAAATTTTTTTGTTTTCCAAGCTATTGCAACCGAATTCAACATTTATTCAATTGACCAAGGCATACACGATTTTTAAAAGTTTTATCTGGATCGGACCACTATATCATATAGCTGCCATACAAACGACCGATATGAAAACAAGTCTTTGTATGGAAAATTTTTTTGTTTTCCAAGCTATTGCAACTGAATTCAACATTTATCCATTTGACATAGCCGTACATGATTTTTAAAAGTTTGATTGGGATCAAATGACTATATCATATAGCTGCCATACAAACGACCGATGTGTAAACAAGTCCTTTTATGGAAAATTTTTTTGTTTTCCAAGCTATTACAACCGAATTCAACATTTATCTATTTGACATAGCCAAACACGATTTGTGGTAGTTTGGTCCGGATCGGACCACTATATCATATAGCTGCAATACAAACGACCGATATGAAAACAAGTCTTTGTATGGAAAATTTTTTTGTTTTCCAAGCTATTGCAACCGAATTCAACATTTATTCATTTAACATAGCTATATATGATTTTTAAAAGTTTGATCCGGATCAAATGACTATATAGCTGCCATACAAACGACCGATAAGAAAACAAGTCCTTGTATGGAAAATTTTTTTGTTTTCCAAGCTATTGCAACCGAATTCAACATTTATTCAATTGACCAAGCCATACACGATTTTTAAAAGTTTTATCTGGATCGGACCACTATATCATATAGCTGCCATACAAACGACCGATATGAAAACAAGTCTTTGTATGGAAAATTTTTTGTTTTCCAAGCTATTGCAACTGAATTCTACATTTATCCATTTGACATAGCCGTACATGATTTTTAAAAGTTTGATCCGGATCAAATGACTATATCATATAGCTGCCATACAAACGACCGATGTGTAAACAAGTCCTTGTATGGAAAATTTTTTTTGTTTTCCAAGCTATTGTAACCGAATTCAACATTTATCCATTTGACATAGCCAAACACGATTTGTGGTAGTTTGGTCCGGATCGGACCACTATATCATATAGCTGCAATACAAACGACCGATACGAAAACAAGTCTTTGTATGGAAAATTTTTTTGTTTTCCAACCTATTGCAACCGAATTCAACATTTATCCATTTGACATAGCCATACATGATTTTTAAAAGTATGATCCGGATCAAATGACTATATCATATAGCTGCCATACAAACGACCGATGTGTAAACAAGTTCTTGTATGGAAAATTTTTTTGTTTTCCAAGCTATTGCAACCGAATTCATTTGACATAGCCAAACACGACTTGTGGTAGTTTGGTCCATATCGGACCACTATATCATATAGCTGCAATACAAACGACCGATATGAAAACAAGTCTTTGTATGGAAAATTTTTTGTTTTCCAAGCTATTGCAACCGAATTCAACATTTATCCATTTGACATAGCCATACATGATTTTTAAAAGTTTGATCCCGATCAGATGACTATATCATATAGCTGCCATACAAACGACCGATATGAAAACAAGTCTTTGTATGGAAAATTTTTTTGTTTTCCCAGCTATTGCAACCGAATTCAACATTTATTCAACCGACCAAGCCATACACAATTTTAAATGTTTTATCCGGATCGGATCACTATAACACATAGCTGCCATACAAACGACCGATGTTTAAACAAGTCTTTATATGGAAAATTTTTTTTTTTTCCAAGCTATTGCAACCGAATTCAACATTTATCCATTTGACATAGCCAAACACGATTTGTGGTAGTTTGGTCCGGATCGGACCACTATATCATATAGCTGCAATACAAACGACCGATATGAAAACAAGTCTTTGTATGGAAAATTTTTTTGTTTTCCAACCTATTGCAACCGAATTCAACATTTATTCATTTGACATAGCCATACATGATTTCTAAAAGTTTGATCCGGATCAAATGACTATATCATATAGCTGCCATACAAACGACCGATATGAAAACAAGTCTTTGTATGGAAAATTTTTTTGTTTTCCAACCTATTGCAACCGAATTCAACATTTCTCCATTTGACAAAGCCATACATGATTTTTAAAAGTTTGATCCGGATCGGACCACTATATCATATAGCTGCCATACAAACGACCGATATGCAAACAAGTCTTTATATGGAAAATCTTTTTGTTTTCCAATCTATTGCAAGCGAATTCAAAATTTATCTATTTGACATAGCCATACACGATTTTTAAAAGTTTGATCCGGATCAAATGACTATATCATATAGCTGCCATACAAACAACCGATATGACAACAAGTCCTTGTATGGAAAATTTTTTGTTTTCCAACCTATTCCAACCGAATTCAACATTTTTCCATTTGAAATAGCCATACATGATTTTTAAAAGTTTGATCCCGATCAGATGACTATATCATATAGCTGCCATACAAACGACCGACATGAAACCAAGTCTTTGTATGGAAAACTGTTTTGTTTTCCAACCTAATGCAATCGAATTCAACGCTTATCCATGCGACATAGCCATACACGATTTTTAAAAGTTTTATCCGGATCAAATGACTATATCGTATAGCTGTCATACAAATGACCGATATGAAAACAAGTCTTTGTATGGAAAATTTTTTTGTTTTCCAAACTATTGCAACCGAATTCAACATATATCCATTTGACATAGCCAAACACGATTTGTGGTAGTTTGGTCCGGATCGGACCACTATATCATATAGCTGCAATACAAACGACCGATATAAAAACAAGTCTTTGTATGGAAAATTTTTTTGTTTTCCAACCTATTGCAACCAAATTCAAAATTTATCCATTTGACATAGCCATACATGATTTGTAAAAGTTTGGTCCTGATCCGACCACTATATCATATAGCTGCCATACAAACGACCGATATGAAAACAAGTCTTTGTATGGAAAATTTTTTTGTTTTCCAACCTATTGAAACCGAATTCAACATTTATTCAATTAACATAAAAGTTTGATCCGGATCAAATGACTATGTAGCTGCCATACAAACGACCGATAAGAAAACAAGTCCTTGTATGGAAAATTTTTTTGTTTTCCAAGCTATTGCAACCGAATTCAACATTTATTCAATTGACCCAGCCATACACGATTTGTGGTAGTTTGGTCCGGATCGGACCACTATATCATATAGCTGCAATACAAACGACATATATGAAAACAAGTCTTCGTATGGAAAATTTTTTGTTTTCCAAGCTATTGCAACTGAATTCAACATTTATCCATATGACAGAGCCGTACATGATTTTTAAAAGTTTGATCCGGATCATATGACTATATCATATAGCTGCCATACAAACGACCGATGTGTAAACAAGTCCTTGTATGGAAAATTTTTTTGTTTTCCAAGCTATTGCAACCGAATTCAACATTCATCCATTTGACATAGCCAAACACGATTTGGGGTAGTTTGGTCCGGATCGGACCACTATATCATATAGGTGCCATACAAACGACCGATATGAAAACAAGTCTTTGTATGGAAAATTTTTTGTTTTCCAAGCTATTGCAACCGAATTCAACATTTATCCATTTGACATAGCCATACATGATTTTAAAAGTTTGATCCGGATCAAATGACTATATCATAAAGCTGCCATACAAACGACCCATCTGAAAACAAGTCTTAATATGGAAAATATTTTTGTTTCCCAACCTGATGCAATCGAATTCAACATTTATTCATCTAACATAGCCATACACGATTTGTGAAAGTTTGGTCCGGATGCGACCACTATATCATATATCATATAGCTGCCAACAACGACCGATATGAAATCAAGTCTTTGTATGGAAATTTTTTTTGTTTTCCAAGCTATTGCAACCGAATTCAACATTTATCCATTTGACATAGCCATACATGATTTTTAAAAGTTTGATCCCGATCAGATGACTATATCATATAGCTGCCATACAAACGACCGATATGAAAACAAGTCTTTGTATGGAAAATTTTTTTGTTTTCCAAGCTATTGCAACCGAATTCAACATTTATTCAACCGACCAAGCCATACACAATTTTTAATGTTTTATCCGGATCGGATCACTATAACACATAGCTGCCATACAAACGACCGATGTTTAAACAAGTCTTTATATGGAAAATTTTTTTTTTCCAAGCTATTGCAACCGAATTCAACATTTATCCATTTGACATAGCCAAACACGATTTGTGGTAGTTTGGTCCGGATCGGACCACTATATCATATAGCTGCAATACAAACGACCGATATGAAAACAAGTCTTTGTATGGAAAATTTTTTTGTTTTCCAACCTATTGCAACCGAATTCAACATTTATCCATTTGACATAGCCATACATGATTTCTAAAAGTTTGATCCGGATCAAATGACTATATCATATAGCTGCCATACAAACGACCGATATGAAAACAAGTCTTTGTATGGAAAATTTTTTTGTTTTCCACCCTATTGCAACCGAATTCAACATTTCTCCATTTGACAAAGCCATACATGATTTTTAAAAGTTTGATCCGGATCGGACCACTATATCATATGGCTGCCATACAAACGACCGATATGTAAAAAAGTCTTTATATGGAAAATCTTTTTGTTTTCCAATCTATTGCAAGCGAACTCAAAATTTATCTATTTGACATAGCCATACACGATTTTTAAAAGTTTGATCCGGATCAAATGACTATATCATATAGCTGCCATACAAACGACCGATATGACAACAAGTCCTTGTATGGAAAATTGTTTTGTTTTCCAACCTATTCCAACCGAATTCAACATTTTTCCATTTGAAATAGCCATACATGATTTTTAAAAGTTTGATTCCGATCAGATGACTATATCATATAGCTGCCATACAAACGACCGACATGAAACCAAGTCTTTGTATGGAAAACTTTTTTGTTTTCCAACCTAATGCAATCGAATTCAACGCTTATCCATGCGACATAGCCATACACGATTTTGAAAAGTTTTATCCGGATCAAATGACTATATCGTATAGCTGTCATACAAACGACCGATATCAAAACAAGTCTTTGTATGGAAAATTTTTTTGTTTCCCAACCTAATGCAGCCGAATTCAACATGAATTCATCTAACATAGCCATGTTAAAGTTTGGTCCTGATCCGACTACTATATCATATAGCTGCCATACAAACGACCGATATGAAAACAAGTCTTTGTATGGAAAATTTTTTTGTTTTCCAAACTATTGCAACCGAATTCAACTATTATCGATTTGACATAGCCATACATGATTTTTAAAAGTATAATCCGGATCAAATGACTATATCATAAAGCTGCCATACAAACGACCCATCTGAAAACAAGTCTTAATATGAAAATTTTTTTTGTTTCCCAACCTGATGCAATCGAATTCAACATTTATTCATCTAACATAGCCATACACGATTTGTGAAAGTTTGGTCCGGATCCGACCACTATATCATATATCATATAGCTGCCATACAAACGACCGATATGAAAACAAGTCTTTGTATGGAAAATTTTTTGTTTTCCAAGCTATTGCAACCGAATTCAACATTTATTCATTTAACAGGGCTATATATAATTTTTAAAAGTTTGATCCGGATCAAATGACTATATAGCTGCCATACAAACGACCGATAAGAAAACAAGTCTTTGTATGGAAAATTTTTTTTGTTTTCCAAGCTATTGCAACCGAATTCAACATTTATTCAATTGACCAAGCCATACACGATTTTTAAAAGTTTTATCTGGATCGGACCACTATATCATATAGCTGCCATACAAACGACCGATATGAAAACAAGTCTTTGTATGGAAAATTTTTTTGTTTTCCAAGCTATTGCAACTGAATTCAACATTTATCCATTTGACATAGCCGTACATGATTTTTAAAAGTTTGATCCGGATCAAATGACTATATCATATAGCTGCCATACAAACGACCGATGTGTAAACAAGTCCTTGTATGGAAAATTTTTTTGTTTTCCAAGCTATTACAACCGAATTCAACATTTATCTATTTGATATAGCCAAACACGATTTGTGGTAGTTTGGTCCGGATCGGACCACTATATCATATAGCTGCAATACAAACGACCGATATGAAAACAAGTCTTTGTATGGAAAATTTTTTTGTTTTCCAAGCTATTGCAACCGAATTCAACATTTATTCATTTAACAGAGCTATATATGATTTTTTAAAAGTTTGATCCGGATCAAATGACTATATAGCTGCCATACAAACGACCGATAAGAAAACAAGTCCTTGTATGGAAAATTTTTTTGTTTTCCAAGCTATTGCAACCGAATTCAACATTTATTCAATTGACCAAGCCATACACGATTTTTAAAAGTTTTATCTGGATCGGACCACTATATCATATAGCTGCCATACAAACGACCGGTATGAAAACAAGTCTTTGTATGGAAAATTTTTTTGTTTTCCAAGCTATTGCAACTGAATTCAACATTTATCCATTTGACATAGCCGTACATGATTTTTAAAAGTTTGATCCGGATCAAATGACTATATCATATAGCTGCCATACAAACGACCGATGTGTAAACAAGTCCTTGTATGGAAAATTTTTTTGTTTTCCAAGCTATTGCAACCGAATTCAACATTTATCCATTTGACTTAGCCAAACACGATTTGTGGTAGTTTGGTCCGGATCGGACCACTATATCATATAGCTGCAATACAAACGACCGATACGAAAACAAGTCTTTGTATGGAAAATTTTTTTGTTTTCCAACCTATTGCAACCGAATTCAACATTTATCCATTTGACATAGCCATACATGATTTTTAAAAGTATGATCCGGATCAAATGACTATATCATATAGCTGCCATACAAACGACCGATGTGTAAACAAGTTCTTGTATGGAAAATTTTTTTGTTTTCCAAGCTATTGCAACCGAATTCATTTGACATAACCAAACACGATTTGTGGTAGTTTGGTCCATATCGGACCACTATATCATATAGCTGCAATACAAACGACCGATATGAAAACAAGTCTTTGTATGGAAAATTTTTTTGTTTTCCAACCTATTGCAACCGAATTCAACATTTATCCATTTGACATAGCCATATTTGATTTTTAAAAGTTTGATCCGGAACGGACCACTATATCGTAAGCTGCCATACAAACGACCCATCTGAAAACAAGTCTTAATATGGAAAATTTTTTTGTTTCCCAACCTGATGCAATCGAATTCAACATTTATTCATCTAACATAGCCATACACGATTTGTGAAAGTTTGGTCCCGATCCGACCACTATATCATATATCATATAGCTGCCAACAACGACCGATATGAAATCAAGTCTTTGTATGGAAAATTTTTTTTTGTTTTCCAAGCTATTGCAACCGAATTCAACATTTATCCATTTGACATAGCCATACATGATTTTTAAAAGTTTGATCCCGATCAGATGACTATATCATATAGCTGCCATACAAACGACCGATAAGAAAACAAGTCCTTGTATGGAAAATTTTTTTGTTTTCCAAGCTATTGCAACCGAATTCAACATTTATTCAATTGACCAAGCCATACACGATTTTTAAAAGTTTTATCTGGATCGGACCACTATATCATATAGCTGCCATACAAACGACCGGTATGAAAACAAGTCTTTGTATGGAAAATTTTTTTGTTTTCCAAGCTATTGCAACTGAATTCAACATTTATCCATTTGACATAGCCGTACATGATTTTTAAAAGTTTGATCCGGATCAAATGACTATATCATATAGCTGCCATACAAACGACCGATGTGTAAACAAGTCCTTGTATGGAAAATTTTTTTGTTTTCCAAGCTATTGCAACCGAATTCAACATTTATCCATTTGACTTAGCCAAACACGATTTGTGGTAGTTTGGTCCGGATCGGACCACTATATCATATAGCTGCAATACAAACGACCGATACGAAAACAAGTCTTTGTATGGAAAATTTTTTTGTTTTCCAACCTATTGCAACCGAATTCAACATTTATCCATTTGACATAGCCATACATGATTTTTAAAAGTATGATCCGGATCAAATGACTATATCATATAGCTGCCATACAAACGACCGATGTGTAAACAAGTTCTTGTATGGAAAATTTTTTTGTTTTCCAAGCTATTGCAACCGAATTCATTTGACATAACCAAACACGATTTGTGGTAGTTTGGTCCATATCGGACCACTATATCATATAGCTGCAATACAAACGACCGATATGAAAACAAGTCTTTGTATGGAAAATTTTTTTGTTTTCCAACCTATTGCAACCGAATTCAACATTTATCCATTTGACATAGCCATATTTGATTTTTAAAAGTTTGATCCGGAACGGACCACTATATCGTAAGCTGCCATACAAACGACCCATCTGAAAACAAGTCTTAATATGGAAAATTTTTTTGTTTCCCAACCTGATGCAATCGAATTCAACATTTATTCATCTAACATAGCCATACACGATTTGTGAAAGTTTGGTCCCGATCCGACCACTATATCATATATCATATAGCTGCCAACAACGACCGATATGAAATCAAGTCTTTGTATGGAAAATTTTTTTGTTTTCCAAGCTATTGCAACCGAATTCAACATTTATCCATTTGACATAGCCATACATGATTTTTAAAAGTTTGATCCCGATCAGATGACTATATCATATAGCTGCCATACAAACGACCGATATGAAAACAAGTCTTTGTATGGAAAATTTTTTTGTTTTCCCAGCTATTGCAACCGAATTCAACATTTATTCAACCGACCAAGCCATACACAATTTTAAATGTTTTATCCGGATCGGATCACTATAACACATAGCTGCCATACAAACGACCGATGTTTAAACAAGTCTTTATATGGAAAATTTTTTTTTTTTTCCAAGCTATTGCAACCGAATTCAACATTTATCCATTTGACATAGCCAAACACGATTTGTGGTAGTTTGGTCCGGATCGGACCACTATATCATATAGCTGCAATACAAACGACCGATATGAAAACAAGTCTTTGTATGGAAAATTTTTTTGTTTTCCAACCTATTGCAACTGAATTCAACATTTATCCATTTGACATAGCCATACATGATTTCTAAAAGTTTGATCCGGATCAAATGACTATATCATATAGCTGCCATACAAACGACCGATATGAAAACAAGTCTTTGTATGGAAAATTTTTTTGTTTTCCAACCTATTGCAACCGAATTCAACATTTCTCCATTTGACAAAGCCATACATGATTTTTAAAAGTTTGATCCGGATCGGACCACTATATCATATAGCTGCCATACAAACGACCGATATGTAAACAAGTCTTTATATGGAAAATCTTTTTGTTTTCCAATCTATTGCAAGCGAATTCAAAATTTATCTATTTGACATAGCCATACACGATTTTTAAAAGTTTGATCCGGATCAAATGACTATATCATATAGCTGCCATACAAACAACCGATATGACAACAAGTCCTTGTATTGAAAATTTTTTTGTTTTCCAACCTATTCCAACCGAATTCAACATTTTTCCATTTGAAATAGCCATACATGATTTTTAAAAGTTTGATCCCGATCAGATGACTATATCATATAGCTGCCATACAAACGACCGACATGAAATCAAGTCTTTGTATGGAAAACTTTTTTGTTTTCCAACCTAATGCAATCGAATTCAACGCTTATCCATGCGACATAGCCATACACGATTTTTAAAAGTTTTATCCGGATCAAATGACTATATCGTATAGCTGTCATACAAACGACCGATATCAAAACAAGTCTTAATATGGAAAATTTTTTTGTTTCCCAACCTAATGCAGCCGAATTCAACATGTATTCATCTAACATAGCCGTACACGATTTGTAAAAGTTTGGTCCTGATCCGACTATTATATCATATAGCTGCCATACAAACGACCGATATGAAAACAAGTCTTTGTATGGAAAATTTTTTTGTTTTCCAACCTATTGCAACCAAATTCAAAATTTATCCATTTGACATAGCCATACATGATTTGTAAAAGTTTGGTCCTGATCCGACCACTATATCATATAGCTGCCATACAAACGACCGATATGAAAACAAGTCTTTGTATGGAAAATTTTTTTGTTTTCCAAACTATTGCAACCGAATTCAACTATTATCGATTTGACATAGCCATACATGATTTTTAAAAGTATAATCCGGATCAAATGACTATATCATATAGCTGCCATACAAACGACCGATGTGTAAACAAGTCCTTGTATGGAAAATTTTTGTTTTTTGTTTTCCAAGCTATTGCAACCGAATTCAACATATATCCATTTGACATAGCCAAACACGATTTGTGGTAGTTTGGTCCGGATCGGACCACTATATCATATAGCTGCAATACAAACGACCGATATAAAAACAAGTCTTTGTATGGAAAATTTTTTTGTTTTCCAACCTATTGCAACCAAATTCAAAATTTATCCATTTGACATAGCCATACATGATTTGTAAAAGTTTGGTCTTGATCCGACCACTATATCATATAGCTGCCATACAAACGACCGATATGAAAACAAGTCTTTGTATGGAAAATTTTTTTGTTTTCCAACCTATTGAAACCGAATTCAACATTTATTCATTTAACATAAAAGTTTGATCCGGATCAAATGACTATGTAGCTGCCATACAAACGACCGATAAGAAAACAAGTCCTTGTATGGAAAATTTTTTTGTTTTCCAAGCTATTCCAACCGAATTCAACATTTATTCAATTGACCCAGCCATACACGATTTTTAAAAGTTTTATCTGGATCGGACCACTATATCATATAGCTGCCATACAAACGACCGATATGAAAACAAGTCTTTGTATGGAAAATTTTTTTGTTTTCCAAGCTATTGCAACTGAATTCAACATTTATCCATTTGACATAGCCGTACATGATTTTTTAAAAGTTTGATCCGGATCAAATGACTATATCATATAGCTGCCATACAAACGACCGATGTGTAAACAAGTCTTTGTATGGAAAATTTTTTTGTTTTCCAAGCTATTGCAACCGAATTCAACATTTATCTATTTGATATAGCCAAACACGATTTGTGGTAGTTTGGTCCGGATCGGACCACTATATCATATAGCTGCAATACAAACGACCGATATGAAAACAAGTCTTTGCATGGAAAATTTTTTGTTTTCCAAGCTATTGCAACCGAATTCAACATTTATTCATTTAACATAGCTATATATGATTTTTAAAAGTTTGATCCGGATCAAATGACTATATAGCTGCCATACAAACGACCGATAAGAAAACAAGTCCTTGTATGGAAAATTTTTTTGTTTTCCAAGCTATTGCAACCGAATTCAACATTTATTCAATTGACCAAGCCATACACGATTTGTAAAAGTTTTATCTGGATCGGACCACTATATCATATAGCTGCCATACAAACGACCGATATGAAAACAAGTCTTTGTATGGAAAATTTTTTGTTTTCCAAGCTATTGCAACTGAATTCAACATTTATCCATTTGACATAGCCGTACATGATTTTTAAAAGTTTGATCCGGATCAAATGACTATATCATATAGCTGCCATACAAACGACCGATGTGTAAACAAGTCCTTGTATGGAAAATTTTTTTGTTTTCCAAGCTATTGCAACCGAATTCAACATTTATCCATTTGACTTAGCCAAACACGATTTGTGGTAGTTTGGTCCGGATCGGACCACTATATCATATAGCTGCAATACAAACGACCGATACGAAAACAAGTCTTTGTATGGAAAATTTTTTGTTTTCCAACCTATTGCAACCGAATTCAACATTTATCTATTTGACATAGCCATACATGATTTTTAAAAGTATGATCCGGATCAAATGACTATATCATATAGCTGCCAAACAAACGACCGATGTGTAAACAAGTTCTTGTATGGAAAATTTTTTTGTTTTCCAAGCTATTGCAATCGAATTCATTTGACATAGCCAAAAACGATTTGTGGTAGTTTGGTCCATATCGGACCACTATATCATATAGCTGCAATACAAACGACCGATATGAAAACAAGTCTTTGTATGGAAAATTTTTTTTGTTTTCCAACCTATTGCAACCGAATTCAACATTTATCCATTTGACATAGCCATATTTGATTTTTAAAAGTTTGATCCGGAACGGACCACTATATCGTAAGCTGCCATACAAACGACCCATCTGAAAACAAGTCTTAATATGGAAAATTTTTTTGTTTCCCAACCTGATGCAATCGAATTCAACATTTATTCATCTAACATAGCCATACACGATTTGTGAAAGTTTGGTCCGGATCCGACCACTATATCATATATCATATAGCTGCCAACAACGACCGATATGAAATCAAGTCTTTGTGTGGAAAATTTTTTTGTTTTCCCAGCTATTGCAACCGAATTCAACATTTATTCAACCGACCAAGCCATACACAATTTTAAATGTTTTATCCGGATCGGATCACTATAACACATAGCTGCCATACAAACGACCGATGTTTAAACAAGTCTTTATATGGAAAATTTTTTTTTTTCCAAGCTATTGCAACCGAATTCAACATTTATCCATTTGACATAGCCAAACACGATTTGTGGTAGTTTGGTCCCTATCG
This sequence comes from Drosophila merina, assembly GCA_035047645.1. NCBI lineage: Eukaryota > Metazoa > Arthropoda > Insecta > Diptera > Drosophilidae > Drosophila > Drosophila merina. The sequence goes on along the minus strand of JAWNPH010000076.1, from coordinate 813,730 downwards.
GACCACTATATCATATAGCTGCAATACAAACGACCGATATGAAAACAAGTCTTTGTATGGAAAATTTTTTGTTTTCCAACCTATTGCAACTGAATTCAACATTTATCCATTTGACATAGCCATACATGATTTCTAAAAGTTTGATCCGGATCAAATGACTATATCATATAGCTGCCATACAAACGACCGATGTGTAAACAAGTCCTTGTATGGAAAATTTTTGTTTTTTGTTTTCCAAGCTATTGCAACCGAATTCAACATATATCCATTTGACATAGCCAAACACGATTTGTGGTAGTTTGGTCCGGATCGGACCACTATATCATATAGCTGCAATACAAACGACCGATATAAAAACAAGTCTTTGTATGGAAAATTTTTTGTTTTCCAACCTATTGCAACCAAATTCAAAATTTATCCATTTGACATAGCCATACATGATTTGTAAAAGTTTGGTCTTGATCCGACCACTATATCATATAGCTGCCATACAAACGACCGATATGAAAACAAGTCTTTGTATGGAAAATTTTTTTGTTTTCCAACCTATTGAAACCGAATTCAACATTTATTCATTTAACATAAAAGTTTGATCCGGATCAAATGACTATGTAGCTGCCATACAAACGACCGATAAGAAAACAAGTCCTTGTATGGAAAATTTTTTTGTTTTCCAAGCTATTGCAACCGAATTCAACATTTATTCAATTGACCCAGCCATACACGATTTTTAAAAGTTTTATCTGGATCGGACCACTATATCATATAGCTGCCATACAAACGACCGATATGAAAACAAGTCTTTGTATGGAAAATTTTTTTGTTTTCCAAGCTATTGCAACTGAATTCAACATTTATCCATTTGACATAGCCGTACATGATTTTTAAAAGTTTGATCCGGATCAAATGACTATATCATATAGCTGCCATACAAACGACCGATGTGTAAACAAGTCTTTGTATGGAAAATTTTTTTGTTTTCCAAGCTATTGCAACCGAATTCAACATTTATCTATTTGATATAGCCAAACACGATTTGTGGTAGTTTGGTCCGGATCGGACCACTATATCATATAGCTGCAATACAAACGACCGATATGAAAACAAGTCTTTGCATGGAAAATTTTTTTGTTTTCCAAGCTATTGCAACCGAATTCAACATTTATTCATTTAACATAGCTATATATGATTTTTAAAAGTTTGATCCGGGTCAAATGACTATATAGCTGCCATACAAACGACCGATAAGAAAACAAGTCCTTGTATGGAAAATTTTTTTGTTTTCCAAGCTATTGCAACCGAATTCAACATTTATTCAATTGACCAAGCCATACACGATTTGTAAAAGTTTTATCTGGATCGGACCACTATATCATATAGCTGCCATACAAACGACCGATATGAAAACAAGTCTTTGTATGGAAAATTTTTTGTTTTCCAAGCTATTGAAACCGAATTCAACATTTATTCATTTAACATAGCTATATATGATTTTTAAAAGTTTGATCCGGATCAAATGACTATATAGCTGCCATACAAACGACCGATAAGAAAACAAGTCCTTGTATGGAAAATTTTTTTGTTTTCCAAGCTATTGCAACCGAATTCAACATTTATCCATTTGACATAGCCGTACATGATTTTTAAAAGTTTGATCCGGATCAAATGACTATATCATATAGCTGCCATACAAACGACCGATGTGTAAACAAGTCCTTGTATGGAAAATTTTTTTGTTTTCCAAGCTATTGCAACCGAATTCAACATTTATCCATTTGACATAGCCAAACACGATTTGTGGTAGTTTGGTCCGGATCGGACCACTATATCATATAGCTGCAATACAAACGACCGATATGAAAACAAGTCTTTGTATGGAAAATTTTTTTGTTTTCCAACCTACTGCAACCGAATTCAACATTTATCCATTTGACATAGCCATTCATGATTTTTAAAAGTATGATCAGGATCAAATGACTATATCATATAGCTGCCATACAAACGACCGATGTGTAAACAAGTTCTTGTATGGAAAATTTTTTTGTTTTCCAAGCTATTGCAACCGAATTCAACATTTATCCATTTGACATAGCCATATTTGATTTTTAAAAGTTTGATCCGGAACGGACCACTATATCGTAAGCTGCCATACAAACGACCCATCTGAAAACAAGTCTTAATATGGAAAATTTTTTTGTTTCCCAACCTGATGCAATCGAATTCAACATTTATTCATCTAACATAGCCATACACGATTTGTGAAAGTTTGGTCCGGATCCGACCACTATATCATATATCATATAGCTGCCAACAACGACCGATATGAAATCAAGTCTTTGTATGGAAAATTTTTTTGTTTTCCAAGCTATTGCAACCGAATTCAACATTTATCCATTTGACATAGCCATACATGATTTTTTTAAAAGTTTGATCCCGATCAGATGACTATATCATATAGCTGCCATACAAACGACCGATATGAAAACAAGTCTTTGTATGGAAAATTTTTTGTTTTCCAAGCTATTGCAACCGAATTCAACATTTATTCAACCGACCAAGCCATACACAATTTTTAATGTTTTATCCGGATCGGATCACTATAACACATAGCTGCCATACAAACGACCGATGTTTAAACAAGTCTTTATATGGAAAATTTTTTTTTTTTTCCAAGCTATTGCAACCGAATTCAACATTTATCCATTTGACATAGCCAAACACGATTTGTGGTAGTTTGGTCCGGATCGGACCACTATATCATATAGCTGCAATACAAACGACCGATATGAAAACAAGTCTTTGTATGGAAAATTTTTTTGTTTTCCAACCTATTGCAACCGAATTCAACATTTATCCATTTGACATAGCCATACATGATTTCTACAAGTTTGATCCGGATCAAATGACTATATCATATAGCTGCCATACAAACGACCGATTTGAAAACAAGTCCTTGTATGGAAATTTTTTTTGTTTTCCAACTTATTGCAACCGAATTCAACATTTATCCATTTGACAAAGCCATACATGATTTTTAAAAGTTTAATCCGGATCGGACCACTATATCATATAGCTGCCATACAAACGACCGATATGTAAACAAGTCTTTATATGGAAAATCTTTTTGTTTTCCAATCTATTGCAAGCGAATTCAAAATTTATCTATTTGACATAGCCATACACGATTTTTAAAGAGTTTGATCCGGATCAAATGACTATATCATATAGCTGCCATACAAACGACCGATATGACAACAAGTCCTTGTATGGAAAATTTTTTGTTTTCCAACCTATTCCAACCGAATTCAACATTTTTCCATTTGAAATAGCCTTACATGATTTTTAAAAGTTTGATTCCGATCAGATGACTATATCATATAGCTGCCATACAAACGACCGACATGAAACCAAGTCTTTGTATGGAAAACTTTTTGTTTTCCAACCTAATGCAATCGAATTCATCGCTTATCCATGCGACATAGCCATACACGATTTTTTAAAAGTTTATATCGTATTTATTCGTAAGATTTATATCGTATAGCTGTCATACAAACGGCCGATATCAAAACAAGTCTTAATATGGAAAATTTGTTTATTTCCCAACCTAATGCAGCCGAATTCAACATGTATTTATCTAACATAGCCGTACACGATTTGTAAAAGTTTGGTCCTGATCCGACTACTATATCATATAGCTGCCATACAAACGACCGATATGAAAACAAGTCTTTGTATGGAAAATTTTTTTGTTTTCCAAACTATTGCAACCGAATTCAACTATTATCGATTTGACATAGCCATACATGATTTTTAAAAGTATAATCCGGATCAAATGACTATATCATATAGCTGCCATACAAACGACCGATGTGTAAACAAGTCCTTGTATGGAAAATTTTTGTTTTTTGTTTTCCAAGCTATTGCAACCGAATTCAACATATATCCATTTGACATAGCCAAACACGATTTGTGGTAGTTTGGTCCGGATCGGACCACTATATCATATAGCTGCAATACAAACGACCGATATAAAAACAAGTCTTTGTATGGAAAATTTTTTTGTTTTCCAACCTATTGCAACCAAATTCAAAATTTATCCATTTGACATAGCCATACATGATTTGTAAAAGTTTGGTCCTGATCCGACCACTATATCATATAGCTGCCATACAAACGAATGATATGAAAACAAGTCTTTGTATGGAAAATTTTTTTGTTTTCCAAGCTATTGCAACCGAATTCAACATTTATCCATTTGACATAGCCATACATGATTTTTAAAAGTTTGATACCGAGCAGATGACTATATGATATAGCTGCCATACAAACGACCGATATGAAAACAAGTCTTTGTATGGAAAATTTTTTTGTTTTCCAACTTATTGCAACCGAATTCAAAATTTATCCATTTGACATAGCCATACATGATTTTTTAAAAGTTTGATCCCGATCATATGACTATACCATATAGCTGCCATACAAACGACCGATATGAAAACAAGTCTTTGTATGGAAAATTTTTTTGTTTTCCAAGCTTTTGCAACCGAATTCAACATTTATTCAACCGACCAATCCAAACACAATTTCAAATGTTTTATCCGGATCGGATCACTATATAACATAGCAGCCATACAAACGACCGATGTGTAAACAAGTCTTTATATGGAAAATGTTTTTGTTTTCCAAGCTATTGCAAACGAATTCAACATTTATCCATTTGACATAGCCAAACACGATTTGTGGTAGTTTGGTCCGGATCGGACCACTATATCATATAGCTGCAATACAAACGACCGATATTAAAACAAGTCTTTGTATGGAAAATTTTTTGTTTTCCAACCTATTGCAACCGAATTCAACATTTATCCATTTGACATAGCCATACATGATTTCTAAAAGTTTGATCTGGATCAAATGACTATATCATCTAGCTGCTATACAAACGACCGATATGAAAACAAGTCTTTGTATGGAAAATTGTTTTGTTTTCCAAGCTTTTGCAACCGAATTCAACATTTATTCAACCGACCAAGCCAAACACAATTTCAAATGTTTTATCCGGATCGGATCACTATATAACATAGCAGCCATACAAACGACCGATGTGTAAACAAGTCTTTATATGGAAAATTTTTTGTTTTCCAAGCTATTGCAACCGAATTCAACATTTATCCATTTGACATAGCCAAACACGATTTGTGGTAGTTTGGTCCGGATCGGACCACTATATCATATAGCTGCAATACAAACGACCGATATTAAAACAAGTCTTTGTATGGAAAATTTTTGGTTTCCAAGCTATTGCAACCGAATTCAACATTTATCCATTTGACATAGCCATACATGATTTCTAAAAGTTTGATCTGGATCAAATGACTATATCATCTAGCTGCTATACAAACTACCGATATGAAAACAAGTCTTTGTATGGAAAATTGTTTTGTTTTCCAAGCTTTTGCAACCGAATTCAACATTTATTCAACCGACCAAGCCAAACACAATTTCAAATGTTTTATCCGGATCGGATCACTATATAACATAGCAGCCATACAAACGACCGATGTGTAAACAAGTCTTTATATGGAAAATTTTTTTGTTTTCCAAGTTATTGCAACCGAATTCAACATTTATCCATTTGTAATAGCCAAACACGATTTGTGGTAGTTTGGTCCGGATCGGACAACTATATCATATAGCTGCAATACAAACGACCGATATTAAAACAAGTCTTTGTATAGAAAATTTTTTTGTTTTCCAACCTATTGCAACCGAATTCAACATTTATCCATTTGACATAGCCATACATGATTTGTAAAAGTTTGGTCCTGATCCGACCACTATATCATATAGCTGCCATACAAACGAATGATATGAAAACAAGTCTTTGTATGGAAAATTTTTTTGTTTTCCAAGCTATTGCAACCGAATTCAACATTTATCCATTTGACATACCCATACATGATTTTTAAAAGTTTGATACCGATCAGATGACTATATGATATAGCTGCCATACAAACGACCGATATGAAAACAAGTCTTTGTATGGAAAATTTTTTTGTTTTCCAACTTATTGCAACCGAATTCAAAATTTATCCATTTGACATAGCCATACATGATTTTTAAAAGTTTGATCCCGATCATATGACTATATCATATAGCTGCCATACAAACGACCGATATGAAAACAAGTCTTTGTATGGAAAATTTTTTTGTTTTCCAAGCTATTGCAACCGAATTCAACATTTATTCAACTGACCAAGCCATACACAAATTTTAAAAGTTTTATCTGGATCGGATCACTATATCATATAGCTGCCATACAAACGACCGATATGCAAACAAGTCTTTATATGGAAAATTTTTTTGTTTTCCAAGCTATTGCAAGCGAATTCAAAATTTATCCATTTGACATAGCCATACATGATTTTTAAAAGTTTGATACCGAGCAGATGACTATATGATATAGCTGCCGTACAAACGACCGATATGAAAACAAGTCTTTGTATGGAAAATTTTTTTTGTTTTCCAACTTATTGCAACCGAATTCAAAATTTATCCATTTGACATAGCCATACATGATTTTTAAAAGTTTGATCCCGATCATATGACTATATCATATAGCTGCCATACAAACGACCGATATGAAAACAAGTCTTTGTATGGAAAATTTTTTTGTTTTCCAAGCTTTTGCAACCGAATTCAACATTTATTCAACCGACCAATCCAAACACAATTTCAAATGTTTTATCCGGATCGGATCACTATATAACATAGCAGCCATACAAACGACCGATGTGTAAACAAGTCTTTATATGGAAAATTTTTTTGTTTTCCAAGCTATTGCAACCGAATTCAACATTTATCCATTTGACATAGCCAAACACGATTTGTGGTAGTTTGGTCCGGATCGGACCACTATATCATATAGCTGCAATACAAACGACCGATATTAAAACAAGTCTTTGTATGGAAAATTTTTGGTTTCCAAGCTATTGCAACCGAATTCAACATTTATCCATTTGACATAGCCATACATGATTTCTAAAAGTTTGATCTGGATCAAATGACTATATCATCTAGCTGCTATACAAACTACCGATATGAAAACAAGTCTTTGTATGGAAAATTGTTTTGTTTTCCAAGCTTTTGCAACCGAATTCAACATTTATTCAACCGACCAAGCCAAACACAATTTCAAATGTTTTATCCGGATCGGATCACTATATAACATAGCAGCCATACAAACGACCGATGTGTAAACAAGTCTTTATATGGAAAATTTTTTTGTTTTCCAAGTTATTGCAACCGAATTCAACATTTATCCATTTGTAATAGCCAAACACGATTTGTGGTAGTTTGGTCCGGATCGGACAACTATATCATATAGCTGCAATACAAACGACCGATATTAAAACAAGTCTTTGTATAGAAAATTTTTTTGTTTTCCAACCTATTGCAACCGAATTCAACATTTATCCATTTGACATAGCCATACATGATTTGTAAAAGTTTGGTCCTGATCCGACCACTATATCATATAGCTGCCATACAAACGAATGATATGAAAACAAGTCTTTGTATGGAAAATTTTTTTGTTTTCCAAGCTATTGCAACCGAATTCAACATTTATCCATTTGACATACCCATACATGATTTTTAAAAGTTTGATACCGATCAGATGACTATATGATATAGCTGCCATACAAACGACCGATATGAAAACAAGTCTTTGTATGGAAAATTTTTTTGTTTTCCAACTTATTGCAACCGAATTCAAAATTTATCCATTTGACATAGCCATACATGATTTTTAAAATTTTGATCCCGATCATATGACTATATCATATGGCTGCCATACAAACGACCGATATGAAAACAAGTCTTTGTATGGAAAATTTTTTTGTTTTCCAAGCTATTGCAACCGAATTCAACATTTATTCAACTGACCAAGCCATACACAAATTTTAAAAGTTTTATCTGGATCGGATCACTATATCATATAGCTGCCATACAAACGACCGATATGCAAACAAGTCTTTATATGGAAAATTTTTTTGTTTTCCAAGCTATTGCAAGCGAATTCAAAATTTATCCATTTGACATAGCCATACATGATTTTTAAAAGTTTGATACCGAGCAGATGACTATATGATATAGCTGCCGTACAAACGACCGATATGAAAACAAGTCTTTGTATGGAAAATTTTTTTGTTTTCCAACTTATTGCAACCGAATTCAAAATTTATCCATTTGACATAGCCATACATGATTTTTAAAAGTTTGATCCCGATCATATGACTATATCATATAGCTGCCATACAAACGACCGATATGAAAACAAGTCTTTGTATGGAAAATTTTTTGTTTTCCAAGCTTTTGCAACCGAATTCAACATTTATTCAACCGACCAATCCAAACACAATTTCAAATGTTTTATCCGGATCGGATCACTATATAACATAGCAGCCATACAAACGACCGATGTGTAAACAAGTCTTTATATGGAAAATTTTTTTGTTTTCCAAGCTATTGCAAACGAATTCAACATTTATCCATTTGACATAGCCAAACACGATTTGTGGTAGTTTGGTCCGGATCGGACCACTATATCATATAGCTGCAATACAAACGACCGATATGAAAACAAGTCTTTGTATGGAAAATTTTTTTGTTTTCCAACTTATTGCAACCGAATTCAACATTTATCCATTTGACATAGCCATACATGATTTCTAAAAGTTTGATCTGGATCAAAAGACTATATCATCTAGCTGCCATACAAACGACCGATATGAAAACAAGTCTTTGTATGGAAAATTTTTTTGTTTTCCAAGCTTTTGCAACCGAATTCAACATTTATTCAACCGACCAATCCAAACACAATTTCAAATGTTTTATCCGGATCGGATCACTATATAACATAGCAGCCATACAAACGACCGATGTGTAAACAAGTCTTTATATGGAAAATTTTTTTGTTTTCCAAGCTATTGCAAACGAATTCAACATTTATCCATTTGACATAGCCAAACACGATTTGTGGTAGTTTGGTCCGGATCGGACCACTATATCATATAGCTGCAATACAAACGACCGATATGAAAACAAGTCTTTGTATGGAAAATTTTTTTGTTTTCCAACCTATTGCAACCGAATTCAACATTTATCCATTTGACATAGCCATACATGATTTCTATAAGTTTGATCTGGATCAAAAGACTATATCATCTAGCTGCTATACAAACTACCGATATGAAAACAAGTCTTTGTATGGAAAATTGTTTGTTTTCCAAGCTTTTGCAACCGAATTCAACATTTATTCAACCGACCAAGCCAAACACAATTTCAAATGTTTTATCCGGATCGGATCACTATATAACATAGCAGCCATACAAACGACCGATGTGTAAACAAGTCTTTATATGGAAAATTTTTTTGTTTTCCAAGCTATTGCAACCGAATTCAACATTTATCCATTTGACATAGCCAAACACGATTTGTGGTAGTTTGGTCCGGATCGGACCACTATATCATATAGCTGCAATACAAACGACCGATATTAAAACAAGTCTTTGTATGGAAAATTTTTTTGTTTTCCAAGCTATTGCAACCGAATTCAACATTTATCCATTTGACATAGCCATACATGATTTCTAAAAGTTTGATCTGGATCAAATGACTATATCATCTAGCTGCTATACAAACTACCGATATGAAAACAAGTCTTTGTATGGAAAATTGTTTTGTTTTCCAAGCTTTTGCAACCGAATTCAACATTTATTCAACCGACCAAGCCAAACACAATTTCAAATGTTTTATCCGGATCGGATCACTATATAACATAGCTGCCATACAAACGACGGATGTGTAAACAAGTCCTTGTATGGAAAATTTTTTTGTTTTCCAAGCTATTGCAACCGAATTCAACATTTATCCATTTGTAATAGCCAAACACGATTTGTGGTAGTTTGGTCCGGATCGGACAACTATATCATATAGCTGCAATACAAACGACCGATATTAAAACAAGTCTTTGTATAGAAAATTTTTTTGTTTTCCAACCTATTGCAACCGAATTCAACATTTATCCATTTGACATAGCCATACATGATTTGTAAAAGTTTGGTCCTGATCCGACCACTATATCATATAGCTGCCATACAAACGAATGATATGAAAACAAGTCTTTGTATGGAAAATTTTTTTGTTTTCCAAGCTATTGCAACCGAATTCAACATTTATCCATTTGACATACCCATACATGATTTTTAAAAGTTTGATACCGATCAGATGACTATATGATATAGCTGCCATACAAACGACCGATATGAAAACAAGTCTTTGTATGGAAAATTTTTTTTGTTTTCCAACTTATTGCAACCGAATTCAAAATTTATCCATTTGACATAGCCATACATGATTTTTAAAATTTTGATCCCGATCATATGACTATATCATATAGCTGCCATACAAACGACCGATATGAAAACAAGTCTTTGTATGGAAAATTTTTTTTGTTTTCCAAGCTATTGCAACCGAATTCAACATTTATTCAACTGACCAAGCCATACACAAATTTTAAAAGTTTTATCTGGATCGGATCACTATATCATATAGCTGCCATACAAACGACCGATATGCAAACAAGTCTTTATATGGAAAATTTTTTTGTTTTCCAAGCTATTGCAAGCGAATTCAAAATTTATCCATTTGACATAGCCATACATGATTTTTAAAAGTTTGATACCGAGCAGATGACTATATGATATAGCTGCCGTACAAACGACCGATATGAAAACAAGTCTTTGTATGGAAAATTTTTTTGTTTTCCAACTTATTGCAACCGAATTCAAAATTTATCCATTTGACATAGCCATACATGATTTTTAAAAGTTTGATCCCGATCATATGACTATATCATATAGCTGCCATACAAACGACCGATATGAAAACAAGTCTTTGTATGGAAAATTTTTTTGTTTTCCAAGCTTTTGCAACCGAATTCAACATTTATTCAACCGACCAATCCAAACACAATTTCAAATGTTTTATCCGGATCGGATCACTATATAACATAGCAGCCATACAAACGACCGATGTGTAAACAAGTCTTTATATGGAAAATTTTTTTGTTTTCCAAGCTATTGCAAACGAATTCAACATTTATCCATTTGACATAGCCAAACACGATTTGTGGTAGTTTGGTCCGGATCGGACCACTATATCATATAGCTGCAATACAAACGACCGATATGAAAACAAGTCTTTGTATGGAAAATTTTTTTGTTTTCCAACTTATTGCAACCGAATTCAACATTTATCCATTTGACATAGCCATACATGATTTCTAAAAGTTTGATCTGGATCAAAAGACTATATCATCTAGCTGCCATACAAACGACCGATATGAAAACAAGTCTTTGTATGGAAAATTTTTTGTTTTCCAAGCTTTTGCAACCGAATTCAACATTTATTCAACCGACCAATCCAAACACAATTTCAAATGTTTTATCCGGATCGGATCACTATATAACATAGCAGCCATACAAACGACCGATGTGTAAACAAGTCTTTATATGGAAAATTTTTTTGTTTTCCAAGCTATTGCAAACGAATTCAACATTTATCCATTTGACATAGCCAAACACGATTTGTGGTAGTTTGGTCCGGATCGGACCACTATATCATATAGCTGCAATACAAACGACCGATATGAAAACAAGTCTTTGTATGGAAAATTTTTTTGTTTTCCAACCTATTGCAACCGAATTCAACATTTATCCATTTGACATAGCCATACATGATTTCTAAAAGTTTGATCTGGATCAAAAGACTATATCATCTAGCTGCTATACAAACTACCGATATGAAAACAAGTCTTTGTATGGAAAATTGTTTTGTTTTCCAAGCTTTTGCAACCGAATTCAACATTTATTCAACCGACCAAGCCAAACACAATTTCAAATGTTTTATCCGGATCGGATCACTATATAACATAGCAGCCATACAAACGACCGATGTGTAAACAAGTCTTTATATGGAAAATTTTTTGTTTTCCAAGCTATTGCAACCGAATTCAACATTTATCCATTTGACATAGCCAAACACGATTTGTGGTAGTTTGGTCCGGATCGGACCACTATATCATATAGCTGCAATACAAACGACCGATATTAAAACAAGTCTTTGTATGGAAAATTTTTTTGTTTTCCAAGCTATTGCAACCGAATTCAACATTTATCCATTTGACATAGCCATACATGATTTCTAAAAGTTTGATCTGGATCAAATGACTATATCATCTAGCTGCTATACAAACTACCGATATGAAAACAAGTCTTTGTATGGAAAATTGTTTTGTTTTCCAAGCTTTTGCAACCGAATTCAACATTTATTCAACCGACCAAGCCAAACACAATTTCAAATGTTTTATCCGGATCGGATCACTATATAACATAGCTGCCATACAAACGACGGATGTGTAAACAAGTCCTTGTATGGAAAATTTTTTTGTTTTCCAAGCTATTGCAACCGAATTCAACATTTATCCATTTGTAATAGCCAAACACGATTTGTGGTAGTTTGGTCCGGATCGGACAACTATATCATATAGCTGCAATACAAACGACCGATATTAAAACAAGTCTTTGTATAGAAAATTTTTTTGTTTTCCAACCTATTGCAACCGAATTCAACATTTATCCATTTGACATAGCCATACATGATTTGTAAAAGTTTGGTCCTGATCCGACCACTATATCATATAGCTGCCATACAAACGAATGATATGAAAACAAGTCTTTGTATGGAAAATTTTTTTGTTTTCCAAGCTATTGCAACCGAATTCAACATTTATTCAATTGACCAAGCCATACACAAATTTTAAAAGTTTTATCTGGATCGGATCACTATATCATATAGCTGCCATACAAACGACCGATATGCAAACAAGTCTTTATATGGAAAATTTTTTTGTTTTCCAAGCTATTGCAAGCGAATTCAAAATTTATCCATTTGACATAGCCATACATGATTTTTAAAAGTTTGATACCGATCAGATGACTATATGATATAGCTGCCATACAAACGACCGATATGAAAACAAGTCTTTGTATGGAAAATTTTTTTGTTTTCCAACTTATTGCAACCGAATTCAAAATTTATCCATTTGACATAGCCATACATGATTTTTAAAAGTTTGATCCCGATCATATGACTATATCATATAGCTGCCATACAAACGACCGATATGAAAACAAGTCTTTGTATGGAAAATTTTTTTGTTTTCCAAGCTTTTGCAACCGAATTCAACATTTATTCAACCGACCAATCCAAACACAATTTCAAATGTTTTATCCGGATCGGATCACTATATAACATAGCAGCCATACAAACGACCGATGTGTAAACAAGTCTTTATATGGAAAATTTTTTTGTTTTCCAAGCTATTGCAAACGAATTCAACATTTATCCATTTGACATAGCCAAACACGATTTGTGGTAGTTTGGTCCGGATCGGACCACTATATTATACAGCTGCAATACAAACGACCGATATTAAAACAAGTCTTTGTATGGAAAATTTTTTTGTTTTCCAACCTATTGCAACCGTATTCAACATTTATCCATTTGACATAGCCATACATGATTTCTAAAAGTTTGATCTGGATCAAATGACTATATCATCTAGCTGCTATACAAACTACCGATATGAAAACAAGTCTTTGTATGGAAAATTGTTTTGTTTTCCAAGCTTTTGCAACCGAACACAAGCCAAACACAATTTCAAATGTTTTATCCGGATCGGATCACTATATAACATAGCAGCCATACAAACGACCGATGTGTAAACAAGTCTTTATATGGAAAATTTTTTTGTTTTCCAAGCTATTGCAACCGAATTGAACATTTATCCATTTGACATAGCCAAACACGATTTGTGGTAGTTTGGTCCGGATCGGACCACTATATCATATAGCTGCAATACAAACGACCGATATTAAAACAAGTCTTTGTATGGAAAATTTTTTTTGTTTTCCAACCTATTGCAACCGAATTCAACATTTATCCATTTGACATACCCATACATGATTTCTAAAAGTTTGATCTGGATCAAATGACTATATCATCTAGCTGCCATACAAACGACCGATATGAAAACAAGTCTTCGTATGGAAAATTTTTTTGTTTTCCAAGCTTTTGCAACCGAATTCAACATTTATTCAACCGACCAAGCCAAACACAATTTTAAATGTTTTATCCGGATCGATTCACTATATAACATAGCAGCCATACAAACGACCGATGTGTAAACAAGTCTTTATATGGAACATTTTTTTGTTTTCCAAGCTATTGCAACCGAATTCAACATTTATCCATTTGACATAGCCAAACACGATTTGTGGTAGTTTGGTCCGGATCGGACCACTATATCATATAGCTGCAATACAAACGACCGATATTAAAACAAGTCCTTGTATGGAAATTTTTTTTTGTTTTCCAACTTATTGCAACCGAATTCAACATTTAATCAATTAACCAAGCCATACACGATTTTTAAAAGTTTTATCCGGATCGGATCACTATATCATATAGCTGCCATACAAACGACCGATATTAAAACAAGTCTTTATATGGAAAATTTTTTTGTTTTCCAACCTATTGCAAGCGAATTCAAAAATTTATCCATTTGACATAGCCATACATGATTTCTAAAAGTTTGATCTGGATCAAATGACTATATCATCTAGCTGCCATACAAACGACCGATATGAAAACAAGTCTTTGTATGGAAAATTTTCTTGTTTTCCAAGCTTTTGCAACCGAATTCAACATTTATTCAACCGACCAAGCCAAACACAATTTCAAATGTTTTATCCGGATCGGATCACTATATAACATAGCAGCCATACAAACGACGGATGTGTAAACAAGTCCTTGTATGGACCATTTTTTTTGCAACCGAATTCAACATTTATCCATTTGCCTTAGCCATACATGATTTTCAAAAGTTTGATCCCGATCAGATGACTATATCATATAGCTGCCATACAAACGACCGATATGAAAACAAGTCTTTGTATGGGAAATTTTTTTGTTTTCCAAGCTATTGCAACCGAATTCAACATTTATTCAATTGCCCAAGCCATACACGACTTTTAAAAGTTTTATCCGGATCGGATCACTATATCATATAGCTGCCATACAAACGACCGATATTAAAACAAGTCCTTGTATGGAAATTTTTTTTGTTTTCCAACTTATTGCAACCGAATTCAACATTTAATCAATTAACCAAGCCATACACGATTTTTAAAAGTTTTATCCGGATCGGATCACTATATCATATAGCTGCCATACAAACGACCGATATTAAAACAAGTCTTTATATGGAAAATTTTTTTGTTTTCCAACCTATTGCAAGCGAATTCAAAAATTTATCCATTTGACATAGCCATACATGATTTCTAAAAGTTTGATCTGGATCAAATGACTATATCATCTAGCTGCCATACAAACGACCGATATGAAAACAAGTCTTTGTATGGAAAATTTTCTTGTTTTCCAAGCTTTTGCAACCGAATTCAACATTTATTCCACCGACCAAGCCAAACACAATTTCAAATGTTTTATCCGGATCGGATCACTATATAACATAGCAGCCATACAAACGACCGATGTGTAAACAAGTCTTTATATGGAAAATTTTTTTGTTTTCCAAGCTATTGCAACCGAATTCAACATTTATCCATTTGTAATAGCCAAACACGATTTGTGGTAGTTTGGTCCGGATCGGACAACTATATCATATTGCTGCAATACAAACGACCGATATTAAAACAAGTCTTTGTATAGAAAATTTTTTTGTTTTCCAACCTATTGCAACCGAATTCAACATTTATCCATTTGACATAGCCATACATGATTTCTAAAAGTTTGATCCGGATCAAATGACTATATCATATAGCTGCCATACAAACGACCGATATGAAAACAAGTCTTTGTATGAAAATTTTTTTTGTTTTCCAACCTATTGCAACCGAATTCAACATTTGTCGATTTGACATAGCCATACATGATTTTTAAAAGTATGATCCGGATCGGACCACTATATCATATAGCTGCCATACAAACGACGGATGTGTAAACAAGTCCTTGTATGGACAATTTTTTTGTTTTCCAAGCTATTGCAACCGAATTCAAAACATATTCATTTGGCATAGCCAAACACGATTTGTAAAAGTTTGGTCCGGATCGGACTACTATATCATATAGCTGCCATACAAACGACCGATATGAAAACAAGTCTTTATATGGAAAATTTTTTTGTTTTCCAAGCTATTGCAAGCGAATTCAAAATGTATCCATTTGACATAGCCATACATGATTTTTAAAAGTTTGATCCCGATCAGATGACTATATCATATAGCTGCCATACAAACGACCGATATGAAAACAAGTCTTTGTATGGGAAATTTTTTTGTTTTCCAAGCTATTGCAACCGAATTCAACATTTATTCAATTGCCCAAGCCATACACGACTTTTAAAAGTTTTATCCGGATCGGATCACTATATCATATAGCTGCCATACAAACGACCGATATGAAAACAAGTCTTTATATGGAAAATTTTTTTGTTTTCCAAGCTATTGCAAGCGAATTCAAAATTTATCCATTTGACATAGCCATACATGGTTTTTAAAAGTTTGATCCCGATCAGATGACTATATCATATAGCTGCCATACAAACTACCGATATGAAAACAAGTCTTTGTATGGAAAATTTTTTTGTTTTCCAACTTATTGCAACCGAATTCAAAATTTATCCATTTGACATAGCCATACATGATTTCTAAAAGTTTGATCTGGATCAAATGACTATATCATCTAGCTGCCATACAAACGACCGATATGAAAACAAGTCTTTGTATGGAAAATTTTTTTGTTTTCCAAGCTTTCGCAACCGAATTCAACATTTATTCAACCGACCAAGCCAAACACAATTTCAAATGTTTTATCCGGATCGGATCACTATATAACATAGCAGCCATACAAACGACCGATGTGTAAACAAGTATTTATATGGAAAATTTTTTTGTTTTCCAAGCTATTGCAACCGAATTCAACATTTATCCATTTGACATAGCCAAACACGATTTGTGGTAGTTTGGTCCGGATCGGACAACTATATCATCTAGCTGCAATACAAACGACCGATATTAAAACAAGTATTTGTATAGAAATTTTTTTTGTTTTCCAACCTATTGCAACCGAATTCAACATTTATTCATTTAACATAGCCATACATGATTTCTAAAAGTTTGATCCGGATCAAATAACTATATCATATAGCTGCCATACAAACGACCGATATAAAAACAAGTCTTTGTATGAAAATTTTTTTTGTTTTCCAACCTATTGCAACCGAATTCAACATTTATCGATTTGACATAGCCATACATGATTTTTAAAAGTATGATCCGGATCAGACCACTATATCATATAGCTGCCATACAAACGACGGATGTGTAAACAAGTCCTTGTATGGACAATTTTTTTGTTTTCCAAGCTATTGCAACCGAATTCAAAATATATCCATTTGGCATAGCCAAACACGATTTCGGACCACTATATCATATAGCTGCAATACAAACGACCGATATGAAAACAAGTCTTTGTATGAAAAATTTTTTTGTTTTCCAACCTATTGCAACCGAATTCAACGTTTATCCATTTGCCTTAGCCATACATGATTTTTAAAAGTATGATCCGGATCAAATGACTGTATCATATAGCTGCCATACAAACGACCGATATGAAAACAAGTCCTTGTATGGAAAATTTTTTTGTTTTCCAAGCTATTGCAACCGAATTCAACATTTATTCAATTGACCAAGCCATACACGACTTTTAAAAGTTTTATCCGGATCGGATCACTATATCATATAGCTGCCATACAAACGACCGATATGAAAACAAGTCTTTATATGGAAAATTTTTTTGTTTTCCAAGCTATTGCAAGCGAATTCAAAATTTATCCATTTGACATAGCCATACATGATTTTTAAAAGTTTGATCCCGATCAGATGACTATATCATATAGCTGCCATACAAACGACCGATATGAAAACAAGTCTTTGTATGGAAATTTTTTTGTTTTCCCACCTATTGCAACCGAATTCAACATTTATCGATTTGACATAGCCATACATGATTTTTAAAAGTATGATCCGGATCGGACCTCTATATCATATAGCTGCCATACAAACGACGGATGTGTAAACAAGTCCTTGTATGGAAAATTTTTTTGTTTTCCAACCTATTGCAACCGAATTCAACATTTATCCATTTGCCTTAGCCATACATGATTTCTAAAAGTTTGATCCGGATCAAATGACTATATCATATAGCAGCCATACAAACGACCGATGTGTAAACAAGTCTTTATATGGAAAATTTTTTTGTTTTCCAAGCTATTGCAACCGAATTCAACATTTATCCATTTGACAGAGCCAAACACGATTTGTGGTAGTTTGGTCCGGATCGGACCACTATATCATATAGCTGCAATACAAACGACCGATATGAAAACAAGTCTTTGTATGGAAAATTTTTTTGTTTTCCAACCTATTGCAACCGAATTCAACATTTATCCATTTGACATAGCCATACATGATTTTTAAAAGTTTGATCCCGATCAGATGACTATATCATATAGCTGCCATACAAACGACCGATATGAAAACAAGTCTTTATATGGAAAATTTTTTTGTTTTCCAAGCTATTGCAAGCGAATTCAAAATTTATCCATTTGACATAGGTATACATGATTTTTAAAAGTTTGATCCCGATCATATGACTATATCATATAGCTGCCATACAAACGACCGATATGAAAACAAGTCTTTGTATGGAAAATTTTTTTTGTTTTCCAAGCTTTTGCAACCGAATTCAACATTTATTCAACCGACCAAGCCAAACACAATTTCAAATGTTTTATCCGGATCGGATCACTATATAACATAGCAGCCATACAAACGACCGATGTGTAAACAAGTCTTTATATGGAAAATTTTTTTGTTTTCCAAGCTATTGCAAACGAATTCAACATTTATCCATTTGACATAGCCTTACATGATTTCTAAAAGTTTGATCTGGATCAAAATGACTATATCATCTAGCTGCCATACAAACGACCGATATGAAAACAAGTCTTTGTATGGAAAATTTTTTTGTTTTCCAAGCTTTTGCAACCGAATTCAACATTTATTCAACCGACCAAGCCAAACACAATTTCAAATGTTTTATCCGGATCGGATCACTATGTAACATAGCAGCCATACAAACGACCGATGTGTAAACAAGTCTTTATATGGAAAATTTTTTTGTTTTCCAAGCTATTGCAACCGAATTCAAAATTTATCCATTTGACATAGCCAAACACAATTTGTGGTAGTTTGGTCCGGATCGGACCACTATATCATATAGCTGCAATACAAACGACCGATATGAAAACAAGTCTTTGCATAGCAAATTTTTTTGTTTTCCAACCTATTGCAACCGAATTCAAAATTTATCCATTTGACATAGCCATACATGATTTCTTAAAGTTTGATCCGAATTCAACATTTATCCATTTGACATAGCCATTTGACAGATTTTTAAAAGTTTGATCCCGATCAGATGACTATATCATATAGCTGCCATACAAACGACCGATATGAAAACAAGTCTTTATATGGAAAATTTTTTTGTTTTCCAAGCTATTGCAAGCGAATTCAAAATTTATCCATTTGACATAGCTATACATGATTTTTAAAAGTTTGATCCCGATCATATGACTATATCATATAGCTGCCATACAAACGACCGATATGAAAACAAGTCTTTGTATGGAAAATTTTTTTGTTTTCCAAGCTTTTGCAACCGAATTCAACATTTATTCAACCGACCAAGCCAAATACAATTTCAAATGTTTTATCCGGATCGGATCACTATATAACATAGCAGCCATACAAACGACCGATGTGTGAACAAGTCTTTATATGGAAAATTTTTTTGTTTTCCAAGCTATTGCAAACGAATTCAACATTTATCCATTTGACATAGCCATACATGATTTCTAAAACTTTGATCTGGATCAAATGACTATATCATCTAGCTGCCATACAAACGACCGATATGAAAACAAGTCTTTGTATGGAAAATTTTTTTGTTTTCCAAGCTTTTGCAACCGAATTCAACATTTATTCAACCGACCAAGCCAAACACAATTTCAAATGTTTTATCCGGATCGGATCACTATATAACATAGCAGCCATACAAACGACCGATGTGTAAACAAGTCTTTATATGGAAAATTTTTTTGTTTTCCAAGCTATTGCAACCGAATTCAACATTTATCCATTTGACATAGCCAAACACGATTTGTGGTAGTTTAGTCCGGATCGGACCACTATATCATATAGCTGCAATACAAACGACCGATATGAAAACAAGTCTTTGTATGGAACATTTTTTTGTTTTCCAACCTATTGCAGCCGAATTCAACATTTATCCATTTGACATAGCCATACATGATTTCTAAAAGTTTGATCCGGATCAAATGACTATATCATATAGCTGCCATACAAACGACCGATATGAAAACAAGTCTTTGTATGGAAATTTTTTTTGTTTTCCAACCTATTGCAACCGAATTCAACATGTGTCCATTTGACATAGCCATACATGATTTTTAAAAGTACGATCCGGATCGGACCACTATATCATATAGCTGCCATACAAACGACGGATGTGTAAACAAGTCCTTGTATGGAAAATTTTTTTGTTTTCCAAGCTATTGCAACCGAATTCAACATATATCCATTTGACATAGCCAGACACGATTTTTGGTAGTTTGGTTCGGATCGGACCACTATATCATATAGCTGCAATACAAACGACCGATATGAAAACAAGTCTTTGTATGGAAAATTTTTTTGTTTTCCAAGCTATTGCAACCGAATTCAACATATATCCATTTGACATAGCCAAACACGATTTGTAAAAGTTTGGTCCGGATCGGACCACTATATCTAATAGCTGCAATACAAACGACCGATATGAAAAACAAGTCTTTGTATGGAAAATTTTGTTGTTTTCCAACCTATTGCAACCGAATTCAACATTTATCCATTTGACATAGCCATACATGATTTTTAAAAGTTTGATCCCGATCAGATGACTATATCATATAGCTGCCATACAAACGACCGATATGAAAACAAGTCTTTATATGGAAAATTTTTTTGTTTTCCAAGCTATTGCAAGCGAATTCAAAATTTATCCATTTGACATAGCTATACATGATTTTTAAAAGTTTGATCCCGATCATATGACTATATCATATAGCTGCCATACAAACGACCGATATGAAAACAAGTCTTTGTATGGAAAATTTTTTTGTTTTCCAAGCTTTTGCAACCGAATTCAACATTTATTCAACCGACCAAGCCAAACACAATTTCAAATGTTTTATCCGGATCGGATCACTATATAACATAGCAGCCATACAAACGACCGATGTGTAAACAAGTCTTTATATGGAAAATTTTTTTGTTTTCCAAGCTATTGCAAACGAATTCAACATTTATCCATTTGACATAGCCATACATGATTTCTAAAACTTTGATCTGGATCAAATGACTATATCATCTAGCTGCCATACAAACGACCGATATGAAAACAAGTCTTTGTATGGAAAATTTTTTTGTTTTCCAAGCTTTTGCAACCGAATTCAACATTTATTCAACCGACCAAGCCAAACACAATTTCAAATGTTTTATCCGTATGTGATCACTATATAACATAGCTGCCATACAAACGACCGATATGAAAACAAGTCCTTGTATGAAAATTTTTTTTGTTTTCCAACCTATTGCAACCGAATTCAACATTTATCGATTTGACATAGCCATACATGATTTTTTAAAAGTATAATCCGGATCAGACCACTATATCATATAGCTGCCATACAAACGACGGATGTGTAAACAAGTCCTTGTATGGACCATTTTTTTTGCAACCGAATTCAACATTTATCCATTTGCCTTAGCCATACATGATTTTCAAAAGTTTGATCCGGATCAAATGACTATATCATATAGCTGCCATACAAACGACCGATATGAAAACAAGTCTTTATATGGAAAATTTTTTTGTTTTCCAAGCTATTGCAAGCGAATTCAAAATTTATCCATTTGACATAGCCATACATGATTTTTAAAAGTTTGATCCCGATCAGATGACTATATCTCATAGCTGCCATACAAACGACCGATATGAAAACAAGTCTTTGTATGGAAAATTTTTTTGTTTTCCAACTTATTGCAACCGAATTCAAAATTTATTCATTTGACATAGCCATACATGATTTCTAAAAGTTTGATCTGGATCAAATGACTATATCATCTAGCTGCCATACAAACGACCGATATGAAAATAAGTCTTTGTATGGAAATTTTTTTGTTTTCCAACCTATTGCAACCGAATTCAACATTTATCGATTTGACATAGCCATACATGATTTTTAAAAGTATGATCCGGATCGGACCACTATATCATATAGCTGCCATACAAACGACGGATGTGTAAACAAGTCCTTGTATGGAAAATTTTTTGTTTTCCAAGCTATTGCAACCGAATTCAACATATATCTTTTTGACATAGCCAAACACGGTTTGTAAAAGTTTGGTCCGGATCGGACTACTATATCTAATAGCTGCAATACAAACGACCGATATGAAAACAAGTCTTTGTATGGAAAATTTTGTTGTTTTCCAACCTATTGCAACCGAATTCAACATTTATCCATTTGACATAGCCATACATGATTTTTAAAAGTTTGATCCCGATCAGATGACTATATCATATAGCTGCCATACAAACGACCGATATGAAAACAAGTCTTTATATGGAAAATTTTTTGTTTTCCAAGCTATTGCAAGCGAATTCAAAATTTATCCATTTGACATAGGTATACATGATTTTTAAAAGTTTGATCCCGATCATATGACTATATCATATAGCTGCCATACAAACGACCGATATGAAAACAAGTCTTTGTATGGAAAATTTTTTTGTTTTCCAAGCTTTTGCAACCGAATTCAACATTTATTCAACCGACCAAGCCAAACACAATTTCAAATGTTTTATCCGGATCGGATCACTATATAACATAGCAGCCATACAAACGACCGATGTGTAAACAAGTCTTTATATGGAAAATTTTTTTGTTTTCCAAGCTATTGCAAACGAATTCAACATTTATCCATTTGACATAGCCTTACATGATTTCTAAAAGTTTGATCTGGATCAAATGACTATATCATCTAGCTGCCATACAAACGACCGATATGAAAACAAGTCTTTGTATGGAAAATTTTTTTGTTTTCCAAGCTTTTGCAACCGAATTCAACATTTATTCAACCGACCAAGCCAAACACAATTTCAAATGTTTTTCCGGATCGGATCACTATGTAACATAGCAGCCATACAAACGACCGATGTGTAAACAAGTCTTTATATGGAAAATTTTTTTGTTTTCCAAGCTATTGCAACCGAATTCAACATTTATCCATTTGACATAGCCAAACACAATTTGTGGTAGTTTGGTCCGGATCGGACCACTATATCATATAGCTTCAATACAAACGACCGATATGAAAACAAGTCTTTGCATAGCAAATTTTTTGTTTTCCAACCTATTGCAACCGAATTCAACATTTATCCATTTGACATAGCCATACATGATTTCTTAAAGTTTGATCCGGATCAAATGACTATATCATATAGCTGCCATACAAACGACCGATATGAAAACAAGTCTTTGTATGGAAATTTTTTTTGTTTTCCCACCTATTGCAACCGAATTCAACATTTATCGATTTGACATAGCCATACATGATTTTTAAAAGTATGATCCGGATCGGACCACTATATCATATAGCTGCCATACAAACGACGGATGTGTAAACAAGTCCTTGTATGGAAAATTTTTTTGTTTTCCAAGCTATTGCAACCGAATTCAACATATATCCATTTGACATAGCCAAACACGATTTGTAAAAGTTTGGTCCGGATCGGACCACTATATCTAATAGCTGCAATACAAACGACCGATATGAAAACAAGTCTTTGTATGGAAAATTTTGTTGTTTTCCAACCTATTGCAACCGAATTCAACATTTATCCATTTGACATAGCCATACATGATTTTTAAAAGTTTGATCCCGATCAGATGACTATATCATATAGCTGCCATACAAACGACCGATATGAAAACAAGTCTTTATATGGAAAATTTTTTTGTTTTCCAAGCTATTGCAAGCGAATTCAAAATTTATCCATTTGACATAGCTATACATGATTTCTAAAACTTTGATCTGGATCAAATGACTATATCATCTAGCTGCCATACAAACGACCGATATGAAAACAAGTCTTTGTATGGAAAATTTTTTTGTTTTCCAAGCTTTTGCAACCGAATTCAACATTTATTCAACCGACCAAGCCAAACACAATTTCAAATGTTTTATCCGGATCGGATCACTATATAACATAGCAGCCATACAAAACGACCGATGTGTAAACAAGTCTTTATATGGAAAATTTTTTTGTTTTCCAAGCTTTTGCAACCGAATTCAACATTTATTCAACCGACCAAGCCAAATACAATTTCAAATGTTTTATCCGGATCGGATCACTATATAACATAGCAGCCATACAAACGACCGATGTGTAAACAAGTCTTTATATGGAAAATTTTTTGTTTTCCAAGCTATTGCAACCGAATTCAACATTTATCCATTTGACATAGCCAAACACGATTTGTGGTAGTTTAGTCCGGATCGGACCACTATATCATATAGCTGCAATACAAACGACCGATATGAAAACAAGTCTTTGTATGGAACATTTTTTTGTTTTCCAACCTATTGCAGCCGAATTCAACATTTATCCATTTGACATAGCCATACATGATTTCTAAAAGTTTGATCCGGATCAAATGACTATATCATATAGCTGCCATACAAACGACCGATATGAAAACAAGTCTTTGTATGGAAATTTTTTTTGTTTTCCAACCTATTGCAACCGAATTCAACATGTGTCCATTTGACATAGCCATACATGATTTTTAAAAGTACGATCCGGATCGGACCACTATATCATATAGCTGCCATACAAACGACGGATGTGTAAACAAGTCCTTGTATGGAAAATTTTTTTGTTTTCCAAGCTATTGCAACCGAATTCAACATATATCCATTTGACATAGCCAGACACGATTTTTGGTAGTTTGGTTCGGATCGGACCACTATATCATATAGCTGCAATACAAACGACCGATATGAAAACAAGTCTTTGTATGGAAAATTTTTTTGTTTTCCAAGCTATTGCAACCGAATTCAACATATATCCATTTGACATAGCCAAACACGATTTGTAAAAGTTTGGTCCGGATCGGACCACTATATCTAATAGCTGCAATACAAACGACCGATATGAAAACAAGTCTTTGTATGGAAAATTTTGTTGTTTTCCAACCTATTGCAACCGAATTCAACATTTATCCATTTGACATAGCCATACATGATTTTTAAAAGTTTGATCCCGATCAGATGACTATATCATATAGCTGCCATACAAACGACCGATATGAAAACAAGTCTTTATATGGAAAATTTTTTTGTTTTCCAAGCTATTGCAAGCGAATTCAAAATTTATCCATTTGACATAGCTATACATGATTTTTAAAAGTTTGATCCCGATCATATGACTATATCATATAGCTGCCATACAAACGACCGATATGAAAACAAGTCTTTGTATGGAAAATTTTTTTGTTTTCCAAGCTTTTGCAACCGAATTCAACATTTATTCAACCGACCAAGCCAAACACAATTTCAAATGTTTTATCCGGATCGGATCACTATATAACATAGCAGCCATACAAACGACCGATGTGTAAACAAGTCTTTATATGGAAAATTTTTTTGTTTTCCAAGCTATTGCAAACGAATTCAACATATATCCATTTGACATAGCCAAACACGATTTGTAAAAGTTTGGTCCGGATCGGACCACTATATCATATAGCTGCAATACAAACGACCGATATGAAAACAAGTCTTTGCATAGCAAATTTTTTTGTTTTCCAACCTATTGCAACCGAATTCAACATTTATCCATTTGACATAGCCATACATGATTTCTTAAAGTTTGATCCGGATCAAATGACTATATCATATAGCTGCCATACAAACGACCGATATGAAAACAAGTCTTTGTATGGAAATTTTTTTTGTTTTCCCACCTATTGCAACCGAATTCAACATTTATCGATTTGACATAGCCATACATGATTTTTAAAAGTATGATCCGGATCGGACCACTATATCATATAGCTGCCATACAAACGACCGATATGAAAACAAGTCTTTATATGGAAAATTTTTTTGTTTTCCAAGCTATTGCAAGCGAATTCAAAATTTATCCATTTGACATAGCTATACATGATTTTTAAAAGTTTGATCCCGATCATATGACTATATCATATAGCTGCCATACAAACGACCGATATGAAAACAAGTCTTTGTATGGAAAATTTTTTTGTTTTCCAAGCTTTTGCAACCGAATTCAACATTTATTCAACCGACCAAGCCAAACACAATTTCAAATGTTTTATCCGGATCGGATCACTATATAACATAGCAGCCATACAAACGACCGATGTGTAAACAAGTCTTTATATGGAAAATTTTTTTGTTTTCCAAGCTATTGCAAACGAATTCAACATTTATCCATTTGACATAGCCATACATGATTTCTAAAACTTTGATCTGGATCAAATGACTATATCATCTAGCTGCCATACAAACGACCGATATGAAAACAAGTCTTTGTATGGAAAATTTTTTGTTTTCCAAGCTTTTGCAACCGAATTCAACATTTATTCAACCGACCAAGCCAAACACAATTTCAAATGTTTTATCCGGATCGGATCACTATATAACATAGCTGCCATACAAACGACCGATATGAAAACAAGTCCTTGTATGAAAATTTTTTTGTTTTCCAACCTATTGCAACCGAATTCAACATTTATCGATTTGACATAGCCATACATGATTTTTAAAAGTATAATCCGGATCAGACCACTATATCATATAGCTGCCATACAAACGACGGATGTGTAAACAAGTCCTTGTATGGACCATTTTTTTTGCAACCGAATTCAACATTTATCCATTTGCCTTAGCCATACATGATTTTCAAAAGTTTGATCCCGATCAGATGACTATATCATATAGCTGCCATACAAACGACCGATATGAAAACAAGTCTTTGTATGGACAATTTTTTTGTTTTCCAAGCTATTGCAACCGAATTCAACATTTATTCAATTGACCAAGCCATACACGACTTTTAAAAGTTTTATCCGGATCGGATCACTATATCATATAGCTGCCATACAAACGACCGATATGAAAACAAGTCTTTATATGGAAAATTTTTTTGTTTTCCAAGCTATTGCAAGCGAATTCAAAATTTATCCATTTGACATAGCCATACATGATTTTTAAAAGTTTGATCCCGATCAGATGACTATATCTCATAGCTGCCATACAAACGACCGATATGAAAACAAGTCTTTGTATGGAAAATTTTTTGTTTTCCAACTTATTGCAACCGAATTCAAAATTTATTCATTTGACATAGCCATACATGATTTCTAAAAGTTTGATCTGGATCAAATGACTATATCATCTAGCTGCCATACAAACGACCGATATGAAAATAAGTCTTTGTATGGAAATTTTTTTGTTTTCCAACCTATTGCAACCGAATTCAACATTTATCGATTTGACATAGCCATACATGATTTTTAAAAGTATGATCCGGATCGGACCACTATATCATATAGCTGCCATACAAACGACGGATGTGTAAACAAGTCCTTGTATGGAAAATTTTTTTGTTTTCCAAGCTATTGCAACCGAATTCAACATATATCTTTTTGACATAGCCAAACACGGTTTGTAAAAGTTTGGTCCGGATCGGACTACTATATCTAATCGCTGCAATACAAACGACCGATATGAAAACAAGTCTTTGTATGGAAAATTTTGTTGTTTTCCAACCTATTGCAACCGAATTCAACATTTATCCATTTGACATAGCCATACATGATTTTTAAAAGTTTGATCCCGATCAGATGACTATATCATATAGCTGCCATACAAACGACCGATATGAAAACAAGTCTTTATATGGAAAATTTTTTTGTTTTCCAAGCTATTGCAAGCGAATTCAAAATTTATCCATTTGACATAGGTATACATGATTTTTAAAAGTTTGATCCCGATCATATGACTATATCATATAGCTGCCATACAAACGACCGATATGAAAACAAGTCTTTGTATGGAAAATTTTTTGTTTTCCAAGCTTTTGCAACCGAATTCAACATTTATTCAACTGACCAAGCCAAACACAATTTCAAATGTTTTATCCGGATCGGATCACTATATAACATAGCAGCCATACAAACGACCGATGTGTAAACAAGTCTTTATATGGAAAATTTTTTTGTTTTCCAAGCTATTGCAAACGAATTCAACATTTATCCATTTGACATAGCCTTACATGATTTCTAAAAGTTTGATCTGGATCAAATGACTATATCATCTAGCTGCCATACAAACGACCGATATGAAAACAAGTCTTTGTATGGAAAATTTTTTGTTTTCCAAGCTTTTGCAACCGAATTCAACATTTATTCAACCGACCAAGCCAAACACAATTTCAAATGTTTTTCCGGATCGGATCACTATGTAACATAGCAGCCATACAAACGACCGATGTGTAAACAAGTCTTTATATGGAAAATTTTTTTGTTTTCCAAGCTATTGCAACCGAATTCAACATTTATCCATTTGACATAGCCAAACACAATTTGTGGTAGTTTGGTCCGGATCGGACCACTATATCATATAGCTGCAATACAAACGACCGATATGAAAACAAGTCTTTGCATAGCAAATTTTTTGTTTTCCAACCTATTGCAACCGAATTCAACATTTATCCATTTGACATAGCCATACATGATTTCTTAAAGTTTGATCCGGATCAAATGACTATATCATATAGCTGCCATACAAACGACCGATATGAAAACAAGTCTTTGTATGGAAATTTTTTTTGTTTTCCCACCTATTGCAACCGAATTCAACATTTATCGATTTGACATAGCCATACATGATTTTTAAAAGTATGATCCGGATCGGACCACTATATCATATAGCTGCCATACAAACGACGGATGTGTAAACAAGTCCTTGTATGGAAAATTTTTTTGTTTTCCAAGCTATTGCAACCGAATTCAACATATATCCATTTGACATAGCCAAACACGATTTGTAAAAGTTTGGTCCGGATCGGACCACTATATCTAATAGCTGCAATACAAACGACCGATATGAAAACAAGTCTTTGTATGGAAAATTTTGTTGTTTTCCAACCTATTGCAACCGAATTCAACATTTATCCATTTGACATAGCCATACATGATTTTTAAAAGTTTGATCCCGATCAGATGACTATATCATATAGCTGCCATACAAACGACCGATATGAAAACAAGTCTTTATATGGAAAATTTTTTTGTTTTCCAAGCTATTGCAAGCGAATTCAAAATTTATCCATTTGACATAGCTATACATGATTTCTAAAACTTTGATCTGGATCAAATGACTATATCATCTAGCTGCCATACAAACGACCGATATGAAAACAAGTCTTTGTATGGAAAATTTTTTTGTTTTCCAAGCTTTTGCAACCGAATTCAACATTTATTCAACCGACCAAGCCAAACACAATTTCAAATGTTTTATCCGGATCGGATCACTATATAACATAGCAGCCATACAAAACGACCGATGTGTAAACAAGTCTTTATATGGAAAATTTTTTTGTTTTCCAAGCTTTTGCAACCGAATTCAACATTTATTCAACCGACCAAGCCAAATACAATTTCAAATGTTTTATCCGGATCGGATCACTATATAACATAGCAGCCATACAAACGACCGATGTGTAAACAAGTCTTTATATGGAAAATTTTTTTGTTTTCCAAGCTATTGCAAACGAATTCAACATTTATCCATTTGACATAGCCATACATGATTTCTAAAACTTTGATCTGGATCAAATGACTATATCATCTAGCTGCCATACAAACGACCGATATGAAAACAAGTCTTTGTATGGAAAATTTTTTTGTTTTCCAAGCTTTTGCAACCGAATTCAACATTTATTCAACCGACCAAGCCAAACACAATTTCAAATGTTTTATCCGGATCGTATCACTATATAACATAGCAGCCATACAAAACGACCGATGTGTAAACAAGTCTTTATATGGAAAATTTTTTTGTTTTCCAAGCTATTGCAACCGAATTCAACATTTATCCATTTGACATAGCCAAACACGATTTGTGGTAGTTTAGTCCGGATCGGACCACTATATCATATAGCTGCAATACAAACGACCGATATGAAAACAAGTCTTTGTATGGAAAATTTTTTTGTTTTCCAACCTATTGCAACCGAATTCGACATTTATCCATTTGACATAGCCATACATGATTTCTAAAAGTTTGATCCGGATCAAATGACTATATCATATAGCTGCCATACAAACGACCGATATGAAAACAAGTCTTTGTATGGAAATTTTTTTTGTTTTCCAACCTATTGCAACCGAATTCAACATTTACCGATTTGACATAGCCATACATGATTTTTAAAAGTACGATCCGGATCGGACCACTATATCATATAGCTGCCATACAAACGACGGATGTGTAAACAAGTCCTTGTATGGAAAATTTTTTTGTTTTCCAAGCTATTGCAACCGAATTCAACATATATCCATTTGACATAGCCAGACACGATTTTTGGTAGTTTGGTTCGGATCGGACCACTATATCATATAGCTGCAATACAAACGACCGATATGAAAACAAGTCTTTGTATGGAAAATTTTTTTTGTTTTCCAAGCTATTGCAACCGAATTCAACATATATCCATTTGACATAGCCAAACACGATTTGTAAAAGTTTGGTCCGGATCGGACCACTATATCTAATAGCTGCAATACAAACGACCGATATGAAAACAAGTCCTTGTATGGAAAATTTTGTTGTTTTCCAACCTATTGCAACCGAATTCAACATTTATCCATTTGACATAGCCATACATGATTTTTAAAAGTTTGATCCCGATCAGATGACTATATCATATAGCTGCCATACAAACGACCGATATGAAAACAAGTCTTTATATGGAAAATTTTTTTGTTTTCCAAGCTATTGCAAGCGAATTCAAAATTTATCCATTTGACATAGCTATACATGATTTTTAAAAGTTTGATCCCGATCATATGACTATTTCATATAGCTGCCATACAAACGACCGATATGAAAACAAGTCTTTGTATGGAAAATTTTTTGTTTTCCAAGCTTTTGCAATCGAATTCAACATTTATTCAACCGACCAAGCCAAACACAATTTCAAATGTTTTATCCGGATCGGATCACTATATAACATAGCAGCCATACAAACGACCGATGTGTAAACAAGTCTTTATATGGAAAATTTTTTTGTTTTCCAAGCTATTGCAAACGAATTCAACATTTATCCATTTGACATAGCCATACATGATTTCTAAAACTTTGATCTGGATCAAATGACTATATCATCTAGCTGCCATACAAACGACCGATATGAAAACAAGTCTTTGTATGGAAAATTTTTTTGTTTTCCAAGCTTTTGCAACCGAATTCAACATTTATTCAACCGACCAAGCCAAACACAATTTCAAATGTTTTATCCGGATCGGATCACTATATAACATAGCAGCCATACAAACGACCGATGTGTAAACAAGTCTTTATATGGAAAATTTTTTTGTTTTCCAAGCTATTGCAACCGAATTCAACATTTATCCATTTGACATAGCCAAACACGATTTGTGGTAGTTTAGTCCGGATCGGACCACTATATCATATAGCTGCAATACAAACGACCGATATGAAAACAAGTCTTTGTATGGAACATTTTTTTGTTTTCCAACCTATTGCAACCGAATTGAACATTTATCCATTTGACATAGCCATACATGATTTCTAAAAGTTTGATCCGGATCAAATGACTATATCATATAGCTGCCATACAAACGACCGATATGAAAACAAGTCTTTGTATGGAAATTTTTTTGTTTTCCAACCTATTGCAACCGAATTCAACACTTACTGATTTGACATAGCCATACATGATTTCTAAAAGTATGATCCGGATCGGACCACTATATCATATAGCTGCCATACAAACGACGGATGTGTAAACAAGTCCTTGTATGGAAAATTTTTTTTGTTTTCCAAGCTATTGCAACCGAATTCAACATATATCCATTTGACATAGCCAAACACGATTTGTGGTAGTTTGGTCCGGATCAGACCACTATATCTAATAGCTGCAATACAAACGACCGATATGAAAACAAGTCTTTGTATGGACAATTTTTTTGTTTTCCAACCTATTGCAACCGAATTCAACATTTATCCATTTGACATAGCCATACATGATTTTTAAAAGTTTGATCCCGATCAGATGACTATATCATATAGCTGCCATACAAACGACCGATATGAAAACAAGTCTTTATATGGAAAATTTTTTTGTTTTCCAAGCTATTGCAAGCGAATTCAAAATTTATCCATTTGACATAGCTATACATGATTTTTAAAAGTTTGATCCCGATCATATGACTATATCATATAGCTGCCATACAAACGACCGATATGAAAACAAGTCTTTGTATGGAAATTTTTTTTGTTTTCCAACCTATTGCAACCGAATTCAACACTTACCGATTTGACATAGCCATACATGATTTCTAAAAGTATGATCCGGATCGGACCACTATATCATATAGCTGCCATACAAACGACGGATGTGTAAACAAGTCCTTGTATGGAAAATTTTTTTGTTTTCCAAGCTTTTGCAACCGAATTCAACATTTATTCAACCGACCAAGCCAAACACAATTTCAAATGTTTTATCCGGATCGGATCACTATGTAACATAGCAGCCATACAAACGACCGATGTGTAAACAAGTCTTTATATGGAAAATTTTTTTGTTTTCCAAGCTATTGCAACCGAATTCAACATTTATCCATTTGACATAGCCAAACACAATTTGTGGTAGTTTGGTCCGGATCGGACCACTATATCATATAGCTGCAATACAAACGACCGATATGAAAACAAGTCTTTGCATAGAAAATTTTTTTGTTTTCCAACCTATTGCAACCGAATTCAACATTTATCCATTTGACATAGCCATACATGATTTCTTAAAGTTTGATCCGGATCAAATGACTATATCATATAGCTGCCATACAAACGACCGATATGAAAACAAGTCTTTGTATGGAAATTTTTTTGTTTTCCCACCTATTGCAACCGAATTCAACATTTATCGATTTGACATAGCCATACATGATTTTTAAAAGTATGATCCGGATCGGACCACTATATCATATAGCTGCCATACAAACGACGGATGTGTAAACAAGTCCTTGTATGGAAAATTTTTTTGTTTTCCAAGCTATTGCAACCGAATTCAACATATATCCATTTGACATAGCCAAACACGATTTGTAAAAGTTTGGTCCGGATCGGACCACTATATCTAATAGCTGCAATACAAACGACCGATATGAAAACAAGTCTTTGTATGGAAAATTTTGTTGTTTTCCAACCTATTGCAACCGAATTCAACATTTATCCATTTGACATAGCCATACATGATTTTTAAAAGTTTGATCCCGATCAGATGACTATATCATATAGCTGCCATACAAACGACCGATATGAAAACAAGTCTTTATATGGAAAATTTTTTTGTTTTCCAAGCTATTGCAAGCGAATTCAAAATTTATCCATTTGACATAGCTATACATGATTTTTAAAAGTTTGATCCCGATCATATGACTATATCATATAGCTGCCATACAAACGACCGATATGAAAACAAGTCTTTGTATGGAAAATTTTTTTGTTTTCCAAGCTTTTGCAACCGAATTCAACATTTATTCAACCGACCAAGCCAAACACAATTTCAAATGTTTTATCCGGATCGGATCACTATATAACATAGCAGCCATACAAACGACCGATGTGTAAACAAGTCTTTATATGGAAAATTTTTTTGTTTTCCAAGCTATTGCAAACGAATTCAACATTTATCCATTTGACATAGCCATACATGATTTCTAAAACTTTGATCTGGATCAAATGACTATATCATCTAGCTGCCATACAAACGACCGATATGAAAACAAGTCTTTGTATGGAAAATTTTTTTGTTTTCCAACCTATTGCAACCGAATTCAACATTTACCGATTTGACATAGCCATACATGATTTTTAAAATTACGATCCGGATCGGACCACTATATCATATAGCTGCAATACAAACGACCGATATGAAAACAAGTCTTTGTATGGAACATTTTTTTGTTTTCCAACCTATTGCAACCGAATTCAACATTTATCCATTTGACATAGCCATACATGATTTCTAAAAGTTTGATCCGGATCAAATGACTATATCATATAGCTGCCATACAAACGACCGATATGAAAACAAGTCTTTGTATGGAAATTTTTTTGTTTTCCAACCTATTGCAACCGAATTCAACATTTACCGATTTGACATAGCCATACATGATTTTTAAAAGTACGATCCGGATCGGACCACTATATCATATAGCTGCCATACAAACGACGGATGTGTAAACAAGTCCTTGTATGGAAAATTTTTTTGTTTTCCAAGCTATTGCAACCGAATTCAACATATATACATACAAACGACCGATATGAAAACAAGTCTTTGTATGGAAAATTTTTTTTGTTTTCCAACCTATTGCAACCGAATTCAATATTTATCCATTTGACATAGCCATACATGATTTCTAAAAGTTTGATCCGGATCAGATGACTATATCATATAGCTGCCATACAAACGACCGATATGGAAACAAGTCTTTGTATGGAAAATTTTTTTGTTTTCCAAGCTATTGGAACCGAATTCAACATTTGTCCATTTGACGTAGCCATACATGATTTTTAAAAGTATGATCCGGATCAAATGACTATATCATATAGCTGCAATACAAACGACCGATATGAAAACAAGTCTTTGTATGGAACATTTTTTTGTTTTCCAACCTATTGCAACCGAATTCAACATTTATCCATTTGACATAGCCATACATGATTTCTAAAAGTTTGATCCGGATCAAATGACTATATCATGTAGCTGCCATACAAACGACCGATATGAAAACAAGTCTTTGTATGGAAATTTTTTTTGTTTTCCAACCTATTGCAACCGAATTCAACATTTACCGATTTGACATAGCCATACATGATTTTTAAAAGTACGATCCGGATCGGACCACTATATCATATAGCTGCCATACAAACGACGGATGTGTAAACAAGTCCTTGTATGGAAAATTTTTTTGTTTTCCAAGCTATTGCAACCGAATTCAACATATATCCCATTGACATAGCCAAACACGATTTGTGGTAGTTTGGTCCGGATCGGACCACTATATCATATAGCTGCAATACAAACGACCGATATGAAAACAAGTCTTTGTATGGAAAATTTTTTTGTTTTCCAACCTATTGCAACCGAATTCAACATTTATCCATTTGACATAGCCATACATGATTTTTAAAAGTTTGATCCGGATCAAATGACTATATCATATAGCTGCCATGCAAACGACCGATATGAAAACAAGTCTTTGTATGGAAAATTTTTTTGTTTTCCAACCTATTGCAACCGAATTCAATATTTATCCATCTGACATAGCCATACATGATTTCTAAAAGTTTGATCCGGATCAGATGACTATATCATATAGCTGCCATACAAACGACCGATATGGAAACAAGTCTTTGTATGGAAAATTTTTTTGTTTTCCAAGCTATTGGAACCGAATTCAACATTTGTCCATTTGACATAGCCATACATGATTTTTAAAAGTATGATCCGGATCAAATGACTATATCATATAGCTGCCATACAAACGACCGATGTGTAAACAAGTCCTTGTATGGAAAATTTTTTTGTTTTCCAAGTTATTGCAACCGAATTCAACACATATCCATTTGACATAGCCAAACACAATTTGTGGTAGTTTGGTCCGGATCGGACCAATATATCATATAGCTGCAATACAAACGACCGATATGAAAACAAGTCTTTGTATGGAAAATTTTTTTGTTTTCCAAGCTATTGCAACCGAATTCAACATTTATCCATTTGACATAGCCATACATGATTTCTAAAAGTTTGATCCGGATCAAATGACTATATCATATAGCTGCCATACAAACGACCGATATGAAAACAAGTCTTTGTATGGAAATTTTTTTGTTTTCCAACCTATTGCAACCGAATTCAACATTTACCGATTTGACATAGCCATACATGATTTTTAAAAGTATGATCCGGATCGGACCACTATATCATATAGCTGCCATACAAACGACGGATGTGTAAACAAGTCCTTGTATGGAAAATTTTTTTGTTTTCCAAGCTATTGCAACCGAATTCAACATGTGTCCATTTGACATAGCCAGACACGATTTTTGGTAGTTTGGTTCGGATCGGACCACTATATCATATAGCTGCAATACAAACGACCGATATGAAAACAAGTCTTTGTATGGAAAATTTTTTTGTTTTCCAACCTAGTGCAACCGAATTCAACATTTACCGATTTGACATAGCCATACATGATTTTTAAAAGTTTGATCCGGATCAAATGACTATATCATATAGCTGCCATACAAACGACCGATATGAAAACAAGTCTTTGCATGGAAAATTTTTTTGTTTTCCAAGCTTTTGCAACCGAATTCAACATTTATTCAACCGACCAAGCCAAACACAATTTCAAATGTTTTATCCGGATCGGATCACTATATAACATAGCAGCCATACAAACGACCGATGTGTAAACAAGTCTTTATATGGAAAATTTTTTTGTTTTCCAAGCTATTGCAAACGAATTCAACATTTATCCATTTGACATAGCCATACATGATTTCTAAAAGTTTGATCTGGATCAAATGACTATATCATCTAGCTGCCATACAAACGACCGATATGAAAACAAGTCTTTGTATGGAAAATTTTTTTGTTTTCCAAGCTTTTGCAACCGAATTCAACATTTATTCAACCGACCAAGCCAAACACAATTTCAAATGTTTTATCCGGATCGGACCACTATATCATATAGCTGCCAAACGACGGATGTGTAAACAAGTCCTTGTATGGAAAATTTTTTGTTTTCCAAGCTATTGCAACCGAATTCAACATATATCCATTTGACATAGCCAGACACGATTTTTGGTAGTTTGGTTCGGATCGGACCACTATATCATATAGCTGCAATACAAACGACCGATATGAAAACAAGTCTTTGTATGGAAAATTTTTTTGTTTTCCAACCTATTGCAACCGAATTCAACATTTATCCATTTGACATAGCCTTACATGATTTCTAAAAGTTTGATCTGGATCAAATGACTATATCATCTAGCTGCCATACTAACGACCGATATGAAAACAAGTCTTTGTATGGAAAATTTTTTTGTTTTCCAAGCTTTTGCAACCGAATTCAACATTTATTCAACCGACCAAGCCAAACACAATTTCAAATGTTTTATCCGGATCGGATCACTATGTAACATAGCAGCCATACAAACGACCGATGTGTAAACAAGTCTTTATATGGAACATTTTTTTGTTTTCCAAGCTATTGCAACCGAATTCAACATTTATCCATTTGACATAGCCAAACACGATTTGTGGTAGTTTGGTCCGGATCGGACCACTATATCATATAGCTGCAATACAAACGACCGATATGAAAACAAGTCTTTGTAGGGAAAATTTTTTTGTTTTCCAACCTATTGCAACCGAATTCAAAATTTATCCATTTGACATAGCCATACATGATTTCTAAAAGTTTGATCCGGATCAAATGACTATATCATATAGCTGCCATACAAACGACCGATATGAAAACAAGTCTTTGTATGGAAATTTTTTTTGTTTTCCAACCTATTGCAACCGAATTCAACATTTACCGATTTGACATAGCCATACATGATTTTTAAAAGTATGATCCGGATCGGACCACTATATCATATAGCTGCTATACAAACGACGGATGTGTAAACAAGTCCTTGTATTGATATTTTTTTTGTTTTCCAAGCTATTGCAACCGAATTCAACATATATCCATTTGACATAGCCAAACACGATTTGTGGTAGTTTGGTCCGGATCGGACCACTATATCATATAGCTGCAATACAAACGACCGATATGAAAACAAGTCTTTGTATGGAAAATTTTTTGTTTTCCAACCTATTGCAACCCAATTCAACATTTATCCATTTGACATAGCCATACATGATTTTTAAAAGTTTGATCCGGATCAAATGACTATATCATATAGCTGCCATACAAACGACCGATATGAAAACAAGTCTTTGTATGGAAAATTTTTTTGTTTTCCAACCTATTGGAACCGAATTCAACATTTGTCCATTTGACATAGCCATACATGATTTTTAAAAGTATGATCCGGATCAAATGACTATATCATATAGCTGCCATACAAACGACCGATGTGTAAACAAGTCCGTGTATGGAAATTTTTTTGTTTTCCAAGCTATTGCAACCGAATTCAACACATATCCATTTGACATAGCCAAACACAATTTGTGGTAGTTTTCCGGATCGGACCACTATATCATATAGCTGCAATACAAACGACCGATTTGAAAACAAGTCTTTGTATGGAAAATTTTTTTGTTTTCCAAGCTATTGCAACCCAATTCAACATTTATCCATTTGACATAGCCATACATGATTTTTAAAAGTTTGATCCGGATCAAATGACTATATCATATAGCTGCCATACAAACGACCGATGTGTAAACAAGTCTTTGTATGGAAAATTGTTTTGTTTTCCAACCTATTGCAACCGAATTCAATATTTATTCATTTGACATAGCCATACATGATTTCTAAAAGTTTGATCCGGATCGGACCACTATATCATATAGCTGCTATACAAACGACGGATGTGTAAACAAGTCCTTGTATGGAAAATTTTTTTGTTTTCCAAGCTATTGCAACCGAATTCAACATATATCCATTTGACATAGCCAAACACGATTTGTGGTAGTTTGGTCCGGATCGGACCACTATATCATATAGCTGCAATACAAACGACCGATATGAAAACAAGTCTTTGTATGGAAAATTTTTTTGTTTTCCAACCTATTGCAACCCAATTCAACATTTATCCATTTGACATAGCCATACATGATTTTTAAAAGTTTGATCCGGATCAAATGACTATATCATATAGCTGCCATACAAACGACCGATGTGTAAACAAGTCTTTGTATGGAACATTTTTTTGTTTTCCAACCTATTGCAACCGAATTCAATATTTATTCATTTGACATAGCCATACATGATTTCTAAAAGTTTGATCCGGATCAGATGACTATATCATATAGCTGCCATACAAACGACCGATATGAAAACAAGTCTTTGTATGGAAAATTTTTTTGTTTTCCAACCTATTGGAACCGAATTCAACATTTGTCCATTTGACATAGCCATACATGATTTTTAAAAGTATGATCCGGATCAAATGACTATATCATATAGCTGCCATACAAACGACCGATGTGTAAACAAGTCCTTGTATGGAAATTTTTTTTGTTTTCCAAGCTATTGCAACCGAATTCAACACATATCCATTTGACATAGCCAAACACAATTTGTGGTATTTTTCCGGATCGGACCACTATATCATATAGCTCCAATACAAACGACCGATATGAAAACAAGTCTTTGTATGGAAAATTTTTTTGTTTTCCAAGCTATTGCAACCGCATTCAACATTTATCCATCTGACATAGCCATACATGATTTCTAAAAGTTTGATCCGGATCAAAAGACTATATCATATAGCTGCCATACAAACGACCGATATGAAAACAAGTCTTTGTATGGAAATTTTTTTGTTTTCCAACCTATTGCAACCGAATTCAACATTTACCGATTTGACATAGCCATACATGATTTTTAAAAGTATGATCCGGATCGGACCACTATATCATATAGCTGCCATACAAACGACGGATGTGTAAACAAGTCCTTGTATGGAAAATTTTTTTGTTTTCCAACCTATTGCAACCGAATTCAACATTTATCCATTTGACATAACCATACATGATTTTTAAAAGTTTGATCCGGATCAAATGACTATATCATATAGCTGCCATACAAACGACCGATATGAAAACAAGTCTTTGTATGGAAACTTTTTTTTTTGCCTACCTATTGCAACCGAATTATACATTTATCCATTTGACATAGCCATACATGATTTTTAAAAATATGATCCGGATCGGACCACTATATCATATAGCTGCCATACAAACGACGGATGTGTAAACAAGTCCTTGTATGGAAAATTTTTTTGTTTTCCAAGCTATTGCAACCGAATTCAACATATATCCATTTGACATAGCCAAACACGATTTGTAAAAGTTTGGTCCGGATCGGACCACTATATCATATAGCTGCAATACAAACGACCGATATGAAAACAAGTCTTTGTATGGAAAATTTTTTTGTTTTCCAACCTATTTCAACCGAATTCAACATTTATCCATTTGACTTAGCCATACATGATTTTTAAAAGTTTGATCCGGATCAGATGACTATATCATATAGCTGCCATACAAACGACCGATATGAAAACAAGTCTTTGTATGGAAAATTTTTTTGTTTTCCAAGCTATTGCAACCGAATTCAACATTTATTCAATTGACCAAGCCATACACGACTTTTAAAAGTTTTATCCGGATCGGATCACTATATCATATAGCTGCCATACAAACGACCGATATGAAAACAAGTCTTTATATGGAAAATTTTTTTGTTTTCCAAGCTATTGCAAGCGAATTCAAAATTTATCCATTTGACATAGCCATACATGATTTTTAAAAGTTTGATCCCGATCAGATGACTATATCATATAGCTGCCATACAAACGACCGATATGAAAACAAGTCTTTGTATGGAAAATTTTTTTGTTTTCCAACTTATTGCAACCGAATTCAAAATTTATCCATTTGACATAGCCATACATGAGTTCTAAAAGTTTGATCTGGATCAAATGACTATATCATCTAGCTGCCATACAAACGACCGATATGAAAACAAGTCTTTGTATGGAAAATTTTTTTGTTTTCCAAGCTTTTGCAACCGAATTCAACATTTATTCAACCGACCAAGCCAAACACAATTTCAAATGTTTTATCCGGATCGGATCACTATGTAACATAGCAGCCATACAAACGACCGATGTGTAAACAAGTCTTTATATGGAAATTTTTTTTGTTTTCCAAGCTATTGCAACCGAATTCAACATTTATCCATTTGACATAGCCAAACACGATTTGTGGTAGTTTGGTCCGGATCGGACCACTATATCATATAGCTGCAATACAAACGACCGATATGATAACAAGTCTTTGTATAGAAAATTTTTTTGTTTTCCAACCTATTGCAACCGAATTCAACATTTATCCATTTGACATAGCCATACATGATTTCTTAAAGTTTGATCTGGATCAAATGACTATATCATATAGCTGCCATACAAACGACCGATATGAAAACAAGTCTTTGTATGGAAATTTTTTTTGTTTTCCAACCTATTGCAACCGAATTCAACATTTATCGATTTGACATAGCCATACATGATTTTTTAAAGTATGATCCGGATCGGACCACTATATCATATAGCTGCCATACAAACGACGGATGTGTAAACAAGTCCTTGTATGGAAAATTTTTTTGTTTTCCAAGCTATTGCAACCGAATTCAACATATATCCATTTGACATAGCCAAACACGATTTGTAAAAGTTTGGTCCGGATCGGACCACTATATCATATAGCTGCCATACAAACGACGGATGTGTAAACAAGTCCTTGTATGGAAAATTTTTTTGTTTTCCAAGCTATTGCAACCGAATTCAACATTTATTCATTTGACATAGCCATACATGATTTTTAAAAGTTTGATCCCGATCAGATGACTATATCATATAGCTGCCATACAAACGACCGATATGAAAACAAGTCTTTATATGGAAAATTTTTTTGTTTTCCAAGCTATTGCAAGTGAATTCAAAATTTATCCATTTGACATAGCTATACATGATTTTTAAAAGTTTGATCCCGATCAGATGACTATATCATATAGCTGCCATACAAACGACCGATATGAAAACAAGTCTTTGTATGGAAAATTTTTTTGTTTTCCAAGCTTTTGCAACCGAATTCAACATTTATTCAACCGACCAAGCCAAACACAATTTCAAATGTTTTATCCGGATCGGATCACTATATAACATAGCCCATACAAACGACCGATGTGTAAACAAGTCTTTATATGGAAAATTTTTTTGTTTTCCAAGCTATTGCAAACGAATTCAACATTTATCCATTTGACATAGCCAAACACGATTTGTGGTAGTTTGGTCCGGATCGGACCACTATATTATATAGCTGCAATTCAAACGACCGATATTAAAACAAGTCTTTGTATGGAAAATTTTTTTGTTTTCCAACCTATTGCAACCGAATTCAACATTTATCCATTTGACATAGCCATACATGATTTCTAAAAGTTTGATCTGGATCAAATGACTATATCATCTAGCTGCCATACAAACGACCGATATGAAAACAAGTCTTTGTATGGAAAATTTTTTGTTTTCCAAGCTTTTGCAACCGAATTCAACATTTATTCAACCGACCAAGCCAAACACAATTTCAAATGTTTTATCCGGATCGGATCACTATATAACATAGCAGCCATACAAACGACCGATGTGTAAACAAGTCTTTATATGGAAAATTGTTTTGTTTTCCAAGCTATTGCAACCGAATTCAACATTTATCCATTTGACATAGCCATACATGATTTCTAAAAGTTTGATCCGGATCAAATGAATATATCATATAGCTGCCATACAAACGACCGATATGAAAACAAGTCTTTGTATGGAAATTTTTTTTGTTTTCCAACTTATTGCAACCGAATTCAAAATTTATCCATTTGACATAGCCAAACACAATTTGTGGTAGTTTGGTCCGGATCGGACCACTATATCATATAGCTGCAATACAAACGACCGATATGAAAACAAGTCTTTGTATGGAAAATTTTTTTGTTTTCCAAGCTATTGCAACCGAATTCAACATTTATCCATTTGACATAGCCATACATGATTTCTAAAAGTTGGATCCCGATCAAATGAATATATCATATAGCTGCCATACAAACGACCGATATGAAAACA
This sequence comes from Drosophila merina, assembly GCA_035047645.1. Taxonomy (NCBI): domain Eukaryota; kingdom Metazoa; phylum Arthropoda; class Insecta; order Diptera; family Drosophilidae; genus Drosophila; species Drosophila merina. The sequence goes on along the minus strand of JAWNPH010000076.1, from coordinate 770,126 downwards.
AGTGTTTGTATGGAAATTTTTTTTGTTTTCCAACCTATTGCAACCGAATTCAACACATATCCATTTGACATAGCCAAAGACAATTTGTGGTAGTTTGGTCCGGATCGGACCACTATATCATATAGCTGCAATACAAACGACCGATATGAAAACAAGTCTTTGTATGGAAAATTTTTTTGTTTTCCAACCTATTGCAACCGAATTCAACATTTATCCATTTGACATAGCCATACATGATTTTTTAAAGTTTGATCCGGATCGGACCACTATATCATATAGCTGCCATACAAACGACGGATGTGTAAACAAGTCCTTGTATGGAAAATTTTTTGTTTTCCAAGCTATTGCAACCGAATTCAACATATATCCATTTGACATAGCCAAACACGATTTGTGGTAGTTTGGTCCGGATCGGACCACTATATCATATAGCTGCAATACAAACGACCGATATGAAAACAAGTCTTTGTATGGAAAATTTTTTTGTTTTCCAACCTATTGCAACCGAATTCAACATTTATCCATTTGACATAGCCATACATGATTTTTAAAAGTTTGATCCGGATCAAATGACTATATCATATAGGTGCCATACAAACGACCGATATGAAAACAAGTCTTTGTATGGAAAATTTTTTTTTGTTTTCCAACCTATTGCAACCGAATTCAATATTTATCTATTTGACATAGCCATACATGATTTTTAAAAGTTTGATCCGGATCAGATGACTATATCATATAGCTGCCATACAAACGACCGATATGAAAACAAGTCTTTGTATGGAAAATTTTTTTGTTTTCCAACCTATTGGAACCGAATTCAACATTTGTCCATTTGACATAGCCATGCATGATTTTTAAAAGTATGATCCGGATCAAATGACTATATCATATAGCTGCCATACAAACGACCGATGTGTAAACAAGTCTTTGTATGGAAATTTTTTTTGTTTTCCAACCTATTGCAACCGAATTCAACATTTACCGATTTGACATAGCCATACATGATTTTTAAAAGTATGATCCGGATCGGACCACTATATCATATAGCTGCCATACAAACGACGGATGTGTAAACAAGTCCTTGTATGGAAAATTTTTTTGTTTTCCAAGCTATTGCAACCGAATTCAACATATATCCATTTGACATAGCCAAACACGATTTTTGGTAGTTTGGTCCGGATCGGACCACTATATCATATAGCTGCAATACAAACGACCGATATGAAAACAAGTCTTTGTATGGAAAATTTTTTTGTTTTCCAACCTATTGCAACCGAATTCAACATTTATCCATTTGACATAGCCATACATGATTTTTAAAAGTTTGATCCGGATCAAATGACTATATCATATAGCTGCCATACAAACGACCGATATGAAAACAAGTCTTTGTATGGAAAATTTTTTTTGTTTTCCAACCTATTGCAACCGAATTCAATATTTATCCATTTGACATAGCCATACATGATTTTTAAAAGTTTGATCCGGATCAGATGACTATATCATATAGCTGCCATACAAACGACCGATATGAAAACAAGTCTTTGTATGGAAAATTTTTTTGTTTTCCAACCTATTGGAACCGAATTCAACATTTGTCCATTTGACATAGCCATGCATGATTTTTAAAAGTATGATCCGGATCAAATGACTATATCATATAGCTGCCATACAAACGACCGATGTGTAAACAAGTCCTTGTATGGAAAATTTTTTTGTTTTCCAAGCTATTGCAACCGAATTCAACACATATCCATTTGACATAGCCAAACACAATTTGTGGTAGTTTGGTCCGGATCGGACCACTATATCATATAGCTGCAATACAAACGACCGATATGAAAACAAGTCTTTGTATGGAAAATTTTTTTGTTTTCCAAGCTATTGCAACCGAATTCAACATTTATCCATCTGAAATAGCCATACATGATTTCTAAAAGTTTGATCCGGATCAAATGACTATATCATATAGCTGCCATACAAACGACCGATATGAAAACAAGTCTTTGTATGGAAATTTTTTTGTTTTCCAACCTATTGCAACCGAATTCAACATTTACCGATTTGACATAGCCATACATGATTTTTAAAAGTATGATCCGGATCGGACCACTATATCATATAGCTGCCATACAAACGACGGATGTGTAAACAAGTCCTTGTATGGAAAATTTTTTTGTTTTCCAAGCTATTGCAACCGAATTCAACATATATCCATTTGACATAGCCAAACACAATTTGTGGTAGTTTGGTCCGGATCGGACCACTATATCATATAGCTGCAATACAAACGACCGATATGAAAACAAGTCTTTGTATGGAAAATTTTTTGTTTTCCAACCTATTGCAACCGAATTCAACATTTATCCATTTGACATAGCCATACATAGTTTTTAAAAGTTTGATCCGGATCAAATGACTATATCATATAGCTGCCATACAAACGACCGATATGAAAACAAGTCTTTGTATGGAAAATTTGTTTGTTTTCCAACCTATTGCAACCGAATTCAACATTTATCCATTTGACATAGCCATACATGATTTTTAAAAGTTTGATCCCGATCAGATGACTATATCATATAGCTGCCATACAAACGACCGATATGAAAACAAGTCTTTGTATGGAAAATTTTTTTGTTTTCCAACCTATTGCAACCGAATTCAATATTTATCGATTTGACATAGCCATACATGATTTTTAAAAGTATAATCCGGATCAAATGACTATATCATATAGCTGCCATACAAACGACCGATGTGTAAACAAGTCCTTGTATGGAAAATTTTTTTGTTTTCCAAGCTATTGCAACCGAATTCAACATATATCCATTTGACATAGCCAAACACGATTTGTGGTAGTTTGGTCCGGATCGGACCACTATATCATATAGCTGCAATACAAACGACCGATATGAAAACAAGTCTTTGTATGGAAAATTTTTTGTTTTCCAAGCTATTGCAACCGAATTCAACATTTATCCATTTGACATAGCCATACATGATTTTTAAAAGTTTGATCCCGATCAGATGACTATATCATATAGCTGCCATACAAACGACCGATATGAAAACAAGTCTTTGTACGGAAAATTTTTTTGTTTTCCAAGCTATTGCAACCGAATTCAACATTTATTCAATTGACCAAGCCATACACGACTTTTAAAAGTTTTATCCGGATCGGATCACTATATCATAACCAACCTATTGCAACCGAATTCAAAATTTATCCATTTAACATAGCCATACATGATTTTTAATAGTTTGATCCCGATCAGATGACTATATCATATAGCTGCCATACAAACGACCGATATGAAAACAAGTCTTTGTACGGAAAATTTTTTTGTTTTCCAAGCTATTGCAACCGAATTCAACATTTATTCAATTGACGAACCCATACACGACTTTTAAAAGTTTTATCCGGATCGGATCACTATATCATATAGCTGCCATACAAACGACCGATATGAAAACAAGTCTTTATATGGAAAATTTTTTTGTTTTCCAAGCTATTGCAAGCGAATTCAAAGTTTATCCATTTGACATAGCCATACATGATTTTTCAAAGTTTGATCCCGATCAGATGACTATATTATATAGCTGCCATACAAACGACCGATATGAAAACAAGTCTTTGTATGGAAAATTTTTTTGTTTTCCAACTTATTGCAACCGAATTCAAAATTTATCCATTTGACATAGCCATACATGATTTTTAAAAGTATGATCCGGATCAAATGACTATATCATATAGCTGCCATACAAACGACCGATGTGTAAACAAGTCCTTGTATGGAAAATTTTTTTGTTTTCCAAGCTATTGCAACCGAATTCAACACATATCCATTTGACATAGCCAAACACAATTTGTGGTAGTTTGGTCCGGATCGGACCACTATATCATATAGCTGCAATACAAACGACCGATATGAAAACAAGTCTTTGTATGGAAAATTTTTTTGTTTTCCAAGCTATTGCAACCGAATTCAACATTTATCCATTTGACATAGCCATACATGATTTTTAAAAGTTTGATCCGGATCAAATGACTATATCATATAGCTGCCATACAAACGACCGATATGAAAACAAGTCTTTGTATGGAAAATTTTTTTGTTTTCCAACCTATTGCAACCGAATTCAACATTTATTCATCTGACATAGCCATACATGATTTTTAAAAGTATAATCCGGATCAAATGACTTATCATATAGCTGCCATACAAACGACCGATGTGTAAACAAGTCCTTGTATGGAAAATTTTTTGTTTTCCAAGCTATTGCAACCGAATTCAACACATATCCATTTGACATAGCCAAACACAATTTGTGGTAGTTTGGTCCGGATCGGACCACTATATCATATAGCTGCAATACAAACGACCGATATGAAAACAAGTCTTTGTATGGAAAATTTTTAGTTTTCCAAAGCTATTGCAACCGAATTCAACATTTATCCATTTGACATAGCCATACATAGTTTTTAAAAGTTTGATCCGGATCAAATGACTATATCATATAGCTGCCATACAAACGACCGATATGAAAACAAGTCTTTGTATGGAAAATTTGTTTGTTTTCCAACCTATTGCAACCGAATTCAACATTTATCCATTTGACATAGCCATACATGATTTTTAAAAGTTTGATCCCGATCAGATGACTATATCATATAGCTGCCATACAAACGACCGATATGAAAACAAGTCTTTGTATGGAAAATTTTTTGTTTTCCAACCTATTGCAACCGAATTCAACATTTATCGATTTGACATAGCCATACATGATTTTTAAAAGTATAATCCGGATCAAATGACTATATCATATAGCTGCCATACAAACGACCGATGTGTAAACAAGTCCTTGTATGGAAAATTTTTTGTTTTCCAAGCTATTGCAACCGAATTCAACATATATCCATTTGACATAGCCAAACACGATTTGTGGTAGTTTGGTCCGGATCGGACCACTATATCATATAGCTGCAATACAAACGACCGATATGAAAACAAGTCTTTGTATGGAAAATTTTTTTGTTTTCCAAGCTATTGCAACCGAATTCAACATTTATCCATTTGACATAGCCATACATGATTTTTAAAAGTTTGATCCCGATCAGATGACTATATCATATAGCTGCCATACAAACGACCGATATGAAAACAAGTCTTTGTACGGAAAATTTTTTTGTTTTCCAAGCTATTGCAACCGAATTCAACATTTATTCAATTGACCAAGCCATACACGACTTTTAAAAGTTTTATCCGGATCGGATCACTATATCATAACCAACCTATTGCAACCGAATTCAAAATTTATCCATTTAACATAGCCATACATGATTTTTAATAGTTTGATCCCGATCAGATGACTATATCATATAGCTGCCATACAAACGACCGATATGAAAACAAGTCTTTGTACGGAAAATTTTTTTGTTTTCCAAGCTATTGCAACCGAATTCAACATTTATTCAATTGACGAACCCATACACGACTTTTAAAAGTTTTATCCGGATCGGATCACTATATCATATAGCTGCCATACAAACGACCGATATGAAAACAAGTCTTTATATGGAAAATTTTTTTGTTTTCCAAGCTATTGCAAGCGAATTCAAAGTTTATCCATTTGACATAGCCATACATGATTTTTCAAAGTTTGATCCCGATCAGATGACTATATTATATAGCTGCCATACAAACGACCGATATGAAAACAAGTCTTTGTATGGAAAATTTTTGTTTTCCAACTTATTGCAACCGAATTCAAAATTTATCCATTTGACATAGCCATACATGATTTTTAAAAGTATGATCCGGATCAAAATGACTATATCATATAGCTGCCATACAAACGACCGATGTGTAAACAAGTCCTTGTATGGAAAATTTTTTTGTTTTCCAAGCTATTGCAACCGAATTCAACACATATCCATTTGACATAGCCAAACACAATTTGTGGTAGTTTGGTCCGGATCGGACCACTATATCATATAGCTGCAATACAAACGACCGATATGAAAACAAGTCTTTGTATGGAAAATTTTTTTGTTTTCCAAGCTATTGCAACCGAATTCAACATTTATCCATTTGACATAGCCATACATGATTTTTAAAAGTTTGATCCGGATCAAATGACTATATCATATAGCTGCCATACAAACGACCGATATGAAAACAAGTCTTTGTATGGAAAATTTTTTTGTTTTCCAACCTATTGCAACCGAATTCAACATTTATTCATCTGACATAGCCATACATGATTTTTAAAAGTATAATCCGGATCAAATGACTTATCATATAGCTGCCATACAAACGACCGATGTGTAAACAAGTCCTTGTATGGAAAATTTTTTTGTTTTCCAAGCTATTGCAACCGAATTCAACACATATCCATTTGACATAGCCAAACACAATTTGTGGTAGTTTGGTCCGGATCGGACCACTATATCATATAGCTGCAATACAAACGACCGATATGAAAACAAGTCTTTGTATGGAAAATTTTTAGTTTTCCAAAGCTATTGCAACCGAATTCAACATTTATCCATCTGACATAGCCATACATGATTTATAAAAGTTTGATCCGGATCAAATGACTATATCATATAGCTGCCATACAAACGACCGATGTGTAAACAAGTCCTTGTATGGAAAATTTTTTGTTTTCCAAGCTATTGCAACCGAATTCAACATATATCCATTTGACATAGCCAAACACAATTTGTGGTAGTTTGGTCCGGATCGGACCACTATATCATATAGCTGCAATACAAACGACCGATAGATGACTATATCATATAGCTGCCATACAAACGACCGATATGAAAACAAGTCTTTGTATGGAAAATTTTTTTGTTTTCCAACTTATTGCAACCGAATTCAAAATTTATCCATTTGACATAGCCATACATGATTTTTAAAAGTATGATCCGGATCAAATGACTATATCATATAGCTGCCATACAAACGACCGATGTGTAAACAAGTCCTTGTATGGAAAATTTTTTTGTTTTCCAAGCTATTGCAACCGAATTCAACACATATCCATTTGACATAGCCAAACACACTTTGTGGTAGTTTGGTCCGGATCGGACCACTATATCATATAGCTGCAATACAAACGACCGATATGAAAACAAGTCTTTGTATGGAAGAATTTTTTGTTTTCCAAGCTATTGCAACCGAATTCAACATTTATCCATTTGACATAGCCATACATGATTTTTAAAAGTTTGATCCGGATCAAATGACTATATCATATAGCTGCCATACAAACGACCGATATGAAAACAAGTCTTTGTATGGAAAATTTTTTGTTTTCCAACCTATTGCAACCGAATTCAACATTTATTCATCTGACATAGCCATACATGATTTTTAAAAGTATAATCCGGATCAAATGACTTATCATATAGCTGCCATACAAACGACCGATGTGTAAACAAGTCCTTGTATGAAAAATTTTTTTTGTTTTCCAAGCTATTGCAACCGAATTCAACACATATCCATTTGACATAGCCAAACACAATTTGTGGTAGTTTGGTCCGGATCGGACCACTATATCATATAGCTGCAATACAAACGACCGATATGAAAACAAGTCTTTGTATGGAAAATTTTTAGTTTTCCAAAGCTATTGCAACCGAATTCAACATTTATCCATCTGACATAGCCATACATGATTTCTAAAAGTTTGATCCGGATCAAATGACTATATCATATAGCTGCCATACAAACGACCGATGTGTAAACAAGTCCTTGTATGGAAAATTTTTTTGTTTTCCAAGCTATTGCAACCGAATTCAACATATATCCATTTGACATAGCCAAACACAATTTGTGGTAGTTTGGTCCGGATCGGACCACTATATCATATAGCTGCAATACAAACGACCGATAGATGACTATATCATATAGCTGCCATACAAACGACCGATATGAAAACAAGTCTTTGTATGGAAAATTTTTTTGTTTTCCAACTTATTGCAACCGAATTCAAAATTTATCCATTTGACATAGCCATACATGATTTTTAAAAGTATGATCCGGATCAAATGACTATATCATATAGCCGCCATACAAACGACCGATGTGTAAACAAGTCCTTGTATGGAAAATTTTTTTTGTTTTCCAAGCTATTGCAACCGAATTCAACACATATCCATTTGACATAGCCAAACACAATTTGTGGTAGTTTGGTCCGGATCGGACCACTATATCATATAGCTGCAATACAAACGACCGATATGAAAACAAGTCTTTGTATGGAAAATTTTTTTGTTTTCCAAGCTATTGCAACCGAATTCAACATTTATCCATTTGACATAGCCATACATGATTTTTAAAAGTTTGATCCGGATCAAATGACTATATCATATAGCTGCCATACAAACGACCGATATGAAAACAAGTCTTTGTATGGAAAATTTTTTGTTTTCCAACCTATTGCAACCGAATTCAACATTTATTCATCTGACATAGCCATACATGATTTTTAAAAGTATAATGCGGATCAAATGACTTATCATATAGCTGCCATACAAACGACCGATGTGTAAACAAGTCCTTGTATGGAAAATTTTTTGTTTTCCAAGCTATTGCAACCGAATTCAACACATATCCATTTGACATAGCCAAACACAATTTGTGGTAGTTTGGTCCGGATCGGACCACTATATCATATAGCTGCAATACAAACGACCGATATGAAAACAAGTCTTTGTATGGAAAATTTTTTAGTTTTCCAAAGCTATTGCAACCGAATTCAACATTTATCCATCTGACATAGCCATACATGATTTCTAAAAGTTTGATCCGGATCAAATGACTATATCATATAGCTGCCATACAAACGACCGATGTGTAAACAAGTCCTTGTATGGAAAATTTTGTTGTTTTCCAAGCTATTGCAACCGAATTCAACATATATCCATTTGACATAGCCAAACACAATTTGTGGTAGTTTGGTCCGGATCGGACCACTATATCATATAGCTGCAATACAAACGACCGATAGATGACTATATCATATAGCTGCCATACAAACGACCGATATGAAAACAAGTCTTTGTATGGAAAATTTTTTTTGTTTTCCAACTTATTGCAACCGAATTCAAAATTTATCCATTTGACATAGCCATACATGATTTTTAAAAGTTTGATCCCGATCATATGACTATATCATATAGCTGACATACAAACGACCGATATGAAAACAAGTCTTTGTATGGAAAATTTTTTTGTTTTCCAAGCTTTTGCAACCGAATTCAACATTTATTCAACCGACCAAGCCAAACACAATTTCAAATGTTTTATCCGGATCGGATCACTATATAACATATCAGCCATACGACCGATGTGTAAACAAGTCTTTATATGGAAAATTTTTTTGTTTTCCAAGCTATTGCAAACGAATTCAACATTTATCCATTTGACATAGCCAAACACGATTTGTGGTAGTTTGGTCCGGATCGGACCACTATATCATATAGCTGCAATACAAACGACCGATATTAAAACAAGTCATTGTATGGAAATTTGTTTTGTTTTCCAAGCTATTGCAACCGAATACAACATTTATTCAAATGACCAAGCCATACACGATTTTTAAAAGTTTTATCCGGATCGGATCACTACATCATATAGCTGCGATACAAACGACCGATGTGTAAACAAATCCTTGTATGGAAAATTTTTTTGTTTCCAAGCTATTGCAACTGAATTCAACATGTATCCATTTGACATAGCCAAACACGATTTGTGGTAGTTTGGTCCAGATCGGACCACTATATCATATAGATGCAATACAAACGACCGATATGAAAACAAGTCTTTGTATGGAAAATTTTTTTGTTTTCCAAGCTATTGCAAGCGAATTCAAAATTTATCCATTTGACATAGCCATACACGATTTGTGGTAGTTTGGTCCGGATCGGACCACTATATCATATAGCTGCAATACAAACGACCGATATGAAAACAAGTCTTTGTACGGAAAATTTGTTTGTTTTCCAACCTATTGCAACCGAATTCAACATTTATCCATTTCACATAGCCATACATGATTCTAAAAGTTTGATCCGGATCAAATGACTATATCATATAGCTGCCATACAAACGACCGATATGAAAACAAGTCGTTGTATGGAAAATTTTTTTGTTTTCCAACCTATTGCAACCGAATTCAACATTTATCCATTTCACATAGCCATACATGATTCTAAAAGTTTGATCCGGATCAAATGACTATATCATATAGCTGCCATACAAACGACCGATATGAAAACAAGTCTTTGTATGGAAAATTTCTTGTTTTCCAACCTATTGCAACCGAATTCAACATATATCCATTTGACATAGCCAAACACAATTTGTGGTAGTTTGGTTCGGATCGGACCACTATATCATATAGCTGCAATACAAACGACCGATATGAAAACAAGTCTTTGTATGGAAAATTTTTTTGTTTTCCAACCTATTGCAACCGAATTCAAAATTTATCCATTTAACATAGCCATACATGATTTTTAATAGTTTGATCCCGATCAGATGACTATATCATATAGCTGCCATACAAACGACCGATATGAAAACAAGTCTTTGTACGGAAAATTTTTTTTGTTTTCCAAGCTATTGCAACCGAATTCAACATTTATTCAATTGACGAACCCATACACGACTTTTAAAAGTTTTATCCGGATCGGATCACTATATCATATAGCTGCCATACAAACGACCGATATGAAAACAAGTCTTTATATGGAAAATTTTTTTGTTTTCCAAGCTATTGCAAGCGAATTCAAAGTTTATCCATTTGACATAGCCATACATGATTTTTCAAAGTTTGATCCCGATCAGATGACTATATTATATAGCTGCCATACAAACGACCGATATGAAAACAAGTCTTTGTATGGAAAATTTTTTTGTTTTCCAACTTATTGCAACCGAATTCAAAATTTATCCATTTGACATAGCCATACATGATTTTTAAAAGTATGATCCGGATCAAATGACTATATCATATAGCTGCCATACAAACGACCGATGTGTAAACAAGTCCTTGTATGGAAAATTTTTTTGTTTTCCAAGCTATTGCAACCGAATTCAACACATATCCATTTGACATAGCCAAACACAATTTGTGGTAGTTTGGTCCGGATCGGACCACTATATCATATAGCTGCAATACAAACGACCAATATGAAAACAAGTCTTTGTATGGAAAATTTTTTTGTTTTCCAAGCTATTGCAACCGAATTCAACATTTATCCATTTGACATAGCCATACATGATTTTTAAAAGTTTGATCCGGATCAAATGACTATATCATATAGCTGCCATACAAACGACCGATATGAAAACAAGTCTTTGTATGGAAAATTTTTTTGTTTTCCAACCTATTGCAACCGAATTCAACATTTATTCATCTGACATAGCCATACATGATTTTTAAAAGTATAATCCGGATCAAATGACTATATCATATAGCTGCCATACAAACGACCGATGTGTAAACAAGTCCTTGTATGGAAAATTTTTTGTTTTCCAAGCTATTGCAACCGAATTCAACATATATCCATTTGACATAGCCAAACACAATTTGTGGTATTTTGGTCCGGATCGGACCACTATATCATATAGCTGCCATACAAACGACGGATGTGTAAACAAGTCCTTGTATGGAAAATTTTTTGTTTTCCAAGCTATTGCAACCGAATTCAACATATATCCATTTGACATAGCCAAACACAATTTGTGGTAGTTTGGTCCGGATCGGACCACTATATCATATAGCTGCAATACAAACGACCGATATGAAAACAAGTCTTTGTATGGAAAATTTTTTTGTTTTCCAACCTATTCCAACCGAATTCAAAATTTATCCATTTAACATAGCCATACATGATTTTTAATAGTTTGATCCCGATCAGATGACTATATCATATAGCTGCCATACAAACGACCGATATGAAAACAAGTCTTTGTACGGAAAATTTTTTTGTTTTCCAAGCTATTGCAACCGAATTCAACATTTATTCTATTGACGAACCCATACACGACTTTTAAAAGTTTTATCCGGATCGGATCACTATATCATATAGCTGCCATACAAACGACCGATATGAAAACAAGTCTTTATATGGAAAATTTTTTTGTTTTCCAAGCTATTGCAAGCGAATTCAAAGTTTATCCATTTGACATAGCCATACATGATTTTTCAAAGATTGATCCCGATAGATGACTATATCATATAGCTGCCATACAAACGACCGATATGAAAACAAGTCTTTGTATGGAAAATTTTTTGTTTTCCAACTTATTGCAACCGAATTCAAAATTTATCCATTTGACATAGCCATACATGATTTTTAAAAAGTTTGATCCCGATCATATGACTATATCATATAGCTGACATACAAACGACCGATATGAAAACAAGTCTTTGTATGGAAAATTTTTTTGTTTTCCAAGCTTTTGCAAACCGAATTCAACATTTATTTAACCGACCAAGCCAAACACAATTTCAAATGTTTTATCCGGATCGGATCAATATATAACATATCAGCCATACGACCGATGTGTAAACAAGTCTTTATATGGAAAATTTTTTTGTTTTCCAAGCTATTGCAAACGAATTCAACATTTATCCATTTGACATAGCCAAACACGATTTGTGGTAGTTTGGTCCGGATCGGACCACTATATCATATAGCTGCAATACAAACGACCGATATTAAAACAAGTCTTTGTATGGAAAATTTTTTTGTTTTCCAACCTATTGCAACCGAATTCAACATATATCCATTTGACATAGCCAAACACGATTTGTGGTAGTTTGGTCCGGATCGGACCACTATATCATATAGCTGCCATACAAACGACCGATATGAAAACAAGTCATTGTATGGAAATTTGTTTTGTTTTCCAAGCTATTGCAACCGAATACAACATTTATTCAAATGACCAAGCCATACACGATTTTTAAAAGTTTTATCCGGATCGGATCACTATATCATATAGCTGCGATACAAACGACCGATGTGTAAACAAATCCTTGTATGGAAAATTTTTTTGTTTCCAAGCTATTGCAACTGAATTCAACATGTATCCATTTGACATAGCCAAACACGATTTGTGGTAGTTTGGTCCAGATCGGACCACTATATCATATAGCTGCAATACAAACGACCGATATGAAAACAAGTCTTTGTATGGAAAATTTTTTTGTTTTCCAAGCTATTGCAAGCGAATTCAAAATTTATCCATTTGACATAGCCATACACGATTTGTGGTAGTTTGGTCCGGATCGGACCACTATATCATATAGCTGCAATACAAATGACCGATATGAAAACAAGTCTTTGTATGGAAAATTTTTTTGTTTTCCAACCTATTGCAACCGAATTCAACATTTATCCATTTCACATAGCCATACATGATTCTAAAAGTTTGATCCGGATCAAATGACTATATCATATAGCTGCCATACAAACGACCGATTTGAAAACAAGTCTTTGTATGGAAAATTTCTTTGTTTTCCAACCTATTGCAACCGAATTCAACATATATCCATTTGACATAGCCAAACACGATTTGTAGTAGTTTGGTCCGGATCGGACCACTATATCATATAGCTACAATACAAACGACCGATATGAAAACAAGTCTTTGTATGGAAAATTTTTTTGTTTTCCAACCTATTGCAACCGAATTCCACATTTATCCATTTGACATAGCCAAACACGATTTGTAGTAGTTTGGTCCGTATCGGACCACTATATCATATAGCTGCAATACAAACGACCGATATGAAAACAAGTCTTTGTATGGAAAATTTTTTTGTTTTCCAACCTATTGCAACCGAATTCAACATTTATCCATTTGACATAGCCATACATGATTTCTAAAAGTTTGATCCGGATCAGATGACTATATCATATAGCTGCCATACAAACGACCGATATGAAAACAAGTCTTTGTATGGAAAGATTTTTTGTTTTCCAACCTATTCCAACCGAATTCAACATTTATCCATTTGACAAAGCCATACATGATTTTTAAAAGTATGATCCGGATCAAATGACTATATCATATAGCTGCCATACAAACGACCGATGTGTGAACAAGTCCTTGCATGGAGAATTTTTTTGTTTTCCAAGCTATTGCAACCGAATTCAACATATATACATTTGACATAGCCAAACGCGATTTGTGGTAGTTTGGTCCGGATCGGACTACTATATCATATAGCTGCAATACAAACGACCGATATGAAAACAAGTCTTTGTATGGAAAATTTTTTTGTTTTCCAACCTATTGCAACCGAATTCAACATTTATCCATTTGACATAGCCATACATGATTTCTAAAAGTTTGATCCGGATCAGATGACTATATCATATAGCTGCCATACAAACGACCGATATGAAAACAAGTCTTTGTATGGAAAATTTTTTTGTTTTCCAAGCTATTGCAACCGAATTCAACATTAATCCATTTCACATAGCCATACATGATTCTAAAAGTTTGATCGGGATCAAATGACTATATCATATAGCTGCCATACAAACGACCGATATGAAAACAAGTCTTTGTATGGAAAATTTTTTTGTTTTCCAAGCTATTGCAACCGAATTCAACATATATCCATTTGACATAGCCAAACACGATTTGTAGTAGTTTGGTCCGGATCGGACCACTATATCATATAGCTGCAATACAAACGACCGATATGAAAACAAGTCTTTGTATGGAAAATTTTTTGTTTTCCAACCTATTGCAACCGAATTCCACATTTATCCATTTGACATAGCCAAACACGATTTGTAGTAGTTTGGTCCGTATCGGACCACTATATCATATAGCTGCAATACAAACGACCGATATGAAAACAAGTCTTTGTATGGAAAATTTTTTGTTTTCCAACCTATTGCAACCGAATTCAAAATTTATCCATTTGACATAGCCATACATGATTTCTAAAAGTTTGATCCGGATCAGATGACTATATCATATAGCTGCCATACAAACGACCGATATGAAAACAAGTCTTTGTATGGAAAGATTTTTTGTTTTCCAACCTATTCCAACCGAATTCAACATTTATTCATTTGACAAAGCCATACATGATTTTTAAAAGTATGATCCGGATCAAATGACTATATCATATAGCTGCCATACAAACGACCGATGTGTGAACAAGTCCTTGCATGGAGAATTTTTTTTGTTTTCCAAGCTATTGCAACCGAATTCAACATATATACATTTGACATAGCCAAACGCGATTTGTGGTAGTTTGGTCCGGATCGGACCACTATATCATATAGCTGCAATACAAACGACCGATATGAAAACAAGTCTTTGTATGGAAAATTTTTTTGTTTTTCAAGCTATTGCAAGCGAATTCAAAATTTATCCATTTGACATAGCCAAACACGATTTGTAGTAGTTTGGTCCGTATTGGAGCACTATATCATATAGCTGCAATACAAACGACCGATATGAAAACAAGTCTTTGTATGGAAAATTTTTTTGTTTTCCAACCTATTGCAACCGAATTCAACATTTATCCATTTGACATAGCCATACATGATTTCTAAAAGTTTGATCCGGATCAGATGACTATATCATATAGCTGCCATACAAACGACCGATATGAAAACAAGTCTTTGTATGGAAAGATTTTTTGTTTTCCAACCTATTCCAACCGAATTCAACATTTATCCATTTGACAAAGCCATACATGATTTTTAAAAGTATGATCCGGATCAAATGACTATATCATATAGCTGCCATACAAACGACCGATGTGTGAACAAGTCCTTGCAAGGAGAATTTTTTTGTTTTCCAAGCTATTGCAACCGAATTCAACATATATACATTTGACATAGCCAAACGCGATTTGTGGTAGTTTGGTCCGGATCGGACCAATATATCATATAGCTGCAATACAAACGACCGATATGAAAACAAGTCTTTGTATGGAAAATTTTTTTGTTTTCCAAGCTATTGCAAGCGAATTCAAAATTTATCCATTTGACATAGCCATACACGATTTGTGGTAGTTTGGTCCGAATCGGACCACTATATCATATAGCTGCAATACAAACGACCGATATGAAAACAAGTCTTTGTACGGAAAATTTTTTTGTTTTCCAACCTATTGCAACCGAATTCAAAATTTATCCATTTGACATAGCCACACATGATTTCTAAAAGTTTGATCCCGATCAGATGATTATATCATATAGCTGCCATACAAACGACCGATGTGGAAACAAGTCCTTGTATAGAAAATTTTTTTGTTTTCCAAGCTATTGCAACCGAATTCAACATATATCCATTTGACATAGCCAAACACGATTTTTGGTAGTTTGGTCCGGATCGGACCACTATATCATATAGCTCCAATACAAACGACCGATATGATAACAAGTCTTTGTGTAGAAAATTTTTTTGTTTTCCAACCTATTGCAACCGAATTCAACATTTATTCATTTGACATAGCCATACATGATTTTTAAAAAGTTTGATCCCGATCAGATGATTATATCATATAGCTGCCATACAAACGACCGATATGAAAACAAGTCTTTGTATGGAAAATTTTTTTGTTTTCCAACCTATTGCAACCGAATTCAACATTTATCCATTTGACATAGCCAAACGCGATTTGTGGTAGTTTGGTCCGGATCGGACCACTATATCATATAGCTGCAATACAAACGACCGATATTAAAACAAGTCTTTGTATGGAAATTTTTTTGTTTTCCAACCTAGTCCAACCGAATTCAACATTTATCCATTTGACATAGCCATACATGATTTTTAAAAGTATGATCCGGATCAAATGACTATATCATATAGCTGCCATACAAACGACCGATGTGGAAACAAGTCCTTGTATGGAAAATTTTTTGTTTTCCAAGCTATTGGAACCGAATTCAACATATATCCATTTGACATAACCAAACACGATTTGTGGTAGTTTGGTCCGGATCGGAACACTATATCATATAGCTGCAATACAAACGACCGATATGAAAACAAGTCTTTGTATGGAAAATTTTTTTGTTTTCCAAGCTATTGCAACCGAATTCAACATTTATCCATTTGACATAGCCATACATGATTTTTAAAAGTTTGATCCGGATCAAATGACTATATCATATAGCTGCCATACAAACGACCGATATGAAAACAAGTCTTTGTATGGAAAATTTTTTTGTCTTCCAACCTATTGCAACCGAATTCAACATTTATCCATTTGACATAGCCATACATGATTTTTAAAAGTATAATCCGGATCAAATGACTATATCATATAGCTTCCATACAAACGACCGATGTGTAAACAAGTCCTTGTATGGAAAATTGTTTTGTTTTCCAAGCTATTGCAACCGAATTCAACATATATCCATTTGACATAGCCAAACACGATTTGTGGTAGTTTGGTCCGGATCGGACCACTATATCATATAGCTGCAATACAAACGACCGATATGAAAACAAGTCTTTGTATGGAAAATTTTTTTGTTTTCCCAGCTATTGCAACCGAATTCAAAATTTATCCATTTGCCATAGCCATACATGATTTTTCAAAGTTTGATCCCGATCAGATGACTATATCATATAGCTGCCATACAAACGACCGATATGAAAACAAGTCTTTGTATGGAAAATTTTTTTGTTTTCCAACTTATTGCAACCGAATTCAAAATTTATCCATTTGACATAGCCATACATGATTTTTAAAAGTTTGATCCCGATCATATGACTATATCATATAGCTGACATACAAACGACCGATATGAAAACAAGTCTTTGTATGGAAAATTTTTTTGTTTTCCAAGCTTTTGCAACCGAATTCAACATTTATTCAACCGACCAAGCCAAACACAATTTCAAATGTTTTATCCGGATCGGATCACTATATAACATATCAGCCATACGACCGATGTGTAAACAAGTCTTTATATGGAAAATTTTTTTGTTTTCCAAGCTATTGCAACCGAATTCAACATTTATCCATTTGACATAGCCAAACACGATTTGTGGTAGTTTGGTCCGGATCGGACCACTATATCATATAGCTGCAATACAAAC
This sequence comes from Drosophila merina, assembly GCA_035047645.1. Classification (NCBI taxonomy): domain Eukaryota; kingdom Metazoa; phylum Arthropoda; class Insecta; order Diptera; family Drosophilidae; genus Drosophila; species Drosophila merina. The sequence continues at coordinate 752,007 of JAWNPH010000076.1, read as the reverse complement.
GACCGATATTAAAACAAGTCTTTGTAATGAAAATTTTTTTGTTTTCCAACCTATTGCAACCGAATTCAACATTTATCCATTTGACATAGCCATACATGATTTCTAAAAGTTTGATCTGGATCAAATGACTATATCATCTAGCTGCCATACAAACGACCGATATGAAAACAAGTCTTTGTATGGAAAATTTTTTTTGTTTTCCAAGCTTTTGCAACCGAATTCAACATTTATTCAACCGACCAAGTCAAACACAATTTCAAATGTTTTATCCGGATCGGATCACTATATAACATAGCAGCCATACAAACGACCGATGTGTAAACAAGTCTTTGTATGGAAAATTTTTTGTTTTTCAAGCTATTGCAAGCGAATTCAAAATTTATCCATTTGACATAGCCAAACACGATTTGTAGTAGTTTGGTCCGTATTGGAGCACTATATCATATAGCTGCAATACAAACGACCGATATGAAAACAAGTCTTTGTATGGAAAATTTTTTTGTTTTCCAACCTATTGCAACCGAATTCAACATTTATCCATTTGACATAGCCATACATGATTTCTAAAAGTTTGATCCGGATCAGATGACTATATCATATAGCTGCCATACAAACGACCGATATGAAAACAAGTCTTTGTATGGAAAGATTTTTTGTTTTCCAACCTATTCCAACCGAATTCAACATTTATCCATTTGACAAAGCCATACATGATTTTTAAAAGTATGATCCGGATCAAATGACTATATCATATAGCTGCCATACAAACGACCGATGTGTGAACAAGTCCTTGCAAGGAGAATTTTTTGTTTTCCAAGCTATTGCAACCGAATTCAACATATATACATTTGACATAGCCAAACGCGATTTGTGGTAGTTTGGTCCGGATCGGACCAATATATCATATAGCTGCAATACAAACGACCGATATGAAAACAAGTCTTTGTATGGAAAATTTTTTGTTTTCCAAGCTATTGCAAGCGAATTCAAAATTTATCCATTTGACATAGCCATACACGATTTGTGGTAGTTTGGTCCGGATCGGACCACTATATCATATAGCTGCAATACAAACGACCGATATGAAAACAAGTCTTTGTACGGAAAATTTTTTTGTTTTCCAACCTATTGCAACCGAATTCAAAATTTATCCATTTGACATAGCCACACATGATTTCTAAAAGTTTGATCCCGATCAGATGATTATATCATATAGCTGCCATACAAACGACCGATGTGGAAACAAGTCCTTGTATAGAAAATTTTTTTTGTTTTCCAAGCTATTGCAACCGAATTCAACATATATCCATTTGACATAGCCAAACACGATTTTTGGTAGTTTGGTCCGGATCGGACCACTATATCATATAGCTCCAATACAAACGACCGATATGATAACAAGTCTTTGTGTAGAAAATTTTTTTGTTTTCCAACCTATTGCAACCGAATTCAACATTTATTCATTTGACATAGCCATACATGATTTTTAAAAGTTTGATCCCGATCAGATGATTATATCATATAGCTGCCATACAAACGACCGATATGAAAACAAGTCTTTGTATGGAAAATTTTTTGTTTTCCAACCTATTGCAACCGAATTCAACATTTATCCATTTGACATAGCCAAACACGATTTGTGGTAGTTTGGTCCGGATCGGACCACTATATCATATAGCTGCAATACAAACGACCGATATTAAAACAAGTCTTTGTATGGAAATTTTTTTGTTTTCCAACCTAGTCCAACCGAATTCAACATTTATCCATTTGACATAGCCATACATGATTTTTAAAAGTATGATCCGGATCAAATGACTATATCATATAGCTGCCATACAAACGACCGATGTGGAAACAAGTCCTTGTATAGAAAATTTTTTTGTTTTCCAAGCTATTGGAACCGAATTCAACATATATCCATTTGACATAACCAAACACGATTTGTGGTAGTTTGGTCCGGATCGGAACACTATATCATATAGCTGCAATACAAACGACCGATATGAAAACAGGTCTTTGTATGGAAAATTTTTTTGTTTTCCAAGCTATTGCAACCGAATTCAACATTTATCCATTTGACATAGCCATACATGATTTTTAAAAGTATAATCCGGATCAAATGACTATATCATATAGCTTCCATACAAACGACCGATGTGTAAACAAGTCCTTGTATGGAAAATTGTTTTGTTTTCCAAGCTATTGCAACCGAATTCAACATATATCCATTTGACATAGCCAAACACGATTTGTGGTAGTTTGGTCCGGATCGGACCACTATATCATATAGCTGCAATACAAACGACCGATATGAAAACAAGTCTTTGTATGGAAAATTTTTTTGTTTTCCCAGCTATTGCAACCGAATTCAAAATTTATCCATTTGCCATAGCCATACATGATTTTTCAAAGTTTGATCCCGATCAGATGACTATATCATATAGCTGCCATACAAACGACCGATATGAAAACAAGTCTTTGTATGGAAAATTTTTTTGTCTTCCAACCTATTGCAACCGAATTCAACATTTATCCATTTGACATAGCCATACATGATTTTTAAAAGTATAATCCGGATCAAATGACTATATCATATAGCTTCCATACAAACGACCGATGTGTAAACAAGTCCTTGTATGGAAAATTGTTTTGTTTTCCAAGCTATTGCAACCGAATTCAACATATATCCATTTGACATAGCCAAACACGATTTGTGGTAGTTTGGTCCGGATCGGACCACTATATCATATAGCTGCAATACAAACGACCGATATGAAAACAAGTCTTTGTATGGAAAATTTTTTGTTTTCCCAGCTATTGCAACCGAATTCAAAATTTATCCATTTGCCATAGCCATACATGATTTTTCAAAGTTTGATCCCGATCAGATGACTATATCATATAGCTGCCATACAAACGACCGATATGAAAACAAGTCTTTGTATGGAAAATTTTTTTGTTTTCCAACTTATTGCAACCGAATTCAAAATTTATCCATTTGACATAGCCATACATGATTTTTAAAAGTTTGATCCCGATCATATGACTATATCATATAGCTGACATACAAACGACCGATATGAAAACAAGTCTTTGTATGGAAAATTTTTTTGTTTTCCAAGCTTTTGCAACCGAATTCAACATTTATTCAACCGACCAAGCCAAACACAATTTCAAATGTTTTATCCGGATCGGATCACTATATAACATATCAGCCATACGACCGATGTGTAAACAAGTCTTTATATGGAAAATTTTTTTGTTTTCCAAGCTATTGCAACCGAATTCAACATTTATCCATTTGACATAGCCAAACACGATTTGTGGTAGTTTGGTCCGGATCGGACCACTATATCATATAGCTGCAATACAAACGACCGATATTAAAACAAGTCTTTGTAATGAAAATTTTTTTGTTTTCCAACCTATTGCAACCGAATTCAACATTTATCCATTTGACATAGCCATACATGATTTCTAAAAGTTTGATCTGGATCAAATGACTATATCATCTAGCTGCCATACAAACGACCGATATGAAAACAAGTCTTTGTATGGAAAATTTTTTTTGTTTTCCAAGCTTTTGCAACCGAATTCAACATTTATTCAACCGACCAAGTCAAACACAATTTCAAATGTTTTATCCGGATCGGATCACTATATAACATAGCAGCCATACAAACGACCGATGTGTAAACAAGTCTTTATATGGAAAATTTTTTTGTTTTCCAAGCTATTGCAAACGAATTCAACATTTATCCATTTGACATAGCCAAACACGATTTGTGGTAGTTTGGTCCGGATCGGACCACTATATCATATAGCTGCAATACAAACGACCGATATTAAAACAAGTCTTTGTATGGAAAATTTTTTTGTTTTCCAACCTATTGCAACCGAATTCAACATTTATCCATTTGACATAGCCATACATGATTTCTAAAAGTTTGATCCGGATCAAATGACTATATCATATAGCTGCCATACAAACGACCGATATGAAAACAAGTCTTTGTATGGAAATTTTTTTTGTTTTCCAAACTATTGCAACCGAATTCAACATTTATAGATTTGACATAGCCATACATGATTTTTAAAAGTATGATCCGGATCAAATGACTATCATATAGCTGCCATACAAACGACGGATGTGTAAACAAGTCCTTGTATGGAAAATTTTTTTGTTTTCCAAGCTATTGCAACCGAATTCAACATATATCCATTTGACATAGCCAAACACGATTTGTGGTAGTTTGGTCCGGATCGGACCACTATATCATATAGCTGCAATACAAACGACCGATATGAAAACAAGTCTTTGTTTGGAAAAATTTTTGTTTTCCAACCTATTGCAACCGAATTCAACATTTATCCATTTGACATAGCCATACATGATTTTTAAAAGTTTGATCCGGATCAAATGACTATATCATATAGCTGCCATACAAACGACCGGTATGAAAACAAGTCTTTGTAATGAAAATTTTTTTGTTTTCCAACCTATTGCAACCGAATTCAACATTTATCCATTTGACATAGCCAAACACGATTTGTGGTAGTTTGGTCCGGATCGGACCACTATATCATATAGCTGCAATACAAACGACCGATATTAAAACAAGTCTTTGTATGGAAAATTTTTTTGTTTTCCAACCTATTCCAACCGAATTCAACATTTATCCATTTGACATAGCCATACATGATTTTTAAAAGTATGATCCGGATCAAATGACTATATCATATAGCTGCCATACAAACGACCGATGTGTAAACAAGTCCTTGTATGGAAAATTTTTTGTTTTCCAAGCTATTGCAACCGAATTCAACACATATCCATTTGACATAGCCAAACACAATTTGTGGTAGTTTGGTCCGGATCGGAACACTACATCATATAGCTGCAATGCCAACGACCGATATGAAAACAAGTCTTTGTATGGAAAATTTTTTTTGTTTTCCAAGCTATTGCAACCGAATTCAACATTTATCCATTTGACATAGCCATACATGATTTTTAAAAGTTTGATCCGGATCAAATGACTATATCATATAGCTGCCATACAAACGACCGATATGAAAACAAGTCTTTGTATGGAAAATTTTTTTGTCTTCCAACCTATTGCAACCGAATTCAACATTTATCGATTTGACATAGCCATACATGATTTTAAAAAGTATAATCCGGATCAAATGACTATATCATATAGCTGCCATACAAACGACCGATGTGTAAACAAGTCCTTGTATGGAAAATTTTTTTGTTTTCCAAGCTATTGCAACCGAATTCAACATATATCCATTTGACATAGCCAAACACGATTTGTGGTAGTTTGGTCCGGATCGGACCACTATATCATATAGCTGCAATACAAACGACCAATATGAAAACAAGTCTTTGTATGGAAAATTTTTTTGTTTTCCAAGCTATTGCAAGCGAATTCAAAATTTATCCATTTGACATAGCCATACATGATTTTTCAAAGTTTGATCCCGATCAGATGACTATATCATATAGCTGCCATACAAACGACCGATATGAAAACAAGTCTTTGTATGGAAAATTTTTTTGTTTTCCAACTTATTGCAACCGAATGCAAAATTTATCCATTTGACATAGCCATACATGATTTTTAAAAGTTTGATCCCGATCATATGACTATATCATATAGCTGCCATACAAACGACCGATATGAAAACAAGTCTTTGTATGGAAAATTTTTTTGTTTTCCAAGCTTTTGCAACCGAATTCAACATTTATTCAACCGACCAAGCCAAACACAATTTCAAATGTTTTATCCGGATCGGATCACTATATAACATATCAGCCATACGACCGATGTGTAAACAAGTCTTTATATGGAAACTTTTTTTGTTTTCCAAGCTATTGCAAACGAATTCAACATTTATCCATTTGACATAGCCAAACACGATTTGTGGTAGTTTGGTCCTGATCGGACCACTATATCATATAGCTGCAATACAAACGACCGATATTAAAACAAGTCTTTGTATGGAAAATTTTTTTGTTTTCCAACCTATTGCAACCGAATTCAACATTTATCCATTTGACATAGCCATACATGATTTCTAAAAGTTTGATCTGGATCAAATGACTATATCATATAGCTGCCATACAAACGACCGATATGAAAACAAGTCTTTGTATGGAAAATTTTTTTTGTATTCCAAGCTTTTGCAACCGAATTCAACATTTATTAAACCGACCAAGTCAAACACAATTTCAAATGTTTTATCCGGATCGGATCACTATATAACATAGCAGCCATACAAACGACCGATGTGTAAACAAGTCTTTATATGGAAAATTTTTTTGTTTTCCAAGCTATTGCAAACGAATTCAACATTTATCCATTTGACATAGCCAAACACGATTTGTGGTAGTTTGGTCCGGATCGGACCACTATATCATATAGCTGCAATACAAACGACCGATATTAAACCAAGTCTTTATATGGAAAATTTTTTTGTTTTCCAACCTATTGCAACCGAATTCAACATTTATCCATTTGACATAGCCATACATGATTTCTAAAAGTTTGATCTGGATCAAATGACTATATCATCTAGCTGCCATACAAAACGACCGATATGAAAACAAGTCTTTGTATGGAAAATTTTTTTGTTTTCCAAGCTTTTGCAACCGAATTCAACATTTATTCAACCGACCAAGTCAAACACAATTTCAAATGTTTTATCCGGATCGGATCACTATATAACATAGCAGCCATACAAACGACCGATGTGTAAACAAGTCTTTATATGGAAAATTTTTTTGTTTTCCAAGCTATTGCAACCGAATTCAACATTTATCCATTCGACATAGCCAAACACGATTTGTGGTAGTTTGGTCCGGATCGGACCACTATATCATATAGCTGCAATACAAACGACCGATATGAAAACAAGTCTTTGTATGGAAAATTTTTTTGTTTTCCAAGCTATTGCAAGCGAATTCAATGTTTATCCATTTGACATAGCCATACACGATTTGTGGTAGTTTGGTCCGGATCGGACCACTATATCATATAGCTGCAATACAAACGACCGATATGAAAACAAGTCTTTGTACGGAAAATTTTTTTGTTTTCCAACCTATTGCAACCGAATTCAACATATATCCATTTAACATAGCCAAACACGATTTGTAGTAGTTTGGTCCGGATCGGATCACTATATCATATAGCTGCAATACAAACGACCGATATGAAAACAAGTCTTTGTATGGAAAATTTTTTTGTTTTCCAACCTATTGCAACCGAATTCAACATTTATCCATTTGACATGTCCAAACACGATTTATAGTAGTTTGGTCCGGATCGGATCACTATATCATATAGCTGCAATACAAACGACCGATATGAAAACAAGTCTTTGTATGGAAAATTTTTTTGTTTTCCAACCTATTGCAACCGAATTCAAAATTTATCCATTTGACATAGCCATACATGATTTCTAAAAGTTTGATCCGGATCAGATGACTATATCATATAGCTGCCATACAAACGACCGATATGAAAACAAGTCTTTGTATGGAAAATTTTTTTGTTTTCCAACCTATTGCAACCGAATTCAACATTTATCCATTTAACATAGCCAAACACGATTTGTAGTAGTTTGGTCCGGATCGGACCACTATATCATATAGCTGCAATACAAACGACCGATATGAAAACAAGTCTTTGTATGGAAAATTTTTTTGTTTTCCAACCTATTGCAACCGAATTCAACATTTATCCATTTGACATGTCCAAACACGATTTATAGTAGTTTGGTCCGGATCGGATCACTATATCATATAGCTGCAATACAAACGACCGATATGAAAACAAGTCTTTGTATGGAAAATTTTTTTGTTTTCCAACCTATTGCAACCGAATTCAACATTTATCCATTTGACATAGCCATACATGATTTCTAAAAGTTTGATCCGGATCAGATGACTATATCATATAGCTGCCATACAAACGACCGATATGAAAACCAGTCTTTGTATGGAAAGATTTTTTGTTTTCCAACCTATTCCAACCGAATTCAACATTTATCCATTTGACAAAGCCATACATGATTTTTAAAAGTATGATCCGGATCAAATGACTATATCATATAGCTGCCATACAAACGACCGATGTGTGAACAAGTCCTTGCATAGAAAATTTTTTTGTTTTCCAAGCTATTGCAACCGAATTCAACATATATCCATTTGACATAGCCAAACGCGATTTGTGGTAGTTTGGTCCGGATCGGACCACTATATCTATACTATATAGCTGTACCACTATATAGCTGCAATACAAACGACCGATATGAAAACAAGTCTTTGTATGGAAAATTTTTTTTTTCCAAGCTATTGCAACCGAATTCAACATTTATCCATTTGACATAGCCATACACGATTTGTGGTAGTTTGGTATATCATATAGCTGCAATACAAACGACCGATATGAAAACAAGTCTTTGTATGGAAAATTTTTTTGTTTTCCAACCTATTGCAACCGAATTCAACATATATCGATTTGACATAGCCAAACACGATTTGTAGTAGTTTGGTCCGGATCGGACCACTATATCATATAGCTGCAATACAAACGACCGATATGAAAACAAGTCTTTGTATGGAAAATTTTTTTGTTTTCCAACCTATTGCAACCGAATTCAACATTTATCCATTTGACGCAGCCAAACACCATTTGTAGTAGTTTGGTCCGGATCGGACCACTATATCATATAGCTGCCATACAAACGACCGATATGAAAACAAGTCTTTGTATGGAAAGATTTTTCTTTTCCAACCTATTCCAACCGAATTCAACATTTATCCATTCGACAAAGCCATACATGATTTTTAAAAGTATGATCCGGATCAAATGACTATATCATATAGCTGCCATACAAACGACCGATGTGTGAACAAGTCCTTGCATGGAAAATTTTTTTGTTTTCCAACCTATTGCAACCGAATTCAACATTTATCCATTTGACATAGCCATACATGATTTCTAAAAGTTTGATCCGGATCAAATGACTATATCATATAGCTGCCATACAAACGACCGATATGAAAACAAGTCTTTGTATGGAAAATTTTTTTGTTTTCCAACCTATTGCAACCAAATTCAACATTTATTCATTTGACACAGCCAAACATCATTTGTAGTAGTTTGGTCCGGATCGGACCACTATATCATATAGCTACCATACAAACGACCGATATGAAAACAAGTCTTTGTATGGAAAGATTTTTTCTTTTCCAACCTATTCCAACCGAATTCAACATTTATTCATTTGACAAAGCCATACATGATTTTTCAAAGTATGATCCGGATCAAATGACTATATCATATAGCTGCCATACAAACGACCGATGTGTGAACAAGTCCTTGCATGGAAAATTTTTTTGTTTTCCAAGCTATTGCAACCGAATTCAACATATATCCATTTGACATTGCCAAACGCGATTTGTGGTAGTTTGGTCCGGATCGGACCACTATATCATATAGCTGCAATACAAACGACCGATATGAAAACAAGTCTTTGTATGGAAAATTTTTTTGTTTTCCAAGCTATTGCAAGCGAATTCAAAATTTATCCATTTGACATAGCCATACACGATTTGTGGTAGTTTGGTCCGGATCGGACCACTATATCATATAGCTGCAATACAAACGACCGATATGAAAACAAGTCTTTGTACGGAAAATTTTTTTGTTTTCCAAGCTATTCCAACCGAATTCAACATTTATCCATTTGACATAGCCATACATGATTACTAAAAGTTTGATCCGGATCAAATGACTATATCATATAGCTGCCATACAAACGACCGATATGAAAACAAGTCTTTGTATGGAAAATTTTTTTGTTTTCCAAGCTATTGCAACCGAATTCAACATTTGTCCATTTGTAATAGCCAAACACGATTTGTAGTAGTTTGGTCCGGATCGGATCACTATATCATATAGCTGCAATACAAACGACCGATATTAAAACAAGTCTTTGTATGGAAAATTTTTTTGTTTTCCAACCTATTGCAACCGAATTCAACATTTATCCATTTGACATAGCCATACATGATATCTAAAAGTTTGATCTGGATCAAATGACTATATCATCTAGCTGCCATACAAACGACCGATATGAAAACAAGTCTTTGTATGGAAAATTTTTTTTGTATTCCAAGCTTTTGCAACCGAATTCAACATTTATTCAACCGACCAAGTCAAACACAATTTCAAATGTTTTATCCGGATCGGATCACTATATAACATAGCAGCCATACAAACGACCGATGTGTAAACAAGTCTTTATATGGAAAATTTTTTTGTTTTCCAAGCTATTGCAAACGAATTCAACATTTATCCATTTGACATAGCCAAACACGATTTGTGGTAGTTTGGTCCGGATCGGACCACTATATCATATAGCTGCAATACAAACGACCGATATTAAACCAAGTCTTTGTATGGAAAATTTTTTTGTTTTCCAACCTATTGCAACCGAATTCAACATTTATCCATTTGACATAGCCATACATGATTTCTAAAAGTTTGATCTGGATCAAATGACTATATCATCTAGCTGCCATACAAACGACCGATATGAAAACAAGTCTTTGTATGGAAAATTTTTTTGTTTTCCAAGCTTTTGCAACCGAATTCAACATTTATTCAACCGACCAAGTCAAACACAATTTCAAATGTTTTATCCGGATCGGATCACTATATAACATAGCAGCCATACAAACGACCGATGTGTAAACAAGTCTTTATATGGAAAATTTTTTTGTTTTCCAAGCTATTGCAACCGAATTCAACATTTATCCATTCGACATAGCCAAACACAATTTGTGGTAGTTTGGTCCGGATCGGACCACTATATCATATAGCTGCAATACAAACGACCGATATGAAAACAAGTCTTTGTATGGAAAATTTTTTTGTTTTCCAAGCTATTGCAACCGAATTCAACATTTGTCCATTTGTAATAGCCAAACACGATTTGTAGTAGTTTGGTCCGGATCGGATCACTATATCATATAGCTGCAATACAAACGACCGATATTAAAACAAGTCTTTGTATGGAAAATTTTTTTGTTTTCCAACCTATTGCAACCGAATTCAACATTTATCCATTTGACATAGCCATACATGATTTCTAAAAGTTTGATCTGGATCAAATGACTATATCATCTAGCTGCCATACAAACGACCGATATGAAAACAAGTCTTTGTATGGAAAATTTTTTTGTATTCCACGCTTTTGCAACCGAATTCAACATTTATTCAACCGACCAAGTCAAACACAATTTCAAATGTTTTATCCGGATCGGATCACTATATAACATAGCAGCCATACAAACGACCGATGTGTAAACAAGTCTTTATATGGAAAATTTTTTTGTTTTCCAAGCTATTGCAAACGAATTCAACATTTATCCATTTGACATAGCCAAACACGATTTGTGGTAGTTTGGTCCGGATCGGACCACTATATCATATAGCTGCAATACAAACGACCGATATTAAACCAAGTCTTTGTATGGAAAATTTTTTTGTTTTCCAACCTATTGCAACCGAATTCAACATTTATCCATTTGACATAGCCATACATGATTTCTAAAAGTTTGATCTGGATCAAATGACTATATCATCTAGCTGCCATACAAACGACCGATATGAAAACAAGTCTTTGTATGGAAAATTTTTTGTTTTCCAAGCTTTTGCAACCGAATTCAACATTTATTCAACCGACCAAGTCAAACACAATTTCAAATGTTTTATCCGGATCGGATCACTATATAACATAGCAGCCATACAAACGACCGATGTGTAAACAAGTCTTTATATGGAAAATTTTTTTTGTTTTCCAAGCTATTGCAACCGAATTCAACATTTATCCATTCGACATAGCCAAACACGATTTGTGGTAGTTTCGTCCGGATCGGACCACTATATCATATAGCTGCAATACAAACGACCGATATGAAAACAAGTCTTTGTATGGAAAGATTTTTTCTTTTCCAACCTATTCCAACCGAATTCAACATTTATCCATTTGACAAAGCCATACATGATTTTTAAAAGTATGATCCGGATCAAATGACTATATCATATAGCTGCCATACAAACGACCGATGTGTGAACAAGTCCTTGCATAGAAAATTTTTTTGTTTTCCAAGCTATTGCAACCGAATTCAACATATATCCATTTGACATAGCCAAACGCGATTTGTGGTAGTTTGGTCCGGATCGGACCACTATATCTATACTATATAGCTGTACCACTATATAGCTGCAATACAAACGACCGATATGAAAACAAGTCTTTGTATGGAAAATTTTTTTGTTTTCCAAGCTATTGCAAGCGCATTCAAAATTTATCCATTTGACATAGCCATACACGATTTGTGGTAGTTTGGTATATCATATAGCTGCAATACAAACGACCGATATGAAAACAAGTCTTTGTATGGAAAATTTTTTTGTTTTCCAACCTATTGCAACCGAATTCAACATATATCGATTTGACATAGCCAAACACGATTTGTAGTAGTTTGGTCCGGATCGGACCACTATATCATATAGCTGCAATACAAACGACCGATATGAAAACAAGTCTTTGTATGGAAAATTTTTTTGTTTTCCAACCTATTGCAACCGAATTCAACATTTATCCATTTGACGCAGCCAAACACCATTTGTAGTAGTTTGGTCCGGATCGGACCACTATATCATATAGCTGCCATACAAACGACCGATATGAAAACAAGTCTTTGTATGGAAAGATTTTTTCTTTTCCAACCTATTCCAACCGAATTCAACATTTATCCATTCGACAAAGCCATACATGATTTTTAAAAGTATGATCCGGATCAAATGACTATATCATATAGCTGCCATACAAACGACCGATGTGTGAACAAGTCCTTGCATGGAAAATTTTTTTGTTTTCCAACCTATTGCAACCGAATTCAACATTTATCCATTTGACATAGCCATACATGATTTCTAAAAGTTTGATCCGGATCAAATGACTATATCATATAGCTGCCATACAAACGACCGATATGAAAACAAGTCTTTGTATGGAAAATTTTTTTGTTTTCCAAGCTATTGCAACCGAATTCAACATTTGTCCATTTGTAATAGCCAAACACGATTTGTAGTAGTTTGGTCCGGATCGGATCACTATATCATATAGCTGCAATACAAACGACCGATATTAAAACAAGTCTTTGTATGGAAAATTTTTTTGTTTTCCAACTTATTGCAACCGAATTCAACATTTATCCATTTGACATAGCCATACATGATATCTAAAAGTTTGATCTGGATCAAATGACTATATCATCTAGCTGCCATACAAACGACCGATATGAAAACAAGTCTTTGTATGGAAAATTTTTTTTGTATTCCAAGCTTTTGCAACCGAATTCAACATTTATTCAACCGACCAAGTCAAACACAATTTCAAATGTTTTATCCGGATCGGATCACTATATAACATAGCAGCCATACAAACGACCGATGTGTAAACAAGTCTTTATATGGAAAATTTTTTTGTTTTCCAAGCTATTGCAAACGAATTCAACATTTATCCATTTGACATAGCCAAACACGATTTGTGGTAGTTTGGTCCGGATCGGACCACTATATCATATAGCTGCAATACAAACGACCGATATTAAACCAAGTCTTTGTATGGAAAATTTTTTTGTTTTCCAACCTATTGCAACCGAATTCAACATTTATCCATTTGACATAGCCATACATGATTTCTAAAAGTTTGATCTGGATCAAATGACTATATCATCTAGCTGCCATACAAACGACCGATATGAAAACAAGTCTTTGTATGGAAAATTTTTTTGTTTTCCAAGCTTTTGCAACCGAATTCAACATTTATTCAACCGACCAAGTCAAACACAATTTCAAATGTTTTATCCGGATCGGATCACTATATAACATAGCAGCCATACAAACGACCGATGTGTAAACAAGTCTTTATATGGAAAATTTTTTTGTTTTCCAAGCTATTGCAACCGAATTCAACATTTATCCATTCGACATAGCCAAACACAATTTGTGGTAGTTTGGTCCGGATCGGACCACTATATCATATAGCTGCAATACAAACGACCGATATGAAAACAAGTCTTTGTATGGAAAATTTTTTTGTTTTCCAAGCTATTGCAACCGAATTCAACATTTGTCCATTTGTAATAGCCAAACACGATTTGTAGTAGTTTGGTCCGGATCGGATCACTATATCATATAGCTGCAATACAAACGACCGATATTAAAACAAGTCTTTGTATGGAAAATTTTTTTGTTTTCCAACCTATTGCAACCGAATTCAACATTTATCCATTTGACATAGCCATACATGATTTCTAAAAGTTTGATCTGGATCAAATGACTATATCATCTAGCTGCCATACAAACGACCGATATGAAAACAAGTCTTTGTATGGAAAATTTTTTTGTATTCCACGCTTTTGCAACCGAATTCAACATTTATTCAACCGACCAAGTCAAACACAATTTCAAATGTTTTATCCGGATCGGATCACTATATAACATAGCAGCCATACAAACGACCGATGTGTAAACAAGTCTTTATATGGAAAATTTTTTTGTTTTCCAAGCTATTGCAAACGAATTCAACATTTATCCATTTGACATAGCCAAACACGATTTGTGGTAGTTTGGTCCGGATCGGACCACTATATCATATAGCTGCAATACAAACGACCGATATTAAACCAAGTCTTTGTATGGAAAATTTTTTTGTTTTCCAACCTATTGCAACCGAATTCAACATTTATCCATTTGACATAGCCATACATGATTTCTAAAAGTTTGATCTGGATCAAATGACTATATCATCTAGCTGCCATACAAACGACCGATATGAAAACAAGTCTTTGTATGGAAAATTTTTTTGTTTTCCAAGCTTTTGCAACCGAATTCAACATTTATTCAACCGACCAAGTCAAACACAATTTCAAATGTTTTATCCGGATCGGATCACTATATAACATAGCAGCCATACAAACGACCGATGTGTAAACAAGTCTTTATATGGAAAATTTTTTTGTTTTCCAAGCTATTGCAACCGAATTCAACATTTATCCATTCGACATAGCCAAACACCATTTGTGGTAGTTTCGTCCGGATCGGACCACTATATCATATAGCTGCAATACAAACGACCGATATGAAAACAAGTCTTTGTATGGAAAGATTTTTTTCTTTTCCAACCTATTCCAACCGAATTCAACATTTATCCATTTGACAAAGCCATACATGATTTTTAAAAGTATGATCCGGATCAAATGACTATATCATATAGCTGCCATACAAACGACCGATGTGTGAACAAGTCCTTGCATAGAAAATTTTTTTGTTTTCCAAGCTATTGCAACCGAATTCAACATATATCCATTTGACATAGCCAAACGCGATTTGTGGTAGTTTGGTCCGGATCGGACCACTATATCTATACTATATAGCTGTACCACTATATAGCTGCAATACAAACGACCGATATGAAAACAAGTCTTTGTATGGAAAATTTTTTTGTTTTCCAAGCTATTGCAAGCGCATTCAAAATTTATCCATTTGACATAGCCATACACGATTTGTGGTAGTTTGGTATATCATATAGCTGCAATACAAACGACCGATATGAAAACAAGTCTTTGTATGGAAAATTTTTTTTGTTTTCCAACCTATTGCAACCGAATTCAACATATATCGATTTGACATAGCCAAACACGATTTGTAGTAGTTTGGTCCGGATCGGACCACTATATCATATAGCTGCAATACAAACGACCGATATGAAAACAAGTCTTTGTATGGAAAATTTTTTTGTTTTCCAACCTATTGCAACCGAATTCAACATTTATCCATTTGACGCAGCCAAACACCATTTGTAGTAGTTTGGTCCGGATCGGACCACTATATCATATAGCTGCCATACAAACGACCGATATGAAAACAAGTCTTTGTATGGAAAGATTTTTTCTTTTCCAACCTATTCCAACCGAATTCAACATTTATCCATTCGACAAAGCCATACATGATTTTTAAAAGTATGATCCGGATCAAATGACTATATCATATAGCTGCCATACAAACGACCGATGTGTGAACAAGTCCTTGCATGGAAAATTTTTTTGTTTTCCAACCTATTGCAACCGAATTCAACATTTATCCATTTGACATAGCCATACATGATTTCTAAAAGTTTGATCCGGATCAAATGACTATATCATATAGCTGCCATACAAACGACCGATATGAAAACAAGTCTTTGTATGGAAAATTTTTTTGTTTTCCAACCTATTGCAACCAAATTCAACATTTATTCATTTGTCACAGCCGAACATCATTTGTAGTAGTTTGGTCCAGATCGGACCACTATATCATATAGCTACCATACAAACGACCGATATGAAAACAAGTCTTTGTATGGAAAGATTTTTTCTTTTCCAACCTATTCCAACCGAATTCAACATTTATCCATTTGACAAAGCCATACATGATTTTTAAAAGTATGATCCGGATCAAATGACTATATCATATAGCTGCCATACAAACGACCGATGTGTGAACAAGTCCTTGCATGGAAAATTTTTTTGTTTTCCAAGCTATTGCAACCGAATTCAACATATATCCATTTGACATTGCCAAACGCGATTTGTGGTAGTTTGGTCCGGATCGGACCACTATATCATATAGCTGCAATACAAACGACCGATATGAAAACAAGTCTTTGTATGGAAAATTTTTTTGTTTTCCAAGCTATTGCAAGCGAATTCAAAATTTATCCATTTGACATAGCCATACACGATTTGTGGTAGTTTGGTCCGGATCGGACCACTATATCATATAGCTGCAATACAAACGACCGATATGAAAACAAGTCTTTGTACGGAAAATTTTTTTGTTTTCCAAGCTATTCCAACCGAATTCAACATTTATCCATTTGACATAGCCATACATGATTACTAAAAGTTTGATCCGGATCAAATGACTATATCATATAGCTGCCATACAAACGACCGATATGAAAACAAGTCTTTGTATGGAAAATTTTTTTGTTTTCCAAGCTATTGCAACCGAATTCAACATTTGTCCATTTGTAATAGCCAAACACGATTTGTAGTAGTTTGGTCCGGATCGGATCACTATATCATATAGCTGCAATACAAACGACCGATATTAAAACAAGTCTTTGTATGGAAAATTTTTTTGTTTTCCAACCTATTGCAACCGAATTCAACATTTATCCATTTGACATAGCCATACATGATATCTAAAAGTTTGATCTGGATCAAATGACTATATCATCTAGCTGCCATACAAACGACCGATATGAAAACAAGTCTTTGTATGGAAAATTTTTTTTGTATTCCAAGCTTTTGCAACCGAATTCAACATTTATTCAACCGACCAAGTCAAACACAATTTCAAATGTTTTATCCGGATCGGATCACTATATAACATAGCAGCCATACAAACGACCGATGTGTAAACAAGTCTTTATATGGAAAATTTTTTTGTTTTCCAAGCTATTGCAAACGAATTCAACATTTATCCATTTGACATAGCCAAACACGATTTGTGGTAGTTTGGTCCGGATCGGACCACTATATCATATAGCTGCAATACAAACGACCGATATTAAACCAAGTCTTTGTATGGAAAATTTTTTTGTTTTCCAACCTATTGCAACCAAATTCAACATTTATCCATTTGACATAGCCATACATGATTTCTAAAAGTTTGATCTGGATCAAATGACTATATCATCTAGCTGCCATACAAACGACCGATATGAAAACAAGTCTTTGTATGGAAAATTTTTTTGTTTTCCAAGCTTTTGCAACCGAATTCAACATTTATTCAACCGACCAAGTCAAACACAATTTCAAATGTTTTATCCGGATCGGATCACTATATAACATAGCAGCCATACAAACGACCGATGTGTAAACAAGTCTTTATATGGAAAATTTTTTTGTTTTCCAAGCTATTGCAACCGAATTCAACATTTATCCATTCGACATAGCCAAACACAATTTGTGGTAGTTTGGTCCGGATCGGACCACTATATCATATAGCTGCAATACAAACGACCGATGTGAAAACAAGTCTTTGTATGGAAAATTTTTTTGTTTTCCAAGCTATTGCAACCGAATTCAACATTTGTCCATTTGTAATAGCCAAACACGATTTGTAGTAGTTTGGTCCGGATCGGATCACTATATCATATAGCTGCAATACAAACGACCGATATTAAAACAAGTCTTTGTATGGAAAATTTTTTTGTTTTCCAACCTATTGCAACCGAATTCAACATTTATCCATTTGACATAGCCATACATGATTTCTAAAAGTTTGATCTGGATCAAATGACTATATCATCTAGCTGCCATACAAACGACCGATATGAAAACAAGTCTTTGTATGGAAAATTTTTTTTGTTTTCCAAGCTTTTGCAACCGAATTCAACATTTATTCAACCGACCAAGTCAAACACAATTTCAAATGTTTTATCCGGATCGGATCACTATATAACAAGCAGCCATACAAACGACCGATGTGTAAACAAGTCTTTATATGGAAAATTTTTTGTTTTCCAAGCTATTGCAACCGAATTCAACATTTATCCATTCGACATAGCCAAACACCATTTGTGGTAGTTTCGTCCGGATCGGACCACTATATCATATAGCTGCAATACAAACGACCGATATGAAAACAAGTCTTTGTATGGAAAATTTTTTGTTTTCCAAGCTATTGCAAGCGAATTCAATGTTTATCCATTTGACATAGCCATACACGATTTGTGGTAGTTTGGTCCGGATCGGACCACTATATCAGATAGCTGCAATACAAACGACCGATATGAAAACAAGTCTTTGTACGGAAAATTTTTTTGTTTTCCAACCTATTGCAACCGAATTCAACATTTATCCATTTCACATAGCCATACATGATTCTAAAAGTTTGATCCGGATCAAATGACTATATCATATAGCTGCCATACAAACGACCGATATGAAAACAAGTCTTTGTATGGAAAATTTTTTTGTTTTCCAACCTATTGCAACCGAATTCAACATATATCCATTTAACATAGCCAAACACGATTTGTAGTAGTTTGGTCCGGATCGGACCACTATATCATATAGCTGCAATACAAACGACCGATATGAAAACAAGTCTTTGTATGGAAAATTTTTTTGTTTTCCAACCTATTGCAACCGAATTCAACATTTATCCATTTGACATGTCCAAACACGATTTGTAGTAGTTTGGTCCGGATCGGATCACTATATCATATAGCTGCAATACAAACGACCGATATGAAAACAAGTCTTTGTATGGAAAATTTTTTGTTTTCCAACCTATTGCAACCGAATTCAACATTTATCCATTTGACATTGCCATACATGATTTCTAAAAGTTTGATCCGGATCAGATGACTATATCATATAGCTGCCATACAAACGACCGATATGAAAACAAGTCTTTGTATGGAAAGATTTTTTGTTTTCCAACCTATTCCAACCGAATTCAACATTTATCCATTTGACAAAGCTATACATGATTTTTAAAAGTATGATCCGCTTCAAATGACTATATCATATAGCTGCCATACAAACGACCGATGTGTGAACAAGTCCTTGCATGGAAAATTTTTTTGGTTTCCAAGCTATTGCAACCGAATTCAACATATATCCATTTGACATTGCCAAACGCGATTTGTGGTAGTTTGGTCCGGATCGGACCACTATATCATATAGCTGCAATACAAACGACCGATATGAAAACAAGTCTTTGTATGGAAAATTTTTTTGTTTTCCAAGCTATTGCAAACGAATTCAAAATTTATCCATTTGACATAGCCATACACGATTTGTGGTAGTTTGGTCCGGATCGGACTACTATATCATATAGCTGCAATACAAACGACCGATATGAAAACAAGTCTTTGTATGGAAAATTTTTTTGTTTCCCAACCTATTGCAACCGAATTCAACATATATCTATTTGACATAGCCAAACACGATTTGTAGTAGTTTGGTCCGGATCGGATCACTATATCATATAGCTGCAATACAAACGACCGATATGAAAACAAGTCTTTGTATGGAAAATTTTTTTGTTTTCCAACCTATTGCAACCGAATTCAACATTTATCCATTTGACATAGCCATACATGATTTCTAAAAGTTTGATCCGGATCAAATGACTATATCGTATAGCTGCCATACAAACGACCGATATGAAAACAAGTCTTTGTATGGAAAGATTTTTTTGTTTTCCAACCTATTCCAACCGAATTCAACATTTATCCATTTGACAAAGCCATACATGATTTTTAAAAGTATGATCCGGATCAAATGACTATATCATATAGCTGCCATACAAACGACCGATGTGTAAACAAGTCCTTGTATGGAAAATTTTGTTGTTTTCCAAGCTATTGCAACCGAATTCAACATATATACATTTGACATTGCCAAACGCGATTTGTGGTAGTTTGGTCCGGATCGGACCACTTTATCATATAGCTGCAATACAAACGACCGATATGAAAACAAGTCTTGTATGGAAAATTTTTTTGTTTTCCAACCTATTGCAACCGAATTCAACATTTATCCATTTGACATAGCCATACATGATTCTAAAAGTTTGATCCGGATCAAATGACTATATCATATAGCTGCCATACAAACGACCGATATGAAAACAAGTCTTTGTATGGAAAGATTTTGTTTTCCAACCTATTCCAACCGAATTCAACATTTATTCATCTAACATAGCCATACACGATTTGTTAAAGTTTGGTCCTGATCCGACTACTATATCATATAGCTGCCATACAAACGACCGATATGAAAACAAGTCTTTGTATGGAAAGATTTTTTGTTTTCCAACCTATTCCAACCGAATTCAACATTTATCCATTTGATATAGCCATACATGATTTTTAAATGTATGATCCGGATCAAATGACTATATCATATAGCTGCCATACAAACGACCGATGTGTAAACAAGTCCTTGTATGGAAAATTTTTTTGTTTTCCAAGCTATTGCAACCGAATTCAACATGTATCCATTTGACATAGCCAAACACGAGTTGTGGTAGTTTGGTCCGGATAGGACCACTATATCATATAGCTGCAATACAAACGACCGATATGAAAACAAGTCTTTGTATGGAAAATTTTTTTGTTTTCCAACCTATTGCAACCGAATTCAACATTTATCCATTTGACATAGCCATACATGATTTTTAAATGTTTGATCCGGATCAAATGACTATATCATATAGCTGCAATACAAACGACCGATATGAAAACAAGTCCTTGTATGGATTTGTTTTCCAAGCTATTGCAACCGAATTCAACATTTATTGAACTGACCAAGCCATACACGATTTTTGAAAGTTTTGTCCGGATCGGATGACTATATCATATAGCTGCCATACAAACGACCGATATTTAAACAAGTCTTTATATGGAAAATTTTTTTGGTTTCCAAGCTATTGCAAGCGAATTCAAAATTTATCCATTTGACAAAGCCATACACGATTTTTAAAAGTTTGATCCGGATCGGACCACTATATGATATAGCTGCCATACAAACGACCGATATTACAACAAGTCCTTGTATGGAAAATTTTTTGTTTTCCAACTTATTGCAACCGAATTCAACATTTATCCATTTGACAAAGGCATACATGATTTTTAAAAGTTTGATTCCGATCAGATGACTATATCATATAGCTGCCATACAAACGACCGATATGAAACCAAGTCTTTGTATGGAAAACTTTTTTGTTTTCCAACCTAATGCAATCGAATTCAACGCTTATCCATGCGACATAGCCATACACGATTTTTAAATGTTTGATCCGGATCAAATGATTATATCATATAGCTGCAATACAAACGACCGATATGAAAACAAGTCCTTGTATGGATTTGTTTTCCAAGCTATTGCAACCGAATTCAACATTTATTCAACTGACCAAGCCATACACGATTTTTGAATGTTTTGTCCGAATCGGATGACTATATCATATAGCTGCCATACAAACGACCGATATTTAAACAAGTCTTTATATGGAAAATTTTTTTGGTTTCCAAGCTATTGCAAGCGAATTGAAAATTTATCCATTTGACAAAGCCATACACGATTTTTAAAACTTTGATCCGGATCGGACCACTATATGATATAGCTGCCATACAAACGACCGATATTACAACAAGTCCTTGTATGGAAAATTTTTTTGTTTTCCAACTTATTGCAACCGAATTCAACATTTATCCATTTGACAAAGGCATACATGATTTTTAAAAGTTTGATTCCGATCAGATGACTATATCATATAGCTGCCATACAAACGACCGATATGAAACCAAGTCTTTGTATGGAAAACTTTTTTGTTTTCCAACGTAATGCAATCGAATTCAACACTTATCCATGCGACATAGCCATACACGATTTTTAAAAGTTTTATCCGGATCAAATGACTACATCATATAGCTGCCATACCAACGACCGATTTCAAAACAAGTCTTAATATGGAAAATTTTTTTGTTTCCCAACCTAATGCAACCGAATTCAACATTTATTCATCTAACATAGCCATACACGATTTGTAGAAGTCTTGGTCCTGATCCGACCACTATATCATATAGCTGCCATACAAACGACCGATATGAAAACAAGTCTTTGTATGGAAAATTTTTTTGTTTTCCAACCTATTGCAACCGAATTCAACATTTATCCATTTGACATAGCCATACATGATTTTTAAAAGTTTGATCCGGATCGGACCACTATATCGTAAGCTGCCATACAAACGACCCATCTGAAAACAAGTCTTAATATGGAAAATTTTTTTGTTTCCCTACCTGATGCAATCGAATTCAAAATTTATTCATCTAACATAGCCATACATGATTTGTGAAAGTTTGGTCCGGATCCGACCACTATATCATATATAATATACATAGCTGCCAACAAACGACCGATATGAAAACAAGTCTTGTATGGAAAGATTTTTTGTTTTCCAACCTATTCCAACCGAATTCAACATTTATCCATTTGATATAGCCATACATGATTTTTAAATGTATGATCCGGATCAAATGACCATATCATATAGCTTCCATACAAACGACCGATGTGTAAACAAGTCCTTGTATGGAAAATTTTTTTGTTTTCCAAGCTATTGCAACCGAATTCAACATATATCCATTTGACATAGCCAAACACGATTTGTGGTAGTTTGGTCCGGATAGGACCACTATATCATATAGCTGCAATACAAACGACCGATATGAAAACAAGTCCTTGTATGGATTTGTTTTCCATGCTATTGCAACCGAATTCAACATTTATTCAACTGACCAAGCCATACACGATTTTTGAAAGTTTTGTCCGGATCGGATGACTATATCATATAGCTGCCATACAAACGACCGACATTTAAACAAGTCTTTATATGGAAAATTTTTTTGTTTTCCAAGCTATTGCAAGCGAATTAAAAATTTATCCATTTGACATAGCCATACACGATTTTTAAAAGTTTGATCCGGATCGGACCACTATATCATATAGCTGCCATACAAACGACCGATATTACAACAAGTCCTTGTATGGAAAATTTTTTTGTTTTCCAACTTATTGCAACCGAATTCAACATTTATCCATTTGACAAAGGCATACATGATTTTTAAAAGTTTGATTCCGATCAGATGACCCGATCAGATGACTATATCATATAGCTGCCATACAAACGACCGATATGAAACCAAGTCTTTGTATGAAAAACTTTTTTGTTTTCCAACCTAATGCAATCGAATTCAACACTTATCCATGCGACATAGCCATACACGATTTTTAAAAGTTTTATCCGGATCAAATGACTACATCATATAGCTGCCATACAAACGACCGATTTCAAAACAAGTCTTAATATGGAAAATTTTTTTTTGTTTCCCAACCTAATGCAACCGAATTCAACATTTATTCATCTAACATAGCCATACACGCTTTGTTAAAGTTTGGTCCTGATCCGACTACTATATCATATAGCTGCCATACAAACGACCGATATGAAAACAAGTCTTTGTATGGAAAATTTTTTTGTTTTCCAAGCTATTGCAACCGAATTCAACATTTATCGATTTGACATAGCCATACACGATTTTTAAAAGTTTTATCCGGATCAAATGACTATATCATATAGCTGCCATACAAACGACCGATATCATAACAAGTCTTTGTATGCAAAATTTTTTTGTTTTCCAACCTATTGCAACCGAATTTAACATTTATTCATCTAACATAGCCATACACGATTTGTAGAAGTTTGGTCGTGATCCGACCACTATATCATATAGCTGCCATACAAACGACCGATATGAAAACAAGTCTTTGTATGGAAAATTTTTTTGTTTTCCAACCTATTGCAACCGAATTCAACACTTATCCATTCGACATAGCCATACATGATTTTTAAAAGTTTGATCCCGATCAGATGACAATATCATATAGCTGCCATACAAACGACCGATTTCAAAACAAGTCTTAATATGGAAAATTTTTTTGTTTCCCAACCTAATGCAACCGAATTCAACATTTATTCATCTAACATAGCCATACACGCTTTGTTAAAGTTTGGTCCTGATCCGACTACTATATCATATAGCTGCCATACAAACGACCGATATGAAAACAAGTCTTTTTATGGAAAATTTTTTTGTTTTCCAACCTATTGCAACTGAATTCAACATTTATCCATTTGACATAGCCATACATGATTTTTAAAAGTTTAATCCGGATCGGACCACTATATCATATAGCTGCCATACAAGCGACCGATATGAAAACAAGTCTTGTATGGAAAATTTTTTTGTTTTCCAACCTATTGCAACCGAATTCAACATTTATCGATTTGACATAGCCATACACGATTTTTAAAAGTTTTATCCGGATCAAATGACTACATCATATAGCTGCCATACAAACGACCGATTTCAAAACAAGTCTTAATATGGAAAATTTTTTTGTTTCCCAACTTAATGCAACCGAATTCAACATTTATTCATCTTACATAGCCATACACGATTTGTAAAAGTTTGGTCCTGATCCGACTACTATATCATATAGCTGCCATACAAACGACCGATTTCAAAACAAGTCTTAATATGGAAAATTTTTTTGTTTCCCAACCTAATGCAACCGAATTCAACATTTATTTATCTAACATAGACATACACGATTTGTAAAAGTTTGGTCCTGATCCGACCACCTCATATCATATAGCTGCCATACAAACGACCGATATGATAACAAGTCCTTGTATGGAAATTTTTTTTGTTTTCCAAGCTATTGCAACCGAATTCAACATTTATTCAATTGACCAAGCCATACACGATTTTTAAAAGTTTGATCCGGATCGGACCACTATATCGTAAGCTGCCATACAAACGACCGACATGAAACCAAGTCTTTGTATGGAAAACTTTTTTGTTTTCCAACCTAATGCAATCGATTTCAACACTTATCCATGTGACATAGCTATACAGGATTTTTTAAAGTTTTATCCTGATCGGACCACTATATCATATAGCTGCAATACAAACGACCGATATGAAAACAAGTCTTTGTATGGAAAATTTTTTTGTTTTCCAACCTATTGCAACCGAATTCAACATTTATCCATTTACATAGCCATACATGATTTTTAAAAGTTTGATCCGGATCGGACCACTATATCGTAAGCTGCCATACAAACGACCCATCTGAAAACAAGTCTTAATATGGAAAATTTTTTTGTTTCCCAACCTGATGCAATCGAATTCAACATTTATTCATCTAACATAGCCATACACGATTTGTGAAAGTTTGGTCCGGATCCGACCACTATATCATATATCATATAGCTGCCAACAAACGACCGATATGAAAACAAGTCTTTGTATGGAAAACTTTTTTGTTTTCCAACTTAATGCATTCGAATTCAACACTTATCCATTTGACATAGCCATACATGTAACATGGAGTAAGGCTGAATGCTGGCAGCAACCCGGTTGGCAGCGCTGTTGAGCAGCAACATGATTGTCGGAAATCGAAGTTATCGACAATCAGTCATCGAAGGAACGATCGCAAGGCAGCAGTGGAGTGGAGTAGAAGTCAGCGTGGCAGTCAGTCGAGTTCTCAGCAGCAGTCGTTCGGTCGCAAACTAAGAATACTTTATATAATTACCGCATTTAGAATTAAACTAATAATTAAATTAATAATAAACAATAATAATAAACAATCTTACATGGGGGCTCGTCCAGTCCTAAATCGGTTATATGAAGGTGCAGTTGTTTAAAGAAAAAAGACATTGTTGTGTGCGTGGGTATAGTCTTTAAAAGTTGTAAAGTTGTGGCTATATCTATTGCATTTAAAGTTGAAAAATCAGTTGTACAGATTTTGTTTGAACACAAGTCGGTTAAAGTCGGGAAAGCTGCTAGAGAGAACTGATAAAGTTGAAATTGTCGTGTGCGTGGATTTAGTCTTTAAAGTTGTAAAGTTGTGGCTACGTCTACTGCATTGCAAGTTGAAAAAATCGGTTGAACTCATACAGACTCAAGTCGTTTTGCTGTTGTGGAATTTAAAACAATTAAATTGCAAAGGTGGTGAAATTCGTTTCTAACGAAAATCAAAATTTGTCTTAACCGTTGGCGCCGTCTGCAAAATCGACTACCGTCGCGCCGTTAGAACATTGTCGTTGTTTGCTGGTGTTAGTGCCTTGTCGCGGAATGTTCACACGTACACCTACAAATAAAAAACTTAACACCGACCAAATACAAGCAATTCTAGAGAACGAAAGCGGGGACGAAAGCAGAAAAGAAAAAATGAACGAAGAAGATCAAAAGTTGGCGCCTGTAGGAGAAGCAGAGGCAAAGAAGCAGAATGAAGACGCTAGTGCTAAAGTCGAAGAGAAATTTGAACAAATGATGAATACTCTAACCCAGAGCATGTTGGCAAAATCTAGACAAGAGGGGCAAGTAATTATCGCTGCAGAAAAATTTGAAAAAGTTGTAAGTGACTGTGATGGCAAATCAATTCCTATTAAAAAATGGTTTGAAATTTTTGAGAAAAATGCCGAGGCATATGAACTTTCAGAGAAACAAAAATATGTTCAAGCCAGAAGTAAGATGATTGGATCAGCAGAACTTTTCTTAGAATCTGAATGTGTCAGTGGATACACTGAACTCAAAGAGTTACTAATTGAAGAATTTTCAGGCAGCTATAATAGCGCCGTTATTCACAAAAAGTTGCAAGACAGGAAGAAGAAGGGGGAGGAAACTCTACACGACTATTTGTTACAAATGAAGAAAATAGCAGCCTTAGGTGAAGTTGAAACAGTTGCTTTGATAACTCATATCGTAAACGGCCTCGACATTAAAAAGGAGTATAAGGGTGCTATGCTCCGTCGTAAAACTCTTAAGGAATTAAAGCAAGAATTCGAAATCTACGAGAGTCTGAATATTGTTGACAAGCCGAATATTCAACCAAAACCAAAGCAAATTACACAAGGTGTAAAAGCAGATCACTGCTTCAACTGTGGTTCGAGGGAACACAAACGAAAGGATTGTACATTTCCTACCAAATGTTTCAGCTGTAATCAAGAGGGCCATATCTCAAGCAACTGTCCGGAAAAAGCAAACAGCATGCGCATTCACGTTGATAGTGCACGAACAAAGCCAGTAATCATAAATGGGATTATCATCAACTGTCTGGTGGACACAGGATCAGATGTGACCATAATTAAAGAAGCTATATTCAAGAAGATGAAAGATGTTGATTTAAACCGCACTGCAACAGTATTGCGAGGTTTGGGAAATGCCTCAACACAGCCGATTGGATGCTTCAGAGCATTAATCAAGACCGACCAGGTGGAAGCAAGCCACAACGTTTTAGTCGTCCACGATTCTAAACTCAGTTGCGATGGAATAGTGGGACACGATTTTATCAGCAAGTTTCGTCTTATCTGTAGTGCAGAAGGCTATACTTTTCTTGACCGGGAAGCAGATAAAAAACAAGCGGTTGAGTATTCCCAAATGTTTAATATTTGTGAAGAATCTTCTTTTACAGTTGTACCACAATACCGAGAAGACGTTGAACGCATGATAGAGAGAACATACGAAACACCACCCAAGCAGATAATATCAAAGCTGTCTTCAGACGAACCGTCGAAGTGGTACAAATATGTGCCTGAGGTACAAAAGGCGATCAACTGTCACGTGCATTCATCACTGAAGCTGTCACCATTTGAGGTCATGTTTGGCACCAAGATGTACACCCGAGTTGAGGATCGGTTACTGGAACTGCTCCAAGAAGAAGTGGTCTGTCAATTCAACGAGGACCGCTATGAGATGAGACAGCTGGTAAAACGCAACATCGAGCAGGCGCAGAAGGACTACAAGCGCAATTACGACAAAAAGCGCCGAGCTGAATACAAATACAAAGCAGGTGATCTGGTTGCAATTAGAAGGACCCAATTTGTAGCTGGCCGCAAGATGGCAAGCGGGTATTTAGGTCCATACGAAGTCACAGGAGTCAAAGACAATGGCAGATATGACGTTAAAAAAGCAGCAAACGTCGAAGGACCCAATGTCACATCCACCAGCTGTGACAACATGAAGTTGTGGAAGTACATAGCCGAAAATGCAGACCTATTGTCATCCGGGTCGGATGATGATGATCAGGAGGGCCGAATGTAACATGGAGTAAGGCTGAATGCTGGCAGCAACCCGGTTGGCAGCGCTGTTGAGCAGCAACATGATTGTCGGAAATCGAAGTTATCGACAATCAGTCATCGAAGGAACGATCGCAAGGCAGCAGTGGAGTGGAGTAGAAGTCAGCGTGGCAGTCAGTCGAGTTCTCAGCAGCAGTCGTTCGGTCGCAAACTAAGAATACTTTATATAATTACCGCATTTAGAATTAAACTAATAATTAAATTAATAATAAACAATAATAATAAACAATCTTACATACATGATTTTTAAAAGTTTGATCCCGATCAGATGACTATATCATATAGCTGCCATACAAACGACCGACATGAAACCAAGTCTTTGTATGGAAAACTTTTTTGTTTTCCAACCTAATGCAATCGATTTCAACACTTATCCATGTGACATAGCTATACAGGATTTTTTAAAGTTTTATCCTGATCGGACCACTATATCATATAGCTGCAATACAAACGACCGATATGAAAACAAGTCTTTGTATGGAAAATTTTTTTGTTTTCCAACCTATTGCAACCGAATTCAACATTTATCCATTTGACATAGCCATACATGATTTTTAAAAGTTTGATCCGGATCGGACCACTATATCGTAAGCTGCCATACAAACGACCCATCTGAAAACAAGTCTTAATATGGAAAATTTTTTTGTTTCCCAACCTGATGCAATCGAATTCAACATTTATTCATCTAACATAGCCATACACGATTTGTGAAAGTTTGGTCCGGATCCGACCACTATATCATATATCATATAGCTGCCAACAAACGACCGATATGAAAACAGTCTTTGTATGGTAAACTTTTTTGTTTTCCAACTTAATGCAATCGATTTCAACACTTATCCATGTGACATAGCTATACAGGATTTTTTAAAGTTTTATCCTGATCGGACCACTATATCATATAGCTGCAATACAAACGACCGATATGAAAACAAGTCTTTGTATGGAAAATTTTTTGTTTTCCAACCTATTGCAACCGAATTCCACATTTATCCATTTGACATAGCCATACATGATTTTTAAAAGTTTGATTCCGATCAGATGACCCGATCAGATGACTATATCATATAGCTGCCATACAAACGACCGATATGAAACCAAGTCTTTGTATGAAAAACTTTTTTGTTTTCCAACCTAATGCAATCGAATTCAACACTTATCCATGCGACATAGCCATACACGATTTTTAAAAGTTTTATCCGGATCAAATGACTACATCATATAGCTGCCATACAAACGACCGATTTCAAAACAAGTCTTAATATGGAAAATTTTTTTGTTTCCCAACCTAATGCAACCGAATTCAACATTTATTCATCTAACATAGCCATACACGCTTTGTTAAAGTTTGGTCCTGATCCGACTACTATATCATATAGCTGCCATACAAACGACCGATATGAAAACAAGTCTTTGTATGGAAAATTTTTTTGTTTTCCAAGCTATTGCAACCGAATTCAACATTTATCGATTTGACATAGCCATACACGATTTTTAAAAGTTTTATCCGGATCAAATGACTATATCATATAGCTGCCATACAAACGACCGATATCATAACAAGTCTTTGTATGCAAAATTTTTTTGTTTTCCAACCTATTGCAACCGAATTTAACATTTATTCATCTAACATAGCCATACACGATTTGTAGAAGTTTGGTCGTGATCCGACCACTATATCATATAGCTGCCATACAAACGACCGATATGAAAACAAGTCTTTGTATGGAAAATTTTTTTGTTTTCCAACCTATTGCAACCGAATTCAACACTTATCCATTCGACATAGCCATACATGATTTTTAAAAGTTTGATCCCGATCAGATGACAATATCATATAGCTGCCATACAAACGACCGATTTCAAAACAAGTCTTAATATGGAAAATTTTTTTGTTTCCCAACCTAATGCAACCGAATTCAACATTTATTCATCTAACATAGCCATACACGCTTTGTTAAAGTTTGGTCCTGATCCGACTACTATATCATATAGCTGCCATACAAACGACCGATATGAAAACAAGTCTTTTTATGGAAAATTTTTTTGTTTTCCAACCTATTGCAACTGAATTCAACATTTATCCATTTGACATAGCCATACATGATTTTAAAAAGTTTAATCCGGATCGGACCACTATATCATATAGCTGCCATACAAGCGACCGATATGAAAACAAGTCTTGTATGGACAATTTTTTTGTTTTCCAACCTATTGCAACCGAATTCAACATTTATCGATTTGACATAGCCATACACGATTTTTAAAAGTTTTATCCGGATCAAATGACTACATCATATAGCTGCCATACAAACGACCGATTTCAAAACAAGTCTTAATATGGAAAATTTTTTTGTTTCCCAACTTAATGCAACCGAATTCAACATTTATTCATCTTACATAGCCATACACGATTTGTAAAAGTTTGGTCCTGATCCGACTACTATATCATATAGCTGCCATACAAACGACCGATTTCAAAACAAGTCTTAATATGGAAAATTTTTTTGTTTCCCAACCTAATGCAACCGAATTCAACATTTATTTATCTAACATAGACATACACGATTTGTAAAAGTTTGGTCCTGATCCGACCACCTCATATCATATAGCTGCCATACAAACGACCGATATGATAACAAGTCCTTGTATGGAAATTTTTTTTGTTTTCCAAGCTATTGCAACCGAATTCAACATTTATTCAATTGACCAAGCCATACACGATTTTTAAAAGTTTGATCCGGATCGGACCACTATATCGTAAGCTTCCATACAAACGACCCATCTGAAAACAAGTCTTAATATGGAAAATTTTTTTGTTTCCCAACCTGATGCAATCGAATTCAACATTTATTCATCTAACATAGCCATACACGATTTGTGAAAGTTTGGTCCGGATCCGACCACTATATCATATATCATATAGCTGCCAACAAACGACCGATATGAAAACAAGTCTTTGTATGGAAAACTTTTTGTTTTCCAACTTAATGCATTCGAATTCAATACTTATCCATTTGACATAGCCATACATGATTTTTAAAAGTTTGATCCCGATCAGATGACTATATCATATAGCTGCCATACAAACGACCGACATGAAACCAAGTCTTTGTATGGAAAACTTTTTTGTTTTCCAACCTAATGCAATCGATTTCAACACTTATCCATGTGACATAGCTATACAGGATTTTTTAAAGTTTTATCCTGATCGGACCACTATATCATATAGCTGCAATACAAACGACCGATATGAAAACAAGTCTTTGTATGGAAAATTTTTTTGTTTTCCAACCTATTGCAACCGAATTCAACATTTATCCATTTACATAGCCATACATGATTTTTAAAAGTTTGATCCGGATCGGACCACTATATCGTAAGCTGCCATACAAACGACCCATCTGAAAACAAGTCTTAATATGGAAAATTTTTTTTTGTTTCCCAACCTGATGCAATCGAATTCAACATTTATTCATCTAACATAGCCATACACGATTTGTGAAAGTTTGGTCCGGATCCGACCACTATATCATATATCATATAGCTGCCAACAAACGACCGATATGAAAACAAGTCTTTGCATGGAAAACTTTTTTGTTTTCCAACTTAATGCATTCGAATTCAACACTTATCCATTTGACATAGCCATACATGATTTTTAAAAGTTTGATCCCGATCAGATGACTATATCATATAGCTGCCATACAAACGACCGACATGAAATCAAGTCTTTGTATGGAAAACTTTTTGTTTTCCAACCTAATGCAATCGATTTCAACACTTATCCATGTGACATAGCTATACAGGATTTTTTAAAGTTTTATCCTGATCGGACCACTATATCATATAGCTGCAATACAAACGACCGATATGAAAACAAGTCTTTGTATGGAAAATTTTTTTGTTTTCCAACCTATTGCAACCGAATTCAACATTTATCCATTTGACATAGCCATACATGATTTTTAAAAGTTTGATCCGGATCGGACCACTATATCGTAAGCTGCCATACAAACGACCCATCTGAAAACAAGTCTTAATATGGAAAATTTTTTTGTTTCCCAACCTGATGCAATCGAATTCAACATTTATTCATCTAACATAGCCATACACGATTTGTGAAAGTTTGGTCCGGATCCGACCACTATATCATATATCATATAGCTGCCAACAAACGACCGATATGAAAACAGTCTTTGTATGGTAAACTTTTTTGTTTTCCAACTTAATGCAATCGATTTCAACACTTATCCATGTGACATAGCTATACAGGATTTTTTAAAGTTTTATCCTGATCGGACCACTATATCATATAGCTGCAATACAAACGACCGATATGAAAACAAGTCTTTGTATGGAAAATTTTTTTGTTTTCCAAGCTATTGCAACCGAATTCAACATTAAGTCAATCGGCCAAGCCATACACAATTTTAATTGTTTTATCCGGATCGGATCACTATATCACATAGCTGCCATACAAACGACCGATGTGTAAACAAGTCTTTATATGGAAAATTTTTTTGTTTTCCAAACTATTGCAACCGAATTCAACATTTATCCATTTGACATATCCATACATAATTTTTAAAAGTTTAATCCGGATCAAATGACTATATCATATAGCTGCCATACAAACGACCGATTTGAAAACAAGTCCTTGTATGGAAAATTTTTTTGTTTTCCAACTTATTGCAACCGAATTCAACATTTATCCATTTGAAATAGCCATACATGATTTTTAGAAGTTTGATCCCGATCAGATGACTATATCATATAGCTGCCATACAAACGACCGACATGAAACCAAGTCTTTGTATGGAAAACTTTTTGTTTTCCAACCTAATGCAATCGATTTCAACACTTATCCATGTGACAAAGCTATACAGGATTTTTTAAAGTTTTATCTGGATCCGACCACTATATCGTATAGCTGCCATACAAACGACCGATATTAAAACAAGTCTTTGTATGGAAAATTTTTTTGTTTTCCAACCTATTCCAACCGAATTCAACATTTATCCATTTGACATAGCCATACATGATTTCTAAAAGTATGATCCGGATCAAAATGACTATATCATATAGCTGCCATACAAACGACCGATGTGTAAACAAGTCCTTGTATGGAAAATTTTTTTGTTTTCCAAGCTATTGCAACCGAATTCAACATATATTCATTCGACATAGCCATACATGAGTTTTAAAAGTTTAATCCGGATCGGACCACTATATCATATAGCTGCCATACAAACGACCGATATGAAAACAAGTCTTTGTATGGAAAATTTTTTTGTTTTCCAACCTATTGCAACCGAATTCAACATTTGTAGATTTGACATAGCCATACATGATTTTTAAAAGTTTAATCCGGATCGGACCACTATAA
Source organism: Drosophila merina (assembly GCA_035047645.1). NCBI lineage: Eukaryota > Metazoa > Arthropoda > Insecta > Diptera > Drosophilidae > Drosophila > Drosophila merina. Next base: position 717,744 of record JAWNPH010000076.1, on the reverse strand, counting down.
CATATAGCTGCCATACAAGCGACCGATATGAAAACAAGTCTTGTATGGAAAATTTTTTTGTTTTCCAACCTATTGCAACCGAATTCAACATTTATCCATTTGACATAGCCATACATTATTTTTAAAAGTTTAATCCGGATCGGACCACTATATCATATAGCTGCCATACAAGCGACCGATATGAAAACAAGTCTTGTATGGAAAATTTTTTTGTTTTCCAACCTATTGCAACCGAATTCAACATTTATCGATTTGACATAGCCATACACGATTTTTAAAAGTTTTATCCGGATCAAATGACTACATCATATAGCTGCCATACAAATGACCGATTTCAAAACAAGTCTTAATATGGAAAATTTTTTTGTTTCCCAACTTAATGCAACCGAATTCAACATTTATTCATCTTACATAGCCATACACGATTTGTAAAAGTTTGGTCCTGATCCGACTACTATATCATATAGCTGCCATACAAACGACCGATTTCAAAACAAGTCTTAATATGGAAAATTTTTTTGTTTCCCAACCTAATGCAACCGAATTCAACATTTATTTATCTAACATAGACATACACGATTTGTAAAAGTTTGGTCCTGATCCGACCACCTCATATCATATAGCTGCCATACAAACGACCGATATGATAACAAGTCCTTGTATGGAAATTTTTTTTGTTTTCCAAGCTATTGCAACCGAATTCAACATTTATTCAATTGACCAAGCCATACACGATTTTTAAAAGTTTGATCCGGATCGGACCACTATATCGTAAGCTGCCATACAAACGACCCATCTGAAAACAAGTCTTAATATGGAAAATTTTTTTGTTTCCCAACCTGATGCAATCGAATTCAACATTTATTCATCTAACATAGCCATACACGATTTGTAGAAGTTTGGTCGTGATCCGACCACTATATCATATAGCTGCCATACAAACGACCGATATGAAAACAAGTCTTTGTATGGAAAATTTTTTTGTTTTCCAACCTATTGCAACCGAATTCAACATTTATCGATTTGACATAGCTATACACGATTTTTAAAAGTTTTATCCGGATCAAATGACTACATCATATAGCTGCCATACAAACGACCGATTTCAAAACAAGTCTTAATATGGAAAATTTTTTTGTTTCCCAACCTAATGCAACCGAATTCAACATTTATTCATCTAACATAGCCATACACGCTTTGTTAAAGTTTGGTCCTGATCCGACTACTATATCATATAGCTGCCATACAAACGACCGATATGAAATCAAGTCTTTGTATGGAAAATTTTTTTGTTTTCCAACCTATTGCAACCGAATTCAACATTTATCCATTTGACATAGCCATACATGATTTTTAAAAGTTTAATCCGGATCGGACCACTATATCATATAGCTGCCATACAAGCGACCGATATGAAAACAAGTCTTGTATGGAAAATTTTTTTGTTTTCCAACCTATTGCAACCGAATTCAACATTTATCGATTTGACATAGCCATACACGATTTTTAAAAGTTTTATCCGGATCAAATGACTACATCATATAGCTGCCATACAAACGACCGATTTCAAAACAAGTCTTAATATGGAAAATTTTTTTGTTTCCCAACTTAATGCAACCGAATTCAACATTTATTCATCTTACATAGCCATACACGATTTGTAAAAGTTTGGTCCTGATCCGACTACTATATCATATAGCTGCCATACAAACGACCGATTTCAAAACAAGTCTTAATATGGAAAATTTTTTGTTTCCCAACCTAATGCAACCGAATTCAACATTTATTTATCTAACATAGACATACACGATTTGTAAAAGATTGGTCCTGATCCGACCACCTCATATCATATAGCTGCCATACAAACGACCGATATGATAACAAGTCCTTGTATGGAAATTTTTTTTGTTTTCCAAGCTATTGCAACCGAATTCAACATTTATTCAATTGACCAAGCCATACACGATTTTTAAAAGTTTGATCCGGATCGGACCACTATATCGTAAGCTGCCATACAAACGACCCATCTGAAAACAAGTCTTAATATGGAAAATTTTTTTGTTTCCCAACCTGATGCAATCGAATTCAACATTTATTCATCTAACATAGCCATACACGATTTGTGAAAGTTTGGTCCGGATCCGACCACTATATCATATATCATATAGCTGCCAACAAACGACCGATATGAAAACAAGTCTTTGTATGGAAAACTTTTTTGTTTTCCAACCTAATGCAATAGATTTCAACACTTATCCATGTGACATAGCTATACAGGATTTTTTAAAGTTTTATCCTGATCGGACCACTATATCATATAGCTGCAATACAAACGACGGATATGAAAACAAGTCTTTGTATGGAAAATTTTTTTTGTTTTCCAACCTATTGCAACCGAATTCAACATTTATCCATTTACATAGCCATACATGATTTTTAAAAGTTTGATCCGGATCGGACCACTATATCGTAAGCTGCCATACAAACGACCCATCTGAAAACAAGTCTTAATATGGAAAATTTTTTTGTTTCCCAACCTGATGCAATCGAATTCAACATTTATTCATCTAACATAGCCATACACGATTTGTGAAAGTTTGGTCCGGATCCGACCACTATATCATATATCATATAGCTGCCAACAAACGACCGATATGAAAACAAGTCTTTGTATGGAAAACTTTTTTGTTTTCCAACTTAATGCATTCGAATTCAACACTTATCCATTTGACATAGCCATACATGATTTCTAAAAGTTTGATCCCGATCAGATGACTATATCATATAGCTGCCATACAAACGACCGACATGAAACCAAGTCTTTGTATGGAAAACTTTTTTGTTTTCCAACCTAATGCAATCGATTTCAACACTTATCCATGTGACATAGCTATACAGGATTTTTTTAAAGTTTTATCCTGATCGGACCACTATATCATATAGCTGCAATACAAACGACCGATATGAAAACAAGTCTTTGTATGGAAAATTTTTTTGTTTTCCAACCTATTGCAACCGAATTCAACATTTATCCATTTGACATAGCCATACATGATTTTTAAAAGTTTGATCCGGATCGGACCACTATATCGTAAGCTGCCATACAAACGACCCATCTGAAAACAAGTCTTAATATGGAAAATTTTTTTGTTTCCCAACCTGATGCAATCGAATTCAACATTTATTCATCTAACATAGCCATACACGATTTGTGAAAGTTTGGTCCGGATCCGACCACTATATCATATATCATATAGCTGCCAACAAACGACCGATATGAAAACAGTCTTTGTATGGAAAACTTTTTTGTTTTCCAACTTAATGCAATCGATTTCAACACTTATCCATGTGACATAGCTATACAGGATTTTTTAAAGTTTTATCCTGATCGGACCACTATATCATATAGCTGCAATACAAACGACCGATATGAAAACAAGTCTTTGTATGGAAAATTTTTTTGTTTTCCAACCTATTGCAACCGAATTCCACATTTATCCATTTGACATAGCCATACATGATTTTTAAAAGTTTGATCCCGATCAGATGACTATATCATATAGCTGCCATACAAACGACCGATATGAAAACAAGTCTTTGTATGGAAAATTTTTTTGTTTTCCAAGCTATTGCAACCGAATTCAACATTAAGTCAATCGGCCAAGCCATACACAATTTTAAATGTTTTATCCGGATCGGATCACTATATCACATAGCTGCCATACAAACGACCGATGTGTAAACAAGTCTTTATATGGAAAATTTTTTTGTTTTCCAAACTATTGCAACCGAATTCAACATTTATCCATTTGACATATCCATACATAATTTTTAAAAGTTTAATCCGGATCAAATGACTATATCATATAGCTGCCATACAAACGACCGATTTGAAAACAAGTCCTTGTATGGAAAATTTTTTTGTTTTCCAACTTATTGCAACCGAATTCAACATTTATCCATTTGAAATAGCCATACATGATTTTTAGAAGTTTGATCCCGATCAGATGACTATATCATATAGCTGCCATACAAACGACCGACATGAAACCAAGTCTTTGTATGGAAAACTTTTTTTGTTTTCCAACCTAATGCAATCGATTTCAACACTTATCCATGTGACAAAGCTATACAGGATTTTTTAAAGTTTTATCTGGATCCGACCACTATATCGTATAGCTGCCATACAAACGACCGATATTAAAACAAGTCTTTGTATGGAAAATTTTTTTGTTTTCCAACCTATTCCAACCGAATTCAACATTTATCCATTTGACATAGCCATACATGATTTCTAAAAGTATGATCCGGATCAAATGACTATATCATATAGCTGCCATACAAACGACCGATGTGTAAACAAGTCCTTGTATGGAAAATTTTTTTGTTTTCCAAGCTATTGCAACCGAATTCAAAATATATTCATTCGACATAGCCAAACACGATTTGAAGAAGTTTGGTCGTGATCCGACCACTATATCATATAGCTGCCATACAAACGACCGATATGAAAACAAGTCTTTGTATGGAAAATTTTTTTGTTTTCCAACCTATTGCAACCGAATTCCACATTTATCCATTTGACATAGCCATACATGATTTTTAAAAGTTTAATCCGGATCGGACCACTATATCATATAGCTGCCATACAAGCGACCGATATGAAAACAAGTCTTGTATGGAAAATTTTTTTGTTTTCCAACCTATTGCAACCGAATTCAACATTTATCGATTCGACATAGCCATACACGATTTTTAAAAGTTTTATCCGGATCAAATGACTACATCATATAGCTGCCATACAAACGACCGATTTCAAAACAAGTCTTAATATGGAAAATTTTTTTGTTTCCCAACCTAATGCAACCGAATTCAACATTTATTCATCTCACATAGCCATACACGATTTGTAAAAGTTTGGTGCTGATCCGACTACTATATCATATAGCTGCCATACAAACGACCGATTTCAAAACAAGTCTTAATATGGAAAATTTTTTTGTTTCCCAACCCAATGCAACCGAATTCAACATTTATTTATCTAACATAGACATACACGATTTGTAAAAGTTTGGTCCTGATCCGACCACCTCATATCATATAGCTGCCATACAAACGACCGATATGATAACAAGTCCTTGTATGGAAATTTTTTTGTTTTCCAAGCTATTGCAACCGAATTCAACATTTATTCAATTGACCAAGCCATACACGATTTTTAAAAGTTTGATCCGGATCGGACCACTATATCGTAAGCTGCCATACAAACGACCCATCTGAAAACAAGTCTTAATATGGAAAATTTTTTTGTTTCCCAACCTGATGCAATCGAATTCAACATTTATTCATCTAACATAGCCATACACGATTTGTGAAAGTTTGGTCCGGATCCGACCACTATATCATATATCATATAGCTGCCAACAAACGACCGATATGAAAACAAGTCTTTGTATGGAAAACTTTTTTGTTTTCCAACGTAATGCAATAGATTTCAACACTTATCCATGTCACATAGCTATACAGGATTTTTTAAAGTTTTATCCTGATCGGACCACTATATCATATAGCTGCAATACAAACGACCGATATGAAAACAAGTCTTTGTATGGAAAATTTTTTTGTTTTCCAACCTATTGCAACCGAATTCAACATTTATCCATTTACATAGCCATACATGATTTTTAAAAGTTTGATCCGGATCGGACCACTATATCGTAAGCTGCCATACAAACGACCCATCTGAAAACAAGTCTTAATATGGAAAATTTTTTTGTTTCCCAACCTGATGCAATCGAATTCAACATTTATTCATCTAACATAGCCATACACGATTTGTGAAAGTTTGGTCCGGATCCGACCACTATATCATATATCATATAGCTGCCAACAAACGACCGATATGAAAACATGTCTTTGTATGGAAAACTTTTTTGTTTTCCAACTTAATGCATTCGAATTCAACACTTATCCATTTGACATAGCCATACATGATTTTTAAAAGTTTGATCCCGATCAGATGACTATATCATATAGCTGCCATACAAACGACCGACATGAAACCAAGTCTTTGTATGGAAAACTTTTTTGTTTTCCAACCTAATGCAATCGATTTCAACACTTATCCCTGTGACATAGCTATACAGGATTTTTTAAAGTTTTATCCTGATCGGACCACTATATCATATAGCTGCAATACAAACGACCGATATGAAAACAAGTCTTTGTATGGAAAATTTTTTTGTTTTCCAACCTATTGCAACCGAATTCAACATTTATCCATTTGACATAGCCATACATGATTTTTAAAAGTTTGATCCGGATCGGACCACTATATCGTAAGCTGCCATACAAACGACCCATCTGAAAACAAGTCTTAATATGGAAAATTTTTTTGTTTCCCAACCTGATGCAATCGAATTCAACATTTATTCATCTAACATAGCCATACACGATTTGTGAAAGTTTGGTCCGGATCCGACCACTATATCATATATCATATAGCTGCCAACAAACGACCGATATGAAAACAAGTCTTTGTATGGAAAACTTTTTGTTTTCCAACGTAATGCAATAGATTTCAACACTTATCCATGTCACATAGCTATACAGGATTTTTTAAAGTTTTATCCTGATCGGACCACTATATCATATAGCTGCAATACAAACGACCGATATGAAAACAAGTCTTTGTATGGAAAATTTTTTTGTTTTCCAACCTATTGCAACCGAATTCAACATTTATCCATTTACATAGCCATACATGATTTTTAAAAGTTTGATCCGGATCGGACCACTATATCGTAAGCTGCCATACAAACGACCCATCTGAAAACAAGTCTTAATATGGAAAATTTTTTTGTTTCCCAACCTGATGCAATCGAATTCAACATTTATTCATCTAACATAGCCATACACGATTTGTGAAAGTTTGGTCCGGATCCGACCACTATATCATATATCATATAGCTGCCAACAAACGACCGATATGAAAACATGTCTTTGTATGGAAAACTTTTTTGTTTTCCAACTTAATGCATTCGAATTCAACACTTATCCATTTGACATAGCCATACATGATTTTTAAAAGTTTGATCCCGATCAGATGACTATATCATATAGCTGCCATACAAACGACCGACATGAAACCAAGTCTTTGTATGGAAAACTTTTTTGTTTTCCAACCTAATGCAATCGATTTCAACACTTATCCCTGTGACATAGCTATACAGGATTTTTTAAAGTTTTATCCTGATCGGACCACTATATCATATAGCTGCAATACAAACGACCGATATGAAAACAAGTCTTTGTATGGAAAATTTTTTTGTTTTCCAACCTATTGCAACCGAATTCAACATTTATCCATTTGACATAGCCATACATGATTTTTAAAAGTTTGATCCGGATCGGACCACTATATCGTAAGCTGCCATACAAACGACCCATCTGAAAACAAGTCTTAATATGGAAAATTTTTTTGTTTCCCAACCTGATGCAATCGAATTCAACATTTATTCATCTAACATAGCCATACACGATTTATGAAAGTTTGGTCCGGATCCGACCACTATATCATATATCATATAGCTGCCAACAAACGACTGATATGAAAACAAGTCTTTGTATGGAAAACTTTTTTGTTTTCCAACTTAATGCATTCGAATTCAACACTTATCCATTTGACATAGCCATACATGATTTTCAAAAGTTTGATCCCGATCAGATGACTATATCATATAGCTGCCATACAAACGACCGACACGAAACCAAGTCTTTGTATGGAAAACTTTTTTGTTTTCCAACTTAATGCAATCGATTTCAACACTTATCCATGTGACATAGCTATACAGGATTTTTTAAAGTTTTATCCTGATCGGACCACTATATCATATAGCTGCAATACAAACGACCGATATGAAAACAAGTCTTTGTATGGAAAATTTTTTTGTTTTCCAACCTATTGCAACCGAATTCCACATTTATCCATTTGACATAGCCATACATGATTTTTAAAAGTTTGATCCCGATCAGATGACTATATCATATAGCTGCCATACAAACGACCGATATGAAAACAAGTCTTTGTATGGAAAATTTTTTGTTTTCCAAGCTATTGCAACCGAATTCAACATTTAGTCAATCGACCAAGCCATACACAATTTTAAATGTTTTATCCGGATCGGATCACTATATCACATAGCTGCCATACAAACGACCGATGTGTAAACAAGTCTTTATATGGAAAATTTTTTTGTTTTCCAAACTATTGCAACCGAATTCAACATTTATCCATTTGACATATCCATACATAATTTTTAAAAGTTTAATCCGGATCAAATGACTATATCATATAGCTGCCATACAAACGACCGATTTGAAAACAAGTCCTTGTATGGAAAATTTTTTTGTTTTCCAACTTATTGCAACCGAATTCAACATTTATCCATTTGAAATAGCCATACATGATTTTTAGAAGTTTGATCCCGATCAGATGACTATATCATATAGCTGCCATACAAACGACCGACATGAAACCAAGTCTTTGTATGGAAAACTTTTTTGTTTTCCAACCTAATGCAATCGATTTCAACACTTATCCATGTGACAAAGCTATACAGGATTTTTTAAAGTTTTATCTGGATCCGACCACTATATCGTATAGCTGCCATACAAACGACCGATATTAAAACAAGTCTTTGTATGGAAAATTTTTTTGTTTTCCAACCTATTCCAACCGAATTCAACATTTATCCATTTGACATAGCCATACATGATTTCTAAAAGTATGATCCGGATCAAATGACTATATCATATAGCTGCCATACAAACGACCGATGTGTAAACAAGTCCTTGTATGGAAAATTTTTTTGTTTTCCAAGCTATTGCAACCGAATTCAAAATATATTCATTCGACATAGCCAAACACGATTTGAAGAAGTTTGGTCGTGATCCGACCACTATATCATATAGCTGCCATACAAACGACCGATATGAAAACAAGTCTTTGTATGGAAAATTTTTTTGTTTTCCAACCTATTGCAACCGAATTCCACATTTATCCATTTGACATAGCCATACATGATTTTTAAAAGTTTAATCCGGATCGGACCACTATATCATATAGCTGCCATACAAGCGACCGATATGAAAACAAGTCTTGTATGGAAAATTTTTTTGTTTTCCAACCTATTGCAACCGAATTCAACATTTATCGATTCGACATAGCCATACACGATTTTTAAAAGTTTTATCCAGATCAAATGACTACATCATATAGCTGCCATACAAACGACCGATTTCAAAACAAGTCTTAATATGGAAAATTTTTTTGTTTCCCAACCTAATGCAACCGAATTCAACATTTATTCATCTCACATAGCCATACACGATTTGTAAAAGTTTGGTGCTGATCCGACTACTATATCATATAGCTGCCATACAAACGACCGATTTCAAAACAAGTCTTAATATGGAAAATTTTTTTGTTTCCCAACCCAATGCAACCGAATTCAACATTTATTTATCTAACATAGACATACACGATTTGTAAAAGTTTGGTCCTGATCCGACCACCTCATATCATATAGCTGCCATACAAACGACCGATATGATAACAAGTCCTTGTATGGAAATTTTTTTGTTTTCCAAGCTATTGCAACCGAATTCAACATTTATTCAATTGACCAAGCCATACACGATTTTTTAAAAGTTTGATCCGGATCGGACCACTATATCGTAAGCTGCCATACAAACGACCCATCTGAAAACAAGTCTTAATATGGAAAATTTTTTTGTTTCCCAACCTGATGCAATCGAATTCAACATTTATTCATCTAACATAGCCATACACGATTTGTGAAAGTTTGGTCCGGATCCGACCACTATATCATATATCATATAGCTGCCAACAAACGACCGATATGAAAACAAGTCTTTGTATGGAAAACTTTTTTGTTTTCCAACGTAATGCAATAGATTTCAACACTTATCCATGTCACATAGCTATACAGGATTTTTTAAAGTTTTATCCTGATCGGACCACTATATCATATAGCTGCAATACAAACGACCGATATGAAAACAAGTCTTTGTATGGAAAATTTTTTTGTTTTCCAACCTATTGCAACCGAATTCAACATTTATCCATTTACATAGCCATACATGATTTTTAAAAGTTTGATCCGGATCGGACCACTATATCGTAAGCTGCCATACAAACGACCCATCTGAAAACAAGTCTTAATATGGAAAATTTTTTTGTTTCCCAACCTGATGCAATCGAATTCAACATTTATTCATCTAACATAGCCATACACGATTTGTGAAAGTTTGGTCCGGATCCGACCACTATATCATATATCATATAGCTGCCAACAAACGACCGATATGAAAACATGTCTTTGTATGGAAAACTTTTTTGTTTTCCAACTTAATGCATTCGAATTCAACACTTATCCATTTGACATAGCCATACATGATTTTTAAAAGTTTGATCCCGATCAGATGACTATATCATATAGCTGCCATACAAACGACCGACATGAAACCAAGTCTTTGTATGGAAAACTTTTTGTTTTCCAACCCAATGCAATCGATTTCAACACTTATCCCTGTGACATAGCTATACAGGATTTTTTAAAGTTTTATCCTGATCGGACCACTATATCATATAGCTGCAATACAAACGACCGATATGAAAACAAGTCTTTGTATGGAAAATTTTTTTGTTTTCCAACCTATTGCAACCGAATTCAACATTTATCCATTTACATAGCCATACATGATTTTTAAAAGTTTGATCCGGATCGGACCACTATATCGTAAGCTGCCATACAAACGACCCATCTGAAAACAAGTCTTAATATGGAAAATTTTTTTGTTTCCCAACCTGATGCAATCGAATTCAACATTTATTCATCTAACATAGCCATACACGATTTGTGAAAGTTTGGTCCGGATCCGACCACTATATCATATATCATATAGCTGCCAACAAACGACCGATATGAAAACATGTCTTTGTATGGAAAACTTTTTTGTTTTCCAACTTAATGCATTCGAATTCAACACTTATCCATTTGACATAGCCATACATGATTTTTAAAAGTTTGATCCCGATCAGATGACTATATCATATAGCTGCCATACAAACGACCGACATGAAACCAAGTCTTTGTATGGAAAACTTTTTTGTTTTCCAACCTAATGCAATCGATTTCAACACTTATCCCTGTGACATAGCTATACAGGATTTTTTAAAGTTTTATCCTGATCGGACCACTATATCATATAGCTGCAATACAAACGACCGATATGAAAACAAGTCTTTGTATGGAAAATTTTTTTTGTTTTCCAACCTATTGCAACCGAATTCAACATTTATCCATTTGACATAGCCATACATGATTTTTAAAAGTTTGATCCGGATCGGACCACTATATCGTAAGCTGCCATACAAACGACCCATCTGAAAACAAGTCTTAATATGGAAAATTTTTTTGTTTCCCAACCTGATGCAATCGAATTCAACATTTATTCATCTAACATAGCCATACACGATTTGTGAAAGTTTGGTCCGGATCCGACCACTATATCATATATCATATAGCTGCCAACAAACGACCGATATGAAAACAAGTCTTTGTATGGAAAACTTTTTTGTTTTCCAACGTAATGCAATAGATTTCAACACTTATCCATGTCACATAGCTATACAGGATTTTTTAAAGTTTTATCCTGATCGGACCACTATATCATATAGCTGCAATACAAACGACCGATATGAAAACAAGTCTTTGTATGGAAAATTTTTTTGTTTTCCAACCTATTGCAACCGAATTCAACATTTATCCATTTACATAGCCATACATGATTTTTAAAAGTTTGATCCGGATCGGACCACTATATCGTAAGCTGCCATACAAACGACCCATCTGAAAACAAGTCTTAATATGGAAAATTTTTTTGTTTCCCAACCTGATGCAATCGAATTCAACATTTATTCATCTAACATAGCCATACACGATTTGTGAAAGTTTGGTCCGGATCCGACCACTATATCATATATCATATAGCTGCCAACAAACGACCGATATGAAAACATGTCTTTGTATGGAAAACTTTTTTGTTTTCCAACTTAATGCATTCGAATTCAACACTTATCCATTTGACATAGCCATACATGATTTTTAAAAGTTTGATCCCGATCAGATGACTATATCATATAGCTGCCATACAAACGACCGACATGAAACCAAGTCTTTGTATGGAAAACTTTTTTGTTTTCCAACCTAATGCAATCGATTTCAACACTTATCCCTGTGACATAGCTATACAGGATTTTTTAAAGTTTTATCCTGATCGGACCACTATATCATATAGCTGCAATACAAACGACCGATATGAAAACAAGTCTTTGTATGGAAAATTTTTTTGTTTTCCAACCTATTGCAACCGAATTCAACATTTATCCATTTGACATAGCCATACATGATTTTTAAAAGTTTGATCCGGATCGGACCACTATATCGTAAGCTGCCATACAAACGACCCATCTGAAAACAAGTCTTAATATGGAAAATTTTTTTGTTTCCCAACCTGATGCAATCGAATTCAACATTTATTCATCTAACATAGCCATACACGATTTATGAAAGTTTGGTCCGGATCCGACCACTATATCATATATCATATAGCTGCCAACAAACGACTGATATGAAAACAAGTCTTTGTATGGAAAACTTTTTGTTTTCCAACTTAATGCATTCGAATTCAACACTTATCCATTTGACATAGCCATACATGATTTTCAAAAAGTTTGATCCCGATCAGATGACTATATCATATAGCTGCCATACAAACGACCGACACGAAACCAAGTCTTTGTATGGAAAACTTTTTTGTTTTCCAACTTAATGCAATCGATTTCAACACTTATCCATGTGACATAGCTATACAGGATTTTTTAAAGTTTTATCCTGATCGGACCACTATATCATATAGCTGCAATACAAACGACCGATATGAAAACAAGTCTTTGTATGGAAAATTTTTTTGTTTTCCAACCTATTGCAACCGAATTCCACATTTATCCATTTGACATAGCCATACATGATTTTTAAAAGTTTGATCCCGATCAGATGACTATATCATATAGCTGCCATACAAACGACCGATATGAAAACAAGTCTTTGTATGGAAAATTTTTTTGTTTTCCAAGCTATTGCAACCGAATTCAACATTTAGTCAATCGACCAAGCCATACACAATTTTAAATGTTTTATCCGGATCGGATCACTATATCACATAGCTGCCATACAAACGACCGATGTGTAAACAAGTCTTTATATGGAAAATTTTTTTTGTTTTCCAAACTATTGCAACCGAATTCAACATTTATCCATTTGACATATCCATACATAATTTTTAAAAGTTTAATCCGGATCAAATGACTATATCATATAGCTGCCATACAAACGACCGATTTGAAAACAAGTCCTTGTATGGAAAATTTTTTTGTTTTCCAACTTATTGCAACCGAATTCAACATTTATCCATTTGAAATAGCCATACATGAATTTTAGAAGTTTGATCCCGATCAGATGACTATATCATATAGCTGCCATACAAACGACCGACATGAAACCAAGTCTTTGTATGGAAAACTTTTTTGTTTTCCAACCTAATGCAATCGATTTCAACACTTATCCATGTGACAAAGCTATACAAAATTTTTTAAAGTTTTATCTGGATCCGACCACTATATCGTATAGCTGCCATACAAGCGACCGATATGAAAACAAGTCTGGTATGGAAAATTTTTTTGTTTTCCAACCTATTGCAACCGAATTCAACATTTATCCATTTGACATAGCCATACATGATTTTTAAAAGTTTAATCCGGATCGGACCACTATATCATATAGCTGCCATACAAGCGACCGATATGAAAACAAGTCTTGTATGGAAAATTTTTTTGTTTTCCAACCTATTGCAACCGAATTCAACATTTATCGATTCGACATAGCCATACACGATTTTTAAAAGTTTTATCCGGATCAAATGACTACATCATATAGCTGCCATACAAACGACCGATTTCAAAACAAGTCTTAATATGGAAAATTTTTTTTGTTTCCCAACCTAATGCAACCGAATTCAACATTTATTCATCTCACATAGCCATACACGATTTGTAAAAGTTTGGTGCTGATCCGACTACTATATCATATAGCTGCCATACAAACGACCGATTTCAAAACAAGTCTTAATATGGAAAATTTTTTTGTTTCCCAACCCAATGCAACCGAATTCAACATTTATTTATCTAACATAGACATACACGATTTGTAAAAGTTTGGTCCTGATCCGACCACCTCATATCATATAGCTGCCATACAAACGACCGATATGATAACAAGTCCTTGTATGGAAATTTTTTTTGTTTTCCAAGCTATTGCAACCGAATTCAACATTTATTCAATTGACCAAGCCATACACGATTTTTAAAAGTTTGATCCGGATCGGACCACTATATCGTAAGCTGCCATACAAACGACCCATCTGAAAACAAGTCTTAATATGGAAAATTTTTTTGTTTCCCAACCTGATGCAATCGAATTCAACATTTATTCATCTAACATAGCCATACACGATTTGTGAAAGTTTGGTCCGGATCCGACCACTATATCATATATCATATAGCTGCCAACAAACGACCGATATGAAAACAAGTCTTTGTATGGAAAACTTTTTGTTTTCCAACGTAATGCAATAGATTTCAACACTTATCCATGTCACATAGCTATACAGGATTATTTAAAGTTTTATCCTGATCGGACCACTATATCATATAGCTGCAATACAAACGACCGATATGAAAACAAGTCTTTGTATGGAAAATTTTTTTGTTTTCCAACCTATTGCAACCGAATTCAACATTTATCCATTTACATAGCCATACATGATTTTTAAAAGTTTGATCCGGATCGGACCACTATATCGTAAGCTGCCATACAAACGACCCATCTGAAAACAAGTCTTAATATGGAAAATTTTTTTGTTTCCCAACCTGATGCAATCGAATTCAACATTTATTCATCTAACATAGCCATACACGATTTGTGAAAGTTTGGTCCGGATCCGACCACTATATCATATATCATATAGCTGCCAACAAACGACCGATATGAAAACATGTCTTTGTATGGAAAACTTTTTTGTTTTCCAACTTAATGCATTCGAATTCAACACTTATCCATTTGACATAGCCATACATGATTTTTAAAAGTTTGATCCCGATCAGATGACTATATCATATAGCTGCCATACAAACGACCGACATGAAACCAAGTCTTTGTATGGAAAACTTTTTTGTTTTCCAACCTAATGCAATCGATTTCAACACTTATCCATGTGACATAGCTATACAGGATTTTTTAAAGTTTTATCCTGATCGGACCACTATATCATATAGCTGCAATACAAACGACCGATATGAAAACAAGTCTTTGTATGGAAAATTTTTTTGTTTTCCAACCTATTGCAACCGACTTCAACATTTATCCATTTGACATAGCCATACATGATTTTTAAAAGTTTGATCCGGATCGGACCACTATATCGTAAGCTGCCATACAAACGACCCATCTGAAAACAAGTCTTAATATGGAAAATTTTTTTGTTTCCCAACCTGATGCAATCGAATTCAACATTTATTCATCTAACATAGCCATACACGATTTATGAAAGTTTGGTCCGGATCCGACCACTATATCATATATCATATAGCTGCCAACAAACGACCGATATGAAAACAAGTCTTTGTATGGAAAACTTTTTTGTTTTCCAACTTAATGCATTCGAATTCAACACTTATCCATTTGACATAGCCATACATGATTTTTAAAAGTTTGATCCCGATCAGATGACTATATCATATAGCTGCCATACAAACGACCGACACGAAACCAAGTCTTTGTATGGAAAACTTTTTTGTTTTCCAACCTAATGCAATATATTTCAACACTTATCCATGTGACATTGCTATACAGGATTTTTTAAAGTTTTATCCTGATCGGACCACTATATCATATAGCTGCAATACAAACGACCGATATGAAAACAAGTCTTTGTATGGAAAATTTTTTTGTTTTCCAACCTATTGCAACCGAATTCAACATTTATCCATTTGACATAGCCATACATGATTTTTAAAAGTTTGATCCGGATCGGACCACTATATCGTAAGCTGCCATACAAACGACCCATCTGAAAACAAGTCTTAATATGGAAAATTTTTTTTGTTTCCCAACCTGATGCAATCGAATTCAACATTTATTCATCTAACATAGCCATACACGATTTGTGAAAGTTTGGTCCGGATCCGACCACTATATCATATATCATATAGCTGCCAACAAACGACCGATATGAAAACAGTCTTTGTATGGAAAACTTTTTTGTTTTCCAACTTAATGCAATCGATTTCAACACCTATCCATGTGACATAGCTATACAGGATTTTTTAAAGTTTTATCCTGATCGGACCACTATATCATATAGCTGCAATACAAACGACCGATATGAAAACAAGTCTTTGTATGGAAAATTTTTTTGTTTTCCAACCTATTGCAACCGAATTCCACATTTATCCATTTGACATAGCGATACATGATTTTTAAAAGTTTGATCCCGATCAGATGACTATATCATATAGCTGCCATACAAACGACTGATATGAAAACAAGTCTTTGTATGGAAAATTTTTTTGTTTTCCAAGCTATTGCAACCGAATTCAACATTTAGTCAATCGACCAAGCCATACACAATTTTAAATGTTTTATCCGGATCGGATCACTATATCACATAGCTGCCATACAAACGACCGATGTGTAAACAAGTCTTTATATGGAAAATTTTTTTTGTTTTCCAAGCTATTGCAACCGAATTCAACATTTATCCATTTGACATATCCATACATAATTTTTAAAAGTTTAATCCGGATCAAATGACTATATCATATAGCTGCCATACAAACGACCGATTTGAAAACAAGTCCTTGTATGGAAAATTTTTTTGTTTTCCAACTTATTGCAACCGAATTCAACATTTATCCATTTGAAATAGCCATACATGATTTTTAGAAGTTTGATCCCGATCAGATGACTATATCATATAGCTGCCATACAAACGACCGACATGAAACCAAGTCTTTGTATGGAAAACTTTTTTGTTTTCCAACCTAATGCAATCGATTTCAACACTTATCCATGTGACAAAGCTATACAGGATTTTTTAAAGTTTTATCCGGATCCGACCACTATATCGTATAGCTGCCATACAAACGACCGATATTAAAACAAGTCTTTGTATGGAAAATTTTTTTGTTTTCCAACCTATTCCAACCGAATTCAACATTTATCCATTTGACATAGCCATACATGATTTTTAAAAGTATGATCCGGATCAAATGACTATATCATATAGCTGCCATACAAACGACCGATGTGTAAACAAGTCCTTGTATGGAAAATTTTTTTGTTTTCCAAGCTATTTCAACCGAATTCAACATATATTCATTCGACATAGCCACACACGATTTGTGGTACTTTGGTCCGGATCGGACCACTATATCATATAGCTGCCATACAAACGACCGATTTGAAAACAAGTCCTTGTATGGAAAATTTTTTTTGTTTTCCAACTTATTGCAACCGAATTCAACATTTATCCATTTGAAATAGCCATACATGAATTTTAGAAGTTTGATCCCGATCAGATGACTATATCATATAGCTGCCATACAAACGACCGACATGAAACCAAGTCTT
The DNA here is from genome assembly GCA_035047645.1 of Drosophila merina. Taxonomy (NCBI): domain Eukaryota; kingdom Metazoa; phylum Arthropoda; class Insecta; order Diptera; family Drosophilidae; genus Drosophila; species Drosophila merina. The sequence goes on along the minus strand of JAWNPH010000076.1, from coordinate 699,910 downwards.
TGTATGGAAAACTTTTTTGTTTTCCAACCTAATGCAATCGATTTCAACACTTATCCATGTGACAAAGCTATACAGGATTTTTTAAAGTTTTATCTGGATCCGACCACTATATCGTATAGCTGCCATACAAGCGACCGATATGAAAACAAGTCTGGTATGGAAAATTTTTTTGTTTTCCAACCTATTGCAACCGAATTCAACATTTATCCATTTGACATAGCCATACATGATTTTTAAAAGTTTAATCCGGATCGGACTACTATATCATATAGCTGCCATACAAGCGACCGATATGAAAACAAGTCTTGTATGGAAAATTTTTTTGTTTTCCAACCTATTGCAACCGAATTCAACATTTATCGATTCGACATAGCCATACACGATTTTTAAAAGTTTTATCCGGATCAAATGACTACATCATATAGCTGCCATACAAACGACCGATTTCAAAACAAGTCTTAATATGGAAAATTTTTTTTGTTTCCCAACCTAATGCAACCGAATTCAACATTTATTCATCTCACATAGCCATACACGATTTGTAAAAGTTTGGTGCTGATCCGACTACTATATCATATAGCTGCCATACAAACGACCGATTTCAAAACAAGTCTTAATATGGAAAATTTTTTTGTTTCCCAACCCAATGCAACCGAATTCAACATTTATTTATCTAACATAGACATACACGATTTGTAAAAGTTTGGTCCTGATCCGACCACCTCATATCATATAGCTGCCATACAAACGACCGATATGATAACAAGTCCTTGTATGGAAATTTTTTTTGTTTTCCAAGCTATTGCAACCGAATTCAACATTTATTCAATTGACCAAGCCATACACGATTTTTAAAAGTTTGATCCGGATCGGACCACTATATCGTAAGCTGCCATACAAACGACCCATCTGAAAACAAGTCTTAATATGGAAAATTTTTTTGTTTCCCAACCTGATGCAATCGAATTCAACATTTATTCATCTAACATAGCCATACACGATTTGTGAAAGTTTGGTCCGGATCCGACCACTATATCATATATCATATAGCTGCCAACAAACGACCGATATGAAAACAAGTCTTTGTATGGAAAACTTTTTTGTTTTCCAACGTAATGCAATAGATTTCAACACTTATCCATGTCACATAGCTATACAGGATTTTTTAAAGTTTTATCCTGATCGGACCACTATATCATATAGCTGCAATACAAACGACCGATATGAAAACAAGTCTTTGTATGGAAAATTTTTTTGTTTTCCAACCTATTGCAACCGAATTCAACATTTATTCAATTGACCAAGCCATACACGATTTTTAAAAGTTTGATCCGGATCGGACCACTATATCGTAAGCTGCCATACAAACGACCCATCTGAAAACAAGTCTTAATATGGAAAATTTTTTTGTTTCCCAACCTGATGCAATCGAATTCAACATTTATTCATCTAACATAGCCATACACGATTTGTGAAAGTTTGGTCCGGATCCGACCACTATATCATATATCATATAGCTGCCAACAAACGACCGATATGAAAACATGTCTTTGTATGGAAAACTTTTTTGTTTTCCAACTTAATGCATTCGAATTCAACACTTATCCATTTGACATAGCCATACATGATTTTTAAAAGTTTGATCCCGATCAGATGACTATATCATATAGCTGCCATACAAACGACCGACATGAAACCAAGTCTTTGTATGGAAAACTTTTTTGTTTTCCAACCTAATGCAATCGATTTCAACACTTATCCATGTGACATAGCTATACAGGATTTTTTTAAAGTTTTATCCTGATCGGACCACTATATCATATAGCTGCAATACAAACGACCGATATGAAAACAAGTCTTTGTATGGAAAATTTTTTTGTTTTCCAACCTATTGCAACCGAATTCAACATTTATCCATTTGACATAGCCATACATGATTTTTAAAAGTTTGATCCGGATCGGACCACTATATCGTAAGCTGCCATACAAACGACCCATCTGAAAACAAGTCTTAATATGGAAAATTTTTTTGTTTCCCAACCTGATGCAATCGAATTCAACATTTATTCATCTAACATAGCCATACACGATTTATGAAAGTTTGGTCCGGATCCGACCACTATATCATATATCATATAGCTGCCAACAAACGACCGATATGAAAACAAGTCTTTGTATGGAAAACTTTTTTGTTTTCCAACTTAATGCATTCGAATTCAAAACTTATCCATTTGACATAGCCATACATGATTTTCAAAAGTTTGATCCCGATCAGATGACTATATCATATAGCTGCCATACAAACGACCGACACGAAACCAAGTCTTTGTATGGAAAACTTTTTTGTTTTCCAACCTAATGCAATATATTTCAACACTTATCCATGTAACATTGCTACACAGGATTTTTTAAAGTTTTATCCTGATCGGACCACTATATCATATAGCTGCAATACAAACGACCGATATGAAAACAAGTCTTTGTATGGAAAATTTTTTTGTTTTCCAACCTATTGCAACCGAATTCAACATTTATCCATTTGACATAGCCATACATGATTTTTAAAAGTTTGATCCGGATCGGACCACTATATCGTAAGCTGCCATACAAACGACCCATCTGAAAACAAGTCTTAATATGGAAAATTTTTTTGTTTCCCAACCTGATGCAATCGAATTCAACATTTATTCATCTAACATAGCCATACACGATTTATGAAAGTTTGGTCCGGATCCGACCACTATATCATATATCATATAGCTGCCAACAAACGACCGATATGAAAACAAGTCTTTGTATGGAAAACTTTTTTGTTTTCCAACTTAATGCATTCGAATTCAACACTTATCCATTTGACATAGCCATACATGATTTTTAAAAGTTTGATCCCGATCAGATGACTATATCATATAGCTGCCATACAAACGACCGACACGAAACCAAGTCTTTGTATGGAAAACTTTTTTGTTTTCCAACCTAATGCAATATATTTCAACACTTATCCATGTGACATTGCTATACAGGTTTTTTAAAGTTTTATTCTGATCGGACCACTATATCATATAGCTGCAATACAAACGACCGATATGAAAACAAGTCTTTGTATGGAAAATTTTTTTGTTTTCCAACCTATTGCAACCGAATTCAACATTTATCCATTTGACATAGCCATACATGATTTTTAAAAGTTTGATCCGGATCGGACCACTATATCGTAAGCTGCCATACAAACGACCCATCTGAAAACAAGTCTTAATATGGAAAATTTTTTTGTTTCCCAACCTGATGCAATCGAATTCAACATTTATTCATCTAACATAGCCATACACGATTTGTGAAAGTTTGGTCCGGATCCGACCACTATATCATATATCATATAGCTGCCAACAAACGACCGATATGAAAACAGTCTTTGTATGGAAAACTTTTTTGTTTTCCAACTTAATGCAATCGATTTCAACACCTATCCATGTGACATAGCTATACAGGATTTTTTAAAGTTTTATCCTGATCGGACCACTATATCATATAGCTGCAATACAAACGACCGATATGAAAACAAGTCTTTGTATGGAAAATTTTTTGTTTTCCAACCTATTGCAACCGAATTCCACATTTATCCATTTGACATAGCCATACATGATTTTTAAAAGTTTGATCCCGATCAGATGACTATATCATATAGCTGCCATACAAACGACTGATATGAAAACAAGTCTTTGTATGGAAAATTTTTTTGTTTTCCAAGCTATTGCAACCGAATTCAACATTTAGTCAATCGACCAAGCCATACACAATTTTAAATGTTTTATCCGGATCGGATCACTATATCACATAGCTGCCATACAAACGACCGATGTGTAAACAAGTCTTTATATGGAAAATTTTTTTGTTTTCCAAGCTATTTCAACCGAATTCAACATTTATCCATTTGACATATCCATACATAATTTTTAAAAGTTTAATCCGGATCAAATGACTATATCATATAGCTGCCATACAAACGACCGATTTGAAAACAAGTCCTTGTATGGAAAATTTTTTTGTTTTCCAACTTATTGCAACCGAATTCAACATTTATCCATTTGAAATAGCCATACATGATTTTTAGAAGTTTGATCCCGATCAGATGACTATATCATATAGCTGCCATACAAACGACCGACATGAAACCAAGTCTTTGTATGGAAAACTTTTTTGTTTTCCAACCTAATGCAATCGATTTCAACACTTATCCATGTGACAAAGCTATACAGGATTTTTTAAAGTTTTATCCGGATCCGACCACTATATCGTATAGCTGCCACACAAACGACCGATATTAAAACAAGTCTTTGTATGGAAAATTTTTTTGTTTTCCAACCTATTCCAACCGAATTCAACATTTATCCATTTGACATAGCCATACATGATTTTTAAAAGTATGATCCGGATCAAATGACTATATCATATAGCTGCCATACAAACGACCGATGTGTAAACAAGTCCTTGTATGGAAAATTTTTTTGTTTTCCAAGCTATTTCAACCGAATTCAACATATATTCATTCGACATAGCCACACACGATTTGTGGTACTTTGGTCCGGATCGGACCACTATATCATATAGCTGCCATACAAACGACCGATTTGAAAACAAGTCCTTGTATGGAAAATTTTTTTGTTTTCCAACTTATTGCAACCGAATTCAACATTTATCCATTTGAAATAGCCATACATGATTTTTAGAAGTTTGATCCCGATCAGATGACTATATCATATAGCTGCCATACAAACGACCGACATGAAACCAAGTCTTTGTATGGAAAACTTTTTTGTTTTCCAACCTAATGCAATCGATTTCAACACTTATCCATGTGACATATCTATACAGGAATTTTTAAAGTTTTATCCGGATCCGACCACTATATCGTATAGCTGCCATACAAACGACCGATAATAAAACAAGTCTTTGTATGGAAAATTTTTTTGTTTTCCAACCTATTCCAACCGAATTCAACATTTATCCATTTGACATAGCCATACATGATTTTTAAAAGTATGATCCGGATCAAATGACTATATCATATAGCTGCCATACAAACGACCGATGTGTAAACAAGTCCTTGTATGGAAAATTTTTTTGTTTTCCAACCTATTGCAACCGAATTCAACATATATTCATTCGACATAGCCAAACACGATTTGTGGTAGTTTGGTCCGGATCGGACCACTATATCATATAGCTGCCATACAAACGACCGATTTGAAAACAAGTCCTTGTATGGAAAATTTTTTTGTTTTCCAACTTATTGCAACCGAATTCAACATTTATCCATTTGAAATAGCCATACATGATTTTTAGAAGTTTGATCCCGATCAGATGACTATATCATATAGCTGCCATACAAACGACCGACATGAAACCAAGTCTTTGTATGGAAAACTTTTTTGTTTTCCAACCTAATGCAATCGAATTCAACATTTATCCATTTGACATAGCCATACATGATTTTTAAAAGTTTAATCCGGATCAAATGACTATATCATATAGCTGCCATACAAACGACCGATGTGTAAACAAGTCCTTGTATGGAAAATTTTTTTGTTTTCCAACCTATTGCAACCGAATTCAACATATATTCATTCGACATAGCCAAACACGATTTGTGGTAGTTTGGTCCGGATCGGACCACTATATCATATAGCTGCCATACAAACGACCGATATGAAAACAAGTCTTTGTATGGAAAATTTTTTTGTTTTCCAAGCTATTGCAACCGAATTCAACATATATTCATTCGACATAGCCAAACACGATTTGTGGTAGTTTGGTCCGGATCGGACCACTATATCATATAGCTGCCATACAAACGACCGATTTGAAAACAAGTCCTTGTATGGAAAATTTTTTTGTTTTCCAACTTATTGCAACCGAATTCAACATTTATCCATTTGAAATAGCCATACATGATTTTTAGAAGTTTGATCCCGATCAGATGACTATATCATATAGCTGTCATACAAACGACCGAGGTGAAACCAAGTCTTTGTATGGAAAACTTTTTTGTTTTCCAACCTAATGCAATCGAATTCAACATTTATCCATTTGACATATCCATACATGATTTTTAAAAGTTTAATCCGGATCAAATGACTATATCATATAGCTGCCATACAAACGACCGATTTGAAAACAAGTCCTTGTATGGAAAATTTTTTTGTTTTCCAACCTATTGCAACCGAATTCAACATATATTCATTCGACATAGCCAAACACGATTTGTGGTAGTTTGGTCCGGATCGGACCACTATATCATATAGCTGCCATACAAACGACCGATATGAAAACAAGTCTTTGTATGGAAAATTTTTTTGTTTTCCAAGCTATTGCAACCGAATTCAACATATATTCATTCGACATAGCCAAACACGATTTGTGGTAGTTTGGTCCGGATCGGACCACTATATCATATAGCTGCCATACAAACGACCGATTTGAAAACAAGTCCTTGTATGGAAAATTTTTTTGTTTTCCAACTTATTGCAACCGAATTCAACATTTATTCATTTGAAATAGCCATACATGATTTTTAGAAGTTTGATCCCGATCAGATGACTATATCATATAGCTGCCATACAAACGACCGACATGAAACCAAGTCTTTGTATGGAAAACTTTTTTGTTTTCCAACCTAATGCAATCGATTTCAACACTTATCCATGTGACATAGCTATACAGGATTTTTTAAAGTTTTATTCAGATCCGACCACTATGTCGTTTAGCTGCCATACAAACGACCGATATGAAAACAAGTCTTTGTATGGAAAATTTTTTTGTTTTCCAAGCTATTGCAACCGAATTCAACATATATTCATTCGACATAGCCAAACACGATTTGTGGTAGTTTGGTCCGGATCGGACCACTATATCATATAGCTGCCATACAAACGACCGATTTGAAAACAAGTCCTTGTATGGAAAATTTTTTTGTTTTCCAACTTATTGCAACCGAATTCAACATTTATCCATTTGAAATAGCCATACATGATTTTTAGAAGTTTGATCCCGATCAGATGACTATATCATATAGCTGTCATACAAACGACCGAGGTGAAACCAAGTCTTTGTATGGAAAACTTTTTTGTTTTCCAACCTAATGCAATCGAATTCAACATTTATCCATTTGACATATCCATACATGATTTTTAAAAGTTTAATCCGGATCAAATGACTATATCATATAGCTGCCATACAAACGACCGATTTGAAAACAAGTCCTTGTATGGAAAATTTTTTTGTTTTCCAACGTATTGCAACCGAATTCAACATTTATCCATTTGAAATAGCCATACATGATTTTTAGAAGTTTGATCCGGATCAGATGACTATATCATATAGCTGCCAACAAACGACCGATATGAAAACAGTCTTTGTATGGAAAACTTTTTTGTTTTCCAACTTAATGCAATTGATTTCAACACTTATCCATGTGACATAGCTATACAGGATTTTTTAAAGTTTTATCCTGATCGGACCACTATATCATATAGCTGCAATACAAACGACCGATATGAAAACAAGTCGTTGTATGGAAAATTTTTTTGTTTTCCAACCTATTGCAACCGAATTCCACATTTATCCATTTCACATAGCCATACATGATTTTTAAAAGTTTGATCCCGATCAGATGACTATATCATATAGCTGCCATACAAACGACTGATATGAAAACAAGTCTTTGTATGGAAAATTTTTTTGTTTTCCAAGCTATTGCAACCGAATTCAACATTTAGTCAATCGACCAAGCCATACACAATTTTAAATGTTTTATCCGGATCGGATCACTATATCACATAGCTGCCATACAAACGACCGATGTGTAAACAAGTCTTTATATGGAAAATTTTTTTTGTTTTCCAAGCTATTGCAACCGAATTCAACATTTATCCATTTGACATATCCATACATAATTTTTAAAAGTATGATCCGGATCAAATGACCATATCATATAGCTGCCATACAAACGACCGATGTGTAAACAAGTCCTTGTATGGAAAATTTTTTTTGTTTTCCAAGCTATTTCAACCGAATTCAACATATATTCATTCGACATAGCCACACACGATTTGTGGTAGTTTGGTCCGGATCGGACCACTATATCATATAGCTGCCATACAAACGACCGATTTGAAAACAAGTCCTTGTATGGAAAATTTTTTTGTTTTCCAACTTATTGCAACCGAATTCAACATTTATCCATTTGAAATAGCCATACATGATTTTTAGAAGTTTGATCCCGATCAGATGACTATATCATATAGCTGCCATACAAACGACCGACATGAAACCAAGTCTTTGTATGGAAAACTTTTTTGTTTTCCAACCTAATGCAATCGATTTCAACACTTATCCATGTGACATATCTATACAGGATTTTTTAAAGTTTTATCCGGATCCGACCACTATATCGTATAGCTGCCATACAAACGACCGATAATAAAACAAGTCTTTGTATGGAAAATTTTTTTGTTTTCCAACCTATTCCAACCGAATTCAACATTTATCCATTTGAGATAGCCATACATGATTTTTAAAAGTATGATCCGGATCAAATGACTATATCATATAGCTGCCATACAAACGACCGATGTGTAAACAAGTCCTTGTATGGAAAATTTTTTTGTTTTCCAACCTATTGCAACCGAATTCAACATATATTCATTCGACATAGCCAAACACGATTTGTGGTAGTTTGGTCCGGATCGGACCACTATATCATATAGCTGCCATACAAACGACCGATTTGAAAACAAGTCCTTGTATTGAAAATTTTTTTGTTTTCCAACTTATTGCAACCGAATTCAACATTTATCCATTTGAAATAGCCATACATGATTTTTAGAAGTTTGATCCCGATCAGATAACTATATCATATAGCTGCCATACAAACGACCGACATGAAACCAAGTCTTTGTATGGAAAACTTTTTTGTTTTCCAACCTAATGCAATCGAATTCAACATTTATCCATTTGACATAGCCATACATGATTTTTAAAAGTTTAATCCGGATCAAATGACTATATCATATAGCTGCCATACAAACGACCGATGTGTAAACAAGTCCTTGTATGGAAAATTTTTTTGTTTTTCAACCTATTGCAACCGAATTCAACATATATTCATTCGACATAGCCAAACACGATTTGTGGTAGTTTGGTCCGGATCGGACCACTATATCATATAGCTGCCATACAAACGACCGATATGAAAACAAGTCTTTGTATGGAAAATTTTTTTGTTTTCCAAGCTATTGCAACCGAATTCAACATATATTCATTCGACATAGCCAAACACGATTTGTGGTAGTTTGGTCCGGATCGGACCACTATATCATATAGCTGCCATACAAACGACCGATTTGAAAACAAGTCCTTGTATGGAAAATTTTTTTGTTTTCCAACTTATTGCAACCGAATTCAACATTTATTCATTTGAAATAGCCATACATGATTTTTAGAAGTTTGATCCCGATCAGATGACTATATCATATAGCTGCCATACAATCGACCGACATGAAACCAAGTCTTTGTATGGAAAACTTTTTTGTTTTCCAACCTAATGCAATCGATTTCAACACTTATCCATGTGACATAGCCATACAGGATTTTTTAAAGTTTTATTCAGATCCGACCACTATGTCGTATAGCTGCCATACAAACGACCGATATGAAAACAAGTCTTTGTATGGAAAATTTTTTTGTTTTCCAAGCTATTGCAACCGAATTCAACATATATTCATTCGACATAGCCAAACACGATTTGTGGTAGTTTGGTCCGGATCGGACCACTATATCATATAGCTGCCATACAAACGACCGATTTGAAAATAAGTCCTTGTATGGAAAATTTTTTTGTTTTCCAACTTATTGCAACCGAATTCAACATTTATCCATTTGAAATAGCCATACATGATTTTTAGAAGTTTGATCCCGATCAGATGACTATATCATATAGCTGCCATACAAACGACCGACATGAAACCAAGTCTTTGTATGGAAAACTTTTTGTTTTCCAACCTAATGCAATCGAATTCAAAATTTATCCATTTGACATAGCCATACATGATTTTTAAAAGTTTAATCCGGATCAAATGACTATATCATATAGCTGCCATACAAACGACCAATGTGTAAACAAGTCCTTGTATGGAAAATTTTTTTGTTTTCCAACCTATTGCAACCGAATTCAACATATATTCATTCGACATAGCCAAACACGATTTGTGGTAGTTTGGTCCGGATCGGACCACTATATCATATAGCTGCCATACAAACGACCGATATGAAAACAAGTCTTTGTATGGAAAATTTTTTTGTTTTCCAAGCTATTGCAACCGAAATCAACATATATTCATTCGACATAGCCAAACACGATTTGTGGTAGTTTGGTCCGGATCGGACCACTATATCATATAGCTGCCATACAAACGACCGATTTGAAAACAAGTCCTTGTATGGAAAATTTTTTTGTTTTCCAACTTATTGCTACCGAATTCAACCTTTATTCATTTAAAATAGCCATACATGATTTTTAGAAGTTTGATCCCGATCAGATAACTATATCATATAGCTGCCATACAAACGACCGACATGAAACCAAGTCTTTGTATGGAAAACTTTTTTGTTTTCCAACCTAATGCAATCGATTTCAACACTTATCCATGTGACATAGCTATACAGGATTTTTTAAAGTTTTATTCAGATCCGACCACTATGTCGTATAGCTGCCATACAAACGACCGATATGAAAACAAGTCTTTGTATGGAAAATTGTTTTGTTTTCCAAGCTATTGCAACCGAATTCAACATATATTCATTCGACATAGCCAAACACGATTTGTGGTAGTTTGGTCCGGATCGGACCACTATATCATATAGCTGCCATACTAACGACCGATTTGAAAACAAGTCCTTGTATGGAAAATTTTTTTGTTTTCCAACTTATTGCAACCGAATTCAACATTTATCCATTTGAAATAGCCATACATGATTTTTAGAAGTTTGATCCCGATCAGATGACTATATCATATAGCTGTCATACAAACGACCGAGGTGAAACCAAGTCTTTGTATGGAAAACTTTTTGTTTTCCAACCTAATGCAATCGAATTCAACATTTATCCATTTGACATATCCATACATGATTTTTAAAAGTTTAATCCGGATCAAATGACTATATCATATAGCTGCCATACAAACGACCGATTTGAAAACAAGTCCTTGTATGGAAAATTTTTTTGTTTTCCAACTTATTGCAACCGAATTCAACATTTATCCATTTGAAATAGCCATACATGATTTTTAGAAGTTTGATCCGGATCAGATGACTATATCATATAGCTGCCATACAAACGACCGACATGAAACCAAGTCTTTGTATGGAAAACTTTTTTGTTTTCCAACCTAATGCAATCGATTTCCACACTTATCCATGTGACATACCTATACAGGATTTTTTAAAGTTTTATCCGGATCCGACCACTATATCATATAGCTCCAATACAAACGACCGATATGAAAACAAGTCTTTGTATGGAAAATTTTTTTGTTTTCCAACCTATTGCAACCGAATTCAACATTTATCCATTTGACATAGCCATACATGATTTTTAAAAGTTTGATCCGGATCGGACCACTATATCGTAAGCTGCCATACAAACGACCCATCTGAAAACAAGTCTTAATATGGAAAATTTTTTTGTTTCCCAACCTGATGCAATCGAATTCAACATTTATTCATCTAACATAGCCATACACGATTTATGAAAGTTTGGTCCGGATCCGACCACTATATCATATATCATATAGCTGCCAACAAACGACGGATATGAAAACAGTCTTTGTATGGAAAACTTTTTTGTTTTCCAACTTAATGCAATCGATTTCAACACTTATCCATTTGACATAGCTATACAGGATTTTTTAAAGTTTTATCCTGATCGGACCACTATATCATATAGCTGCAATACAAACGACCGATATGAAAACAAGTCTTTGTATGGAACATTTTTTTGTTTTCCAACCTATTGCAACCGAATTCAACATTTATCCATTTGACATAGCCATACATGATTTTTAAAAGTTTAATCCCGATCAGATGACTATATCATATAGCTGCCATACAAACGACCGATATGAAAACAAGTCTTTGTATGGAAAATTTTTTTGTTTTCCAAGCTATTGCAACCGAATTCAACATTTAGTCAATCGACCAAGCCATACACAATTTTAAATGTTTTATCCGGATCGGATCACTATATCACATAGCTGCCATACAAACGACCGATGTGTAAACAAGTCTTTATATGGAAAATTTTTTTTGTTTTCCAAGCTATTGCAACCGAATTCAACATTTATCCATTTGACATATCCATACATAATTTTTAAAAGTTTAATCCGGATCAAATGACTATATCATATAGCTGCCATACAAACGACCGATTTGAAAACAAGTCCTTGTATGGAAAATTTTTTTGTTTTCCAACTTATTGCAACCGAATTCAACATTTATCCATTTGAAATAGCCATACATGATTTTTAGAAGTTTGATCCCGATCAGATGACTATATCATATAGCTGCCATACAAACGACCGACATGAAACCAAGTCTTTGTATGGAAAACTTTTTTGTTTTCCAACCTAATGCAATCGATTTCAACACTTATCCATGTGACAAAGCTACACAGGATTTTTTAAAGTTTTATCCGGATCCGACCACTATATCGTATAGCTGCCATACAAACGACCGATATTAAAACAAGTCTTTGTATGGAAAATTTTTTTGTTTTCCAACCTATTCCAACCGAATTCAACATTTATCCATTTGACATAGCCATACATGATTTTTAAAAGTATGATCCGGATCAAATGACTATATCATATAGCTGCCATACAAACGACCGATGTGTAAACAAGTCCTTGTATGGAAAATTTTTTTGTTTTCCAAGCTATTGCAACCGAATTCAACATATATTCATTCGACATAGCCAAACACGATTTGTGGTAGTTTGGTCCGGATCGGACCACTATATCATATAGCTGCCATACAAACGACCGATTTGAAAACAAGTCCTTGTATGGAAAATTTTTTTGTTTTCCAACTTATTGCAACCAAATTCAACATTTATCCATTTGAAATAGCCATACATGATTTTTAGAAGTTTGATCCCGATCAGATGACTATATCATATAGCTGTCATACAAACGACCGAGGTGAAACCAAGTCTTTGTATGGAAAACTTTTTGTTTTCCAACCTAATGCAATCGAATTCAACATTTATCCATTTGACATATCCATACATGATTTTTAAAAGTTTAATCGGATCAAATGACTATATCATATAGGTGCCATACAAACGACCGATTTGAAAACAAGTCCTTGTATGGAAAATTTTTTTGTTTTCCAACTTATTGCAACCGAATTCAACATTTATCCATTTGAAATAGCCATACATGATTTTTAGAAGTTTGATCCCGATCAGATGACTATATCATATAGCTGCCATACAAACGACCGACATGAAACCAAGCCTTTGTATGGAAAACTTTTTTTGTTTTCCAACCTAATGCAATCGATTTCAACACTTATCCATGTGACATAGCTATACAGGATTTTTTAAAGTTTTATTCAGATCCGACCACTATGTCGTATAGCTGCCATACAAACGACCGATATGAAAACAAGTCTTTGTATGGAAAATTTTTGTTTTCCAACCTATTGCAACCGAATTCAACATTTATCCATGCGACAAAGCCATACATGATTTTTAAAAGTTTCATCCGGATCAAATGACTGTATCATATAGCTGCCATACAAACGACCGATATGAAAACAAGTCCTTGTATGGAAGTTTTTTTTGTTTTCCAAGCTATTGCAACCGAATTCAACATTTATTTAATTGACCAAGCCGTACACGATTTTTAAAAGTTTTATCCGGATCAGATCACTATATCATATAGCTGCGATACAAACGTCCGATGTGTAAACAAGTCCTTGTATGGAAAATTTTTTGTTTTCCAAGCTATTGCAACCGAATTCAACATATATCCATTTGACATAACCAAACACGATTTGTGGTAGTTTGGTCCCGATCAGATGACTATATCATATAGCTGTAATACAAACGACCGATATGAAAACAAGTCTTTGTATGGAAAAAAATTTTTTTTTCCAAGCTATTGCAACCGAATTCAACATTTATCCATTTGACATAGCCATACATGATTTTTAAAAGTATGATCCGGATCAAATGACTATATCATATAGCTGCCATACAAACGACCGATGTGTAAACAAGTCCTTGTATGGAATATTTTTTTGTTTTCCAAGCTATTGCAACCGAATTCAACATATATCCATTTGACATAGCCAAACACGATTTGTCGTAGTTTGGTCCGGATAGGACCACTATATCATATAGCTGCCATACAAACGACCGATAAGAAAACAAGTCTTTGTATGGAAAATTATTTGTTTTCCAAGCTATTGCAAGCGAATTCAAAATTTATCCATTTGACATAGCCATACACGATTTTTAAAAGTTTGATCCGGATCAAAGGACTATATCATATAGGTGCCATACAAACGACCGATATGGCAACAAGTCCTTGTATGGAAAATTTTTTTGTTTTCCAACTTATTGCATTCGAATTCAACATTTATCCATTTGACAGAGGCACACATGATTTTTAAAAGTTTAATTCCGATCAGATGACTATATCATATAGCTGCCATACAAACGACCGACATGAAACCAAGTCTTTGTATGGAAAACTTTTTGTTTTCCAACCTAATGCAATCGAATTCAACGCTTATCCATTCGACAAAGCCATACACGATTTTTAAAAGTTTTATCCGGATCAAATGACTATATCGTATAGCTGCCATACAAACGACCGATATTAAAACAAGTCTTAATATGGAAAATTTTTTTGTTTCCCAACCTAATGCAACCGAATTCAACATTTATTCATCTAACATAGCCATACACGATTTGTAAAAGTTTGGTCCTGATCCGACCACTATATCATATAGCTGCAATACAAACGACCGATATGAAAACAAGTCTTTGTAGGGAAAATTTTTTTGTTTTCCAAGCTATTGCAACCGAATTCAACATTTATTCAATTGACCAAGCCATACACGATTTTTAAAAGTTTTATCCGGATCGGATCACTATATCATATAGCTGCCATGCAAACGAAAACAAGTCCTTGTATGGGAAATTTTTTTTGTTTTCCAAGCTATTGCAACCGAATTCAACATATATCCATTTGACTTAGCCAAACACGATTTGTGGTAGTTTGGTCCGGATCGGACCACTATATCATATAGCTGCAATACAAACGACCGATATGAAAACAAGTCTTTGTATGGAAAACTTTTTTGTTTGCCAACCTAATGCAATCGATTTCAACACTTATCCATGTGACATAGCTATACAGGATTTTTTAAAGTTTTATCCGGATCCGACCACTATATCGTATAGCTGCCATACAAACGACCGATATTAAAACAAGTCTTTGTATGGAAAATTTTTTTGTTTTCCAACCTATTCCAACCGAATTCAACATTTATTCAATTGACCAAGCCATACATGATTTTTAAAAGTTTGATTCTGATCAGATGACTATATCATATAGCTGCCATACAAACGACCGACATGAAACCAAGTCTTTGTATGGAAAACTTTTTTGTTTTCCAACCTAATGCAATCGAATTCAACACTTATCCATGCGACAAAGCCATACACGATTTTTAAAAGTTTTATCCGGATCAAATGACTATATCATATAGCTGCCATACAAACGACCGATATTAAAACAAGTCTTAATATGGAAATTTTTTTTGTTTTCCAAGCTATTGCAACCGAATTCAACATTTATTCAATTGACCAAGCCATACATGATTTTTAAAAGTTTTATCCGGATCGGATCACTATATAATATAGCTGCCATACAAACGACCGATATGAAAACAAGTCTTTGTATGGAAAATTTTTTTGTTTTCCAAGCTATTGCAAGCGAATTCAAAATTTATCCATTTGACATAGCCATACACGATTTTTAAAAGTTTGATCCGGATCAAATGACTATATCATATAGGTGCCATACAAACGACCGATATGGCAACAAGTCCTTGTATGGAAAATTTTTTTGTTTTCCAACTTCTTGCAACCGAATTCAACATTTATCCATTTCACAAAGGCATACATGATTTTTAAAAGTTTGATTCTGATCAGATGACTATAGCATATAGCTGCCATACAAACGACCGATATTAAAACAAGTCTTAATATAGAAATTTTTTTGTTTTCCAAGCTATTGCAACCGAATTCAACATTTATTCAATTGACCAAGCCATACATGATTTTTAAAAGTTTTATCCGGATCGGATCACTATATAATATAGCTGCCATACAAACGACCGATATGAAAACAAGTCTTTGTATGGAAAATGTTTTTGTTTTCCAACCTATTGCAACCGAATTCAACATTTATCCATGCGACAAAGCCATACATGATTTTTGAAAGTTTGATCCGGATCAAATGACTGTATCATATAGCTGCCATACAAACGACCGATATGAAAACAAGTCCTTGTATGGAAATTTTTTTGTTTTCCAAGCTATTGCAACCAAATTCAACATTTATTCAATTGACCAAGCCATACACGATTTTTAAAAGTTTTATTCGGATCGGATCACTTATCATATAGCTGCGATACAAACGACCGATGTGTAAACAAGTCCTTGTATGGAAAATTTTTTTGTTTTCCAAGCTATTGCAACCGAATTCAACATATATCCATTTGACTTAGCCAAACACGATTAGTGGTAGTTTGGTCCGGATCGGACCACTATATCATATAGCTGCCAACAAACGACCGATATGAAAACAAGTCTTTGTATGAAAAATTTTTTTGTTTTCCAAGCTATTGCAACCGAATTCAACATTTATCCATTTGACATAGCCATACATGATTTTTAAAAGTATGATCCGGATCAAATGACTATATCATATAGCTGCCATACAAACGACCGATGTGTAAACAAGTCCTTGTATGGAAAATTTTTTTGTTTTCCAAGCTATTGCAACCGAATTCAACATATATCCATTTGACATAGCCAAACACGATTTGTCGTAGTTTGGTCCGGATCGGACCACTATATCATATAGCTGCAATACAAACGACCGATATGAAAACAAGTCTTTGTATGGAAAATTTTTTTGTTTTCCAAGCTATTGCAAGCGAATTCAAAATTTATCCATTTGACATAGCCATACACGATTTTTAAAAGTTTGATCCGGATCAAATGACTATATCATATAGGTGCCATACAAACGACCGATATGGCAACAAGTCCTTGTATGGAAAATTTTTTTGTTTTCCAACTTATTGCAACCGAATTCAACATTTATCCATTTCACAAAGGCATACATGATTTTTAAAAGTTTGATTCTGATCAGATGACTATATCATATAGCTGCCATACAAACGACCGACATGAAACCAAGTCTTTGTATGGAAAACTTTTTGTTTTCCAACCTAATGCAATGGATTTCAACACTTATCCATGTGACATAGCTATACAGGATTTTTTAAAGTTTTATTCAGATCCGACCACTATGTCGTATAGCTGCCATACAAACGACCGATATGAAAACAAGTCTTTGTATGGAAAATTTTTTTGTTTTCCAACCTATTGCAACCGAATTCAACATTTATCCATGCGACAAAGCCATACATGATTTTTAAAAGTTTGATCCGGATCAAATGACTGTATCATATAGCTGCCATACAAACGACCGATATGAAAACAAGTCCTTGTATGGAAATTTTTTTTGTTTTCCAAGCTATTGCAACCGAATTCAACATTTATTTAATTGACCAAGCCATACACGATTTTTAAAAGTTTTATCCGGATCGGATCACTATATCATATAGCTGCGATACAAACGTCCGATGTGTAAACAAGTCCTTGTATGGAAAATTTTTTTGTTTTCGAAGCTATTGCAACCGAATTCAACATTTATCCATTTGACATAGCCATACATGATTTTTAAAAGTATGATCCGGATCAAATGACTATATCATATAGCTGCCATACAAACGACCGATGTGTAAACAAGTCCTTGTATGGAAAATTTTTTTGTTTTCCAAGCTATTGCAACCGAATTCAACATATATCCATTTGACATAGCCAAACACGATTTGTGGTAGTTTGGTTCGGATCAGATGACTATATCATATAGCTGCAATACAAACGACCGATATGAAAACAAGTCTTTGTATGGAAAATTTTTTTTTTTTCCAAGCTATTGCAACCGAATTCAACATTTATCCATTTGACATAGCCATACATGATTTTTAAAAGTATGATCCGGATCAAATGACTATATCATTTAGCTGCCATACAAACGACCGATGTGTAAACAAGTCCTTGTATGGAAAATTTTTTTGTTTTCCAAGCTATTGCAACCGAATTCAACATATATCCATTTGACATAGCCAAACACGATATGTCGTAGTTTGGTCCGGATCGGACCACTATATCATATAGCTGCAATACAAACGACCGATAAGAAAACAAGTCTTTGTACAAGTTCTTATCCATGCGACATAGCCATACATGATTTTTAAAAGATTGATCCGGATCAAATGACTGTATCATATAGCTGCCATACAAACGACCGATATTAAAACAAGTCTGAATATGGAAATTTTTTTTGTTTTCCAAGCTATTGCAACCGAATTCAACATTTATCCATGCGACAAAGCCATACATGATTTTTAAAAGTTTGATCCGGATCAAATGACTGTATCATATAGCTGCCATACAAACGACCGATATGAAAACAAGTCCTTGTATGGAAATTTTTTTGTTTTCCAAGCTATTGCAACCAAATTCAACATTTATTCAACTGACCAAGCCATACATGATTTTTAAAAGTTTTATCCGGATCGGATCACTATATCATATAGCTGCGATACAAACGACCGATATGAAAACAAGTCTTTGTATGGAAAATTTTTTTGTTTTCCAACCTATTGCAACCGAATTCAACATTTATCCATGCGACAAAGCCATACATGATTTTTAAAAGTTTGATCCGGATCAAATGACTGTATCATATAGCTGCCATACAAACGACCGATATGAAAACAAGTCCTTGTATGGAAATTTTTTTGTTTTCCAAGCTATTGCAACCAAATTCAACATTTATTCAACTGACCAAGCCATACATGATTTTTTAAAAGTTTTATCCGGATCGGATCACTATATCATATAGCTGCGATACAAACGACCGATGTGTAAACAAGTCCTTGTATGGAAAATTTTGTTGTTTTCCAAGCTATTGCAACCGAATTCAACATTTATCCATTTGACATAGCCATACATGATTTTTAAAAGTATGATCCGGATCAAATGACTATATCATATAGCTGCCATACAAACGACCGATGTGTAAATAAGTCCTTGTATGGAAAATTTTTTTGTTTTCCAAGCTATTGCAACCGAATTCAACATATATCCATTTGACATAGCCAAACACGATTTGTGGTAGTTTGGTCCGGATCGGACCACTATATCATATAGCTGCAATACAAACGACCGATATGAAAACAAGTCTTTGTATGGAAAATTTTTTTGTTTTCCAAGCTATTGCAAGCGAATTCAAAATTTATCCATTTGACATAGCCATACACGATTTTTAAAAGTTTGATCCGGATCAAATGACTATATCATATAGCTGCCATACAAACGACCGATATTAAAACAAGTCTTAATATGGAAAATTTTTTTGTTTCCCAACCTAATGCAACCGAATTCAACATTTATTCATCTAACATAGCCAAACACGATTTGTCGTAGTTTGGTCCGGATCGGACCACTATATCATATAGCTGCAATACAAACGACCGATATGAAAACAAGTCTTTGTATGGAAAATTTTTTTGTTTTCCAAGCTATTGCAAGCGAATTCAAAATTTATCCATTTGACATAGCCATACATGATTTTTAAAAGTTTGATCCGGATCAAATGACTATATCATATAGGTGCCATACAAACGACCGATATGGCAACAAGTCCTTGTATGGAAAATTTTTTTGTTTTCCAACTTATTGCAACCGAATTCAACATTTAGCCATTTGACAAAGGCATACATGATTTTTAAAAGTTTGATTCTGATCATATGACTATATCATATAGCTGCCACACAAACGACCGACATGAAACCAAGTCTTTGTATGGAAAACTTTTTTGTTTTCCAACCTAATGCAATCGTATTCAACACTTATCCGTGCGACATAGCCATACACGATTTTTAAAAGTTTTATCCGGATCAAATGACTATATCATATAGCTGCCATACAAACGACCGATGTGTAAACAAGTCCTTGTATGGAAAATTTTTTTGTTTTCCAAGCTATTGCAACCGAATTCAACATATATCCATTTGACTTAGCCAAACACGATTTGTGGTAGTTTGGTCCGGATCGGACCACTATATCATATAGCTGCCAACAAACGACCGATATGAAAACAAGTCTTTGTATTGAAAATTTTTTTGTTTTCCAAGATATTGCAACCGAATTCAACATTTATCCATTTGACATAGCCATACATGATTTTTAAAAGTATGATCCGGATCAAATGACTATATCATATAGCTGCCATACAAACGACCGATGTGTAAACAAGTCCTTGTATGGAAAATTTTTTTGTTTTCCAAGCTATTGCAACCGAATTCAACATATATCCATTTGACATAGCCAAACACGATTTGTCGTAGTTTGGTCCGGATCGGACCACTATATCATATAGCTGCAATACAAACGACCGATATGAAAACAAGTCTTTGTATGGAAAATTTTTTTGTTTTCCAAGCTATTGCAAGCGAATTCAAAATTTATCCATTTGACATAGCCATACACGATTTTTAAAAGTTTGATCCGGATCAAATGACTATATCATATAGGTGCCATACAAACGACCGATATGGCAACAAGTCCTTGTATGGAAAATTTTTTTGTTTTCCAACTTATTGCAACCGAATTCAACATTTATCCATTTCACAAAGGCATACATGATTTTTAAAAGTTTGATTCTGATCAGATGACTATATCATATAGCTGCCATACAAACGACCGACATGAAACCAAGTCTTTGTATGGAAAACTTTTTTGTTTTCCAACCTAATGCAATGGATTTCAACACTTATCCATGTGACATAGCTATACAGGATTTTTTAAAGTTTTATTCAGATCCGACCACTATGTCGTATAGCTGCATTACAAACGACCGATATGAAAACAAGTCTTTGTATGGAAAATTTTTTTGTTTTCCAACCTATTGCAACCGAATTCAACATTTATCCATGCGACAAAGCCATACATAATTTTTAAAAGTTTGATCCGGATCAAATGACTGTATCATATAGCTGCCATACAAACGACCGATATGAAAACAAGTCCTTGTATGGAAATTTTTTTGTTTTCCAAGCTATTGCAACCGAATTCAACATTTATTTAATTGACCAAGCCATACACGATTTTTAAAAGTTTTATCCGGATCGGATCACTATATCATATAGCTGCGATACAAACGTCCGATGTGTAAACAAGTCCTTGTATGGAAAATTTTTTTGTTTTCGAAGCTATTGCAACCGAATTCAACATTTATCCATTTGACATAGCCATACATGATTTTTAAAAGTATGATCCGGATCAAATGACTATATCATATAGCTGCCATACAAACGACCGATGTGTAAACAAGTCCTTGTATGGAAAATTTTTTTGTTTTCCAAGCTATTGCAACCGAATTCAACATATATCCATTTGACATAGCCAAACACGATTTGTGGTAGTTTGGTTCGGATCAGATGACTATATCATATAGCTGCAATACAAACGACCGATATGAAAACAAGTCTTTGTATGGAAAATTTTTTTTTTTCCAAGCTATTGCAACCGAATTCAACATTTATCCATTTGACATAGCCATACATGATTTTTAAAAGTATGATCCGGATCAAATGACTATATCATTTAGCTGCCATACAAACGACCGATGTGTAAACAAGTCCTTGTATGGAAAATTTTTTGTTTTCCAAGCTATTGCAACCGAATTCAACATATATCCATTTGACATAGCCAAACACGATATGTCGTAGTTTGGTCCGGATCGGACCACTATATCATATAGCTGCAATACAAACGACCGATAAGAAAACAAGTCTTTGTACAAAGTTCTTATCCATGCGACATAGCCATACATGATTTTTAAAAGATTGATCCGGATCAAATGACTGTATCATATAGCTGCCATACAAACGACCGATATTAAAACAAGTCTGAATATGGAAATTTTTTTTGTTTTCCAAGCTATTGCAACCGAATTCAACATTTATTCAATTGACCAAGCCATACATGATTTTTAAAAGTTTTATCCGGATCGGATCACTATATCATATAGCTGCCATACAAACGACCGATATGAAAACAAGTCTTTGTATGGAAAATTTTTTTGTTTTCCAACCTATTGCAACCGAATTCAACATTTATCCATGCGACAAAGCCATACATGATTTTTAAAAGTTTGATCCGGATCAAAATGACTATATCATATAGCTGCCATACAAACGACCGATGTGTAAACAAGTCCTTGTATGGAAAATTTTTTTGTTTTCCAAGCTATTGCAACCGAATTCAACATTTATCCATTTGACATAGCCATACATAATTTTTAAAAGTATGATCCGGATCAAATGACTGTATCATATAGCTGCCATACAAACGACCGATATTAAAACAAGTCTGAATATGGAAATTTTTTTGTTTTCCAAGCTATTGCAACCGAATTCAACATTTATTCAATTGACCAAGCCATACATGATTTTTAAAAGTTTTATCCGGATCGGATCACTATATCATATAGCTGCGATACAAACGACCGATGTGAAGCAAGTCCTTGTATGGAAAATTTTTTTGTTTTCCAAGCTATTGCAACCGAATTCAACATTTATCCATTTGACATAGCCATACATAATTTTTAAAAGTATGATCCGGATCAAATGACTATATCATATAAGCTGCCATACAAACGACCGATGTGTAAACAAGTCCTTGTATGGAAAATTTTTTTGTTTTCCAAGCTATTGCAACCGAATTCAACATTTATCCATTTGACATAGCCAAACACGATTTGTGGTAGTTTGGTCCGGATCGGACCACTATATCATATAGCTGCAATACAAACGACCGATATGAAAACAAGTCTTTGTATGGAAAATTTTTTTGTTTTTCCAAGCTATTGCAAGCGAATTCAAAATTTATCCATTTGACATAGCCATACACGATTTTTAAAAGTTTGATCCGGATCAAAATGACTATATCATATAGCTGCCATACAAACGACCGATATTAAAACAAGTCTTAATATGGAAAATTTTTTTGTTTCCCAACCTAATGCAACCGAATTCAACATTTATTCATCTAACATAGCCAAACACGATTTGTCGTAGTTTGGTCCGGATCGGACCACTATATCCATATAGCTGCAATACAAACGACCGATATGAAAACAAGTCTTTGTATGGAAAATTTTTTTTGTTTTCCAAGCTATTGCAAGCGAATTCAAAATTTATCCATTTGACATAGCCATACATGATTTTTAAAAGTTTGATCCGGATCAAATGACTATATCATACAGGTGCCATACAAACGACCGATATGGCAACAAGTCCTTGTATGGAAAATTTTTTGCTTTTCCAACTTATTGCAACCGAATTCAACATTTAGCCATTTGACAAAGGCATACATGATTTTTTAAAAAGTTTGATTCTGATCAGATGACTATATCATATAGCTGCCATACAAACGACCGACATGAAACCAAGTCTTTGTATGGAAAACTTTTTTGTTTTCCAACCTAATGCAATCGTATTCAACACTTATCCGTGCGACATAGCCATACACGATTTTTAAAAGTTTTATCCGGATCAAATGACTATATCATATAGCTGCCATACAAACGACCGATATTAAAACAAGTCTTAATATGGAAAATTTTTTTGTTTTCCAAGCTATTGCAACCGAATTCAACATTTATTCAATTGACCAAGCCATACACGATTTTTAAAAGTTTTATCCGGATGCGACCACTATATCATATAGCTGCCATACAAACGACCGATATGAAAACAAGTATTTGTATGGAAAATTTTTTTGTTTTCCAAGCTATTGCAACCGAATTCAACATTTATCGATATGACATAGCCATACATGATTTTTAAAAGTATGATCCGGATCAAATGACTAGATCATATAGCTGCCATACAAACGACCGATGTGTAAACAAGTCCTTGTATGGAAAATTTTTTTGTTTTCCAAGCTATTGCAACCGAATTCAACATTTATTCAATTGACCAAGCCATACACGATTTTTAAAAGTTTTATCCGGATCGGATCACTATATCATATAGCTGCCATACAAACGAAAACAAGTCCTTGTATGGGAAATTTTTTTGTTTTCCAAAGCTATTGCAACCGAATTCAACATTTATTCAATTGACCAAGCCATACACGATTTTTAAAAGTTTTATCCGGATCGGATCACTATATCATATAGCTGCCATACAAACGACCGATATGTAAACCAGTCTTTATATGGAAATTTTTTTTTGTTTTCCAAGCTATTGCAACCGAATTCAAAATTTATTCATTTGACATAGCCATACACCATTTTTAAAAAAGTTTGATCCGGATCAAATGACTATATGATATAGGTGCCATACAAACGACCGATATGAAAACAAGTCCTTGTATGGAAAATTTTTTTGTTTTCCAAGCTATTGCAACCGAATTCAACATATATCCATTTGACATAGCCAAACACGATTTGTGGTAGTTTGGTCCGGATCGGACCACTATATCATATAGCTGCAATACAAACGACCGATATGAAAACAAGTATTTGTATGGAAAATTTTTTTGTTTTCCAAGCTATTTGCAATCGAATTCAACACTTATCCATGCGACATAGCCATACATGATTTTTAAAAGTTTGATCCGGATCAAATGACTCTATCATTTAGCTGCCATACAAACGACCGATATGAAAACAAGTCCTTGTATGGAAAATTTTTTTTTGTTTTCCAAGCTATTGCAATCGAATTCAACACTTATCCATGTGACATAGCCATACATGATTTTTAAAAGTTTGATCCGGATCAAATGACTGTATCATATAGCTGCTATACAAACGACCGATATGAAAACAAGTCTTTGTATGGAAAAATTTTTTTTTTCCAAGCTATTGCAACCGAATTCAACATTTATCCATTTGACATAGCCATACATGATTTTTAAAAGTATGATCCGGATCAAAATGACTATATCATATAGCTGCCATACAAACGACCGATGTGTAAACAAGTCCTTGTATGGAAAATTTTTTTGTTTTCCAAGCTATTGCAACCGAATTCAACATATATCCATTTGACATAGCCAAACACGATATGTCGTAGTTTGGTCCGGATCGGACCACTATATCATATAGCTGCAATACAAAACGACCGATAAGAAAACAAGTCTTTTGTACAAGTTCTTATCCATGCGACATAGCCATACATGATTTTTAAAAGATTGATCCGGATCAAATGACTGTATCATATAGCTGCCATACAAACGACCGATATTAAAACAAGTCTGAATATGGAAATTTTTTTGTTTTCCAAGCTATTGCAACCGAATTCAACATTTATTCAATTGACCAAGCCAAACACGATTTGTGGTAGTTTTATCCGGATCGGATCACTATATCATATAGCTGCCACACAAACGACCGATATGAAAACAAGTCTTTGTATGGAAAATTTTTTTGTTTTCCAACCTATTGCAACCGAATTCAACATTTATTCATGCGACAAAGCCATACATGATTTTTAAAAGTTTGATCCGGATCAAATGACTGTATCATATAGCTGCCATACAAACGACCGATATGAAAACAAGTCCTTGTATGGAAATTTTTTTGTTTTCCAAGCTATTGCAACCAAATTCAACATTTATTCAACTGACCAAGCCATACATGATTTTTAAACGTTTTATCCGGATCGGATCACTATATCATATAGCTGCGATACAAACGACCGATGTGTAAACAAGTCCTTGTATGGAAAATTTTTTTGTTTTCCAAGCTATTGCAACCGAATTCAACATTTATCCATTTGACACAGCCATACATGATTTTTTAAAAGTATTGATCCGGATCAAATGACTATATCATATAGCTGCCATACAAACGACCGATATTAAAACAAGTCTTAATATGGAAAATTTTTTTTGTTTCCCAACCTAATGCAACCGAATTCAACATTTATTCATCTAACATAGCCAAACACGATTTGTCGTAGTTTGGTCCGGATCGGACCACTATATCATATAGCTGCAATACAAACGACCGATATGAAAACAAGTCTTTGTATGGAAAATTTTTTGTTTTCCAAGCTATTGCAACCAAATTCAACATTTATTCAACTGACCAAGCCATACATGATTTTTAAAAGTTTTATCCGGATCGGATCACTATATCATATAGCTGCCATACAAACGACCGATGTGTAAACAAGTCCTTGTATGGAAAATGTTTTGTTTTCCAAAGCTATTGCAACCGAATTCAACATATATCCATTTGACATAGCCAAACACGATTTGTGGTAGTTTGGTCCGGATCGGACCACTATATCATATAGCTGCAATACAAACGACCGATATGAAAACAAGTCTTTGTATGGAAAATTTTTTTGTTTTCCAAGCTATTGCAAGCGAATTCAAAATTTATCCATTTGACATAGCCATACACGATTTTTAAAAGTTTGATCCGGATCAAATGACTATATCATATAGCTGCCATACAAACGACCGATATTAAAACAAGTCTTAATATGGAAAATTTTTTTGTTTCCCAACCTAATGCAACCGAATTCAACATTTATTCATCTAACATAGCCAAACACGATTTGTCGTAGTTTGGTCGGATCAGACCACTATATCATATAGCTGCAATACAAACGACCGATATGAAAACAAGTCTTTGTATGGAAAATTTTTTTGTTTTCCAAGCTATTGCAAGCGAATTCAAAATTTATCCATTTGACATAGCCATACATGATTTTTAAAAGTTTGATCCGGATCAAATGACTATATCATATAGGTGCCATACAAACGACCGATATGGCAACAAGTCCTTGTATGGAAAATTTTTTTGTTTTCCAACTTATTGCAACCGAATTCAACATTTATCCATTTGACAAAGGCATACATGATTTTTAAAAGTTTGATTCTGATCAGATGACTATATCATATAGCTGCCATACAAACGACCGACATGAAACCAAGTCTTTGTATGGAAAACTTTTGTTTTCCAACCTAATGCAATCGTATTCAACACTTATCCGTGCGACATAGCCATACACGATTTTTAAAAGTTTTATCCGGATCAAATGACTATATCATATAGCTGCCATACAAACGACCGATATTAAAACAAAGTCTTAATATGGAAAATTTTTTGTTTTCCAAGCTATTGCAACCGAATTCAACATTTATTCAATTGACCAAGCCATACACGATTTTTAAAAGTTTTATCCGGATGCGACCACTATATCATATAGCTGCCATACAAACGACCGATATGAAAACAAGTATTTGTATGGAGAATTTTTTTGTTTTCCAAGCTATTGCAACCGAATTCAACATTTATCGATATGACATAGCCATACATGATTTTTAAAAGTATGATCCGGATCAAATGACTAGATCATATAGCTGCCATACAAACGACCGATGTGTAAACAAGTCCTTGTATGGAAAATTTTTTGTTTTCCAAGCTATTGCAACCGAATTCAACATTTATTCAATTGACCAAGCCATACACGATTTTTAAAAAGTTTTATCCGGATCGGATCACTATATCATATAGCTGCCATACAAACGAAAACAAGTCCTTGTATGGGAAATTTTTTTGTTTTCAAGCTATTGCAACCAAATTCAACATTTATTCAATTGACCAAGCCATACACGATTTTTAAAAAGTTTTATCCGGATCGGATCACTATATCATATAGCTGCCATACAAACGACCGATATGTAAACCAGTCTTTATATGGAAATTTTTTTTGTTTTCCAAGCTATTGCAACCGAATTCAAAATTTATTCATTTGACATAGCCATACACCATTTTTAAAAGTTTGATCCGGATCAAATGACTATATGATATAGGTGCCATACAAACGACCGATATGAAAACAAGTCCTTGTATGGAAAATTTTTTTTGTTTTCCAAGCTATTGCAACCGAATTCAACATATATCCATTTGACATAGCCAAACACGATTTGTGGTAGTTTGGTCCGGATCGGACCACTATATCATATAGGCTGCAATACAAACGACCGATATGAAAACAAGTATTTGTATGGAAAATTTTTTTGTTTTCCAAGCTATTGCAATCGAATTCAACACTTATCCATGCGACATAGCCATACATGATTTTTAAAAGTTTGATCCGGATCAAATGACTCTATCATTTAGCTGCCATACAAACGACCGATATGAAAACAAGTCCTTGTATGGAAAATTTTTTTTGTTTTCCAAGCTATTGCAATCGAATTCAACACTTATCCATGTGACATAGCCATACATGATTTTTAAAAGTTTGATCCGGATCAAATGACTGTATCATATAGCTGCCATACAAACGACCGATATGTAAACAAGTCCTTGTATGGAATTTTTTTTTGTATTCCAAGCGATTGCAACCGAATTCAACATTTATTCAATTGACCAAGCCATACACGATTTTTAAAAGTTTTATCCGGATCGGATCACTATATCATATAGCTGCCATACAAACGAAAACAAGTCCTTGTATGGGAAATTTTTTTGTTTTCCAAGCTATTGCAATCGAATTCAACACTTATCCATGCGACATAGCCATACATGATTTTTAAAAGTTTTATCCGGATCGGATCACTATATAATATAGCTGCCATACAAACGACCGATATGTAAACAAGTCCTTGTATGGAATTTTTTTGTTTTTCCAAGCTATTGCAATCGAATTCAACACTTATCCATGCGACATAGCCATACATGATTTTTAAAAAGTTTGATCCGGATCAAATGGCTGTATCATATAGCTGCCATACAAACGACAGATATTAAAACAAGTCTTAATATGGAAAATTTTTTTGTTTTCCAAGCTACTGCAACCGAATTCAACATTTATTCAATTGACCAAGCCATACATGATTTTTAAAAGT
Organism: Drosophila merina; assembly: GCA_035047645.1. NCBI lineage: Eukaryota > Metazoa > Arthropoda > Insecta > Diptera > Drosophilidae > Drosophila > Drosophila merina. The sequence continues at coordinate 670,536 of JAWNPH010000076.1, read as the reverse complement.
TTTATCCGGATCGGATCACTATATAATATAGCTGCCATACAAACGACCGATATGTAAACAAGTCCTTGTATGGAAATTTTTTTTGTTTTCCAAGCTATTGCAATCGAATTCAACACTTATCCATGCGACATAGCCATACATGATTTTTTAAAAGTTTGATCCGGATCAAATGACTCTATCATTTAGCTGCCATACAAACGACCGATAATGAAAACAAGTCCTTGTATGGAAATTTTTTGTTTTCCAAGCTATTGCAACCAAATTCAACATTTATTTAATTGACAAAGCCATACACGATTTTTAAAAGTTTTATCCGGATCGGAACACTATATCATATAGCTGCAATACAAACGACCGATATGAAAACAAGTCTTTGTATGGAAAATTTTTTGTTTTCCAACTTATTGCAACCGAATTCAACATTTATCCATTTGACATAGCCAAACACGATTTGTCGTAGTTTGGTCCGGATCGGACCACTATATCATATAGCTGCAATACAAACGACCGATATGAAAACAAGTCTTTGTATGGAAAATTTTTTGTTTTCCAAGCTATTGCAAGCGAATTCAAAATTTATCCATTTGACATAGCCATACACGATTTTTAAATGTTTGATCCGGATCGAATGACTATATCATATAGCTGCCATACAACCGACCGATGTGTAAACAAGTCCTTGTATGGAAATTTTTTGTTTTCCAAGCTTATTGCAAGCGAATTCAACATATATCCATTTGAAATAGCCAAACACGATTTGTCGTAGTTTGGTCCGGATCGGACTACTATATCATATAGCTGCACATACAAACGACCGATATGAAAACAAGTCTTTGTATGGAAAATTTTTTGTTTTCCAAGCTATTGCAAACAGATTCAAAATTTATCCATTTGACATAGCCATACACGATTTTTTAAAAGTTTGATCCGGATCAAATGACTATATCATATAGGTGCCATACAAACGACCGATATGACAACAAGTCCTTGTATGGAAAATTTTTTTGTTTTCCAACTTATTGCAACCGAATTCAACACTTATCCATTTGACAAAGGCATACATGATTTTTAAAAGTTTGATTCTGATCAGATGACATATAGCTGCCATACAAACGACCGACATGAAACCAAGTCTTTGTATGGAAAACTTTTTGTTTTCCAACCTAATGCAATCGTATTCAACACTTATCCGTGCGACATAGCCATACACGATTTTTAAAGTTTTATCCGGATCAAATGACTATATCATATAGCTGCCATACAAACGACCGATATTAAAACAAGTCTTAATATGGAAAATTTTTTTGTTTTCCAAGCTATTGCAACCGAATTCAACATTTATTCAATTGACCAAGCCATACACGATTTGTAAAACTTTTATCCGGATGCGACCACTATATCATATAGCTGCCATACAAACGACCGATATGAAAACAAGTCTTAATATGGAAAATTTTTTTGTTTTCCAACCTATTGCAACCGAATTCAACAATTATCGATTTGACATAGCCATACATGATTTTTAAAAGTATGATCCGGATCAAATGACTATATCATATAGCTGCCATACAAACGACCGATGTGTAAACAAGTCCTTGTATGGAAAATTTTTTGTTTTCCAAGCTATTGCAACCGAATTCAACATTTATTCACTTGACCAAGCCATACACGATTTTTAAAAGTTTTATCCGGATCGGATCACTATATCATATAGCTGCCATACAAACGAAAACAAGTCCTTGTATGGGAAATTTTTTTGTTTTCCAAGCTATTGCAACCGAATTCAACATTTATTCAATTGACCAAGACATACACCATTTTTAAAAGTTTTATCCGGATCGGATCACTATATCATATAGCTGCCATACAAACGACCGATATGTAAACCAGTCTTTATATGGAAATTTTTTTTTGTATTCCAAGCGATTGCAACTGAATTCAAAAATTTATTCATTTGACATAGCCATACACCATTTTTAAAAGTTTGATCCGGATCAAATGACTATATGATATAGGTGTCATACAAACGACCGATATGAAAACAAGTCCTTTAATGGAAAATTTTTTTGTTTTCCAAGCTATTGCAACCGAATTCAACATATATCCATTTGACATAGCCAAACACGATTTGTGGTAGTTTGGTCCGGATCGGACCACTATATCATATAGCTGCAATACAAACGACCGATATGAAAACAAGTATTTGTATGGAAAATTTTTTTGTTTTCCAAGCTATTGCAATCGAATTCAACACTTATCCATGCGACATAGCCATACATGATTTTTAAAAGTTTGATCCGGATCAAATGACTGTATCATATAGCTGCCATACAAACGACCGATATGAAAACAAGTCCTTGTATGGAAATTTTTTTTGTTTTCCAAGCTATTGCAACCGAATTCAACATTTTTTCAAATGACCAGGCCATACACGATTTTTAAAAGTTTTATCCGGATCCGACCACTATATCATATAGCTGCCATACAAACGACCGATATGAAAACAAGTCTTTGTATGGAAAATTTTTTTGTTTACCAACCTATTGCAACCGAATTCAACATTTATCGATTTGACATAGCCATACATGATTTTTAAAAGTATGATCCGGATCAAATGACTATATTATATAGCTGCCATACAAACGACCGATGTGTAAACAAGTCCTTGTATAGAAAATTTTTTTTTTTCCAAGCTATTGCAACCGAATTCAACATTTATTCAATTGACCAAGCCATACACGATTTTTAAAAGTTTTATCCGGATCGGATCACTATATCATATAGCTGCCATACAAACGAAAACAAGTCCTTGTATGGAAAACTTTTTTGTTTTCCAACCTAATGCAATCGATTTCAACACTTATCCATGTGACATAGCTATACAGGATTTTTTAAAGTTTTATCCGGATCCGACCACTATATCGTATAGCTGCCATACGAACGACCGATATGAAAACAAGTCTTTATATGGAAAATTTTTTTGTTTTCCAACCTATTCCAACCGAATTCAACATTTATCCATTTGACATAGCCATACATGATTTTTAAAAGTATGATCCGGATCAAATGACTATATCATATAGCTGCCACTACAAACGACCGATGTGTAAACAAGTCCTTGTATGGAAAATTTTTTTGTTTTCCAAGCTATTGCAACCGAATTCAACATATATCCATTTGACATAGCCAAACACGATTTGTGGTAGTTTGGTCCGGATCGGACCACTATATCATATAGCTGCAATACAAACGACCGATATGAAAACAAGTCTTTGTATGGAAAATTTTTTGTTTTCCAAGCTATTGCAATCGAATTAAACACTTATCCATGCGACATTGCCATACATGATTTTTAAAAGTTTGATCCGGATCAAATGACTGTATCATATAGCTGCCATACAAACGACCGATATGAAAACAAGTCCTTGTATGGAAATTTTTTTGTTTTCCAAGCTATTGCAACCGAATTCAACATTTATTCAATTGACCAAGCCATACACGATTTTTAAAAGTTTTATCCGGATCGGATCACTATATCCTATAGCTGCGATACAAACGACCGATGTGTAAACAAGTCCTTGTATGGAAAATTTTTTGTTTTCCAAGCTATTGCAACCGAATTCAACATATATTCATTTGACATAACCAAACACGATTTGTGGTAGTTTGGTCCGGATCGGACCACTATATCATATAGCTGCAATACAAACGACCGATATGAAAACAAGTCTTTGTATGGAAAATTGTTTTGTTTTCCAACTTATTGCAACCGAATTCAACATTTATCCATTTGACAAAGGCATACATGATTTTTAAAAGTTTGATTCTGATCAGATGACTATATCATATAGCTGCCATACAAACGACCGACAAGAAACCAAGTCTTTGTATGGAAAACTTTTTGTTTTCCAACCTAATGCAATCGTATTCAACACTTATCCGTGCGACATAGCTATACACGATTTTGAAAAGTTTTATCCGGATCCAATGACTATATCATATAGCTGCCATACAAACGACCGATATTAAAACAAGTCTTAATATGGAAAATTTTTTTTGTTTTCCAAGCTATTGCAACCGAATTCAAGATTTATTCAATTGACCAAGCCGTACACGATTTTTAAAAGTTTTGCCCGGATCCGACCACTATATCATATAGCTGCCATACAAACGACCGATATGAAAACAAGTCTTTGTATGGAAAATTTTTTTGTTTTCCAACCTATTGCAACCGAATTCAACATTTATCGATTTGACATAGCCATACATGATTTTTAAAAGTATGATCCGGATCAAATGACTATATCATATAGCTGCCATACAAACGACCGATGTGTAAACAAGTCCTTGTATGGAACATTTTTTTGTTTTCCAAGCTATTGCAACCGAATTCAACATTTATTCAATTGACCAAGCCATACACGATTTTTTAAAAGTTTTATCCGGATCGAATCACTATATCATATAGCTGCCATACAAACGAAAACAAGTCCTTGTATGGGAAATTTTTTTGTTTTCCAAGCTATTGCAACCGAATTCAACATTTATTCAATTGACCAAGCCATACACGATTTTTAAAAGTTTTATCCGGATCCGACCACTATATCATATAGCTGCCATACAAACGACCGATATGAAAACAAGTCTTTGTATGGAAAATTTTTTTGTTTTCCATTCTATTGCAACCGAATTCAACATTTATCGATTTGACATAGCCATACATGATTTTTAAAAGTATGATCCGGATCAAATGACTATATCATATAGCTGCCATACAAACGACCGATTTGTAAACAAGTCCTTGTATGGAAAATTTTTTTGTTTTCCAAACTATTGCAACCGAATTCAACATTTATTTAATTAACCAAGCCATACACGATTTTTTAAAAGTTTTATCCGGATCGGATCACTATATCATATAGCTGCCATACAAACGAAAACAAGTCCTTGTATGGAAAACTTTTTTGTTTTCCAACCTAATGCAATCGATTTCAACACTTATCCATGTGACATAGCTATACAGGATTTTTTAAAGTTTTATCCGGATCCGACCACTATATCGTATAGCTGCCATACGAACGACCGATATGAAAACAAGTCTTTATATGGAAAATTTTTTTGTTTTCCAACCTATTCCAACCGAATTCAACATTTATCCATTTGACATAGCCATACATGATTTTTAAAAGTATGATCCGGATCAAATGACTATATCATATAGCTGCCATACAAACGACCGATGTGTAAACAAGTCCTTGTATGGAAAATTTTTTGTTTTCCAAGCTATTGCAACCGAATTCAACATATATCCATTTGACATAGCCAAACACGATTTGTGGTAGTTTGGTCCGGATCGGACCACTATATCATATAGCTGCAATACAAACGACCGATATGAAAACAAGTCTTTGTATGGAAAATTTTTTGTTTTCCAAGCTATTGCAATCGAATTCAACACTTATCCATGCGACATAACCATACATGATTTTTAAAAGTTTGATCCGGATCAAATGACTGTATCATATAGCTGCCATACAAACGACCAATATGAAAACAAGTCCTTGTATGGAATTTTTTTTTGTTTTCCAAGCTATTGCAACCGAATTCAACATTTATTCAATTGACCAAGCCATACACGATTTTAAAAAGTTTTATCCGGATCGGATCACTATATCATATAGCTGCGATACAAACGACCGATGTGTAAACAAGCCCCTGTATGGAAAATTTTTTTGTTTTCCAAGCTATTGCAACCGAATTCAACATATATCTATTTGACATAACCAAACACGATTTGTGGTAGTTTGGTCCGGATCGGACCACTATATCATATAGCTGCAATACAAACGACCGATATGAAAACAAGTCTTTGTATGGAAAATTTTTTTGTTTTCCAAGCTATTGCAATCGAATTCAACACTTATCCATGCGACATAGCCATACATGATTTTTAAAAGTTTGATCCGGATCAAATGACTGTATCATATAGCTGCAATACAAACGACCGATATGAAAACAAGTCCTTGTATGGAAAATTTTTTTGTTTTCCAAGCTATTGCAACCGAATTCAACATATATCCATTTGACATAGCCAAACACGATTTGTGGTAGTTTGGTCCGGATCGGACCACTATATCATATAGCTGCAATACAAACGACCGATATGTAAACAAGTCTTTGTATGGAAAATTTTTTTGTTTTCCAACCTATTGCAACCGAATTCAAGATTTATCCATTTGACATAGCCATACATGTAACATGGAGTAAGGCTGAATGCTGGCAGCAACCCGGTTGGCAGCGCTGTTGAGCAGCAACATGATTGTCGGAAATCGAAGTTATCGACAATCAGTCATCGAAGGAACGATCGCAAGGCAGCAGTGGAGTTGAGTAGAAGTCAGCGTTGCAGTCAGTCGAGTTCTCAGCAGCAGTCGTTCGGTCACAAACTAAGAATACTTTATATAATTACCGCATTTAGAATTAAACTAATAATTAAATTAATAATAAACAATAATAATAAACAATCTTACATGGGGGCTCGTCCAGTCCTAAATCGGTTATATGAAGGTGCAGTTGTTTAAAGAAAAAAGACATTGTTGTGTGCGTGGGTATAGTCTTTAAAAGTTGTAAAGTTGTGGCTATATCTGTTGCATTTAAAGTTCAAAAATCAGTTGTACAGATTTTGTTTGAACACAAGTCGGTAAAAGTCGGGAAAGCTGCTAGAGAGAACTGATAAAGTTGAAATTGTCGTGTGCGTGGATTTAGTCTTTAAAGTTGTAAAAGTTGTGGCTACGTCTACTGCATTGCAAGTTGAAAAAATCGGTTGAACTCATACAGACTCAAGTCGTTTTGCTGTTGTGGAATTTAAAACAATTAAATTGCAAAGGTGGTGAAATTCGTTTCTAACGAAAATCAAAATTTGTCTTTTAACCGTTGGCGCCGTCTGCAAAATCGACTACCGTCGCGCCGTTAGAACATTGTCGTTGTTTGCTGGTGTTAGTGCCTTGTCGCGGAATGTTCACACGTACACCACCTACAAATAAAAAACTTAACACCGACCAAATACAAGCAATTCTAGAGAACGAAAGCGAGGACGAAAGTAGAAAAGAAAAAATGAACGAAGAAGATCAAAAGTTGGCGCCTGTAGGAGAAGCAGAGGCAAAGAAGCAGAATAAAGACGCTAGTGCTAAAGTCGAAGAGAAATTTGAACAAATGATGAATACTCTAACCCAGAGCATGTTGGCAAAATCTAGACAAGAGGGGCAAGTAATTATCGCTGCAGAAAAATTTGAAAAAGTTGTAAGTGACTGTGATGGCAAATCAATTCCTATTAAAAAATGGTTTGAAATTTTTGAGAAAAATGCCGAGGCATATGAACTTTCGGAGAAACAAAAATATGTTCAAGCCAGAAGTAAGATGATTGGATCAGCAGAACTTTTCTTAGAATCTGAATGTGTCAGTGGATACACTGAACTCAAAGAGTTACTAATTGAAGAATTTTCAGGCAGCTATAATAGCGCCGTTATTCACAAAAAGTTGCAAGACAGGAAGAAGAAGAGGGAGGAAACTCTACACGACTATTTGTTACAAATGAAGAAAATAGCAGCCTTAGGTGAAGTTGAAACAGTTGCTTTGATAACTCATATCGTAAACGGCCTCGACATTAAAAAGGAGTATAAGGGTGCTATGCTCCGTCGTAAAACTCTTAAGGAATTAAAGCAAGAATTCGAAATCTACGAGAGTCTGAATATTGTTGACAAGCCGAATATTCAACCAAAACCAAAGCAAATTACACAAGGTGTAAAAGCAGATCACTGCTTCAACTGTGGTTCGAGGGAACACAAACGAAAGGATTGTACACTTCCTACCAAATGTTTCAGCTGTAATCAAGAGGGCCATATCTCAAGCAAGTGTCCGGAAAAAGCAAACAGCATGCGCATTCACGTTGATAGTGCACGAACAAAGCCAGTAATCATAAATGGGATTATCATCAACTGTCTGGTGGACACAGGATCAGATGTGACCATAATTAAAGAAGCTATATTCAAGAAGATGAAAGATGTTGATTTAAACCGCACTGCAACAGTATTGCGAGGTTTGGGAAATGCCTCAACACAGCCGATTGGATGCTTCAGAGCATTAATCAAGACCGACCAGGTGGAAGCAAGCCACAACGTTTTAGTCGTCCACGATTCTAAATTCAGTTGCGATGGAATAGTGGGACACGATTTTATCAGCAAGTTTCGTCTTATCTGTAGTGCAGAAGGCTATACTTTTCTTGACCTGGAAGCAGATAAAAAACAAGCGGTTGAGTATTCCCAAATGTTTAATATTTGTGAAGAATCTTCTTTTACAGTTGCACCACAATACCGAGAAGACGTTGAACGCATGATAGAGAGAACATACGAAACACCACCCAAGCAGATAAAGCAATGTCCAGTCGAACTCAAAATTATTCCTGATGGCGTGATTAAACCCTTTCGCCATGGACACACCCGACTATCTGAAGAAGAAGCTGTAGCTGTAAAGAAGCAGGTAGAGGAATGGGTCGAGCAGTCAATCGTCCGTAAATCTACATCAAATGTTGCCAGTCGCATAGTCGTTGTCAAGAAAAAGGATGGTACCCTACGCGTTTGCGTGGACTATAGAAAATTGAACACCATGGTTCTGATGGATTGTTTTCCGGTACCCATAATGGAGGAGGTGCTTGAAAAACTGCAGAGTGCCAAATGGTTTACAACCATGGACTTACAGAACGGATTTTTTCATGTGGCCGTAGAAGAAGCCAGCAAGCCGTACACAGCATTTGTTACCCGAGAAGGCTTATTCGAGTTTAACAAAGCGCCCTTTGGCTTTAAGAATTCCCCAGCAGCGTTTATACGGTTCGTTCAATTTATTTTTCAAGAACTAATCAATTCCAATATAATGCAGCTATATATGGATGACATAATTGTATATGCCGCTACCCCAGAAGAATGCATGGAAAAGACGGAAATGGTACTTAAGAGAGCTGCAGAATTTGGTCTAAAAATAAAATGGAAAAAGTGCAACTTTATGCAGAGGCGAATTCATTTCCTGGGACATATTATCGAAGGTGGACAAATATGCCCTGGAAAAGAGAAAACATCAGCAGTGAATTCCTTTGGAACACCTCAGAATGTAAAAGCCGTTCAAGGATTTCTGGGTCTCACAGGATTCTTCAGAAAATTCATACCTGGATACGCCCAAATTGCGAGACCACTGACGGACCTATTAAAAAAAGATGCCATTTTCAACATTGGACCAGTAGAGCAGCAGTCGGTGAATAAGCTGAAAGAGATTCTGGTAAACGAACCAGTATTGAGGATCTACTCACGAGAAGCAGAAACCGAACTTCATACAGATGCCTCTAAGGACGGGTTAGGAGCCGTTTTATTGCAGAAGTTCGAAGGCAGTTTTCACCCAGTCTGCTTTTGGAGCAGAAAAACTACAAAAGCCGAATCAAATCGTCATAGTTACTACCTTGAAGTAAAAGCCGCATACTTAGCTCTGAAAAAGTTCAGACACTATTTGTTGGGAGTCCCTTTCAAGCTCGTCACGGACTGTGTCGCATTTAAACAGACAACAAAAAAAAGCAGATGTCCCAAGAGAAGTTGGCCCATGGATTCTCTATATGCAGGATTTTAATTTTCAACCCGAACATCGTGCAGGAGAAAGAATGAGACACGTTGATTTTTTAAGCCGCCATCCCCAAGCATGCATGATGATAACATCCGAGTTGACAGCACGTATTAAAAAGTCGCAGCAGAACGATGATTCAATTAGAGCAATCCTGGAAATTCTAAAAGATCGTCTATTCCAACCCTACAAGCTAAAAGGTGGCCTGTTGTATAGTATGGTCAATGGCAATGAACTACTGGTTGTCCCTGCACTAATGGAGAGGGAGGTGATTCAAAGCGCACATGAAGTTGGCCATTTGTCGTTGCAAAAGACGATGCATAGCATACAGCAGCAATTTTTTATTCCTCATTTGGAATACAAGGTAAAAAAGCTAATTTCTAACTGTATAAAATGTATCATCCACAGCAAAAAAGTTGGGAAAGCAGGAGGGATATCTAAATTGCATAGATAAAGGAGACGCACCGTTGCACACACTACACATCGATCATTTGGGGCCAATGGATTCATCGGCCAAACAGTATAAATACATTCTGGCAACAGTCGATGCGTTTTCAAAGTTTGTCTGGTTATTCCCAACCAAATCAACCGGACAGGAAGAAGTGGTCAAGAGGCTGACCGACTGGTCAAACATTTTTGGTTTCCCTAAGCGAATTGTTAGCGACAAAGGAACGGCCTTTACGAGTGGTGCGTTCGAACAATTTATGAGCAGCCATAACGTGGAACACGTCTGCACAACTACTGGAGTGGCCAGAGGCAACGGCCAGATAGAACGAGTAAATCGTTTAATTTTGGCAATAATATCAAAGCTGTCTTCAGACGAACCGTCGAAGTGGTACAAATATGTGCCTGAGGTACAAAAGGCGATCAACTGTCACGTGCATTCATCACTGAAGCTGTCACCATTTGAGGTCATGTTTGGCACCAAGATGTACACCCGAGTTGAGGATCGGTTACTGGAACTGCTCCAAGAAGAAGTGGTCTGTCAATTCAACGAGGACCGCTATGAGATGAGACAGCTGGTAAAACGCAACATCGAGCAGGCGCAGAAGGACTACAAGCGCAATTACGACAAAAAGCGCCGAGCTGAATACAAATACAAAGCAGGTGATCTGGTTGCAATTAAAAGGACCCAATTTGTAGCTGGCCGCAAGATGGCAAGCGGGTATTTAGGTCCATACGAAGTCACAGGAGTCAAAGACAATGGCAGATATGACGTTAAAAAAGCAGCAAACGTCGAAGGACCCAATGTCACATCCACCAGCTGTGACAACATGAAGTTGTGGAAGTACATAGCCGAAAATGCAGACCTATTGTCATCCGGGTCGGATGATGATGATCAGGAGGGGCCGAATGTAACATGGAGTAAGGCTGAATGCTGGCAGCAACCCGGTTGGCAGCGCTGTTGAGCAGCAACATGATTGTCGGAAATCGAAGTTATCGACAATCAGTCATCGAAGGAACGATCGCAAGGCAGCAGTGGAGTTGAGTAGAAGTCAGCGTTGCAGTCAGTCGAGTTCTCAGCAGCAGTCGTTCGGTCACAAACTAAGAATACTTTATATAATTACCGCATTTAGAATTAAACTAATAATTAAATTAATAATAAACAATAATAATAAACAATCTTACATACATGATTTTTTAAAAGTTTGATCCGGATCAACTGACTATATCATATAGCTGCGATACAAACGACCGATATGAAAACAAGTCCTTGTATGGAAATTTTTTTTTGTTTTCCAAGCTATTGCAACCGAATTCAACATTTATTTAATTGATTAAGCCATACACGATTTGTGGTAGTTTGGTTTGGATCGGACCACTATATCATATAGCTGCAATACAAACGACCGATATGAAAAGAAGTCTTTGTATGGAAAATTTTTTTGTTTTCCAACTTATTGCAACCGAATTCAACATTTATCCATTTGACAAAGGCATACATGATTTTTAAAAGTTTGATTCTGATCAGATGACTATATCATATAGCTGCCATACAAACGACCGACATGAAACCAAGTCTTTGTATGGAAAACTTTTTTGTTTTCCAACCTATTCCAACCGAATTCAACATTTATCGATTTGACATAGCCATACATGATTTTTTAAAAGTATGATCCGGATCAAATGACTATATTATATAGCTGCCATACAAACGACCGATATGAAAACAAGTCCTTGTATGGACATTTTTTTTGTTTTCCAAGCTATTGCAACCGAATTCAAATTTATTTAATTGACTAAGCCATACACGATTTGTGGTAGTTTGGTTTGGATCGGACCACTATATCATATAGCTGCAATACAAACGACCGATATGAAAACAAGTCTTTGTATGGAAAATTTTTTGTTTTCCAACTTATTGCAACCGAATTCAACATTTATCCATTTGACAAAGGCATACATGATTTTTAAAAGTTTGATTCTGATCAGATGACTATATCATATAGCTGCCATACAAACGACCGACATGAAACCAAGTCTTTGTATGGAAAACTTTTTTGTTTTCCAACCTAATGCAATCGTATTCAACACTTATCCGTGCGACATAGCTATACACGATTTTGAAAAGTTTTATCCGGATCAAATGACTATATCATATAGCTGCCATACAAACGACCGATATTAAAACAAGTCTTAATATGGAAAATTTTTTTGTTTTCCAAGCTATTGCAACCGAATTCAACATTTATTCAATTGACCAAGCCATACACGATTTTTAAAAGTTTTATCCGGATCCGACCACTATATCATATAGCTGCCATACAAACGACCGATATGAAAACAAGTCTTTGTATGGAAAATTTTTTTGTTTTCCAACCTATTGCAACCGAATTCAACATTTATCGATTTGACATAGCCATACATGATTTTTAAAAGTATGATCCGGATCGGATCACTATATCATATAGCTGCCATACAAACGAAAACAAGTCCTTGTATGGGAAATTTTTTTGTTTTCCAAGCTATTGCAACCGAATTCAACATTTATTCAATTGACCAAGCCATACACGATTTTTAAAAGTTTTATCCGGATCCGACCACTATATCATATAGCTGCCATACAAACGACCGATATGAAAACGAGTCTTTGTATGGAAAATTTTTTGTTTTCCAACCTATTGCAACCGAATTCAACATTTATCGATTTGACATAGCCATACATGATTTTTAAAAGTATGATCCGGATCAAATGACTATATCATATAGCTGCCATACAAACGACCGATGTGTAAACAAGTCCTTGTATGGAAAATTTTTTGTTTTCCAAGCTATTGCAACCGAATTCAACATTTATTTAATTAACCAAGCCATACACGATTTTTAAAAGTTTTATCCGGATCGGATCACTATATCATATAGCTGCCATACAAACGAAAACAAGTCCTTGTATGGAAAACTTTTTTTGTTTTCCAACCTAATGCAATCGATTTCAACACTTATCCATGTGACATAGCTATACAGGATTTTTTAAAGTTTTATCCGGATCCGACCACTATATCGTATAGCTGCCATACGAACGACCGATATGAAAACAAGTCTTTATATGGAAAATTTTTTGTTTTCCAACCTATTCCAACCGAATTCAACATTTATCCATTTGACATAGCCATACATGATTTTTAAAAGTATGATCCGGATCAAATGACTATATCATATAGCTGCCATACAAACGACCGATGTGTAAACAAGTCCTTGTATGGAAAATTTTTTTGTTTTCCAAGCTATTGCAACCGAATTCAACATATATCCATTTGACATAGCCAAACACGATTTGTGGTAGTTTGGTTTGGATCGGACCACTATATCATATAGCTGCAATACAAACGACCGATATGAAAACAAGTCTTTGTATGGAAAATTTTTTTGTTTTCCAACTTATTGCAACCGAATTCAACATTTATCCATTTGACAAAGGCATACATGATTTTTAAAAGTTTGATCCGGATCAAATGATTGTATCATATAGCTGCCATACAAACGACCGATATGAAAACAAGTCCTTGTATGGAAATTTTTTTTGTTTTCCAAGCTATTGCAACCGAATTCAACATTTATTCAATTGATTAAGCCATACACGATTTTTAAAAGTTTTATCCGGATCGGATCACTATATCATATAGCTGCGATACAAACGACCGATGTGTAAACAAGTCCCTGTATGGAAAATTTTTTTGTTTTCCAAGCTATTGCAACCGAATTCAACATATTTCCGTTTGACATAACCAAACACGATTTGTGGTAGTTTGGTCCGGATCGGACCACTATATCATATAGCTGCAATACAAACGACCGATATGAAAACAAGTCTTTGTATGGAAAATTTTTTTGTTTTCCAAGCTATTGCAATGGAATTCAACACTTATCCATGCGACATAGCCATACATGATTTTTAAAAGTTTGATCCGGATCAAATGACTGTATCATATAGCTGCCATACAAACGACCGATATGAAAACAAGTCCTTGTATGGAAATTTTTTTTGTTTTCCAAGCTATTGCAACCGAATTCAACATTTATTCAATTGACCAAGCCATACACGATTTTTAAAAGTTTTATCCGGATCGGATCACTATATCATATAGCTGCGATACAAACGACCGATGTGTAAACAAGTCCCTGTATGGAAAATTTTTTTGTTTTCCAAGCTATTGCAACCGAATTCAACATATTTCCGTTTGACATAACCAAACACGATTTGTGGTAGTTTGGTCCGGATCGGACCACTATATCATATAGCTGCAATACAAACGACCGATATGAAAACAAGTCTTTGTATGGAAAATTTTTTTGTTTTCCAACCTATTGCAACCGAATTCAACATATATCCATTTGACATAGCCATACATGATTTTTAAAAGTTTGATCCGGATCAAATGACTATATCATATAGCTGCGATACAAACGACCGATATGAAAACAAGTCCTTGTATGGAAATTTTTTTGTTTTCCAAGCTATTGCAACCGAATTCAACATTTATTTAGTTGACTAAGCCATACACGATTTATGGTAGTTTGGTTTGGATCGGACCACTATATCATATAGCTGCAATACAAACGACCGATATGAAAACAAGTCTTTGTATGGAAAATTTTTTTGTTTTCCAACTTATTGCAACCGAATTCAACATTTATCCATTTGACAAAGGCATACATGATTTTTAAAAGTTTGATTCTGATCAGATGACTATATCATATAGCTGCCATACAAACGACCGACATGAAACCAAGTCTTTGTATGGAAAACTTTTTTGTTTTCCAACCTATTGCAACCGAATTCAAAATTTATCGATTTGACATAGCCATACATGCTTTTTAAAAGTATGATCCGGATCGGACCACTATATCATATAGCTGCCATACAAACGACCGATATGAAAACAAGTCCTTGTATGGAAATTTTTTTTTGTTTTCCAAGCTATTGCAACCGAATTCAACATTTATTTAATTGACTAAGCCGTACACGATTTGTGGTAGTTTGGTTTGGATCGGACCACTATATCATATAGCTGCAATACAAACGACAGATATGAAAACAAGTCTTTGTATGGAAAATTTTTTTGTTTTCCAACTTATTGCAACCGAATTCAACATTTATCCATTTGACAAAGGCATACATGATTTTTAAAAGTTTGATTCTGATCAGATGACTATATCATATAGCTGCCATACAAACGACCGACATGAAACCAAGTCTTTGTATGGAAAACTTTTTGTTTTCCAACCTAATGCAATCGTATTCAACACTTATCCGTGCGACATAGCTATACACGATTTTGAAAAGTTTTATCCGGATCAAATGACTATATCATATAGCTGCCATACAAACGACCGATATTAAAACAAGTCTTAATATGGAAAATTTTTTTGTTTTCCAAGCTATTGCAACCGAATTCAACATTTATTCAATTGACCAAGCCATACACGATTTTTAAAAGTTTTATCCGGATCCGAGCACTATATCATATAGCTGCCATACAAACGACCGATATGAAAACAAGTCTTTGTATGGAAAATTTTTTTGTTTTCCAACCTATTGCAACCGAATTCAACATTTATCGATTTGACATAGCCATACATGATTTTTAAAAGTATGATCCGGATCGGATCACTATATCATATAGCTGCCATACAAACGAAAACAAGTCCTTGTATGGGAAATTTTTTGTTTTCCAAGCTATTGCAACCGAATTCAACATTTATTCAATTGACCAAGCCATACACGATTTTTAAAAGTTTTATCCGGATCCGACCACTATATCATATAGCTGCCATACAAACGACCGATATGAAAACGAGTCTTTGTATGGAAAATTTTTTTGTTTTCCAACCTATTGCAACCGAATTCAACATTTATCGATTTGACATAGCCATACATGATTTTTAAAAGTATGATCCGGATCAAATGACTATATCATATAGCTGCCATACAAACGACCGATGTGTAAACAAGTCCTTGTATGGAAAATTTTTTTGTTTTCCAAGCTATTGCAACCGAATTCAACATTTATTTAATTAACCAAGCCATACACAATTTTTAAAAGTTTTATCCGGATCGGATCACTATATCATATAGCTGCCATACAAACGAAAACAAGTCCTTGTATGGAAAACTTTTTTGTTTTCCAACCTAATGCAATCGATTTCAACACTTATCCATGTGACATAGCTATACAGGATTTTTTAAAGTTTTATCCGGATCCGACCACTATATCGTATAGCTGCCATACGAACGACCGATATGAAAACAAGTCTTTATATGGAAAATTTTTTTGTTTTCCAACCTATTCCAACCGAATTCAACATTTATCCATTTGACATAGCCATACATGATTTTTAAAAGTATGATCCGGATCAAATGACTATATCATATAGCTGCCATACAAACGACCGATGTGTAAACAAGTCCTTGTATGGAAAATTTTTTTGTTTTCCAAGCTATTGCAACCGAATTCAACATTTATCCATTTGACATAGCCAAACACAATTTGTGGTAGTTTGGTCCGGATCGGACCACTATATCATATAGCTGCAATACAAACGACCGATATGAAAACAAGTCTTTGTATGGAAAATTTTTTTGTTTTCCAACTTATTGCAACTGAATTCAACATTTATCCATTTGACAAAGGCATACATGATTTTTAAAAGTTTGATCCGGATCAAATGATTGTATCATATAGCTGCCATACAAACGACCGATATGAAAACAAGTCCTTGTATGGAAATTTTTTTTTGTTTTCCAAGCTATTGCAACCGAATTCAACATTTATTCAATTGACCAAGCCATACACGATTTTTAAAAGTTTTATCCGGATCGGATCACTATATCATATAGCTGCGATACAAACGACCGATGTGTAAACAAGTCCCTGTATGGAACATTTTTTTGTTTTCCAAGCTATTGCAACCGAATTCAACATATATCCATTTGACATAACCAAACACGATTTGTGGTAGTTTGGTCCGGATCGGACCACTATATCATATAGCTGCAATACAAACGACCGATATGAAAACAAGTCTTTGTATGGAAAATTTTTTTGTTTTCCAACCTATTGCAACCGAATTCAACATTTATTTAATTGACTAAGCCATACACGATTTGTGGTAGTTTGGTTTGGATCGGACCACTATATCATATAGCTGCAATACAAACGACCGATATGAAAACAAGTCTTTGTATGGAAAATTTTTTTGTTTTCCAACTTATTGCAACCGAATTCAACATTTATCCATTTGACAAAGGCATACATGATTTTTAAAAGTTTGATTCTGATCAGATGACTATATCATATAGCTGCCATACAAACGACCGACATGAAACCAAGTCTTTGTATGGAAAACTTTTTTGTTTTCCAACCTATTGCAACCGAATTCAACATTTATCGATTTGACATAGCCATACATGATTTTTAAAAGTATGATCCGGATCAAATGACTATATCATATAGCTGCCATACAAACGACCGATATGAAAACAAGTCCTTGTATGGACTTTGTTTTCCAAGCTATTGCAACCGAATTCAACATATATCCATTTGACATAGCCAAACACGATTTGTGGTAGTTTGGTCCGGATCGGACCACTATATCATATAGCTGCAATACAAACGACCGATATGAAAACAAGTCTTTGTATGGAAAATTTTTTTGTTTTCCAACCTATTGCAACCGAATTCAACATTTATCCATTTGACATAGCCATACATGATGTTTAAAAGTTTGATCCGGATCAAATGACTATATCATATAGCTGCCATACAAACGACCGACATGAAACCAAGTCTTTGTATGGAAAACTTTTTTGTTTTCCAACCTATTGCAACCGAATTCAACATTTATCGATTTGACATAGCCATACATGATTTTTAAAAGTATAATCCGGATCAAATGACTATATCATATAGCTGCCATACAAACGACCGATATGAAAACAAGTCCTTGTATGGAAATTTTTTTTGTTTTCCAAGCTATTGCAACCGAATTCAACATTTATTTAATTGACTAAGCCATACACGATTTGTGGTAGTTTGGTTTGGATCGGACCACTATATCATATAGCTGCAATACAAACGACCGATATGAAAACAAGTCTTTGTATGGAACATTTTTTTGTTTTCCAACTTATTGCAACCGAATTCAACATTTATCCATTTGACAAAGGCATACATGTAACATGGAGTAAGGCTGAATGCTGGCAGCAACCCGGTTGGCAGCGCTGTTGAGCAGCAACATGATTGTCGGAAATCGAAGTTATCGACAATCAGTCATCGAAGGAACGATCGCAAGGCAGCAGTGGAGTTGAGTAGAAGTCAGCGTTGCAGTCAGTCGAGTTCTCAGCAGCAGTCGTTCGGTCACAAACTAAGAATACTTTATATAATTACCGCATTTAGAATTAAACTAATAATTAAATTAATAATAAACAATAATAATAAACAATCTTACATGGGGGCTCGTCCAGTCCTAAATCGGTTATATGAAGGTGCAGTTGTTTAAAGAAAAAAGACATTGTTGTGTGCGTGGGTATAGTCTTTAAAAGTTGTAAAGTTGTGGCTATATCTGTTGCATTTAAAGTTGAAAAATCAGTTGTACAGATTTTGTTTGAACACAAGTCGGTAAAAGTCGGGAAAGCTGCTAGAGAGAACTGATAAAGTTGAAATTGTCGTGTGCGTGGATTTAGTCTTTAAAGTTTTAAAGTTGTGGCTACGTCTACTGCATTGCAAGTTGAAAAAAATCGGTTGAACTCATACAGACTCAAGTCGTTTTGCTGTTGTGGAATTTAAAACAATTAAATTGCAAAGGTGGTGAAATTCGTTTCTAACGAAAATCAAAATTTGTCTTTTAACCGTTGGCGCCGTCTGCAAAATCGACTACCGTCGCGCCGTTAGAACATGGTCGTTGTTTGCTGGTGTTAGTGCCTTGTCGCGGAATGTTCACACGTACACCACCTACAAATAAAAAACTTAACACCGACCAAATACAAGCAATTCTAGAGAACGAAAGCGAGGACGAAAGCAGAAAAGAAAAAAATGAACGAAGAAGATCAAAAGTTGGCGCCTGTAGGAGAAGCAGAGGCAAAGAAGCAGAATAAAGACGCTAGTGCTAAAGTCGAAGAGAAATTTGAACAAATGATGAATACTCTAACCCAGAGCATGTTGGCAAAATCTAGACAAGAGGGGCAAGTAATTATCGCTGCAGAAAAATTTGAAAAAGTTGTAAGTGACTGTGATGGCAAATCAATTCCTATTAAAAAATGGTTTGAAATTTTTGAGAAAAATGCCGAGGCATATGAACTTTCGGAGAAACAAAAATATGTTCAAGCCAGAAGTAAGATGATTGGATCAGCAGAACTTTTCTTAGAATCTGAATGTGTCAGTGGATACACTGAACTCAAAGAGTTACTAATTGAAGAATTTTCAGGCAGCTATAATAGCGCCGTTATTCACAAAAAGTTGCAAGACAGGAAGAAGAAGAGGGAGGAAACTCTACACGACTATTTGTTACAAATGAAGAAAATAGCAGCCTTAGGTGAAGTTGAAACAGTTGCTTTGATAACTCATATCGTAAACGGCCTCGACATTAAAAAGGAGTATAAGGGTGCTATGCTCCGTCGTAAAACTCTTAAGGAATTAAAGCAAGAATTCGAAATCTACGAGAGTCTGAATATTGTTGACAAGCCGAATATTCAACCAAAACCAAAGCAAATTACACAAGGTGTAAAAGCAGATCACTGCTTCAACTGTGGTTCGAGGGAACACAAACGAAAGGATTGTACACTTCCTACCAAATGTTTCAGCTGTAATCAAGAGGGCCATATCTCAAGCAAGTGTCCGGAAAAAGTAAACAGCATGCGCATTCACGTTGATAGTGCACGAACAAAGCCAGTAATCATAAATGGGATTATCATCAACTGTCTGGTGGACACAGGATCAGATGTGACCATAATTAAAGAAGCTATATTCAAGAAGATGAAAGATGTTGATTTAAACCGCACTGCAACAGTATTGCGAGGTTTGGGAAATGCCTCAACACAGCCGATTGGATGCTTCAGAGCATTAATCAAGACCGACCAGGTGGAAGCAAGCCACAACGTTTTAGTCGTCCACGATTCTAAATTCAGTTGCGATGGAATAGTGGGACACGATTTTATCATCAAGTTTCGTCTTATCTGTAGTGCAGAAGGCTATACTTTTCTTGACCTGGAAGCAGATAAAAAACAAGCGGTTGAGTATTCCCAAATGTTTAATATTTGTGAAGAATCTTCTTTTACAGTTGCACCACAATACCGAGAAGACGTTGAACGCATGATAGAGAGAACATACGAAACACCACCCAAGCAGATAAAGCAATGTCCAGTCGAACTCAAAATTATTCCTGATGGCGTGATTAAACCCTTTCGCCATGGACACACCCGACTATCTGAAGAAGAAGCTATAGCTGTAAAGAAGCAGGTAGAGGAATGGGTCGAGCAGTCAATCGTCCGTAAATCTACATCAAATGTTGCCAGTCGCATAGTCGTTGTCAAGAAAAAGGATGGTACCCTACGCGTTTGCGTGGACTATAGAAAATTGAACACCATGGTTCTGATGGATTGTTTTCCGGTACCCATAATGGAGGAGGTGCTTGAAAAACTGCAGAGTGCCAAATGGTTTACAACCATGGACTTACAGAACGGATTTTTTCATGTGGCCGTAGAAGAAGCCAGCAAGCCGTACACAGCATTTGTTACCCGAGAAGGCTTATTCGAGTTTAACAAAGCGCCCTTTGGCTTTAAGAATTCCCCAGCAGCGTTTATACGGTTCGTTCAATTTATTTTTCAAGAACTAATCAATTCCAATATAATGCAGCTATATATGGATGACATAATTGTATATGCCGCTACCCCAGAAGAATGCATGGAAAAGACGGAAATGGTACTTAAGAGAGCTGCAGAATTTGGTCTAAAAATAAAATGGAAAAAGTGCAACTTTATGCAGAGGCGAATTCATTTCCTGGGACATATTATCGAAGGTGGACAAATATGCCCTGGAAAAGAGAAAACATCAGCAGTGAATTCCTTTGGAACACCTCAGAATGTAAAAGCCGTTCAAGGATTTCTGGGTCTCACAGGATTCTTCAGAAAATTCATACCTGGATACGCCCAAATTGCGAGACCACTGACGGACCTATTAAAAAAAGATGCCATTTTCAACATTGGACCAGTAGAGCAGCAGTCGGTGAATAAGCTGAAAGAGATTCTGGTAAACGAACCAGTATTGAGGATCTACTCACGAGAAGCAGAAACCGAACTTCATACAGATGCCTCTAAGGACGGGTTAGGAGCCGTTTTATTGCAGAAGTTCGAAGGCAGTTTTCACCCAGTCTGCTTTTGGAGCAGAAAAACTACAAAAGCCGAATCAAATCGTCATAGTTACTACCTTGAAGTAAAAGCCGCATACTTAGCTCTGAAAAAGTTCAGACACTATTTGTTGGGAGTCCCTTTCAAGCTCGTCACGGACTGTGTCGCATTTAAACAGACAACAAAAAAAGCAGATGTCCCAAGAGAAGTTGGCCCATGGATTCTCTATATGCAGGATTTTAATTTTCAACCCGAACATCGTGCAGGAGAAAGAATGAGACACGTTGATTTTTTAAGCCGCCATCCCCAAGCATGCATGATGATAACATCCGAGTTGACAGCACGTATTAAAAAGTCGCAGCAGAACGATGATTCAATTAGAGCAATCCTGGAAATTCTAAAAGATCGTCTATTCCAACCCTACAAGCTAAAAGGTGGCCTGTTGTATAGTATGGTCAATGGCAATGAACTACTGGTTGTCCCTGCACTAATGGAGAGGGAGGTGATTCAAAGCGCACATGAAGTTGGCCATTTGTCGTTGCAAAAGACGATGCATAGCATACAGCAGCAATTTTTTATTCCTCATTTGGAATACAAGGTAAAAAAGCTAATTTCTAACTGTATAAAATGTATCATCCACAGCAAAAAGTTGGGAAAGCAGGAGGGATATCTAAATTGCATAGATAAAGGAGACGCACCGTTGCACACACTACACATCGATCATTTGGGGCCAATGGATTCATCGGCCAAACAGTATAAATACATTCTGGCAACAGTCGATGCGTTTTCAAAGTTTGTCTGGTTATTCCCAACCAAATCAACCGGACAGGAAGAAGTGGTCAAGAGGCTGACCGACTGGTCAAACATTTTTGGTTTCCCTAAGCGAATTGTTAGCGACAAAGGAACGGCCTTTACGAGTGGTGCGTTCGAACAATTTTTGAGCAGCCATAACGTGGAACACGTCTGCACAACTACTGGAGTGGCCAGAGGCAACGGCCAGATAGAACGAGTAAATCGTTTAATTTTGGCAATAATATCAAAGCTGTCTTCAGACGAACCGTCGAAGTGGTACAAATATGTGCCTGAGGTACAAAAGGCGATCAACTGTCACGTGCATTCATCACTGAAGCTGTCACCATTTGAGGTCATGTTTGGCACCAAGATGTACACCCGAGCGGAGGATCGGTTACTGGAACTGCTCCAAGAAGAAGTGGTCTGTCAATTCAACGAGGACCGCTATGAGATGAGACAGCTGGTAAAACGCAACATCGAGCAGGCGCAGAAGGACTACAAGCGCAATTTCGACAAAAAGCGCCGAGCTGAATACAAATACAAAGCAGGTGATCTGGTTGCAATTAAAAGGACCCAATTTGTAGCTGGCCGCAAGATGGCAAGCGGGTATTTAGGTCCATACGAAGTCACAGGAGTCAAAGACAATGGCAGATATGACGTTAAAAAAGCAGCAAACGTCGAAGGACCCAATGTCACATCCACCAGCTGTGACAACATGAAGTTGTGGAAGTACATAGCCGAAAATGCAGACCTATTGTCATCCGGGTCGGATGATGATGATCAGGAGGGCCGAATGTAACATGGAGTAAGGCTGAATGCTGGCAGCAACCCGGTTGGCAGCGCTGTTGAGCAGCAACATGATTGTCGGAAATCGAAGTTATCGACAATCAGTCATCGAAGGAACGATCGCAAGGCAGCAGTGGAGTTGAGTAGAAGTCAGCGTTGCAGTCAGTCGAGTTCTCAGCAGCAGTCGTTCGGTCACAAACTAAGAATACTTTATATAATTACCGCATTTAGAATTAAACTAATAATTAAATTAATAATAAACAATAATAATAAACAATCTTACATACATGATTTTTAAAAGTTTGATTCTGATCAGATGACTTTATCATATAGCTGCCATACAAACGACCGACATGAAACCAAGTCTTTGTATGGAAAACTTTTTTGTTTTCCAACCTAATGCAATCGTATTCAACACTTATCCGTGCGACATAGCTATACACGATTTTTAAAAGTTTTATCCGGATCAAATGACTATATCATATAGCTGCCATACACACGACCGATATTAAAACAAGTCTTAATATGGAAAATTTTTTTTTTTTCCAAGCTATTGCAACCGAATTCAACATTTATTCAATTGACCAAGCCATACACGATTTTTAAAAGTTTTATCCGGATCCGACCACTATATCATATAGCTGCCATACAAACGACCGATATGAAAACAAGTCTTTGTATGGAAAATTTTTTTGTTTTCCAACCTATTGCAACCGAATTCAACATTTATCGATTTGACATAGCCATACATGATTTTTAAAAGTTTGATTCTGATCAGAAGACTATATCATATAGCTGCCATACAAACGACCGACATAACACCAAGTCTTTGTATGGAAAACTTTTTTGTTTTCCAACCTAATGCAACCGAATTCAACATTTATCGATTTGACATAGCCATACATGATTTTTAAAAGTATGATCCGGATCAAATGACTGTATCATATAGCTGTAATACAAACGACCGATATGAAAACAAGTCCTTGTATGGAAATTTTTTTTGTTTTCCAAGCTATTGCAACCGAATTCAACATTTATTCAATTGACCAAGCCATACACGATTTTTAAAAGTTTTATCCGGATCGGATCACTATATCATATAGCTGCGATACAAACGACGATGTGTAAACAAGTCCCTGTATGGAAAATTTTTTTGTTTTCCAAGCTATTGCAACCGAATTCAACATATATCCATTTGACATAGCCAAACACGATTTGTGGTAGTTTGGTCCGGATCGGACCACTATATCATATAGCTGCAATACAAACGACCGATATGAAAACAAGTCTTTGTATGGAAAATTTTTTTGTTTTCCAAGCTATTGCAACCGAATTCAACATTTATCCATTTGACAAAGGCATACATGATTTTTAAAAGTTTGATTCTGATCAGAAGACTATATCATATAGCTGCCATACAAACGACCGACATAACACCAAGTCTTTGTATGGAAAACTTTTTTGTTTTCCAACCTAATGCAACCGAATTCAACATTTATCGATTTGACATAGCCATACATGATTTTTAAAAGTATGATCCGGATCAAATGACTATATCATATAGCTGTAATACAAACGACCGATATGAAAACAAGTCCTTGTATGGAAATTTTTTTGTTTTCCAAGCTATTGCAACCGAATTCAACATTTATTCAATTGACCAAGCCATACACGATTTTTAAAAGTTTTATCCGGATCGGATCACTATATCATATAGCTGCGATACAAACGACGATGTGTAAACAAGTCCCTGTATGGAAAATTTTTTTGTTTTCCAAGCTATTGCAACCGAATTCAACATATATCCATTTGACATAACCAAACACGATTTGTGGTAGTTTGGTCCGGATCGGACCACTATATCATATAGCTGCAATACAAACGACCGATATGAAAACAAGTCTTTGTACGGAAAATTTTTTTTTTTTCCAACTTATTGCAACCGAATTCAACATTTATTCAATTGACCAAGCCATACACGATTTTTAAAAGTTTTATCCGGATCCGACCACTATATCATATAGCTGCCATACAAACGACCGATATGAAAACAAGTCTTTGTATGGAAAATTTTTTTGTTTTCCAACCTATTGCAACCGAATTCAACATTTATCGATTTGACATAGCCATACATGATTTTTAAAAGTATGATCCGGATCAAATGACTATATCATATAGCTGCCATACAAACGACCGATGTGTAAACAAGTCCTTGTATGGAATTTTTTTTTGTTTTCCAAGCTATTGCAACCGAATTCAACATATATCCATTTGACATAGCCAAACACGATTTGTGGTAGTTTGGTCCGGATCGGACCACTATATCATATAGCTGCAATACAAACGACCGATATGAAAACAAGTCTTTGTATGGAAAATTTTTTTGTTTTCCAACCTATTGCAACCGAATTCAACATTTATCGATTTGACATAGCCATACATGATTTTTAAAAGTATGATCCGGATCAAATGACTATATCATATAGCTGCCATACAAACGACCGATGTGTAAACAAGTTCTTGTATGGAAAATTTTTTTGTTTTCCAAGCTATTGCAACCGAATTCAACATTTATTCAATTGACCAAGCCATACACGATTTTTAAAAGTTTTATCCGGATCGGATCACTATATCATATAGCTGCCATACAAACGAAAACAAGTCCTTGTATGGAAAACTTTTTTGTTTTCCAACCTAATGCAATCGATTTCAACACTTATCCATGTGACATAGCTATACAGGATTTTTTAAAGTTTTATCCGGATCCGACCACTATATCGTATAGCTGCCATACGAACGACCGATATGAAAACAAGTCTTTATATGGAAAATTTTTTTGTTTTCCAACCTATTCCAACCGAATTCAACATTTATCCATTTGACATAGCCATACATGATTTTTAAAAGTATGATCCGGATCAAATGACTATATCATATAGCTGCCATACAAACGACCGATGTGTAAACAAGTCCTTGTATGGAAAATTTTTTTGTTTTTTAAGCTATTGCAACCGAATTCAACATATATCCATTTGACATAGCCAAACACGATTTGTGGTAGTTTGGTCCGGATCGGACCACTATATCATATAGCTGCAATACAAACGACCGATATGAAAACAAGTCTTTGTATGGAAAATTTTTTTGTTTTCCAAGCTATTGCAACCGAATTCAACATTTATCCATTTGACAAAGGCATACATGATTTTTAAAAGTTTGATTCTGATCAGAAGACTATATCATATAGCTGCCATACAAACGACCGACATAACACCAAGTCTTTGTATGGAAAACTTTTTTGTTTTCCAACCTAATGCAACCGAATTCAACATTTATCGATTTGACATAGCCATACATGATTTTTAAAAGTATGATCCGGATCAAATGACTGTATCATATAGCTGTAATACAAACGACCGATATGAAAACAAGTCCTTGTATGGAAATTTTTTTTGTTTTCCAAGCTATTGCAACCGAATTCAACATTTATTCAATTGACCAAGCCATACACGATTTTTAAAAGTTTTATCCGGATCGGATCACTATATCATATAGCTGCGATACAAACGACGATGTGTAAACAAGTCCCTGTATGGAAAATTTTTTTGTTTTCCAAGCTATTGCAACCGAATTCAACATATATCCATTTGACATAACCAAACACGATTTGTGGTAGTTTGGTCCGGATCGGACCACTATATCATATAGCTGCAATACAAACGACCGATATGAAAACAAGTCTTTGTACGGAAAATTTTTTTGTTTTCCAACTTATTGCAACCGAATTCAACATTTATTCAATTGACCAAGCCATACACGATTTTTAAAAGTTTTATCCGGATGCGACCACTATATCATATAGCTGCCATACAAACGACCGATATGAAAACAAGTCTTTGTATGGAACATTTTTTTGTTTTCCAACTTATTGCAACCGAATTCAACATTTATCCATTTGACAAAGGCATACATGATTTTTAAAAGTTTGATTCTGATCAGATGACTTTATCATATAGCTGCCATACAAACGACCGACATGAAACCAAGTCTTTGTATGGAAAACTTTTTTGTTTTCCAACCTAATGCAATCGTATTCAACACTTATCCGTGCGACATAGCTATACACGATTTTTAAAAGTTTTATCCGGATCAAATGACTATATCATATAGCTGCCATACACACGACCGATATTAAAACAAGTCTTAATATGGAAAATTTTTTTGTTTTCCAAGCTATTGCAACCGAATTCAACATTTATTCAATTGACCAAGCCATACACGATTTTTAAAAGTTTTATCCGGATCCGACCACTATATCATATAGCTGCCATACAAACGACCGATATGAAAACAAGTCTTTGTATGGAAAATTTTTTTGTTTTCCAACCTATTGCAACCGAATTCAACATTTATCGATTTGACATAGCCATACATGATTTTTAAAAGTATGATCCGGATCAAATGACTATATCATATAGCTGCCATACAAACGACCGATGTGTAAACAAGTCCTTGTATGGAAAATTTTTTTGTTTTCCAAGCTATTGCAACCGAATTCAACATATATCCATTTGACATAGCCAAACACGATTTGTGGTAGTTTGGTCCGGATCGGACCACTATATCATATAGCTGCAATACAAACGACCGATATGAAAAACAAGTCTTTGTATGGAAAATTTTTTTGTTTTCCAACCTATTGCAACCGAATTCAACATTTATCGATTTGACATAGCCATACATGATTTTTAAAAGTATGATCCGGATCAAATGACTATATCATATAGCTGCCATACAAACGACCGATGTGTAAACAAGTTCTTGAATGGAAAATTTTTTTGTTTTCCAAGCTATTGCAACCGAATTCAACATTTATCCATTTGACAAAGGCATACATGATTTTTAAAAGTTTGATTCTGATCAGATGACTTTATCATATAGCTGCCATACAAACGACCGACATGAAACCAAGTCTTTGTATGGAAAACTTTTTTGTTTTCCAACCTAATGCAATCGTATTCAACACTTATCCGTGCGACATAGCTATACACGATTTTTAAAAGTTTTATCCGGATCAAATGACTATATCATATAGCTGCCATACACACGACCGATATTAAAACAAGTCTTAATATGGAAAATTTTTTTGTTTTCCAAGCTATTGCAACCGAATTCAACATTTATTCAATTGACCAAGCCATACACGATTTTTAAAAGTTTTATCCGGATCCGACCACTATATCATATAGCTGCCATACAAACGACCGATATGAAAACAAGTCTTTGTATGGAAAATT
The DNA here is from genome assembly GCA_035047645.1 of Drosophila merina. Lineage (NCBI taxonomy): Eukaryota > Metazoa > Arthropoda > Insecta > Diptera > Drosophilidae > Drosophila > Drosophila merina. Next base: position 642,165 of record JAWNPH010000076.1, on the reverse strand, counting down.
TTTTTGTTTTCCAACCTATTGCAACCGAATTCAACATTTATCGATTTGACATAGCCATACATGATTTTTAAAAGTATGATCCGGATCAAATGACTATATCATATAGCTGCCATACAAACGACCGATGTGTAAACAAGTCCTTGTATGGAAAATTTTTTTGTTTTCCAAGCTATTGCAACCGAATTCAACATATATCCATTTGACATAGCCAAACACGATTTGTGGTAGTTTGGTCCGGATCGGACCACTATATCATATAGCTGCAATACAAACGACCGATATGAAAACAAGTCTTTGTATGGAAAATTTTTTTGTTTTCCAACCTATTGCAACCGAATTCAACATTTATCGATTTGACATAGCCATACATGATTTTTAAAAGTATGATCCGGATCAAATGACTATATCATATAGCTGCCATACAAACGACCGATGTGTAAACAAGTTCTTGAATGGAAAATTTTTTTGTTTTCCAAGCTATTGCAACCGAATTCAACATTTATTCAATTGACCAAGCCATACACGATTTTTAAAAGTTTTATCCGGATCGCATCACTATATCATATAGCTGCCATACAAACGAAAACAAGTCCTTGTATGGAAAACTTTTTTGTTTTCCAACCTAATGCAATCGATTTCAACACTTATCCATGTGACATAGCTATACAGGATTTTTTAAAGTTTTATCCGGATCCGACCACTATATCGTATAGCTGCCATACGAACGACCGATATGAAAACAAGTCTTTATATGGAAAATTTTTTTGTTTTCCAACCTATTCCAACCGAATTCAACATTTATCCATTTGACATATCCATACATAATTTTTAAAAGTATGATCCGGATCAAATGACTATATCATATAGCTGCCATACAAACGACCGATGTGTAAACAAGTCCTTGTATGGAAAATTTTTTTGTTTTCCAAGCTATTGCAACCGAATTCAACATATATCCATTTGACATAGCCAAACACGATTTGTGGTAGTTTGGTCCGGATCGGACCACTATATCATATAGCTGCAATACAAACGACCGATATGAAAACAAGTCTTTGTATGGAAAATTTTTTTGTTTTCAAAGCTATTGCAACCGAATTCAACATTTATCCATTTGACAAAGGCATACATGATTTTTAAAAGTTTGATTCTGATCAGATGACTATATCATATAGCTGCCATACAAACGACCGACATGAAACCAAGTCTTTGTATGGAAAACTTTTTTGTTTTCCAACCTAATGCAACCGAATTCAACATTTATCGATTTGACATAGCCATACATGATTTTTAAAAGTATGATCCGGATCAAATGACTGTATCATATAGCTGTAATACAAACGACCGATATGAAAACAAGTCCTTGTATGGAAATTTTTTTTGTTTTCCAAGCTATTGCAACCGAATTCAACATTTATTCAATTGACCAAGCCATACACGATTTTTAAAAGTTTTATCCGGATCGGATCACTATATCATATAGCTGCGATACAAACGACGATGTGTAAACAAGTCCCTGTATGGAAAATTTTTTTGTTTTCCAAGCTATTGCAACCGAATTCAACATATATCCATTTGACATAACCAAACACGATTTGTGGTAGTTTGGTCCGGATCGGACCACTATATCATATAGCTGCAATACAAACGACCGATATGAAAACAAGTCTTTGTACGGAAAATTTTTTTGTTTTCCAACTTATTGCAACCGAATTCAACATTTATCCAGTTGACAAAGGCATACATGATTTTTAAAAGTTTGATTCTGATCAGATGACTATATCATATAGCTGCCATACAAACGACCGACATTAAACCAAGTCTTTGTATGGAAAACTTTTTTGTTTTCCAACCTAATGCAATCGTATTCAACACTTATCCGTGCGACATAGCCATACACGATTTTTAAAAGTTTTATCCGGATCAAATGACTATATCATATAGCTGCCATACAAACGACCGATATTAAATCAAGTCTAAATATGGAAAATTTTTTTGTTTTCCAAGCTATTGCAACCGAATTCAACATTTATTCAATTGAACAAGCCATACACGATTTTTAAAAGTTTTATCCGGATGCGACCACTATATCATATAGCTGCCATACAAACGACCGATATGAAAACAAGTCTTTGTATGGAAAATTTTTTTGTTTTCCAACCTATTGCAACCGAATTCAACATTTATCGATTTGACATAGCCATACATGATTTTTAAAAGTATGATCCGGATCAAATGACTGTATCATATAGCTGCCATACAAACGACCGATATGGCAACAAGTCCTTGTATGGAAAATTTTTTTGTTTTCCAAGCTATTGCAACTGAATTCAACAGATATCCATTTGACATAGCGAAACACGATTTGTGGTAGTTTGTTCCGGATCGGACCACTATATCATATAGCTGCAATACAAACGACCGATATGAAAACAAGTATTTGTATGGAAAATTTTTTTGTTTTCCAAGCTATTGCAATCGAATTCAACACTTATCCATGCGACATAGCCATACATGATTTTTAAAAGTTTGATCCGGATCAAATGACTGTATCATATAGCTGCCATACAAACGACCGATATTAAAACAAGTCTTAATATGGAAAATTTTTTTGTTTTCCAAGCTATTGCAACCGAATTCAACATTTATTCAATTGACCAAGCCATACACGATTTTTAAAAGTTTTATCCGGATCGGATCACTATATCATATAGCTGCCATACAAACGAAAACAAGTCCTTGTATGGGAAATTTTTTTGTTTTCCAAGCTATTGCAACCGAATTCAACATTTATTCAATTGACCAAGCCATACACGATTTTTAAAAGTTTTATCCGGATCCGACCACTATATCATATAGCTGCCATACAAACGACCGATATGAAAACAAGTCTTTGTATGGAAAATTTTTTGTTTTCCAACCTATTGCAGCCGAATTCAACATTTATCGATTTCACATAGCCATACATGATTTTTAAAAGTATGATCCGGATCAAAATGACTATATCATATAGCTGCCATACAAACGACCGATGTGTAAACAAGTCCTTGTATGGAAAATTTTTTTGTTTTCCAAGCTATTGCAACCGAATTCAACATTTATTCAATTGACCAAGCCATACACGATTTTTAAAAGTTTTATCCGGATCGGATCACTATATCATATAGCTGCCATACAAACGAAAACAAGTCCTTGTATGGAAAACTTTTTTGTTTTCCAACCTAATGCAATCGATTTCAACACTTATCCATGTGACGTAGCTATACAGGATTTTTTAAAGTTTTATCCGGATCCGACCACTATATCGTATAGCTGCCATACGAACGACCGATATGAAAACAAGTCTTTATATGGAAAATTTTTTTGTTTTCCAACCTATTCCAACCGAATTCAACATTTATCCATTTGACATAGCCATACATGATTTTTAAAAGTATGATCCGGATCAAATGACTATATCATATAGCTGCCATACAAACGACCGATGTGTAAACAAGTCCTTGTATGGAAAATTTTTTTGTTTTCCAACCTATTCCAACCGAATTCAACATATATCCATTTGACATAGCCAAACACGATTTGTGGTAGTTTGGTCCGGATCGGACTACTATATCATATAGCTGCAATACAAACGACCGATATGAAAACAAGTCTTTGTATGGAAAATTTTTTTGTTTTCCAACCTATTGCAACCGAATTCAACATTTATACATTTGACAAAGGCATACATGATTTTTAAAAGTTTGATTCTGATCAGATGACTATATCATATAGCTGCCATACAAACGACCGACATGAAACCAAGTCTTTGTATGGAAAACTTTTTGTTTTCCAACCTAATGCAACCGAATTCAACATTTATCGATTTGACATAGCCATACATGATTTTTAAAAGTATGATCCGGATCAAATGACTGTATCATATAGCTGCCATACAAACGACCGATATGAAAACAAGTCCTTGTATGGAAATTTTTTTTGTTTTCCAAGCTATTGCAAACGAATTCAACATTTATTCAATTGACCAAGCCATACACGATTTTTAAAAGTTTTATCCGGATCGGATCACTATATCATATAGCTGCCATACAAACGAAAACAAGTCCTTGTATGGGAAATTTTTTTGTTTTCCAAGCTATTGCAACCGAATTCAACATTTATTCAATTGACCAAGCCATACACGATTTTTAAAAGTTTTATCCGGATCCGACCACTATATCATATAGCTGCCATACAAACGACCGATATGAAAACAAGTCTTTGTATGGAAAATTTTTTTGTTTTCCAACCTATTGCAACCGAATTCAACATTTATCGATTTGACATAGCCATACATGATTTTTAAAAGTATGATCCGGATCAAATGACTATATCATATAGCTGCCATACAAACGACCGATGTGTAAACAAGTTCTTGTATTGAAAATTTTTTTTGTTTTCCAAGCTATTGCAACCGAATTCAACATTTATTCAATTGACCAAGCCATACACGATTTTTAAAAGTTTTATCCGGATCGGATCACCATATCATATAGCTGCCATACAAACGAAAACAAGTCCTTGTATGGAAAACTTTTTTGTTTTCCAACCTAATGCAATCGATTTCAACACTTATCCATGTGACATAGCTATACAGGATTTTTTAAAGTTTTATCCGGATCCGACCACTATATCGTATAGCTGCCATACGAACGACCGATATGAAAACAAGTCTTTATATGGAAAATTTTTTTGTTTTCCAACCTATTCCAACCGAATTCAACATTTATCCATTTGACATAGCCATACATGATTTTTAAAAGTATGATCCGGATCAAATGACTATATCATATAGCTGCCATACAAACGACCGATATGGCAACAAGTCCTTGTATGGAAAATTTTTTTGTTTTCCAAGCTATTGCAACTGAATTCAACATATATCCATTTGACATAGCCAAACACGATTTGTGGTAGTTTGTTCCGGATCGGACCACTATAGAATATAGCTGCAATACAAACGACCGATATGAAAACAAGTATTTGTATGGAAAATTTTTTTGTTTTCCAAGCTATTGCAATCGAATTCAACACTTATCCATGCGACATAGCCATACATGATTTTTAAAAGTTTGATCCGGATCAAATGACTGTATCATATAGCTGCCATACAAACGACCGATATTAAAACAAGTCTTAATATGGAAAATTTTTTTGGTTTCCAAGCTATTGCAACCGAATTCAACATTTATTCAATTGACCAAGCCATACACGATTTTTAAAAGTTTTATCCGGATCGGATCACTATATCATATAGCTGCCATACAAACGAAAACAAGTCCTTGTATGGGAAATTTTTTTGTTTTCCAAGCTATTGCAACCGAATTCAACATTTATTCAATTGACCAAGCCATACACGATTTTTAAAAGTTTTATCCGGATCCGACCACTATATCATATAGCTGCCATACAAACGACCGATATGAAAACAAGTCTTTGTATGGAAAATTTTTTTGTTTTCCAACCTATTGCAACCGAATTCAACATTTATCGATTTGACATAGCCATACATGATTTTTAAAAGTATGATCCGGATCAAATGACTATATCATATAGCTGCCATACAAACGACCGATGTGTAAACAAGTTCTTGTATGGAAAATTTTTTTTGTTTTCCAAGCTATTGCAACCGAATTCAACATTTATTCAATTGACCAAGCCATACACGATTTTTAAAAGTTTTATCCGGATCGGATCACTATATCATATAGCTGCCATACAAACGAAAACAAGTCCTTGTATGGAAAACTTTTTTGTTTTCCAACCTAATGCAATCGATTTCAACACTTATCCATGTGACATAGCTATACAGGATTTTTTAAAGTTTTATCCGGATCCGACCACTATATCGTATAGCTGCCATACGAACGACCGATATGAAAACAAGTCTTTATATGGAAAATTTTTTTGTTTTCCAACCTATTCCAACCGAATTCAACATTTATCCATTTGACATAGCCATACATGATTTTTAAAAGTATGATCCGGATCAAATGACTATATCATATAGCTGCCATACAAACGACCGATGTGTAAACAAGTCCTTGTATGGAAAATTTTTTTGTTTTCCAAGCTATTGCAACCGAATTCAACATATATCCATTTGACATAGCCAAACACGATTTGTGGTAGTTTGGTCCGGATCGGACTACTATATCATATAGCTGCAATACAAACGACCGATATGAAAACAAGTCTTTGTATGGAAAATTTTTTTGTTTTCCAAGCTATTGCAACCGAATTCAACATTTATACATTTGACAAAGGCATACATGATTTTTAAAAGTTTGATTCTGATCAGATGACTATATCATATAGCTGCCATACAAACGACCGACATGAAACCAAGACTTTGTATCGAAAACTTTTTTGTTTTCCAACCTAATGCAACCGAATTCAACATTTATCGATTTGACATAGCCATACATGATTTTTAAAAGTATGATCCGGATCAAATGACTGTATCATATAGCTGCCATACAAACGACCGATATGAAAACAAGTCCTTGTATGGAAATTTTTTTTGTTTTCCAAGCTATTGCAAACGAATTCAACATTTATTCAATTGACCAAGCCATACACGATTTTTAAAAGTTTTATCCGGATCCGACCACTATATCATATAGCTGCCATACAAACGACCGATATGAAAACAAGTCTTTGTATGGAAAATTTTTTTGTTTTCCAACCTATTGCAACCGAATTCAACATTTATCGATTTGACATAGCCATACATGATTTTTAAAAGTATGATCCGGATCAAATGACTATATCATATAGCTGCCATACAAACGACCGATGTGTAAACAAGTTCTTGTATGAAAAATTTTTTTTGTTTTCCAAGCTATTGCAACCGAATTCAACATTTATTCAATAGACCAAGCCATACACGATTTTTAAAAGTTTTATCCGGATCGGATCACTATATCATATAGCTGCCATACAAACGAAAACAAGTCCTTGTATGGGAAATTTTTTTGTTTTCCAAGCTATTGCAACCGAATTCAACATTTATTCAATTGACCAAGCCATACACGATTTTTAAAAGTTTTATCCGGATCCGACCACTATATCATATAGCTGCCATACAAACGACCGATATGAAAACAAGTCTTTGTATGGAAAATTTTTTTGTTTTCCAACCTATTGCAACCGAATTCAACATTTATCGATTTGACATAGCCATACATGATTTTTAAAAGTATGATCCGGATCAAATGACTATATCATATAGCTGCCATACAAACGACCGATGTGTAAACAAGTTCTTGTATGAAAAATTTTTTTTGTTTTCCAAGCTATTGCAACCGAATTCAACATTTATTCAATAGACAAAGCCATACACGATTTTTAAAAGTTTTATCCGGATCGGATCACTATATCATATAGCTGCCATACAAACGAAAACAAGTCCTTGTATGGAAAACTTTTTTGTTTTCCAACCTAATGCAATCGATTTCAACACTTATCCATGTGACATAGCTATACAGGATTTTTTAAAGTTTTATTCGGATCCGACCACTATATCGTATAGCTGCCATACGAACGACCGATATGAAAACAAGTCTTTATATGGAAAATTTTTTTGTTTTCCAACCTATTCCAACCGAATTCAACATTTATCCATTTGACATAGCCATACATGATTTTTAAAAAGTTTTATCCGGATCCGACCACTATATCATATAGCTGCCATACAAACGACCGATATGAAAACAAGTCTTTGTATGGAAAATTTTTTTGTTTTCCAACCTATTGCAACCGAATTCAACATTTATCGATTTGACATAGCCATACATGATTTTTAAAAGTATGATCCGGATCAAATGACTATATCATATAGCTGCCATACAAACGACCGATGTGTAAACAAGTTCTTGTATGGAAAATTTTTTTTGTTTTCCAAGCTATTGCAACCGAATTCAACATTTATTCAATTGACCATACACGATTTTTAAAAGTTTTATCCGGATCGGATCACTATATCATATAGCTGCCATACAAACGAAAACAAGTCCTTGTATGGAAAACTTTTTTGTTTTCCAACCTAATGCAATCGATTTCAACACTTATCCACGTGACATAGCTATACAGGATTTTTTAAAGTTTTATCCGGATCCGACCACTATATCGTATAGCTGCCATACGAACGACCGATATGGAAACAAGTCTTTATATGGAAAATTTTTTTGTTTTCCAACCTATTCCAACCGAATTCAACATTTATCCATTTGACATAGCCATACATGATTTTTAAAAGTATGATCCGGATCAAATGACTATATCATATAGCTGCCATACAAACGACCGATGTGTAAACAAGTTCTTGTATGAAAAATTTTTTTTGTTTTCCAAGCTATTGCAACCGAATTCAACATTTATTCAATAGACCAAGCCATACACGATTTTTAAAAGTTTTATCCGGATCGGATCACTATATCATATAGCTGCCATACAAACGAAAACAAGTCCTTGTATGGAAAACTTTTTTGTTTTCCAACCTAATGCAATCGATTTCAACACTTATCCATGTGACATAGCTATACAGGATTTTTTAAAGTTTTATTCGGATCCGACCACTATATCGTATAGCTGCCATACGAACGACCGATATGAAAACAAGTCTTTATATGGAAAATTTTTTTGTTTTCCAACCTATTCCAACCGAATTCAACATTTATCCATTTGACATAGCCATACATGATTTTTAAAAGTATGATCCGGATCAAATGACTATATCATATAGCTGCCATACAAACGACCGATGTGTAAACAAGTCCTTGTATGGAAAATTTTTTTGTTTTCCAAGCTATTGCAACTGAATTCAACATATATCCATTTGACATAGCCAAACACGATTTGTGGTAGTTTGTTCCGGATCGGACCACTATATCATATAGCTGCAATACAAACGACCGATATGAAAACAAGTATTTGTATGGAAAATTTTTTTGTTTTCCAAGCTATTGCAATCGAATTCAACACTTATCCATGCGACATAGCCATACATGATTTTTAAAAGTTTGATCCGGATCAAATGACTATATCATATAGCTGCCATACAAACGACCGATATTAAAACAAGTCTTAATATGGAAAATTTTTTTGTTTTCCAAGCTATTGCAACCGAATTCAACATTTATTCAATTGACCAAGCCATACACGATTTTTAAAAGTTTTATCCGGATCGGATCACTATATCATATAGCTGCCATACAAACGAAAACAAGTCCTTGTATGGGGAATTTTTTTGTTTTCCAAGCTATTGCAACCGAATTCAATATTTATTCAATTGACCAAGCCATACACGATTTTTAAAAGTTTTATCCGGATCCGACCACTATATCATATAGCTGCCATACAAACGACCGATATGAAAACAAGTCTTTGTATGGAAAATTTTTTTGTTTTCCAACCTATTGCAACCGAATTCAACATTTATCGATTTGACATAGCCATACATGATTTTTAAAAGTATGATCCGGATCAAATGACTATATCATATAGCTGCCATACAAACGACCGATGTGTAAACAAGTTCTTGTATGGAAAATTTTTTTGTTTTCCAAGCTATTGCAACCGAATTCAACATTTATTCAATTGACCATACACGATTTTTAAAAGTTTTATCCGGATCGGATCACTATATCATATAGCTGCCATACAAACGAAAACAAGTCCTTGTATGGAAAACTTTTTTGTTTTCCAACCTAATGCAATCGATTTCAACACTTATCCATGTGACATAGCTATACAGGATTTTTTAAAGTTTTATCCGGATCCGACCACTATATCGTATAGCTGCCATACGAACGACCGATATGGAAACAAGTCTTTATATGGAAAATTTTTTTGTTTTCCAACCTATTCCAACCGAATTCAACATTTATCCATTTGACATAGCCATACATGATTTTTAAAAGTATGATCCGGATCAAATGACTATATCATATAGCTGCCATACAAACGACCGATGTGTAAACAAGTCCTTGTATGGAAAATTTTTTTGTTTTCAAAGCTATTGCAACCGAATTCAACATTTATTCAATTGACCAAGCCATACACGATTTTTAAAAGTTTTATCCGGATCGGATCACTATATCATATAGCTGCCATACAAACGAAAACAAGTCCTTGTATGGGAAATTTTTTTGTTTTCCAAGCTATTGCAACCGAATTCAACATTTATTCAATTGACCAAGCCATACACGATTTTTAAAAGTTTTATCCGGATCCGACCACAATATCATATAGCTGCCATACAAACGACCGATATGAAAACAAGTCTTTGTATGGAAAATTTTTTTGTTTTCCAACCTATTGCAGCCGAATTCAACATTTATCGATTTCACATAGCCATACATGATTTTTAAAAGTATGATCCGGATCAAATGACTATATCATATAGCTGCCATACAAACGACCGATGTGTAAACAAGTCCTTGTATGGAAAATTTTTTTGTTTTCCAAGCTATTGCAACCGAATTCAACATTTATTCAATTGACCAAGCCATACACGATTTTTAAAAGTTTTATCCGGATCCGACCACTATATCATATAGCTGCCATACAAACGACCGATATGAAAACAAGTCTTTTTATGGAAAATTTTTTTGTTTTCCAACCTATTGCAACCGAATTCAACATTTATCGATTTGACATAGCCATACATGATTTTTAAAAGTATGATCCGGATCAAATGACTATATCATATAGCTGCCATACAAACGACCGATGTGTAAACAAGTCCTTGTATGGAAAATTTTTTTGTTTTCCAAGCTATTGCAACCGAATTCAACATTTATTCAATTGACCAAGCCATACACGATTTTTAAAAGTTTTATCCGGATCGGATCACTATATCATATAGCTGCCATACAAACGAAAACAAGTCCTTGTATGGAAAACTTTTTTGTTTTCCAACCTAATGCAATCGATTTCAACACTTATCCATGTGACATAGCTATACAGGATTTTTTAAAGTTTTATCCGGATCCGACCACTATATCATATAGCTGCCATACAAACGAAAACAAGTCCTTGTATGGGAAATTTTTTTGTTTTCCAAGCTATTGCAAACGAATTCAACATTTATTCAATTGACCAAGCCATACACGATTTTTAAAAGTTTTATCCGGATCCGACCACTATATCATATAGCTGCCATACAAACGACCGATATGAAAACAAGTCTTTGTATGGAAAATTTTTTTGTTTTCCAACCTATTGCAACCGAATTCAACATTTATCGATTTGACATAGCCATACATGATTTTTAAAAGTATGATCCGGATCAAATGACTATATCATATAGCTGCTTTAAACTCATTGAAAGAAACACGATATGAACTTAAAGCACTGTCAACTAATGAAATAAAAATACAGCCACTAGAAACTACTCACTATCACAACATATTAGGACTATTAAAAGATAAATCGACCAAATACTACACCTTCAGACCAAAAGACCAGAGGGGATTTAAGGTAATCCTTCGTAACGTCCATCATGCTACAGACAAAGACGATATTATAAATGAACTAGCCCAGCAAGGACATGAAGTTATAAATTTACACAACATCCAGCGCTACGACACCAAACAACCATTGCCTCTATTCTCTATTGAACTCAAAATGAAAGAAAATAATAAAGACATCTATAAAATTGAGCACCTTCTTCATTGCAAAGTAATTTTTGAGCCACCGCGACCAAAGCGAACACTTCCCCAATGTACAAACTGCCAAAAATATGGACATACCAAAAATTACTGCACCAAAGACCCAACTTGTGTAAAATGCGCTGGAAAACACAGCTCATCATCCTGCACTATTAATACAAGATCGGACCGAACAAGTATTAAATGTGCACTATGCAGTGAAAACCACACTGCAAACTATAAAGGTTGTATGGTGTACAAAGCACTACAAATCCAAAAATACCCAACTCTCCGGAAAAAAGAAATACCGGCAACAGAAACGAATAATCAAACGACACAATACAGTACAACAAATAACGTAGAAAGCTTAAAGACACCAGAAATATCCTATGCCGAAGTCTTAAATAGAAACCAAGTAACTAGCCATCAAACCAACTCAGCAATCCAAACTGCCAGCGTACCTAATATACAGCCTGCTCCAACGCAACTAAGCCAAACCGCACAAAATGATTTTGACGAACTAAAACAATTGATGAAACAATTAATAACCCAAATGGCAAATATGCTGAACATAATCACGATTCTAGCATCTAAACTTGACAAATAAACACCTAACAATCGCCATCTGGAATGCTAACGGACTTTCACGCCATATACTTGAATTAAAAACTTTCCTAAATGAAAAACTAATTGACGTCATGCTCATTTCCGAAACGCACTCAACTGACAAAACATATATAAACATACCAAACTATAATATATTCTCTACTAATCACCCGGACGGTAAGGCCCATGGTGGTACTGCAGTAATAATTAAAAAAAGCATAAAGTGCATAGAGCTTAATGGATTCAAAAAGGACTACATACAGGCTACTACCATATCGACCTCAGACACAACGGGTCCAATAAATATATCTGCAGTTTATTGCCCACCTAAATTTAACAACACAAAAGACCAATACCTCGATTTTCTAAAATCACTGGGAAATCGGTATCTGGCAGGAGGTGACTATAATGCCAAACACATAACATGGGGGTCCAGACTTACCACTGCAAAGGGAAGACAACTGTATGACGCAATAAGAAGCAATAATAGCCATGCCCTAAGCACAGGCGAGCCGACTTATTGGCCAACTGACACAAACAAACTACCGGACTTAATTGACTTCTGTATTACAAGAAATATAAATTGCGATAACCTAACAATAAAATCATGCCTAGACCTCTCCTCCGACCACTCCCCAATATTAATTACACTACATGGTGGAGTAGAAGAAAACAACAATGACCCCCCTTTATTTAACCACAAAACAAACTGGACTATGTTTCGCGAGGTTTTGGAACAGAACATGGAAATAAATATCTCTCTAAAGACAAACAACGAACTGGACTCCGCAATAGCATATTTAAATGACAACATCATAAATGCAGCAACGCAATCGACACCATCTATAAAAATGACTACATCAAAGAAAACTCCCGCCTTTATTAAAAAAAAAAATCAGACAAAAGCGCAACCTTAGGAAGATATGGCAAAGGACTAGGCATCCAGAAGATAAACACAAACTTAATAAAGCAACAGACGAACTCAAGAGAATTCTCAGGGCAGACAAAGATAACCGGCTACAATACTACCTTAGCAACCTCGGAACCTCCTTATCGACAAATTATTCTCTGTGGAAAGCGACCAAAAAATTGACGAACTCAACTATACACAAGCCGCCTATAAAAAGAAACAATAACACATGGGCGAGATCAAACAAAGAAAAAGCAGACACTCTGGCTGAACACTTTAAAACATCATTTACAAATGACAACGGCAACGCTGAGCTTCCAACACAAATCACCAACCCAAATTGTGCAATAAAAACTATAACAAAGGCAGAAATTAAATCGCACATAAAACAAATTAAAAACAAGAAAGCCCCCGGATATGACTTAATCGGAGGAAAAATCCTGAAAGAACTACCAGACGCTATAATCATCTATATTAGAAACCTGTTTAACGGAATCCTGCGACTACAATACTTTCCCATAACTTGGAAGATAGGCCAAATTAAAGCAATTCCGAAACCGAATAAAAACGCCAATACTGTAAGTTCGTACAGACCGATCACGCTATTACCTGTCCTCTCAAAAGTATTCGAAAGAGTCCTATTAAATAAAATCGAGCCAACCCTAAAACAGAAAAATATAATACCTCCTCACCAATTCGGCTTCCGGAAGCAGCACTCGACTGTCCAACAGGTCCATCGAGTAATTAATAAAATAACAACAGATTTTGACGAAAAGAAGTTTTGCTATGCCGTGTACTTGGACATTGCTAAAGCATTTGACAAAGTATGGCACAAAGGACTGCTGCATAAGCTAAGAAATATACTACCAGACAACCTGTATACCATCCTACATAGCTATATAACGGACAGATATTTCTATATCAAATATGACAATGAATGCTCAGATATTATGCCGGTGTCAGCGGGTGTTCCCCAAGGTAGTGTGCTTGGGCCCATCTTATACTTGATCTACACCTCCGATATTCCAGAGCCAACTATCCCTGGATCAATGATTGCTACGTTTGCAGATGATACTGTATTAATGTCGTCAAGCGCGTGTGAAAAAACAGCTGCAAGTACGCTACAACAAATCATGACACAAACAGTATCCTGGTTTGAGAGATGGGGCATCGAAATAAATAAAGACAAAACTCAACAAGTAATATACACAAAACGACAACCCAAAAACTTCGCAATTAAAATTAACAACAATCAAATATTGTTACGCCCATATGCCAAGTACCTTGGACTAACTATCGACGCAAAACTGACATGGAAGCAGCACATCCTAAACAAACGAAATGAAATAAAAAACAAATTTCGACAACTTAACTGGCTAATAGGAAAACACTCTAAACTAAAACTACATTACAAAATTTCAATATACAAGGCGATAATAAAACCAATATGGACGTACGGCATAGAAATCTGGGGAACTGCCAGTAAATCCCACTTACAACTAATTCAGCGAACGCAATCGAAAATGCTAAGAACAATGACAAATGCAGAATGGTATATTAGAAATGAAGATATACATAAAGATCTAAACATAGAGACAGTCAACGAAACTATTAAAAAAAGCAGCAAAAAACACACAAATCAACTACTTAACCACCAAAACCCAAACCTGAGACAAATACCGATGAGAGAGCTGGGACCGAGAAGACTAAAACGTAAAACTCCAACGGAATTAAATTATTAGTAAAATATTAAAACATTAGCGTATTAGTAAAATATTAAAATATTAAAATATTAGCGTACCCTTGCAATGGGAAGGGCCGCTACCTTTTTTCCTTTCTTCAACCATTACTCATTGTTATTCTTTATAAAAAAACAGAATGTAATTTAAAGGAAATTAATAAAAAAAAAAAAAAAAAAAAATATAGCTGCCATACAAACGACCGATGTGTAAACAAGTTCTTGTATGGAAAATTTTTTTGTTTTCCAAGCTATTGCAACCGAATTCAACATTTATTCAATTGACCAAGCCATACACGATTTTTAAAAGTTTTATCCGGATCGGATCACTATATCATATAGCTGCCATACAAACGAAAACAAGTCCTTGTATGGGAAACTTTTTTGTTTTCCAACCTAATGCAATCGATTTCAACACTTATCCATGTGACATAGCTATACAGGATTTTTTAAAGTTTTATCCGGATCCGACCACTATATCGTATAGCTGCCATACGAACGACCGATATGAAAACAAGTCTTTACATGGAAAATTTTTTTGTTTTCCAACCTATTCCAACCGAATTCAACATTTATCCATTTGACATAGCCATACATGATTTTTAAAAGTATGATCCGGATCAAATGACTATATCATATAGCTGCCATACAAACGACCGATGTGTAAACAAGTCCTTGTATGGAAAATTTTTTTGTTTTCCAAGCTATTGCAACCGAATTCAACATATATCCATTTGACATAGCCAAACACGATTTGTGGTAGTTTGGTCCGGATCGGACCACTATATCATATAGCTGCAATACAAACGACCGATATGAAAACAAGTCTTTGTATGGAAAATTTTTTTGTTTTCCAAGCTATTGCAACCGAATTCAACATTTATACATTTGACAAAGGCATACATGATTTTTAAAAGTTTGATTCTGATCAGATGACTATATCATATAGCTGCCATACAAACGACCGACATGAAACCAAGTCTTTGTATGGAAAACTTTTTTGTTTTCCAACCTAATGCAACCGAATTCAACATTTATCGATTTGACATAGCCATACATGATTTTTAAAAGTATGATCCGGATCAAATGACTATATCATATAGCTGCCATACAAACGACCGATGTGTAAACAAGTCCTTGTATGGAAAATTTTTTTGTTTTCCAAGCTATTGCAACCGAATTCAACATTTATTCAATTGACCAAGCCATACACGATTTTTAAAAGTTTTATCCGGATCCGACCACTATATCATATAGCTGCCATACAAACGAAAACAAGTCCTTGTATGGGAAATTTTTTTGTTTTCCAAGCTATTGCAACCGAATTCAACATTTATTCAATTGACCAAGCCATACACGATTTGTAAAAGTTTTATCCGGATCCGACCACTATATCATATAGCTGCCATACAAACGACCGATATGAAAACAAGTCTTTGTATGGAAAATTTTTTTGTTTTCCAACCTATTGCAACCGAATTCAACATTTATCGATTTGACATAGCCATACATGATTTTTAAAAGTATGATCCGGATCAAATGACTATATCATATAGCTGCCATACAAACGACCGATGTGTAAACAAGTTCTTGTATTGAAAATTTTTTTTGTTTTCCAAGCTATTGCAACCGAATTCAACATTTATTCAATTGACCAAGCCATACACGATTTTTAAAAGTTTTATCCGGATCGGATCACTATATCATATAGCCGCCATACAAACGAAAACAAGTCCTTGTATGGGAAATTTTTTTGTTTTCCAAGCTATTGCAACCGAATTCAACATTTATTCAATTGACCAAGCCATACACGATTTTTAAAAGTTTTATCCGGATCCGACCACTATAGCATTTAGCTGCCATACAAACGACCGATATGAAAACAAGTCTTTGTATGGAAAATTTTTTTGTTTTCCAACCTATTGCAGCCGAATTCAACATTTATCGATTTGACATAGCCATACATGATTTTTAAAAGTATGATCCGGATCAAATGACTATATCATATAGCTGCCATACAAACGACCGATGTGTAAACAAGTCCTTGTATGGAAAATTTTTTTGTTTTCCAAGCTATTGCAACCGAATTCAACATTTATTCAATTGACCAAGCCATACACGATTTTTAAAAGTTTTATCCGGATCGGATCACTATATCATATAGCTGCCATACAAACGAAAACAAGTCCTTGTATGGAAAACTTTTTTGTTTTCCAACCTAATGCAATCGATTTCAACACTTATCCATGTGACATAGCTATACAGGATTTTTTAAAGTTTTATCCGGATCCGACCACTATATCGTATAGCTGCCATACGAACGACCGATATGAAAACAAGTCTTTATATGGAAAATTTTTTTGTTTTCCAACCTATTCCAACCGAATTCAACATTTATCCATTTGACATAGCCATACATGATTTTTAAAAGTATGATCCGGATCAAATGACTATATCATATAGCTGCCATACAAACGACCGATGTGTAAACAAGTCCTTGTATGGAAAATTTTTTTGTTTTCCAAGCTATTGCAACCGAATTCAACATATATCCATTTGACATAGCCAAACACGATTTGTGGTAGTTTGGTCCGGATCGGACCACTATATCATATAGCTGCAATACAAACGACCGATATGAAAACAAGTCTTTGTATGGAAAATTTTTTTGTTTTCTAAGCTATTGCAACCGAATTCAACATTTATACATTCGACAAAGGCATACATGATTTTTAAAAGTTTGATTCTGATCAGATGACTATATCATATAGCTGCCATACAAACGACCGACATGAAACCAAGTCTTTGTATGGAAAACTTTTTTGTTTTCCAACCTAATGCAACCGAATTCAACATTTATCGATTTGACATAGCCATACATGATTTTTAAAAGTATGATCCGGATCAAATGACTGTATCATATAGCTGCCATACAAACGACCGATATGAAAACAAGTCCTTGTATGGAAATTTTTTTTGTTTTCCAAGCTATTGCAACCGAATTCAACATTTATTCAATTGACCAAGCCATACACGATTTTTAAAAGTTTTATCCGGATCGGATCACTATATCATATAGCTGCGATACAAACGACCGATGTGTAAACAAGTCCCTGTATGGAAAATTTTTTTGTTTTCCAAGCTATTGCAACCGAATTCAACATATATCCATTTGACATAACCAAACACGATTTGTGGTAGTTTGGTCCGGATCGGAACACTATATCATATAGCTGCAATACAAACGACCGATATGAAATTAAGTCTTTGTATGGAAAATTTTTTTTGTTTTCCAACTTATTGCAACCGAATTCAACATTTATCCATTTGACAAAGGCATACATGATTTTTAAAAGTTTGATTCTGATCAGATGACTATATCATATAGCTGCCATACAAACGACCGATATTAAAACAAGTCTTAATATGGAAAATTTTTTTGTTTTCCAAGCTATTGCAACCGAATTCAACATTTATTCAATTGACCAAGCTATACACGATTTTTAAAAGTTTTATCCGGATCGGATCACTATATCATATAGCTGCCATACAAACGACCGATATGTAAACCAGTCTTTATATGGAAATTTTTTTTGTTTTCCAAGCTATTGCAACCGAATTCAAAATTTATTCATTTGACATAGCCATACATGATTTTTAAAAGTTTGATCCGGATCAAATGACTATATGATATAGGTGCCATACAAACGACCGATATGGCAACAAGTCCTTGTATGGAAAATTTTTTTGTTTTCCAAGCTATTGCAACTGAATTCAACATATATCCATTTGACATAGCCAAACACGATTTGTGGTAGTTTGTTCCGGATCGGACCACTATATCATATAGCTGCAATACAAGCGACCGATATGAAAACAAGTCTTTGTATGGAAAATTTTTTGTTTTCCAAGCTATTGCAATCGAATTCAACACTTATCCATGCGACATAGCCATACATGATTTTTAAAAGTTTGATCCGGATCAAATGACTGTATCATATAGCTGCCATACAAACGACCGATATTAAAACAAGTCTTAATATGTAAAATTTTTTTGTTTTCCAAGCTATTGCAACCGAATTCAACATTTATTCAATTGACCCAGCCATACACGATTTTTAAAAGTTTTATCCGGATCGGATCACTATATCATATAGCTGCCATACAAACGAAAACAAGTCCTTGTATGGGAAATTTTTTTGTTTTCCAAGCTATTGCAACCGAATTCAACATTTATTCAATTGACCAAGCCATACACGATTTTTAAAAGTTTTATCCGGATCCGACCACTATATCATATAGCTGCCATACAAACGACCGATATGAAAACAAGTCTTTGTATGGAAAATTTTTTTGTTTTCCAACCTATTGCAACCGAATTCAACATTTATCGATTTGACATAGCCATACATGATTTTTAAAAGTATGATCCGGATCAAATGACTATATCATATAGCTGCCATACAAACGACCGATGTGTAAACAAGTCCTTGTATGGAAAATTTTTTTGTTTTCCAAGCTATTGCAACCGAATTCAACATTTATTCAATTGACCAAGCCATACACGATTTTTAAAAGTTTTATCCGGATCGGATCACTATATCATATAGCTCCCATAAAAACGAAAACAAGTCCTTGTATGGGAAATTTTTTTGTTTTCCAAGCTATTGCAACCGAATTCAACATTTATTCAATTGACCAAGCCATACACGATTTGTAAAAGTTTTATCCGGATCCGACCACTATATCATATAGCTGCCATACAAACGACCGATATGAAAACAAGTCTTTGTATGGAAAATTTTTTTGTTTTCCAACCTATTGCAACCGAATTCAACATTTATCGATTTGACATAGCCATACATGATTTTTAAAAGTATGATCCGGATCAAATGACTATATCATATAGCTGCCATACAAACGACCGATGTGTAAACAAGTTCTTGTATGGAAAATTTTTTTGTTTTCCAAGCTATTGCAACCGAATTCAACATTTATTCAATTGACCAAGCCACACACGATTTTTAAAAGTTTTATCCGGATCGGATCACTATATCATATAGCTGCCATACAAACGAAAACAAGTCCTTGTATGGAAAACTTTTTTGTTTTCCAACCTAATGCAATCGATTTCAACACTTATCCATGTGACATCACTATACAGGATTTTTTAAAGTTTTATCCGGATCCGACCACTATATCGTATAGCTGCCATACGAACGACCGATATGAAAACAAGTCTTTATATGGAAAATTTTTTTGTTTTCCAACCTATTCCAACTGAATTCAACACTTATCCGTGCGACATAGCCATACACGATTTTTAAAAGTTTTATCCGGATCAAATGACTATATCATATAGCTGCCATACAAACGACCGATATTAAAACAAGTCTTAATATGGAAAATTTTTTTGTTTTCCAAGCTATTGCAACCGAATTTAACATTTATTCAATTGAACAAGCCATACACGATTTTTAAAAAGTTTTATCCGGATGCGACCACTATATCATATAGCTGCCATACAAACGACCGATATGAAAACAAGTCTTTGTATGGAAAATTTTTTTGTTTTCCAACCTATTCCAACCGAATTCAACATTTATCGATTTGACATAGGCATACATGATTTTTAAAAGTATGATCCGGATCAAATGACTGTATCATATAGCTGCCATACAAACGACCGATATTAAAACAAGTCTTAATATGGAAAATTTTTTTGTTTTCCAAGCTATTGCAACCGAATTCAACATTTATTCAATTGACCAAGCCATACACGATTTTTAAAATTTTTATCCGGATCCGACCACTATATCATATAGCTGCCATACAAACGACCGATATGAAAACAAGTCTTTGTATGGAAAATTTTTTTGTTTTCCAACCTATTCCAACCGAATTCAACATTTATCGATTTGACATAGGCATACATGATTTTTAAAAGTATGATCCAGATCAAATGACTGTATCATATAGCTGCCATACAAACGACCGATATTAAAACAAGTCTTAATATGGAAAATTTTTTTGTTTTCCAAGCTATTGCAACTGAATTCAACATATATCCATTTGACATAGCCAAACACGATTTGTGGTAGTTTGTTCCGGATCGGACCACTATATCATATAGCTGAAATACAAACGACCGATATGAAAACAAGTATTTGTATGGAAAATTTTTTTGTTTTCCAAGCTATTGCAATCGAATTCAACACTTATCCATGCGACATAGCCATACATGATTTTTAAAAGTTTGATCCGGATCAAATGACTGTATCATATAGCTGCCATACAAACGACCGATATTAAAACAAGTCTTAATATGGAAAATTTTTTTGTTTTCCAAGCTATTGCAACCGAATTCAACATTTATTCAATTGAACAAGCCATACACGATTTTTAAAAGTTTTATCCGGATGCGACCACTATATCATATAGCTGCCATACAAACGACCGATATGAAAACAAGTCTTTGTATGGAAAATTTTTTTGTTTTCCAACCTATTGCAACCGAATTCAACATTTATCGATTTGACATAGCCATACATGATTTTTAAAAGTATGATCCGGATCAAATGACTGTATCATATAGCTGCCATACAAACGACCGATATTAAAACAAGTCTTAATATGGAAAATTTTTTTGTTTTCCAAGCTATTGCAACCGAATTCAACATTTATTCAATTGAACAAGCCATACACGATTTTTAAAAGTTTTATCCGGATGCGACCACTATATAATATAGCTGCCATACAAACGACCGATATTAAAACAAGTCTTAATATGGAAAATTTTTTTGTTTTCCAAGCTATTGCAACCGAATGCAAAACTTATTCATTTGACATAGCCATACATGATTTTTAAAAGTTTGATCCGGATCAAATGACTATATGATATAGGTGCCATACAAACGACCGATATGGCAACAAGTCCTTGTATGGAAAATTTTTTGTTTTCCAAGCTATTGCAACTGAATTCAACATATATCCATTTGACATAGCCAAACACGATTTGTGGTAGTTTGTTCCGGATCGGACCACTATATCATATAGCTGCAATACAAACGACCGATATGAAAACAAGTATTTGTATGGAAAATTTTTTTGTTTTCCAAGCTATTGCAATCGAATTCAACACTTATCCATGCGACATAGCCATACATGATTTTTAAAAGTTTGATTCGGATCAAATGCCTGTATCATATAGGTGCCATACAAACGACCGATATTAAAACAAGTCTTAATATGGAAAATGTTTTTGTTTTCCAAGCTATTGCAACCGAATTCAACATTTATTCAATTGACCAAGCCATACACGATTTTTAAAAGTTTTATCCGGATCCGACCACTATATCATATAGCTGCCATACAAACGACCGATATGAAAACAAGTCTTTGTATGGAAAATTTTTTTGTTTTCCAACCTATTGCAACCGAATTCAACATTTATCGATTTGACATAGCCATACATGATTTTTAAAAGTATGATCTGGATCAAATGACTATATCATATAGCTGCCATACAAACGACCGATGTGTAAACAAGTCCTTGTATGGAAAATTTTTTTGTTTTCCAAGCTATTGCAACCGAATTGAACATTTATTCAATTGACCAAGCCATACACGATTTTTAAAAGTTTTATCCGGATCGGATCACTATATCATATAGCTGCCATACAAACGAAAACAAGTCCTTGTATGGGAAATTTTTTTGTTTTCCAAGCTATTGCAACCGAATTCAACATTTATTCAACTGACCAAGATATACACGATTTTTAAAAGTTTTATCCGGATCGGATCACTATATCATATAGGTGCCATACAAACGACCGATATGGCAACAAGTCCTTGTATAGAAATTTTTTTGTTTTCCAACTTATTGCAACCGAATTCAACATTTATCGATTTGACATAGCCATACATGATTTTTAAAAGTATGATCCGGATCAAATGACTATATCATATAGCTGCCATACAAACGACCGACATGAAACCAAGTCTTTGTATGGAAAACTTTTTTGTTTCCCAACGTAATGCAACCAAATTTAACATGTATTCATCTAACATAGCCATCCACGATTTGTAAAAGTTTGGTCCTGATCCGACCACTTTATCATATAGCTGCCATACAAACGACCGATGTGAAAACAAGTCTTTGTATGGAAAATTTTTTTGTTTTCCAACCTATTCCAACCGAATTCAAAATTTATCCATTTGACATAGCCATACATAAATTTTAAAAGTTTGATCCGGATCGGACCACTATATCGTAAGCTGCCATACAAACGACCCATCTGAAAACAAGTCTTAATATGGAAAATTTTTTTGTTTCCCAACCTGATGCAATCGAATTCAACATTTATTCATCTAACATAGCCATACACGATTTGTGAAAGTTTGGTCCGGATCCGACCACTATATCATATATCATATAGCTGCCATACAAACGACCGATATGAAAACAAGTCTTTGTATGGAAAGATTTTTTGTTTTAAAACCTGTTCCAACCGAATTCAACATTTATCCATTTGACATAGCCATACATGATTTTTAAAAGTTTGGTCCGGATCGGACCACTATATCATATAGCTGCAATACAAACGACCGATATGAAAACAAGTCTTTGTATGGAAAATTTTTTTGTTTTCCAACCTATTGCAACCGAATTCAACATTTATCGATTTGACATAGCCATACAAGATTTTTAAAAGTTTGATCCGGATCAAATGACTATATCATATAGATGCAATACAAACGACCGATATGAAAACAAGTCTTTGTATGGAAAATTTTTTTGTTTTCCAACCTATTGCAACCGAATTCAACATTTATCCAGTTGACATAGCCATACATGATTTCTAAAAGTTTGATCCGGATCAAATGACTATATCATATAGCTGCCATACAAACGACCGATATGAAAACAAGTCTTTGTACGGAAAATTTTTTTGTTTTCCAAGCTATTGCAACCGAATTCAACATTTATCGATTTGACATAGCCATACATGATTTTTAAAAGTATGATCCGGATCAAATGACTATATCATATAGCTGCCATACAAACGACCGATATGAAAACAAGTCTTTGTATGTAAAATTTTTTTGTTTTCCAACCTATTGCAACCGAATTCAAAATGTTGAATCTGTCTGTCTGTCTGTCTCTCTCTGTCTCTCTCTCTCTCTCTGTCTGTCTGTCTGTCTGTCTTTCTCTGTCTGTCTGTCTGTCTGTCTGTCTGTCTGTCTCTCTCTGTCTGTCTGTCTGTCTCTCTCTGTCTGTCTGTCTGTCTCTCTCTGTCTGTCTGTCTGTCTGTCTGTCTCTCTCTGTCTGTCTGTCTGTCTGTCTCTCTCTGTCTGTCTGTCTGTCTGTCTGTCTCTCTCTGTCTGTCTGTCTGTCTGTCTCTCTCTGTCTGTCTGTCTGTCTGTCTCTCTCTGTCTGTCTGTCTGTCTGTCTCTCTCTGTCTGTCTGTCTGTCTGTCTCTCTGTCTGTCGGTCTCTCTCTGTCTGTCTGTCTGTCTCTCTCTGTCTGTCTGTCTGTCTCTCTCTGTCTGTCTGTCTGTCTCTCTCTGTCTGTCTGTCTGTCTCTCTCTGTCTCTCTCTCTCTCTCTGTCTGTCTGTCTGTCTGTCTTTCTCTGTCTGTCTGTCTGTCTGTCTGTCTGTCTGTCTCTCTCTGTCTGTCTGTCTGTCTCTCTCTGTCTGTCTGTCTGTCTCTCTCTGTCTGTCTGTCTGTCTGTCTCTCTCTGTCTGTCTGTCTGTCTGTCTCTCTCTGTCTGTCTGTCTGTCTGTCTCTCTCTGTCTGTCTGTCTGTCTGTCTCTCTCTGTCTGTCTGTCTGTCTGTCTCTCTCTGTCTGTGTGTCTGTCTGTCGATTTGACATAGACATACATGATTTTTAAAAGTATGATCCGTATCAAATGACTATATCATATAGCTGCCATACAAACAACGGATGTGTAAACAAGTCCTTGTATGGAAAAATTTTTTGTTTTCCTAGCTATTGCAACCGAATTCAACATATATCCATTTGACATAGCCAAACACGATTTG
Source organism: Drosophila merina (assembly GCA_035047645.1). Classification (NCBI taxonomy): domain Eukaryota; kingdom Metazoa; phylum Arthropoda; class Insecta; order Diptera; family Drosophilidae; genus Drosophila; species Drosophila merina. The sequence goes on along the minus strand of JAWNPH010000076.1, from coordinate 617,173 downwards.
TGGTAGTTTGGTCCGGATCGGACCACTATATCATATAGCTGCAATACAAACGACCGATATGAAAACAAGTCTTTGTATGGAAAATGTTTTTGTTTTCCAACCTATTGCAAGCGAATTCAACATTTATCCATTTGACATAGCCATACATGATTTTTAAAAGTTTGATCCGGATCAAATGACCATATCATATAGCTGCCATACAAACGACCGATATGAAAACAAGTCCTTGTATGGAAATTTTTTTTGTTTTCCAAGCTATTCCAACCGAATTAAACATTTATCGATTTGACATAGCCATACATGATCAAATCCGGATCAAATGACTATATCATATAGCTGCAATACAAACGACCGATATGAAAACAAGTCTTTGTACGGAAAATTTTTTTGTTTTCCAAGCTATTGCAACCGAATTCAACATTTATCGATTTGACATAGCCATACATGATTTTTAAAAGTATGATCCGGATCAAATGACTATATCATATAGCTGCCATACAAACGACCGATATGAAAACAAGTCTTTGTATGGAAAATTTTTTGTTTTCCAACCTATTGCAACCGAATTAAACATTTATCGATTTGACATAGCCATACATGATCAAATCCGGATCAAATGACTATATCATATAGCTGCCATACAAACGACGGATGTGTAAACAAGTCCTTGTATGGAAAAATTTTTTGTTTTCCAAGCTATTGCAACCGAATTCAACATATATCCATTTGACATAGCCAAACACGATTTGTGGTAGTTTGGTCCGGATCGGACCACTATATCATATAGCTGCCATACAAACGACCGATATGAAAACAAGTCTTTGTATGGAAAATGTTTTTGTTTTCCAACCTATTGCAACCGAATTCAACATTTATCCATTTGACATAGCCATACATGATTTTTAAAAGTTTGATCCGGATCAAATGACTATCATATAGCTGCCATACAAACGACCGATGTGTAAAAAAGTCCTTGTATGGAAAATTTTTTTGTTTTCCAAGCTATTCCAACCGAATTCAACATATATCCAATTGACATAGCCAAACACGATTTGTGGTAGTTTGGTCCGGATAGGACCACTATATCATATAGCTGCAATACAAACGACCGATATGAAAGCAAGTCTTTGTATGGAAAATTTTTTTGTTTTCCAACCTATTGCAACCGAATTCAACATTTATCCATTTGACACAGCCATACATGATTCTAAAAGGTTGATCTGGATCAAATGACTATATCATATAGCTGCCATACAAACGACCGATATGAAAACAAGTCTTTGTATGGAAAGATTTTTTGTTTTCCAACCTATTCCAACCGAATTCAACATTTATCCACTTGATATAGCCATACATGAATTTTAAAAGTTTGATCCGGATCAAATGACTATATCATATAGCTGCCATACAAACGACCGATATGAAAACAAGTCCTTGTATGGAAATTTTTTTTGTTTTCCAAGCTATTCCAAGCGAATTCAAAATTTATCCATTTGACATAGCCATACATGATTTTTAAAAGTTTGATCCGGATCAAATGATTATATCATATAGCTGCCAAACAAACGACCGATATGAAACCAAGTCTTTGTATGGAAAACTTTTTTGTTTTCCAACCTAATGCAATCGAATTCAACACTTATCCATGCGACATAGCCATACACGATTTTTAAAAGTTTTATTCGGATCAAATGACTATATCATATAGCTGCCATACAAACGACCGATATGAAAACAAGTCTTTGTATGGAAAATGTTTTTGTTTTCCAACCTATTGCAAGCGAATTCAACATTTATCCATTTGACATAGCCATACATGATTTTTAAAAGTTTGATCCGGATCAAATGACCATATCATATAGCTGCCATACAAACGACCGATATGAAAACAAGTCCTTGTATGGAAATTTTTTTTGTTTTCCAAGCTATTCCAACCGAATTAAACATTTATCGATTTGACATAGCCATACATGATCAAATCCGGATCAAATGACTATATCATATAGCTGCAATACAAACGACCGATATGAAAACAAGTCTTTGTACGGAAAATTTTTTTGTTTTCCAAGCTATTGCAACCGAATTCAACATTTATCGATTTGACATAGCCATACATGATTTTTAAAAGTACGATCCGGATCAAATGACTATATCATATAGCTGCCATACAAACGACCGATATGAAAACAAGTCTTTGTATGGAAAATTTTTTGTTTTCCAACCTATTGCAACCGAATTAAACATTTATCGATTTGACATAGCCATACATGATCAAATCCGGATCAAATGACTATATCATATAGCTGCCATACAAACGACTGATGTGTAAACAAGTCCTTGTATGGAAAAATTTTTTGTTTTCCAAGCTATTGCAACCGAATTCAACATATATCCATTTGACATAGCCAAACACGATTTGTGGTAGTTTGGTCCGGATCGGACCACTATATCATATAGCTGCCATACAAACGACCGATATGAAAACAAGTCTTTGTATGGAAAATGTTTTTGTTTTCCAACCTATTGCAACCGAATTCAACATTTATCCATTTGACATAGCCATACATGATTTTTAAAAGTTTGATCCGGATCAAATGACTATCATATAGCTGCCATACAAACGACCGATGTGTAAAAAAGTCCTTGTATGGAAAATTTTTTTGTTTTCCAAGCTATTCCAACCGAATTCAACATATATCCAATTGACATAGCCAAACACGATTTGTGGTAGTTTGGTCCGGATAGGACCACTATATCATATAGCTGCAATACAAACGACCGATATGAAAGCAAGTCTTTGTATGGAAAATTTTTTTGTTTTCCAACCTATTGCAACCGAATTCAACATTTATCCATTTGACACAGCCATACATGATTCTAAAAGGTTGATCTGGATCAAATGACTATATCATATAGCTGCCATACAAACGACCGATATGAAAACAAGTCCTTGTATGGAAATTTTTTTGTTTTCCAAGCTATTCCAAGCGAATTCAAAATTTATCCATTTGACATAGCCATACATGATTTTTAAAAGTTTGATCCGGATCAAATGATTATATCATATAGCTGCCAAACAAACGACCGATATGAAACCAAGTCTTTGTATGGAAAACTTTTTTGTTTTCCAACCTAATGCAATCGAATTCAACACTTATCCATGCGACATAGCCATACATAATTTTTAAAAGTTTGATCCGGATCAAATGACTATATCATATAGCTCCCATACAAACGACCGATATGAAAACAAGTCTTTGTATGGAAAATTTTTGTTTTCCAACCTATTGCAACCGAATTAAACATTTATCGATTTGACATAGCCATACATGATCAAATCCGGATCAAATGACTATATCATATAGCTGCCATACAAACGACGGATGTGTAAACAAGTCCTTGTATGGAAAAATGTTTTGTTTTCCAAGCTATTGCAACCGAATTCAACATATATCCATTTGACATAGCCAAACACGATTTGTGGTAGTTTGGTCCGGATCGGACCACTATATCATATAGCTGCCATACAAACGACCGATATGAAAACAAGTCTTTGTATGGAAAATGTTTTTGTTTTCCAACCTATTGCAACCGAATTCAACATTTATCCATTTGACATAGCCATACATGATTTTTAAAAGTTTGATCCAATGATTATATCATATAGCTGCCAAACAAACGACCGATATGAAACCAAGTCTTTGTATGGAAAACTTTTTTGTTTTCCAACCTAATGCAATCGAATTCAACATTTATTCATCTAACATAGCCATACACGATTTGTGAAAGTTTGGTCCGGATCCGACCACTATATCATATATCATATAGCTGCCATACAAACGACCGATATGAAAACAAGTCTTTGTATGGACAATTTTTTTGTTTCCCAACCTGATGCAATCGAATTCAACATTTATTCATCTTACATAGCCATACATGATTTTTAAAAGTTTGATCCGGATCGGACCACTATATCGTAAGCTGCCATACAAACGACCCATCTGAAAAAAAGTCTTAATATGGGAAATTTTTTTGTTTCCCTACCTGATGCAATCGAATTCAACATTTATTCATCTTACATAGCCATACACGATTTGTGAAAGTTTGGTCCGGATCCGACCACTATATCATATATCATATAGCTGCCATACAAACGACCGATATGAAAACAATTCTTTGTATGGAAAATTTTGTTGTTTTCCAACCTATTGCAACCGAATTCAACGTTTATCCATTTGACATAGCCATACATAATTTTTAAAAGTTTGATCCGGATCGGACCACTGTATCGTAAGCTGCCATACAAACGACCCATCTGAAAACAAGTCTTAATATGGACAATTTTTTTGTTTCCCAACCTGATGCAATCGAATTCAACATTTATTCATCTTACATAGCCATACATGATTTTTAAAAGTTTGATCCGGATCGGACCACTATATCGTAAGCTGCCATACAAACGACCCATCTGAAAACAAGTCTTAATATGGAAAATTTTTTTGTTTCCCAACTTGATGCAATCGAATTCAACATTTATTCATCTAACATAGCCATACACGATTTGTGGTAGTTTGGTCCGGATCGGATAGTATATCATATAGCTGCCATACAAACGACCGACATGAAAACAAGTCTTTGTATGGAAAATTTTTTTGTTTTCCAAGCTATTGCAACCGAATTCAACATTTATCCATTTGACATAGCCATACACGATTTGTGAAAGTTTGGTCCGGATCCGACCACTATATCATATATCATATAGCTGCCATACAAACGACCGATATGAAAACAAGTCTTTGTATGGAAAATTTTTTTGTTTTCCAAGCTATTGCAATCGAATTCAACATTTTTTCATCTAACATAGCCATACACGATTTGTGAAAGTTTGGTCCGGATCCGACCACTATATCATATATCATATAGCTGCCAACAAACGACCGATATGAAAACAAGTCTTTGTATGGAACATTTTTTTGTTTTCCAACCTATTGCAACCGAATTCAACATTTATCCATTTGACATAGCCATACATGATTTTTAAAAGTTTGATCCGGATCGGACCACTATATCGTAAGCTGCCATACAAACGACCCATCTGAAAACAAGTCTTAATATGGACAATTTTTTTGTTTCCCAACCTGATGCAATCGAATTCAACATTTATTCATCTAACATAGCCATACACGATTTGTGAAAGTTTGATCCGGATCCGACCACTATATCATATATCATATAGCTGCCAACAAACGACCGATATGAAAACAAGTCTTTGTATGGAACATTTTTTTGTTTTTCCAAGCTATTGCAACCGAATTCAACATTTATCCATTTGACATAGCCATACATGATTTTTAAAAGTTTGATCCGGATCGGACCACTATATCGTAAGCTGCCATACAAACGACCCATCTGAAAACAAGTCTTAATATGGAAAATTTTTTTGTTTCCCAACCTGATGCAATCGAATTCAACATTTATTCATCTTACATAGCCATACACGATTTGTGAAAGTTTGGTCCGGATCCGACCACTATATCATATATCATATAGCTGCCATACAAACGACCGATATGAAAACAATTCTTTGTATAGAAAATTTTGTTGTTTTCCAACCTATTGCAACCGAATTCAACATTTATCCATTTGACATAGCCATACATGATTTTTAAAAGTTTGATCCGGATCGGACCACTATATCGTAAGCTGCCATACAAACGACCCATCTGAAAACAAGTCTTAATATGGACAATTTTTTTGTTTCCCAACCTGATGCAATCGAATTCAACATTTATTCATCTAACATAGCCATACACGATTTGTGAAAGTTTGGTCCGGATCCGACCACTATATCATATATCATATAGCTGCCATACAAACGACCGATATGAAAACAAGTCTTTGTATGGAAAATTTTGTTGTTTTCCAACCTATTGCAACCGAATTCAACATTTATTGATTTGACATAGCTATACATGATTTTTAAAAGTTTGATCCGGATCGGACCACTATATCGTAAGCTGCCATACAAACGACCCATCTGAAAACAAGTCTTAATATGGAAAATTTTTTTGTTTCCCTACCTGATGCAATCGAATTCAACATTTATTCATCTTACATAGCCATACACGATTTGTGAAAGATTGGTCCGGATCCGACCACTATATCATATATCATATAGCTGCCATACAAACGACCGATATGAAAAAAATTCTTTGTATGGAAAATTTTGTTGTTTTCCAACCTATTGCAACCGAATTCAACGTTTATCCATTTGACATAGCCATACATGATTTTTAAAAGTTTGAGCCGGATCGGACCACTATATCGTAAGCTGCCATACAAACGACCCATCTAAAAACAAGTCTTAATATGGACAATTTTTTTGTTTCCCAACCTGATGCAATCGAATTCAACATTTATTCATCTAACATAGCCATACACGATTTGTGAAAGTTTGGTCCGGATCCGACCACTATATCATATATCATATAGCTGCCATACAAACGACCGATATGAAAACAAGTCCTTGTATGGAAAATTTTTTTGTTTTCCAACTTATTGCAACCGAATTTAACATTTATTGATTTGACATAGCCATACATGATTTTTAAAAGTTTGATTCCGATCAGATGACTATATCATATAGCTGCCATACAAACGACCGACATGAAACCAAGTCTTTGTATGGAAAACTTTTTTGTTTTCCAACCTAATGCAATCGACTTCAACACTTTTCCATGTGACATAGCTATACACAATTTTTTAAAGTTTTATCTGGATCCGACCACTATATCGTATAGCTGCCATACAAACGACCGATATGAAAACAAGTCTTAATATGGAAAATTTTTTTTTGTTTTCCAACCTGATGCAACCGAATTCAACATTTATTCATTTAACATAGCCATATATGATTTTTAAAAGTTTGATCCAGTTTGAGCTGCCATACAAACGACCGATAAGAAAACAAGTCCTTGTATGGAAAATTTTTTGTTTTCCAAGCTATTGCAACCGAATTCAACATTTATTCAATTGACCAAGCCATACACGATTTTTAAAAGTTTTATCCGGATCGGACCACTATATCATATAGCTGCAATACAAACGACCGATATGAAAACAAGTCTTTGTATGGAAAATTTTTTTGTTTTCCAAGCTATTGCAACTGAATTCAACATTTATCCATTTAACATAGCCATACATGATTTTTAAAAGTTTAATCCGGATCAAATGACTATATCATATAGCTGCCATACAAACGACCGATATGAAAACAAGTCTTAATATGGAAAATTTTTTTGTTTTCCAAGCTATTGCAACCGAATTCAACATTTATCCATTTGACATAGCCATACACCATTTGTGAAAGTTTCGTCCGGATCGGACCACTATATCATATAGCTGCCATACAAACGACCGATTTGGAAACAAGTCCTTGTATGGAAAATTTTTTTGTTTTCCAAGCTATTGCAACTGAATTCAAAATTTATACATTTGACATAACCAAACACGATTTGTGGTAGTTTGGTCCGGATCGGACCACTATATCATATAGCTGCAATACAAACGACCGATGTGAAAACAAGTCTTTGTATGGAAAATTTTTTTGTTTTACAACCTAATGCAATCGAATTCAACACTTATCCATTCGACATAGCCGTACACAATTTTTAAAAGTTTTATCCGGATCAAATGACTATATCATATAGGTGCCATACAAACGACCGATGTGTAAACAAGTCCTTGTATGGAAATTTTTTTTGTTTTCCAAGCTATTGCAACTGAATTCAATATTTATACATTTGACATAGCCAAACACGATTTGTGGTAGTTTGGTCCGGATCGGACCACTATATCATATAGCTGCCATACAAACGACCGATATGAAAACAAGTCTTAATATGGAAAATTTTTTTGTTTCCCAACCTAATGCAACCGAAATTCAACATTTATTCATCTAACATAGCCATACACGATTTGTAAAAGTTTGGTCCGGATCCGACCACTATATCATATATCATATATCTGCCATACAAACGACCGATATGAAAACAAGTCTTTGTATGGAAAATTTTTTTGTTTTCCAACCTATTGCAACCGAATTCAACATTTATCCATTTGACATAGCCATACATGATTTTTAAAAGCTTGATCCGGATCGGACCTCTATATCGTAAGTTGCCATACAAACGACCCATCTGAAAACAAGTCTTAATATGGAAAATTTTTTTGTTTCCCAACCTGATGCAATCGAATTCAACATTTATTCATCTAACATAGCCATACACGATTTGTGAAAGTTTGGTCCGGATTCGACCACTATATCATATATCATATAGCTGCCATACAAACGACCGATATGAAAACAAGTCTTTGTATGGAAAATTTTTTTGTTTTCCAACCTATTGCAACCGAATTCAACATTTATCCATTTGACATAGCCATACATGATTTTTAAAAGTTTGATCCGGATCGGACCACTATATCGTAAGCTGCCATACAAACGACCCATCTGAAAACAAGTCTTAATATGGAAAATTTTTTTGTTTCCCAACCTGATACAATCGAATTAAACATTTATTCATCTAACATAGCCATACACGATTTGTGAAAGTTTGGTCTGGATCCGACCACTATATCATATATCATATAGCTGCCAACAAACGACCGATATGAAAACAAGTCTTTGTATGGAAAATTTTTTTGTTTTCCAACCTATTGCAACCGAATTCAACATTTATCCATTTGACATAGCCATACATGATTTTTAAAAGTTTGATCCGGATCGGACCACTATATCGTAAGCTGCCATACAAACGACCCATCTGAAAACAAGACTTAATATGGAAAATTTTTTTGTTTCCCAACCTGATACAATCGAATTAAACATTTATTCATCTAACATAGCCATACACGATTTGTGAAAGTTTGGTCCGGATCCGACCACTATATCATATATCATATAGCTGCCAACAAACGACCGATATGAAAACAAGTCTTTGTATGGAAAAATTTTTGTTTTCCAAGCTATTGCAACTAAATTCAACATTTATCCATTTGACATAGCCATACATGATTTTTAAAAGTTTGATCCCGATCAGATGACTATATCATATACCTGCCATACAAACGACCGACATGAAACCAAGTCTTTGTATGGAAAACTTTTTTGTTTTCCAACCTAATGCAATCGAATTCAACACCTATCCATGTGACATAGGCATAAACGATTTTTTAAAGTTTTATCCGGATCCGACCACTATATCGTATAGCTGCCATACAAACGACCGATATGAAAACAAGTCTTAATATGGAAAATTTTTTTGTTTCCCAACCTAATGCAACCGAATTCAACATTTATTCATCTACTATAGCCATACACGATTTGTGTTAGTTTAATCCGGATCGGACCACTATATCATATAGCTGCAATACAAACGACCGATATGAAAACAAGTCTTTCTATGGAAAATTTTTTTGTTTTCCATGCTATTGCAACTGAATTCAACATTTATCCATTTAACTTAGACGTACATGATTTTTAAAAGTTTGATCCGGATCAAATGACTATATCATATAGCTGCCATACAAACGACCGATGTGTAATCAAGTCCTTGTATGGAAATTTCTTTTGTTTTCCAAGCTATTGCAACTGAATTCAACATTTATCCATATGACATAGCCAAACACGATTTGTGGTAGTTTGGTCCGGATCGGACCACTATATCATATAGCTGCAATACAAACGACCGATATGAAAACAAGTCTTTGTATGGAAAATTTTTTTGTTTTCCAAGCAATTACAACTGAATTCAACACCTATCCATGCTACATAGCCGTACATGATTTTTAAAAGTTTGATCCGGATCAAATGACTATATCATATAGCTGCCATACAAACGACCGATGTTTAAACAAGTCTTTCTATGGAAAATTTTTTTGTTTTCCAAGCTATTGCAACCGAATTCAACAATTATCCATTTGACATAGCCACACATGATTTTTTAAAGTTTGATCCTGATCAAATGACTATATCATATAGCTGCCATACAAACGACCGATGTTTAAACAAGTCTTTCTATGGAAAATTTTTTTGTTTTCCAAGCTATTGCAACCGAATTCAACATTTATCCATTTAACATAGCCGTACATGATTTTTAAAAGTTTGATCCGGATCAAATGACTATATCATATAGCTGCCATACAAACGACCGATGTGTAAACAAGTCCCTGTATGGAAAATTCTTTCGTTTTCCAAGCTATTGCAACCGAATTCAACATTTATCCATTTGACATAGCCACACATGATTTTTAAAAGTTTGATCCGGATCAAATGACTATATCATATAGCTGCCATACAAACGACCGATGTTTAAACAAGTCTTTCTATGGAAAATTTTTTTTGTTTTCCAAGCTATTGCAACTGAATTCAACATTTATCCATTTAACATAGCCGTACATGATTTTTAAAAGTTTGATCCAGATCAAATGACTATATCATATAGCTGCCATACAAACGACCGATGTGTAAACAAGTCCCTGTATGGAAAATTCTTTCGTTTTCCAAGCTATTGCAACCGAATTCAACATTTATCCATTTGACATAGCCACACATGATTTTTAAAAGTTTGATCCGGATCAATAACTATGTCATTTAGCTGCCATACAAACGACCGATATAAAAACAAGTCTTTCTATGGAAAATTTTTTTGTTTTCCAAGGTATTGCAACTGAATTCAACATTTATCCATTTAACATAGCCGTACATGATTTTTAAAAGTTTGATCCGGATCAAATGACTATATCATATAGCTGCCATACAAACGACCGATGTGTAAACAAGTCCCTGTATGGAAAATTGTTTTGTTTTCCAAGCTATTGCAATCGAATTCAACATTTATTCATCTAACATAGCCATACACGATTTGTGAAAGTTTGGTCCGGATCCGACCACTATATCATATATCATATAGCTGCCATACAAACGACCGATATGAAAACAAGTCTTTGTATGGAAAATTTTTTTGTTTTCCAACCTATTGCAACCGAATTCAACTTTTATCCATTTGACATCGCCATACATGATTTTTAAAAGTTTGGTCCGGATCGGACCACTATATCATATAGCTGCAATACAAACGACCGATATGAAAACAAGTCGTTGTATGGAAATTTTTTTTGTTTTCCAACCTATTGCAACCGAATTCAACATTTATCTATTTGACATAGCCACACATGATTTTTAAAAGTTTGATCCGGATAAAATGACTATATCATATAGCTACCATACAAACGACCGATGTTTAAACAAGTCTTTCTATGGAAAATTTTTTTGTTTTCCAAGCAAATACAACTGAATTCAACACCTATCCATGCTACATAGCCGTACATGATTTTTAAAAGTTTGATCCGGATCAAATGACTATATCATATAGCTGCCATACAAACGACCGATGTGTAAACAAGTCCTTGTATGGAAAATTTTTTTGTTTTCCAAGCTATTGCAACTGAATTCAACATTTATCCATTTGACATAGCCAAACACGATTTGTGGTAGTTTGGTCCGGATCGGACCACTATATCATATAGCTGCAATACAAACGACCGATATGAAAATAAGTCTTTGTATGGAAAATTTTTTTGTTTTACAACCTAATGCAATCGAATTCAACACTTATCCATGCGATAAAGCCGTACACAATTTTTAAAAGTTTTATCCGGATCAAATGACTATATCATATAGCTGCCATACAAATGACCCATCTGAAATCAAGTCTTAATATGGAAAATTTTTTTGTTTCCCAACCTGATGCAATCGAATTCAACATTTATTCATCTAACATAGCCATACACGATTTGTGAAAGTGTGGTCCGGATCCGACCACTATATCATATATCATATAGCTGCCATACAAACGACCCATCTGAAATCAAGTCTTAATATGGAAAATTTTTTTGTTTTCCAACCTTATGCAACCGAATTCAACATTTATCCATTTGGCATAGCCATACATGATTTTTAAAAGTTTGATCCGGATCAATAACTATATTATTTAGCTGCCATACAAACGACCGATATAAAAACAAGTCTTAATATAGAAAATTTTTTTGTTTCCCAACCTAATGCAACCGAATTCAACATTTATTCATCTAACATAGCCATACACGATTTGTAAAAGTTTGGTCCTGATCCGACCACTATATCATATAGCTGCCATACAAACGACCGATATGAAAACAAGTCTTTCTATGGAAAATTTTTTTGTTTTCCAAGCTATTGCAACTGAATTCAACATTTATCCATTTAACATAGCCGTACATGATTTTTTAAAGTTTGATCCGGATCAAATGTTTATATCATATAGCTGCCATACAAACGACCGATGTGTAAACAAGTCCTTGTATGGAAAATTTTTTTGTTTTCCAACTTATTGCAACTGAATTCAACATTTTTCCATTTGACATAGCCAAACACGATTTGTAGTAGTTTGGTCCGGATCGGACAACTGTATCATATAGCTGCAATACAAACGACCGATATGAAAACAAGTCTTTGTAGGGAAAATTTTTTTGTTTTACAACCTAATGCAATCGAATTCAACACTTATCCATGCGACATAGCGGTACACAATTTTTAAAAGTTTTTTCCGGATCAAATGACTATATCATATAGCTGCCATACAAACGACCCATCTGAAAACAAGTCTTAATATGGAAAATTTTTTTATTTCCCAACCTGATGCAATCGAATTTAACATTTATTCATCTAACATAGCCATACAAGATTTGTGATAGTCTGGTCCGGATCCGACCACTATATCATATATCATATAGCTGCCATACAAACGACCGATATGAAAACAAGTCTTTGTAAGGAAAAATTTTTTGTTTTCCAACCTATTGCAACCGAATTCAACATTTATCCATTTGACATAGCCATACATGATTTTTAAAAGTTTGATCCGGATCATATGACTACATCATTTAGCTGCCATACAAACGACCGATATAAAAACAAGTCTTAATATGGAAAATTTTTTTGTTTCCCAACCTAATGCAACCGAATTCAATATTTATTCATCCAACATAGCCATACACGATTTGTAAAAGTTTGGTCCTGATCCGACCACTATATCATATAGCTGCCATACAAACGACCGATATGAAAACAAGTCTTTGTATGGAAAACTTTTTTCTTTTCCAAGCTATCGTAACCGAATTCCAAAATTAATAATTTGACATAGCCATACACCATTTGTGAAACTTTGGTCCGGAGCGGACCACTATATCATATAGCTGCCATACAAACAACCGATATGAAAACAAGTCTTAATATGGAAAATTTTTTTGTTTCCCAACCTAATGCAACCGAATTCAACATTTATTCATCTAACATAGCCATACACAATTTGTGGTAGTTTGGTCCGGATCCGACAATTATATCATATAGCTGCAATACAAACGACCGATATGAAAACAAGTCTTTCTATGGAAAATTTTTTTGTTTTCCAACCTTATGCAACCGAATTCAACATTTATCCATTTGGCATAGCCATACATGATTTTTAAAAGTTTGATCCGGATCAATAACTATATTATTTAGCTGCCATACAAACGACCGATATAAAAACAAGTCTTAATATAGAAAATTTTTTTGTTTCCCAACCTAATGCAACCGAATTCAACATTTATTCATCTAACATAGCCATACACGATTTGTAAAAGTTTGGTCCTGATCCGACCACTATATCATATAGCTGCCATACAAACGACCGATATGAAAACAAGTCTTTCTATGGAAAATTTTTTTGTTTTCCAAGCTATTGCAACTGAATTCAACATTTATCCATTTAACATAGCCGTACATGATTTTTAAAAGTTTGATCCGGATCAAATGACTATATCATATAGCTGCCATACAAACGACCGATGTGTAAACAAGTCCTTGTATTGAAAATTATTTTGTTTTCCAACTGATTGCAACTGAATTCAACATTTATCCATTTGACATAGCCAAACACGATTTGTGGTAGTTTGGTCCGGATCGGACCACTGTATCATATAGCTGCAATACAAACGACCGATATAAAAACAAGTCTTTGTAGGGAAAATTTTTTTGTTTCCCAACCTAATGCAACCGAATTCAACATTTATTTATCTAACATAGCCATACACGATTTGTAAAAGTTTGGTCCTTATCCGACCACTATATCATATAGCTGCCATACAAACGACCGATATGAAAACAAGTCTTTGTATGGAAAATTTATTTGTTTTCCAACCTATTGCAACCGAATTCAACATTTATCCATTTGACATAGCCATACATGATTTTTAAAAGTTTGATCCGGATCGGACCACTATATCGTAAGCTGCTATACAAACGACCCATCTGAAAACAAGTCTTAATATGGAAAATTTTTTTGTTTCCCAACCTGATGCAATCGAATTTAACATTTATTCATCTAACATAGCTATACACGATTTGTGAAAGTTTGTTCCGGATCCGACCACTATATCATATATCATATAGCTGCCATACAAACGACCGATATGAAAACAAGTCTTTGTATGGAAAATTTTTTTGTTTTCCAACCTATTGCAACCGAATTCAACATTTATCCATTTGACATAGCCATACATGATTTTTAAAAGTTTGATCCGGATCGGACCACTATATCGTAAGCTGCCATACAAACGACCCATCTGAAAACAAGTCTTAATATGGAAAATTTTTTTGTTTCCCAACCTGATGCAATCGAATTCATTATTTATTCATCTAACATAGCCATACACGATTTGTGAAAGTTTGGTCCGGATCCGACCACTATATCATATATCATATAGCTGCCAACAAACGACCGATTTGAAAACAAGTCTTTGTATGGAACATTTTTTTGTTTTCCAACCTAATGCAATCGAATTCAACACCTATCCATGTGACATAGCCATACACGATTTTTTAAAGTTTTATCCGGATCCGACCACTATATCGTATAGCTGCCATACAAACGACCGATATGAAAACAAGTCTTAATATGGAAAATTTTTTTGTTTCCCAACCTAATGCAACCGAATTCAACATTTATTCATCTAACAAAGCCATACATGATTTGTGGTAGTTTGGTCCGGATCGGACCACTATATCATATAGCTGCAATACAAACGACCGATATGAAAACAAGTCTTTGTATGGAAAACTTTTTTCTTTTCCAAGCTATCGTAACCGCATTCCAAAACTAATAATTTGACATAGCCATACACGATTTGTGAAACTTTGGTCCGGAGCGGACCACTATATCATATAGCTGCCATACAAACGACCGATATGAAAACAAGTCTTTGTATGGAAAACTTTTTTGTTCTCCAAGCTATCGCAACCAAATTCAACGTGTATTTAGTTTACAAAGCCATACACGATTTGTAAAACTTTGGTCCGGAGCGGACAAGTATATCATATAGCTGCCATACAAACGACCGATATGAAAACAAGTCTTTGTATGGAAAACTTTTTTGTTTTCCAACCTAATGCAATCGAATTCAACACTTATCCATGTGACATAGCCTTAAACGATTTTTTAAAGTTTTATCTGGATCCGACCACTATATCGTATAGCTGCCATACAAACGACCGATATGAAAACAAGTCTTAATATGGAAAATTTTTTTGTTTCCCAACCTAATGCAACCGAATTCAACATTTATTCATCTAACATAGCCATACACAATTTGTGGTAGTTTGGTCCGGATCCGACAATTATATCATATAGCTGCAATACAAACGACCGATATGAAAACAAGTCTTTCTATGGAAAATTTTTTTGTTTTCCAAGCTATTGCAACCGAATTCAAAATTAATTTAATTTACACAGCCATACACGATTTGCGAAAGTTTGGTCCGGATCGGCAAACTATGTATTTGTATGTGCCATACAAACGAACGATATGAAAACAAGTCTTTGTATGGAAAACTTTTTTCTTTTCCAAGCTATCGTAACCGAATTCCAAAATTAATAATTTGACATAGCCATACACGATTTGTGAAACTTTGGTCCGGAGCGGACCACTATATCATATAGCTGCCATACAAACAACCGATATGAAAACAAGTCTTTGTATGGAAAACTTTTTTGTTCTCCAAGCTATCGCAACCGAATTCAACGTGTATTTATTTTACAAAGCCATACACAATTTGTAAAACTTTGGTCCGGAGCGGACAACTATATCATATAGCTGCCATACAAACGACCGATATAAATACAAGTCTTTGAATGGAAAACTTTTTTGTTTTTCAAGCTATCATAACCGAATTCCACAATTATTAATTTGTCATAACCATACACGATTTGTGAAACTTTGGTCCTGAGCGGACCACTATATCATATAGCTGCCATACAAACGACCGACATGAAAACAAGGGTTTGTATGGAAAATTTTTTTGTTCTCCAAGCTATCGCAACTGAATTCAACGATTATACATGTGACACAGCCGTACATGATTTTTTTAAAGCTTGGTCCGGAGCGGACAACAAAATCATATAGCTGCCATACAAACGACCGATATGAAAACAAGTCTTTGAATGGAAAACTTTTTTGTTCTCCAAGCTATCGCAACTGAATTCAAAGTTTATTTATATGATACAGCCGCACATAATTTTTTAAAGGTTGGTCCGGATCGGACCATATAGCTGCCATACAAACGAGAGATATGAATATAAAACTTTATAAGGAAAACTTTTTTGTTTTCCAAGCTATCGCAACCGAATTCAAAATTTATTTATTTCACAGAGCCTTACACGATTTGCGAAAGCTTGGTCCGGATCGGCAAACTATGTCATATATGTGCCATACAAACGACCGATATGAAAACAAGTCTTTGTACGGAAAAGTTTTTTCGTTTCAAAGCTATCGTAACCGAATTAGACAATTATTAATTTGACATAGTCGTACACGATTTGTGAAACTTTGGTCCGGAGCGGACCAGTATTTCATATGAAGCTGTCATACAAACGACCGATATGAAAACAAGTCTTTGTATGGAAAACTTTTTTGTTCTCCAAGCTATCGCAAATGATTACAACGTTTATTTATTTGACAAAGCCATACACGATTTCTGAATTTTTGGTCCGGAGCGGACCACTATTTCATATAGCTGCCATACAAACAATCGATATGAAAACAAGTCTTTGTATGGAAAACTTTTTTGTTTTCCAAGCTATCATAACCGAATTCTACAATTATTAATTTGACGGAGCCATACACGATTTGTGAAACTTTGGTCCGGAGCGGACCACTATTTCATATAGCTGCCATACAAACGACCGATATGAAAACAAGTCTTTGAATGGAAAACTTTTTTGTTCTCCAAGCTATCATAACCGAATTCCACAATTATTAATTTGTCATAACCATACACGATTTGTGAAACTTTGGTCCTGAGCGAACCACTATATCATATAGCTGCCATACAAACGACCGACATGAAAACAAGGGTTTGTATGGAAAACTTTTTTGTTCTCCAAGCTATCGCAACTGAATTCAACGATTATACATGTGACACAGCCGTACATGATTTTTTAAAGTTTGGTCCGGAGCGGACCACTATATCATATAGCTGCCATACAAACGACAGATATGAATACAAATATTCGTATGGAAAACTTTTTTGTTCTCCAAGCTATCGCATCCGAAGTCAACGTTTATTTATTTCACACAGCGATACACGATTTGCGAAAGTATGTGCCATACAAACGAACGATATGAAAACAAGTCTTTGTATGGAAAACTTTTTTCTTTTCCAAGCTATCGTAACCGACTTCCACAATTAATAATTTGACATAGCCATACACGATTTGTGAAACTTTGGTTCGGAGCGGACCACTGTATCACATAGCTGCCATACAAACGACCGATATGAAAACAAGTCTTTGTATGGAAAACTTTTTTGTTTTCCAAGCTATCGTAACCGATTTCCACAATTAATAATTTGACATAGCCGTAGACGATTTGTGAAACTTTGGTGTGGAGCGGACCACTATATCATATAGCTGCCATACAAACGACCGATATGAAAACAAGTCTTTGCTAGAAAAACTTTTTTGTTCTCCAAGCTATCGCAACTGAATTTAAAGTTTATTTGTATGACACAGCCGTACATGATTTTTTAAAGTTTGGTCCGGATCGAACCATATAGCTGCCATACAAACGACAGATATAAATATAAGTCTTTATATGGAAAACTTTTTTGTTTTCCAAGCTATGGCAACCGAATTCAAAATTTATTTATTTCACACAGCCATACACGATTTGTGAAACTTTGGTCCGGAGCGGACTACTATATCATATAGCTGCCATAAAAACGACCGCTATGAAAACAAGTATTTGTATGGAAAACTTTTTTGTTCTCCAAGCTATCGTAACCGAATTCCACAATTATTCATTTGACATAGCCATACACGCTTTGTGAAACTTTGTTCCGGAGCGGACCACTATATCATATAGCTGCCATACAAACAATCGATATGAAAACAAGTCTTTGTATGGAAAACTTTTTTCTTTTCCGAACTATCGTAACCGACTTCCACAATTATTAATTTGACAAAGCCATACACGATTTGTTAAACTTTGGTCCGGAGCGGACCACTATATCATACAGCTGCCATACAAACAACCGATATGAAAACAAGTCTTTGTATGGAAAACTTTTGTTCTCCAAGCTATCGCAACCGAATTCAAATTTTATTTATATGACGCAACCGTACATGATTTTTTAAAGTTTGGTCCGGATCGGACCACTATATCATATAGCTGCCATACAAACGACAGATATGAATACAAGTCGTTGTATGGAAAACTTCTTTGTTCTCCAAGCTATCGCAACCGAATTCAACGATTATTTATTTCACACAGCTATACACGATTTGCGAAAGTTTGGTCCGGATCGGCAAACTATGTCATATATATGCCATACAAACGAACAATATGAAAACAAGTCTTTGTATGGAACACTTTTTTATTTTCCAAGCTATCGTAACCGAATTCCACAATTATAAATTTGACATAGCCATACACGATTTGTGAAACTTTGGCCCGGAGCGGACCACTATATCATATAGCTGCCATACAAACGACCGATACGAAAACAAGTCTTTGTATGGAAAACTTTTTTGTTCTCCAAGCTATCATAACCGAATTCCACAATTATTAATTTAAAATAGCCATACACGATTTGTGAAACTTTGGTCCGGAGCGGACCACTATATCATATAGCTGCCATACAAACGACCGATATGAAAACAAGTCTTTGTATGGAAAACTTTTTTGTTTTCCAAGCTATCGTAACCGAATTCGACAGTTAATAATTTGACGTAGCCATACACGATTTGTAAAACTTTGGTCCGGAGCGGACCACTATATCATATAGCTGCCATACAAACAACCGATATGAAAACAAGTCTTTGTATGGAAAACTTTTTTGTTCTCCAAGCTATCGCAACTGAATTCAAAGTTTATTTATATGACACAGCCGTACATGATTTTTTAAAGTTTGGTCCGGATCGGACTACTATATCATATAGCTGCCATACAAACGACAGATATGAAAACAAGTCTTTGTATGGAAAACTGTTTTGTTCTCCAAGCTATCGCAACCGAATTCAACGTTTATTTATTTCACACAGCGATACACGATTTGCGAAAGTTTGGTCCGGAGCGGACCACTATATCATACATACACGATTTGCGAAAGTTTGGTCCGGATCGGCAAACTATGTTATCTATGTGCCATACAAACGACCGATATCAAAACAAGTCTTTGTATGGAAACCTTTATTGTTTTCCAAGCTATCGTAACCGAATTCCACAATTGTTAATTTGACATAGCCATACACAATTTGTGAAACTTTGGTACGGAGCGGACCACTATATCATATAGCTGCCATACAAACGACCGATATGAAAACAAGTCTTTGTATGGAAAACTTTTTTGTTCTCCAAGCTATCGTAACCGAATTCCACAATTATTAATTTGACATAGCCATACACGATTTGTGAAACTTTGGTCCGGAGCGGACCACTATATCATATAGCTGCCATACAAACAACCGATATGAAAACAAGTCTTTGTATAGAAAACTTTTTTGTTTTCCAAGCTATCGCAACCGAATTCAAAATTTATTTATTTCACGCAGTCATTCACAATTTGTGAAACTTTGGTACGGAGCGGACCACTATATCATATAGCTGCCATACAAACGACCGATATGAAAACAAGTCTTTGCATGGAAAACTTTTTTGTTCTCCAAGGTATCGCAACTGCATTCAACGATTATACATGTGACACAGCCGTACATGATTTTTTAAAGTTTGGTCCGGAACGGACCACTATATCATATAGCTGCCATACAAACGACGGATATGAAAACAAGTCTTTGTATGGAAAACTTTTTTGTTTTCCAAGCTATCAAAACCGAATTCAAAATTTATTTATTTCACACAGCCCTACACCATTTGCGAAAGTTTGGTCCGGATCGGCAAACTATGTCATATATGTGCCATACAAACGAACGATATGAAAACAAGTCTATGTATGGAAAACTTTTTTCTTTTCCGAACTATCGTAACCGACTTCCACAATTATTAATTTGACATAGCCATACACGATTTGTGAAACTTTGGTCCGGAGCGGACCACTATATCATATAGCTGCCTTACAAACAACCGATATGAAAACAAGTCTTTGTATGGAAAACTTTTTTGTTCTCCAAGCTATCGCAACCGAATTCAACGTTTATTTATTTGACAAAGCCATACACGATTTCTGAAACGTTGGTCCGGAGCGGACCACTATTTCATATAGCTGCCATACAAACGACCGATATGCAAACAAGTCTTTAAATGGAAAACTTTTTTGTTTTCCAAGCTATCATAACCGAATTCCACAATTAATAATTTGTCATAGCCATACACGATTTATGAAACTTTGGTCCGGAGCGGACCACTATATCATATAGCTGCCATACAAACGACCGATATGAAAACAAGTCTTTGCATGGAAAACTTTTTTGTTCTCCAAGCTATCGC
This sequence comes from Drosophila merina, assembly GCA_035047645.1. Classification (NCBI taxonomy): domain Eukaryota; kingdom Metazoa; phylum Arthropoda; class Insecta; order Diptera; family Drosophilidae; genus Drosophila; species Drosophila merina. The sequence continues at coordinate 596,092 of JAWNPH010000076.1, read as the reverse complement.
AACTGAATTCAATCATTATACATGTGACACAGACGTACATGATTTTTTAAAGTTTGGTCCGGATCGGACCACTATATCATATAGCTGCCCTACAAACGACAGATATGAATACAAGTCTTGGTATGGAAAAGTTTTTTGTTTTCCAAGCTATCGCAACCGAATTCAAAATTTATTTATTTCACACAGCCATACACGATTTGCGAAAGTTTGGTCCGGATCGGCAAACTATGTCATATATGTGCCATACAAACGAAGGATATGAAAACAAGTCTATGTATGGAAAACTTTTTTCTTTTCCGAACTATCGTAACCGACTTCCACAATTATTAATTTGACATAGCCATACACGATTTGTGAAACTTTGGTCCGGAGCGGACCACTATATCATATAGCTGCCTTACAAACAACCGATATGAAAACAAGTCTTTGTATGGAAAACTTTTTTGTTCTCCAAGCTATCGTAACCGAATTCCACAAATAATAATTTGTCATAGCCATACACGATTTGTCAAACTTCGGTCCGGAGCGGACCGCTATATCATATAGCTGCCATACAATCGACCGATATGAAAACAAGTCTTTGTATGGAAAACTTTTTTGTTCTACAAGCTATCGCAACCGAATTCAACGTTTATTTATTTTACAAAGCCATACACGAGTAGTTTTCCATACAAAGACTTGTTTTCATATCGGTTGTCCGGAGCGGACCACTATATCATATAGCTGCCATACAAACGACCGATATGAAAACAAGTCTTTGTATGGAAAACTTTTTTGTTCTCCAAGCTATCGTAACCGAATTCCACAATTATTAATTTGACATAGCCGTACCCGATTTGTGAAACTTTGGTCCGGAGCGGACCACTATATCATATAGCTGCCATACAAACAACCGATATGAAAACAAGTCTTTGTATGGAAAACTTTTTTGTTGTCCAAGCTATCGCAACTGAATTCAAGGTTTATTTATTTGACAAAGCCATACACGAGTTCTGAAACGTTGGTCCGGAGCGGACCACTATTTCATATAGCTGCCATACAAACGACCGATATGCAAACAAGTCTTTAAATGGAAAACTTTTTTGTTTTCCAAGCTATCATAACCGAATTCCACTATTAATAATATGTCATAGCCATACACGATTTATGAAACTTTGGTCCGGAGCGGACCACTATATCATATAGCTGCCATACAAACGACCGATATGAAAACAAGTCTTTGCATGGAAAACTTTTTTGTTCTCCAAGCTATCGTAACCGAATTCCACAAATAATAATTTGACATAGCCATACACGATTTGTGAAACTTCGGTCCGGAGCGGACCACTATATCATATAGCTGCCATACAAACAACCGATATGAAAACAAGTCTTTAAATGGAAAACTTTATTGTTTTCCAAGCTATCATAACCGAATTCCACAATTAATAATTTGTCATAGCCATACACGATTTATGAAACTTTGGTCGGGAACGGACCACTATATCATATAGCTGCCATACAAACAACCGATATGAAAACAAGTCTTTGTATGGAAAACTTTTTAGTTCTCCAAGCTATCGCAACCGAATTCAACGTTTATTTATTTGACAAAGCCATACACGATTTCTGAAACGTTGGTCCGGAGCGGACCACTATTTCATATAGTTGCCATACAAACGACCGATATAAAAACAAGTCTTTAAATGGAAAACTTTTTTGTTTTCCAAGCTATCATAACCGAATTCCACAGTTAATAATTTGTCATAGCCATACACGATTTGTCAAACTTTGGTCGGGAGCGGACCACTATATCATATAGCTGCCATACAAACAACCGATATGAAAACAAGTCTTTGTATGGAAAACTTTTTTGTTTTCCAAGCTATCGCAACCGAATTCAAAGTTTATTTATTTTACAATACCATACACGATTTGTGAAACTTTGGTCCGGAGCGGACCACTATATCATATAGCTGCCATACAAACGACAAATATGAATACAAGTCTTTGTATGGAAAACTTTTTTGTTTTCCAAGCTGTCGCAACCGAATTCAAAATTTATTTATTTCACACAGCCATTCACAATTTGTGAAACTTTGGTACGGAGCGGACCACTATATCATATAGCTGCCATACAAACGACCGATATGAAAACAAGTCTTTGCATGGAAAACTTTTTTGTTCTCCAAGGTATCGCAACTGCATTCAACGATTATACATGTGACACAGCCGTACACGATTTTTTAAAGTTTGGTCCGGATCGGACCACTATATCATATAGCTGCCATACAAACGACGGATATGAAAACAAGTCTTAATATGGAAAATTTTTTTGTTTTCCAACCTGATGCAACCGAATTCAACATTTATTTATTTCACACAGCCATACACCATTTGTGAAACTTTGGTCCGGAGCGGACCACTATATCATATAGCTGCCATACAAACAACCGATATGAATACAAGTCTTTGTATGGAAAACTTTTTTGTTGTCCAAGCTATCGCAACTGAATTCAACGTTTATTTATTTGACAAAGCCATACACGAGTTCTGAAACGTTGGTCCGGAGCGGACCACTATTTCATATAGCTGCCATACAAACGACCGATATGCAAACAAGTCTTTAAATGGAAAACTTTTTTGTTTTCCAAGCTATCATAACCGAATTCCACAATTAATAATTTGTCATAGCCATACACGATTTATGAAACTTTGGTCCGGAGCGGACCACTATATCATATAGCTGCCATACAAACGACCGATATGAAAACAAGTCTTTGCATGGAAAACTTTTTTGTTCTCCAAGCTATCGTAACCGAATTCAACGATTATTTATTTCACACAGCTATACACGATTTGCGAAAGTTTGGTCCGGATCGGCAAACTATGTCATATATATGCCATACAAACGAACAATATGAAAACAAGTCTTTGTATGGAACACTTTTTTATTTTCCAAGCTATCGTAACCGAATTCCACAATTATAAATTTGACATAGCCATACACGATTTGTGAAACTTTGGCCCGGAGCGGACCACTATATCATATAGCTGCCATACAAACGACCGATACGAAAACAAGTCTTTGTATGGAAAACTTTTTTGTTCTCCAAGCTATCATAACCGAATTCCACAATTATTAATTTAAAATAGCCATACACGATTTGTGAAACTTTGGTCCGGAGCGGACCACTATATCATATAGCTGCCATACAAACGACCGATATGAAAACAAGTCTTTGTATGGAAAACTTTTTTGTTTTCCAAGCTATCGTAACCGAATTCGACAATTAATAATTTGACGTAGCCATACACGATTTGTAAAACTTTGGTCCGGAGCGGACCACTATATCATATAGCTGCCATACAAACAACCGATATGAAAACAAGTCTTTGTATGGAAAACTTTTTTGTTCTCCAAGCTATCGCAACTGAATTCAAAGTTTATTTATATGACACAGCCGTACATGATTTTTTAAAGTTTGGTCCGGATCGGACTACTATATCATATAGCTGCCATACAAACGACAGATATGAAAACAAGTCTTTGTATGGAAAACTGTTTTGTTCTCCAAGCTATCGCAACCGAATTCAACGTTTATTTATTTCACACAGCGATACACGATTTGTGAAAGTTTGGTCCGGAGCGGACCACTATATCATACATACACGATTTGCGAAAGTTTGGTCCGGATCGGCAAACTATGTTATCTATGTGCCATACAAACGACCGATATCAAAACAAGTCTTTGTATGGAAACCTTTATTGTTTTCCAAGCTATCGTAACCGAATTCCACAATTGTTAATTTGACATAGCCATACACAATTTGTGAAACTTTGGTACGGAGCGGACCACTATATCATATAGCTGCCATACAAACGACCGATATGAAAACAAGTCTTTGTATGGAAAACTTTTTTGTTCTCCAAGCTATCGTAACCGAATTCCACAATTATTAATTTGACATAGCCATACACGATTTGTGAAACTTTGGTCCGGAGCGGACCACTATATCATATAGCTGCCATACAAACAACCGATATGAAAACAAGTCTTTGTATAGAAAACTTTTTTGTTTTCCAAGCTATCGCAACCGAATTCAAAATTTATTTATTTCACGCAGTCATTCACAATTTGTGAAACTTTGGTACGGAGCGGACCACTATATCATATAGCTGCCATACAAACGACCGATATGAAAACAAGTCTTTGCATGGAAAACTTTTTTGTTCTCCAAGGTATCGCAACTGCATTCAACGATTATACATGTGACACAGCCGTACATGATTTTTTAAAGTTTGGTCCGGAACGGACCACTATATCATATAGCTGCCATACAAACGACGGATATGAAAACAAGTCTTTGTATGGAAAACTTTTTTGTTTTCCAAGCTATCAAAACCGAATTCAAAATTTATTTATTTCACACAGCCCTACACCATTTGCGAAAGTTTGGTCCGGATCGGCAAACTATGTCATATATGTGCCATACAAACGAACGATATGAAAACAAGTCTATGTATGGAAAACTTTTTCTTTTCCGAACTATCGTAACCGACTTCCACAATTATTAATTTGACATAGCCATACACGATTTGTGAAACTTTGGTCCGGAGCGGACCACTATATCATATAGCTGCCTTACAAACAACCGATATGAAAACAAGTCTTTGTATGGAAAACTTTTTTGTTCTCCAAGCTATCGCAACCGAATTCAACGTTTATTTATTTGACAAAGCCATACACGATTTCTGAAACGTTGGTCCGGAGCGGACCACTATTTCATATAGCTGCCATACAAACGACCGATATGAAAACAAGTCTTTAAATGGAAAACTTTTTTGTTTTCCAAGCTATCATAACCGAATTCCACAATTAATAATTTGACATAGCCATACACGATTTATGAAACTTTGGTCCGGAGCGGACCACTATATCATATAGCTGCCATACAAACGACCGATATGAAAACAAGTCTTTGCATGGAAAACTTTTTTGTTCTCCAAGGTATCGCAACTGCATTCAACGATTATACATGTGACACAGCCGTACACGATTTTTTAAAGTTTGGTCCGGATCGGACCACTATATCATATAGCTGCCATACAAACGACCGATATGAAAACAAGTCTTAGTATGGAAAATTTTTTTGTTTTCCAACCTGATCGCAACCGAATTCAACATTTATTTATTTCACACAGCCATACACCATTTGTGAAACTTTGGTCCGGAGCGGACCACTATATCATATAGCTGCCATACAAACGACCGATATGAATACAAGTCTTTGTATGGAAAACTTTTTTGTTGTCCAAGCTATCGCAACTGAATTCAACGTTTATTTATTTGACAAAGCCATACACGAGTTGTGAAACGTTGGTCCGGAGCGGACCACTATTTCATATAGCTGCCATACAAACGACCGATATGAAAACAAGTCTTTAAATGGAAAACTTTTTTGTTTTCCAAGCTATCATAACCGAATTCCACAATTAATAATTTGACATAGCCATACACGATTTATGAAACTTTGGTCCGGAGCGGACCACTATATCATATAGCTGCCATACAAACGACCGATATGAAAACAAGTCTTTGCATGGAAAACTTTTTTGTTCTCCAAGCTATCGTAACCGAATTCAACGATTATTTATTTCACACAGCTATACACGATTTGCGAAAGTTTGGTCCGGATCGGCAAACTATGTCATATATATGCCATACAAACGAACAATATGAAAACAAGTCTTTGTATGGAACACTTTTTTATTTTCCAAGCTATCGTAACCGAATTCCACAATTATTAATTTGACATAGCCATACACGATTTGTGAAACTTTGGCCCGGAGCGGACCACTATATCATATAGCTGCCATACAAACGACCGATATGAAAACAAGTCTTTGTATGGAAAACTTTTTTGTTCTCCAAGCTATCATAACCGAATTCCACAATTATTAATTTAAAATAGCCATACACGATTTGTGAAACTTTGGTCCGGAGCGGACCACTATATCATATAGCTGCCATACAAACGACCGATATGAAAACAAGTCTTTGTATGGAAAACTTTTTTGTTTTCCAAGCTATCGTAACCGAATTCGACAGTTAATACTATGACATAGCCATACACGATTTGTAAAACTTTGGTCCGGAGCGGACCACTATATCATATAGCTGCCATACAAACAACCGATATGAAAACAAGTCTTTGTATGGAAAACTTTTTTGTTCTCCAAGCTATCGCAACTGAATTCAAAGTTTATTTATATGACACAGCCGTACATGATTTTTTAAAGTTTGGTCCGGATCGGACTACTATATCATATAGCTGCCATACAAACGACAGATATGAAAACAAGTCTTTGTATGGAAAACTGTTTTGTTCTCCAAGCTATCGCAACCGAATTCAACGTTTATTTATTTCACACAGCGATACACGATTTGCGAAAGTTTGGTCCGGAGCGGACCACTATATCATACATACACGATTTGCGAAAGTTTGGTCCGGATCGGCAAACTATGTTATCTATGTGCCATACAAACGACCGATATCAAAACAAGTCTTTGTATGGAAACCTTTATTGTTTTCCAAGCTATCGTAACCGAATTCCACAATTGTTAATTTGACATAGCCATACACAATTTGTGAAACTTTGGTACGGAGCGGACCACTATATCATATAGCTGCCATACAAACGACCGATATGAAAACAAGTCTTTGTATGGAAAACTTTTTTGTTCTCCAAGCTATCGTAACCGAATTCCACAATTATTAATTTGACATAGCCATACACGATTTGTGAAACTTTGGTCCGGAGCGGACCACTATATCATATAGCTGCCATACAAACAACCGATATGAAAACAAGTCTTTGTATAGAAAACTTTTTTGTTTTCCAAGCTATCGCAACCGAATTCAAAATTTATTTATTTCACGCAGTCATTCACAATTTGTGAAACTTTGGTACGGAGCGGACCACTATATCATATAGCTGCCATACAAACGACCGATATGAAAACAAGTCTTTGCATGGAAAACTTTTTTGTTCTCCAAGGTATCGCAACTGCATTCAACGATTATACATGTGACACAGCCGTACATGATTTTTTAAAGTTTGGTCCGGAACGGACCACTATATCATATAGCTGCCATACAAACGACGGATATGAAAACAAGTCTTTGTATGGAAAACTTTTTTGTTTTCCAAGCTATCAAAACCGAATTCAAAATTTATTTATTTCACACAGCCCTACACCATTTGCGAAAGTTTGGTCCGGATCGGCAAACTATGTCATATATGTGCCATACAAACGAACGATATGAAAACAAGTCTATGTATGGAAAACTTTTTTCTTTTCCGAACTATCGTAACCGACTTCCACAATTATTAATTTGACATAGCCATACACGATTTGTGAAACTTTGGTCCGGAGCGGACCACTATATCATATAGCTGCCTTACAAACAACCGATATGAAAACAAGTCTTTGTATGGAAAACTTTTTTGTTCTCCAAGCTATCGCAACCGAATTCAACGTTTATTTATTTGACAAAGCCATACACGATTTCTGAAACGTTGGTCCGGAGCGGACCACTATTTCATATAGCTGCCATACAAACGACCGATATGAAAACAAGTCTTTAAATGGAAAACTTTTTTGTTTTCCAAGCTATCATAACCGAATTCCACAATTAATAATTTGACATAGCCATACACGATTTATGAAACTTTGGTCCGGAGCGGACTACTATATCATATAGCTGCCATACAAACGACCGATATGAAAACAAGTCTTTGTATGGAAAACTTTTTTGATCTCCAAGCTATCGCAACTGAATTCAATCATTATACATGTGACACAGACGTACATGATTTTTTAAAGTTTGGTCCGGATCGGACCACTATATCATATAGCTGCCCTACAAACGACAGATATGAATACAAGTCTTGGTATGGAAAAGTTTTTTGTTTTCCAAGCTATCGCAACCGAATTCAAAATTTATTTATTTCACACAGCCATACACGATTTGGGAAAGTTTGGTCCGGATCGGCAAACTATGTCATATATGTGCCATACAAACGAACGATATGAAAACAAGTCTATGTATGGAAAACTTTTTTCTTTTCCGAACTATCGTAACCGACTTCCACAATTATTAATTTGACATAGCCATACACGATTTGTGAAACTTTGGTCCGGAGCGGACCACTATATCATATAGCTGCCATACAAACAACCGATATGAAAACAAGTCTTTGTATGGAAAACTTTTTTGTTCTCCAAGCTATCGTAACCGAATTCCACAAATAATAATTTGTCATAGCCATACACGATTTGTCAAACTTCGGTCCGGAGCGGACCGCTATATCATATAGCTGCCATACAAACGACCGATATGAAAACAAGTCTTTGTATGGAAAACTTTTTTGTTCTACAAGCTATCGCAACCGAATTTAACGTTTATTTATTTGATAAAGCCATACACGAGTAGTTTTCCATACAAAGACTTGTTTTCATATCGGTTGTCCGGAGCGGACCACTATATCATATAGCTGCCATACAAACGACCGATATGAAAACAAGTCTTTGTATGGAAAACTTTTTTGTTCTCCAAGCTATCGTAACCGAATTCCACAATTATTAATTTGACATAGCCGTACCCGATTTGTGAAACTTTGGTCCGGAGAGGACCACTATATCATATAGCTGCCATACAAACGACCGATATGAAAACAAGTCTTTGTATGGAAAACTTTTTTGTTGTCCAAGCTATCGCAACTGAATTCAAGGTTTATTTATTTGACAAAGCCATACACGAGTTCTGAAACGTTGGTCCGGAGCGGACCACTATACCATATAGCTGCCATACAAACGACCGATATGAAAACAAGTCTTTGTATGGAAAACATTTTTGTTCTCCAAGCTATCATAACCGAATTCCACTATTAATAATATGTCATAGCCATACACGATTTATGAAACTTTGGTCCGGAGCGGACCACTATATCATATAGCTGCCATACAAACGACCGATATGAAAACAAGTCTTTGCATGGAAAACTTTTTTGTTCTCCAAGCTATCGTAACCGAATTCCACAAATAATAATTTGACATAGCCATACACGATTTGTGAAACTTTGGTCCGGAGCGGACTACTATATCATATAGCTGCCATACAAACGACCGATATGAAAACAAGTCTTTAAATGGAAAACTTTATTGTTTTCCAAGCTATCATAACCGAATTCCACAATTAATAATTTGACATAGCCATACACGATTTATGAAACTTTGGTCGGGAACGGACCACTATATCATATAGCTGCCATACAAACAACCGATATGAAAACAAGTCTTTGTATGGAAAACTTTTTAGTTCTCCAAGCTATCGCAACCGAATTCAACGTTTATTTATTTGACAAAGCCATACACGATTTCTGAAACGTTGGTCCGGAGCGGACCACTATTTCATATAGTTGCCATACAAACGACCGATATAAAAACAAGTCTTTGAATGGAAAACTTTTTTGTTTTCCAAGCTATCATAACCGAATTCCACAGTTATTAATTTGTCATAGCCATACACGATTTGTGAAACTTTGGTCGGGAGCGGACCACTATATCATATAGCTGCCATACAAACAACCGATATGAAAACAAGTCTTTGTATGGAAAACTTTTTTGTTTTCCAAGCTATCGCAACCGAATTCAAAGTTTATTTATTTTACAATACCATACACGATTTGTGAAACTTTGGTCCGGAGCGGACCACTATATCATATAGCTGCCATACAAACGACAAATATGAATACAAGTCTTTGTATGGAAAACTTTTTTGTTTTCCAAGCTATCGCAACCGAATTCAAAATTTATTTATTTCACACAGCCATTCACAATTTGTGAAACTTTGGTACGGAGCGGACCACTATATCATATAGCTGCCATACAAACGACCGATATGAAAACAAGTCTTTGCATGGAAAACTTTTTTGTTCTCCAAGGTATCGCAACTGCATTCAACGATTATACATGTGACACAGCCGTACATGATTTTTTAAAGTTTGGTCCGGATCGGACCACTATATCATATAGCTGCCATACAAACGACGGATATGAAAACAAGTCTTAGTATGGAAAATTTTTTTGTTTTCCAACCTGATGCAACCGAATTCAACATTTATTTATTTCACACAGCCATACACCATTTGTGAAACTTTGGTCCGGAGCGGACCACTATATCATATAGCTGCCACACAAACGAACGATATGAATACAAGTCTTTGTATGGAAAACTTTTTTGTTGTCCAAGCTATCGCAACTGAATTCAACGTTTATTTATTTGACAAAGCCATACACGATTTCTGAAACGTTGGTCCGGAGCGGACCACTATTTCATATAGCTGCCATACAAACGACCGATACGAAAACAAGTCTTTAAATGGAAAACTTTTTTGTTTTCCAAGCTATCATAACCGAATTCCACAATTAATAATTTGACATAGCCATACACGATTTGTGAAACCTTGGTCCGGAGCGGACCACTATATCATATAGCTGCCATACAAACGACCGATATGAAAACAAGTCTTTGCATGGAAAACTTTTTTGTTCTCCAAGCTATCGTAACCGAATTCCACAATTAATAATTTGACATAGCCATACACGATTTGTAAAACTTTGGTCCGGAGCGGACCACTATATCATATAGCTGCCATACAAACGCCCGATATGAAAACAAGTCTTTAAATGGAAAACTTTTTTGTTTTCCAAGCTATCGTAACCGAATTCCACAATTAATAATTTGACATAGCCGTACACGATTTGTGAAACTTTGGTCCGGAACGGACCACTATATCATATAGCTGCCATACAAACAACCGATATGAAAACAAGTCTTTGTATGGAAAACTTTTTAGTTCTCCAAGCTATCGCAACCGAATTCAACGTTTATTTATTTGACAAAGCCATACACGATTTCTGAAACGTTGGTCCGGAGCGGACCACTATTTCATATAGTTGCCATACAAACGACCGATATAAAAACAAGTCTTTAAATGGAAAACTTTTTTGGTTTCCAAGCTATCATAACCGAATTCCACAATTAATAATTTGTCATAGCCATACACGATTTGTCAAACTTTGGTCCGGAGCGGACCACTTTATCATATAGCTGCCATACAAACAACCGATATGAAAACAAGTCTTTGTATGGAAAACTTTTTTGTTTTCCAAGCTATCGCAACCGAATTCAAAGTTTATTTATTTTACAATACCATACACGATTTGTGAAACTTTGGTCCGAGCGGACCACTATATCATATAGCTGCCATACAAACGACAGATATGAATACAAATCTTTGCATGGAAAACTTTTTTGTTCTCCAAGGTATCGCAACTGCATTCAACCATTATACATGTGACACAGCCGTACATGATTTTTGAAAGTTTGGTCCGGATCGGACCACTATATCATATAGCTGCCATACAAACGACGGATATGAAAACAAGTCTTTGTATGGAAAACTTTTTTGTTTTCCAAGCTATCAAAACCGAATTCAAAATTTATTTATTTCACACAGCCATACACCATTTGCGAAAGTTTGTTTCGGATCGGCAAACTATGTCATATATGTGCCATACAAACGAACGATATGAAAACAAGTCTATGTATGGAAAACCTTTTTCTTTTCCGAACTATCGTAACCGACTTCCACAATTATTAATTTGACACAGCCGTACATGATTTTTTAAAGTTTGGTCCGGAGCGGACCACTATATCATATAGCTGCCATACAAACGACCGATATGAAAACAAGTCTTTGTATGGAAAACTTTTTTGTTCTCCAAGCTATCGCAACTGAACTGAACGACCGATATGCAAACAAGTCTTTAAATGGAAAACTTTTTTGTTTTCCAAGCTATCGCAACCGAATTCAAAATTTATTTATTTCACACAGCCATTCACAATTTGTGAAACTTTGGTACGGAGCGGACCACTATATCATATAGCTGCCATACAAACGACCGATATGAAAACAAGTCTTTGCATGGAAAACTTTTTTGTTCTCCAAGGTATCGCAACTGCATTCAACCATTATACATGTGACACAGCCATACATGATTTTTTAAAGTTTGGTCCGGATCGGACCACTATATCATATAGCTGCCATACAAACGACGGATATGAAAACAAGTCTTAGTATGGAAAATTTTTTTGTTTTCCAACCTGATGCAACCGAATTCAACATTTATTTATTTCACACAGCCATACACCATTTGTGAAACTTTGGTCCGGAGCGGACCACTATATCATATAGCTGCCATACAAACGACCGATATGAATACAAGTCTTTGTATGGAAAACTTTTTTGTTGTCCAAGCTATCGCAACTGAATTCAACGTTTATTTATTTGACAAAGCCATACACGAGTTCTGAAACGTTGGTCCGGAGCGGACCACTATATCATATAGCTGCCATACAAACGACCGATATGCAAACAAGTCTTTAAATGGAAAACTTTTTTGTTTTCCAAGCTATCATAACCGAATTCCACAATTAATAATTTGACATAGCCATACACGATTTATGAAACTTTGGTCCGGAGCGGACCACTATATCATATAGCTGCCATACAAACGACCGATATGAAAACAAGTCTTTGCATGGAAAACTTTTTTGTTCTCCAAGCTATCGTAACCGAATTCCACAAATAATAATTTGACATAGCCATACACGATTTGTGAAACTTCGGTCCGGAGCGGACCACTATATCATATAGCTGCCATACAAACGACCGATATGAAAACAAGTCTTTAAATGGAAAACTTTTTTGTTTTCCAAGCTATCATAACCGAATTCCACAATTAATAATTTGTCATAGCCGTACACGATTTATGAAACTTTGGTCCGGAACGGACCACTATATCATATAGCTGCCATAAAAACGACCGATATGAAAACAAGTCTTTGTATGGAAAACTTTTAGTTCTCCAAGCTATCGCAACCGAATTCAACGTTTATTTATTTGACAAAGCCATACACGATTTCTGAAACGTTGGTCCGGAGCGGACCACTATTTCATATAGTTGCCATACAAACGACCGATATAAAAACAAGTCTTTAAATGGAAAACTTTTTTGTTTTCCAAGCTATCATAACCGAATTCCACAATTAATAATTTGACATAGCCATACACGATTTGTGAAACTTTGGTCCGGAGCGGACCACTATATCATATAGCTGCCATACAAACAACCGATATGAAAACAAGTCTTTGTATGGAAAACTTTTTGTTTTCCAAGCTATCGCAACCGAATTCAAAGTTTATTTATTTTACAATACCATACACGATTTGTGAAACTTTGGTCCGGAGCGGACCACTATATCATATAGCTGCCATACAAACGGCAGATATGAATACAAATCTTTGCATGGAAAACTTTTTTGTTCTCCAAGGTATCGCAACTGCATTCAACCATTATACATGTGACACAGCCGTACATGATTTTTTAAAGTTTGGTCCGGATCGGACCACTATATCATATAGCTGCCATACAAACGACGGATATGAAAACAAGTCTTTGTATGGAAAACTTTTTTGTTCTCCAAGGTATCGCAACTGCATTCAACCATTATACATGTGACACAGCCGTACATGATTTTTTAAAGTTTGGTCCGGATCGGACCACTATATCATATAGCTGCCATACAAACGACCGATATAAATACAAGTCTTTGTATGGAAAATTTTTTTGTTTTCCAAGCTATCGCAACCGAATTCAAAATTTATTTATTTTACATAGCCATACACGATTTGTGAAACTTTGGTACGGAGCGGACCACTATATCATATAGCTGCCATACAAACGACCGATATGAAAACAAGTCTTTGCATGGAAAACTTTTTTGTTCTCCAAGGTATCGCAACTGCATTCAACCATTATACATGTGACACAGCCGTACATGATTTTTTAAAGTTTGGTCCGGATCGGACCACTATATCATATAGCTGCCATACAAACGACGGATATGAAAACAAGTCTTTGTATGGAAAACTTTTTTGTTTTCCAAGCTATCACAACCGAATTCAAAATTTATTTATTTCACACAGCCATACACCATTTGCGAAAGTTTGGTCCGGATCGGCAAACTATGTCATATATGTGCCATACAAACGAACGATATGAAAACAAGTCTATGTATGGAAAACTTTTTTCTTTTCCGAACTATCGTAACCGACTTCCACAATTATTAATTTGACATAGCCATACATGATTTGTGAAACTTTGGTCCGGAGCGGACCACTATATCATATAGCTGCCATACAAACAACCGATATGAAAACAAGTCTTTGTATGGAAAACTTTTTTGTTCTCCAAGCTATCGTAACCGAATTCCACAATTATTAATTTGACATAGCCGTTCACGATTTGTGAAACTTTGGTCCGGAGCGGACCACTATATCATATAGCTGCCATACAAACAACCGATATGAAAACAAGTCTTTGTATGGAAAACTTTTTTGTTCTCCAAGCTATCGCAACCGAATTCAACGTTTATTTATTTGACAAAGCCATACACGAGTAGTTTTCCATACAAAGACTTGTTTTCATATCGGTTGTCCGGAGCGGACCATTATATCATATAGCTGCCATACAAACGACCGATATGAAAACAAGTCTTTGTATCGAAAACTTTTTTGTTCTCCAAGCTATCGTAACCGAATTCCACAATTATTAATTTAACATAGCCGTACCCGATTTGTAGAAACTTTGGTCCGGAGCGGACCACTATATCATATAGCTGCCATACAAACGACCGATATGAAAACAAGTCTTTGTATGGAAAACTTTTTTGTTCTCCAAGCTATCGCAACCGAATTCAACGTTTATTTATTTGACAAAGCCATACACGATTTCTGAAACGTTGGTCCGGAGCGGACCACTATTTCATATTGTTGCCATACAAACGACCGATATAAAAACAAGTCTTTAAATGGAAAACTTTTTTGTTTTCCAAGCTATCATAACCGAATTCCACAATTAATAATTTGTCATAGCCATACACGATTTGTGAAACTTTGGTACGGAGCGGACCACTATATCATATAGCTGCCATACAATCGACCGATATGAAAACAAGTCTTTGTATGGAAAACTTTTTTGTTCTCCAAGCTATCGCAACCGAATTCAAAGTTTATTTATTTTACAATGCCATACACGATTTGTGAAACTTTGGTCCGGAGCGGACCACTATATCATATAGCTGCCATACAAACGACAGATATGAATACAAGTCTTTGTATGGAAAACTTTTTTGTTTTCCAAGCTATCGCAACCGAATTCAAAATTTATTTATTTCACACAGCCATTCACAATTTGTGAAACTTTGGTACGGAGCGGAACACTATATCATATAGCTGCCATACAAACGACCGATATGAAAACAAGTCTTTGCATGGAAAACTTTTTTGTTCTCCAAGGTATCGCAACTGCATTCAACGATTATACATGTGACACAGCCGTACATGATTTTTTAAAGTTTGGTCCGGATCGGACCACTATATCATATAGCTGCCATACAAACGACGGATATGAAAACAAGTCTTTGTATGGAAAACTTTTTTGTTTTCCAAGCTATCAAAACCGAATTCAAAATTTATTTATTTCACACAGCCATAAACCATTTGCGAAAGTTTGTTCCGGATCGGCAAACTATGTCATATATGTGCCATACAAACGAACGATATGAAAACAAGTCTATGTATGGAAAACTTTTTTCTTTTCCGAACTATCGTAACCGACTTCCACAATTATTAATTTGACATAGCCATACACGATTTGTGAAACTTTGGTCCGGAGCGGACCACTATATCATATAGCTGCCATACAAACAACCGATATGAAAACAAGTCTTTGTATGGAAAACTTTTTTGTTCTCCAAGCTATCGCAAGTGAATTCAACGTTTATTTATTTGACAAAGCCATACACGATTTCTGAAACGTTGGTCCGGAGCGGACCACTATTTCATATAGCTGCCATACAAACGACCGATATGCAAAGAAGTCTTTAAATGGAAAACTTTTTTGTTTTCCAAGCTATCATAACCGAATTCCACAATTAACAATTTGTCATAGCCATACACGATTTATGAAACTTTGGTCCGGAGCGGACCACTATATCATATAGCTGCCTTACAAACAACCGATATGAAAACAAGTCTTTGTATGGAAAACTTTTTTGTTATCCAAGCTATCGTAACCGAATTCCACAATTATTAATATGACATAGCCATACACGATTTGTAAAACTTTGGTCCGGAGCGGACCACTATATCATATAGCTGCCATACAAACGACCGATATGAAAACAAGTCTTTGCATGGAAAACTTTTTTGTTCTCCAAGCTATCGTAACCGAATTCCACAATTATTAATTTGACATAGCCATACACGATTTGTAAAACTTTGGTCTGGAGCGGACCACTATATCATATAGCTGCCATACAAACGACCGATATGAAAACAAGTCTTTGCATGGAAAACTTTTTTGTTCTCCAAGGTATCGCAACTGCATTCAACGATTATACATGTGACACTGCCGTACATGATTTTTTAAAGTTTGCTCCGGATCGGACCACTATATCATATAGCTGCCATACAAACGACGGATATAAAAACAAGTCTTTGTATGGAAAACTTTTTTGTTCTCCAAGCTATCGCAACTGAATTCAACGTTTATTTATTTGACAAAGCCATACACGATATCTGAAACGTTGGTCCGGAGCGGACCACTATTTCATATAGCTGCCATACAAACGACCGATATGAAAACAAGTCTTTAAATGGAAAACTTTTTTGTTTTCCAAGCTATCATAACCGAATTCCACAATTAACAATTTGTCATAGCCATACTCGATTTGTGAAACTTTGGTCCGGAGCGGACCACTATATCATATAGCTGCCATACAAACGACCGATATGAAAACAAGTCTTTGCATGGAAAACTTTTTTGTTCTCCAAGCTCTCGCAACATATAAGCATATACTTATGAACTTTTTTGTTCTCCAAGCTATCGCAACTGAATTCAACGTTTATTTATTTGACAAAGCCATACACGATTTCTGAAACGTTGGTCCGGAGCGGACCACTATTTCATATAGCTGCCATACAAACGACCGATATGAAAACAAGTCTTTAAATGGAAAACTTTTTTGTTTTCCAAGCTATCATAACCGAATTCCACAATTAACAATTTGTCATAGCCATACTCGATTTGTGAAACTTTGGTCCGGAGCGGACCACTATATCATATAGCTGCCATACAAACGACCGATATGAAAACAAGTCTTTGCATGGAAAACTTTTTTGTTCTCCAAGCTATCGGAACATATAAGCATATATGTACTTATAAACTTTTTTGTTCTCCAAGCTATCGCAACTGAATTCAAATTTATTTATTTGACAAAGCCATACACGATTTCTGAAACGTTGGTCCGGAGCGGACCACTATTTCATATAGCTGCCATACAAAAGACCGATATGAAAACAAGTCTTTAAATGGAAAACTTTTTTGTTTTCCAAGCTATCGTAACCGAATTCCACAAATAATAATTTGACATAGCCATACACGATTTGTGAAACTTCGGTCCGGATCGGACTACTATATCATATAGCTGCCATACAAACGACAGATATGAATATGTCGGAGCGTTGGTTTTAGTACTTTGCAGACTAGTGTAGTTCTAGTACTTTGTTGACCAGTGTTATAGATTCGGTGTACGTGGCGCCGTTGGGGTCAGGCGACACCCTGGCGGCTTGTGCCTGCATACGCACAGCATTTCTATGGAATGGTAAAGGCATGGCAAGAGATGGACTCTATTGCTGAGTGAGGTCTGATCGTTGGCCGTGGACTGAGAGAGAGAGAGCTTTGAGTGAAAGAAGTGAGTCTGAGGGTTGGTCAGGCTCGGTGCTCTCGAGGGAGATCAGTTCTTGCAGCGGCATTGAGACGAGCAGAACTTACTGTGCCTTTCGTAGAATTGTACAAGAATGGATACTAGCATGAATGTTTCTCCGACATCAGAAGTGGGATCGGCTTCGCCTAGACACCAAGATTCGGCCCACATCCTAGCAACGCTGGAAGCTCAAAACAAAAGTCTAATGGACATCATCAAAGCCATGCAGACTCCTAGGCCGGTAGCAGATGAAAGGCCAGTAAACGTGTCTTTACCAAAATTTAATCCAGATTGTGCCGGAGCAGACGCCTCTGCCTGGTGTACAACCGTGGACCTAATATTTTCTTCCAGTACTCCCGAAGGTGGCGCCCTTGTGATAGCTTTAAGCAAGGCACTGGAAGGCGGTGCATCACAATGGCTATCGCAAATATGTTTTGCCGGCATCACCTGGGCGCAATTCAAGGAACTGTTCATTCAACGCTTCGTAGGAATAGAGACAACCACAGCCATTCTCATGAACATATTGAACGGTCGTCCGAAATCTGGAGAGGGATTTGCAGAGTATGGCAGTCGAATCGTCACGTCGCTTATGTCCAAATGGAAAGCTAAAGGCCTGGAGGAAATCGCTGTATCGATAGCATTGGCACACATGGCGCAAATCGATAACAGTTTGTTGCGCTGGGTATACACTACCAACGTAACCAGCCGCAACGATCTACAACAACAACTACAGGCCTATGCTTTTAAAAAACGTACTGCAGTGGAGGATGAGTATTCAACTGGGCCAGAGCGGAAGAGGACCAAGCTTCAGATAAAATGCCATCATTGTGGAAAGATTGGTCACAAAATTGCCGAGTGCCGCAGTCGACTGGAAAGGAAACCAAACTCAAAGGGAGGGACACAGGATGGGAGTGGTTTTTCAGGAATGAAAGATCGGTCAAATGTAAAATGTTTCAAGTGTAACGAAATGGGACATTTCGCCTCCGCATGTCCAAAAATCCGATCCAGTGGCAACGAGAGGACCTACGAGAGGCGCGTGGACGTTTGCGCAGTGGCCCCGGCAAAGGGAATAATAAGTCTGTCCGGTGAGTCTGTTCCATTTTGTTTTGACTCCGGAGCTGAATGTTCATTGGTAAAAGAGAGTGTGGCAGATAAGTTTAAAGGAAAACGATTTAACAATATTGTAAAATTGAATGGCATTTGTAATGATTCAATTTGTAGTACAAAGCAAATTTTATCCAATATAAATATTGAACAATATTGTCTAGAGACTTTGTTGCATGTAGTTGCGGACAAATATCTGGAATACGATGTTTTGTTAGGCCGCGAGATATTAAGCCAGGGCTTTGGCGTAACAATAGATGCCGAAAAATTCTGTATTTATAAAACAAAAAGAGTTGGTATAGTAACTTTAACTAATTATGAAAACCTTTTAGATTCTGATGGGGACCTTAGTAATTCTGATAAGACGGCACTGAAAAACATCCTAAAGCATTATTCAGATTGGTTTATAGAGGGAATTCCACAGACTCGTGTAACAACAGGGCAATTGGAAATTAGGCTAATAGATCCACAAAAGACAGTGCAGCGCCGCCCATACAGGCTAAGCGAGGATGAGAAAGCAAACGTGCGTTGCAAAATCAATGAGCTTCTAAAAATTCAACATTATTCGTCCCAGTTGCTCACCTTTCGCTAGCCCGATGATGCTCGTGAAAAAGAAAAATGGTAGCGATCGCCTTTGTGTAGATTACCGTGCATTGAATGAGAATACAGTTGCAGATAAATATCCCTTACCCCTTATTGCTGACCAGATTGCCAGATTACGTGGGGCAAGCTATTTCTCGTGTCTCGATATGGCTAGTGGATTCTACCAAATACCGGTACATCCAGATTCAATAGAGCGCACCGCTTTCGTTACTCCCGAAGGGCAATATGAATTTTTAACCATGCCTTTTGGTTTAAAAAATGCGCCATCAGTGTTTCAGCGCGCTATAGTTAAGGCCTTGGGTAACCTCGCATACACATATGCCATCGTGTATATTGACGATGTTTTAATTGCAGCCGAAACTAAGGAGGAAGCTTTAGTTCGATTGCAGGTAGTGTTAGAAACCTTGAGCAAGGCTGGATTTTCATTTAATATGACCAAGTGTTCGTTTCTTAAGACTAAGGTAGAGTATCTTGGATTTGAAGTAAGCAATGGACAAATCCGCCCTAACGCACGTAAAATTCAAGCATTGACAGAACTGCCACCTCCACAAACCGTAACACAATTAAGGCAATTTATTGGGTTAGCCTCATACTTTCGGCAGTTTGTGCCAAAATTTTCCGAAACTTTAAAACCATTGTATTTTCTGACTTCAAAAAGAAACTCTGATTTCAATTGGCTCATAGAGCATGAAAAAATTCGATCAAAAATAATATCTGTACTAACCCAGGAACCGGTGCTTACTATATTCGACCCTAGATATCCGATAGAGCTTCACACGGATGCCAGCTCGATTGGCTACGGGGCAATATTGCTACATAAAATTGACAAAAAGCCCCATGTGGTTGAATACTACAGTAAATGTACTACACCAGCTGAATCAAAATATCACTCGTACGAACTTGAGACTATGGCGGTTGTCAATGCCATTAAACATTTCCGGCACTATTTACAGGGACGAAAGTTTGTGGTATTTACTGACTGCAATTCCCTAAAAGCTAGTCGTACAAAATCAGACCTATCACCGAGGGTGCATCGATGGTGGGGTTTCTTGCAGTCCTTTGTTTTCGATATCCAATATACAAAGGGAGAACGAATGGCTCACGTAGATTTTTTTGTCACGAAATCCACTGACCAAAGAAAGTAAGAGCAAATGCATAAACAAAATAGTTGAAAAACGAATTGAGTTAACTGAAGTTACAGACAATTGGCTGGTTTCTGAACAACAACGTGATCCTGAGGTAGCCGACATATCGTCTAAGTTAAGAAATAATGAATTGCCGGAGAGTCTAGATAGAACCTACGAATTAAGAAAGGGAATTTTATATAGACAGATTCAAAGAAACGGTAAGACCAAATGTTTGCCAGTAATCCCGAGGGCATTTAGATGGGCAGTGATTAATCACGTCCACGAATCTATCATGCATTTGGGATGGGAAAAAACATTGAATAAAGTTTATGAATTTTACTGGTTCGAAAATATGTCAAAATACGTTCGTAGGTTTGTAGAAAATTGTATTACTTGTAAAATAGCAAAGCCGTCAGTTGGAAAAATTCAGGCAGAAATGCATCCGATTCCTAAGGTAGATTTTCCGTGGCACACAGTTCATATCGACATAACGGGAAAAATGAGTGGGAAAAACGACTTGAAGGAGTACGTTATTGTTTTGGTAGATGCATTCACGAAATTTGTTTACTTTCATCACACCTTGAATATAGACACCGAAAGTTCCATTAAAGCTGTTAAAGCCGCCGTGTGTTTGTTTGGTTTGCCTACCCGAATTATAGCGGATCAGGGTCGTAACTTTGCAAGTTTGAGTTTCCGTGAATTTTGTTCTTCCCAGAAAATTGATTTACACCTAATTGCTACAGGCGCGAGTAGGGCGAATGGCCAGGTAGAGCGGATAATGAGTACGCTTAAGAGCATGTTGACTGCCGTAGAAACCAGTCAGAGGTCGTGGCAGGATGCATTAGCAGAAGTGCAATTGGCAATGAATTGTACAACCAATCGAGTCACTAAGGTCAGTCCGCTTGAATTGTTGATTGGTAGGGAAGCTAGACCTTTTGGCCTGTTGCCAGTAGGTGAAGAAGAAGAAAACGTGGTTGATCGAGAGTCTGTGCGGAAACAAGCAAAGGAAAACATAGAAGTTAATGCGCGTTATGACAAATCTCGGTTTGACAAAAACAAGGCTAAAATAGTAAAATTTAACGTAGGGGATCATGTCTTGTTGAAAAGTGAAGAGCGTCATCAAACAAAGCTTGATCCGAAATTTAAAGGTCCGTTTGAGATAGTTGAACTACTAGAAGGAGATAGATATTTGTTAAAATCGTTGACGAGCAAAAGAACGTATAAGTATTCGCACGAATTTTTGAGAGCATTGCCAAACAGACAAATAAATGAAGAAATTGACATTGATTGACCAAGGGGTGATAAGAAGACCGCACCATATCAGATGTGACTTGTTATGGCGGGGGTCGAGTTGAAAAGGTGTTAAAGGAACTACACCAGAGTTCGAGTTGAAAAGGTGTTAAAGGAACTACACCAGAGATTAAGTTGAAAAGGTGTTAAAGGAACTACACCAGAGTTTGAGTTGAAAAGGTGTTAAAGGAACTACACCAGAGATTAAGTTGAAAAGGTGTTAAAGGAACTACACCAGAGTTTAAGTTGAAAAGGTGTTAAAGGAACTACACCAGAGTTTAAGTTGAGAAGGTGTTAAAGGAACTACACCAGAGTTGAAGAAGTAATTTAATATAAATAGGTGTAAGAGGAAATATGCTTGAGATATTAATAGTAAAATAAGATAATTTAAATTGTAAGGCTAATTGATTTAAGGAGAAGAGTTAATGAAGAAAAATAAAGGCAGAGTATGGAGTAGTCAAGAAGACAATTTTCCTATGTTCGGTTAAGTACCTTAAGCTGTAGGTTAATAATAGGAAAAATAAAAATGAATAATGCCCGACATGTGAGAGTATTTTGATTAAACGTTAACACACGAGGACGTGTGATTTGTCAGGAAGGCCGTGTCGGAGCGTTGGTTTTAGTACTTTGCAGACTAGTGTAGTTCTAGTACTTTGTTGACCAGTGTTATAGATTCGGTGTACGTGGCGCCGTTGGGGTCAGGCGACACCCTGGCGGCTTGTGCCTGCATACGCACAGCATTTCTATGGAATGGTAAAGGCATGGCAAGAGATGGACTCTATTGCTGAGTGAGGTCTGATCGTTGGCCGTGGACTGAGAGAGAGAGAGCTTTGAGTGAAAGAAGTGAGTCTGAGGGTTGGTCAGGCTCGGTGCTCTCGAGGGAGATCAGTTCTTGCAGCGGCATTGAGACGAGCAGAACTTACTGTGCCTTTCGTAGAATTGTACAAGAATGGATACTAGCATGAATGTTTCTCCGACAAATACAAGTCTTTGTATGGAAAACTTTTTTGTTTTACAAGCTATCACAAGCGAATTCAAAATTTATTTATTTCACACAGCCCTACACGATTTGCGAAAGTTTGGTCCGGATCGGCAAACTATGTCATATATGTGCCATACAAACGAACGATATGAAAACAAGTCTATGTATGGAAAACTTTTTTCTTTTCCGAACTATCGTAACCGACTTCCACAAATATTAATTTGACATAACCATACACGATTTGTGAAAGTTTGGTCCGGATCGGCAAACTATGTCATATATGTGCAATACAAACGTCCGATATGAAAACAAGTCTTTGTATGGAAAATTTTTTTGTTCTCCAAGCTATCGTAACCGAATTCCACAATTATTAATTTGACATAGCCATACACGATTTGTAAACCTTTGGTCCCGAGCGGACCACTATTTCATATAGCTGCCATACAAACGACCGATATGAAAACAAGTCTTTAAATGGAAAACTTTTTTGTTTTCCAAGCTATCATAACCGAATTCCACAATTAATAATTTGTCATAGCCATACACGATTTGTGAAACTTTGGTCCAGAGCGGACCACTATATCATATAGCTGCCATACAAACGACCGATATGAAAACAAGTCTTTGCATGGAAAACTTTTTTGTTCTCCAAGCTATCGCAACATATAAGCATATACATATAAACTTTTTTGTTCTCCAAACTATCGCAACTGAATTCAACATTTATTTATTTGACAAAGTCATAACGTAACTTCTGAAACGTTGGTCCGGAGCGGACCACTATTTCATATAGCTGCCATACAAACGACCGATATGAAAACAAGTCTTTAAATGGAAAACTTTTTTGTTTTCCAAGCTATCATAACCGAATTCCACAATTAATAATTTGTCATAGCCATACACGATTTGTGAAACTTTGGTCCGGAGCGGACCACTATATCATATAGCTGTCATACAATCGACCGATATGAAAACAAGTCTTTGTATGGAAAACTTTATTGTTCTCCAAGCTATCGCAACCGAATTCAACGTTTATTTATTTTACAAAGCCTTACACGAGTAGTTTTCCATACAAAGACTTATTTTCATATCGGTTGTCCGGAGCGGACCACTATATCATATAGCTGCCATACAAACGACCGATATGAAAAAAAGTCTTTGTATGGAAAACTTTTTTGTTCTCCAAGCTATCGTAACCGAATTCCACATTTATTATTTTGACATAGCTGTACACGATTTGTGAAACTTTGGTCCGGAGCGGACCACTATATCATATAGCTGCCATACAAACAACCGATATGAAAAAAAGTCTTTGTATGGAAAACTTTTTTGTTCTCCAAGCTATCGCAACTGAATTCAACGTTTATTTATTTGACAAAGCCCTACACGATTTCTGAAACGTTGGTCCGGAGCGGACCACTATTTCATATAGCTGCCATACAAACGACCGATAAAAAAACAAGTCTTTAAATGGAAAACTTTTTTGTTTTCCAAGCTATCATAACCGAATTCCACAATTAATAATTTGTCATAGCCATACACGATTTGTGAAACTTTGGTCCGGAGCGGACCACTATATCATATAGCTGCCATACAAACGACCGATATGAAAACAAGTCTTTGCATGGAAAACTTTTTTGTTCTCCAAGCTATCGCAACTGAATTCAACGATTATACATGTGACACAGCTATTTCATATACCACTATTTCATATAGCTGCCATACAAACGACCGATAAAAAAACAAGTCTTTAAATGGAAAACTTTTTTGTTTTCCAAGCTATCATAACCGAATTCCACAATTAATAATTTGTCATAGCCATACACGATTTGTGAAACTTTTGTCCGGAGCGGACCACTATATCATATAGCTGCCATACAAACGACCGATATGAAAACAAGTCTTTGCATGGAAAACTTTTTTGTTGTCCAAGCTATCGCAACTGAATTCAACATTTATTTATTTGACAAAGTCATACACGATTGCTGAAACGTTGGTCCGGAGCGGACCACTATTTCACATAGCTGCCATACAAACGACCGATATGAAAACAAGTCTTTAAATGAAAAACTTTTTTGTTTTCCAAGCTCTCATAACCGAATTCCACAATTAATAATTTGTCATAGCCATACACGATTTGTGAAACTTCGGTCCGGAGCGGACCACTATATCATACATACACGATTTGCAAAAGTTTGGTCCGGATCGGCAAACTATATCATCTATGTGCCATACAAACGACCGATATGAAAACAAGTCTTTGTATGGAAAACTTTTTTGTTTTCCAAGCTATCGTAATCGAATTCCACAATTATTAATTTGACATAGCCATACACAATTTGTGAAACTTTGGTACGGAGCGGACCACTATATCATATAGCTGCCATACAAACGACCGATATGAAAACAAGTCTTTGTATGGAAAACTTTTTTGTTCTCCAAGCTATCGTAACCGAATTCCACAATTATTAATTTGACAAAGCCATACACGATTTCTTAAACGTTGGTCCGGAGCGGACAACTATTTCATATAGCTGCCATACAAACGACTGATATGAATACAAGACTTTGTATGGAAAACTTTTTTGTTTTCCAAGGCATCAAAACCGAATTCAAAATTTATTTATTTCACACAGCCATACACGATTTGCGAAAGTTTGGTCCGATCGGCAAACTATGTCATATATGTGCCATACAAACGAACAATATGAAAACAAGTCTATGTATGGAAAACTTTTTTCTTTTCCGAACTATCGTAACCAACTTCCACAATTATTAATTTGACATAGCCATACACGATTTGTAAAACTTTTTGTCCGAGCGGACCACTATATCATATAGCTGCCATACAAACAACCGATATGAAAACAAGTCTTTGTATGGAAAACTTTTTTGTTCTCCAAGCTATCGCAACCGAATTCAACGTTTATTTATTTGACAAAGCCATACACGATTTCTGAAACGTTGGTCCGGAGCGGACCACTATTTCATATAGCTGCCATACAAACGACCGATAAAAAAACAAGTCTTTAAATGGAAAACTTTTTGTTTTCCAAGCTATCATAACCGAATTCCACAATTATTAATTTGACATAGCCATACACGATTTGTGAAACTTTGGTCCGGAGCGGACCACTATATCATATAGCTGCCATACAAGCGAGCGATATGAAAACAAGTCTTTGCATGGAAAACTTTTTTGTTCTCCAAGCTATCGCAACTGAATTCAACGATTATACATGTGACACAGCTATTTCATATACCACTATTTCTTATAGCTGCCATACAAACGACCGATAAAAAAACAAGTCTTTAAATGGAAAACTTTTTTGTTTTCCAAGCTATCATAACCGAATTCCACAATTAATAATTTGTCATAGCCATACACGATTTGTGAAACTTTTGTCCGGAGCGGACCACTATATCATATAGCTGCCATACAAACGACCGATATGAAAACAAGTCTTTGCATGAAAACCTTTTTGTTCTCCAAGCTATCGCAACTGAATTCAACGATTATACATGTGACACAGCTATTTCATATACCACTATTTCATATAGCTGCCATACAAACGACCGATAAAAAAACAAGTCTTTAAATGGAAAACTTTTTTGTTTTCCAAGCTATCATAACCGAATTCCACAATTAATAATTTGTCATAGCCATACACGATTTGTGAAACTTTTGTCCGGAGCGGACCACTATATCATATAGCTGCCATACAAACGACCGATATGAAAACAAGTCTTTGCATGGAAAACTTTTTTGTTCTCCAAGCTATCGCAACTGAATTCAACGATTATACATGTAACATGGAGTAAGGCTGAATGCTGGCAGCAACCCGGTTGGCAGCGCTGTTGAGCAGCAACATGATTGTCGGTAATCGAAGTTATCGACAATCAGTCATCGAAAGAACGATCGCAAGGCAGCAGTGGAGTCGAGTAGAAGTCAGCGTTGCAGCCAGTCGAGTTCTCAGCAGCAGTCGTTCGGTCACAAACTAAGAATACTTTATATAATTACCGCATTTAGAATTAAACTAATAATTAAATTAATAATAAACAATAATAATAAACAATCTTACATGGGGGCTCGTCCAGTCCTAAATCGGTTATATGAAGGTGCAGTTGTTTAAAGAAAAAAGACATTGTTGTGTGCGTGGTTATAGTCTTTAAAAGTTGTAAAGTTGTGGCTATATCTATTGCATTTAAAGTTGAAAAATCAGTTGTACAGATTTTGTTTGAATACAAGTCGGTAAAAGTCGGGAAAGCTGCTAGAGAGAACTGATAAAGTTGAAATTGTCGTGTGCGTGGATTTAGTCTTTAAAGTTGTAAAGTTGTGGCTACGTCTACTGCATTGCAAGTTGAAAAAATCGGTTGATCTCATACAGACTCAAGTCGTTTTGCTGTTGTGGAATTTAAAACAATTAAATTGCAAAGAGAACGTAAGCGAGGACGAAAGCAGAAAAGAAAAAATGAACGAAGAAGATCAAAAGTTGGCGCCTGTAGGAGAAGCAGAGGCAAAGAAGCAGAATGAAGACGCTAGTGCTAAAGTCGAAGAGAAATTTGAACAAATGATGAATACTCTAACCCAGAGCATGTTGGCAAAATCTAGACAAGAGGGGCAAGTAATTATCGCTGCAGAAAAATTTGAAAAACTTGTAAGTGTAATCAAGAGGGCCATATCTCAAGCAAGTGTCCGGAAAAAGCAAACAGCATGCGCATTCACGTTGATAGTGCACGAACAAAGCCAGTAATCATAAATGGGATTATCATCAACTGTCTGGTGGACACAGGATCAGATGTGACCATAATTAAAGAAGCTATATTCAAGAAGATGAAAGATGTTGATTTAAACAGCACTGCAACAGTATTGCGAGGTTTGGGAAATGCCTCAACACAGCCGATTGGATGCTTCAGAGCATTAATCAAGACCGACCAGGTGGAAGCAAGCCACAACGTTTTAGTCGTCCACGATTCTAAATTCAGTTGCGATGGAATAGTGGGACACGATTTTATCAGCAAGTTTCGTCTTATCTGTAGTGCAGAAGGCTATACTTTTCTTGACCGGGAAGCAGATAAAAAACAAGCGGTTGAGTATTCCCAAATGTTTAATATTTGTGAAGAATCTTCTTTTACAGTTGCACCACAATACCGAGAAGACGTTGAACGCATGATAGAGAGAACATACGAAACACCACCCAAGCAGATAAAGCAATGTCCAGTCGAACTCAAAATTATTCCTGATGGCGTGATTAAACCCTTTCGCCATGGGCACACCCGACTATCTGAAGAAGAAGCTATAGCTGTAAAGAAGCAGGTAGAGAAATGGGTCGAGCAGTCAATCGTCCGTAAATCTACATCAAATGTTGCCAGTCGCATAGTCGTTGTCAAGAAAAAGGATGGTACCCTACGCGTTTGCGTGGACTATAGAAAATTGAACACCATGGTTCTGATGGATTGTTTTCCGGTACCCATAATGGAGGAGGTGCTTGAAAAACTGCAGAGTGCCAAATGGTTTACAACCATGGACTTACAGAACGGATTTTTTCATGTGGCCGTAGAAGAAGCCAGCAAGCCGTACACAGCATTTGTTACCCGAGAAGGCTTATTCGAGTTTAACAAAGCGCCCTTTGGCTTTAAGAATTCCCCAGCAGCGTTTATACGGTTCGTTCAATTTATTTTTCAAGAACTAATCAATTCCAATATAATGCAGCTATATATGGATGACATAATTGTATATGCCGCTACCCCAGAAGAATGCATGGAAAAGACGGAAATGGTACTTAAGAGAGCTGCAGAATTTGGTCTAAAAATAAAATGGAAGAAGTGCAACTTTATGCAGAGGCGAATTCATTTCCTGGGACATATTATCGAAGGTGGACAAATATGCCCTGGAAAAGAGAAAACATCAGCAGTGAATTCCTTTGGAACACCTCAGAATGTAAAAGCCGTTCAAGGATTTCTGGGTCTCACAGGATTCTTCAGAAAATTCATACCTGGATACGCCCAAATTGCGAGACCACTGACGGACCTATTAAAAAAAGATGCCATTTTCAACATTGGACCAGTAGAGCAGCAGTCGGTGAATAAGCTGAAAGAGATTCTGGTAAACGAACCAGTATTGAGGATCTACTCACGAGAAGCAGAAACCGAACTTCATACAGATGCCTCTAAGGACGGGTTAGGAGCCGTTTTATTGCAGAAGTTCGAAGGCAGTTTTCACCCAGTCTGCTTTTGGAGCAGAAAAACTACAAAAGCCGAATCAAATCGTCATAGTTACTACCTTGAAGTAAAAGCCGCATACTTAGCCCTGAAAAAGTTCAGACACTATTTATTGGGTGTCCCTTTTAAGCTCGTCACGGACTGTGTCGCATTTAAATAGACAACAAAAAAAGCAGATGTCCAAAGAGAAGTTGGCCCATGGATTCTCTATATGCAGGATTTTAATTTTCAACCCGAACATCGTGCAGGAGAAAGAATGAGACACGTTGATTTTTTAAGCCGCCATCCCCAAGCATGCATGATGATAACATCCGAGTTGACAGCACGTATTTAAAAGTCGCAGCAGAACGATGATTCAATTAGAGCAATCCTGGAAATTCTAAAAGATCGTCTATTCCAACCCTACAAGCTAAAAGGTGGCCTGTTGTATAGTATGGTCAATGGCAATGAACTACTGGTTGTCCCTGCACTAATGGAGAGGGAGGTGATTCAAAGCGCACATGAAGTTGGCCATTTGTCGTTGCAAAAGACGATGCATAGCATACAGCAGCAATTTTTTATTCCTCATTTGGAATACAAGGTAAAAAAGCTAATTTCTAACTGTATAAAATGTATCATCCACAGCAAAAAGTTGGGAAAGCAGGAGGGATATCTAAATTGCATAGATAAAGGAGACGCACCGTTGCACACACTACACATCGATCATTTGGGGCCAATGGATTCATCGGCCAAACAGTATAAATACATTCTGGCAACAGTCGATGCGTTTTCAAAGTTTGTCTGGTTATTCCCAACCAAATCAACCGGACAGGAAGAAGTGGTCAAGAGGCTGACCGACTGGTCAAACATTTTTGGTTTCCCTAAGCGAATTGTTAGCGACAAAGGAACGGCCTTTACGAGTGGTGCGTTCGAACAATTTATGAGCAGCCATAACGTGGAACACGTCTGCACAACTACTGGAGTGGCCAGAGGCAACGGCCAGATAGAACGAGTAAATCGTTTAATTTTGGCAATAATATCAAAGCTGTCTTCAGACGAACCGTCGAAGTGGTACAAATATGTGCCTGAGGTACAAAAGGCGATCAACTGTCACGTGCATTCATCACTGAAGCTGTCACCATTTGAGGTCATGTTTGGCACCAAGATGTACACCCGAGCGGAGGATCGGTTACTGGAACTGCTCCAAGAAGAAGTGGTCTGTCAATTCAACGAGGACCGCTATGAGATGAGACAGCTGGTAAAACGCAACATCGAGCAGGCGCAGAAGGACTACAAGCGCAATTACGACAAAAAGCGCCGAACTGAATACAAATACAAAGCAGGTGATCTGGTTGCAATTAAAAGGACCCAATTTGTAGCTGGCCGCAAGATGGCAAGCGGGTATTTAGGTCCATACGAAGTCACAGGAGTCAAAGACAATGGCAGATATGACGTTAAAAGAGCAGCAAACGTCGAAGGACCCAATGTCACATCCACCAGCTGTGACAACATGAAGTTGTGGAAGTACATAGCCGAAAATGCAGACCTATTGTCATCCGGGTCGGATGATGATGATCAGGAGGGCCGAATGTAACATGGAGTAAGGCTGAATGCTGGCAGCAACCCGGTTGGCAGCGCTGTTGAGCAGCAACATGATTGTCGGTAATCGAAGTTATCGACAATCAGTCATCGAAAGAACGATCGCAAGGCAGCAGTGGAGTCGAGTAGAAGTCAGCGTTGCAGCCAGTCGAGTTCTCAGCAGCAGTCGTTCGGTCACAAACTAAGAATACTTTATATAATTACCGCATTTAGAATTAAACTAATAATTAAATTAATAATAAACAATAATAATAAACAATCTTACATACATGTGACACTGCTGTACATGATTGTTTAAAGTTTGGTCCGGATCGGACCACTATATCATATAGCTGCCATACAAACGACAGATATGAATACAAGTCTTTGTATGGAAAACTTTTTTGTTTTCCAAGCTATCGTAACCGAATTCCACAATTAATAATTTGTCATAGCCATACACGATTTGTGAAACTTTTGTCCGGAGCGGACCACTATATCATATAGCTGCCATACAAACGACCGATATGAAAACAAGTCTTTGCATGGAAAACTTTTTTGTTCTCCAAGCTATCGCAACTGAATTCAACGATTATACATGTGACACTGCTGTACATAGTTGTTTAAAGTTTGGTCCGGATCGGACCACTATATCATATAGCTGCCATACAAACGACAGATATGAATACAAGTCTTTGTATGGAAAACTTTTTTTGTTTTCCAAGCTATCGCAACCGAATTCAAAATTTATTTATTTCACACAGCCATACACGATTTGCGAAAGTTTGGTCCGGATCGGCAAACTATGTCATATATGTGCCATACAAACGACCGATATGAAAACAAGTCTTTGTATGGAAAACTTTTTTGTTTTCCAAGCTATCGTAACCGAATTCCACAATTAATAATTTGACATAGCCATACACGATTTGTAAAACTTTGGTCCGGAGCGGACCACTATATCATATAGCTGCCATACAAACAACCGATATGAAAACAAGTCTTTGTATGGAAAACTTTTTTGTTCTCCAAGCTATCGCAACTGAATTCAAAGTTTATTTATATGACACAACCGTACATGATTTGTGAAAGTTTGGTCCGGATCGGACCACTATATCATATAGCTGCCATACAAACGACAGATATGAAAACAAGTCTATGCATGGAAAACTTTTTTGTTCTCCAAGGTATCGCAACTGCATTCAGCAGTGACACAGCCGTACATGATTTTTTAAAGTTTGGTCCGGATCGGACCACAATATTATATAGCTGCCATACAAACGACGGATATGAAAACAAGTCTTTGCATGGAAAACTTTTTTGTTCTCCAAGCTATCGCAACTGAATTCAACGATTATACATGTGACACTGCTGTACATGATTGTTTAAAGTTTGGTCCGCATCGGACCACTATATCATATAGCTGCCATACAAACGACAGATATGAATACAAGTCTTTGTATGGAAAACTTTTTTGTTTTCCAAGCTATCGCAACCGAATTCAAAATTTATTTATTTCACACAGCCATACACGATTTGCGAAAGTTTGGTCCGGATCGGCAAACTATGTCATATATGTGCCATACAAACGAACGATATGAAAACAAGTCTATGTATGGAAAACTTTTTTCTTTTCCGAACTATCGTAACCGACTTCCACAATTATTAATTTGACATAGCCATACACAATTTGTAAAACTTTGGTACGGAGCGGACCACTATATCATATAGCTGCCATACAAACGACCGATATGAAAACAAGTCTTTGTATGGAAAACTTCTTTGTTCTCCAAGCTATCGTAACCGAATTCCACAATTATTAATTTGACATAGCCATACACGATTTGTGAAACTTTGGTCAGGAGCGGACCACTATATCATATAGCTGCCATACAAACGACCGATATGAAAACAAGTCTTTCCATGGAAAACTTTTTTGTTCTCCAAGGTATCGCAACTGCATTCAACGATTATACATGTGACACAGCCGTACATGATTTTTTAAAGTTTGGTCCGGATCGGACCACTATATCATATAGCTGCCATACAAACGACGGATATGAAAACAAGTCTTTGTATGGAAAACTTTTTGTTTTCCAAGCTATCGCAACCGAATTCAAAATTTATTTATTTCACACAGCCATACACGATTTGGGAAAGTTTGGTCCGGATCGGCAAACTATGTCATATATGTGCCATACAAACGAACGATATGAAAACAAGTCTATGTATGGAAAACTTTTTCTTTACCGAACTATCGTAACCGACTTCCACAATTATTAATTTGACATAGCCATAGACGATTTGTGAAACTTTGGTCCGGAGCGGACCACTATATCATATAGCTGCAATACAAACGACCGATATGAAAACAAGTCTTTCCATGGAAAACTTTTTTGTTCTCCAAAGGTATCGCAACTGCATTCCACGATTATACATGTGACACAGCCGTACATGATTTTTTAAAGTTTGGTCCGGATCGGACCACTATATCATATAGCTGCTATACAAACGACGGATATGAAAACAAGTCTTTGTATGGAAAACTTTTTTTGTTTTCCAAGCTATCGCAACCGAATTCAAAATTTATTTATTTCACACAGCCATACACGATTTGGGAAAGTTTGGTCCGGATCGGCAAACTATGTAATATAGTGACGTATTTGAATGGTCCAAACCGGCCACTTCAATTATTTTCATAGAACTATAAACATAAATGCACTTAAGTGATTTCCATAATGTATCGCAGCTGCGCAGCATCCGATTCCAAAAAAATAATTCTTTCGCAGCCGCACTTAGCCATTCTTGTAAACATCCTAAATCCTGACCTAAGCAGATTTGACTGCTCTCTTTGAATCTTTTTCTAATCTTAAGAATCCAAGAGCATGACTCTCCCAAAATACAAATATTGTTAAAATACCGAGGCTTCTCCTCAACCCAATGTACATTTGATTTTTAGTCTTAAGCTTATCCGAATAAAGAAGTTCAATAAAAACCTTCGTAACAAAATTCTTCTCAGCGTTGTCCTTAGTCAACTGACGGGACATTTATTCGACTCAAAAACACAAACAATTTTACTGGCGCAGTCGGTAGGATACAACAAGTATCCGAAAAAAGAACCTTCGAGTGGAAAATAAGTTAAATTTTATAATCCAGTGCTCGAAACATTTCCCAAAAAAAAAAAAAAATTCGTGAAAACTCTTCAACTTGGATTTTAATTCCAATTCGGTTATCCTAATAAAAGTGGAAGTGAAATACGAAACAAAAACATTAAGTCCAAAGGCAACTAAGTTTTAAAACCAACTTATAAAATTATAAGTAAGTGAAGTTAAAAACAAAAAAAAAACTTTTATACTTAAATAAAATTAAAGCAACATAATAACTACAACTAAGTAAACTACAATAATAACAGTCAAACTAAGTGAAAACCAAATAAACTTAACTAAAAATAAGCGAAAAATAATAACAACAATAATAATAACAGCAAAAATAAGTGAAAACTAAATAAACTTAACTACAACAAGTAAATACTTAAACCAACTTCATATACATAAACACTAATCAAAATTCAAACCAACAAACCACGATGGCCGTAGCAGCACCAGCACAAATTGAATTGTCTGACTCGAACATGATTCAAGTCGAAAGACAAATACACGCAATCGAGGTTTTCAACGGAGATCCTAACACTTTGTACACTTTCATCAGTCGCGTCGACTTCATCCTGGCTCTGTTTCAGACCACAGATGAAAGACAAAAGTTAATAATCTTTGGACACATCGAACGGAACATCAGTGGCGATGTTATCCGCACCCTCGGAGTAACCAACCTCAGCAGCTGGAGCGAACTCAGGACTCAGCTTATACATAACTACAAGCCCCAAGCACCGAACCACCAACTTCTGGAAGAATTCAGGAACATACAATATCGAGGTAACATTCGACATTTCCTCGAAGAAGCCGAAAGAAAACGACAGATACTTATAAGTAAATTAGAACTAGAAAATAATACTAACGAAACCATTCTCTATACTAGATTAATACAAACCAGTATCGAAAATCTAATTCAAAAACTTCCAAGCCACATTTATATCAGAATAGTTAACTGTAATATTCCAAACCTAAGATCACTAATAAATATATTACAAGAAAAAGGTCTTTATGAGGCACCAACCTCAAGTAAAGATAATATAAAGCCAACTTCAATTCCAAACAAAATAACAACCAACCCCCAAAATAGACAACTGAATAACCAAATTAGACCCTTTGTACCCTTCCAACCATTCTATAATAACGTCTATCAACCCTATCACCAAGCACATTCTCATATGCCCAGGTTTAACCCAAACCCGGTTCCTCAATATCAAAATAGACCCATTTACCCACAATCTAACATACCCATGTCACAAGTACCCAGACCAAACCCAGCTTTTAACAGACAAAATATTTTTGACCAAAACCGATTTGGACCTAGCCACACTAACATGCCCACAACATATCCTCAAAACAGAAACGTACAAACCAATAATCCAATAAAAAGACAGAGACCATCAGACAGTGGACAGTCTAAAATGAGCATAGAAGAGCTAAGATACCAGCAAGTAACGTCTTATCAACCTGAAAATCCTTATAATTATAACTGCTATTATCCCTGATATCCAGAATATTTTCAACCCCAGCCTTATCCCTACCAATTAAACTATACACCAGAATCAATTCAGTGTCCCCCTGAACAGAACTACGACAATTCGGAGACAACAGAAGAGGAAATACCAGCAACAAATGACAACGAACCAGATAATTCTGAACTAAACGAAAATTTTCGGTCAACAGCCCCGGACAACTCGAATACATAAAAATAGTATACAAAGGTTCCACATACAAATGCCTTCTAGACACAGGATCCACAATTAATATGATTAATGAGAATATATTTTGTCTTCCCATTCAAAATAGTAGATGTAAAGTTTTAACATCAAATGGCCCTATTATCTTGAACGACTTGATTATGTTACCCAGAAATAGTATTTTCAAAAAACCGAACCATTTTATGTGCACAGATTTTCTAATAATTACGATATGCTAATTGGCAGAAAATTGTTAAAAAATGCACAATCAGTTATTAATTACAAAAATAATACAGTTACCCTTTTTGATCAAACATACAAATTAATTACTTCAGAATTAATTAGTTCGGAAGGAAACCAAAATTTTCATATCCAAAGGACACCAGAACCAATTGCAAACTCAGAGCAGGAATCAATAAAAAAATTTGATTTTTCACAGTTTCGATTAGATCACCTAAATCAGGAGGAAACTTTAAAGTTAAAAGTCTTATTAAATAAATTTAGAAATCTTGAATATAAGGAAGGAGACAAATTAACATTTACAAATACCATTAAACACGTACTAAATACAACACATAACTCCCCAATTTATTCAAAACAATACCCACTTGCGCAAACACATGAAATTGAAGTAGAAAACCAAGTACAGGAATTGCTAAATCAGGGATTAATTAGGGAAAGTAATTCACCATACAATAGTCCTACTTGGGTTGTACCAAAAAAACCGGATGCTTCTGGCATAATGAAGTACAGGGTAGTAATTGATTATAGAAAGCTAAATGAAATAACCATACCTGACAGATATCCAATTCCAAATATGGACGAAATACTTGGCAAACTGGGTAAATGCCAATATTTTACAACAATCGATCTGGCAAAAGGATTTCACCAAATAGAAATGGACGAGGAATCAATTCCTAAAACTGCATTCTCCACCAAAAGCGGTCATTACGAATATCTTCGAATGCCATTTGGCCTTAGGAATGCACCCGCTACTTTTCAAAGGTGCATGAATAATATCCTTCGACCATTGCTTAACAAACACTGTTTGGTGTATCTGGATGATATTATAATTTTTTCAACATCCCTTACAGAACACTTAAATTCATTACAATTAGTTTTTTCAAAGCTTGCAGAAGCAAATTTAAAATTGCAACTAGACAAATGTGAGTTCTTAAAAAAAGAAGCTAACTTTCTTGGTCACATAGTAACTCCTGATGGTATTAAACCAAATCCTATTAAAGTTAAAGCCATAGTTTCATATCCAATTCCGACAAAGGTAAAAGAGATTAGAGCTTTCCTCGGATTAACAGGTTATTATCGCAAATTTATTCCAAATTACGCAGACATAGCAAAACCCATGACCAGCTGCTTAAAAAAAGGAGCAAAGATAGATACGCAAAAACTTGAGTACATAGAGGCATTCGAAAAACTTAAGGCTTTGATAATTCGAGACCCAATTTTACAATTACCTGATTTTGAAAAGAAATTTGTTTTAACCACAGACGCAAGTAACTTGGCCCTCGGGGCTGTACTTTCTCAAAACGGTCATCCAATATCTTTTATTAGTAGAACACTTAACGATCACGAATTAAATTACAGTGCTATCGAAAAAGAATTACTCGCCATAGTTTGGGCCACTAAAACTTTTCGACATTATTTACTAGGGCGACAATTTCTCATTGCTAGTGACCATCAACCCCTTAGATGGCTTCATAACTTAAAGGAACCGAATGCTAAGTTAGAAAGATGGAGAGTCAGATTAAGCGAATACCAATTTAAAATCGATTATATTAAAGGAAAGGAAAATTCAGTCGCCGATGCATTATCAAGAATTAAAATTGAAGAAAATCACCATAGTGAAGTTACTCAACATAGTGCAGAAGAAGACAATAGCAACCTTATTCATTTAACAGAAAAACCAATAAATTATTTCAAAAAACAAATAATCTTTATTAAATCCGATTAAAATAAAATAGAGCATTCAAAAATATTTGGTAACTCCATTACCACAATTCAATATGATGTAATGACACTCGAAAAGGCTAAACAAATTTTACTCGATCACTTCATCCATAGAAACATTACCATTTATATTGAGAACGATGTAGATTTTGAAATTATTCAAAGGGCACACATAGAAATTATTAATACCACCTACACAAAAGTAATTCGCAGTCTTTTCCTATTAAAGAACGTTGGTTCATACGCCGAATTCAAAGAAATCATACTTCAATCACATGAAAAACTTTTACACCCTGGTATACAGAAAATGACAAAATTATTTAAAGAAAATCACTTCTTTCCAAATAGCCAACTACTAATTCAGAATATAATAAACGAATGCAACATATGCAACTTAGCCAAAACAGAACATAGAAATACCAAAATGCCTTTAAAAATCACGCCTAAACCGGATCATTGCCGAGAAAAATTTGTGGTAGATATTTATTCATCTGAGGGAAAACATTACATCAGTTGCATTGATATTTATTCTAAATTCGCTACACTTGAGCAAATTAAAACTAAGGACTGGATAGAATGCAGAAACGCATTAATGCGTATTTTCAATCAATTAGGTAAACCCAAATTACTTAAGGCAGACAGAGACGGAGCTTTCTCCAGTTTAGCTTTAAAGCGATGGCTTGAAGAAGAAGAAATCGAATTACAGCTCAATACAGCAAAAAACGGGGTGGCAGACGTCGAAAGATTGCACAAAACAATAAATGAGAAGATTCGTATAATCAATTCATCCGATGATGAAGAAGTAAAATTAAGCAAGATAGAAACAATCCTTTACACATACAACCATAAAATTAAACATGACACTACTGGACAGACACCTGCTCAAATCTTCTTATACGCTGGGCATCCAATATTAGACACTCAAAAAATTAAAGAGAAGAAAATAGATAAAATAAATGAAGACCGACAGGAATTTAATATTGACACTAATTACAGAAAAGGTCCACTACAGAAAGGCAAATTAGAAAATCCATTTAAATCAACCAAAAATGTAGAACAGACAGACCCTGACCATTACAAAATCACTAATAGAAATAGAGTTACGCACTACTACAAAACACAATTCAAAAAAC
The DNA here is from genome assembly GCA_035047645.1 of Drosophila merina. NCBI lineage: Eukaryota > Metazoa > Arthropoda > Insecta > Diptera > Drosophilidae > Drosophila > Drosophila merina. The sequence continues at coordinate 557,320 of JAWNPH010000076.1, read as the reverse complement.
AAAAGAAAAATAATCAACTCCCAATTTCACAGGCACCTGGTACCTGATAACATTATTGCTTATCTAACACATTTCTATTAACCATACTCTTGTTAACACAATTAAAGTACTTCCCTATCCCGACCATAATGGATTTAAATTGGACTATTCAGAGAAACAATCATATTTTGAAAACAATAATAAAATTTATAATCAAGACAACAAAAAGAAAATTATCCAATATGTCGAACCAAATGTAATACTTACATGGAAGCTAACTGAAACTACTATTTTACAAAATTGTCAAAAATGGAAACAAAATTATAAGAATAAAACAATGTAGAATTAGAATTAGAAATGTTATTTTAAGCGAAAATTTATTAAGTCTAGAAATTGACCTAACACCACTATATTTACGATTTAATGTAACTAAGATAAAGTTGATAAAACACAAAGATGTTCTAAAGTTAATTTCCGAAAATAATGCGACACTTTATGAATTATAATTGTTTTAATATTTTGCCTAGTAAAGTCTATACAAAATATGTAACATTAAACCCATTCATGCTGTATGCAAAACTTAAAAAAAAGAAAAAAAATCAAAATCAAAACACACCACAACAAATAGAAATAGAAGAAACTCCATTTCCCACACTATATCCATCAATCCCAGCCCAAGTATAGGCTTCTCTTATGGGAAGGGGAGTGACGTATTTGAATGGTCCAAACCGGCCACTTCAATTATTTTCATAGAACTATAAACATAAATGCACTTAAGTGATTTCCATAATGTATCGCAGCTGCGCAGCATCCGATTCCAAAAAATAATTCTTTCGCAGCCGCACTTAGCCATTCTTGTAAACATCCTAAATCCTGACCTAAGCAGATTTGACTGCTCTCTTTGAATCTTTTTCTAATCTTAAGAATCCAAGAGCATGACTCTCCCAAAATACAAATATTGTTAAAATACCGAGGCTTCTCCTCAACCCAATGTACATTTGATTTTTAGTCTTAAGCTGATATCCGAATAAAGAAGTTCAATAAAAACCTTCGTAACAAAATTCTTCTCAGCGTTGTCCTTAGTCAACTGACGGGACATTTATTCGACTCAAAAACACAAACAATTTTACTATATATGTGCCATACAAACGAACGATATGAAAACAAGTCTATGTATGGAAAACTTTTTTCTTTTACGAACTATCGTAACCGACTTCCACAATTATTAATTTGACATAGCCATACACGATTTTTGAAACGTTGGTCCTGATCGGACCACTATTTCATATAGCTGCCATACAAACGACCGATATGAAAACAAGTCTTTGTATGGAAAACTTTTTTGTTTTCCAAGCTATCGTAACCGAATTCCACAATTATTAATTTGACATAGCCATACACAATTTGTAAAACTTTGGTACGGAGCGGACCACTATACCATATAGCTGCCATACAAACGACCGATATGAAAACAAGTCTTTGTATGGAAAACTTCTTTGTTCTCCAAGCTATCGTAACCGAATTCCACAATTATTAATTTGACATAGCCATACACGATTTGTAAAACTTTGGTCCGGAGCGGATGACTATATCATATAGCTGCCATACAAACGACCGATATGAAAACAAGTCTTTGTATGGAAAACTTTTTTGTTCTCCAAGGTATCGAACTGCATTCAACGATTATACATGTGACACAGCCGTACATGATTTTTTAAAGTTTGCTCCGGATCGGACCACTATATCATATAGCTGCCATACAAACGACGGATATGAAAACAAGTCTTTGTATGGAAAACTTTTTTGTTTTCCAAGCTATCGCAACCGAATTCAATATTATTTATTTCACACAGCCATACACGATTTGGGAAAGTTTGGTCCGGATCGGCAAACTATGTCATATATGTGCCATACAAACGAACGATATGAAAACAAGTCTATGTATGGAAAACTTTTTTCTTTTCCGAACTATCGTAACCGACTTCCACAATTATTAATTTGATATAGCCATAGACGATTTGTGAAACTTTGGTCCGGAGCGGACCACTATATCACATAGCTGCCATACAACCGACCGATATGAAAACAAGTCTTTCTATGGAAAACTTTTTTGTTCTCCAAGGTATCGCAACTGCATTCAACAATTATACATGTGACACAGCCGTACATGATTTGTGAAAGTTTGGTCCGGATCGGACCACTATATCATATAGCTGCCATACAAACGACCGATATGAAAACAAGTCTTTGTATGGAAAACTTTTTGTTTTCCAAGCTATCGCAACCGAATTCAATATTATTTATTTCACACAGCCATACACGATTTGGGAAAGTTTGGTCCGGATCGGCAAACTATGTTATATATGTGCCATACAAACCAACGATATGAAAACAAGTCTATGTATGGAAAAATTTTTTCTTTACCGAACTATCGTAACCGACTTCCACAATTATTAATTTGACATAGCCATAGACGATTTATGAAACTTTGGTCCGGAGCGGACCACTATATCATATAGCTGCCATACAAACGACCGATATGAAAACAAGTCTTTCCATGGAAAACTTTTTTGTTCTCCAAGGTATCGCAACTGCATTCAAGGATTATACATGTGACACAGCCGTACATGATTTTTTAAAGTTTGGTCCGGATCGGACCACTATATCATATAGCTGCCATACAAACGACCGATATGAAAACAAGTCTTTGTATGGAAAACTTTTTGTTTTCCAAGCTATCGCAACCGAATTCAAAATTTATTTATTTTGCATAGCCATACACGATTTGGGAAAGTTTGGTCCGGATCGGCAAACTATGTAATATATGTGCCATACAAACGAACGATATGAAAACAAGTCTATGTATGGAAAACTTTTTTCTTTTACGAACTATCGTAACCGACTTCCACAATTATTAATTTGACATAGCCATAGACGATTTGTGAAACTTTGGTCCGAGCGGACCACTATATCATATAGCTGCCATACAAACAACCGATATGAAAACAAGTCTTTGTATGGAAAACTTCTTTGTTCTCCAAGCTATCGTAACCGAATTCCACAATTATTAATTTGACATAGCCATACACGATTTGTGAAACTTTGGTCTGGAGCGGATTACTATATCATATAGCTGCCATACAAACGACCGATATGAAAACAAGTCTTTGTATGGAAAACTTTTTTCTTCTCCAAGGTATCGCAACTGCATTCAACGATTATACATGTGACACAGCCATACACGATTTTTTAAAGTTTGGTCCGGATCGGACCACTATATCATATAGCTGCCATACAAACGACCGATATGAAAACAAGTCTTTGTATGGAAAACTTTTTTGTTTTCCAAGCTATCGAAACCGAATTCAAAAATTTATTTATTTCACGCAGCCATACACGATTTGCGAAAGTTTGGTCCGGATATCGGCAAACTATGTCATATACAAACGCCATACAAACGACCGATATGAAAACAAGTCTATGTATGGAAAACTTTTTTCTTTTCCGAACTATCGTAACCGACTTCCACAATTATTAATTTGACATAGCCATACACGATTTGTGAAACGTTGGTCCGGAGCGGACCACTATATCATATAGCTGCCATACAAACGACCGATATGAAAACAAGTCTTTGCATGGAAAACTTTTTTGTTCTCCAAGGTATCGCAACTGAATTCAACGATTATACATGTGACACAGCCGTTCATGATTTTTTAAAGTTTGCTCCGGATCGGACCACTATATCATATAGCTGCCATACAAACGACCGATATGAAAACAAGTCTTTGTATGGAAAACTTTTTTGTTTTCCAAGCTATCGCAACCGAATTCAATATTATTTATTTCACACAGCCATACACGATTTGGGAAAGTTTGGTCCGGATCGGCAAACTATGTCATATATGTGCCATACAAACGAACGATATGAAAACAAGTCTATGTATGGAAAACTTTTTTCTTAACCGAACTATCGTAACCGACTTCCACAATTATTAATTTGACATAGCCATAGACGATTTGTGAAACTTTGGTCCGGAGCGGACCACTATATCATATAGCTGCCTTACAAACAACCGATATGAAAACAAGTCTTTGTATGGAAAACTTCTTTGTTCTCCAAGCTATCGTAACCGAATTCCACAATTATTAATTTGACATAGCCATACACGATTTGTGAAACTTTGGTCCGGAGCGGATGACTATATCATATAGCTGCCATACAAACGACCGATATGAAAACAAGTCTTTGTATGGAAAACTTTTTTGTTCTCCAAGGTATCGCAACTGAATTCAACGTTTATTCATGTGACACAGCCGTACACGATTTGTTAAAGTTTGGTCCGGATCGGACCACTATATCATATAGCTGCCATACAAACGACCGATATGAAAACAAGTCTTTGTATGGAAAACTTTTTGTTTTCCAAGCTATCGCAACCGAATTCAATATTATTTATTTCACACAGCCATACACGATTTGGGAAAGTTTGGTCCGGATCGGCAAACTATGTCATATATGTGCCATACAAACGAACGATATGAAAACAAGTCTATGTATGGAAAACTTTTTTCTTTACCGAACTATCGTAACCGACTTCCACAATTATTAATTTGATATAGCCATAGACGATTTGTGAAACTTTGGTCCGGAGCGGACCACTATATCATATAGCTGCCATACAACCGACCGATATGAAAACAAGTCTTTCCATGCAAAACTTTTTTGTTCTCCAAGGTATCGCAACTGCATTCAACAATTATACATGTGACACAGCCGTACATGATTTTTTAAAGTTTGGTCCGGATCGGACCACTATATCATATAGCTGCCATACAAACGACCGATATGAAAACAAGTCTTTGTATGGAAAACTTTTTGTTTTCCAAGCTATCGCAACCGAATTCAATATTATTTATTTCACATAGCCATACACGATTTGGGAAAGTTTGGTCCGGATCGGCAAACTATGTCATATATGTGCCATACAAACCAACGATATGAAAACAAGTCTATGTATGGAAAACTTTTTTGTTTTCCAAGCTATCGTAACCGAATTCCACAATTATTAACATATTAACATATATTATTGACATAGCCATACACAATTTGTAAAACTTTGGTACGGAGCGGACCACTATATCATATAGCTGCCATACAAACGACCGATATGAAAACAAGTCTTTGTATGGAAAACTTCTTTGTTCTCCAAGCTATCGTAACCGAATTCCACAATTATTAATTTGACATAGCCATACACGATTTGTGAAACTTTGGTCTGGAGCGGATTACTATATCATATAGCTGCCATACAAACGACCGATATGAAAACAAGTCTTTGTATGGAAAACTTTTTTGTTCTCCAAGGTATCGCAACTGAATTCAACGATTATACATGTGACACAGCCGTACATGATTTTTTAAAGTTTGGTCCGGATCGGACCACTATATCATATAGCTGCCATACAAACGACCGATACGAAAACAAGTCTTTGTATGGAAAACTTTTTTGTTTTCCAAGCTATCATAACCGAATTCAAAAATTTATTTATTTCACGCAGCCATACACGATTTGCGAAAGTTTGGTCCGGATATCGGCAAACTATGTCATATATGTGCCATACAAACGAACGATATGAAAACAAGTCTATGTATGGAAAACTTTTTTCTTTTCCGAACTATCGTAACCGACTTCCACAATTATTAATTTGACATAGCCATACACGATTTGTGAAACGTTGGTCCGGAGCGGACCACTATATCATATAGCTGCCATACAAACGACCGATATGAAAACAAGTCTTTGCATGGAAAACTTTTTTGTTCTCCAAGGTATCGCAACCGAATTCAACGATTATACATGTGACACAGCCGTTCACGATTTTTTAAAGTTTGCTCCGGATCGGACCACTATATCATATAGCTGCCATACAAACGACCGATATGAAAACAAGTCTTTGTATGGAAAACTTTTTGTTTTCCAAGCTATCGCAACCGAATTCAATATTATTTATTTCACACAGCCATACACGATTTGGGAAAGTTTGGTCCGGATCGGCAAACTATGTCATATATGTGCCATACAAACGAACGATATGAAAACAAGTCTATGTATGGAAAACTTTTTTCTTAACCGAACTATCGTAACCGACTTCCACAATTATTAATTTGACATAGCCATACACGATTTGTGAAACTTTGGTCCGAGCGGACCACTATATCATATAGCTGCCTTACAAACAACCGATATGAAAACAAGTCTTTGTATGGAAAACTTCTTTGTTCTCCAAGCTATCGTAACCGAATTCCACAATTATTAATTTGACATAGCCATACACGATTTGTGAAACTTTGGTCCGGAGCGGATGACTATATCATATAGCTGCCATACAAACGACCGATATGAAAACAAGTCTTTGCATGGAAAACTTTTTTGTTCTCCAAGGTATCGCAACTGCATTCAACGATTATTCATGTGACACAGCCGTACACGATTTTTTAAACTTTGGTCCGGATCGGACCACTATATCATATAGCTGCCATACAAACGACCGATATGAAAACAAGTCTTTGTATGGAAAACTTTTTTGTTTTCCAAGCTATCGCAACCGAATTCAATATTATTTATTTCACACAGCCATACACGATTTGGGAAAGTTTGGTCCGGATCGGCAAACTATGTCATATATGTGCCATACAAACGAACGATATGAAAACAAGTCTATGTATGGAAAACTTTTTTCTTTACCGAACTATCGTAACCGACTTCCACAATTATTAATTTGACATAGCCATACACGATTTGTGAAACTTTGGTCCGGAGCGGACCACTATATCATATAGCTGCCATACAAACGACCGATATGAAAACAAGTCTTTCTATGGAAAACTTTTTTGTTCTCCAAGGTATCGCAACTGAATTCAACATTTATTCATTTGACACAGCCGTACACGATTTGTTAAAGTTTGGTCCGGATCGGACCACTATATCATATAGCTGCCATACAAACGACCGATATGAAAACAAGTCTTTGTATGGAAAACTTTTTTGTTTTCCAAGCTATCGCAACCGAATTCAATATTATTTATTTCACACAGCCATACACGATTTGGGAAAGTTTGGTCCGGATCGTCAAACTATGTCATATATGTGCCATACAAACGACCGATATGAAAACAAGTCTATGTATGGAAAACTTTTTTGTTTTCCAAGCTATCGTAACCGAATTCCACAATTATTAACATATTAACATATATTATTGACATAGCCATACACGATTTGTAAAACTTTGGTACGGAGCGGACCACTATATCATATAGCTGCCATACAAACGACCGATATGAAAACAAGTCTTTGTATGGAAAACTTCTTTGTTCTCCAAGCTATCGTAACCGAATTCCACAATTATTAATTTGACATAGCCATACACGATTTGTGAAACTTTGGTCTGGAGCGGATTACTATATCATATAGCTGCCATACAAACGACCGATATGAAAACAAGTCTTTGCATGGAAAACTTTTTTGTTCTCCAAGGTATCGCAACTGCATTCAACGATTATTCATTTGACAAAGCCATACATGATTTGTGAAACTTTGATCCGGAGCGGACCACTATATAATACAGCTGCCATACAAACGACCGATATCAAAACAAGTCTTTGTATGGGAAACTTTTTTGTTTTCCAAGCTATCGAAACCGAATTCAAAAATTTATTTATTTGACATAGCCATACACGATTTGTGAAAGTTTGGTCCGGATATCGGCAAACTATGTCATATATGTGCCATACAAACGAACGATATGAAAACAAGTCTATGTATGGAAAACTTTTTTCTTTTCCGAACTATCGTAACCGACTTCCACAATTATTAATTTGAGCGGAGCGGACCACTATATCATATAGCTGCCATACAAACGACCGATATGAAAACAAGTCTTTGCATGGAAAACTTTTTGTTCTCCAAGCTATCGCAACCGCATTCAACGATTATACATGTGACACAGCCATACACGATTTTTTAAACTTTGGTCTGGAGGCGACCACTATATCATATAGCTGCCATACAAACGACCGATATGAAAACAAGTCTTTGTATGGAAAATTTGTTTGTTTTCGAAGCTATCGCAACCGAATTCAATATTATTTATTTCACACAGCCATACACGATTTGGGAATGTTTGGTCCGGATCGGCAAACTATGTCATATATGTGCCATACAAACGAACGATATGAAAACAAGTCTATGTATGGAAAACTTTTTTCTTATCCGAACTATCGTAACCGACTTCCACAATTATTAATTTGACATAGCCATAGACGATTTGTGAAACTTTGGTCCGGAGCGGACCACTATATCATATAGCTGCCTTACAAACAACCGATATGAAAACAAGTCTTTGTATGGAAAACTTCTTTGTTCTCCAAGCTATCGTAACCGAATTCCACAATTATTAATTTGACATAGCCATACACGATTTGTGAAACTTTGGTCCGGAGCGGATGACTATATCATATAGCTGCCATACAAACGACCGATATGAAAACAAGTCTTTGTATGGAAAACTTTTTGTTCTCCAAGCTATCGCAACCGAATTCAACGATTATTCATTTGACACAGCCATACACGATTTTTGAAACTTTGGTCCGGATCGGACCACTATATCATATAGCTGCCATACAAACGACCGATATGAAAACAAGTCTTTGTATGGGAAACTTTTTTGTTTTCCAAGCTATTGCAACCGAATTCAAAATTATTTATTTCACACAGCCATACACGATTTGTGAAACTTTGGTCCGGATCGGCAAACTATGTCATATATGTGCCATACAAACGAACGATATGAAAACAAGTCTATGTATGGAAAACTTTAACCGACTTCCACAATTATTAATTTGACATAGCCATACACGATTTGTGAAACTTTGGTCCGGAGCGGACCACTATATCATATAGCTGCCATACAACCGACCGATATGAAAACAAGTCTTTCCATGGAAAACTTTTTTGTTCTCCAAGGTATCGCAACCGAATTCAACAATTATTTATGTGACACAGCCATACATGATTTGTGAAAGTTTGGTCCGGATCGGACCACTATATCATATAGCTGCCATACAAACGACCGATATGAAAACAAGTCTTTGTATGGAAAACTTTTTTGTTTTCCAAGCTATCGCAACCGAATTCAATATTATTTATTTCACACAGCCATACACGATTTGGGAAAGTTTGGTCCGGATCGGCAAACTATGTCATATAGCTGCCATACAAACGACCGATATGAAAACAAGTCTATGTATGGAAAACTTTTTTGTTTTCCAAGCTATCGTAACCGAATTCCACAATTATTAACATATTAACATATATTATTGACATAGCCATACACGATTTGTAAAACTTTGGTCCGGAGCGGACCACTATATCATATAGCTGCCATACAAACGACCGATATGAAAACAAGTCTTTGTATGGAAAACTTTTTGTTCTCCAAGCTATCGTAACCGAATTCCACAATTATTAATTTGACATAGCCATACACGATTTGTGAAACCTTGGTCTGGAGCGGACCACTATATCATATAGCTGCCATACAAACGACCGATATGAAAACAAGTCTTTGTATGGAAAACTTTTTTGTTCTCCAAGGTATCGCAACTGAATTCAACGATTATTTATGTGACAAAGCCGTACACGATTTGTGAAACTTTGGTCCGGAGCGGACCACTATATCATATAGCTGCCATACAAACGACCGATATGAAAACAAGTCTTTGTATGGAAAACTTTTTTGTTTTCCAAGCTATCAAAACCGAATTCAAAAATTTATTTATTTCACATAGCCATACACGATTTGCGAAAGTTTGGTCCGGATATCGGCAAACTATGTCATATATGTGCCATACAAACGAACGATATGAAAACAAGTCTATGTATGGAAAACTTTTTTCTTTTCCGAACTATCGTAACCGACTTCCACAATTATTAATTTGACATAGCCATACACGATTTGTGAAACTTTGGTCCGGAGCGGACCACTATATCATATAGCTGCCATACAAACGACCGATATGAAAACAAGTCTTTGTATGGAAAACTTTTTTGTTCTCCAAGGTATCGCAACTGAATTCAACGATTATATATGTGACACAGCCGTACATGATTTTTTAAAGTTTGGTCCGGATCGGACCACTATATCATATAGCTGCCATACAAACGACGGATATGAAAACAAGTCTTTGTATGGAAAACTTTTTTGTTTTCCAAGCTATCGCAACCGAATTCAATATTATTTATTTCACACAGCCATACACGATTTGGGAAAGTTTGGTCCGGATCGGCAAACTATGTCATATATGTGCCATACAAACGAACGATATGAAAACAAGTCTATGTATGGAAAACTTTTTTGTTCTCCAAGCTATCGTAACCGAATTCCACAATTATTAACATATTAACATATATTATTGACATAGCCATACACGATTTGTAAAACTTTGGTACGGAGCGGACCACTATATCATATAGCTGCCATACAAACGACCGATATGAAAACAAGTCTTTGTATGGAAAACTTCTTTGTTCTCCAAGCTATCGTAACCGAATTCCACAATTATTAATTTGACATAGCCATACACGATTTGTGAAACTTTGGTCTGGAGCGGACCACTATATCATATAGCTGCCATACAAACGACCGATATGAAAACAAGTCTTTGTATGGAAAACTTTTTTGTTCTCCAAGCTATCGCAACCGCATTCAACGATTATACATGTGACACAGCCATACATGATTTGTGAAAGTTTGGTCCGGATCGGACCACTATATCATATAGCTGCCATACAAACGACCGATATGAAAACAAGTCTTTGTATGGAAAACTTTTTGTTTTCCAAGCTATCGAAACCGAAATCAAAAATTTATTTATTTCACACAGCCATACACGATTTGCGAAAGTTTGGTCCGGATATCGGCAAACTATGTCATATATGTGCCATACAAACGAACGATATGAAAACAAGTCTATGTATGGAAAACTTTTTTCTTTTCCGAACTATCGTAACCGACTTCCACAATTATTAATTTGACATAGCCATACACGATTTGTGAAACTTTGGTCCGGAGCGGACCACTATATCATATAGCTGCCATACAAACGACCGATATGAAAACAAGTCTTTGTATGGAAAACTTTTTTGTTCTCCAAGCTATCGCAACCGAATTCAACGATTATACATTTGACATAGCCATACACGATTTGTGAAACTTTGGTCCGGATCGGACCACTATATCATATAGCTGCCATACAAACGACCGATATGAAAACAAGTCTTTGTATGGAAAACTTTTTTGTTTTCCAAGCTATCGCAACCGAATTCAATATTATTTATTTCACACAGCCATACACGATTTGGGAAAGTTTGGTCCGGATCGGCAAACTATGTCATATATGTGCCATACAAACGAACGATATGAAAACAAGTCTATGTATGGAAAACTTTTTTCTTTTACGAACTATCGTAACCGACTTCAACAATTATTAATTTGACATAGCCATACACGATTTGTGAAACTTTGGTCCGGAGCGGACCACTATATCATATAGCTGCCATACAAACGACCGATATGAAAACAAGTCTTTGTATGGAAAACTTTTTTGTTTTCCAAGCTATCGTAACCGAATTCCACAATTATTAATTTGACATAGCCATACACAATTTGTAAAACTTTGGTCCGGAGCGGACCACTATATCATATAGCTGCCATACAAACGACCGATATGAAAACAATTCTTTGTATGTAAAACTTCTTTGTTCTCCAAGCTATCGTAACCGAATTCCACAATTATTAATTTGACATAGCCATACACGATTTGTGAAACTTTGGTCCGGAGCGGACCACTATATCATATAGCTGCCATACAAACGACCGATATGAAAACAAGTCTTTGTATGGAAAACTTTTTTGTTCTCCAAGCTATCGCAACCGAATTCAACGATTATACATTTGACATAGCCATACACGATTTGTGAAACTTTGGTCCGGAGCGGACCACTATATCATATAGCTGCCATACAAACGACCGATATGAAAACAAGTCTTTGTATGGAAAACTTTTTTGTTTTCCAAGCTATCAAAACCGAATTCAAAAATTTATTTATTTCACACAGCCATACACGATTTGTGAAAGTTTGGTCCGGATCGGCAAACTATGTCATATATGTGCCATACAAACGAACGATATGAAAACAAGTCTATGTATGGAAAACTTTTTTCTTATCCGAACTATCGTAACCGACTTCCACAATTATTAATTTGACATAGCCATACACGATTTGTGAAACTTTGGTCCGGAGCGGACCACTATATCATATAGCTGCCTTACAAACGACCGATATGAAAACAAGTCTTTGTATGGAAAACTTTTTTGTTCTCCAAGCTATCGCAACCGCATTCAACGATTATAAATGTGACATAGCCATTCACGATTTGTGAAAGTTTGCTCCGGATCGGACCACTATATCATATAGCTGCCATACAAACGACGGATATGAAAACAAGTCTTTGTATGGAAAACTTTTTTGTTTTCCAAGCTATCGCAACCGAATTCAATATTATTTATTTCACACAGCCATACACGATTTGGGAAAGTTTGGTCCGGATCGGCAAACTATGTCATATATGTGCCATACAAACGAACGATATGAAAACAAGTCTATGTATGGAAAACTTTTTTCTTTTCCGAACTATCGTAACCGACTTCCACAATTATTAATTTGACATAGCCATACACGATTTGTGAAACTTTGGTCCGGAGCGGACCACTATATCATATAGCTGCCATACAAACGACCGATATGAAAACAAGTCTTTCTATGGAAAACTTTTTTGTTCTCCAAGGTATCGCAACTGCATTCAAGGATTATACATGTGACACAGCCGTACACGATTTTTTAAAGTTTGGTCCGGATCGGACCACTATATCATATAGCTGCCATACAAACAACCGATATGAAAACAAGTCTTTGTATGGAAAACTTTTTTGTTTTCCAAGCTATCGCAACCGAATTCAAAATTTATTTATTTCACACAGCCATACACGATTTGGGAAAGTTTGGTCCGGATCGGCAAACTATGTCATATATGTGCCATACAAACGAACGATATGAAAACAAGTCTATGTATGGAAAACTTTTTTCTTTTCCGAACTATCGTAACCGACTTCCACAATTATTAATTTGACATAGCCATACACGATTTGTGAAACTTTGGTCCGGAGCGGACCACTATATCATATAGCTGCCATACAAACGACCGATATGAAAACAAGTCTGCATGGAAAACTTTTTTGTTCTCCAAGCTATCGCAACCGAATTCAACGATTATACATGTGACATAGCCATACACGATTTTTGAAACTTTGGTCCGGAGCGGACCACTATATCATATAGCTGCCATACAAACGACCGATATGAAAACAAGTCTTTGTATGGAAAACTTTTTTGTTTTCCAAGCTATCGTAACCGAATTCTACAATTATTAATTTGACATAGCCATACACAATTTGTAAAACTTTGGTACGGAGCGGACCACTATATCATATAGCTGCCATACAAACGACCGATATGAAAACAAGTCTTTGTATGGAAAACTTCTTTGTTCTCCAAGCTATCGTAACCGAATTCCACAATTATTAATTTGACATAGCCATACACGATTTGTGAAACTTTGGTCCGGAGCGGACCACTATATCATATAGCTGCCATACAAACGACCGATATGAAAACAAGTCTTTGTATGGAAAACTTTTTTGTTTTCCAAGCTATCAAAACCGAATTCAAAAATTTATTTATTTCACACAGCCATACACGATTTGCGAAAGTTTGGTCCGGATATCGGCAAACTATGTCATATATGTGCCATACAAACGAACGATATGAAAACAAGTCTATGTATGGAAAACTTTTTTCTTTTCCGAACTATCGTAACCGACTTCCACAATTATTAATTTGACATAGCCATACACGATTTGTGAAACGTTGGTCCGGAGCGGACCACTATATCATATAGCTGCCATACAAACGACCGATATGAAAACAAGTCTTTGCATGGAAAACTTTTTTGTTCTCCAAGGTATCGCAACTGCATTCAACGATTATACATGTGACACAGCCGTACATGATTTTTGAAAGTTTGGTCCGGATCGGACCACTATATCATATAGCTGCCATACAAACGACCGATATGAAAACAAGTCTTTGTATGGAAAACTTTTTTGTTTTCCAAGCTATCGCAACCGAATTCAATATTATTTATTTCACACAGCCATACACGATTTGGGAATGTTTGGTCCGGATCGGCAAACTATGTCATATATGTGCCATACAAACGAACGATATGAAAACAAGTCTATGTATGGAAAACTTTTTTCTTTTACGAACTATCGTAACCGACTTCAACAATTATTAATTTGACATAGCCATACACGATTTGTGAAACGTTGGTCCGGATCGGACCACTATATCATATAGCTGCCATACAAACGACCGATATGAAAACAAGTCTTTGTATGGAAAACTTTTTTGTTCTCCAAGCTATCGTAACCGAATTCCACAATTATTAATTTGACATAGCCATACACGATTTGTAAAACTTTGGTACGGAGCGGACCACTATATCATATAGCTGCCATACAAACGACCGATATGAAAACAAGTCTTTGTATGGAAAACTTCTTTGTTCTCCAAGCTATCGTAACCGAATTCCACAATTATTAATTTGACATAGCCATACACGATTTGTGAAACTTTGGTCCGGAGCGGACCACTATATCATATAGCTGCCATACAAACGACCGATATGAAAACAAGTCTTTGTATGGAAAACTTTTTTGTTCTCCAAGCTATCGCAACCGAATTCAACGATTATACATGTGACATAGCCATACACGATTTGTGAAAGTTTGGTCCGGATCGGACCACTATATCATATAGCTGCCATACAAACGACGGATATGAAAACAAGTCTTTGTATGGAAAACTTTTTTGTTTTCCAAGCTATCACAACCGAATTCAAAAATTTATTTATTTCACACAGCCATACACGATTTGCGAAAGTTTGGTCCGGATCGGCAAACTATGTCATATATGTGCCATACAAACGAACGATATGAAAACAAGTCTATGTATGGAAAACTTTTTTCTTAACCGAACTATCGTAACCGACTTCCACAATTATTAATTTGACATAGCCATACACGATTTAGAAACTTTGGTCCGGAGCGGACCACTATATCATATAGCTGCCTTACAAACGACCGATATGAAAACAAGTCTTTGTATGGAAAACTTTTTTGTTCTCCAAGGTATCGCAACTGCATTCAACGATTATACATGTGACACAGCCGTACATGATTTGTGAAATCTTGGTCCGGAGCGGACCACTATATCATATAGCTGCCATACAAACGACCGATATGAAAACAAGTCTTTGTATGGAAAACTTTTTTGTTTTCCAAGCTATCGCAACCGAATTCAATATTATTTATTTCACACAGCCATACACGATTTGGGAAAGTTTGGTCCGGATCGGCAAACTATGTCATATATGTGCCATACAAACGAACGATATGAAAACAAGTCTATGTATGGAAAACTTTTTTCTTAACCGAACTATCGTAACCGACTTCCACAATTATTAATTTGACATAGCCATACACGATTTGTGAAACGTTGGTCCGGAGCGGACCACTATATCATATAGCTGCCATACAAACGACCGATATGAAAACAAGTCTTTGTATGGAAAACTTTTTTGTTCTCCAAGCTATCGCAACTGCATTCAAGGATTATACATGTGACACAGCCGTACATGATTTTTTAAAGTTTGGTCCGGATCGGACCACTATATCATATAGCTGCCATACAAACGACGGATATGAAAACAAGTCTTTGTATGGAAAACTTTTTTGTTTTCCAAGCTATCGCAACCGAATTCAAAATTTATTTATTTCACACAGCCATACACGATTTGGGAAAGTTTGGTCCGGATCGGCAAACTATGTAATATATGTGCCATACAAACGAACGATATGAAAACAAGTCTATGTATGGAAAACTTTTTTCTTTTACGAACTATCGTAACCGACTTCCACAATTATTAATTTGATATAGCCATATATGATTTGTAAAACTTTGGTCCGGAGCGGACCACGATATCATATAGCTGCCATACAAACGACCGATATGAAAACCAGTCTTTGCATGGAAAACTTTTTTGTTCTCCAAGCTATCGCAACTGCATTCAACGGTTATACATGTGACACAGCCGTACATGATTTTTTAAAGTTTGGTCCGGATCGGACCACTATATCATATAGCTGCCATACAAACGACCGATATGAAAACAAGTCTTTGTATGGAAAACTTTTTTGTTTTCCAAGCTATCGTAACCGAATTCCACAATTATTAATTTGACATAGCCATACACGATTTGTAAAACTTTGGTACGGAGCGGACCACTATATCATATAGCTGCCATACAAACGACCGATATGAAAACAAGTCTTTGTATGGAAAACTTCTTTGCTCTCCAAGCTATCGTAACCGAATTCCACAATTATTAATTTGACATAGCCATACACGATTTGTGAAACTTTGGTCCGGAGCGGACCACTATATCATATAGCTGCCATACAAACGACCAATATGAAAACAAGTCTTTGTATGGAAAACTTTTTTGTTCTCCAAGCTATCGCAACTGAATTCAACGATTATACATGTGACACAGCCGTTCATGATTTTTTAAAGTTTGGTCCGGATCGGACCACTATATCATATAGCTGCCATACAAACGACGGATATGAAAAAAAGTCTTTGTATGGAAAACTTTTTTGTTTTCCAAGCTATCAAAACCGAATTCAAAAATTTATTTATTTCACACAGCCATACACGATTTGCGAAAGTTTGGTCCGGATCGGCAAACTATGTCATATATGTGCCATACAAACGAACGATATGAAAACAAGTCTATGTATGGAAAACTTTTTTCTTTTCCGAACTATCGTAACCGACTTCCACAATTATTAATTTGACATAGCCATACACGATTTGTGAAACTTTGGTCCGGAGCGGACCACTATATCATATAGCTGCCATACAAACGACCGATATGAAAACAAGTCTTTCCATGGAAAACTTTTTTGTTCTCCAAGGTATCGCAACCGCATTCAACGATTATACATGTGACTCAGCCGTACACGATTTTTGAAAGTTTGCTCCGGAGCGGACCACTATATCATATAGCTGCCATACAAACGACGGATATGAAAACAAGTCTTTGTATGGAAAACTTTTTTGTTTTCCAAGCTATCGCAACCGAATTCAATATTATTTATTTCACACAGCCATACACGATTTGGGAAAGTTTGGTCCGGATCGGCAAACTATGTCATATATGTGCCATACAAACGAACGATATGAAAACAAGTCTATGTATGGAAAACTTTTTTCTTAACCGAACTATCGTAACCGACTTCCACAATTATTAATTTGACATAGCCATAGACGATTTGTGAAACTTTGGTCCGGAGCGGACCACTATATCATATAGCTGCCTTACAAACGACCGATATGAAAACAAGTCTTTGCATGGAAAACTTTTTTGTTCTCCAAGGTATCGCAACTGCATTCAACGATTATACATGTGACACAGCCGTTCACGATTTTTTAAAGTTTGGTCCGGATCGGACCACTATATCATATAGCTGCCATACAAACGACGGATATGAAAACAAGTCTTTGTATGGAAAACTTTTTGTTTTCCAAGCTATCGCAACCGAATTCAATATTATTTATTTCACACAGCCATACTCGATTTGGGAATGTTTGGTCCGGATCGGCAAACTATGTCATATATGTGCCATACAAACGAACGATATGAAAACAAGTCTATGTATGGAAAACTTTTTTCTTAACCGAACTATCGTAACCGACTTCCACAATTATTAATTTGACATAGCCATAGACGATTTGTGAAACTTTGGTCCGGAGCGGACCACTATATCATATAGCTGCCATACAAACGAACGATATGAAAACAAGTCTATGTATGGAAAACTTTTTCTTAACCGAACTATCGTAACCGACTTCCACAATTATTAATTTGACATAGCCATAGACGATTTGTGAAACTTTGGTCCGGAGCGGACCACTATATCATATAGCTGCCATACAAACGACCGATATGAAAACAAGTCTTTCTATGGAAAACTTTTTTGTTCTCCAAGGTATCGCAACTGCATTCAACGATTATACATGTGACTCAGCCGTACATGATTTTTTAAAGTTTGCTCCGGATCGGCAAACTATATCATATAGCTGCCATACAAACGACGGATATGAAAACAAGTCTATGTATGGAAAACTTTTTGTTTTCCAAGCTATCGTAACCGAATTCTACAATTATTAATTTGACATAGCCATACACAATTTGTAAAACTTTGGTACGGAGCGGACCACTATATCATATAGCTGCCATACAAACGACCGATATGAAAACAAGTCTATGTATGGAAAACTTTTTTCTTTTCCGAACTATCGTAACCGACTTCCACAATTATTTATTTGACATAGCCATACACGATTTGTGAAACGTTGGTCCGGAGCGGACCACTATATCATATAGCTGCCTTACAAACGACCGATATGAAAACAAGTCTTTCCATGGAAAACTTTTTTGTTCTCCAAGGTAACCGAACTATCGTAACCGACTTCCACAATTATTAATTTGACATAGCCATAGACGATTTGTGAAACTTTGGTCCGGAGCGGACCACTATATCATATAGCTGCCATACAAACGACCGATATGAAAACAAGTCTTTGCATGGAAAACTTTTTTGTTCTCCAAGGTAACCGAACTATCGTAACCGACTTCCACAATTATTAATTTGACATAGCCATAGACGATTTGTGAAACTTTGGTCCGGAGCGGACCACTATATCATATAGCTGCCATACAAACGAACGATATGAAAACAAGTCTATGTATGGAAAACTTTTTTCTTAACCGAACTATCGTAACCGACTTCCACAATTATTAATTTGACATAGCCATAGACGATTTGTGAAACTTTGGTCCGGAGCGGACCACTATATCATATAGCTGCCATACAAACGACCGATATGAAAACAAGTCTTTCCATGGAAAACTTTTTTGTTCTCCAAGGTATCGCAACTGCATTCAACGATTATACATGTGACTCAGCCGTACATGATTTTTTAAAGTTTGCTCCGGATCGGACCACTATATCATATAGCTGCCATACAAACGACGGATATGAAAACAAGTCTATGTATGGAAAACTTTTTGTTTTCCAAGCTATCGTAACCGAATTCTACAATTATTAATTTGACATAGCCATACACAATTTGTAAAACTTTGGTACGGAGCGGACCACTATATCATATAGCTGCCATACAAACGACCGATATGAAAACAAGTCTATGTATGGAAAACTTTTTTCTTTTCCGAACTATCGTAACCGACTTCCACAATTATTTATTTGACATAGCCATACACGATTTGTGAAACGTTGGTCCGGAGCGGACCACTATATCATATAGCTGCCTTACAAACGACCGATATGAAAACAAGTCTTTCCATGGAAAACTTTTTTGTTCTCCAAGGTAACCGAACTATCGTAACCGACTTCCACAATTATTAATTTGACATAGCCATAGACGATTTGTGAAACTTTGGTCCGGAGCGGACCACTATATCATATAGCTGCCATACAAACGACCGATATGAAAACAAGTCTTTGCATGGAAAACTTTTTTGTTCTCCAAGGTATCGCAACTGCATTCAACGATTATACATGTGACACAACCGTTCATGATTTTTTAAAGTTTGCTCCGGATCGGACCACTATATCATATAGCTGCCATACAAACGACGGATATGAAAACAAGTCTTTGTATGGAAAACTTTTTTGTTTTCCAAGGTATCGCAACCGAATTCAATATTATTTATTTCACACAGCCATACACGATTTGGGAATGTTTGGTCCGGATCGGCAAACTATGTCATATATGTGCCATACAAACGAACGATATGAAAACAAGTCTATGTATGGAAAACTTTTTTCTTAACCGAACTATCGCAACTGACTTCCACAATTATTAATTTGACATAGCCATAGACGATTTGTGAAACTTTGGTCCGGAGCGGACCACTATATCATATAGCTGCCATACAAACGACCGATATGAAAACAAGTCTTTCCATGGAAAACTTTTTTGTTCTCCAAGGTAACCGAACTATCGTAACCGACTTCCACAATTATTAATTTGACATAGCCATAGACGATTTGTGAAACTTTGGTCCGGAGCGGACCACTATATCATATAGCTGCCATACAAACGACCGATATGAAAACAAGTCTTTCCATGGAAAACTTTTTTGTTCTCCAAGGTATCGCAACTGCATTCAACGATTATACATGTGACTCAGCCGTACATGATTTTTTAAAGTTTGGTCCGGATCGGACGACTATATCATATAGCTGCCATACAAACGACGGATATGAAAACAAGTCTTTGTATGGAAAACTTTTTTGTTTTCCAAGCTATCGCAACCGAATTCAAAATTTATTTATTTCACATAGCCATACACGATTTGGGAAAGTTTGGTCCGGATCGGCAAACTATGTCATATATGTGCCATACAAACGAACGATATGAAAACAAGTCTATGTATGGAAAACTTTTTTCTTTTACGAACTATCGTAACCGACTTCCACAATTATTAATTTGACATAGCCATACACGATTTCTGAAACGTTGGTCCTGATCGGACCACTATTTCATATAGCTGTCATACAAACGACCGATATGATTACAAGTCTTTAAATGGAAAACTTTTTTGTTTTCCAAGCTATCATAACCGACTTCCACAATTATTAATTTGTCATAGCCATACACGATTTGTGAAACTTTGGTCCGGAGCGGACCACTATATCATATAGGTGCCATACAAACGACCGATATGAAAACAAGTCTTTGCATGGAAAACTTTTTTGTTCTCCAAGCTATCGCATCTGAATTCAACGGTTATACATGTGACACAGCCGTACATGATTTTTTAAAGTTTGGTCCGGATCGGACCACTATATCATATAGCTGCCATACAAACGACGGATATGAAAACAAGTCTTTGTATGGAAAACTTTTTTGTTTTCCAAGCTATCGCAACCGAATTCAAAATTTATTTATTTCACACAGCCATACACGATTTGGGAAAGTTTGGTCTGGATCGGCAAACTATGTAATATATGTGCCATACAAACGAACGATATGAAAACAAGTCTATGTATGGAAAACTTTTTTCTTTTACGAACTATCGTAACCGACTTCCACAATTATTAATTTGACATAGCCATACACGATTTCTGAAACGTTGGTCCTGATCGGACCACTATTTCATATAGCTGTTATACAAACGACCGATATGAAAACAAGTCTTTGTATGGAAAACTTTTTTGTTTTCCAAGCTATCGTAACCGAATTCTACAATTATTAATTTGACATAGCCATACACAATTTGTAAAACTTTGGTACGGAGCGGACCACTATATCATATAGCTGCCATACAAACGACCGATATGAAAACAAGTCTTTGTATGGAAAACTTCTTTGTTCTCCAAGCTATCGTAACCGAATTCCACAATTATTAATTTGACATAGCCATACACGATTTGTGAAACTTTGGTCCGGAGCGGATCACTATATCATATAGCTGCCATACAAACGACCAATATGAAAACAAGTCTTTGCATGGAAAACTTTTTTGTTCTCCATGGTATCGCAACTGCATTCAACTTAGGGTATGCTGCATACTTTTACCAAGCGTAAATTCTACAGCATACCCTAAGTTACTTTGAACTTCTGCCCAAAGGAATTAATAAGAAATAATTATTTCTTCTGCGCATACCTTTTCCTTGTTTGTTTGTAGGAAAAAAATTTCTTTTTCCTTTGTGTCGCCTTCTATTTCTCGCGTGTGCAAATATCGCGCCTCGTATGGCCGATCAACCGTGTTCGGAAAGAATTAAATTGCGTGGTGTCAACCAATAGTAAATGAGTTGGACGGCATATAGAGGCATAAAAGTCGAGTGCGATAGTGACGACGAGTTTGATTTAGAGCCCGTAGGTTTTCGTCCGAATACTACAGGTAGCACTGCAGCCATGGACGCCGCACAGCTTCAAGCTATTATAGCGGGAGCTGTTAGCCAGGCTTTGACTGAACAGGAAAACAGACTTAAGAGGGATTTCCAGGCACAATTAGATGAGGTAAAACAACAGATGCAACACTTGCGTGTGGAAGCACCACAAGTAGAGACATACCAAAAAATAACCGCAGGCCCTGAAGTACGGTGCGACATCAAGCTTGACATTGTGAAGACAATGCCAGACTTTTCGGGAGAGCAGGACGACTATGTGTCATGGCGGCAGTCAGCCGTGGACGCATACGAGATCTTCAAACGGTATAATGGTAGCGAGGCGCATTACCAGGCCGTTTCGATTATCAGAAACAAAATTAGGGGGCCAGCAAGAGGGCTGCTAGTTGCCCATAACACAGTCCTAAATTTCGATGCCATTATTGCTCGACTAGACTGCACCTACGCGGACAAAACGTCGCTGCGTGTACTTAGGCAGGGACTCGAAACAGTTAGGCAAGGGGAGCTTAGCCTCATGCAATATTACGACGATGTAGAGAAACGGTTGACATTAATAACAAACAAGATAGTTATGACTCACGAACCGGACAGTGCTATTCTTTTTAATAATGAAGTTAGAGAGGATGCTCTCCACGCGTTCATTGCCGGTCTAAGGAAGCCCTTGAGGGCCATAGTCTTGCCGGCGCAACCCAAGGATTTGCCCTCAGCTTTAGCTTTGGCTAGGGAATCCGAGGCTACCATAGAACGCACTAACTTTGCCGCTACATACGCAAAGGCTCTGGAGGACAAGGCAATCACCTATGAGCACCGAAAGGATCGGAACCGCTCAAGGGAACCGCATGGGAGATATAGCAGGGCCGAGGACAGCCAAGGGAAAAACCCTCATTTTTACAAGAAACAGGGTACACAAAATAATCCTGCCCAGAATAATAACAACTATCGGAATCAATCACCTGAGCCTATGGAGTTAGGCTCCACTGTGACCCAACATAGGCAACCGACCTCCTTCGGAAGCGGTCAGCCTGCTAGCGTCAAGGCCGAGGGTGCTCGGGGCCAGAAGAGATTCGGCTCCGCACGCATGACCGGTCAAAGGCGTCAGAGGGTGCAGAACACCATCCAACAGGCTGACGATAAAAACGACAGCGAATATGATGGCGCGGCCGCAGCGGCCGTTACCGAGATAGATGACGAGTCTGATGAAAATGATCAGATCAATTTTTTAGGGAGCGCTCCCGACTGCCGTTCATTGAACGCCAGTTACATGGGAGGAAATTGAAAATTTTAATAGACACAGGGGCGGCGAAAAACTACATCAAGCCCGTAAAGGAGCTAAAAAATGTGGTGCCGGTCAAATCCCCTTTCACAGTTAGTTCCATCCACGGTTCTAACACAGTTAAACAGAAATGTTTAATTAACATTTTCGGGAAAACAGCGGATTTTTTCCTTTTGGACACATTAACACTTTTCGATGGCATTATTGGATTTGATTTTCTAGCTCAAGTTGGAGCAAAGCTAGACACAGAAAAAGGCACAATCAACTATGGTTCTGTTGTTGAAGAGCTACAGCATCATAGCTGCGACGATGTAAACTTCACTAACGTGAATGACGCTACGGTGCCAGAATCTGTAAAAACCGAATTTAGAACCATGATCGCAAACAGATCTAAGGCATTTTCAGCCTCTAACGAGGCACTGCCGTTTAATACTTCTGTTGTTGCCACAATTCGCACAAGCGATGATAAGCCGGTATATTCCAAATTATACCCGCACCCCATGGGTGTGTCTGAGTTTGTTAAGCGAGAAATCGCAGACTTACTGCAGAAAGGCATTATTAGAACCTCAAGGTCGCCGTACAACAATCCAACATGGGTTGTTGACAAAAAAGGCCATGACGAACTGGGGAACAAAAATAAGCGTTTGGTTATAGACTTTAGGAAACTTAACGAAAAAACCATCGCTGATAAGTACCCAATGCCAAACATCCCCATGATACTGGCAAATTTAGGAAAAGCTAAATACTTCACAACGTTAGATTTGAAGTCCGGCTACCACCAGATATACTTGGCCGAACATGACCGTGAAAAGACCTCTTTTTCGGTGAACGGCGGAAAGTATGAATTTTGTCGATTACCGTTCGGATTGAAGAATGCGGGAAGCATCTTCCAAAGAGCGATCGACGATGTCCTACGGGAACAAATTGGCAAGTCATGCTACGTTTATGTAGATGACGTCATTATTTTTTCTGAAAATGAAAACGACCATGTTAAGCACATAGATTGGGTCTTAAAAAGCCTGTGTGATGCCAACATGAAGGTGTCCAACGAGAAGACGCACTTTTTTAAGCAAAGCGTTGAGTACCTTGGATTTATTGTCACCAATGGAGGTGCAAAAACCGACCCAGAAAAGGTAAAGGCCATAAAGGAATACCCAGAGCCTACAAATTTGTATGAGCTAAGGTCATTTTTGGGTCTGGCCAGTTATTACCGCTGCTTCGTTAAAGACTTTGCGGCGATCGCTAGGCCGTTGACGAGCCTGATGAAAGGAGAAAACGGCTCCATCAGCAAGCACATGTCCAGGAAGACTCCCATCGAGTTCGGTGATTTGCAGAGAGATGCGTTCGAGAGGCTGAGAAATGTCTTGGCTTCTGAAGATGTAATTCTCAGATACCCTGATTTCAAGAAGCCATTCGATCTAACGACGGACGCTTCCGCAAACGGTATCGGTGCAGTCCTATCGCAAGATAAAAGACCCATCACTATGATCTCCAGGACCCTTAAAGAAAGCGAGTCACACTACGCCACGAATGAAAGAGAGTTGTTGGCCATAGTGTGGGCCTTAGGCAAGTTGCAACACTACCTGTATGGCACTCGCGATATTAACATTTATACGGACCACCAACCGTTGACATTCGCGGTATCCGATCGGAATCCAAATCCGAAAATAAAAAGATGGAAAGCGTATATCGATGATCATAACGCAAAAATCCACTACAAACCGGGAAAAGACAACCATGTGGCGGACGCTCTTTCCAGGCAGAACGTTAATGCTTTACAAAGTGAGCCTCCGTCAGACGCTGCGACTATTCACAGCGAACTGTCACTGACCTACACGGTCGAAGCAACAGACCAGCCAGTGAACTGCTTCAGAAACCAAATTGTTGTAGAAGAAGCACGTTTCCGACTAAAGCGAAGCTTGGTGTTGTTTCGTAGTAAAACTCGCCACTTAATCAATTTCGCCGACAAAAGCACCATTTTGGAAATGCTAAAGGAGGTCGTGAACCCCGATGTCGTGAATGCGATACACTGCGATCTACCCACCCTGGCAAGTTTTCAACACGACCTAATTGTTCATTTCCCGGCTACGCAGTTTCGATACTGTAAAAATATTGTAATAGACGTTACCAATCGAAATGAGCAGTTGGAAATTGTCACGACAGAGCACAATCGTGCACACAGGGCAGCGCAGGAGAATACCAAGCAAATCCTCCGCGATTACTATTTCCCCAAAATGAGCAGCCTGGCAAAGGAAGTGGTTGCAAATTGTAAGATATGCACCAAAGCCAAATATGACAGGCACCCTAAGAAACAGGAGCTCGGGGAAACACCTATTCCTAGCTATACCGGCGAAATGCTGCACATTGATATCTTCTCAACCGATAGGAAGCAATTCTTAACGTGCATTGACAAGTTCTCAAAGTTTGCAATAGTGCAACCAGTGCTGTCCAGAACAATAGTGGACGTCACAGGGCCCCTACTTCAACTCGTAAATTTGTTCCCCAAAATCAAGACAATATATTGCGACAACGAAGCCGCCTTCAATTCAGAGACTATTAGCTCGTTACTTAAGAACAGCTACCACATTGACATTGTCAACGCGGCCCCGCTGCATAGCTCGTCAAACGGCCAGGTGGAACGATTCCACAGCACCTTGTCAGAGATCGCCAGGTGTCTTAAACTAGACAAGAAGATTAGCGATACGACAGAATTAATCTTGAGGGCAACGGTAGAATATAATAAGACCCTACATTCTGTCACTCAGGAGAAACCGGTCGATATCCTCCACTCGGGTTCCGATGATCGCTGCCTAGGCATCAAAGACAAGCTGGTAAAGGCCCAGAAAAATAACATCGAAAGATGCAACCCAGCTAGGCAAAACCGTGTTTTTGAGGTAGGAGACGAGGTTTTTGTTAAAAACAACAGAAGGTTAGGAAACAAGCTAACCCCGTTATGCACAGAACAAAAAGTGCAAGCAGACCTGGGAACGTCTGTTCTTATTAAAGGGAGGGTGGTCCACAAGGACAACCTCAAATAAAAAATTCCCACTTTTATTTTCCTATTCCTAATTGTAAGCCAGATTTAAGTAAATATGCCGTGGTCTCATTCTACGTTTGGTTTGCAGGTTCGCCCTCGTAACACTCATCACCCTGGCAGTGGCAAATGCACGGATTACCGACTATTCCCACGCCAAGTACATTCCCGTCGTAGATGGAGATGTACTGGTGTTCGAACACCGTAACTGCCTGAGGCATTCGAGCAACCTGTCTGATTATATTTACATGGTAGATGAAACAAAGAAATTGTCCGCTTCCTTTCCACAGTCGCATATGCGCAAGTTGTTAGACGTAGATACAGATCACCTGGTAAACTTGTTGTCCGTTTTAAAAATACACCACCGTATCGCTAGAAGCTTAGACTTCCTGGGTACAGCTCTTAAGGTAGTTGCGGGAACTCCCGACGCCTCAGATTTTCTAAAGATCAAAATGACCGAAGCTCAGCTGGTAGATTCCAACTCCAGGCAAATAAATATAAATTCCGAAACCCAAATACAAATAAACAAACTTACCGACACCGTTAACAGAATTATTAAAGCCCGAAACAACGACTTGGTCGACACCCCGCGTCTGTACGAGGCATTGCTAGCGAGAAATAGAATGCTGGCAACAGAAATCCAAAATTTAATTCTAACAATAACATTGGCTAAAGCTAACATAGTAAATCCCACAATCCTTAATCATGCCGATTTGAGCTCATTAATTGAACAAAACACTCCAATAGTTAGCTTATTAGAAGCCTCTAAAATTAGGGTTCTTCAGTCCGACAGCATTATTCACATACTAATAGCCTATCCCAGGGTGAAGGTAAAATGTAAGAAGGTCCTCGTATTCCCAGTATCACATTATCAGACAATCCTGCGACTCGATGAAGACACCTTAGCGGAGTGTGAGGAAGACACCTTTTCGGTCACCGAGTGCGTGGAGACCACGCACAACACTTTCTGCGAGCGGTCGCGACGCGATACCTGCGCCCGCTCACTCCATGCGGGAAATACAGCCCAATGCCACACGCAATCCAACCACCTTAGGGCAGTAATGCCTATAGATGACGGCATAGTTATCATCAACGAGGCAACAGCCCGCGTCAGCACGGATGGCGGCCCAGAGGTGCTCGTCAAGGGGACGCATCTGATTACATTCGAACAATCAGCTACTATCAACGGAACGGAGTTCGTAAACCTCCGGAAAACAATAGACAAGCAGCCTGGCGTAGCAAGATCGCCGCTACTGAACATCGTCGGCCACGACCCGGAACTTAGCATGCCTTTGCTTCACCGCATGAACAACGACAACCTGCGCTTTATCCAAGGGTTCAAAGACGAGGTTGACGCCGCGGGTTCCCCCAAACTTTGGTTCGTGGCTGGAGTAGTCCTTAACGTTGGACTGATTGGTTCGTTTATCCTTTTTCTGGCATTAAGGAAACGGCGAGCCTCCGCTGAGATTCAACAAACCATCGATAAACTCAATATAACCGAGGACGGTCATAATCTTAGGGGGGAGTAGTTAACAACTAAGAGCGCACATATTCATGTTAACAATTAAGAGCACACAAATACCAAGTTAATTCATATAAACAATGCTGACGCGCCCAAACTGAGTTCAGCGCTCTGCGCCACGAACGATCAGCAACAGCAATCGGACACCCCTTATCCGGGGTACCGAGCTATGTTGCATAAATGCTGAGTCGGCTTGCCGACCATGGTTTTATGGCGTGATGCATTGGAGCCACAGTAGATTTACAGTTTTCATATTCTTTTGTATTCAGTTCTAAGCAAGACCTTTATAAATAAAGACGTTGCGACTCCGGCAATTGGCCGATAAATATATTTATTTGATTTAATCTTTACACGCTGAGCCCGAAGGCCAGTGTCAGCAAAGGGGCAAAGTCACGCCCTCCACCATAATCTACCTAAGAGGACATTCCGCCTGGGTAACACCAGGACCAGGGGATCATCCATCTTTGAGGAACCTACCGGACCATCCATAAAGGAGAACACTGGATAATAGGACCTACATAATTTATACATGTGACACAGCCGTTCATGATTTTTTAAAGTTTGGTCCGGATCGGACTACTATATCATATAGCTGCCATACAAACGACGGATATGAAAACAAGTCTTTGTATGGAAAACTTTTTTGTTTTCCAAGCTATCAAAACCGAAATCAAAAATTTATTTATTTCACGCAGCCATACACGATTTGCGAAAGTTTGGTCCGGATCGGCAAACTATGTCATATATGTGCCATACAAACGAACGATATGAAAACAAGTCTATGTATGGAAAACTTTTTTCTTAACCGAACTATCGTAACCGACTTCCACAATTATTAATTTGACATAGCCATAGACGATTTGTGAAACTTTGGTCCGGAGCGGACCACTATATCATATAGCTGCCATACAAACGACCGATATGAAAACAAGTCTTTCCATGGAAAACTTTTTTGTTCTCCAAGGTATCGCAACTGCATTCAACGATTATACATGTGACTCAGCCGTACATGATTTTTTAAAGTTTGCTCCGGATCGGACCACTATATCATATAGCTGCCATACAAACGACGGATATGAAAACAAGTCTTTGTATGGAAAACTTTTTTGTTTTCCAAGCTATCGCAACCGAATTCAACATTATTTATTTCACACAGCCATACACGATTTGGGAATGTTTGGTCCGGATCGGCAAACTATGTCATATATGTGCCATACAAACGAACGATATGAAAACAAGTCTATGTATGGAAAACTTTTTCTTAACCGAACTATCGTAACCGACTTCCACAATTATTAATTTGACATAGCCATAGACGATTTGTGAAACTTTGGTCCGGAGCGGACCACTATATCATATAGCTGCCTTACAAACGACCGATATGAAAACAAGTCTTTGCATGGAAAACTTTTTTGTTCTCCAAGGTATCGCAACTGCATTCAACGATTATACATGTGACACAGCCGTTCATGATTTTTTAAAGTTTGCTCCGGATCGGACCACTATATCATATAGCTGCCATACAAACGACGGATATGAAAACAAGTCTTTGTATGGAAAACTTTTTTGTTTTCCAAGCTATCGCAACCGAATTCAATATTATTTATTTCACACAGCCATACACGATTTGGGAATGTTTGGTCCGGATCGGCAAACTATGTCATATATGTGCCATACAAACGAACGATATGAAAACAAGTCTATGTATGGAAAACTTTTTTCTTAACCGAACTATCGTAACCGACTTCCACAATTATTAATTTGACATAGCCATAGACGATTTGTGAAACTTTGGTCCGGAGCGGACCACTATATCATATAGCTGCCATACAAACGAACGATATGAAAACAAGTCTATGTATGGAAAACTTTTTTCTTAACCGAACTATCGTAACCGACTTCCACAATTATTAATTTGACATAGCCATAGACGATTTGTGAAACTTTGGTCCGGAGCGGACCACTATATCATATAGCTGCCATACAAACGACCGATATGAAAACAAGTCTTTCCATGGAAAACTTTTTTGTTCTCCAAGGTATCGCAACTGCATTCAACGATTATACATGTGACTCAGCCGTACATGATTTTTTAAAGTTTGCTCCGGATCGGACCACTATATCATATAGCTGCCATACAAACGACGGATATGAAAACAAGTCTATGTATGGAAAACTTTTTTGTTTTCCAAGCTATCGTAACCGAATTCTACAATTATTAATTTGACATAGCCATACACAATTTGTAAAACTTTGGTCCGGATCGGACCACTATATCATATAGCTGCCATACAAACGACCGATATGAAAACGTATGGAAAACTTTTTTCTTTTCCGAACTATCGTAACCGACTTCCACAATTATTAATTTGACATAGCCATACACGATTTGTGAAACTTTGGTCCGGAGCGGACCACTATATCATATAGCTGCCATACAAACGAACGATATGAAAACAAGTCTATGTATGGAAAACTTTTTTCTTAACCGAACTATCGTAACCGACTTCCACAATTATTAATTTGACATAGCCATAGACGATTTGTGAAACTTTGGTCCGGAGCGGACCACTATATCATATAGCTGCCATACAAACGACCGATATGAAAACAAGTCTTTCCATGGAAAACTTTTTTGTTCTCCAAGGTATCGCAACTGCATTCAACGATTATACATGTGACTCAGCCGTACATGATATTTTAAAGTTTGGTCCGGATCGGACGACTATATCATATAGCTGCCATACAAACGACGGATATGAAAACAAGTCTTTGTATGGAAAACTTTTTTGTTTTCCAAGCTATCGCAACCGAATTCAAAATTTATTTATTTCACACAGCCATACACGATTTGGGAAAGTTTGGTCCGGATCGGCAAACTATGTCATATATGTGCCATACAAACGAACGATATGAAAACAAGTCTATGTATGGAAAACTTTTTTCTTTTACGAACTATCGTAACCGACTTCCACAATTATTAATTTGACATAGCCATACACGATTTCTGAAACGTTGGTCCTGATCGGACCACTATTTCATATAGCTGTCATACAAACGACCGATATGATTACAAGTCTTTAAATGGAAAACTTTTTTGTTTTCCAAGCTATCATAACCGAATTCCACAATTAATAATTTGTCATAGCCATACACGATTTGTGAAACTTTGGTCCGGAGCGGACCACTATATCATATAGGTGCCATACAAACGACCGATATGAAAACAAGTCTTTGCATGGAAAACTTTTTTGTTCTCCAAGCTATCGCATCTGAATTCAACGGTTATACATGTGACACAGCCGTACATGATTTTTTAAAGTTTGGTCCGGATCGGACCACTATATCATATAGCTGCCATACAAACGACGGATATGAAAACAAGTCTTTGTATGGAAAACTTTTTTGTTTTCCAAGCTATCGCAACCGAATTCAAAATTTATTTATTTCACACAGCCATACACGATTTGGAAAAGTTTGGTCCGGGTCGGCAAACTATGTAATATATGTGCCATACAAACGAACGATATGAAAACAAGTCTATGTATGGAAAACTTTTTTCTTTTACGAACTATCGTAACCGAATTCAAAATTTATTTATTTCACACAGCCATACACGATTTGCAAAAGTTTGGTCCGGATCGGCAAACTATGTCATATATGTGCCATACAAACGACCGATATGAAAACAAGTCTTTGTATGGAAAACTTTTTTGTTTTCCAAGCTATCGCAACCGAATTCAAAATTTATTTATTTCACACAGCCATACACGATTTGGAAAAGTTTGGTCCGGGTCGGCAAACTATGTAATATATGTGCCATACAAACGAACGATATGAAAACAAGTCTATGTATGGAAAACTTTTTTCTTTTACGAACTATCGTAACCGAATTCAAAATTTATTTATTTCACACAGCGATACACGATTTCCGAAAGTTTGGTCCGGAACTATGTCATATATGTGCCATACAAACGAACGATATGAAAACAAGTCTTTATATAGAACACTTTTTTCTTTTGCAAGCTATGGTAACCGAATTCCACAAATAATAATTTGACATAGCCATACACGATTTGTGAAACTTCGGTCCGGAGCGGACCACTATATCATATAGCTGCCATACAATCGACCGATATGAAAACAAGTCTTTGCATGGAAAACTGTTTTGTTCTCCAAGCTATCGCAACTGAATTCAACGGTAATACATGTGACACAGCCGTACATGATTTTTTAAAGTTTGGTCCGGAGCGGACCACTATATCATATAGCTGCCATACAAACGACAGATATGAATACAAGTCTTTGTATGGAAAACTTTTTTGTTTTCCAAGCTATCGCAACCGAATTCAAAATTTATTTATTTCACACAGCCATACACGATTTGCAAAAGTTTGGTCCGGATCGGCAAACTATGTCATATATGTGCCATACAAACGAACGATATGAAAACAAGTCTATGTATGGAAAACTTTTTTCTTAACCGAACTATCGTAACCGACTTCCACAATTATTAATTTGACATAGCCATAGACGATTTGTGAAACTTTGGTCCGGAGCGGACCACTATATCATATAGGTGCCATACAAACGACCGATATGAAAACAAGTCTTTGCATGGAAAACTTTTTTGTTCTCCAAGCTATCGCATCTGAATTCAACGGTTATACATGTGACACAGCCGTACATGATTTTTTAAAGTTTGGTCCGGATCGGACCACTATATCATATAGCTGCCATACAAACGACGGATATGAAAACAAGTCTTTGTATGGAAAACTTTTTTGTTTTCCAAGCTATCGCAACCGAATTCAAAATTTATTTATTTCACACAGCCATACACGATTTGGAAAAGTTTGGTCCGGGTCGGCAAACTATGTAATATATGTGCCATACAAACGAACGATATGAAAACAAGTCTATGTATGGAAAACTTTTTTCTTTTACGAACTATCGTAACCGAATTCAAAATTTATTTATTTCACACAGCCATACACGATTTGCAAAAGTTTGGTCCGGATCGGCAAACTATGTCATATATGTGCCATACAAACGACCGATATGAAAACAAGTCTTTGTATGGAAAACTTTTTTGTTTTCCCAGCTATCCTAACCGAATTCCAAAATTAATAATTTGACATAGCCATACACGATTTGTAAAACTTTGGTCCGGAGCGGACCACTATATCATATAGCTGCCATACAAACAACCGATAGGAAAACAAGTCTTTGCATGGAAAACTTTTTTGTTCTCCAAGCTATCGCATCTGAATTCAACGGTTATACATGTGACACAGCCGTACATGATTTTTTAAAGTTTGGTCCGGATCGGACCACTATATCATATAGCTGCCATACAAACGACGGATATGAAAACAAGTCTTTGTATGGAAAACTTTTTTGTTTTCCAAGCTATCGCAACCGAATTCAAAATTTATTTATTTCACACAGCCATACACGATTTGGAAAAGTTTGGTCCGGGTCGGCAAACTATGTAATATATGTGCCATACAAACGAACGATATGAAAACAAGTCTATGTATGGAAAACTTTTTTCTTTTACGAACTATCGTAACCGAATTCAAAATTTATTTATTTCACACAGCCATACACGATTTGCAAAAGTTTGGTCCGGATCGGCAAACTATGTCATATATGTGCCATACAAACGACCGATATGAAAACAAGTCTTTGTATGGAAAACTTTTTTGTTTTCCCAGCTATCCTAACCGAATTCCACAATTAATAATTTGACATAGCCATACACGATTTGTAAAACTTTGGTCCGGAGCGGACCACTATATCATATAGCTGCCATACAAACAACCGATATGAACACAAGTCTTTGTATGGAAAACTTTTTTGTTCTCCAAGCTATCGCAACTGAATTCAAAGTATATTTATATGACACAGCCGCACATGATTTTTTAAAGTTTGGTCCGGATCGGACTACTATATCATATAGCTGCCATACAAACGACAGATATGAATACAAGTCTTTGTATGGAAAACTTTTTTGTTCTCCAAGCTATCGCAACCGAATTCAACGTTTATTTATTTCACACAGCGATACACGATTTCCGAAAGTTTGGTCCGGAACTATGTCATATATGTGCCATACAAACGAACGATATGAAAACAAGTCTTTATATGGAACACTTTTTTCTTTTGCAAGCTATGGTAACCGAATTCCACAAATAATAATTTGACATAGCCATACACGATTTGTGAAACTTCGGTCCGGAGCGGACCACTATATCATATAGCTGCCATACAATCGACCGATATGAAAACAAGTCTTTGCATGGAAAACTGTTTTGTTCTCCAAGCTATCGCAACTGAATTCAACGGTAATACATGTGACACAGCCGTACATGATTTTTTAAAGTTTGGTCCGGAGCGGACCACTATATCATATAGCTGCCATACAAACGACAGATATGAATACAAGTCTTTGTATGGAAAACTTTTTTGTTTTCCAAGCTATCGCAACCGAATTCAAAATTTATTTATTTCACACAGCCATACACGATTTGCAAAAGTTTGGTCCGGATCGGCAAACTATGTCATATATGTGCCATACAAACGAACGATATGAAAACAAGTCTATGTATGGAAAACTTTTTTCTTAACCGAACTATCGTAACCGACTTCCACAATTATTAATTTGACATAGCCATAGACGATTTGTGAAACTTTGGTCCGGAGCGGACCACTATATCATATAGGTGCCATACAAACGACCGATATGAAAACAAGTCTTTGCATGGAAAACTTTTTTGTTCTCCAAGCTATCGCATCTGAATTCAACGGTTATACATGTGACACAGCCGTACATGATTTTTTAAAGTTTGGTCCGGATCGGACCACTATATCATATAGCTGCCATACAAACGACGGATATGAAAACAAGTCTTTGTATGGAAAACTTTTTTGTTTTCCAAGCTATCGCAACCGAATTCAAAATTTATTTATTTCACACAGCCATACACGATTTGGAAAAGTTTGGTCCGGGTCGGCAAACTATGTAATATATGTGCCATACAAACGAACGATATGAAAACAAGTCTATGTATGGAAAACTTTTTTCTTTTACGAACTATCGTAACCGAATTCAAAATTTATTTATTTCACACAGCCATACACGATTTGCAAAAGTTTGGTCCGGATCGGCAAACTATGTCATATATGTGCCATACAAACGACCGATATGAAAACAAGTCTTTGTATGGAAAACTTTTTTGTTTTCCCAGCTATCCTAACCGAATTCCAAAATTAATAATTTGACATAGCCATACACGATTTGTAAAACTTTGGTCCGGAGCGGACCACTATATCATATAGCTGCCATACAAACAACCGATATGAACACAAGTCTTTGTATGGAAAACTTTTTTGTTCTCCACGCTATCGCAACTGAATTCAAAGTATATTTATATGACACAGCCGCACATGATTTTTTAAAGTTTGGTCCGGATCGGACTACTATATCATATAGCTGCCATACAAACGACAGATATGAATACAAGTCTTTGTATGGAAAACTTTTTTGTTTTC
Organism: Drosophila merina; assembly: GCA_035047645.1. Lineage (NCBI taxonomy): Eukaryota > Metazoa > Arthropoda > Insecta > Diptera > Drosophilidae > Drosophila > Drosophila merina. Next base: position 521,709 of record JAWNPH010000076.1, on the reverse strand, counting down.
CAAGCTATCGCAACCGAATTCAAAATTTATTTATTTCACACAGCCATACACGATTTGCAAAAGTTTGGTCCGGATCGGCAAACTATGTCATATATGTGCCATACAAACGAACGATATGAAAACAAGTCTATGTATGGAAAACTTTTTTCTTAACCGAACTATCGTAACCGACTTCCACAATTATTAATTTGACATAGCCATACACGATTTGTGAAACTTTGGTCCGGAGCGGACCACTATATCATATAGCTGCCATACAAACGACCGATATGAAAACAAGTCTTTCCATGGAAAACTTTTTTGTTCTCCAAGGTATCGCAACTGCATTCAACGATTATACATGTGACTCAGCCGTACATGATTTTTTAAAGTTTGGTCCGGATCGGACCACTATATCATATAGCTGCCATACAAACGACCGATATGAAAACAAGTCTTTGTATGGAAAACTTTTTGTTTTCCAAGCTATGGCAACCGAATTCAAAATTTATTTATTTCACACAGCCATACACGATTTGGGAAAGTTTGGTCCGGATCGGCAAACTATATCATATATGTGCCATACAAACGAACGATATGAAAACAAGTCTATGTATGGAAAACTTTTTCTTTTACGAACTATCGTAACCGACTTCCACAATTATTAATTTGACATAGCCATACACGATTTCTGAAACGTTGGTCCGGATCGGACCACTATATCATATAGCTGCCATACAAAACGACCGATATGATTACAAGTCTTTAAATGGAAAACTTTTTTGTTTTCCAAGCTATCATAACCGAATTCCACAATTAATAATTTGTCATAGCCATACACGATTTGTGAAACTTTGGTCCGGAGCGGACCACTATATCATATAGGTGCCATACAAACGACCGATATGAAAACAAGTCTTTGCATGGAAAACTTTTGTGTTCTCCAAGCTATCGCAACTGAATTCAACGGTTATACATGTGACACAGCCGTACATGATTTTTTTTAAGTTTGGTCCGGATCGGACCACTATATCACATAGCTGCCATACAAACGACGGATATGAAAACAAGTCTTTGTATGGAAAACTTTTTTGTTTTCTAAGCTATCGTAACCGAATTCAAAATTTATTTATTTCACACAGCCATACACGATTTGGAAAAGTTTGGTCCGGATCGGCAAATTATATAATATATCTGCCATACAAACGACCGATATGAAAACAAGTCTATGTATGGAAAACTTTTTTCTTTTACGAACTATCGTAACCGAATTCAAAATTTATTTATTTCACACAGCCATACACGATTTGCAAAAGTTTGGTCCGGAGCGGCAAACTATATCATATAGCTGCCATACAAACGACCGATATGAAAACAAGTCTTTGTATGGAAAACTTTTTTGTTTTCCAAGCTATCGTAACCGAATTCCACAATTAATAATTTGACATAGCCATACACGATTTGTAAAACTTTGGTCCGGAGCGGACCACTATATCATATAGCTGCCATACAAACGACCGATATGAAAACAAGTCTTTGTATGGAAAACTTTTTTGTTCTCCAAGCTATCGCAACTGAATTCAAAGTATATTTATTTGACATAGCCGCACATGATTTGTGAAAGTTTGGTCCGGAGCGGACCACTATATCATATAGCTGCCATACAATCGACCGATATGAAAACAAGTCTTTGTATGGAAAACTTTTTTGTTTTCCAAGCTATCGCAACCGAATTAAACATTTAATTATTTAAAATAGCCATACACGAATTGCAAAAGTTTGGTCCGGAGCGGCCCACTATATCATATAGCTGCCATACAAACGACCGATATGAAAACAAGTCTTTGTATGGAAAACTTTTTTGTTTTCCAAGCTATCGTAACCGAATTCCACAATTAATAATTTGACATAGCCATACACGATTTGTGAAACTTTGGTCCGGAGCGGACCACTATATCATATAGCTGCCATACAAACGACCGATATGAAAACAAGTCTTTGTATGGAAAACTGTTTTGTTCTCCAAGCTATCGCAACCGAATTCAACGGTAATATATTTGACACAGCCGTACATGATTTTTTAAAGTTTGGTCCGGATCGGACCACTATATCATATAGCTGCCATACAAACGACAGATATGAATACAAGTCTTTGTATGGAAAACTTTTTTGTTTTCCAAGCTATCGCAACCGAATTCAAAATTTATTTATTTTACATAGCCATACACGATTTGTAAAACCTTGGTCCGGAGCGGACCACTATATCATATAGCTGCCATACAAACGACCGATATGAAAACAAGTCTTTGTATGGAAAACTTTTTTGTTTTCCAAGCTATCGTAACCGAATTCCACAATTAATAATTTGACATAGCCATACACGATTTGTGAAACTTTGGTCCGGAGCGGACCACTATATCATATAGCTGCCATACAAACGACCGATATGAAAACAAGTCTTTGTATGGAAAACTTTTTTGTTCTCCAAGCTATCGCAACTGAATTCAAAGTTTATTTATATGACATAGCCGTACATGATTTTTGAAAGTTTGGTCCGGATCGGACCATTATATCATATAGCTGCCATACAAACGACAGATATAAATACAAGTCTTTGTATGGAAAACTTTTTTGTTCTCCAAGCTATCGCAACCGAATTCAACGTTTATTTATTTAACAAAGCCATACACGATTTGTGAAACCTTGGTCCGGAGCGGACCACTATATCATATAGCTGCCATACAAACGACCGATATGAAAACAAGTCTTTGTATGGAAAACTTTTTTGTTTTCCAAGCTATCGTAACCGAATTCCACAATTAATAATTTGACATAGCCATACACGATTTGTGAAACTTTGGTCCGGAGCGGACCACTATATCATATAGCTGCCATACAAACGACCGATATGAAAACAAGTCTTTGTATGGAAAACTTTTTTGTTTTCCAAGCTATCGCAACCGAATTCAAAATTTATTTATTTGACATAGCCATACACGATTTGTGAAAGTTTGGTCCGGAGCGGACCACTATATCATATAGCTGCCATACAAACGACCGATATGAAAACAAGTCTTTGTATGGAAAACTTTTTTGTTCTCCAAGCTATCGCAACCGAATTCAACGTTTATTTATTTCACAAAGCCATACACGATTTGTGAAACTTTGGTCCGGAGACCACTATATCATATAGCTGCCATACAAACGACCGATATGAAAACAAGTCTTTGTATGGAAAACTTTTTTCTTTTCCAAGCTATCGTAACCGAATTCCACAATTAATTATATGACATAGCCATACACGATTTGTGAAACTTTGGTTTGGAGCGGACCACTATATCATATAGCTGCCATACAAACGACCGATATGAAAACAAGTCTTTGCATGGAAAACTTTTTTGTTTTCCAAGCTATCGCAACCGAATTCAACGGTAATATATTTGACATAGCCATACACGATTTGTGAAACTTTGGTCCGGAGCGGACCACTATATCATATAGCTGCCATACAATCGACCGATATGAAAACAAGTCTTTGTATGGGAAACTTTTTTTTTTTCCAAGCTATTGCAACTGAATTCAACAGTTATTTATTTAAGATAGTCATACACGATTTGTAAAACTTTGGTCCGGAGCGGCCCACTATATCATATAGCTGCCATACAAACGACCGATATGAAAACAAGTCTTTGTATGGAAAACTTTTTTGTTTTCCAAGCTATCGTAACCGAATTCCACAATTAATAATTTGACATAGCCATACACGATTTGTGAAACTTTGGTCCGGAGCGGACCACTATATCATATAGCTGCCATACAAACGACCGATATGAAAACAAGTCTTTGTATGGAAAACTTTTTTGTTCTCCAAGCTATCGCAACTGAATTCAAAGTTTATTTATATGACACAGCCGTACATGATTTTTTAAAGTTTGGTCCGGATCGGACCACTATATCATATAGCTGCCATACAAACGACAGATATGAATACAAGTCTTTGTATGGAAAACTTTTTTGTTTTCCAAGCTATCGCAACCGAATTCAAAATTTATTTATTTTACATAGCCATACACGATTTGTGAAACTTTGGTCCGGAGCGCACCACTATATCATATAGCTGCCATACAAACGACCGATATGAAAACAAGTCTTTGTATGGAAAACTTTTTTCTTTTCCAAGCTATCGTAACCGAATTCCACAATTAATAATTTGACATAGCCATACACGATTTGTGAAACTTTGGTCCGGAGCGGACCACTATATCATATAGCTGCCATACAAACGACCGATATGAAAACAAGTCTTTGTATGGAAAACTTTTTTGTTTTCCAAGCTATCGCAACCGAATTCAAAATTTATTTATTTTACATAGCCATACACGATTTGTGAAACTTTGGTCCGGAGCGGACCACTATATCATATAGCTGCCATACAAACGACAGATATGAAAACAAGTCTTTGTATGGAAAACTTTTTTGTTCTCCAAGCTATCGCAACCGAATTCAACGTTTATTTATTTCACAAAGCCATACACGATTTGTGAAACTTTGGTCCGGACCACTATATCATATAGCTGCCATACAAACGACCGATATGAAAACAAGTCTTTGTATGGAAAACTTTTTTCTTTTCCAAGCTATCGTAACCGAATTCCACAATTAATAATTTGACATAGCCATACACGATTTGTGAAACTTTGGTCCGGAGCGGACCACTATATCATATAGCTGCCATACAAACGACCGATATGAAAACAAGTCTTTGTATGGAAAACTTTTTTGTTTTCCAAGCTATCGCAACCGAATTCAACAATAATATATTTGACATAGCCATACACGATTTGTGAAACTTTGGTCCTGAGCGGACGACTATATCATATAGCTGCCATACAAACGACCGATATGAAAACAAGTCTTTGTATGGAAAACTTTTTTGTTTTCCAAGCTATCGCAACCGAATTCAACATTTATTCATTTAACATAGCCATACACGATTTGTAAAACTTTGGTCCGGAGCGGACCACTATATCATATAGCTGCCATACAAACGACCGATATGAAAACAAGTCTTTGTATGGAAAACTTTTTTGTTTTCCAAGCTATCGTAACCGAATTCCACAATTAATAATTTGACATAGCCATACACGATTTGTGAAACTTTGGTCCGGAGCGGACCACTATATCATATAGCTGCCATACAAACGACCGATATGAAAACAAGTCTTTGTATGGAAAACTTTTTTGTTCTCCAAGCTATCGCAACTAAATTCAACGTTTATTTATTTCACAAATCCATACACGATTTGTTAAACTTTGGTCCGGAGCGGACCACTATATCATATAGCTGCCATACAAACGACCGATATGAATACAAGTCTTTGTATGGAAAACTTTTTTGTTTTCCAAGCTATCGCAACCGAATTCAACGTTTATTTATTTGACATAGCCATACACGATTTGTGAAACTTTGGTCCGGAACCACTATATCATATAGCTGCCATACAAACGACCGATATGAAAACAAGTCTTTGTATGGAAAACTTTTTTCTTTTCCAAGCTATCGTAACCGAATTCCACAATTAATAATTTGACATAGCCATACACGATTTGTGAAACTTTGGTCCGGAGCGGACCACTATATCATATAGCTGCCATACAAACGACCGATATGAAAACAAGTCTTTGTATGGAAAACTTTTTTGTTTTCCAAGCTATCGCAACCGAATTCAAAATTTATTTATTTGACATAGCCATACACGATTTGTGAAACTTTGGTCCGGAGCGGACCACTATATCATATAGCTGCCATACAAACGACCGATATGAAAACAAGTCTTTGTATGGAAAACTTTTTTCTTTTACGAACTATCGTAACCGAATTCCACAATTATTAATTTGACATAGCCATACACGATTTGTGAAACGTTGGTCCGGAGCGGACCACTATATCATATAGCTGCCATACAAACGACCGATATGAAAACAAGTCTTTGTATGGAAAACTTTTTTGTTTTCCAAGCTATCGTAACCGAATTCCACAATTAATAATTTGACATAGCCATACACGATTTGTGAAACTTTGGTCCGGAGCGGACCACTATATCATATAGCTGCCATACAAACGACCGATATGAAAACAAGTCTTTGTATGGAAAACTTTTTTGTTTTCCAAGCTATCGCAACCGAATTCCACAGTTATACATTTGACATAGCCATACACGATTTGTGAAACTTTGGTCCGGAGCGGACCACTATATCATATAGCTGCCATACAAACGACCGATATGAAAAAAAAGTCTTTGTATGGAAAACTTTTTTGTTTTCCAAGCTATCGCAACCGAATTCAAAATTTATTTATTTCACATAGCCATACACGATTTGTAAAACTTTGGTCCGGAGCGGCACACTATATCATATAGCTGCCATACAAACGACCGATATGAAAACAAGTCTTTGTATGGAAAACTTTTTTGTTTTCCAAGCTATCGTAACCGAATTCAACATTTATTAATTTGACATAGCCATACACGATTTGTGAAACTTTGGTCCGGAGCGGACCACTATATCATATAGCTGCCATACAAACGACCGATATGAAAACAAGTCTTTGTATGGAAAACTTTTTTGTTTTCCAAGCTATCGTAACCGAATTCCACAATTAATAATTTGACATAGCCATACACGATTTGTGAAACTTTGGTCCGGAGCGGACCACTATATCATATAGCTGCCATACAAACGACCGATATGAAAACAAGTCTTTGTATGGAAAACTTTTTTGTTCTCCAAGCTATCGCAACCGAATTCAAAGTTTATTTATTTGACATAGCCATACACGATTTGTGAAACTTTGGTCCGGAGCGGACCACTATATCATATAGCTGCCATACAAACGACCGATATGAAAACAAGTCTTTGTATGGAAAACTTTTTTGTTCTCCAAGCTATCGTAACCGAATTCAACATTTATTTATTTCACATAGCCATACACGATTTGTGAAACTTTGGTCCGGAGCGGGCCACTATATCATATAGCTGCCATACAAACGACCGATATGAAAACAAGTCTTTGTATGGAAAACTTTTTTTCTTTTCCAAGCTATCGTAACCGAATTCCACAATTAATAATTTGACATAGCCATACACGATTTGTGAAACTTTGGTCCGGAGCGGACCACTATATCATATAGCTGCCATACAAACGACCGATATGAAAACAAGTCTTTGTATGGAAAACTTTTTTGGTCTCCAAGCTATCGCAACCGAATTCAACATTTAAATATTTGACATAGCCATACACGATTTGTGAAAGATTCGACCGGATCGGACCACTATATCATATAGCTGCCATACAAACGACCGATATGAAAACAAGTCTTTGTATGGAAAACTTTTTTGTTTTCCAAGCTATCGCAACCGAATTCAAAATTTATTTATTTTGCATAGCCATACACGATTTGTGAAACTTTGGTCCGGAGCGACCCACTATATCATATAGCTGCCATACAAACGACCGATATGAAAACAAGTCTTTGTATGGAAAACTTTTTTGTTTTCCAAGCTATCGTAACCGAATTCCACAATTAATAATTTGACATAGCCATACACGATTTGTGAAACTTTGGTCCGGAGCGGACCACTATATCATATAGCTGCCATACAAACGACCGATATGAAAACAAGTCTTTGTATGGAAAACTTTTTTGTTCTCCAAGCTATCGCAACCGAATTCAAAGTTTATTTATTTGACACAGCCATACACGATTTTTGAAAGTTTGGTCCGGAGCGGACCACTATATCATATAGCTGCCATACAAACGACCGATATGAAAACAAGTCTTTGTATGGAAAACTTTTTTGTTCTCCAAGCTATCGCAACCGAATTCAACGTTTATTTATTTGACATAGCCATACACGATTTGTGAAACTTTGGTCCGGAGCGGACCACTATATCATATAGCTGCCATACAAACGACCGATATGAAAACAAGTCTTTGTATGGAAAACTTTTTTCTTTTCCAAGCTATCGTAACCGAATTCCACAATTAATAATTTGACATAGCCATACACGATTTGTGAAACTTTGGTCCGGAGCGGACCACTATATCATATAGCTGCCATACAAACGACCGATATGAAAACAAGTCTTTGTATGGAAAACTTTTTTGTTCTCCAAGCTATCGCAACCGAATTCAAAGTTTATTTATTTGACATAGCCATACACGATTTGTGAAACTTTGGTCCGGAGCGGACCACTATATCATATAGCTGCCATACAAACGACCGATATGAAAACAAGTCTTTGTATGGAAAACTTTTTTGTTCTCCAAGCTATCGCAACCGAATTCAACATTTATTTATTTGACATAGCCATACACGATTTGTTTTCATACAAAGACTTGTTAATCGGTTGTCCGGAGCGGACCACTATATCATATAGCTGCCATACAAACGACCGATATGAAAACAAGTCTTTGTATGGAAAACTTTTTTGTTCTCCAAGCTATCGTAACCGAATTCCACAATTATTAATTTGACATAGCCATACACGATTTGTGAAACTTTGGTCCGGAGCGGACCACTATATCATACAACAGATTTGGAAAGTTTGGTCCGGATCGGAAACTATTCATATAGCTGCCATACAAACGACCGATATGAAAACAAGTCTTTGTATGGAAAACTTTTTTGTTTTCCAAGCTATCGTAACCGAATTCAACAGTTATACATTTGACATAGCCATACACGATTTGTGAAACTTTGGTCCGGAGCGGACCACTATATCATATAGCTGCCATACAAACGACCGATATGAAAACAAGTCTTTGTATGGAAAACTTTTTTGTTTTCCAAGCTATCGTAACCGAATTCCACAATTAATAATTTGACATAGCCATACACGATTTGTGAAACTTTGGTCCGGAGCGGACCACTATATCATATAGCTGCCATACAAACGACCGATATGAAAACAAGTCTTTGTATGGAAAACTTTTTTGTTCTCCAAGCTATCGCAACCGAATTCAACGTTTATATATTTGACATAGCCATACACGATTTGTGAAACTTTGGTCCGGAGCGGACCACTATATCATATAGCTGCCATACAAACGACCGATATGAAAACAAGTCTTTGTATGGAAAACTTTTTTGTTTTCCAAGCTATCGTAACCGAATTCCACAATTATTAATTTGACATAGCCATACACGATTTGTAAAACTTTGGTCCGGAGCGGACCACTATATCATATAGCTGCCATACAAACGACCGATATGAAAACAAGTCTTTGTATGGAAAACTTTTTTTTTTCCAAGCTATCGTAACCGAATTCCACAATTAATAATTTGACATAGCCATACACGATTTGTGAAACTTTGGTCCGGAGCGGACCACTATATCATATAGCTGCCATACAAACGACCGATATGAAAACAAGTCTTTGTATGGAAAACTTTTTTGTTCTCCAAGCTATCGCAACCGAATTCAAAGTTTATTTATTTGACAAAGCCATACACGATTTGTGAAACTTTGGTCCGGAGCGGACCACTATATCATATAGCTGCCATACAAACGACCGATATGAAAACAAGTCTTTGTATGGAAAACTTTTTTGTTTTCCAAGCTATCGTAACCGAATTCCACAATTAATAATTTGACATAGCCATACACGATTTGTGAAACTTTGGTCCGGAGCGGACCACTATATCATATAGCTGCCATACAAACGACCGATATGAAAACAAGTCTTTGTATGGAAAACTTTTTTGTTTTCCAAGCTATCGTAACCGAATTCCACAATTAATAATTTGACATAGCCATACACGATTTGTGAAACTTTGGTCCGGAGCGGACCACTATATCATATAGCTGCCATACAAACGACCGATATGAAAACAAGTCTTTGTATGGAAAACTTTTTTGTTCTCCAAGCTATCGCAACCGAATTCAACGTTTATTTATTTAACAAAGCCATACACGATTTGTGAAACCTTGGTCCGGAGCGGACCACTATATCATATAGCTGCCATACAAACGACCGATATGAAAACAAGTCTTTGTATGGAAAACTTTTTTGTTTTCCAAGCTATCGTAACCGAATTCCACAATTAATAATTTGACATAGCCATACACGATTTGTGAAACTTTGGTCCGGAGCGGACCACTATATCATATAGCTGCCATACAAACGACCGATATGAAAACAAGTCTTTGTATGGAAAACTTTTTTGTTCTCCAAGCTATCGCAACCGAATTCAACATTTATTTATTTGACATAGCCATACACGATTTGTGAAACGTTGGTCCGGAGCGGACCACTATATCATATAGCTGCCATACAAACGACCGATATGAAAACAAGTCTTTGTATGGAAAACTTTTTTGTTTTCCAAGCTATCGTAACCGAATTCCACAATTAATAATTTGACATAGCCATACACGATTTGTGAAACTTTGGTCCGGAGCGGACCACTATATCATATAGCTGCCATACAAACGACCGATATGAAAACAAGTCTTTGTATGGAAAACTTTTTTGTTTTCCAAGCTATCGTAACCGAATTCCACAATTATTAATTTGACATAGCCATACACGATTTGTGAAACTTTGGTCCGGAGCGGACCACTATATCATATAGCTGCCATACAAACGACCGATATGAAAACAAGTCTTTGTATGGAAAACTTTTTTGTTTTCCAAGCTATCGTAACCGAATTCCACAATTATTAATTTGACATAGCCATACACGATTTGTGAAACTTTGGTCCGGAGCGGACCACTATATCATATAGCTGCCATACAAACGACCGATATGAAAACAAGTCTTTGTATGGAAAACTTTTTTCTTTTCCAAGCTATCGTAACCGAATTCCACAATTAATAATTTGACATAGCCATACACGATTTGTGAAACTTTGGTCCGGAGCGGACCACTATATCATATAGCTGCCATACAAACGACCGATATGAAAACAAGTCTTTGTATGGAAAACTTTTTTGTTCTCCAAGCTATCGTAACCGAATTCCACAATTATTAATTTGACATAGCCATACACGATTTGTGAAACTTTGGTCCGGAGCGGACCACTATATCATACATACACGATTGGAAATTGGTCCGGACGGAACTATATCATATAGCTGCCATACAAACGACCGATATGAAAACAAGTCTTTGTATGGAAAACTTTTTTGTTTTCCAAGCTATCGTAACCGAATTCCACAATTATTAATTTGACATAGCCATACACGATTTGTGAAACTTTGGTCCGGAGCGGACCACTATATCATATAGCTGCCATACAAACGACCGATATGAAAACAAGTCTTTGTATGGAAAACTTTTTTGTTTTCCAAGCTATCGTAACCGAATTCCACAATTAATAATTTGACATAGCCATACACGATTTGTGAAACTTTGGTCCGGAGCGGACCACTATATCATATAGCTGCCATACAAACGACCGATATGAAAACAAGTCTTTGTATGGAAAACTTTTTTGTTCTCCAAGCTATCGCAACCGAATTCAACATTTATTAATTTGACATAGCCATACACGATTTGTGAAACGTTGGTCCGGAGCGGACCACTATATCATATAGCTGCCATACAAACGACCGATATGAAAACAAGTCTTTGTATGGAAAACTTTTTTGTTTTCCAAGCTATCGTAACCGAATTCCACAATTAATAATTTGACATAGCCATACACGATTTGTGAAACTTTGGTCCGGAGCGGACCACTATATCATATAGCTGCCATACAAACGACCGATATGAAAACAAGTCTTTGTATGGAAAACTTTTTTGTTTTCCAAGCTATCGTAACCGAATTCCACAATTATTAATTTGACATAGCCATACACGATTTGTGAAACTTTGGTCCGGAGCGGACCACTATATCATATAGCTGCCATACAAACGACCGATATGAAAACAAGTCTTTGTATGGAAAACTTTTTTGTTCTCCAAGCTATCGTAACCGAATTCCACAATTATTAATTTGACATAGCCATACACGATTTGTGAAACTTTGGTCCGGAGCGGACCACTATATCATACATTTAAATTTGGACTATTCATATAGCTGCCATACAAACGACCGATATGAAAACAAGTCTTTGTATGGAAAACTTTTTTGTTCTCCAAGCTATCGTAACCGAATTCCACAATTATTAATTTGACATAGCCATACACGATTTGTAAAACTTTGGTCCGGAGCGGACCACTATATCGTATAGCTGCCATACAAACGACCGATATGAAAACAAGTCTTTGTATGGAAAACTTTTTTGTTCTCCAAGCTATCGTAACCGAATTCCACAATTATTAATTTGACATAGCCATACACGATTTGTAAAACTTTGGTCCGGAGCGGACCACTATATCATATAGCTGCCATACAAACGACCGATATGAAAACAAGTCTTTGTATGGAAAACTTTTTTGTTTTCCAAGCTATCGTAACCGAATTCCACAATTATTAATTTGACATAGCCATACACGATTTGTAAAACTTTGGTCCGGAGCGGACCACTATATCATACTTTATATAGCTGCCATACAAACGACCGATATGAAAACAAGTCTTTGTATGGAAAACTTTTTTGTTCTCCAAGCTATCGTAACCGAATTCCACAATTAATAATTTGACATAGCCATACACGATTTGTGAAACTTTGGTCCGGAGCGGACCACTATATCATATAGCTGCCATACAAACGACCGATATGAAAACAAGTCTTTGTATGGAAAACTTTTTTGTTCTCCAAGCTATCGCAACCGAATTCAACGTTTATTTATTTGACATAGCCATACACGATTTGTGAAACGTTGGTCCGGAGCGGACCACTATATCATATAGCTGCCATACAAACGACCGATATGAAAACAAGTCTTTGTATGGAAAACTTTTTTGTTTTCCAAGCTATCGTAACCGAATTCCACAATTATTAATTTGACATAGCCATACACGATTTGTGAAACTTTGGTCCGGAGCGGACCACTATATCATATAGCTGCCATACAAACGACCGATATGAAAACAAGTCTTTGTATGGAAAACTTTTTTGTTCTCCAAGCTATCGTAACCGAATTCCACAATTATTAATTTGACATAGCCATACACGATTTGTGAAACTTTGGTCCGGAGCGGACCACTATATCATACATCACGATTTAAATTGTGAGACTATATCATATAGCTGCCATACAAACGACCGATATGAAAACAAGTCTTTGTATGGAAAACTTTTTTGTTTTCCAAGCTATCGTAACCGAATTCCACAATTATTAATTTGACATAGCCATACACGATTTGTAAAACTTTGGTCCGGAGCGGACCACTATATCATATAGCTGCCATACAAACGACCGATATGAAAACAAGTCTTTGTATGGAAAACTTTTTTGTTCTCCAAGCTATCGCAACCGAATTCAAAGTTTATTAATTTGACATAGCCATACACGATTTTTGAAACCTTGGTCCGGAGCGGGGACCACTATATCATATAGCTGCCATACAAACGACCGATATGAAAACAAGTCTTTGTATGGAAAACTTTTTTGTTCTCCAAGCTATCGCAACCGAATTCAACGTTTATTTATTTCACAAAGCCATACACGATTTGTGAAACTTTGGTCCGGAACCACTATATCATACAGCTGCCATACAAACGACCGATATGAAAACAAGTCTTTGTATGGAAAACTTTTTTGTTTTCCAAGCTATCGTAACCGAATTCCACAATTAATAATTTGACATAGCCATACACGATTTGTGAAACTTTGGTCCGGAGCGGACCACTATATCATATAGCTGCCATACAAACGACCGATATGAAAACAAGTCTTTGTATGGAACACTTTTTTGTTCTCCAAGCTATCGCAACCGAATTCAACGTTTATTTATTTTACATAGCCATACACGATTGTTTTATACAATGACTTGTTCGGTGGTCCGGAGCGGACCACTATATCATATAGCTGCCATACAAACGACCGATATGAAAACAAGTCTTTGTATGGAAAACTTTTTTGTTCTCCAAGCTATCGTAACCGAATTCCACATTTATTAATTTGACATAGCCATACACGATTTGTGAAACTTTGGTCCGGAGCGGACCACTATATCATATAGCTGCCATACAAACGACCGATATGAAAACAAGTCTTTGTATGGAAAACTTTTTTGTTTTCCAAGCTATCGTAACCGAATTCCACAATTAATAATTTGACATAGCCATACACGATTTGTGAAACTTTGGTCCGGAGCGGACCACTATATCATATAGCTGCCATACAAACGACCGATATGAAAACAAGTCTTTGTATGGAAAACTTTTTTGTTCTCCAAGCTATCGTAACCGAATTCCACAATTAATAATTTGACATAGCCATACACGATTTGTGAAACTTTGGTCCGGAGCGGACCACTATATCATATAGCTGCCATACAAACGACCGATATGAAAACAAGTCTTTGTATGGAAAACTTTTTTGTTCTCCAAGCTATCGCAACCGAATTCAACGTTTATTTATTTAACAAAGCCATACACGAGTTGTTTTATAAAAGACTTGTTTGCAACGGTTGTCCGGAGCGGACCACTATATCATATAGCTGCCATACAAACGACCGATATGAAAACAAGTCTTTGTATGGAAAACTTTTTTGTCTTCCAAGCTATCGTAACCGAATTCCACAATTATTAATTTGACATAGCCATACACGATTTGTGAAACTTTGGTCCGGAGCGGACCACTATATCATATAGCTGCCATACAAACGACCGATATGAAAACAAGTCTTTGTATGGAAAACTTTTTTGTTCTCCAAGCTATCGCAACCGAATTCAACATTTATTTATTTTACATAGCCATACACGAGTAGTTTTCCATACAAAGACTTGTTTGCAAATCGGTTGTCCGGAGCGGACCACTATATCATATAGCTGCCATACAAACGACCGATATGAAAACAAGTCTTTGTATGGAAAACTTTTTTGTTTTCCAAGCTATCGTAACCGAATTCCACAATTATTAATTTGACATAGCCATACACGATTTGTGAAACCTTGGTCCGGAGCGGACCACTATATCATATAGCTGCCATACAAACGACCGATATGAAAACAAGTCTTTGTATGGAAAACTTTTTTGTTTTCCAAGCTATCGTAACCGAATTCCACATTTATTAATTTGACATAGCCATACACGATTTGTGAAACCTTGGTCCGGAGCGGACCACTATATCATATAGCTGCCATACAAACGACCGATATGAAAACAAGTCTTTGTATGGAAAACTTTTTTGTTTTCCAAGCTATCGTAACCGAATTCCACAATTATTAATTTGACATAGCCATACACGATTTGTGAAACTTTGGTCCGGAGCGGACCACTATATCATATAGCTGCCATACAAACGACCGATATGAAAACAAGTCTTTGTATGGAAAACTTTTTTGTTCTCCAAGCTATCGCAACCGAATTCAACGTTTATTAATTTGACATAGCCATACACGATTTGTGAAACGTTGGTCCGGAGCGGACCACTATATCATATAGCTGCCATACAAACGACCGATATGAAAACAAGTCTTTGTATGGAAAACTTTTTTGTTTTCCAAGCTATCGTAACCGAATTCCACAATTATTAATTTGACATAGCCATACACGATTTGTGAAACGTTGGTCCGGAGCGGACCACTATATCATATAGCTGCCATACAAACGACCGATATGAAAACAAGACTTTGTATGGAAAACTTTTTTGTTTTCCAAGCTATCGTAACCGAATTCAACAATTAATAATTTGACATAGCCATACACGATTTGTGAAACCTTGGTCCGGAGCGGACCACTATATCATATAGCTGCCATACAAACGACCGATATGAAAACAAGTCTTTGTATGGAAAACTTTTTTGTTTTCCAAGCTATCGTAACCGAATTCAAAATTTATTTATTTTGCATAGCCATACACGATTTGTGAAACTTTGGTCCGGAGCGGACCACTATATCATATAGCTGCCATACAAACGACCGATATGAAAACAAGTCTTTGTATGGAAAACTTTTTTTGTTTTCCAAGCTATCGTAACCGAATTCCACAATTAATAATTTGACATAGCCATACACGATTTGTAAAACTTTGGTCCGGAGCGGACCACTATATCATATAGCTGCCATACAAACGACCGATATGAAAACAAGTCTTTGTATGGAAAACTTTTTTGTTCTCCAAGCTATCGCAACCGAATTCAAAGTTTATTTATTTGACATAGCCGTACACGATTTGTGAAAGTTTGGTCCGGAGCGGACCACTATATCATATAGCTGCCATACAAACGACAGATATGAATACAAGTCTTTGTATGGAAAACTTTGTTGTTCTCCAAGCTATCGCAACCGAATTCAACGTTTATTTATTTCACATAGCCATACACGATTTGTTTTCATACAAATACTTGTTTTCTTCGGTTGTCCGGAGCGGACCACTATATCATATAGCTGCCATACAAACGACCGATATGAAAACAAGTCTTTGTATGGAAAACTTTTTTGTTCTCCAAGCTATCGCAACCGAATTCAACGTTTATTTATTTCACAAAGCCATACACGATTTGTAAACCGTTTGGTCCGGACCACTATATCATATAGCTGCCATACAAACGACCGATATGAAAACAAGTCTTTGTATGGAAAACTTTTTTGTTTTCCAAGCTATCGTAACCGAATTCCACAATTAATAATTTGACATAGCCATACACGATTTGTGAAACTTTGGTCCGGAGCGGACCACTATATCATATAGCTGCCATACAATCGACCGATATGAAAACAAGTCTTTGTATGGAAAACTTTTTTATTCTCCAAGCTATCGCAACCGAATTCAACGTTTATTTATTTGACAAAGCCATACACGATTTGTTTTCCATACAAAGACTTGTTTTCATATGGTTGTCCGGAGCGGACCACTATATCATATAGCTGCCATACAAACGACCGATATGAAAACAAGTCTTTGTATGGAAAACTTTTTTGTTCTCCAAGCTATCGCAACTGAATTCAAAGTTTATTTATATGACACAGCCGTACATGATTTTTTAAAGTTTGGTCCGGATCGGACCGAATTCCACAATTATTAATTTGACATAGCCATACACGATTTGTGAAACTTTGGTCCGGAGCGGACCACTATATCATGTAGCTGCCATACAAACGACCGATATGAAAACAAGTCTTTGTATGGAAAACTTTTTTGTTTTCCAAGCTATCGTAACCGAATTCCACAATTATTAATTTGACATAGCCATACACGATTTGTGAAACTTTGGTCCGGAGCGGACCACTATATCATATAGCTGCCATACAAACGACCGATATGAAAACAAGTCTTTGTATGGAAAACTTTTTTGTTCTCCAAGCTATCGCAACCGAATTCAACATTTATTTATTTGACATAGCCATACACGATTTGTGAAACGTTGGTCCGGAGCGGACCACTATATCATATAGCTGCCATACAAACGACCGATATGAAAACAAGTCTTTGTATGGAAAACTTTTTTGTTTTCCAAGCTATCGTAACCGAATTCCACAATTATTAATTTGACATAGCCATACACGATTTGTGAAACTTTGGTCCGGAGCGGACCACTATATCATATAGCTGCCATACAAACGACCGATATGAAAACAAGTCTTTGTATGGAAAACTTTTTTGTTCTCCAAGCTATCGCAACCGAATTCAAAGTTTATTTATTTGACACAGCCGTACATGATTTTTGAAAGTTTGGTCCGGATCGGACCAATCCCCCCCACCACAAAAAACCCTTTTTTTATTTTTTTTCCCTATCGTAACCGAATTCCACAATTAATAATTTGACATAGCCATACACGATTTGTGAAACTTTGGTCCGGAGCGGACCACTATATCATATAGCTGCCATACAAACGACCGATATGAAAACAAGTCTTTGTATGGAAAACTTTTTTGTTTTCCAAGCTATCGTAACCGAATTCCACAATTATTAATTTGACATAGCCATACACGATTTGTGAAACTTTGGTCCGGAGCGGACCACTATATCATATAGCTGCCATACAAACGACCGATATGAAAACAAGTCTTTGTATGGAAAACTTTTTTGTTCTCCAAGCTATCGCAACCGAATTCAACGTTTATTTATTTGACAAAGCCATACACGATTTGTGAAACGTTGGTCCGGAGCGGACCACTATATCATATAGCTGCCATACAAACGACCGATATGAAAACAAGTCTTTGTATGGAAAACTTTTTTGTTTTCCAAGCTATCGTAACCGAATTCCACAATTATTAATTTGACATAGCCATACACGATTTGTGAAACTTTGGTCCGGAGCGGACCACTATATCATATAGCTGCCATACAAACGACCGATATGAAAACAAGTCTTTGTATGGAAAACTTTTTTGTTTTCCAAGCTATCGTAACCGAATTCCACAATTATTAATTTGACATAGCCATACACGATTTGTGAAACTTTGGTCCCGAGCGGACCACTATATCATATAGCTGCCATACAAACGACCGATATGATAACAAGTCTTTGTATGGAAAACTTTTTTGTTCTCCAAGCTATCGCAACCGAATTCAACGTTTATTTATTTTTCAAAGCCATACACGATTTGTAAAACGTTGGTCCGGAGCGGACCACTATATCATATAGCTGCCATACAAACGACCGATATGAAAACAAGTCTTTGTATGGAAAACTTTTTTGTTTTCCAAGCTATCGTAACCGAATTCAAAATTTATTTATTTTGCATAGCCATACACGATTTGTGAAAATTTGGTCCGGAGCGGACCACTATATCATATAGCTGCCATACAAACGACCGATATGAAAACAAGTCTTTGTATGGAAAACTTTTTTTGTTTTCCAAGCTATCGTAACCGAATTCCACAATTAATAATTTGACATAGCCATACACGATTTGTAAAACTTTGGTCCGGAGCGGACCACTATATCATATAGCTGCCATACAAACGACCGATATGAAAACAAGTCTTTGTATGGAAAACTTTTTTGTTCTCCAAGCTATCGCAACCGAATTCAAAGTTTATTTATTTGACACAGCCGTACACGATTTGTAAAGTTTGGTCGGAGCGGACCACTATATCATATAGCTGCCATACAAACGACCGATATGATTACAAGTCTTTGTATGGAAAACTTTTTTGTTCTCCAAGCTATCGCAACCGAATTCAACGTTTATTTATTTCACAAAGCCATACACGATTTGTAAAACGTTGGTCCGGAGCGGACCACTATATCATATAGCTGCCATACAAACGACCGATATGAAAACAAGTCTTTGTATGGAAAACTTTTTTGTTTTCCAAGCTATCGTAACCGAATTCCACAATTATTAATTTGACATAGCCATACACGATTTGTGAAACTTTGGTCCGGAGCGGACCACTATATCATATAGCTGCCATACAAACGACCGATATGAAAACAAGTCTTTGTATGGAAAACTTTTTTGTTCTCCAAGCTATCGCAACCGAATTCAACGTTTATTTATTTTACATAGCCATACACGAGTTGTGTTATACAAAGACTTGTTTCATATTGGTTGTCCGGAGCGGACCACTTTATCATATAGCTGCCATACAAACGACCGATATGAAAACAAGTCTTTGTATGGAAAACTTTTTTGTTTTCCAAGCTATCGTAACCGAATTCCACAATTATTAATTTGACATAGCCATACACGATTTGTGAAACTTTGGTCCGGAGCGGACCACTATATCATATAGCTGCCATACAAACGACCGATATGAAAACAAGTCTTTGTATGGAAAACTTTTTTGTTTTCCAAGCTATCGTAACCGAATTCCACAATTATTAATTTGACATAGCCATACACGATTTGTGAAACTTTGGTCCGGAGCGGACCACTATATCATATAGCTGCCATACAAACGACCGATATGAAAACAAGTCTTTGTATGGAAAACTTTTTTGTTCTCCAAGCTATCGCAACCGAATTCAACATTTATTTATTTGACATAGCCATACACGATTTGTGAAACGTTGGTCCGGAGCGGACCACTATATCATATAGCTGCCATACAAACGACCGATATGAAAACAAGTCTTTGTATGGAAAACTTTTTTGTTTTCCAAGCTATCGTAACCGAATTCCACAATTATTAATTTGACATAGCCATACACGATTTGTGAAACGTTGGTCCGGAGCGGA
This sequence comes from Drosophila merina, assembly GCA_035047645.1. Classification (NCBI taxonomy): domain Eukaryota; kingdom Metazoa; phylum Arthropoda; class Insecta; order Diptera; family Drosophilidae; genus Drosophila; species Drosophila merina. Next base: position 501,470 of record JAWNPH010000076.1, on the reverse strand, counting down.
CCACTATATCATATAGCTGCCATACAAACGACCGATATGAAAACAAGTCTTTGTATGGAAAACTTTTTTGTTTTCCAAGCTATCGTAACCGAATTCCACAATTATTAATTTGACATAGCCATACACGATTTGTGAAACTTTGGTCCGGAGCGGACCACTATATCATATAGCTGCCATACAAACGACCGATATGAAAACAAGTCTTTGTATGGAAAACTTTTTGTTTTCCAAGCTATCGCAACCGAATTCAAAATTTATTTATTTTGCATAGCCATACACGATTTGTGAAACTTTGGTCCGGAGCGGCACACTATATCATATAGCTGCCATACAAACGACCGATATGAAAACAAGTCTTTGTATGGAAAACTTTTTTCTTTTCCGAACTATCGAAAACAAGTCTTTGTATGGAAAACTTTTTTGTTCTCCAAGCTATCGCAACCGAATTCAACGTTTATTTATTTCACAAAGCCATACACGATTTGTAAAACGTTGGTCCGGAGCGGACCACTATATCATATAGCTGCCATACAAACGACCGATATGAAAACAAGTCTTTGTATGGAAAACTTTTTTGTTTTCCAAGCTATCGCAACCGAATTCAAAATTTATTAATTTGACATAGCCATACACGATTTGTGAAACTTTGGTCCGGATCGGCCCATTATATCATATAGCTGCCATACAAACGACCGATATGAAAACAAGTCTTTGTATGGAAAACTTTTTTTTTTCCAAGCTATCGTAACCGAATTCCACAATTATTAATTTGACATAGCCATACACGATTTGTGAAACTTTGGTCCGGAGCGGACCACTATATCATATAGCTGCCATACAAACGACCGATATGAAAACAAGTCTTTGTATGGAAAACTTTTTTGTTCTCCAAGCTATCGCAACCGAATTCAACATTTATTATTTGACATAGCCATACACGATTTGTGAAACTTTGGTCCGGAGCGGACCACTATATCATATAGCTGCCATACAAACGACCGATATGAAAACAAGTCTTTGTATGGAAAACTTTTTTGTTTTCCAAGCTATCGTAACCGAATTCCACAATTAATAATTTGACATAGCCATACACGATTTGTGAAACTTTGGTCCGGAGCGGACCACTATATCATATAGCTGCCATACAAACGACCGATATGAAAACAAGTCTTTGTATGGGGAAAACTTTTTTGTTCTCCAAGCTATCGTAACCGAATTCAACGTTTATTAATTTTACATAGCCATACACGATTTGTAAAACTTTGGTCCGGAACGGACCTTTATATCATATAGCTGCCATACAAACGACAGATATAAATACAAGTCTTTGTATGGAAAACTTTTTTGTTCTCCAAGCTATCGCAACCGAATTCAAAATTTATTTATTTTGCATAGCCATACACGATTTGTGAAACTTTGGTCCGGAGCGGACAACTATATCATATAGCTGCCATACAAACGTCCGATATGATAACAAGTCTGTATGGAAAACTTCTTTGTTTTGCAAGCTATCCCAACCGAATTAAACATTTAATAATTTGACATAGCCATACACGATTTTCAAAACTTTGGTCCGGAGCGGAACACTATATCATATAGCTGCCATACAAACGACCGATATGAAAACAAGTCTTTGTATGGAAAACTTTTTTGTTTTCCAAGCTATCGTAACCGAATTCCACAATTAATAATTTGACATAGCCATACACGATTTGTGAAACTTTGGTCCGGAGCGGACCACTATATCATATAGCTGCCATACAAACGACCGATATGAAAACAAGTCTTTGTATGGAAAACTTTTTTGTTCTCCAAGCTATCGCAACCGAATTCAACGGTTATATATTTCACAAAGCCATACACGATTTGTGAAACTTTGGTCCGGAGCGGACCACTATATCATATAGCTGCCATACAAACGACCGATATGAAAACAAGTCTTTGTATGGAAAACTTTTTTGTTTTCCAAGCTATCGCAACCGAATTCAACATTTATTTATTTGACATAGCCATACACGATTTGTGAAACTTTGGTCCGGAGCGGACCACTATATCATATAGCTGCCATACAAACGACCGATATGAAAACAAGTCTTTGTATGGAACACTTTTTTGTTCTCCAAGCTATCGTAACCGAATTCCACAATTAATAATTTGACATAGCCATACACGATTTGTGAAACTTTGGTCCGGAGCGGACCACTATATCATATAGCTGCCATACAAACGACCGATATGAAAACAAGTCTTTGTATGGAAAACTTTTTTGTTCTCCAAGCTATCGCAACCGAATTCAACGGTTATTTATTTGACATAGCCATACACGATTTGTAAAACTTTGGTCCGGAACGGACCTTTATATCATATAGCTGCCATACAAACGACAGATATAAATACAAGTCTTTGTATGGAAAACTTTTTTGTTTTCCAAGCTATCGTAACCGAATTCAAAATTTATTTATTTTGCATAGCCATACACGATTTGTAAAACCTTGGTCCGGAGCGGCACACTATATCATATAGCTGCCATACAAACGACCGATATGAAAACAAGTCTTTGTATGGAAAACTTTTTTATTTTCCAAGCTATTGCAACCGAATTCAACATTTATTAATTTGACATAGCCATACACGATTTGTAAAACTTTGGTCCGGAGCGGACCACTATATCATATAGCTGCCGTACAAACGACCGATATGAAAACAAGTCTTTGTATGGAAAATTTTTTTGTTGTTCAAGCTATCGCAACCGAATTCAACAGTTTTTCATTTGACATAGCCATACACGATTTGTGAAACTTTGGTCCGGAGCGGACCACTATATCATATAGCTGCCATACAAACGACAGATATAAATACAAGTCTTTGTATGGAAAACTTTTTTGTTTTCCAAGCTATCGCAACCGAATTCAAAATTTATTTATTTTGCATAGCCATACACGATTTGTGAAACCTTGGTCCGGAGCGGCCCACTATATCATATAGCTGCCATACAAACGACCGATATGAAAACAAGTCTTTGTATGGAAAACTTTTTTTTTTTCCAAGCTATCGTAACCGAATTCCACAATTAATAATTTGACATAGCCATACACGATTTGTAAAACTTTGGTCCGGAGCGGACCACTATATCATATAGCTGCCATACAAACGACCGATATGAAAACAAGTCTTTGTATGGAAAACTTTTTTGTTCTCCAAGCTATCGCAACCGAATTCAACGTTTATATATTTGACATAGCCATACACGATTTGTGAAACTTTGGTCCGGAGCGGACCACTATATCATATAGCTGCCATACAAACGACCGATATGAAAACAAGTCTTTGTATGGAAAACCTTTTTGTTTTCCAAGCTATCGCAACCGAATTCAAAATTTATTTATTTGACATATCCCTACACGATTTGTAAAACTTTGGTCCGGAGCGGCCCACTATATCATATAGCTGCCATACAAACGACCGATATGAAAACAAGTCTTTGTATGGAAAACTTTTTTCTTTTCCAAGCTATCGTAACCGAATTCCACAATTAATAATTTGACATAGCCATACACGATTTGTAAAACTTTGGTCCGGAGCGGACCACTATATCATATAGCTGCCATACAAACGACCGATATGAAAACAAGTCTTTGTATGGAAAACTTTTTTGTTCTCCAAGCTATCGCAACCGAATTCAACGTTTATTTATTTCACAAAGCCATACACGATTTTTGAAACCTTGGTCCGGAGACCACTATATCATATAGCTGCCATACAAACGACCGATATGAAAACAAGTCTTTGTATGGAAAACTTTTTTCTTTTCCAAGCTATCGTAACCGAATTCCACAATTAATAATTTGACATAGCCATACACGATTTGTGAAACTTTGGTCCGGAGCGGACCACTATATCATATAGCTGCCATACAAACGACCGATATGAAAACAAGTCTTTGTATGGAAAACTTTTTTGTTCTCCAAGCTATCGCAACCGAATTCAACATTTATTTATTTGACATAGCCATACACGATTTGTGAAACTTTGGTCCGGAGCGGCAAACTATATCATATAGCTGCCATACAAACGACCGATATGAAATCAAGTCTTTGTATGGAAAACTTTTTTGTTTTCCAAGCTATCGTAACCGAATTCCACAATTATTAATTTGACATAGCCATACACGATTTGTGAAACTTTGGTCCGGAGCGGACCACTATATCATATAGCTGCCATACAAACGACCGATATGAAAACAAGTCTGTATGGAAAACTTTTTTGTTTTCCAAGCTATCGCAACCGAATTCAACGTTTATTTATTTGACATAGCCATACACGATTTGTGAAACTTTGGTCCGGAGCGGCAAACTATATCATATAGCTGCCATACAAACGACCGATATGAAAACAAGTCTTTGTATGGAAAACTTTTTTGTTTTCCAAGCTATCGTAACCGAATTCCACAATTAATAATTTGACATAGCCATACACGATTTGTGAAACTTTGGTCCGAAGCGGACCACTATATCATATAGCTGCCATACAAACGACCGATATGAAAACAAGTCTTTGTATGGAAAACTTTTTTGTTCTCCAAGCTATCGTAACCGAATTCCACAATTATTAATTTGACATAGCCATACACGATTTGTGAAACTTTGGTCCGGAGCGGACCACTATATCATATAGCTGCCATACAAACGACCGATATGAAAACAAGTCTTTGTATGGAAAACTTTTTTGTTTTCCAAGCTATCGCAACCGAATTCAAAATTTATTTATTTTGCATAGCCATACACGATTTGTGAAACCTTGGTCCGGAGCGGCAAACTATATCATATAGCTGCCATACAAACGACCGATATGAAAACAAGTCTTTGTATGGAAAACTTTTTTCTTTTCCAAGCTATCGTAACCGAATTCCACAAATAATAATTTGACATAGCCATACACGATTTGTGAAACTTTGGTCCGGAGCGGACCACTATATCATATAGCTGCCATACAAACGACCGATATGAAAACAAGTCTTTGTATGGAAAACTTTTTTGTTCTCCAAGCTATCGCAACCGAATTCAACGTTTATTTATTTTACAAAGCCATACACGATTTGTGAAACTTTGGTCCGGAGCGGCCAACTATATCATATAGCTGCCATACAAACGACCGATATGAAAACAAGTCTTTGTATGGAAAACTTTTTTGTTTTCCAAGCTATCGTAACCGAATTCCACAATTATTAATTTGCCATAGCCATACACGATTTGTGAAACTTTGGTCCGGAGCGGACCACTATATCATATAGCTGCCATACAAACGACCGATATGAAAACAAGTCTTTGTATGGAGAACTGTTTTGTTTTCCAAGCTATCGCAACCGAATTCTACGTTTATTTATTTGACACAGCCATACACGATTTGTGAAACTTTGGTCCGGAGCGGCAAACTATATCATATAGCTGCCATACAAACGACCGATATGAAAACAAGTCTTTGTATGGAAAACTTTTTTGTTTTCCAAGCTATCGTAACCGAATTCCACAATTAATAATTTGACATAGCCATACACGATTTGTGAAACTTTTGTCCGAAGCGGACCACTATATCATATAGCTGCCATACAAACGACCGATATGAAAACAAGTCTTTGTATGGAAAACTTTTTTGTTCTCCAAGCTATCGTAACCGAATTCCACAATTATTAATTTGACATAGCCATACACGATTTGTGAAACTTTGGTCCGGAGCGGACCACTATATCATATAGCTGCCATACAAACGACCGATATGAAAACAAGTCTTTGTATGGAAAACTTTTTCGTTTTCCAAGCTATCGCAACCGAATTCAAAATTTATTTATTTTGCATAGCCATACACGATTTGTGAAACTTTGGTCCGGATCGGCAAACTATATCATATAGCTGCCACACAAACGACCGATATGAAATCAAGTCTTTGTATGGAAAACTTTTTTGTTTTCCAAGCTATCGTAACCGAATTCCACAATTATTAATTTGACATAGCCATACACGATTTGTGAAACTTTGGTCCGGAGCGGACCACTATATCATATAGCTGCCATACAAACGACCGATATGAAAACAAGTCTTTGTATGGAAAACTTTTTATTCTCCAAGCTATCGCAACCGAATTCAACGTTTATTTATTTCACATAGCCATACACGATTTTTGAAACGTTGGTCCGGAGCGGACCACTATATCATATAGCTGCCATACAAACGACAGATATAAATACAAGTCTTTGTATAGAAAACTTTTTGTTATCCAAGCTATCGCAACCGAATTCAACGTTTATTTATTTCACATAGCCATACACGATTTGTGAAACTTTGGTCCGGAGCGGAACACTATATCATATAGCTGCCATACAAACGACCGATATGAAAACAAGTCTTTGTATGGAAAACTTTTTTCTTTTCCAAGCTATCGTAACCGAATTCCACAATTAATAATTTGACATAGCCATACACGATTTGTGAAACTTTGGTCCGGAGCGGACCACTATATCACACATACACGATTTGGAAAGTTTGGTCCGGATCGGAAACTGTCATATAGCTGCCATACAAACGACCGATATGAAAACAAGTCTTTGTATGGAAAACTTTTTTGTTTTCCAAGCTATCGTAACCGAATTCCACAATTAATAATTTGACATAGCCATACACGATTTGTGAAACTTTTGTCCGAAGCGGACCACTATATCATATAGCTGCCATACAAACGACCGATATGAAAACAAGTCTTTGTATGGAAAACTTTTTTGTTCTCCAAGCTATCGCAACCGAATTCAACGTTTATTTATTTGACAAAGCCATACACGATTTGTGAAACTTTGGTCCGGAGCGGCACACTATATCATATAGCTGCCATACAAACGACAGATATAAATACAAGTCTTTGTATAGAAAACTTTTTGTTTTCCAAGCTATCGTAACCGAATTCCACAATTAATAATTTGACATAGCCATACACGATTTGTGAAACTTTTGTCCGAAGCGGACCACTATATCATATAGCTGCCATACAAACGACCGATATGAAAACAAGTCTTTGTATGGAAAACTTTTTTGTTCTCCAAGCTATCGTAACCGAATTCCACAATTATTAATTTGACATAGCCATACACGATTTGTGAAACTTTGATCCGGAGCGGACCACTATATCATATAGCTGCCATACAAACGACCAATATGAAAACAAGTCTTTGTAAGGAAAACTTTTTTATTTTCAAAACTATTGCAACCGAATTGAACATTTATTAATTTCACATAGCCATACACGATTTGTGAAACTTTGATCCGGAGCGGCCAACTATATCATATAGCTGCCATACAAACGACCGATATGAAAACAAGTCTTTGTATGGAAAACTTTTTTGTTTTCCAAGCTATCGTAACCGAATTCCACAATTATTAATTTGACATAGCCATACACGATTTGTGAAACTTTGGTCCGGAGCGGACCACTATATCATATAGCTGCCATACAAACGACCGATATGAAAACAAGTCTTTGTATGGAAAACTTTTTTATTCTCCAAGCTATCGCAACCGAATTCAACGTTTATTTATTTGACATAGCCATACACGATTTTTAAAACTTTGGTCCGGAGCGGACCACTATATCATATAGCTGCCATACAAACGACAGATATAAATACAAGTCTTTGTATGGAAAACTTTTTTGTTCTCCAAGCTATCGCAACCGAATTCAACGTTTATTTATTTAACAAAGCCATACACGATTTGTGAAACCTTGGTCCGGAGCGCACCACTATATCATATAGCTGCCATACAAACGACCGATATGAAAACAAGTCTTTGTATGGAAAACTTTTTTCTTTTCCAAGCTATCGTAACCGAATTCCACAATTAATAATTTGTCATAGCCATACACGATTTGTGAAACTTCGGTCCGGAGCGGACCACTATATCACACATACACGATTTGCGAGTTGGTCGGATCGGAAACTGTCATATAGCTGCCATACAAACGACCGATATGAAAACAAGTCTTTGTATGGAAAACTTTTTTGTTTTCCAAGCTATCGTAACCGAATTCCACAATTAATAATTTGACATAGCCATACACGATTTGTGAAACTTTGGTCCGAAGCGGACCACTATATCATATAGCTGCCATACAAACGACCGATATGAAAACAAGTCTTTGTATGGAAAACTTTTTTGTTCTCCAAGCTATCGTAACCGAATTCCACAATGATTAATTTGACGTAGCCATACACGATTTGTGAAACTTTGGTCCGGAGCGGACCACTATATCATATAGCTGCCATACAAACGACCGATATGAAAACAAGTCTTTGTATGGAAAACTTTTTTGTTTTCCAAGCTATCGCAACCGAATTCTACGTTTATTTATTTGACATAGCCATACACGATTTGTGAAACTTTGGTCGGGAGCGGCAAACTATATCATATAGCTGCCATACAAACGACCGATATGAAAACAAGTCTTTGTATGGAAAACTTTTTTGTTTTCCAAGCTATCGTAACCGAATTCCACTATTAATAATTTGACACAGCCATACACGATTTGTGAAAATTTGGTCCGGAGCGGACCACTATATCATATAGCTGCCATACAAACGACCGATATGAAAACAAGTCTTTGTATGGAAAACTTTTTTGTTCTCCAAGCTATCGTAACCGAATTCCACAATTATTAATTTGACATAGCCATACACGATTTGTGAAACTTTGGTCCGAAGCGGACCACTATATCATATAGCTGCCATACAAACGACCGATATGAAAACAAGTCTTTGTATGGAAAACTTTTTGTTTTCCAAGCTATCGCAACCGAATTCTACGTTTATTTATTTGACATAGCCATACACGATTTGTGAAACTTTGGTCCGGATCGGCAAACTATATCATATAGCTGCCATACAAACGACCGATATGAAAACAAGTCTTTGTATGGAAAACTTTTTTGTTTTCCAAGCTATCGTAACCGAATTCCACAATTATTAATTTGACATAGCCATACACGATTTGTGAAACTTTGGTCCGGAGCGGACCACTATATCATATAGCTGCCATACAAACGACCGATATGAAAACAAGTCTTTGTATGGAAAACTTTTTATTCTACAAGCTATCGCAACCGAATTCAACGTTTATTTATTTGACATAGCCATACACGATTTGTTAAAGTTTGGTCCGGATCGGACCACTATATCATATAGCTGCCATACAAACGACAGATATGAATACAAGTCTTTGTATGGAAAACTTTTTCGTTCTCCAAGCTATCGCAACCGAATTCAACGTTTATTTATTTCACATAGCCATACACGATTTGTGAAACTTTGGTCCGGACCACTATATCATATAGCTGCCATACAAACGACCGATATGAAAACAAGTCTTTGTATGGAACACTTTTTTCTTTTCCAAGCTATCGTAACCGAATTCCACAATTAATAATTTGACATAGCCATACACGATTTGTGAAACTTCGGTCCGGAGCGGACCACTATATCACACATACACGATTTGCGAAATTTTGGTCCGGATCGGCAAACTGTCATATAGCTGCCATACAAACGACCGATATGAAATCAAGTCTTTGTATGGAAAACTTTTTTGTTTTCCAAGCTATCGTAACCGAATTCCACAATTATTAATTTGACATAGCCATACACGATTTGCAAAAGTTTGGTCCGGATCGGCAAACTATATCATATATGTGCCATACAAACGACCGATATGAAAACAAGTCTTTGTATGGAAAACTTTTTCGTTTTCCAAGCTATCGCAACCGAATTCAAAATTTATTTATTTCGCATAGCCATACACGATTTGCGAAAGTTTGGTCCGGAGCGGCACACTATATCATATATGTGCCATACAAACGACCGATATGAAATCAACTCTTTGTATGGAAAACTTTTTTGTTTTCCAAGCTATCGTAACCCACTTCCACAATTAGTAATTTGACATAGCCGTACACGATTTGTGAAACTTTGGTCCGGAGCGGACCACTATATCATATAGCTGCCATACAAACGACCGATATGAAAACAAGTCTTTGTATGGAAAACTTTTTTATTCTCCAAGCTATCGCAACCGAATTCAACGTTTATTTATTTGACACAGCCATACATGATTTTTTAAAGTTTGGTCCGGATCGGACCACTATATCATATAGCTGCCATACAAACGACAGATATGAATACAAGTCTTTGTATGGAAAACTTTTTCGTTCTCCAAGCTATCGCAACCGAATTCAACGTTTATTTATTTCACATAGCGATACACGATTTGCGAAAGTTTGGTCCGGACCACTATATCATATATGTGCCATACAAACGACCGATATGAAAACAAGTCTTTGTATGGAACACTTTTTTCTTTTCCAAGCTATCGTAACCGAATTCCACAATTAATAATTTGACATAGCCATACACGATTTGTGAAACTTCGGTCCGGAGCGGACCACTATATCACACATACACGATTTGCGAAATTTTGGTCCGGATCGGCAAACTGTCATATATCTGCCATACAAACGACCGATATGAAATCAAGTCTTTGTATGGAAAACTTTTTGTTTTCCAAGCTATCGTAACCGAATTCCACAATTATTAATTTGACATAGCCATACACGATTTGTAAAAGTTTGGTCCGGATCGGCACACTATATCATATAGGTGCCATACAAACGACCGATATGAAAACAAGTCTTTGTATGGAAAACTTTTTTGTTTTCCAAGCTAAAGCAACCGAATTCAAAATTTATTTATTTCGCACAGCCATACACGATTTGCGAAAGTTTGGTCCGGAGCGGCAGACTATATCATATATGTGCCATACAAACGACCGATATGAAATCAAGTCTTTGTATGGAAAACTTTTTTGTTTTCCAAGCTATCGTAACCGAATTCCACAATTAGTAATTTGACATAGCCATACACGATTTGTGAAACTTTGGTCCGGAGCGGACCACTATATCATATAGCTGCCATACAAACGACCGATATGAAAACAAGTCTTTGTATGGAAAACTTTTTTGTTTTCCAAGCTTTCGCAACCGAATTCAAAATTTATTTATTTTACACAGCCATACACGATTTGCAAAAGTTTGGTCCGGATCGGCAAACTATATCATATATGTGCCATACAAACGACCGATATGAAAACAAGTCTTTGTATGGCAAACTTTTTTGTTTTCCAAGCTATCGTAACCGACTTCCACAATTATTAATTTGACATAGCCATACACGATTTGGGAAACTTTGGTCCGGAGCGGGCCACTATATCATATAGCTGCCATACAAACGACCGATATGAAAACAAGTCTTTGTATGGAAAACTGTTTTGTTTTCCAAGCTATCGCAACCGAATTCAAAATTTATTTATTTCACACAGCCATACACGATTTGTAAAAGTTTGGTCCGGATCGGCAAACTATATCATATATCTGCCATACAAACGACCGATATGAAAACAAGTCGTTGTATGGAAAACTTTTTTGTTTTCCAAGCTATCGTAACCGACTTCCACAATTATTAATTTGACATAGCCATACAAGATTTGTGAAACTTTTGTCCGAAGCGGACCACTATATCATATAGCTGCCATACAAACGACCTATATGAAAACAAGTCTTTGTATGGAAAACTTTTTTGTTCTCCAAGCTATCGTAACCGAATTCTACAATTATTAATTTGACATAGCCGTACACGATTTGTGAAACTTTGGTCCGGAGCGGACCACTATATCATATATGTGCCATACAAACGACCGATATGAAAACAAGTCTTTGTATGGAAAACTTTTTTGTTTTCCAAGCTATCGCAACTGAATTCTACGTTTATTTATTTGACACAGCCATACACGATTTGCGAAAGTTTGGTCCGGATCGGCAAACTATGTCATATATGTGCCACACAAACGACCGATATGAAATCAAGTCTTTGTATGGAAAACTTTTTTGTTTTCCAAGCTATCGTAACCGACTTCCACAATTATTAATTTGACATAGCCGTACACGATTTGTGAAACTTTGGTCCGGAGCGGACCACTATATCATATAGCTGCAATACAAACAACCGATACGAAAACAAGTCTTTGTATGGAAAACTTTTTTATTCTACAAGCTATCGCAACTGAATTCAACGTTTATTTATTTGACACAGCCGTACATGAGTTTTTAAAGTTTGGTCCGGATCGGACCACTATATCATATAGCTGCCATACAAACGACAGATATGAATACAAGCCTTTGTATGGAAAACTTTTTCGTTCTCCAAGCTATCGCAACCGAATTCAACGTTTATTTATTTCACACAGCGATACACGATTTGCGAAAGTTTGGTCCGGAACTATGTCACATATGTGCCATACAAACGAACGATATGAAAACAAGTCTTTATATGGAACACTTTTTTCTTTTCCAAGCTATCGTAACCGAATTCCACAAATAATAATTTGACATAGCCATACACGATTTGTGAAACTTCGGTCCGGAGCGGACCACTATATCACACATACACGATTTGCGAAAGTTTGGTCCGGATCGGCAAACTGTCATATATGTGCCATACAAACGACCGATATGAAATCAAGTCTTTGTATGGAAAACTTTTTTGTTTTCCAAGCCATCGTAACCGAATTCCACAATTATTAATTTGACATAGCCATACACGATTTGCAAAGTTTGGTCCGGATCGGCAAACTATGTCATATATGTGCCATACAAACGACCGATATGAAAACAAGTCTTTGAATGGAAAACTTTTTCGTTTTCCAAGCTATCGCAACCGAATTCAAAATTTATTTATTTCGCACAGCCATACACGATTTGCGAAAGTTTGGTCCGGATCGGCAAACTATGTCATATATGTGCCATACAAACGACCGATATGAAATCAACTCTTTGTATGGAAAACTTTTTTGTTTTCCAAGCTATCGTAACCGACTTCCACAATTATTAATTTGACATAGCCCTACACGATTTGTGAAACTTTGGTCCGGAGCGGACCACTATATCATATAGCTGCCATACAAACAACCGATATGAAAACAAGTCTTTGTATGGAAAACTTTTTTGTTTTCCAAGCTATCGCAACCGAATTCAAAATTTATTTATTTCACACAGCCATACATGATTTGCAAAAGTTTGGTCCGGATCGGCAAACTATGTCATATATGTGCCATACAAACGACCGATATGAAAACAAGTCTTTGTATGGAAAACTTTTTTGTTTTCCAAGCTATCGTAACCGACTTCCACAATTATTAATTTGACATAACCGTACACGATTTGTGAAACTTTGGTCCGGAGCGGACCACTATATCATATAGCTGCAATACAAACAACCGATACGAAAACAAGTCTTTGTATGGAAAACTTTTTTATTCTACAAGCTATCGCAACTGAATTCAACGTTTATTTATTTGACACAGCCGTACATGATTTTTTAAAGTTTGGTCCGGATCGGACCACTATATCATATAGCTGCCATACAAACGACAGATATGAATACAAGCCTTTGTATGGAAAACTTTTTCGTTCTCCAAGCTATCGCAACCGAATTCAACGTTTATTTATTTCACACAGCGATACACGATTTGCGAAAGTTTGGTCCGGAACTATGTCACATATGTGCCATACAAACGAACGATATGAAAACAAGTCTTTATATGGAACACTTTTTTCTTTTCCAAGCTATCGTAACCGAATTCCACAAATAATAATTTGACATAGCCATACACGATTTGTGAAACTTCGGTCCGGAGCGGACCACTATATCACACATACACGATTTGCGAAAGTTTGGTCCGGATCGGCAAACTGTCATATATGTGCCATACAAACGACCGATATGAAATCAAGTCTTTGTATGGAAAACTTTTTTGTTTTCCAAGCCATCGTAACCGAATTCCACAATTATTAATTTGACATAGCCCTACACGATTTGCAAAAGTTTGGTCCGGATCGGCAAACTATGTCATATATGTGCCATACAAACGACCGATATGAAAACAAGTCTTTGTATGGAAAACTTTTTCGTTTTCCAAGCTATCGCAACCGAATTCAAAATTCATTTATTTCGCACAGCCATACACGATTTGCGAAAGTTTGGTCCGGATCGGCAAACTATGTCATATATGTGCCATAGAAACGACCGATATGAAATCAACTCTTTGTATGGAAAACTTTTTTGTTTTCCAAGCTATCGTAACCGACTTCCACAATTATTAATTTGACATAGCCATACACGATTTGTGAAACTTTGGTCCGGAGCGGACCACTATATCATATAGCTGCCATACAAACAACCGATATGAAAACAAGTCTTTGTATGGAAAACTTTTTGTTTTCCAAGCTATCGCAACCGAATTCAAAATTTATTTATTTCACACAGCCATACACGATTTGCAAAAGTTTGGTCCGGATCGGCAAACTATGTCATATATGTGCCATACAAACGACCGATATGAAAACAAGTCTTTGTATGGAAAACTTTTTTGTTTTCCAAGCTATCGTAACCGACTTCCACAATTATTAATTTGACATAACCGTACACGATTTGTGAAACTTTGGTCCGGAGCAGACCACTATATCATATAGCTGCAATACAAACAACCGATACGAAAACAAGTCTTTGTATGGAAAACTTTTTTATTCTACAAGCTATCGCAACTGAATTCAACGTTTATTTATTTGACACAGCCGTACATGATTTTTTAAAGTTTGGTCCGGATCGGACCACTATATCATATAGCTGCCATACAAACGACAGATATGAATACAAGCCTTTGTATGGAAAACTTTTTCGTTCTCCAAGCTATCGCAACCGAATTCAACGTTTATTTATTTCACACAGCGATACACGATTTGCGAAAGTTTGGTCCGGAACTATGTCACATATGTGCCATACAAACGAACGATATGAAAACAAGTCTTTATATGGAACACTTTTTTCTTTTCCAAGCTATCGTAACCGAATTCCACAAATAATAATTTGACATAGCCATACACGATTTGTGAAACTTCGGTCCGGAGCGGACCACTATATCACACATACACGATTTGCGAAAGTTTGGTCCGGATCGGCAAACTGTCATATATGTGCCATACAAACGACCGATATGAAATCAAGTCTTTGTATGGAAAACTTTTTTGTTTTCCAAGCCATCGTAACCGAATTCCACAATTATTAATTTGACATAGCCATACACGATTTGCAAAAGTTTGGTCCGGATCGGCAAACTATGTCATATATGTGCCATACAAACGACCGATATGAAAACAAGTCTTTGTATGGAAAACTTTTTCGTTTTCCAAGCTATCGCAACCGAATTCAAAATTTATTTATTTCGCACAGCCATACACGATTTGCGAAAGTTTGGTCCGGATCGGCAAACTATGTCATATATGTGCCATACAAACGACCGATATGAAATCAACTCTTTGTATGGAAAACTTTTTTGTTTTCCAAGCTATCGTAACCGACTTCCACAATTATTAATTTGACATAGCCATACACGATTTGTGAAACTTTGGTCCGGAGCGGACCACTATATCATATAGCTGCCATACAAACAACCGATATGAAAACAAGTCTTTGTATGGAAAACTTTTTGTTTTCCAAGCTATCGCAACCGAATGCAAAATTTATTTATTTCACACAGCCATACACGATTTGCAAAAGTTTGGTCCGGATCGGCAAACTATGTCATATATGTGCCATACAAACGACCGATATGAAAACAAGTCTTTGTGTGGAAAACTTTTTTGTTCTCCCAGCTATCGTAACCGAATTCCACAATTAATAATTTGACATAGCCATACACGATTTGTGAAACTTTGGTCCGGAGCGGACCACTATATCATATAGCTGCCATACAAACGACCGATATGAAAACAAGTCTTTGCATGGACAACTTTTTTGTTCTCCTAGCTATCGCAACTGAATTCAACGGCTATACATATGACACAGCCGTATATGATTTTTTAAAGTTTGGTCCGGATCGGACCACTATATCATATAGCTGCCATACAAACGACAGATATGAATACAAGTCTTTGTATGGAAAACTTTTTTGTTCTCCAAGCTATCGCAACCGAATTCAACGTTTATTTACTTCACACTGCCATACACGATTTGGAAAAGTTTGGTCCGGATCGGCAAACTATGTCATATATGTGCCATACAAACGACCGATATGAAAACAAGTCTTTGTATGGAACACTTTTTTCTTTTCCAAGCTATCGTTACCGAATTCCACAAATAATAATTTGACATAGCCATACACGATTTGTGAAACTTCGGTCCGGAGCGGACCACTATATCATACATACACGATTTGCGAAAGTTTGGTCCGGATCGGCAAACTGTCATATATGTGCCATACAAACGACCGATATGAAATCAAGTCTTTGTATGGAAAACTTTTTGTTTTCCAAGCTATCGTAACCGACTTCCACAATTATTAATTTGACATAGCCGTACACGATTTGTGAAACTTTGGTCCGGAGCGGACCACTATATCATATAGCTGCAATACAAACAACCGATACGAAAACAAGTCTTTGTATGGAAAACTTTTTTATTCTACAAGCTATCGCAACTGAATTCAACGTTTATTTATTTGACACAGCCGTACATGAGTTTTTAAAGTTTGGTCCGGATCGGACCACTATATCATATAGCTGCCATACAAACGACAGATATGAATACAAGTCTTTGTATGGAAAACTTTTTGTTCTCCAAGCTATCGAAACCGAATTCCACAATTAGTAATTTGACATAGCCGTACACGATTTGTGAAACTTTGGTCGGAGCGGACCACTATATCATATATGTGCCATACAAACGACCGATATGAAAACAAGTCTTTGTATGGAAAACTTTTTCGTTTTCCAAGCTATCGCAACCGAATTCAAAATTTATTTATTTCGCACAGCCATACACGATTTGCGAAAGTTTGGTCCGGATCGGCAAACTATGTCATATATGTGCCACACAAACGACCGATATGAAATCAAGTCTTTGTATGGAAAACTTTTTTTGTTTTCCAAGCTATCGTAACCGACTTCCACAATTATTAATTTGACATAGCCGTACACGATTTGTGAAACTTTGGTCCGGAGCGGACCACTATATCATATAGCTGCAATACAAACAACCGATACGAAAACAAGTCTTTGTATGGAAAACTTTTTTATTCTACAAGCTATCGCAACTGAATTCAACGTTTATTTATTTGACACAGCCGTACATGAGTTTTTAAAGTTTGGTCCGGATCAGACCACTATATCATATAGCTGCCATACAAACGACAGATATGAATACAAGTCTTTGTATGGAAAACTTTTTTGTTCTCCAAGCTATCGCAACCGAATTCAACGTTTATTTATTTCACACAGCGATACACGATTTGCGAAAGTTTGATCCGGAACTATGTCATATATGTGCCATACAAACGAACGATATGAAAACAAGTCTTTATATGGAACACTTTTTTCTTTTCCAAGCTATCGTAACCGAATTCCACAAATAATAATTTGACATAGCCATACACGATTTGTGAAACTTCGGTCCGGAGCGGACCACTATATCACACATACACGATTTGCGAAAGTTTGGTCCGGATCGGCAAACTGTCATATATGTGCCATACAAACGACCGATATGAAATCAAGTCTTTGTATGGAAAACTTTTTGTTTTCCAAGCTATCGTAACCAAATTCCACAATTATTAATTTGACATAGCCATACACGATTTGCAAAAGTTTGGTCCGGATCGGCAAACTATGTCATATATGTGCCATACAAACGACCGATATGAAAACAAGTCTTTGTATGGAAAACTTTTTCGTTTTCCAAGCTATCGCAACCGAATTCAAAATTTATTTATTTCACACAGCCATACACGATTTGCAAAAGTTTGGTCCGCATCGGCAAACTATGTCATATATGTGCCATACAAACGACCGATATGAAATCAAGTCTTTGTATGGAAAACTTTTTGTTTTCCAAGCTATCGTAACCGACTTCCACAATTATTAATTTGACATAGCCATACACGATTTGTGAAACTTTGGTCCGGAGCGGACCACTATATCATATAGCTGCCATACAAACAACCGATATGAAAACAAGTCTTTGTATGGAAAACTTTTTTGTTTTCCAAGCTATCGCAACCGAATTCAAAATTTATTTATTTCACACAGCCATACACGACTTGCAAAAGTTTGGTCCGGATCGGCAAACTATGTCATATATGTGCCATACAAACGACCGATATGAAAACAAGTCTTTGTATGGAAAACTTTTTTGTTTCCCAAGCTATCGTAACCGAATTCCACAATTATTAATTTGACATAGCCGTACACGATTTGTGAAACTTTGGTCCGGAGCGGACCACTATATCATATATGTGCCATACAAACGACCGATATGAAAACAAGTCTTTGTATGGAAAACTTTTTTCGTTTTCCAAGCTATCGCAACCGAATTCAAAATTTATTTATTTCGCACAGCCATACACGATTTGCGAAAGTTTGGTCCGGATCGGCAAACTATGTCATATATGTGCCACACAAACGACCGATATGAAAACAAGTCTTTGTATGGAACACTTTTTTCTTTTCCAAGCTATCGTTACCGAATTCCACAAATAATAATTTGACATAGCCATACACGATTTGTGAAACTTCGGTCCGGAGCGGACCACTATATCATACATACACGATTTGCGAAAGTTTGGTCCGGATCGGCAAACTGTCATATATGTGCCATACAAACGACCGATATGAAATCAAGTCTTTGTATGGAAAACTTTTTGTTTTCCAAGCTATCGTAACCGAATTCCACAATTATTAATTTGACGTAGCCATACACGATTTGTGAAACTTTGGTCCGGAGCGGACCACTATATCATATAGCTGCCATACAAACAACCGATATGAAAACAAGTCTTTGTATGGAAAACTTTTTTGTTTTCCAAGCTATCGCAACCGAATTCAAAATTTATTTATTTCACACAGCGATACACGATTTGCGAAAGTTTGGTCCGGAACTATGTCATATATGTGCCATACAAACGAACGATATGAAAACAAGTCTTTATATGGAACACTTTTTCTTTTCCAAGCTATCGTTACCGAATTCCACAAATAATAATTTGACATAGCCATACACGATTTGTGAAACTTCGGTCCGGAGCGGACCACTATATCATACATACACGATTTGCGAAAGTTTGGTCCGGATCGGCAAACTGTCATATATGTGCCATACAAACGACCGATATGAAATCAAGTCTTTGTATGGAAAACTTTTTTGTTTTCCAAGCTATCGTAACCGACTTCCACAATTATTAATTTGACATAGCCGTACACGATTTGTGAAACTTTGGTCCGGAGCGGACCACTATATCATATAGCTGCAATACAAACAACCGATACGAAAACAAGCCTTGTATGGAAAACTTTTTTATTCTACAAGCTATCGCAACTGAATTCAACGTTTATTTATTTGACACAGCCGTACATGATTTTTTAAAGTTTGGTCCGGATCGGACCACTATATCATATAGCTGCCATACAAACGACAGATATGAATACAAGTCTTTGTATGGAAAACTTTTTTGTTTTCCAAGCTATCGCAACTGAATTCTACGTTTATTTATTTGACACAGCCATACACGATTTGCGAAAGTTTGGTCCGGATCGGCAAACTATGTCATATATGTGCCATAAAAACGACCGATATGAAATCAAGTCTTTGTATGGAAAACTTTTTTGTTTTCCAAGCTATCGTAACCGAATTCCACAGTTAATAATTTGACATAGCCATACACGATTTGTGAAACTTTTGTCCGAAGCGCACCACTATATCATATAGCTGCCATACAAACGACCTATATGAAAACAAGTCTTTGTATGGAAAACTTTTTTGTTCTCCAAGCTATCGAAACCGAATTCCACAATTATTAATTTGACATAGCCGTACACGATTTGTGAAACTTTGGTCGGGAGCGGACCACTATATCATATATGTACCATACAAACGACCGATATGAAAACAAGTCTTTGTATGGAAAACTTTTTCGTTTTCCAAGCTATCGCAACCGAATTCAACGTTTATTTATTTCACACAGCGATACACGATTTGCGAAAGTTTGATCCGGAACTATGTCATATATGTGCCATACAAACGAACGATATGAAAACAAGTCTTTATATGGAACACTTTTTTCTTTTCCAAGCTATCGTAACCGAATTCCACAATTAATAATTTGACATAGCCATACACGATTTGTGAAACTTTGGTCCGGAGCGGACCACTATATCATAAAGCTGCAATACAAACAACCGATACGAAAACAAGCCTTGTATGGAAAACTTTTTTATTCTACAAGCTATCGCAACTGAATTCAACGTTTATTTATTTGACACAGCCGTACATGATTTTTTAAAGTTTGGTCCGGATCGGACCACTATATCATATAGCTGCCATACAAACGACAGATATGAATACAAGTCTTTGTATGGAAAACTTTTTTGTTTTCCAAGCCATCGCAACTGAATTCTACGTTTATTTATTTGACACAGCCATACACGATTTGCGAAAGTTTGGTCCGGATCGGCAAACTATGTCATATATGTGCCATACAAACGACCGATATGAAATCAAGTCTTTGTATGGAAAACTTTTTGTTTTCCAAGCTATCGTAACCGAATTCCACAATTATTAATTTGACATAGCCGTACACGATTTGTGAAACTTTGGTCCGGAGCGGACCACTATATCATATAGCTGCCATACAAACAACCGATATGAAAACAAGTCTTTGTATGGAAAACTTTTTTGTTTTCCAAGCTATCGCAACCGAATTCAAAATTTATTTATTTCACACAGCGATACACGATTTGCGAGGTTTGGTCCGGAACTATGTCATATATGTGCCATACAAACGAACGATATGAAAACAAGTCTTTATATGGAACACTTTTTTCTTTTCCAAGCTATCGTAACCGAATTCCACAATTAATAATTTGACATAGCCATACACGATTTGTGAAACTTTTGTCCGAAGCGCACCACTATATCATATAGCTGCCATACAAACAACCGATACGAAAACAAGTCTTTGTATGGAAAACTTTTTTATTCTACAAGCTATCGCAACTGAATTCAACGTTTATTTATTTGACACAGCCGTACATGAGTTTTTAAAGTTTGGTCCGGATCGGACCACTATATCATATAGCTGCCATACAAACGACAGATATGAATACAAGTCTTTGTATGGAAAACTTTTTTGTTCTCCAAGCTATCGCAACCGAATTCAACGTTTATTTATTTCACACAGCGATACACGATTTGCGAAAGTTTGATCCGGAACTATGTCATATATGTTCCATACAAACGAACGATATGAAAACAAGTCTTTATATGGAACACTTTTTTCTTTTCCAAGCTATCGTAACCGAATTCTACAAATAATAATTTGACATAGCCATACACGATTTGTGAAACTTCGGTCCGGAGCGGACCACTATATCACACATACACGATTTGCGAAAGTTTGGTCCGGATCGGCAAACTGTCATATATGTGCCATACAAACGACCGATATGAAATCAAGTCTTTGTATGGAAAACTTTTTGTTTTCCAAGCTATCGTAACCAAATTCCACAATTATTAATTTGACATAGCCATACACGATTTGCAAAAGTTTGGTCCGGATCGGCAAACTATGTCATATATGTGCCATACAAACGACCGATATGAAAACAAGTCTTTGTATGGAAAACTTTTTCGTTTTCCAAGCTATCGCAACCGAATTCAAAATTTATTTATTTCGCACAGCCATACACGATTTGCGAAAGTTTGGTCCGGATCGGCAAACTATGTCATATATGTGCCATACAAACGACCGATATGAAATCAACTCTTTGTATGGAAAACTTTTTTGTTCTCCAAGCTATCGAAACCGAATTCCACAATTATTAATTTGACATAGCCGTACACGATTTGTGAAACTTTGGTCCGGAGCGGACCACTATATCATATATGTGCCATACAAACGACCGATATGAAAACAAGTCTTTGTATGGAAAACTTTTTCGTTTTCCAAGCTATCGCAACCGAATTCAAAATTTATTTATTTCGCACAGCCATACACGATTTGCGAAAGTTTGGTCCGGATCGGCAAACTATGTCATATATGTGCCACACAAACGACCGATATGAAATCAAGTCTTTGTATGGAAAACTTTTTTATTTTCCAAGCTATCGTAACCGACTTCCACAATTATTAATTTGACATAGCCGTACACGATTTGTGAAACTTTGGTCCGGAGCGGACCACTATATCATATAGCTGCAATACAAACAACCGATACGAAAACAAGCCTTGTATGGAAAACTTTTTTTATTCTACAAGCTATCGCAACTGAATTCAACGTTTATTTATTTGACACAGCCGTACATGATTTTTTAAAGTTTGGTCCGGATCGGACCACTATATCATATAGCTGCCATACAAACGACAGATATGAATACAAGTCTTTGTATGGAAAACTTTTTTGTTCTCCAAGCTATCGCAACCGAATTCAACGTTTATTTATTTCACACAGCGATACACGATTTGCGAAAGTTTGGTCCGGAACTATGTCATATATGTGCCATACAAACGAACGATATGAAAACAAGTCTTTATATGGAACACTTTTTTCTTTTCCAAGCTATCGTAACCGAATTCCACAAATAATAATTTGACATAGCCATACACGATTTGTGAAACTTCGGTCCGGAGCGGACCACTATATCATACATACACGATTTGCGAAAGTTTGGTCCGGATCGGCAAACTGTCATATATGTGCCATACAAACGACCGATATGAAATCAAGTCTTTGTATGGAAAACTTTTTTGTTTTCCAAGCTATCGTAACCGAATTCCACAATTAATAATTTGACATAGCCATACACGATTTGCAAAAGTTTGGTCCGGATCGGCAAACTATGTCATATATGTGCCATACAAACGACCGATATGAAAACAAGTCTTTGTATGGAAAACTTTTTCGTTTTCCAAGCTATCGCAACCGAATTCAAAATTTATTTATTTCGCACAGCCATACACGATTTGCGAAAGTTTGGTCCGGATCGGCAAACTATGTCATATATGTGCCATACAAACGACCGATATGAAATCAAGTCTTTGTATGGAAAACTTTTTTGTTTTCCAAGCTATCGTAACCGACTTCCACAATTATTAATTTGACATAGCCATACACGATTTGTGAAACTTTGGTCCGGAGCGGACCAATATATCATATAGCTGCCATACAAACAACCGATATGAAAACAAGTCTTTGTATGGAAAACTTTTTTGTTTTCCAAGCTATCGCAACCGAATTCAAAATTTATTTATTTCACACAGCCATACACGATTTGCAAAAGTTTGGTCCGGATCGGCAAACTATGTCATATATGTGCCATACAAACGACCGATATGAAAACAAGTCTTTGTATGGAAAACTTTTTGTTTTCCAAGCTATCGCAACCGAATTCAAAATTTATTTATTTCACACAGCCATACACGATTTGCAAAAGTTTGGTCCGGATCGGCAAACTATGTCATATATGTGCCATACAAACGACCGATATGAAATCAAGTCTTTGTATGGAAAACTTTTTTGTTCTCCAAGCTATCGCAACTGAATTCGATGTTTATTAATATGACACAGCCGTACATGATTTTTTAAAGTTTGGTCCGGAGCGGACCACTATATAGCCATATAGCTGCCATACAAACGACAGATATGAATACAAGTATTTGTATGGAAAACTTTGTTGTTCTCCAAGCTATGGCAACCGAATTTAACGTTTATTTATTTCACACAGCGATACACGATTTGCGAAAGTTTGGTCCGGAACTATGTCATATATGTGCCATACAAACGAACGATATGAAAACAAGTCTTTATATGGAACACTTTTTTCTCTTCCAAGCTATCGTAACCGAAATCCACAAATAATAATTTGACATAGCCATACACGATTTGTGAAACTTCGGTCCGGAGCGGACCACTATATCATAAAGCTGCCATACAAACGACCGATATGAAAACAAGTCTTTGTATGGAAAACTTGTTTGTTCTCCAAGCTATCGTAACCGAATTCCACAATTATTAATTTGACATAGCCGTACACGATTTGTGAAACTTTGGTCCGGAGCGGACCACTATATCATATAGCTGCCATACAAACAACCGATATGAAAACAAGTCTTTGTATGGAAAACTTTTTTGTTCTCCAAGCTATCGCAACTGAATTCAACATTTATTTATTTGACAAAGCCATACACGATTTCTGAAACGTTGGTCCGGAGCGGACCACTATTTCATATAGCTGCCATACAAACAACCGATATGAAAACAAGTCTTTGTATGGAAAACTTTTTTGTTTTCCAAGCTATCATAACCGAATTCCACAATTAATAATTTGTCATAGCCATACACGAATTGTGAAACTTCGGTCCGGAGCGGACCACTATATCATATAGCTGCCATACAATCGACCGATATGAAAACAAGTCTTTGTATGGAAAACTTTTTTGTTCTCCAAGCTATCGCAACCGAATTCAACGATTATTTATTTTACAAAGCCATACACGACTTGTAAAACTTTGGTCCGGAGCGGACCACTATATCATATAGCTGCCATACAAACGACAGATATGAATACAAGTCTTTGTATGGAAAACTTTTTTGTTTTCCAAGCTATCGTAACCAAATTCCACAATTATTAATTTGACATAGCCATACACGATTTGCAAAAGTTTGGTCCGGATCGGCAAACTATGTCATATATGTGCCATACAAACGACCGATATGAAAACAAGTCTTTGTATGGAAAACTTTTTTGTTTTCCAAGCTATCGTAACCAAATTCCACAATTATTAATTTGACATAGCCATACACGATTTGCAAAAGTTTGGTCCGGATCGGCAAACTATGTCATATATGTGCCATACAAACGACCGATATGAAAACAAGTCTTTGTATGGAAAACTTTTTCGTTTTCCAAGCTATCGCAACCGAATTCAAAATTTATTTATTTTGCACAGCCATACACGATTTGCGAAAGTTTGGTCCGGATCGGCAAACTATGTCATATATGTGCCATACAAACGACCGATATGAAATCAAGTCTTTGTATGGAAAACTTTTTTGTTTTCCAAGCTATCGTAACCGAATTCCACAATTATTAATTTGACATAGCCGTACACGATTTGTGAAACTTTGGTCCGGAGCGGACCACTATATCATATAGCTGCAATACAAACAACCGATACGAAAACAAGCCTTGTATGGAAAACTTTTTTATTCTACAAGCTATCGCAACTGAATTCAACGTTTATTTATCTGACACAGCCGTACATGATTTTTTAAAGTTTGGTCCGGATCGGACCACTATATCATATAGCTGCCATACAAACGACAGATATGAATACAAGTCTTTGTATGGAAAACTTTTTTGTTCTCCAAGCTATCGCAACCGAATGCAACGTTTATTTATTTCACACAGCGATACACGATTTGCGAAAGTTTGGTCCGGAACTATGTCATATATGTGCCATACAAACGAACGATATGAAAACAAGTCTTTGTATGGAAAACTTTTTTGTTCTCCAAGCTATCGCAACCGAATTCAACGATTATTTATTTTACAAAGCCATACACGACTTGTAAAACTTTGGTCCGGAGCGGACCACTATATCATATAGCTGCCATACAAACGACAGATATGAATACAAGTCTTTGTATGGAAAACTTTTTTGTTTTCCAAGCTATCGTAACCAAATTCCACAATTATTAATTTGACATAGCCATACACGATTTGCAAAAGTTTGGTCCGGATCGGCAAACTATGTCATATATGTGCCATACAAACGACCGATATGAAAACAAGTCTTTGTATGGAAAACTTTTTGTTTTCCAAGCTATCGTAACCAAATTCCACAATTATTAATTTGACATAGCCATACACGATTTGCAAAAGTTTGGTCCGGATCGGCAAACTATGTCATATATGTGCCATACAAACGACCGATATGAAAACAAGTCTTTGTATGGAAAACTTTTTCGTTTTCCAAGCTATCGCAACCGAATTCAAAATTTATTTATTTTGCATAGCCATACACGATTTGCGAAAGTTTGGTCCGGATCGGCAAACTATGTCATATATGTGCCATACAAACGACCGATATGAAATCAAGTCTTTGTATGGAAAACTTTTTGTTTTCCAAGCTATCGTAACCGAATTCCACAATTATTAATTTGACATAGCCGTACACGATTTGTGAAACTTTGGTCCGGAGCGGACCACTATATCATATAGCTGCAATACAAACAACCGATACGAAAACAAGCCTTGTATGGAAAACTTTTTTGTTCTCCAAGCTATCGCAACCGAATTCAACGATTATTTATTTTACAAAGCCGTACACGACTTGTAAAACTTTGGTCCGGAGCGGACCACTATATCATATAGCTGCCATACAAACGACAGATATGAATACAAGTCTTTGTATGGAAAACTTTTTTGTTTTCCAAGCTATCGCAACCGAATTCAAAATTTATTTATTTCACACAGCCATACACGATTTGCGAAAGTTTGGTCCGGATCGGCAAACTATGTCATATATGTGCCATACAAACGATCGATATGAAAACAAGTCTTTGTATGGAAAACTTTTTTGTTCTGCAAGCTATCGTAACCGAATTCCACAATTAATAATTTGACATAGCCATACACGATTTGTGAAACTTTGGTCCGGAGCGGACCACTATATCATATAGCTGCCATACAAACGACCGATATGAAAACAAGTCTTTAAATGTAAAACTTTTTTTGTTTTCCAAGCTATCATAACCGAATTCCACAATTAATAATTTGTCATAGCCATACACGATTTGTGAAACTTCGGTCCGGAGCGGACCACTATATCATACATACACGATTTGCGAAAGTTTGGTCCGGATCGGCAAACTATGTCATATATGTGCCATACAAACGACCGATATGAAATCAAGTCTTTGTATGGAAAACTTTTTTGTTTTCCAAGCTATCGTAACCGAATTCCAAAATTATTAATTTGCCATAGCCATACACGATTTGTAAAACTTTTGTCCGGAACGGACCTTTATATCATATAGCTGCCATACAAACGACCGATATGAATACAAGTCTTTGTATGGAAAACTTTTTTGTTTTCCAAGCTATCGCAACCGAATTCAAAATTTATTTATTTCACACAGCCATACACGATTTGCAAAAGTTTGGTCCGGATCGGCAAACTATGTCATATATGTGCCATACAAACGACCGATATGAAAACAAGTCTTTGTATGGAAAACTTTTTCGTTTTCCAAGCTATCGCAACCGAATTCAAAATTTATTTATTTCGCACAGCCATACACGATTTGTAAAACTTTGGTCCGGAGCGGACCACTATATCATATAGCTGCCATACAAACAACCGATATGAAAACAAGTCTTTGTATGGAAAACTTTTTTGTTCTCCAAGCTATCGTAACCGAATTCCACAATTATTAATTTGTCATAGCCATACACGATTTGTGAAACTTCGGTCCGGAGCGGACCACTATATCATACATACACGAATTTCGAAAGTTTGGTCCGGATCGGCAAACTATGTCATATATGTGCCATACAAACGACCGATATTAAATCAAGTCTTTGTATGGAAAACTTTTTTGTTTTCCAAGCTATCGTAACCGAATTCCACAATTATTAATTGGTCATAGCCATACACGATTTGTGAAACTTCGGTCCGGAGCGGACCACTATATCATACATACACGAATTTCGAAAGTTTGGTCCGGATCGGCAAACTATGTCATATATGTGCCATACAAACGACCGATATGAAAACAAGTCTTTGCATGGAAAACTTTTTTGTTCTCCAAGCTATCGTAACCGAATTCCACAATTATTAATTTGACATAGCCGTACACGATTTGCGAAACTTTGGTCCGGAGCGGACCACTATATCATATAGCTGCCATACAAACAACCGATATGAAAACAAGTCTTTGTATGGAAAACTTTTTTGTTCTCCAAGCTATCGTAACCGAATTCCACAATTATTAATTTGTCATAGCCATACACGATTTGTGAAACTTCGGTCCGGAGCGGACCACTATATCATACATACACGAATTTCGAAAGTTTGGTCCGGATCGGCAAACTATGTCATATATGTGCCATACAAACGACCGATATTAAATCAAGTCTTTGTATGGAAAACTTTTTTGTTTTCCAAGCTATCGTAACCGAATTCCACAATTATTAATTTGAGCCATACACAACAACAATAGCCATACACGATTTGTGAAACTTCGGTCCGGAGCGGACCACTATATCATACCTACACGAATTGCGAAAGTTTGGTCCGGATCGGCAAACTATGTCATATATGTGCCATACAAACGACCGATATTAAATCAAGTCTTTATATGGAAAACTTTTTTGTTTTCCAAGCTATCGTAACCGAATTCCACAATTATTAATTTGACATAGCCATACACAATTTGTGAAACTTTTGTACGGAGCGGACCACTATATCATATAGCTGCCATACAAACGACCGATATGAAAACAAGTCTTTGTATGGAAAACTTTTTTGTTTCCAAGCTATCAAAACCGAATTCAAAATTTATTTATTTCACACAGCCATACACGATTTCCGAAAGTTTGGTCCGGATCGGCAAACTATGTCATATATGTGCCATACAAACGAACGATATGAAAACAAGTCTATGTATGGAAAACTTTTTCTTTTCCGAACTATCGTAACCGACTTCCACAATTATTAATTTGACATAGCCATACACGATTTGTGAAACTTTGGTCCGGACCGGACCACTATATCATATAGCTGCCATACAAACAACCGATATGAAAACAAGTCTTTGTATGGAAAACTTTTTTGTTCTACAAGCTATCGCAACTGAATTCAACGGGTTTACATGTGACACAGCCGTACATGATTTTTTAAAGTTTGGTCCGGATCGGACCACTATATCATATAGCTGCCATACAAACGACAGTTATGAATACAAGTCTTTGTATGGAAAACTTTTTTGTTCTCCAAGCTGTCGCAACCGAATTCAACGTTTATTTACTTCACACAGCGATACACGATTTGCGAAAGTTTGGTCCGGAACTATCTCATATATGTGCCATACAAACGAACGATATGAAAACAAGTCTTTATATGGAACACTTTTTTCTTTTCCAAGCTATCGTAACCGAATTCCACAAATAATAATTTGACATAGCCATACACTATTTGTGAAACTTCGGTCCGTAGCGGACCACTATATCATATAGCTGCCATACAATCGACCGATATGAAAACAAGTCTTTGTATAGAAAACTTTTTTGTTCTCCAAGCTATCGCAACCGAAATCAACGTTTATTTATTTTACAAATCCATACACGAGTAGTTTTCCATACAAAGACTTGTTTTCATATCGGTTGTCCGGAGCGGACCACTATATCATATAGCTGCCATACAAACGACCGATATGAAAACAAGTCGTTGTATGGAAAACTTTTTTGTTCTCCAAGCTATCGTAACCGAATTCCACAATTATTAATTTGACATAGCCGTACACGATTTGTGAAACTTTGGTCCGGAGCGGACCACTATATCATATAGCTGCCATACAAACAACCGATATGAAAACAAGTCTTTGTATGGAAAACTTTTTTGTTCTCCAAGCTATCGCAACTGAATTCAACATTTATTTATTTGACAAAGCCATACACGATTTCTGAAACGTTGGTCCGGAGCGGACCACTATTTCATATAGCTGCCATACAAACGACCGATATGAAAACAAGTCTTTAAATGGAAAACTTTTTTTGTTTTCCAAGCTATCATAAGCGAATTCCACAATTAATAATTTGTCATAGCCATACACGATTTGTGAAACTTTGGTTCGGAGCGGACCACTATATCATATAGCTGCCATACAAACGACCGATATGAAAACAAGTCTTTGTATGGAAAACTTTTTTGTTTCCAAGCTATCAAAACCGAATTCAAAATTTATTTATTTCACACAGCCATACACGATTTCCGAAAGTTTGGTCCGGATCGGCAAACTATGTCATATATGTGCCATACAAACGAACGATATGAAAACAAGTCTATGTATGGAAAACTTTTTTCTTTTCCGAACTATCGTAACCGACTTCCACAATTATTAATTTGACATAGCCATACACGATTTGTGAAACTTTGGTCCGGACCGGACCACTATATCATATAGCTGCCATACAAACAACCGATATGAAAACAAGTCTTTGTATGGAAAACTTTTTTGTTCTACAAGCTATCGCAACTGAATTCAACGGGTTTACATGTGACACAGCCGTACATGATTTTTTAAAGTTTGGTCCGGATCGGACCACTATATCATACAGCTGCCATACAAACGACAGATATGAATACAAGTCTTTGTATGGAAAACTTTTTTGTTCTCCAAGCTGTCGCAACCGAATTCAACGTTTATTTACTTCACACAGCGATACACGATTTGCGAAAGTTTGGTCCGGAACTATCTCATATATGTGCCATACAAACGAACGATATGAAAACAAGTCTTTATATGGAACACTTTTTTCTTTTCCAAGCTATCGTAACCGAATTCCACAAATAATAATTTGACATAGCCATACACTATTTGTGAAACTTTGGTCCGTAGCGGACCACTATATCATATAGCTGCCATACAATCGACCGATATGAAAACAAGTCTTTGTATAGAAAACTTTTTTGTTCTCCAAGCTATCGCAACCGAAATCAACGTTTATTTATTTTACAAAGCCATACACGAGTAGTTTTCCATACAAAGACTTGTTTTCATATCGGTTGTCCGGAGCGGACCACTATATCATATAGCTGCCATACAAACGACCGATATGAAAACAAGTCGTTGTATGGAAAACTTTTTTGTTCTCCAAGCTATCGTAACCGAATTCCACAATTATTAATTTGACATAGCCGTACACGATTTGTGAAACTTTGGTCCGGAGCGGACCACTATATCATATAGCTGCCATACAAACAACCGATATGAAAACAAGTCTTTGTATGGAAAACTTTTTTGTTCTCCAAGCTATCGCAACTGAATTCAACATTTATTTATTTGACAAAGCCATACACGATTTCTGATACGTTGGTCCGAGCGGACCACTATTTCATATAGCTGCCATACAAACGACCGATATGAAAACAAGTCTTTAAATGGAAAACTTTTTTGTTTTCCAAGCTATCGTAACCAAATTCCACAATTAAAAATTTGACATAGCCATACACGATTTGTGAAACTTTGGTTCGGAGCGGACCACTATATCATATAGCTGCCATACAAACGACCGATATGAAAACAAGTCTTTGTATGGAAAACTTTTTTGTTCTCCAAGCTATCGCAACCGAATTCAAAATTTATTTATTTCACACAGCCATACACGATTTGCGAAAGTTTGGTCCGGATCGGCAAACTATGTCATATATGTGCCATACAAACGAACGATATGAAAACAAGTCTATGTATGGAAAACTATATCATATATCATATAGCTGCCATACAAACGACCGATATGAAAACAAGTCTTTGCATGGAAAACTTTTTGTTTTCCAAGCTATCGCAACCGAATTCAAAATTTATTTATTTCACACAGCCATACACGATTTGCGAAAGTTTGGTCCGGATCGGCAAACTATGTCATATATGTGCCATACAAACGAACGATATGAAAACAAGTCTATGTATGGAAAACTATATCACTATATCATATAGCTGCCATACAAACGACCGATATGAAAACAAGTCTTTGTATGGAAAACTTTTTGTTTTCCAAGCTATCGCAACCGAATTCAAAATTTATTTATTTCACATAGCCATACACGATTTGCGAAAGTTTGGTCCGATCGGCAAACTATGTCATATATGTGCCATACAAACGAACGATATGAAAACAAGTCTATGTATGGAAAACTTTGTTCTTTTCCGAACTATCGTAACCGACTTCCACAATTATTAATTTGACATAGCCATACACGATTTGTGAAACTTTGGTCCGGAGCGGACCACTATATCATATAGCTGCCATACAAACGACCGATATGAAAAAAAGTCTTTGTATGGAAAACTTTTTTGTTCTCCAAGCTATCGCAACCGAATTCAAAATTTATTTATTTTACATAGCCATACACGATTTGCGAAAGTTTGGTCCGGATCGGCAAACTATGTCATATATGTGCCATACAAACGACCGATATAAGTCTTTGTATGGAAAACTTTTTTCTTTTCCAAGCTATCGTAACCGAATTACACAATTAATAATTTGACATAGCCACACACGATTTGTAAAACTTTGGTCCGGAGCGGACCACTATATCATATAGCTGCCATACAAACGACCGATATGAAAACAAGTCTTTGCATGGAAAACTTTTTTGTTCTCCAAGCTATCGCAACTGAATTCAACGGGTTTACATGTGACACAGCCGTACATGATTTTTTAAAGTTTGGTCCGGATCGGACCACTATATCATATAGCTGCCATACAAACCACAGATATGAATACAAGTCTTTGTATGGAAAACTTTTTGTTCTCCAAGCTATCGCAACCGAATTCAACGTTTATTTACTTCACACAGCGATACACGATTTGCGAAAGTTTGGTCCGGATCGGCAAACTATGTCATATATGTGCCATACAAACGAACGATATGAAAACAAGTCTTTATATGGAACACTTTTTTCTTTTCCAAGCTATCGTAACCGAATTCCACAAATAATAATTTGACATAGCCATACACGATTTGTGAAACTTCGGTCCGGAGCGGACCACTATATCATATTGCTGCCATACAATCGACCGATATGAAAACAAGTCTTTGTATGGAAAACTTTTTTGTTCTCCAAGCTATCGAAACCGAAATCAACGTTTATTTATTTTACAAATCCATACACGAGTAGTTTTCCATACAAAGACTTGTTTTCATATCGGTTGTCCGGAGCGGACCACTATATCATACAGCTGCCATACAAACGACCGATATGAAAACAAGTCGTTGTATGGAAAACTTTTTTGTTCTCCAAGCTATCGTAACCGAATTCCACAATTATTAATTTGACATAGCCGTACACGATTTGTGAAACTTTGGTCCGGAGCGGACCACTATATCATATAGCTGCCATACAAACAACCGATATGAAAACAAGTCTTTGTATGGAAAACTTTTTTGTTCTCCAAGCTATCATAACCGAATTCCACAATTAATAATTTGTCATAGCCATACACGATTTGTGAAACTTCGGTCCGGAGCGGACCACTATATCATACATACACGATTTGCGAAAGTTTGGTCCGGATCGGCAAACTATGTCATATATGTGCCATACAAATGACCGATATTAAATCAAGTCTTTGTATGGAAAACTTTTTTGTTTTCCAAGCTATCACAACCGAATTCAAAATTTATTTATTTCACACAGCCATACACGATTTGCGAAAGTTTGGTCCGGATCGGCAAACTATGTCATATATGTGCCATACAAACGAACGATATGAGAACAAGTCTATGTATGGAAAACTTTGATCTTTTCCGAACTATCGTAACCGACTTCCACAATTATTAATTTGACATAGCCATACACGATTTGTGAAACTTTGGTCCGGAGCAGACCACTATATCATATAGCTGCCAAACAACCGATATGAAAACAAGTCTTTGTATGGAAAACTTTTTTGTTCTACAAGCTATCGCAACTGAATTCAACGTTTATTTATTTGACAAAGCCATACACGATTTCTGAAACGTTGGTCCGGATCGGACCACTATTTCATATAGCTGCCATACAAACGACCGATATGAAAACAAGTCTTTAAATGGAAAACTTTATTGTTTTCCATGCTATCATAACCGAATTCCACAATTATTAATTTGTCATAGCCATACACGATTTGTGAAACTTTGGTTCGGAGCGGACCACTATATCATATAGCTGCCATACAAACGACCGATATGATAACAAGTCTTTGTATGGAAAACTTTTTTGTTCTCCAAGCTATCGCAACCAAATTCAACGTTTATTTATTTAACAAAGCCATACACGATTTGTGAAACGTTGGTCCGGAGCGGACCACTATATCATATAGCTGCCATACAAACGACCGATATGAAAACAAGTCTTTGTATGGAAAACTTTTTTGTTTTCCAAGCTATCAAAACCGAATTCAAAATTTATTTATTTGACATAGCCATACACGATTTGCGAAAGTTTGGGCCGGATCGGCAAACTATGTCATATATGTGCCATACAAACGACCGATATGAAAACAAGTCTTTGTATGAAAAACTTTTTTGTTTTCCAAGCTATCGTAACCGAATTCCACAATTATAAATTTGACATAGCCATACACGATTTGTAAAACTTTGGTCCGGAGCGGACCACTATATCATATAGCTGCCATACAAACGACCGATATGAAAACAAGTCTTTGTATGGAAAACTTTTTTGTTCTCCAAGCTATCGCAACTGAATTCAAAGTTTATTTATTTGACACAGCCGTACACGATTTTTTAAAGTTTGGTCCGGATCGGACCACTATATCATATAGCTGCCATACAAAGGACAGATATGAATACAAGTCTTTGTATGGAAAACTTTGTTGTTGTCCAACCTATCGCAACCGAATTCAACGTTTATTTATTTCACACAGCGATACACGATTTGCGAAAGTTTGGTCCGGAACTATGTCATATATGTGCCATACAAACGAACGATATGAAAACAAGTCTTTATATGGAACACTTTTTTCTTTTCCAAGCTATCGTAACCGAATTCCACAAATAATAATTTGACATAGCCATACACGATATGTGAAACTTCGCTCCGGAGCGGACCACTATATCATATAGCTGCCATACAAACGACCGATATGAAAACAAGTCTTTGTATGGAAAACTTTTTTGTTCTCCAAGCTATCGTAACCGAATTCCACAATTAATAATTTGACATAGCCATACACGATTTGTAAAACTTTGGTCTGGAGCGGACCACTATATCATATAGCTGCCATACAAACGACCGATATGAAAACAAGTCTTTGTATGGAAAACTTTTTTGTTCTCCAAGCTATCGCAACCGAATTCAACGTTTATTTACTTGACACAGCGATACACGATTTGCGAAACTTTGGTCCGGAGCGGAAAACTATGTCATATATGTGCCATACAAACGAACGATATGAAAACAAGTCTTTATATGGAACACTTTTTTCTTTTCCAAGCTATCGTAACCGAATTCCATAAATAATAATTTGACATAGCCATACACGATTTGTGAAACTTCGGTCCGGAGCGGACCACTATATCATATAGCTGCCATACAATCGACCGATATGAAAACAAGTCTTTGTATGGAAAACTTTTTTGTTCTCCAAGCTATCGCAACCGAATTCAACGTTTATTTATTTTACAAAGCCATACACGAGTAGTTTTCCATACAAAGACTTGTTTTCATATCGGTTGTCCGGAGCGGACCACTATATCATACAGCTGCCATACAAACGACCGATATGAAAACAAGTCGTTGTATGGAAAACTTTTTTGTTCTCCAAGCTATCGTAACCGAATTCCACAATTATTAATTTGACATAGCCGTACACGATTTGTGAAACTTTGGTCCGGAGCGGACCACTATATCATATAGCTGCCATACAAACAACCGATATGAAAACAAGTCTTTGTATGGAAAACTTTTTTGTTCTCCAAGCTATCGTAACCGAATTCCACAATTATTAATTTGACATAGCCATACACGATTTGTGAAACTTCGGTCCGGAGCGGACCACTATATCATACATACACGATTTGCGAAAGTTTGGTCCGGATCGGCAAACTATGTCATATATGTGCCATACAAATGACCGATATTAAATCAAGTCTTTGTATGGAAAACTTTTTTGTTTTCCAAGCTATCAAAACCGAATTCAAAATTTATTTATTTCACACAGCCATACACGATTTGCGAAAGTTTGGTCCGGATCGGCAAACTATGTCATATATGTGCCATACAAACGAACGATATGAAAACAAGTCTATGTATGGAAAACTTTTATCTTTTCCGAACTATCGTAACCGACTTCCACAATTATTAATTTGACATAGCCATACACGATTTGTGAAACTTTGGTCCGGAGCAGACCACTATATCATATAGCTGCCAAACAACCGATATGAAAACAAGTCTTTGTATGGAAAACTTTTTTGTTCTACAAGCTATCGCAACTGAATTCAACGTTTATTTATTTGACAAAGCCATACACGATTTGTGAAACGTTGGTCCGGATCGGACCACTATTTCATATAGCTGCCATACAAACGACCGATATGAAAACAAGTCTTTAAATGGAAAACTTTTTTGTTTTCCAAGCTATCATAACCGAATTCCACAATTATTAATTTGACATAGCCATACACGATTTGTGAAACTTTGGTTCGGAGCGGACCACTATATCATATAGCTGCCATACAAACGACCGATATGATAACAAGTCTTTGTATGGAAAACTTTTTTGTTCTCGAAGCTATCGCAACCAAATTCAACGTTTATTTATTTCAGAAAGACATATACGATTTGTGAAACGTTGGTTCGGAGCGGACCACTATATCATATAGCTGCCATACAAACGACCGATATGAAAACAAGTCTTTGTATGGAAAACTTTTTTGTTTTCCAAGCTATCAAAACCGAATTCAAAATTTATTTATTTCACACAGCCATACACGATTTGTGAAAGTTTGGGCCGGATCGGCAAACTATGTCATATATGTGCCATACAAACGACCGATATGAAAACAAGTCTTTGTATGGAAAACTTTTTTGTTTTCCAAGCTATCGTAACCGAATTCCACAATTATTAATTTGACATAGCCATACACGATTTGTAAAACTTTGGTCCGGAGCGGACCACTATATCATATAGCTGCCATACAAACGACCGATATGAAAACAAGTCTTTGTATGGAAAACTTTTTTGTTCTCCAAGCTATCGTAACCGAATTCAAAGTTTATTTATTTGACATAGCCATACATGATTTGTTAAAGTTTGGTCCGGATCGGACCACTATATCATATAGCTGCCATACAAACGACCGATATGAATACAAGTCTTTGTATGGAAAACTTTTTTGTTCTCCAAGCTATCGCAACCGAATTCAACGTTTATTTATTTCACAAAGCCATACACGATTTGCGAAAGTTTGGTCCGGACCACTATGTCATATATGTGCCATACAAACGAACGATATGAAAACAAGTCTTTGTATGGAAAACTTTTTTCTTTTCCAAGCTATCGTAACCGAATTCCACAATTAATAATTTGACATAGCCATACACGATTTGTGAAACTTTGGTCCGGAGCGGACCACTATATCATATAGCTGCCATACAAACGACCGATATGAAAACAAGTCTTTGTATGGAAAACTTTTTTGTTCTCCAAGCTATCGTAACCGAATTCCACAATTATTAATTTGACATAGCCATACACGATTTGTGAAACTTTGGTCCGGAGCGGACCACTATATCATATAGCTGCCATACAAACGACCGATATGAAAACAAGTCTTTATATGGAAAACTTTTTTGTTTTCCAAGCTATCATAACCGAATTCCACAATTATTAATTTGACATAGCCATACACGATTTGTGAAACTTTGGTCCGGAGCGGACCACTATATCATACATACACGATTTGCGAAAGTTTGGTCCGGATCGGCAAACTATGTCATATATGTGCCATACAAACGACCGATATGAAAACAAGTCTTTGTATCGAAAACTTTTTTGTTCTCCAAGCTATCGTAACCGAATTCCACAATTATTAATTTGACATAGCCATACACGATTTGCAAAAGTTTGGTCCGGAGCGGCAAACTATATCATATTTCTGCCATACAAACGACCGATATAAAAACAAGTCTTTGTATGGAAAAATTTTTTGTTTTCCAAGCTATCGCAACCGAATTCAAAATTTATTTATTTCACACAGCCATACACGATTTGCGAAACTTTGGTCCGGAGCGGCCCACTATGTCATATATCTGCCATACAAACGACCGATATAAAAACAAGTCTTTGTATGGAAAACTTTTTTGTTTTCCAAGCTATCGCAACCGAATTCCACATTTATTTATTTGACATAGCCATACACGATTTGCAAAACGTTTGGTCCGGAGCGGCAAACTATATCATATTTCTGCCATACAAACGACCGATATAAAAACAAGTCTTTGTATGGAAAACTTTTTTGTTTTCCAAGCTATCGCAACCGAATTCAAAATTTATTTATTTCACATAGCCATACACGATTTGCAAAAGTTTGGTCCGGATCGGCAAACTATGTCATATTTGTGCCATACAAACGACCGATATAAAAACAAGTCTTTGTATGGAAAACTTTTTTCTTTTCCAAGCTATCGTAACCGAATTCCACAATTAATAATTTGACATAGCCATACACGATTTGTAAAACTTTGGTCCGGAGCGGACCACTATATCATATAGCTGCCATACAAACGACCGATATGAAAACAAGTCTTTGTATGGAAAACTTTTTTGTTCTCCAAGCTATCGCAACCGAATTCAACGTTTATTTATTTCACATAGCCATACACGATTTGTGAAAGTTTGGTCCGGACCACTATGTCATATAGGTGCCATACAAACGACCGATATGAAAACAAGTCTTTGTATGGAAAACTTTTTTCTTTTCCAAGCTATCGTAACCGAATTCCACAATTAATAATTTGACATAGCCATACACGATTTGTGAAACTTTGGTCCGGAGCGGACCACTATATCATATAGCTGCCATACAAACGACCGATATGAAAACAAGTCTTTGTATGGAAAACTTTTTGCTCTCCAAGCTATCGCAACCGAATTCAACGTTTATTTATTTGACAAAGCCATACACGAGTAGTGTTCCATACAAAGACCTGTTTTCATATCGGTTGTCCGGAGCGGACCACTATATCATATAGCTGCCATACAAACGGCCGATATGAAAACAAGTCTTTATATGGAACACTTTTTTCTTTTCCAAGCTATCGTAACCGAATTCCACAATTATTAATTTGACATAGCCATACACGATTTGTGAAACTTTGGTCCGGAGCGGACCACTATATCATATAGCTGCCATACAAACAACCGATATGAAAACTAGTCTTTGTATGGAAAACTTTTTGTTTTCCAAGCTATCGTAACCGAATTCCACAATTATTAATTTGACATAGCCATACACGATTTGTGAAACTTTGGTCCGGAGCGGACCACTATATCATATAGCTGCCATACAAACAACCGATATGAAAACAAGTCTTTGTATGGAAAACTTTTTTGTTCTCCAAGCTATCGCAACCGAATTCAAAGTTTATTTATTTGACATAGCCGTACACGATTTTTTAAAGTTTGGTCCGGATCGGACCACTATATCATATAGCTGCCATACAAACGACCGATATGAAAACAAGTCTTTGTATGGAAAACTTTGTTGTTCTCCAAGCTATCGCAACCGAATTCAACGTTTATTTATTTCACATAGCCATACACGATTTGCGAAAGTTTGGTCCGGAACTATGATATATATGTGCCATACAAACGAACGATATAAAAACAAGTCTTTGTATAGAAAACTTTTTCTTTTCCAAGCTATCGTAACCGAATTCCACAATTAATAATTTGACATAGCCATACACGATTTGTGAAACCTTGGTCCGGAGCGGACCACTATATCATATAGCTGCCATACAATCGACCGATATGAAAACAAGTCTTTGTATGGAAAACTTTTTTTGTTTTCCAAGCTATCATAACCGAATTCCACATTTAATAATTTGTCATAGCCATACACGATTTGTGAAGCTTTGGTCCGGAGCGGACCACTATATCATACATACACGATTTGCGTAAGTTGGGTCCGGATCGGCAAACTATGTCATATATGTGCCATACAAACGACCGATATGAAAACAAGTCTTTGTATGGAAAACTTTTTGTTTCCCAAGCTATCGTAACCGAATTCCACAATTATTAATTTGACATAGCCATACACGATTTGTGAAACTTTGGTCCGGAGCGGACCACTATATCATATAGCTGCCATACAAACGACCGATATGAAAACAAGTCTTTGTATGGAAAACTTTTTTGTTTTCCAAGCTATCGCAACCGAATTCAAAATTTATTTATTTCACACAGCCATACACGATTTGCAAAAGTTTGGTCCGGATCGGCAAACTATGTCATATATGTGCCATACAAACGACCGATATGAAAACAAGTCTTTGTATGGAAAACTTTTTTCTTTTCCAAGCTATCGTAACCGAATTCCACAATTAATAATTTGACATAGCCATACACGATTTGTAAAACTTTGGTCCGGAGCGGACCACTATATCATATAGCTGCCATACAAACGACCGATATGAAAACAAGTCTTTGTATGGAAAACTTTTTTGTTCTCCAAGCTATCGCAACCGAATTCAACGGGTTTACATTTGACATAGCCATACACGGTTTTTTAAAGTTTGGTCCGGAGCGGACCACTATATCATATAGCTGCCATACAAACGACCGATATGAAAACAAGTCTTTGTATGGAAAACTTTTTTGTTCTCCAAGCTATCGCAACCGAATTCAACGTTTATTTATTTTACAAAGCCATACACGATTTGCGAAAGTTTGGTCCGGATCGGCAAACTATGTCATATATGTGCCATACAAACGAACGATATGAAAACAAGTCTTTGTAAGGAAAACTTTTTTCTTTTCCAAGCTATCGTAACCGACTTCCACAATTAATAATTTGACATAGCCATACACGATTTGTGAAACTTTGGTCCGGAGCGGACCACTATATCATATAGCTGCCATACAAACGACCGATATGAAAACAAGTCTTTGTATGGAAAACTTTTTTGTTCTCCAAGCTATCGCAACCGAATTCAACGTTTATTTATTTAACAAAGCCATACACGAGTAGTGTTCCATACAAAGACTTGTTTTCATATCGGTTGTCCGGAGCGGACCACTATACCATATAGCTGCCATACAAACGACCGATATGAAAACAAGTCGTTGTATGGAAAACTTTTTTGTTCTCCAAGCTATCGTAACCGAATTCCACAATTATTAATTTGACATAGCCGTACACGATTTGTGAAACTTTGGTCCGGAGCGGACCACTATATCATATAGCTGCCATACAAACGACCGATATGAAAACAAGTCTTTGTATGGAAAACTTTTTTGTTCTCCAAGCTATCGCAACCGAATTCAACATTTATTTATTTGACATAGCCATCACGATTTGTGAAACGTTGGTCCGGAGCGGACCACTATATCATATAGCTGCCATACAAACGACCGATATGATAACAAGTCTTTGTACGGAAAACTTTTTTTGTTTTCCAAACTATCTTAACCGAATTACACAATTAATAATTTGACGTAGCCATACACGATTTGTGAAACTTTGGTCCGGAGCGGACCACTATATCATACATACACGATTTGCGATAGTTTGGTCCGGATCGGCAAACTATGTCATATAGCTGCCATACAAACGACCGATATGAAAACAAGTCTTTGTATGGAAAACTTTTTGTTTTCCAAGCTATCGTAACCGAATTCCACAATTATTAATTTGACATAGCCATACACGATGTGTGAAACTCTGGTCCGGAGCGGACCACTATATCATATAGCTGCCATACAAACGACCGATATGAAAACAAGTCTTTGTATGGAAAACTTTTTTGTTTTCCAAGCTATCACAACCGAATTCAAAATTTATTTATTTCACACAGCCATACACGATTTGCGAAAGTTTGGTCCGGATCGGCAAACTATGTCATATTTGTGCCATACAAACGACCGATATGAAAACAAGTCTATGTATGGAAAACTTTTTTCTTTTCCGAACTATCGTAACCGACTTCCACAATTATTTATTTGACAAAGCCATACACGATTTGTAAAACTTTGGTCCGGAGCGGACCACTATATCATATAGCTGCCATACAAACAACCGATATGAAAACAAGTCTTTGTATGGAAAATTTGTTTGTTTTCCAAGCTATCGTAACCGAATTCCACAATTATTAATTTGACATAGCCATACACAATTTGTGAAACTTTGGTCCGGAGCGGACCACTATATCATATAGCTGCCATACAAACGACCGATATGAAAACAAGTCTTTGTGTGGAAACCTTTTTTGTTTTCCAAGCTATCAAAACCAAATTCAAAATTTATTTATTTCACACAGCCATACACGATTTGCGAAAGTTTGGTCCGGATCGGCAAACTATGTCATATATGTGCCATACAAACGACCGATATGAAAACAAGTCTATGTATGGAAAACTTTTTTCTTTTCCGAACTATCGTAACCGACTTCCACAATTATTAATTTGACATAGCCATACACGATTTGTGAAACTTTGGTCCGGAGCGGACCACTATATCATATAGCTGCCATACAAACGACCGATATGAAAACAAGTCTTTGTATGGAAAACTTTTTTGTTCTCCAAGGAATCGCAACCGAATTCAAAGTTTATTAATTTGACACAGCCGTACACGATTTTTTAAAGTTTGGTCCGGATCGGACCACTATATCATATAGCTGCCATACAAACGACAGATATGAAAACAAGTCTTTGTATGGAAAACTTTTTTGTTCTCCAAGCTATCGCAACCGAATTCAACGTTTATTTATTTCACACAGCGATACAC
This sequence comes from Drosophila merina, assembly GCA_035047645.1. Lineage (NCBI taxonomy): Eukaryota > Metazoa > Arthropoda > Insecta > Diptera > Drosophilidae > Drosophila > Drosophila merina. Next base: position 458,538 of record JAWNPH010000076.1, on the reverse strand, counting down.
GATTTGCGAAAGTTTGGTCCGGTGCCACTATGTCATATATGTGCCATACAAACGACCGATATGAAAACAAGTCTTTATATGGAAAACTTTTTTCTTTTCCAAGCTATCGTAACCGAATTCCACAAATAATAATTTGACATTACCATACACGATTTGTGAAACTTCGGTCCGGAGCGGACCACTATATCATATAGCTGCCATACAAACGACCGATATGAAAACAAGTCTTTGTATGGAAAACTTTTTTGTTCTCCAAGCTATCGCAACCGAATTCAACGGGTTTATATTTGACATAGCCGTACATGATTTGTTAAACTTTGGTCCGGATCGGACCACTATATCATATAGCTGCCATACAAACGACAGATATGAAAACAAGTCTTTGTATGGAAAACTTTTTTGTTCTCCAAGCTATCGTAACCGAATTCCACAATTAATAATATGACATAGCCGTACACGATTTGTGAAACGTTGGTAAGGAGCGGACCACTATATCATATAGCTGCCATACAAACGACCGATATGAAAACAAGTCTTTGTATGGAAAACTTTTTTGTTCTACAAGCTATCGCAACCGAATTCAACGTTTATTTATTTCACACAGCGATACACGATTTGCGAAAGTTTGGTCCGGAGGACCACTATATCATATATGTGCCATACAAACGACCGATATGAAAACAAGTCTTTATATGGAAAACTTTTTTCTTTTCCAAGCTATCGTAACCGAATTCCACAATAAATAATTTGACATAGCCATACACGATTTGTGAAACTTTGGTCCGGAGCGGACCACCATATCATATAGCTGCCATACAAACGACCGATATGAAAACAAGTCTTTGTATGGAAAACTTTTTTGTTCTCCAAGCTATCGCAACCGAATTCAACGTTTATTTATTTAACAAATCCATACACGAGCAGTTTTCCATACAAAGACTTGTTTTCATATCGGTTGTCCGGAGCGGACCACTATATCATACAGCTGCCATACAAACGACCGATATGAAAACAAGTCGTTGTATGGAAAACTTTTTTGTTTTCCAAGCTATCGTAACCGAATTCCACAATTATTAATTTGACATAGCCATACACGATTTGTGAAACTTTGGTCCGGAGCGGACCACTACATCATATAGCTGCCATACAAACGACCGATATGAAAACAAGTCTGCATGGAAAACTTTTTTGTTCTCCAAGCTATCGCAACCGAATTCAACATTTATTTATTTGACAAAGCCATACACGATTTGTGAAACTTTGGTCCGGAGCGGACCACTACATCATATAGCTGCCATACAAACGACCGATATGAAAACAAGTCTTTGAATGGAAAACTTTTTTGTTTTCCAAGCTATCATAACCGAATTCCACAATTAATAATTTGACATAGCCATACACGATTTGTGAAACTTCGGTCCGGAGCGGACCACTATATCATACATACACGATTTGCGAAAGTTTGGTCCGGATCGGCAAACTATGTCATATATGTGCCATACAAACAACCGATATAAAATCAAGTCTTTGTATGGAAAACTTTTTTGTTTTCCAAGCTATCGCAACCGAATTCAAAATTTATTTATTTCACACAGCCATACACGATTTGCGAAAGTTTGGTCCGGATCGGCAAACTATGTCATATATGTGCCATACAAACGACCGATATGAAAACAAGTCTATGTATGGAAAACTTTTTTCTTTTCCGAACTATCGTAACCGACTTCCACAATTATTAATTTGACATAGCCATACACGATTTGTGAAACTTTGGTCCGGAGCGGACCACTATATCATATAGCTGCCATACAAACAACCGATATGAAAACAAGTCTTTGTATGGAAAACTTTTTTGTTCTCCAAGGAATCGCAACTGAATTCAAAGTTTATTTATATGACACAGCCGTACATGATTTTTTAAAGTTTGGTCCGGATCGGACCACTATATCATATAGCTGCCATACAAACGACAGATATGAAAACAAGTCTTTGTATGGAAAACTTTTTTGTTCTCCAAGCTATCGCAACCGAATTCAACGTTTATTTACTTCACACAGCGATACACGATTTGCGAAAGTTTGGTCCGGTCACTATGTCATATATGTGCCATACAAACGAACGATATGAAAACAAGTCTTTATATGGAAAACTTTTTTCTTTTCCAAGCTATCGTAACCGAATTCCACAAATAATAATTTGACATAGCCATACACGATTTGTGAAACTTCGGTCCGGAGCGGACCACTATATCATATAGCTGCCATACAAACGACCGATATGAAAACAAGTCTTTGTATGGAAAACTTTTTTGTTCTCCAAGCTATCGCAACCGAATTCAACGGGTTTACATGTGACATAGCCGTACACGATTTGTGAAACTTTGGTCCGGATCGGACCACTATATCATATAGCTGCCATACAAACGACAGATATGAAAACAAGTTTTTGTATGGAAAACTTTTTTGTTCTCCAAGCTATCGTAACCAAATTCCACAATTAATAATGTGACATAGCCGTACACGATTTGTGAAACTTTGGTCCGGAGCGGACCACTATATCATATAGCTGCCATACAAACAACCGATATGAAAACAAGTCTTTGTATGGAAAACTTTTTTGTTCTACAAGCTATCGCAACCGAATTCAACGTTTATTTACTTCACACAGCGATACACGATTTGCGAAAGTTTGGTCCGGTGACCACTATATCATATATGTGCCATACAAACGACCGATATGAAAACAAGTCTTTATATGGAAAACTTTTTTCTTTTCCAAGCTATCGTAACCGAATTCCACAAAAAATAATTTGACATAGCCATACACGATTTGTGAAACTTCGGTCCGGAGCGGACCACCATATCATATAGCTGCCATACAAACGACCGATATGAAAACAAGTCTTTGTATGGAAAACTTTTTTGTTCTCCAAGCTATCGCAACCGAACTCAACGTTTATTTATTTAACAAATCCATACACGAGCAGTTTTCCATACAAAGACTTGTTTTCATATCGGTTGTCCGGAGCGGACCACTATATCATATAGCTGCCATACAAACGACCGATATGAAAACAAGTCTTTGTATGGAAAACTTTTTTGTTCTCCAAGCTATCGTAACCGAATTCCACAATTATTAATTTGACATAGCCGTACACGATTTGTGAAACTTTGGTCCGGAGCGGACCACTATATCATATAGCTGCCATACAAACAACCGATATGAAAACAAGTCTTTGTATGGAAAACTTTTTTGTTCTCCAAGCTATCGCAACTGAATTTAACATTTATTTATTTGACAAAGCCATACACGATTTGTGAAACGTTGGTCCGGAGCGGACCACTATTTCATATAGCTGCCATACAAACGACCGATATGAAAACAAGTCTTTAAATGGAAAACTTTTTTGTTTTCCAAGCTATCATAACCGAATTCCACAATTAATAATTTGACATAGCCACACACGATTTGTGAAACTTCGGTCCGGAGCGGACCACTATATCATACATACACGATTTGCGAAAGTTTGGTCCGGATCGGCAAACTATGTCATATATGTGCCATACAAACGACCGATATGAAATCAAGTCTTTGTGTGGAAACCTTTTTTGTTTTCCAAGCTATCAAAACCAAATTCAAAATTTATTTATTTCACACAGCCATACACGATTTGCGAAAGTTTGGTCCGGATCGGCAAACTATGTCATATATGTGCCATACAAACGACCGATATGAAAACAAGTCTATGTATGGAAAACTTTTTTCTTTTCCGAACTATCGTAACCGACTTCCACAATTATTAATTTGACATAGCCATACACGATTTGTGAAACTTTGGTCCGGAGCGGACCACTATATCATATAGCTGCCATACAAACAACCGATATGAAAACAAGTCTTTGTATGGAAAACTTTTTTGTTCTCCAAGGAATCGCAACCGAATTCAAAGTTTATTTATATGACACAGCCGTACACGATTTTTTAAAGTTTGGTCCGGATCGGACCACTATATCATATAGCTGCCATACAAACGACAGATATGAAAACAAGTCTTTGTATGGAAAACTTTTTTGTTCTCCAAGCTATCGCAACCGAATTCAACGTTTATTTACTTCACACAGCGATACACGATTTGCGAAAGTTTGGTCCGGTCCACTATGTCATATATGTGCCATACAAACGAACGATATGAAAACAAGTCTTTATATGGAACACTTTTTTCTTTTCCAAGCTATCGTAACCGAATTCCACAAATAATAATTTGACATAGCCATACACGATTTGTGAAACTTCGGTCCGGAGCGGACCACCATATCATATAGCTGCCATACAATCGACCGATATGAAAACAAGTCTTTGCATGGAAAACTTTTTTGTTCTCCAAGCTATCGCAACCGAATTCAACGGGTTTACATGTGACACAGCCGTACATAATTTTTTTAAGTTTGGTCCGGATCGGACCACTATATCATATAGCTGCCATACAAACGACAGATATGAAAACAAGTTTTTGTATGGAAAACTTTTTTGTTCTCCAAGCTATCGTAACCAAATTCCACAATTAATAATGTGAAATAGCCGTACACGATTTGTGAAACTTTGGTCCGGAGCGGACCACTATATCATATAGCTGCCATACAAACAACCGATATGAAAACAAGTCTTTGTATGGAAAACTTTTTTGTTCTCCAAGCTATCGCAACCGAATTCAACGTTTATTTACTTCACACAGCGATACACGATTTGCGAAAGTTTGGTCCGGTACTATGTCATATATGTGCCATACAAACGAACGATATGAAAACAAGTCTTTATATGGAACACTTTTTTCTTTTCCAAGCTATCGTAACCGAATTCCACAAAAAATAATTTGACATAGCCATACACGATTTGTGAAACTTCGGTCCGGAGCGGACCACCATATCATATAGCTGCCATACAATCGACCGATATGAAAACAAGTCTTTGTATGGAAAACTTTTTTGTTCTCCAAGCTATCGCAACCGAACTCAACGTTTATTTATTTAACAAATCCATACATGAGCAGTTTTCCATACAAAGACTTGTTTTCATATCGGTTGTCCGGAGCGGACCACTATATCATATAGCTGCCATACAAACGACCGATATGAAAACAAGTCGTTGTATGGAAAACTTTTTTGTTCTCCAAGCTATCGTAACCGAATTCCACAATTATTAATTTGACATAGCCGTACACGATTTGTGAAACTTTGGTCCGGAGCGGACCACTATATCATATAGCTGCCATACAAACGACCGATATGATAACAAGTCTTTGTACGGAAAACTTTTTTGTTCTCCAAGCTATCGCAACTGAATTGAACGTTTATTTATTTGACAAAGCCATACACGATTTCTGAAACGTTGGTCCGGAGCGGACCACTATTTCATATAGCTGCCATACAAACGACCGATATGAAAACAAGTCTTTAAATGGAAAACTTTTTTTGTTTTCCAAGCTATCATAACCGAATTCCACAATTAATAATTTGTCATAGCCACACACGATTTGTGAAACTTCGGTCCGGAGCGGACCACTATATCATACATACACGATTTGCGAAAGTTTGGTCCGGATCGGCAAACTATGTCATATATGTGCCATACAAACGACCGATATGAAATCAAGTCTTTGTATGGAAAACTTTTTTGTTTTCCAAGCTATCGTAACCGAATTCCACAATTATTAATTTGACATAGCCATACACAATTTTTGAAACTTTGGTACGGAGCGGACCACTATATCATATAGCTGCCATACAAACGACCGATATGAAAACAAGTCTTTGTATGGAAAACTTTTTTGTTTTCCAAGCTATCAAAACCGAATTCAAAATTTATTTATTTCACACAGCCGTACACGATTTTTGAAACGTTGGTCCGGAGCGGACCACTATTTCATATAGCTGCCATACAAACGACCGATATGAAAACAAGTCTTTAAATGGAAAACTTTTTTGTTTTCCAAGCTATCATAACCGAATTCCACAATTAATAATTTGTCATAGCCATACACGATTTGTGAAACTTTGGTCCGGAGCGGACCACTATATCATATAGCTGCCATACAAACAACCGATATGAAAACAAGTCTTTGTATGGAAAACTTTTTTGTTCTACAAGCTATCGCAACCGAATTCTACAATTATTAATTTGACATAGCCATACACAATTTGTGAAACTTCGGTCCGGAGCGGACCACTATATCATATAGCTGCCATACAAACGACCGATATGAAAACAAGTCTTTAAATGGAAAACTTTATTGTTTTCCAAGCTATCATAACCGAATTCCACAATTATTAATTTGTCATAGCCATACACGATTTGTGAAACTTTGGTTCGGAGCGGACCACTATATCATATAGCTGCCATACAAACGACCGATATGATAACAAGTCTTTGTATGGAAAACTTTTTTGTTCTCCAAGCTATCGCAACCAAATTCAACGTTTATTTATTTAACAAAGACATATACGATTTGTAAAACGTTGGTCCGGAGCGGACCACTATATCATATAGCTGCCATACAAACGACCGATATGAAAACAAGTCTTTGCATGGAAAACTTTTTTGTTTTCCAAGCTATCGCAACCGAATTCAAAATTTATTTATTTCACACAGCCATACACGATTTGCGAAAGTTTGGTCCGGATCGCCAATCTATGTCATATATGTGCCATACAAACGACCGATATGAAAACAAGTCTTTGTATGGAAAACTTTTTTGTTTTCCAAGCTATCGTAACCGAATTCCACAATTAATAATTTGAGTGCATTGTATGGCTTCTGTTTTTAGTGTAGTGATGAGGGACAGGTGGTCCGATTCAAGGTCCCAGCTGTCTCTGATGTTTAGCTTGTCGTGTGGAATGTTGCGATAGATTGCAAAGTCTAAACAGGATGGTCTTCGATTTACTGCGCTTGGATAGTATGTTGGTGCTCCAGTCGCCAGGATGTTGGCGTTAATTGAGATGACGCTAGCAGCAAGTAAGTTACCTCGGTGACAGGTGATCGCAGAACCCCACCATGGATGTTTTGCGTTCCAGTCTCCGCTAATGAATGATCTTGGAAAATTGAAGTTAGCGAATATGTCATCAAATTCTGATTGAGTCCAGCTGAAGTTTGGAGGGCAGTAGATTGATCCGATGAATATTTGTCCTAAACATGTTTGGATTTTGGCACCCACGATTTGAACTTTAGCATGGACGATTGGCTCAATGGGAAAGTGATTGATCTTTTTGTTAACCAGGATTGCAGCTCCACCCCTGCGGCTGCCATCAGGTAGATTTGAAGTGTAGACTTCATATCCAAATAGTTGAAGGTTGGATGTCTTCGTTTCGTTGAGAAGGATAATGTCAATATTCTCTCTCTCCGCAAAATGGCCGATTTCAGTCATTTTGCCGGCAGCACCTCGCGTGTTCCAGGTGAGAATTTTTATTTGGGACATTGTGTAAGTTGCGCGCTAATTGCTGCCAGCATCTGCAGCATCTCGGCTTGCATGGAGTTTAGACTTGGAGATAATAAGATGAAAACAAATTATAATTTATAATTAAGAGATGATCTACTTAAGAAAACATTTAGGTTAAAGCTTTAATTAGATGTTCCTGAATAATATTAAATAAAGATGTTAATTAAAAAAAAAAAAAAAAAAAAAAAAAAAAAAACAAAGACATATACGATTTGTAAAACGCTTTTGTGAGCGATGCAATTGCCATTTCTATATTAAATTCTTGTGCATTTTGCTGTTGTGTCACATCTGGGGATAAGTGCGCATGATTTATTGTACAGTAGTGATGTTGCTGTTGAATGGTTTCCTGTAGCCTATTTGTTAGGTTCCCTGGTCGTTTGTTTTGTTTTTCCGTGATTGGAAGTGCATTTCTGGCTATTTGAGCATAAGAAACTCCATTTACATAGTGATTAGGTGTAGAGTTATTGTTTATGACCACTCTTGGAATTTTCTGTATATTGTCATTAATTTTGAGCAATCTTTGGTAGGATTTGCAGCCACGGAAGTTAGCTGGGTGGTTTTCACCGCAGTGAGCGCAAGTTGCTGGTGCTTCTTTGCTTCTGGGACAATCTGATGATTTATGATGTTCACCGCAAGAGACACAGATAAAAGGTCTGTAGCAATATTTTGCAGTATGACCAAACGATTGGCATCTCCGACATATTCTGAAGGCCTACGAACATAAAGAATACTGCAACGGAATCTTCCTTGACATTCAACAGGCATTTGATAGAGTTTGGATCCCGGGACTACTAGCCAAAGTCAAAACAGCGCTGCCAGCCAACCTGTTTGAGCTCATCAGATCGTTTCTCACAAACAGAGAGTTTTGCGTCCAGTCCAGAGACGCAACCTCTGCAAATGTTGCCATTGCAGCTGGCGTACCTCAAGGAAGCGTCCTAGGACCGATACTGTACTCCATCTATACAGCAGATATCCCTAAGCCAAGCGATTATGATATGACCTATGACAACAGCAAAATGCTGTTGGCCAGCTTCGCTGACGACGTCTGCTTTCTCAGCTCCTCGAACAGTGAGACCGAGTCGTCACAAATGCTGCAAACTTATCTCAACGAATTCGAGAAATGGGCCATGGCGAACAACATTAAAATTAACGAAAGCAAATGCGTAAACGTTTGCTTTACGTTACGCCGTAACACAACTCCTGCGGTACACATTAATTATATGGACATAGAGCAAGCGACTAAGGCGAAATACCTAGGCCTCATACTGGACAAACGCCTAACCTTCCGTGAACATGTTGCCAGCGTCGTCAAAATGTGCAACCTAAAGCGTAACCAACTATTCTGGATGCTAAATAAGAAAAGTAAACTACCTTTAAGATGCAAGCGTCAGATATATCAGCAAATCATCGCACCTACTTGGAGATACGGCATCCAAATTTGGGGAGTGGCGGCTGCGTCCCACCGAAAACGAGTCCAAACCGTCCAGAATAAAACATTAAGACAAATCACTGGCTGTGAGTGGTTCGTTAGCGGCCAAACGCTTCACAATGACTTAAACCTGAGCCTTGTTGAAGACCAAATCTCGTTTTTCTCAAGCAGATACAACGACCGACTAACTGCCCACCGTAATCGTCTCGCCCGGAGATTACAGGGGGCTATTCCAATTCGCAGGCTCAAAAGAAGAAATTTTGGGCTGCTTCTAAGATGAATATATTATATACTTGAAACCTCACTATTCGCAATTTGACCTATTCCTACATAATAAGATGAAAACAAATAATAATTTATAATTAAGAGATGATCTACTTAAGAAAACATTTAGGTTAAAGCTTTAATTAGATGTTCCTGAATAATATTAAATAAAGATGTTAATTAAAAAAAAAAAAAAAAAAAAACAAAGCCATATACGATTTGTAAAACGTTGGTCCGGAGCGGACCACTATATCATATAGCTGCCATACAAACGACCGATATGAAAACAAGTCTTTGTATGGAAAACTTTTTTGTTTTCCAAGCTATCGCAACCGAATTCAACATTTATTAATTTGACATAGCCATACACGATTTGTGAAACTTTGGTCCGGAGCGGACCACTATATCATATAGCTGCCATACAAACGACCGATATGAAAACAAGTCTTTGTATGGAAAACTTTTTTGTTTTCCAAGCTATCGTAACCGAATTCCACATTTAATAATTTGACATAGCCATACACGATTTGTGAAACTTTGGTCCGGAGCGGACCATCTATATCATATAGCTGCCATACAAACGACCGATATGAAAACAAGTCTTTGTATGGAAAACTTTTTTGTTTTCCAAGCTATCGCAACCGAATTCAACATTTATTTATTTGACATAGCCATACACGATTTGTGAAACTTTGGTCCGGAGCGGACCACTATATCATATAGCTGCCATACAAACGACCGATATGAAAACAAGTCTTTGTATGGAAAACTTTTTTGTTTTCCAAGCTATCGTAACCGAATTCAACATTTATTAATTTGACATAGCCATACACGATTTGTGAAACTTTGGTCCGGAGCGGACCACTATATCATATAGCTGCCATACAAACGACCGATATGAAAACAAGTCTTTGTATGGAAAACTTTTTTGTTTTCCAAGCTATCGTAACCGAATTCCACAATTATTAATTTGACATAGCCATACACGATTTGTGAAACTTTGGTCCGGAGCGGACCACTATATCATATAGCTGCCATACAAACGACCGATATGAAAACAAGTCTTTGTATGGAAAACTTTTTTGTTTTCCAAGCTATCGTAACCGAATTCAACGTTTATTTATTTAACATAGCCATACACGATTTGTAAAACGTTGGTCCGGAGCGGACCACTATATCATATAGCTGCCATACAAACGACCGATATGAAAACAAGTCTTTGTATGGAAAACTTTTTTGTTTTCCAAGCTATCGTAACCGAATTCCACATTTATTAATTTGACATAGCCATACACGATTTGTGAAACTTTGGTCCGGAGCGGACCACTATATCATATAGCTGCCATACAAACGACCGATATGAAAACAAGTCTTTGTATGGAAAACTTTTTTGTTTTCCAAGCTATCGTAACCGAATTCCACAATTAATAATTTGACATAGCCATACACGATTTGTAAAACTTTGGTCCGGAGCGGACCACTATATCATATAGCTGCCATACAAACGACCGATATGAAAACAAGTCTTTGTATGGAAAACTTTTTTGTTTTCCAAGCTATCGCAACCGAATTCAAAATTTATTTATTTTGCATAGCCATACACGATTTGTGAAACCTTGGTCCGGAGCGGACCACTATATCATATAGCTGCCATACAAACGACCGATATGAAAACAAGTCTTTGTATGGAAAACTTTTTTGTTTTCCAAGCTATCGTAACCGAATTCCACAATTAATAATTTGACATAGCCATACACGATTTGTAAAACTTTGGTCCGGAGCGGACCACTATATCATATAGCTGCCATACAAACGACCGATATGAAAACAAGTCTTTGTATGGAAAACTTTTTTGTTTTCCAAGCTATCGCAACCGAATTCAACATTTATTTATTTGACATAGCCATACACGATTTGTGAAACTTTGGTCCGGAGCGGACCACTATATCATATAGCTGCCATACAAACGACCGATATGAAAACAAGTCTTTGTATGGAAAACTTTTTTGTTTTCCAAGCTCTTGTAACCGAATTCAACATTTATTCATTTAACATAGCCATACACGATTTGTGAAACTTTGGTCCGGAGCGGACCACTATATCATATAGCTGCCATACAAACGACCGATATGAAAACAAGTCTTTGTATGGAAAACTTTTTTGTTTTCCAAGCTATCGTAACCGAATTCCACAATTAATAATTTGACATAGCCATACACGATTTGTAAAACTTTGGTCCGGAGCGGACCACTATATCATATAGCTGCCATACAAACAACCGATATGAAAACAAGTATTTGTATGGAAAACTTTTTTGTTGTGTTGTGGTCCGGAGCGGACCACTATATCATATAGCTGCCATACAAACGACCGATATGAAAACAAGTCTTTGTATGGAAAACTTTTTTGTTTTCCAAGCTATCGTAACCGAATTCAACGATTATATATTTGACATAGCCATACACGATTTGTGAAACTTTGGTCCGGAGCGGACCACTATATCATATAGCTGCCATACAAACGACCGATATGAAAACAAGTCTTTGTATGGAAAACTTTTTTGTTTTCCAAGCTATCGTAACCGAATTCCACAATTAATAATTTGACATAGCCATACACGATTTGTGAAACTTTGGTCCGGAGCGGACCACTATATCATATAGCTGCCATACAAACGACCGATATGAAAACAAGTCTTTGTATGGAAAACTTTTTTGTTTTCCAAGCTATCGTAACCGAATTCCACAATTAATATATTTGACATAGCCATACACGATTTGTGAAACTTTGGTCCGGAGCGGACCACTATATCATATAGCTGCCATACAAACGACCGATATGAAAACAAGTCTTTGTATGGAAAACTTTTTTGTTTTCCAAGCTATCGTAACCGAATTCCACAATTAATAATTTGACATAGCCATACACGATTTGTAAAACTTTGGTCCGGAGCGGACCACTATATCATATAGCTGCCATACAAACGACCGATATGAAAACAAGTCTTTGTATGGAAAACTTTTTTGTTTTCCAAGCTATCGTAACCGAATTCAACATTTATTTATTTGACATAGCCATACACGATTTGTGAAACTTTGGTCCGGAGCGGACCACTATATCATATAGCTGCCATACAAACGACCGATATGAAAACAAGTCTTTGTATGGAAAACTTTTTTGTTTTCCAAGCTATCGTAACCGAATTCAACATTTATTTATTTGACATAGCCATACACGATTTGTGAAACTTTGGTCCGGAGCGGACCACTATATCATATAGCTGCCATACAAACGACCGATATGAAAACAAGTCTTTGTATGGAAAACTTTTTTGTTTTCCAAGCTATCGTAACCGAATTCCACAATTAATAATTTGACATAGCCATACACGATTTGTGAAACTTTGGTCCGGAGCGGACCACTATATCATATAGCTGCCATACAAACGACCGATATGAAAACAAGTCTTTGTATGGAAAACTTTTTTGTTTTCCAAGCTATCGTAACCGAATTCAACATTTATTAATTTGACATAGCCATACACGATTTGTGAAACTTTGGTCCGGAGCGGACCACTATATCATATAGCTGCCATACAAACGACCGATATGAAAACAAGTCTTTGTATGGAAAACTTTTTTGTTTTCCAAGCTATCGTAACCGAATTCCACAATTAATAATTTGACATAGCCATACACGATTTGTGAAACCTTGGTCCGGAGCGGACCACTATATCATATAGCTGCCATACAAACGACCGATATGAAAACAAGTCTTTGTATGGAAAACTTTTTTGTTTTCCAAGCTATCGTAACCGAATTCAACGTTTATTTATTTAACAAAGCCATACACGATTTGTGAAACGTTGGTCAGGAGCGGACCACTATATCATATAGCTGCCATACAAACGACCGATATGAAAACAAGTCTTTGTATGGAAAACTTTTTTGTTTTCCAAGCTATCGTAACCGAATTCCACAATTAATATATTTGACATAGCCATACACGATTTGTGAAACTTTGGTCCGGAGCGGACCACTATATCATATAGCTGCCATACAAACGACCGATATGAAAACAAGTCTTTGTATGGAAAACTTTTTTGTTTTCCAAGCTATCGTAACCGAATTCCACAATTAATAATTTGACATAGCCATACACGATTTGTGAAACTTTGGTCCGGAGCGGACCACTATATCATATAGCTGCCATACAAACGACCGATATGAAAACAAGTCTTTGTATGGAAAACTTTTTTGTTTTCCAAGCTATCGCAACCGAATTCAACAATTATATATTTGACATAGCCATACACGATTTGTGAAACTTTGGTCCGGAGCGGACCACTATATCATATAGCTGCCATACAAACGACCGATATGAAAACAAGTCTTTGTATGGAAAACTTTTTTGTTTTCCAAGCTATCGTAACCGAATTCCACAATTAATAATTTGACATAGCCATACACGATTTGTAAAACTTTGGTCCGGAGCGGACCACTATATCATATAGCTGCCATACAAACGACCGATATGAAAACAAGTCTTTGTATGGAAAACTTTTTTGTTTTCCAAGCTATCGTAACCGAATTCAACATTTATTTATTTGACATAGCCATACACGATTTGTGAAACTTTGGTCCGGAGCGGACCACTATATCATATAGCTGCCATACAAACGACCGATATGAAAACAAGTCTTTGTATGGAAAACTTTTTTGTTTTCCAAGCTATCGTAACCGAATTCCACAATTAATAATTTGACATAGCCATACACGATTTGTAAAACTTTGGTCCGGAGCGGACCACTATATCATATAGCTGCCATACAAACGACCGATATGAAAACAAGTCTTTGTATGGAAAACTTTTTTGTTTTCCAAGCTATCGCAACCGAATTCAACATTTATTTATTTGACATAGCCATACACGATTTGTGAAACTTTGGTCCGGAGCGGACCACTATATCATATAGCTGTCATACAAACGACCGATATGAAAACAAGTCTTTGTATGGAAAACTTTTTTATTTCCAAGCTATCGTAACCGAATTCCACAATTATTAATTTGACATAGCCATACACGATTTGTGAAACTTTGGTCCGGAGCGGACCACTATATCATATAGCTGCCATACAAACGACCGATATGAAAACAAGTCTTTGTATGGAAAACTTTTTTGTTTTCCAAGCTATCGCAACCGAATTCAAAGTTTATTTATTTGACATAGCCATACACGATTTGTGAAACGTTGGTCCGGAGCGGACCACTATATCATATAGCTGCCATACAAACGACCGATATGAAAACAAGTCTTTGTATGGAAAACTTTTTTGTTTTCCAAGCTATCGTAACCGAATTCCACAATTAATAATTTGACATAGCCATACACGATTTGTGAAACTTTGGTCCGGAGCGGACCACTATATCATATAGCTGCCATACAAACGACCGATATGAAAACAAGTCTTTGTATGGAAAACTTTTTTGTTCTCCAAGCTATCGCAACCGAATTCAACGTTTATATATTTGACATAGCCATACACGATTTGTGAAACTTTGGTCCGGAGCGGACCACTATATCATATAGCTGCCATACAAACGACCGATATGAAAACAAGTCTTTGTATGGAAAACTTTTTTGTTTTCCAAGCTATCGTAACCGAATTCCACAATTAATAATTTGACATAGCCATACACGATTTGTGAAACTTTGGTCCGGAGCGGACCACTATATCATATAGCTGCCATACAAACGACCGATATGAAAACAAGTCTTTGTATGGAAAACTTTTTTGTTTTCCAAGCTATCGTAACCGAATTCCACAATTAATATATTTGACATAGCCATACACGATTTGTGAAACTTTGGTCCGGAGCGGACCACTATATCATATAGCTGCCATACAAACGACCGATATGAAAACAAGTCTTTGTATGGAAAACTTTTTTGTTTTCCAAGCTATCGCAACCGAATTCAACATTTATTTATTTGACATAGCCATACACGATTTGTGAAACTTTGGTCCGGAGCGGACCACTATATCATACCTTTTATTATATAGCTGCCATACAAACGACCGATATGAAAACAAGTCTTTGTATGGAAAACTTTTTTGTTTTCCAAGCTATCGTAACCGAATTCCACAATTAATAATTTGACATAGCCATACACGATTTGTGAAACTTTGGTCCGGAGCGGACCACTATATCATATAGCTGCCATACAAACGACCGATATGAAAACAAGTCTTTGTATGGAAAACTTTTTTGTTTTCCAAGATATCGTAACCGAATTCAACGCTTATTTATTTGACATAGCCATACACGATTTGTGAAACGTTGGTCCGGAGCGGACCACTATATCATATAGCTGCCATACAAACGACCGATATGAAAACAAGTCTTTGTATGGAAAACTTTTTTGTTTTCCAAGCTATCGTAACCGAATTCCACAATTAATAATTTGACATAGCCATACACGATTTGTGAAACTTTGGTCCGGAGCGGACCACTATATCATATAGCTGCCATACAAACGACCGATATGAAAACAAGTCTTTGTATGGAAAACTTTTTTGTTTTCCAAGCTATCGCAACCGAATTCAACGTTTATTTATTTGACATAGCCATACACGATTTGTAAAACGTTGGTCCGGAGCGGACCACTATATCATATAGCTGCCATACAAACGACCGATATGAAAACAAGTCTTTGTATGGAAAACTTTTTTGTTTTCCAAGCTATCGTAACCGAATTCCACATTTATTAATTTGACATAGCCATACACGATTTGTGAAACTTTGGTCCGGAGCGGACCACTATATCATATAGCTGCCATACAAACGACCGATATGAAAACAAGTCTTTGTATGGAAAACTTTTTTGTTCTCCAAGCTATCGTAACCGAATTCCACAATTAATAATTTGACATAGCCATACACGATTTGTGAAACCTTGGTCCGGAGCGGACCACTATATCATATAGCTGCCATACAAACGACCGATATGAAAACAAGTCTTTGTATGGAAAACTTTTTTGTTTTCCAAGCTATCGTAACCGAATTCCACAATTAATAATTTGACATAGCCATACACGATTTGTGAAACTTTGGTCCGGAGCGGACCACTATATCATATAGCTGCCATACAAACGACCGATATGAAAACAAGTCTTTGTATGGAAAACTTTTTTGTTTTCCAAGCTATCGTAACCGAATTCAACATTTATTTATTTGACATAGCCATACACGATTTGTAAAACGTTGGTCCGGAGCGGACCACTATATCATATAGCTGCCATACAAACGACCGATATGAAAACAAGTCTTTGTATGGAAAACTTTTTTGTTTTCCAAGCTATCGTAACCGAATTCAACATTTATTAATTTGACATAGCCATACACGATTTGTGAAACTTTGGTCCGGAGCGGACCACTATATCATATAGCTGCCATACAAACGACCGATATGAAAACAAGTCTTTGTATGGAAAACTTTTTTGTTTTCCAAGCTATCGTAACCGAATTCCACAATTAATAATTTGACATAGCCATACACGATTTGTGAAACTTTGGTCCGGAGCGGACCACTATATCATATAGCTGCCATACAAACGACCGATATGAAAACAAGTCTTTGTATGGAAAACTTTTTTGTTTTCCAAGCTATCGTAACCGAATTCAACATTTATTAATTTGACATAGCCATACACGATTTGTGAAACTTTGGTCCGGAGCGGACCACTATATCATATAGCTGCCATACAAACGACCGATATGAAAACAAGTCTTTGTATGGAAAACTTTTTTGTTTTCCAAGCTATCGTAACCGAATTCCACAATTAATAATTTGACATAGCCATACACGATTTGTGAAACTTTGGTCCGGAGCGGACCACTATATCATATAGCTGCCATACAAACGACCGATATGAAAACAAGTCTTTGTATGGAAAACTTTTTTGTTCTCCAAGCTATCGTAACCGAATTCAACGTTTATTAATTTGACATAGCCATACACGATTTGTAAAACGTTGGTCCGGAGCGGACCACTATATCATATAGCTGCCATACAAACGACCGATATGAAAACAAGTCTTTGTATGGAAAACTTTTTTGTTTTCCAAGCTATCGTAACCGAATTCCACATTTATTTATTTGACATAGCCATACACGATTTGTGAAACTTTGGTCCGGAGCGGACCACTATATCATATAGCTGCCATACAAACGACCGATATGAAAACAAGTCTTTGTATGGAAAACTTTTTTGTTTTCCAAGCTATCGTAACCGAATTCCACAATTAATAATTTGACATAGCCATACACGATTTGTAAAACTTTGGTCCGGAGCGGACCACTATATCATATAGCTGCCATACAAACGACCGATATGAAAACAAGTCTTTGTATGGAAAACTTTTTTGTTTTCCAAGCTATCGCAACCGAATTCCACATTTATTAATTTGACATAGCCATACACGATTTGTAAAACTTTGGTCCGGAGCGGACCACTATATCATATAGCTGCCATACAAACGACCGATATGAAAACAAGTCTTTGTATGGAAAACTTTTTTGTTTTCCAAGCTATCGTAACCGAATTCCACAATTAATAATTTGACATAGCCATACACGATTTGTAAAACCTTGGTCCGGAGCGGACCACTATATCATATAGCTGCCATACAAACGACCGATATGAAAACAAGTCTTTGTATGGAAAACTTTTTTGTTTTCCAAGCTATCGTAACCGAATTCCACATTTATTAATTTGACATAGCCATACACGATTTGTAAAACGTTGGTCCGGAGCGGACCACTATATCATATAGCTGCCATACAAACGACCGATATGAAAACAAGTCTTTGTATGGAAAACTTTTTTGTTTTCCAAGCTATCGTAACCGAATTCAACATTTATTAATTTGACATAGCCATACACGATTTGTGAAACTTTGGTCCGGAGCGGACCACTATATCATATAGCTGCCATACAAACGACCGATATGAAAACAAGTCTTTGTATGGAAAACTTTTTTGTTTTCCAAGCTATCGTAACCGAATTCCACATTTAATAATTTGACATAGCCATACACGATTTGTGAAACTTTGGTCCGGAGCGGACCACTATATCATATAGCTGCCATACAAACGACCGATATGAAAACAAGTCTTTGTATGGAAAACTTTTTTGTTTTCCAAGCTATCGTAACCGAATTCCACAATTATTAATTTGACATAGCCATACACGATTTGTAAAACTTTGGTCCGGAGCGGACCACTATATCATATAGCTGCCATACAAACGACCGATATGAAAACAAGTCTTTGTATGGAAAACTTTTTTGTTTTCCAAGCTATCGCAACCGAATTCAACATTTATTAATTTGACATAGCCATACACGATTTGTGAAACTTTGGTCCGGAGCGGACCACTATATCATATAGCTGCCATACAAACGACCGATATGAAAACAAGTCTTTGTATGGAAAACTTTTTTGTTTTCCAAGCTATCGTAACCGAATTCCACAATTAATAATTTGACATAGCCATACACGATTTGTGAAACTTTGGTCCGGAGCGGACCACTATATCATATAGCTGCCATACAAACGACCGATATGAAAACAAGTCTTTGTATGGAAAACTTTTTTGTTTTCCAAGCTATCGTAACCGAATTCAACGTTTATTTATTTGACATAGCCATACACGATTTGTGAAACTTTGGTCCGGAGCGGACCACTATATCATATAGCTGCCATACAAACGACCGATATGAAAACAAGTCTTTGTATGGAAAACTTTTTTGTTCTCCAAGCTATCGCAACCGAATTCAACAATTATATATTTGACATAGCCATACACGATTTGTGAAACTTTGGTCCGGAGCGGACCACTATATCATATAGCTGCCATACAAACGACCGATATGAAAACAAGTCTTTGTATGGAAAACTTTTTTGTTTTCCAAGCTATCGTAACCGAATTCCACAATTAATAATTTGACATAGCCATACACGATTTGTGAAACTTTGGTCCGGAGCGGACCACTATATCATATAGCTGCCATACAAACGACCGATATGAAAACAAGTCTTTGTATGGAAAACTTTTTTGTTTTCCAAGCTATCGCAACCGAATTCAACAATTATATATTTGACATAGCCATACACGATTTGTGAAACCTTGGTCCGGAGCGGACCACTATATCATATAGCTGCCATACAAACGACCGATATGAAAACAAGTCTTTGTATGGAAAACTTTTTTGTTTTCCAAGCTATCGTAACCGAATTCCACAATTAATAATTTGACATAGCCATACACGATTTGTAAAACTTTGGTCCGGAGCGGACCACTATATCATATAGCTGCCATACAAACGACCGATATGAAAACAAGTCTTTGTATGGAAAACTTTTTTGTTTTCCAAGCTATCGCAACCGAATTCAAAATTTATTTATTTTGCATAGCCATACACGATTTGTGAAACCTTGGTCCGGAGCGGACCACTATATCATATAGCTGCCATACAAACGACCGATATGAAAACAAGTCTTTGTATGGAAAACTTTTTTGTTCTCCAAGCTATCGTAACCGAATTCCACAATTATAATTTGACATAGCCATACACGATTTGTGAAACCTTGGTCCGGAGCGGACCACTATATCATATAGCTGCCATACAAACGACCGATATGAAAACAAGTCTTTGTATGGAAAACTTTTTTGTTTTCCAAGCTATCGTAACCGAATTCCACAATTAATAATTTGACATAGCCATACACGATTTGTGAAACTTTGGTCCGGAGCGGACCACTATATCATATAGCTGCCATACAAACGACCGATATGAAAACAAGTCTTTGTATGGAAAACTTTTTTGTTTTCCAAGCTATCGCAACCGAATTCAACAATTATATATTTGACATAGCCATACACGATTTGTGAAACTTTGGTCCGGAGCGGACCACTATATCATATAGCTGCCATACAAACGACCGATATGAAAACAAGTCTTTGTATGGAAAACTTTTTTGTTTTCCAAGCTATCGTAACCGAATTCCACAATTAATAATTTGACATAGCCATACACGATTTGTGAAACTTTGGTCCGGAGCGGACCACTATATCATATAGCTGCCATACAAACGACAGATATAAATACAAGTCTTTGTATGGAAAACTTTTTTGTTTTCCAAGCTATCGTAACCGAATTCAAAATTTATTTATTTTGCATAGCCATACACGATTTGTGAAACCTTGGTCCGGAGCGGACCACTATATCATATAGCTGCCATACAAACGACCGATATGAAAACAAGTCTTTGTATGGAAAACTTTTTTGTTTTCCAAGCTATCGTAACCGAATTCCACAATTAATAATTTGACATAGCCATACACGATTTGTAAAACTTTGGTCCGGAGCGGACCACTATATCATATAGCTGCCATACAAACGACCGATATGAAAACAAGTCTTTGTATGGAAAACTTTTTTGTTTTCCAAGCTATCGTAACCGAATTCAACAATTAATAATTTGACATAGCCATACACGATTTATGAAACTTTGGTCCGGAGCGGACCACTATATCATATAGCTGCCATACAAACAACCGATATAAAATCAAGTCTTTGTATGGAAAACTTTTTTGTTTTCCAAGCTATCGCAACCGAATTCCACAATTATATATTTGACATAGCCATACACGATTTGTGAAACTTTGGTCCGGAGCGGACCACTATATCATATAGCTGCCATACAAACGACCGATATGAAAACAAGTCTTTGTATGGAAAACTTTTTTGTTTTCCAAGCTATCGTAACCGAATTCCACAATTAATAATTTGACATAGCCATACACGATTTGTAAAACTTTGGTCCGGAGCGGACCACTATATCATATAGCTGCCATACAAACGACCGATATGAAAACAAGTCTTTGTATGGAAAACTTTTTTGTTTTCCAAGCTATCGCAACCGAATTCAACATTTATTAATTTGACATAGCCATACACGATTTGTGAAACTTTGGTCCGGAGCGGACCATCTATATCATATAGCTGCCATACAAACGACCGATATGAAAACAAGTCTTTGTATGGAAAACTTTTTTGTTTTCCAAGCTATCGTAACCGAATTCCACAATTAATAATTTGACATAGCCATCACGATTTGTGAAACGTTGGTCCGGAGCGGACCACTATATCATATAGCTGCCATACAAACGACCGATATGAAAACAAGTCTTTGTATGGAAAACTTTTTTGTTTTCCAAGCTATCGCAACCGAATTCAACAATTATATATTTGACATAGCCATACACGATTTGTGAAACTTTGGTCCGGAGCGGACCACTATATCATATAGCTGCCATACAAACGACCGATATGAAAACAAGTCTTTGTATGGAAAACTTTTTTGTTTTCCAAGCTATCGTAACCGAATTCCACAATTAATAATTTGACATAGCCATACACGATTTGTAAAACTTTGGTCCGGAGCGGACCACTATATCATATAGCTGCCATACAAACGACCGATATGAAAACAAGTCTTTGTATGGAAAACTTTTTTGTTTTCCAAGCTATCGTAACCGAATTCAAAGCTTATTTATTTAGCAAAGCCATACACGATTTGTGAAACGTTGGTCCGGAGCGGACCACTATATCATATAGCTGCCATACAAACGACCGATATGAAAACAAGTCTTTGTATGGAAAACTTTTTTGTTTTCCAAGCTATCGTAACCGAATTCCACAATTAATAATTTGACATAGCCATACACGATTTGTGAAACTTTGGTCCGGAGCGGACCACTATATCATATAGCTGCCATACAAACGACCGATATGAAAACAAGTCTTTGTATGGAAAACTTTTTTGTTTTCCAAGCTATCGCAACCGAATTCCACAATTAATAATTTGACATAGCCATACACGATTTGTAAAACTTTTGTCCGGAACGGACCACTATATCATATAGCTGCCATACAAACGACCGATATGAAAACAAGTCTTTGTATGGAAAACTTTTTTGTTTTCCAAGATATCGTAACCGAATTCAACGCTTATTTATTTGACATAGCCATACACGATTTGTGAAACGTTGGTCCGGAGCGGACCACTATATCATATAGCTGCCATACAAACGACCGATATGAAAACAAGTCTTTGTATGGAAAACTTTTTTGTTTTCCAAGCTATCGTAACCGAATTCCACAATTAATAATTTGACATAGCCATACACGATTTGTGAAACTTTGGTCCGGAGCGGACCACTATATCATATAGCTGCCATACAAACGACCGATATGAAAACAAGTCTTTGTATGGAAAACTTTTTTGTTCTCCAAGCTATCGCAACCGAATTCAACAATTATATATTTGACATAGCCATACACGATTTGTGAAACTTTGGTCCGGAGCGGACCACTATATCATATAGCTGCCATACAAACGACCGATATGAAAACAAGTCTTTGTATGGAAAACTTTTTTGTTTTCCAAGCTATCGTAACCGAATTCCACAATTAATAATTTGACATAGCCATACACGATTTGTAAAACTTTGGTCCGGAGCGGACCACTATATCATATAGCTGCCATACAAACGACCGATATGAAAACAAGTCTTTGTATGGAAAACTTTTTTGTTCTCCAAGCTATCGCAACCGAATTCAACGTTTATTTATTTCACAAAGCCATACACGATTTGTGAAACGTTGGTCCGGAGCGGACCACTATATCATATAGCTGCCATACAAACGACCGATATGAAAACAAGTCTTTGTATGGAAAACTTTTTTGTTTTCCAAGCTATCGTAACCGAATTCCACAATTAATAATTTGACATAGCCATACACGATTTGTGAAACTTTGGTCCGGAGCGGACCACTATATCATATAGCTGCCATACAAACGACCGATATGAAAACAAGTCTTTGTATGGAAAACTTTTTTGTTTTCCAAGCTATCGTAACCGAATTCAACATTTATATATTTTACATAGCCATACACGATTTGTGAAACTTTGGTACGGAGCGGGCCACTATATCATATAGCTGCCATACAAACGACCGATATGAAAACAAGTCTTTGTATGGAAAACTTTTTGTTCTCCAAGCTATCGCAACCGAATTCAACATTTATTTATTTGACATAGCCATACACGATTTGTGAAACTTTGGTCCGGAGCGGACCACTATATCATATAGTGACGTATTTGGGTGGTCCAAACCGGCCACTTCAATTATTTCATAGAACTACAAACAGTAATGCACTTAAGTGATTTCCATAATGTATCGCAGCTGCGCAGCAACCCATTTCAATAAAGAATTCTTTCGCAGCCGCACTTAGCCATTCTTGTAAACATTCTAAATCCTGACCTAAGCAGATTTGACTGCTCTCTTTGAATCTTTTTCTAATTTTAAGAATCCAAGAGCAAGGCTCTCCCGAAATACAAATATTGTTAAAATACCGAGGCTTCTCCTCAACCCAATGTACACTTGATTTTTAGTCTTAAGCTGATATCCGAATAAAGAAGTTCAATAAAAACCTTCGTAACAAAATTCTTCTCAGCGTTGTCCTTAGTCAACTGACGGGACATTTATTCGACTCGAAAACACAACTAATTTTACTATATATGTGCCATACAAACGACCGATATGAAAACAAGTCTCTGTATGGAAAACTTTTTTGTTTTCCAAGCTATCGTAACCGAATTCCACAATTAATAATTTGACATAGCCATACACAATTTGCGAAACTTTGTTACGGAAATTAGACCCTTTGTACCCTTCTAACCATTCTATAATAACGTCTATCAACCCTATCACCAAGCACATTCTCATATGCCCAGGTTTAAACCAAACCCGGTTCCTCAATATCAAAATAGACCCATTGACCCACAATCTAACATACCCATGTCACAAGTTCCCAGACCAAACCAGCTTTTAACAGACACAATATTTTTGACCAAAACCGATTTGGACCTAGCCACACTAACATGCCCACAACATATCCTCAAAACAGAAACGTACAAACCAATAATCCAATACAAAGACAGAGACCATCAGACAGTGGACAGTCTAAAATGAGCATAGAAGAGCTAAGATACCAGCAAGTAACGTCTTATCAACCTGAAAATCCTTATAATTATAACTGCTATTATCCCTGATATCCAGAATATTTTCAACCCCAGCCTTATCCCTACCAATTAAACTATACACCAGAATCAATTCAGTGTCCCCCTGAACAGAACTACGACAATTCGGAGACAACAGAAGAGGAAATACCAGCAACAAATGACAACAAATTAGATAATTCTGAACTAAACGAAAATTTTCGGTCAACATCCCCGGACAACTCGAATACATAAAAATAGTATACAAAGGTTCCACATACAAATGCCTTCTAGACACAGGATCCACAATTAATATGATTAATGAGAATATATGTTGTCTTCCCATTCAAAATAGTAGATGTGAAGTTTTAACATCAAATGGCCCTATTATCTTGAACGACTTGATTATGTTACCCAGAAATAGTATTTTCAAAAAAAACCGAATCATTTTATGTGCACAGATTTTCTAATAATTACGATATGCTAATTGGCAGAAAATTGTTAAAAAATGCACAATCAGTTATTAATTACAAAAATAATACAGTTACCCTTTTTGATCAAACATACAAATTAATTACTTCAGAATTAATTAGTTCGCAAGGAAACCAAAATTTTCATATCCAAAGGACACCAGAACCAATTGCAAACTCAGAGCAGGAATCAATAAAAAAACAAGTAAGAAAAGTTATCTTCGGCTTGCCGAAGATGGTATACCCTTGAAAACAACAAAGTTTTCCATACAAAGACTTGTTTTCATATCGGTCGTTTGTATGGCAGCTATATGATATAGTGATCCGATCCGGATCAAACTTTTACAAATCATGTATGGCTATGTCAAATGAATAAATGTTGAATTCGGTTGCAATAGGTTGGAAAACAAAAAAATTTTTCATACAAAGACTTGTTTTCATATCGGTCGTTTGTATTGCAGCTATATGATATAGTGATCTGATCCAAACCAAACTTTCACAAATCATGTATGCCTATGTCAAATGGATACATATTGAATTCGGTTGCAATAGCTTGGAAAACAAAAAAGTTTTCCATACAAAGACTTGTTTTTATATCGGTCGTTTGTATGGCAGCTATATGATATAGGGATCCGATCCGAATCAAACTTTTACAAATCATGTATGGCTATGTCAAATGAATAAATGTTGAATTCGGTTGCAATAGGTTGGAAAACAAAAAAATTTTTCATACAAAGACTTGTTTTCATATCGGTCGTTTGTATTGCAGCTATATGATATAGTGATCTGATCCAAACCAAACTTTCACAAATCATGTATGCCTATGTCAAATGGATACGTATTGAATTCGGTTGCAATAGCTTGGAAAGCAAAAAGTTTTCTATACAAAGACTTGTTTTCATATCGGTCGTTTGTATGGCAGCTATATGATATAGTTGTCCGATCCGACCGATTCTTAAACTTGATCTGCGTGCAACAAAAATAATGATCTGGTAAAAATTTCAAAACGCTAGCTTTAAAACTACTGTCTATTTTTTGCATAGAAACAGACGGACAGACGGACAGACGGACATGGCTATATCGACTCGGCTGTTGATGCTGATCAAGAATATATATACTTTGTGGGGTCGGAGATGCTTCCTTTAATGCGTTACACATTTCTGGACAAAATTATAATACCCTTTTTCAAGGGTATAAAAATCACTTCTTTCCAAATAGCCAACTACTAATTCAGAATATAATAAACGAATGCAACATATGCAATTTAGCCAAAACAGAACATAGAAACACCAAAATGCCTTTAAAAATCACGCCTAAACCGGATCATTGCCGAGAAAAATGTGTGGTAGATATTTATTCATCTGAGGGAAAACATTACATCAGTTGCATTGATATTTATTCTAAATTCGCTACACTTGAGCAAATTAAAACTAAGGACTGGATAGAATGCAGAAACGCATTAATGCGTATTTTCAATCAATTAGGTAAACCCAAATTACTTAAGGCAGACAGAGACGGAGCTTTCTCCAGTTTAGCTTTAAAGCGATGGCTTGAAGAAGAAGAAATCGAATTACAGCTCAATACAGCAAAAAACGGGGTGGCAGACGTCGAAAGATTGCACAAAACAATAAATGAGAAGATTCGTATAATCAATTCATCCGATGATGAAGAAGTAAAATTAAGCAAGATAGAAGCAATCCTTTACACATACAACCATAAAATTAAACATGACACTACTGGACAGACACCTGCTAAAATCTTCTTATACGCTGGGCATCCAATATTAGACACTCAAAAAATTAAAGAGAAGAAAATAGATAAAATAAATGAAGACCGACAGGAATTTAATATTGACACTAATTACAGAAAAGGTCCACTACAGAAAGGCAAATTAGAAAATCCATTTAAATCAACCAAAAATGTAGAACAGACAGACCCTGACCATTACAAAATCACTAATAGAAATAGAGTTACGCACTACTACAAAACACAATTCAAAAAACAAAAGAAAAACAAGTGAGAAAAGTTATCTTCGGCTTGCCATACAAAGACTTTTTTTCATATCGGTCGTTTGTATGGCAGCTATATGATATAGTAGTCCGATCCGGACCAAACTTCCACAAATCATGTATGCCTATGTCAAATAGATAAATATTGAATTAGTTTACAATAGCTTGGATAACAAAAAAGTTTTCCATACAAAGACTTGTTTTCATATCGGTCGTTTGTATGGCAGCTATATGATATAGTGATCTGATCCGGATCAAACTTTCACAAATCATGTATGGCTATGTCAAATGGATAAATGTTGAATTCGGTTGCAATAGCTTGGAAAACAAAAAAGTTTTCCATACAAAGACTTGTTTTCATATCGGTCGTTTATATGGCAGCTATATGATGTAGTGGTCCGATCCGACCGATTCTTAAACTTGATCTGCGTGCAACAAAAATAATGATCTGGTAAAAATTTCAAAACGCTAGCTTTAAAACTACTGTCTATTTTTTGCATAGAAACAGACGGACAGACGGACAGAGGGACAGACGGACAGACGGACAGACGGACATGGCTATATCGACTCGGCTGTTGATGCTGATCAAGAATATATATACTTTGTGGGGTCGGAGATGCTTCCTTTAATGCGTTACACATTTCTGGACAAAATTATAATACCCTTTTTCAAGGGTATAATTAGATTTTTCACAGTTTCGATTAGATCACCTAAATCAGGAGGAAACTTTAAAGTTAAAAGTCTTATTAAATAAATTTAAAAATCTCGAATATAAGGAAGGAGACAAATTAACATTTACAAATAACATTAAATACGTACTAAATACAACACATAACTCCCCAATTTATTCAAAACAATACCCACTTGCGCAAACACATGAAATTGAAGTAGAAAACCAAGTACAGGAATTGCTAAATCAGGGATTAATTAGGGAAAGTAATTCACCATACAATAGTCCTACTTGGGTTGTACAAAAAAAACCGGATGCTTCTGGCATAATGAAGTACAGGGTAGTAATTGATTATAGAAAGCTAAATGAAATAACCATACCTGACAGATATCCAATTCCAAATATGGACGAAATACTTGGCAAACTGGGTAAATGCCAATATTTTACAACAATCGATCTGGCAAAAAGGTTTCACCAAATAGAAATGGACGAGGAATCAATTCCTAAAACTGCATTCTCCACCAAAAGCGGTCATTACGAATATCTTCGAATGCCATTTGGCCTTAGGAATGCACCCGCTACTTTTCAAAGGTGCATGAATAATATCCTTCGACCATTGCTTAACAAACACTGTTTGGTGTATCTGGATGATATTATAATTTTTTCAACATCCCTTACAGAACATTTGAATTCAATACAATTAGTTTTTTCAAAGCTTGCAGAAGCAAATTTAAAATTGCAACTAGACAAATGTGAATTCTTAAAAAAAGAAGCTAACTTTCTTGGTCACATAGTAACTCCTGATGGTATTAAACCAAATCCTATTAAAGTTAAAGCCATAGTTTCATACCCAATTCCGACAAAAGTAAAAGAGATTAGAGCTTTCCTCGGATTAACAGGTTATTATCGCAAATTTATTCCAAATTACGCAGACATAGCAAAACCCATGACCAGCTGCTTAAAAAAAGGAGCAAAGATAGATACGCAAAAACTTGAGTACATAGAGGCATTCGAAAAACTTAAGGCTTTGATAATTCGAGACCCAATTTTACAATTACCTGATTTTGAAAAGAAATTTGTTTTAACCACAGACGCAAGTAACTTGGCCCTCGGGGCTGTACTTTCTCAAAACGGTTATCCTATATCTTTTATTAGTAGAACACTTAACGATCACGAATTAAATTACAGTGCTATCGAAAAAGAATTACTCGCCATAGTTTGGGCCACTAAAACTTTTCGACATTATTTACTAGGGCGACAATTTCTCATTGCTAGTGACCATCAACCTCTTAGATGGCTTCATAACTTAAAAGAACCGAATGCTAAGTTAGAAAGATGGAGAGTCAGATTAAGCGAATACCAATTTAAAATCGATTATATTAAAGGAAAGGAAAATTCAGTCGCCGATGCATTATCAAGAATTAAAATTGAAGAAAATCGCCATAGTGAAGTTACTCAACATAGTGCAGAAGAAGACAATAGCAACCTTATTCATTTAACAGAAAAACCAATAAATTATTTCAAAAAACAAATAATCTTTATTAAATCCGATAAAAATAAAATAGAGCATTCAAAAATATTTGGTAACTCCATTACCACAATTCAATATGATGTAATGACACTCGAAAAGGCTAAACAAATTTTACTCGATCACTTCATCCATAGAAACATTACCATTTATATTGAGAACGATGTAGATTTTGAAATTATTCAAAGGGCACACATAGAAATTATTAATACCACCTACACAAAAGTAATTCGCAGTCTTTTCCTATTAAAGAACGTTGGTTCATACGCCGAATTCAAAGAAATCATACTTCAATCACATGAAAAACTTTTACACCCTGGTATACAGAAAATGACAAAATTATTTAAAGACAAGTAAGAAAAGTTATCTTCGGCTTGCCGAAGATGGTATACCCTTGAAAACAACAAAGTTTTCCATACAAAGACTTGTTTTCATATCGGTCGTTTGTATGGCAGCTATATGATAAAGTGGTCCGATCCGGACCAAACTTTCACAAATCATGTATGGCTATGTCAAATTAATAAATGTTGAATTCAGTTGCATTAGGTTGGAAAACAAAAAAATGTTCCCTACAACGCCTTGTTTTCATATCGGTCGTTTGTATGGCAGCTATATGATATAGTGGTCCGATCCGGACCAAACTTTTATAAATAATGTATGGCTATGTCAAATTAATAAATGTTGAATTCGATTGCAATAGGTTATAAAAAAAAGTTTCCAATACAAAGACTTGTTTTCATATCGGTCGTTTGTATGGCAGCTATATGATATAGTGGTCCGATCCGACCGATTCTTAAACTTGATCTGCGTGCAACAAAAATAATGATCTGGTAAAAATTTCAAAACGCTAGCTTTAAAACTACTGTCTATTTTTTGCATAGAAACAGACGGACACACGGACAGACGGACATGGCTATATCGACTCGGCTGTTGATGCTGATCAAGAATATATAGTAAAATTGTTGTGTTTTCGAGTCGAATAAATGTCCCGTCAGTTGACTAAGGACAACGCTGAGAAGAATTTTGTTACGAAGGTTTTTATTGAACTTCTTTATTCGGATATCAGCTTAAGACTAAAAATCAAATGTACATTGGGTTGAGGAGAAGCCTCGGTATTTTAACAATATTTGTATTTCGGGAGAGTCATGCTCTTGGATTCTTAAGATTAGAAAAAGATTCAAAGAGAGCAGTCAAATCTGCTTAGGTCAGGATTTAGGATGTTTACAAGAATGGCTAAGTGCGGCTGCGAAAGAATTCTTTATTGAAATGGGATGCTGCGCAGCTGCGATACATTATGGAAATCACTTAAGTGCATTACTGTTTGTAGTTCTATGAAATAGTTGAAGTGGCCGGTTTGGACCACCCAAATACGTCACTCCCCTTCCCTTAAAGAGAAGCCTATACTTGGGCTGGGATTGATGGATATAATATGGGAAATGGAGTTTCTTCTATTTCTATTTGTTGTGGTGTGTTTTGATTTTGATTTTTTTTCTTATTTTAAGTTTTGCATACAGCATGAATGGGTTAAATGTTACATATTTTGTATAGACTTTACTAGGCAAAATATTAAAACAATTATAATTACATAAAGTGTCGCATTATTTTCGGAAATTAACTTTAGAAAATCTTTGTGTTTTATCAACTTTATCTTAGTTACGTTAAATCGTAAATATAGATGTGTTAGGTCAATTTCTAGACTTAATAAATTTTCGCTTAAAATAACATTTCTAATTCTAATTCTACATTGTTTTATTCTTATAATTTTGTTTCCATTTTTGACAATTTTGTAAAATAGTAGTTTCAGTTAGCTTCCATGTAAGTATTACATTTGGTTCGACATATTGGATAATTTTCTTTTTGTTGTCTTGATTATAAATTTTATTATTGTTTTCAAAATATGATTGTTTCTCTGAATAGTCCAATTTAAATCCATTATGGTCGGGATAGGGAAGTACTTTAATTGTGTTAACAAGAGTATGGTTAATAGAAATGTGTTAGATAAGCAATAATGTTATCAGGTACCAGGTGCCTGTGAAATTGAGAATTGATTATTATACCCTTGAAAAAGGGTATTATAATTTTGTCCAGAAATGTGTAACGCATTTAAGGAAGCATCTCCGACCCCACAAAGTATATATATTCTTGATCAGCATCAACAGCCGAGTCGATATAGCCATGTCCGTCTGTCCGTCTGTCCGTCTGTCCGTCTGTTTCTATGCAAAAAATAGACAGTAGTTTTAAAGCTAGCGTTTTGAAATTTTTACCAGATCATTATTTTTGTTGCACGCAGATCAAGTTTAAGAATCGGTCGGATCGGACCACTACATCATATAGCTGCCATATAAACGACCGATATGAAAACAAGTCTTTGTATGGAAAACTTTTTTGTTTTCCAAGCTATTGCAACCGAATTCAACATTTATCCATTTGACATAGCCATACATGATTTGTGAAAGTTTGATCCGGATCAGATCACTATATCATATAGCTGCCATACAAACGACCGATATGAAAAGAAGTCTTTGTATGGAAAACTTTTTGTTATCCAAGCTATTGTAAACTAATTCAATATTTATCTATTTGACATAGGCATACATGATTTGTGGAAGTTTGGTCCGGATCGGACTACTATATCATATAGCTGCCATACAAACGACCGATATGAAAAAAAAAAGTCTTTGTATGGCAAGCCGAAGATAACTTTTCTCACTTGTTATACCCTTGAAAAAGGGTATTATAATTTTGTCCAGAAATGTGTAATGCATTAAAGGAAGCATCTCCGACCCCACAAAGTATATATAGTAGCATAATATGCTTCACATATTACGCTTACATAAGCATTGTACGTATACAATCTTGCACATTTCACAATTCACATTTTTGCTTACACCTAAGCGCATGATTTGTTGCGCAACCATATCGTTCTTTTTGTGCACATATTAAATATAAAAATAAATATAAAAAACCAAACCCCAAAAAAATGCTGAGTAGACAATTCCGTTTTCCACGACTCACTTCGAGCCGATCAAAACTTTGTACATTTAGTCTTAAGCTGACATTTATGAAATAAAGACATAAAGACCGGAATTATTCGTGTTTTATATTAAAAATCTGTTCAGCGTTGATCTTTGTCCTAGTAGTGACGGATCATTTATTCGACCAAAAATAATAACTACGTAAGTGGCGCAGTCGGTAGGATGATACTAATTGATGCGATATTAAACATATTCAATTCTCTGTGTATCATCCGCTAAAGAACTACAACTTCAAAATCTCGCGTCGGTAAATCAAGTGATAGCGAAATTGAAAAAAAAAACTTAAAATTATATCAAATTTTAAGAAGACGCCTTTGAATTCACTGAGTAGTAAATCCACAAAAGGTTACTCAAAACAAAGTGAAATAGCTAAGTGCGCAACGCCAAATAAACGTAACTACAACTAAGTGAACTACAATAATAACAGTTAAACTAAGTGAAAACCAAATAAACTTAACAAAAAAATAAGCGAAAAATAATAACAACAATAACAATAACAGCGAAAATAAGTGAAAATTAAATAAACTTATCTACAACAACAAGTAAATACTTAAAACAACTCCAAATACATAAACACTAATCAAAATCCAAACCAACCAACATTAAATAAACGTTACTACAACTAAGTGAACTACAATAATAACAGTTAAACTAAGTGAAAACCAAATAAACTTAACAAAAAAAAAAATAAAATAAATAAATAAGTGAAAAATAATAACAACAATAACAATAACAGCGAAAATAAGGGAAAATTAAATAAAATTATCTACAACAGCAAGTAAATACTTAAAACAACTTCAAATACATAAACGCTAATCAAAATCCAAACCAACAAACCACGATGGCCGTAGCAGCACCAGCACAAATAGAATTGTCTGACTCGAACATGATTCAAGTAGAAAGACAAATACACGCAATCGAGGTTTTCAACGGAGATCCTAACACTTTGTACACTTTCATCAGTCGCGTCGATTTCATCTTGGCTCTGTATCAGACCACAGATGAAAGACAAAAGTTAGTAATCTTTGGACACATCGAACGGAACATCAGTGGCGATGTTATCCGCACCCTCGGAGTAACCAACCTCAGCAGCTGGAGCGAACTCAGGACTCAACTTATACTTAACTACAAGCCCCAAGCACCGAACCACCAACTTCTGGAAGAATTCAGGAACATACAATATCGAGGTAACATTCGACATTTCCTTGAAGAAGCCGAAAGAAAACGACAGATACTTATAAGTAAATTAGAACTAGAAAATAATACTAACAAAACCATTCTCTATACTAGATTAATACAAACCAGCATCGAAAATCTAATTCAAAAACTTCCAAGCCACATTTATCTCAGAATAGTTAACTGTAACATTCCAAACTTAAGATCACTAATAAATATATTACAAGAAAAAGGTCTTTATGAGGCACCAACCTCAAGCAAAGATAATATAAAGCCAACTTCAATTCCAAACAAAATAACAGCCAACCCCCAAAATAGACAAATGAATAACCAAACTAGACCCTTTGTACCCTTACAACCATTCTATAATAACGTCTATCAACCCTATCACCAAGCACATTCTCATATGCCCAGGTTTAACCCAAACCCAGTTCCTCAATATCAAAATAGACCCATTTACCCACAATCTAACATACCCATGTCACAAGTACCCAGACCAAACCCAGCTTTTAACAGACAAAATATTTTTGACCAAAACCGATTTGGACCTAGCCACACTAACATGCCCACAACATATCCTCAAAACAGAAACGTACAAACCAATAACCCAATAAAAAGACAGAGACCATCAGACAGTGGACAGTCTAAAATGAGCATAGAAGAGCTAAGATACCAGCAAGCAACGTCTTATCAACCTGAAAATCCTTATAATTATAACTGCTATTATCCCTACTATCCGGAATATTTTCAACCCCAGCCTTATCCCTACCAATTGAACTATACACCAGAATCAATTGAGTGTCCCCCTGAACAGAACTACGACAATTCGGAGACAACAGAAGAGGAAATACGAACAACAATTGACAACGAACCAGATGACCTTGAACAAGCAGAAAATTTTCGGCTAGTAGCCCCGGATCAAGCCAATATATAATGATAAAACATAATAATACGGAATTGAAATGTCTAATTGATACAGGATCTACGATAAATATGCTCACGCGAAATATTTTTCAAACGCCAATACAAGAAACCAATCATCTAATACACACTAGTAATGGCCCATTAATTATTAACACTCTTACGAATATACCACCTAATAACTACTTCCCTATTGCCCAAGAGTTCTTGATCCACCAGTTCTCGGATCATTATGACATGCTGATTGGACGCAAATTGTTGTCCGAAGCCAAAGCAGTAATCGACTATAAAAAGAAAACTGCTACCCTGTTTAACAAAATATACAAGATAAAAGACAGTAATAACATTACAGAACAGAATCATATCCAAATGGACCCTTCATTTCCACAAGACCCCACCTATTTAGAAACCTCCACACTTCAGGAAAACTTGTTCCGACTAGAACACCTTAACGTAGAAGAAAAACAAAAATTAATTAACCTACTGACAAAATACCAAGACATCCAATTTCACGAAGGTGACACGCTCACGTTCACAAACCAAGAAAAACATGTTATCAACACCACACACAATATCCCCGTCTACTCTAAAGTTTATAGTTTCCAACAGACATATGAAAAGGAGGTAGAAAAACAGATCCAGGACATGCTAGAACAGGGTATTATCCGAGAAAGTAATTCACCATACTGTAGCCCCATTTGGGTCGTACCTAAAAAGCTAGATGCTTCTGGACAACAGAAGCTCCGTATCGTAATAGACTATAGGAAATTGAACGAAATAACAATAAACGACAGATACCCTATACCAAACATAGATGAAATATTAGGAAAACTAGGGAGGTCAAATTATTTCACAACAATAGATCTTGCAAAGGGCTTTCATCAAATAGAAATGGACTCAGAGTCAATAGCCAAAACTGCCTTCTCTACAAAATATGGACACTACGAGTACACACGAATGCCATTTGGGCTTAAAAACGCCCCCGCTACATTTCAACGATGTATGAATAATTTACTCCGTCCGCTTTTAAATAAATGTTGTCTAGTATACCTAGACGACATCATAGTTTTCTCCACATCTTTAGAAGAACATCTTCAAGCCTTACAGGCTGTTTTCGAAAAATTATCACAGGCAAATTTAAAATTACAACTAAACAAATGTGAATTCTTAAAACAGGAGACAATTTTCTTAGGACATGTTATCACTAAAGACGGGATTAAACCAAACCCGGATAAAATTAAAGCTATAGTAAAGTATCCATTACCAAGAAAAACTAAAGAAATTAAAGCCTTCCTAGGACTCACAGGATATTATAGGAAATTTATACCTAACTTTTCTGACATTGCCAAACCCCTGACCAAGTGCCTAAAGAAAGGAGCAACAATAGATATAAACAGTTCAGAATACTTAGAAGCATTCCAAAGGTTAAAATTATTAATCTCTGAAGACCCGATCCTAAAAATACCGAATTTCGAGAGGAAATTTACATTAACAACAGATGCCAGCAATGTAGCTTTAGGAGCTGTTCTATCACAAGACGGACACCCTGTTAGCTACATCAGCAGAACATTAAACGAACATGAAGTCAATTATAGCGCCATAGAAAAAGAATTATTAGCAATAGTTTGGGCCACTAAAACCTTCCGACACTATCTGTTAGGACGACATTTCGAAGTAGCTTCTGACCATCAACCCTTGTGCTGGCTACACAAACTAAAAGAACCTAATTCAAAATTAACAAGATGGAAAATTAGACTTTCGGAATATGACTTCGACATAAAATATATAAAAGGAAAAGAAAATTACGTAGCAGACGCACTTTCTAGAATAAAGATAGAACAAACATTTTTCGGTGAATCTACACAACATAGTGCCGAAGAGGACACTAACAATTTGATCGGACTATCAGAGAAAGCTATTAATCAATATAAAAGGCAAATCATCCTTACTAAAGGTCCCAATAGTACAGAAATAGAAACTTACTTCAAAAAACAAATTATACACCTTTCTTATGAAGAAATGACCCCCGAAATAGCCAAACGATATCTACTCGATTATTTCTGTTCAAAAAACAGCGCTCTTTACATCGAAAGCGATGCAGATTTCGAAGTAATTCAAAAAGCATATAAGGAGACAATGAACCCAAGACATACAACAATTTTTCGAAGCCTCATCTTACTAAAAAACATTCCCACGTACGCAAATTTTAAAGAACTAATTTTAAACACACATGAAAAACTCTTACACCCCGGAATACAGAAAACTGTAAAACTTTTCAGCGAAACATACTACTTCCCAAATAGCCAACTCCTCATTCAAAATATAATTAACGAATGTCAAGTTTGTAACTTAGCAAAAACAGAACACCGAAATACAAAAATGCCAATGAAAGTCACCCCTAAACCCGAACATTGCCGCGATAAATTTGTAATAGATATCTACTCCTCTGAAAGAAATCACTATTTGAGCTGTATCGACATTTATTCTAAATTTGCCACCCTTGAGCAGATAAAAACAAAAGATTGGATAGAATGTAAAAATGCTCTAATGCGCATATTCAATCAGTTGGGAAAACCTAAAATCCTAAAGGCAGACAGAGATGGCGCATTTTCTAGCTTAGCCCTCAAACGTTGGCTCGAAACTGAAAATGTGGAATTACAACTTAACACTACAAAAACAGGTGTTGCAGATATAGAAAGGCTCCACAAAACAATAAATGAAAAAATCCGTATTATAAAAAATTCCGATGACAATGAAGCCAAACTCAGTAAAATAGAAACGATCCTTTACATTTACAACCACAAAACCAAACACGATACTACTGGACAAACTCCTGCCCACATATTTATTTATGCTGGACAACCAATTTTAGATACACAACACAACAAAGAAATTAAAATCAACGAAATAAACAAAGACCGAACAGAATACAACGTCGACACTAGATATAGAAAAGGACCGTTGCAAAAAGGGAAATTAGAAAACCCTTTTAAATTAACAAGGAACGTCGAACAAACTGACGAAGACCATTACAAAATCACCAATAGAAATAGAGAAACACATTACTACAAGACCCAATTTAAAAAACAGAAAAAAATTAATAAACTTTACATTCCACAGGCCCCTGGTTCATCATAATATTCCTCCTCACGTTTACAAAAGTATGCCTAACTCAACAACTTCAAATCAACAACATCGATACTAACCATGGATACCTCTTATTTTCCGATAAATCAATTCAAATCCCTTCAGAATATGAACATCATTGTCTTCGCGTAAACCTTTCCGATATAGATAACCTAACTCACTATTTCAACAATAAAATAACTAATTACACTAACATTCCCCAAATTGACCTTTTATACAATAAAATGCGAAGAGAACTTAGCGGAATAACTTTACACCAGACAAACAGGCAGAAACGAGGACTAATCAACATGGTAGGATCTGCGTTTAAATATTTATTTGGAACACTAGACAATGATGACCGAACAAAGATTGAGAAACAGTTAGAATCAGTAGCAACGAGTTCAATAAATCTACATGAAATAAACGATATAATTCAACTTATCAACAGTAACATACAAAGAACGAAAGAATATTTAGACGAACATACTAACAGAGAACAGTTAGTATACGAACTTATCCAATTTACCGAGTATATAGAAGACATTGCAATGGGAATGCAACTTTCGCGACTAGGACTATTTAATCCCAAATTACTTAATTACGACAGACTAGAGAACGTTGACAGTAGTAACATACTACAAATTAAAACATCAACCTGGATTAGTACCAATCAAATACTTATCATAGCACACATCCCTATTAAACAAAAAACCGTTCACACCATTAACATAATACCCTACCCAGATAATAACGGATATCAACTCGATCACAACGAAAAAGATACTTATTTTGAAGAACATGGCAAAGTCTATAACCAAAATTGTAAAGAAATAAATAACGAATGTATTAAGAACATTATAAAAAGAACTAAACCAATATGCAATTTCATCCCTACAACAGTTAATCAGATAATTAAATATGTAGAGCCAAACAATATCCTTACTTGGAATATAAAAAATACTATTATAGAACAAGATTGCCAAGAAATAGATAAAAATGTAACAATAAACGGCAACAAAATAATAACAATAAAACAATGTAAAATTAAAATAGGAAAAATAACGTTAAACGAAAACCAGCTGAATCCCGAAATAAATCTAACACCATTGTACACACCCATTGAATTAATAAAAATAAAACCAATAGAACATAAAGACATTGTAAATCTAATATCAAGTAATAATATTATAGTCTCTATTATCGTATCACTTATTAGCCTCACATTTTGTATAGTTTGTATCTACTTAAAACTAAAAACAACAAAAACAATTATAGAAACACAAGATACAAACCCAACTGCATTACCAAGATTATATGCGTCAACCCCAACGGAAGCATAAACTTCCTTTTTAAGGGAGGGAAGTAGCATAATATGCTTCACATATTACGCTTACATAAGCATTGTACGTATACAATCTTGCACATTTCACAATTCACATTTTTGCTTACACCTAAGCGCATGATTTGTTGCGCAACCATATCGTTCTTTTTGTGCACATATTAAATATAAAAATAAATATAAACAAGTAAGAAAAGTTATCTTCGGCTTGCCGAAGATGGTATACCCTTGAAAACAACAAAGTTTTCCATACAAAGACTTGTTTTCATATCGGTCGTTTGTATGGCAGCTATATGATATAGTGATCCGATCCGGATCAAACTTTTACAAATCATGTATGGCTATGTCAAATGAATAAATGTTGAATTCGGTTGCAATAGGTTGGAAAACAAAAAATTTTTCATACAAAGACTTGTTTTCATATCGGTCGTTTGTATTGCAGCTATATGATATAGTGATCTGATCCAAACCAAACTTTCACAAATCATGTATGCCTATGTCAAATGGATACATATTGAATTCGGTTGCAATAGCTTGGAAAACAAAAAAGTTTTCCATACAAAGACTTGTTTTTATATCGGTCGTTTGTATGGCAGCTATATGATATAGTGATCTGATCCGGACCAAACTTTCACAAATCATGTATGCCTATGTCAAATGGATACGTATTGAATTCGGTTGCAATAGCTTGGAAAGCAAAAAAGTTTTCTATACAAAGACTTGTTTTCATATCGGTCGTTTGTATGGCAGCTATATGATATAGTTGTCCGATCCGACCGATTCTTAAACTTGATCTGCGTGCAACAAAAATAATGATCTGGTAAAAATTTCAAAACGCTAGCTTTAAAACTACTGTCTATTTTTTGCATAGAAACAGACGGACAGACGGACATGGCTATATCGACTCGGCTGTTGATGCTGATCAAGAATATATATACTTTGTGGGGTCGGAGATGCTTCCTTTAATGCGTTACACATTTCTGGACAAAATTATAATACCCTTTTTCAAGGGTATAAAAATCACTTCTTTCCAAATAGCCAACTACTAATTCAGAATATAATAAACGAATGCAACATATGCAATTTAGCCAAAACAGAACATAGAAACACCAAAATGCCTTTAAAAATCACGCCTAAACCGGATCATTGCCGAGAAAAATGTGTGGTAGATATTTATTCATCTGAGGGAAAACATTACATCAGTTGCATTGATATTTATTCTAAATTCGCTACACTTGAGCAAATTAAAACTAAGGACTGGATAGAATGCAGAAACGCATTAATGCGTATTTTCAATCAATTAGGTAAACCCAAATTACTTAAGGCAGACAGAGACGGAGCTTTCTCCAGTTTAGCTTTAAAGCGATGGCTTGAAGAAGAAGAAATCGAATTACACCTCAATACAGCAAAAAACGGGGTGGCAGACGTCGAAAGATTGCACAAAACAATAAATGAGAAGATTCGTATAATCAATTCATCCGATGATGAAGAAGTAAAATTAAGCAAGATAGAAACAATCCTTTACACATACAACCATAAAATTAAACATGACACTACTGGACAGACACCTGCTAAAATCTTCTTATACGCTGGGCATCCAATATTAGACACTCAAAAAATTAAAGAGAAGAAAATAGATAAAATAAATGAAGACCGACAGGAATTTAATATTGACACTAATTACAGAAAAGGTCCACTACAGAAAGGCAAATTAGAAAATCCATTTAAATCAACCAAAAATGTAGAACAGACAGACCCTGACCATTACAAAATCACTAATAGAAATAGAGTTACGCACTACTACAAAACACAATTCAAAAAACAAAAGAAAAACAAGTGAGAAAAGTTATCTTCGGCTTGCCATACAAAGACTTTTTTTTCATATCGGTCGTTTGTATGGCAGCTATATGATATAGTAGTCCGATCCGGACCAAACTTCCACAAATCATGTATGCCTATGTCAAATAGATAAATATTGAATTAGTTTACAATAGCTTGGATAACAAAAAGTTTTCCATACAAAGACTTCTTTTCATATCGGTCGTTTGTATGGCAGCTATATGATATAGTGATCTGATCCGGATCAAACTTTCACAAATCATGTATGCCTATGTCAAATGGATAAATGTTGAATTCGGTTGCAATAGCTTGGAAAACAAAAAAGTTTTCCATACAAAGACTTGTTTTCATATCGGTCGTTTATATGGCAGCTATATGATGTAGTGGTCCGATCCGACCGATTCTTAAACTTGATCTGCGTGCAACAAAAATAATGATCTGGTAAAAATTTCAAAACGCTAGCTTTAAAACTACTGTTATTTTTTGCATAGAAACAGACGGACAGACGGACAGAGGGACAGACGGACAGACGGACAGACGGACATGGCTATATCGACTCGGCTGTTGATGCTGATCAAGAATATATATACTTTGTGGGGTCGGAGATGCTTCCTTTAATGCGTTACACATTTCTGGACAAAATTATAATACCCTTTTTCAAGGGTATAACAAGTGAGAAAAGTTATCTTCGGCTTGCCATACAAAGACTTTTTTTCATATCGGTCGTTTGTATGGCAGCTATATGATATAGTAGTCCGATCCGGACCAAACTTTCACAAATCATGTATGCCTATGTCAAATAGATAAATATTGAATTTGTTTACAATAGCTTGGATAACAAAAAAGTTTTCCATACAAAGACTTCTTTTCATATCGGTCGTTTGTATGGCAGCTATATGATATAGTGATCTGATCCGGATCAAACTTTCACAAATCATGTATGGCTATGTCAAATGGATAAATGTTGAATTCGGTTGCAATAGCTTGGAAAACAAAAAAGTTTTCCATACAAAGACTTGTTTTCATATCGGTCGTTTATATGGCAGCTATATGATGTAGTGGTCCGATCCGACCGATTCTTAAACTTGATCTGCGTGCAACAAAAATAATGATCTGGTAAAAATTTCAAAACGCTAGCTTTAAAACTACTGTTATTTTTTGCATAGAAACAGACGGACAGACGGACAGAGGGACAGACGGACAGACGGACAGACGGACAGACGGACATGGCTATATCGACTCGGCTGTTGATGCTGATCAAGAATATATATACTTTGTGGGGTCGGAGATGCTTCCTTTAATGCGTTACACATTTCTGGACAAAATTATAATACCCTTTTTCAAGGGTATAACAAGTGAGAAAAGTTATCTTCGGCTTGCCATACAAAGACTTTTTTTTCATATCGGTCGTTTGTATGGCAGCTATATGATATAGTAGTCCGATCCGGACCAAACTTCCACAAATCATGTATGCCTATGTCAAATAGATAAATATTGAATTTGTTTACAATAGCTTGGATAACAAAAAAGTTTTCCATACAAAGACTTCTTTTCATATCGGTCGTTTGTATGGCAGCTATATGATATAGTGATCTGATCCGGATCAAACTTTCACAAATCATGTATGGCTATGTCAAATGGATAAATGTTGAATTCGGTTGCAAT
The DNA here is from genome assembly GCA_035047645.1 of Drosophila merina. NCBI lineage: Eukaryota > Metazoa > Arthropoda > Insecta > Diptera > Drosophilidae > Drosophila > Drosophila merina. The sequence continues at coordinate 416,442 of JAWNPH010000076.1, read as the reverse complement.
AGCTTGGAAAACAAAAAAGTTTTCCATACAAAGACTTGTTTTCATATCGGTCGTTTATATGGCAGCTATATGATGTAGTGGTCCGATCCGACCGATTCTTAAACTTGATCTGCGTGCAACAAAAATAATGATCTGGTAAAAATTACAAAACGCTAGCTTTAAAACTACTGTCTATTTTTTGCATAGAAACAGACGGACAGACGGACAGAGGGACAGACGGACAGACGGACAGACGGACAGACGGACATGGCTATATCGACTCGGCTGTTGATGCTGATCAAGAATATATATACTTTGTGGGGTCGGAGATGCTTCCTTTAATGCGTTACACATTTCTGGACAAAATTATAATACCCTTTTTCAAGGGTATAAAAACCAAACCCCAAAAAAATGCTGAGTAGACAATTCCGTTTTCCACGACTCACTTCGAGCCGATCAAAACTTTGTACATTTAGTCTTAAGCTGACATTTATGAAATAAAGACATAAACACCGGAATTATTCGTGTTTTATATTAAAAATCTGTTCAGCGTTGATCTTTGCCCTAGTAGTGACGGATCATTTATTCGACCAAAAATAATAACTACGTAAGTATATATTCTTGATCAGCATCAACAGCCGAGTCGATATAGCCATGTCCGTCTGTCCGTCTGTCCGTCTGTTTCTATGCAAAAAATAGACAGTAGTTTTAAAGCTAGCGTTTTGAAATTTTTACCAGATCATTATTTTTGTTGCACGCAGATCAAGTTTAAGAATCGGTCGGATCGGACCACTACATCATATAGCTGCCATATAAACGACCGATATGAAAACAAGTCTTTGTATGGAAAACTTTTTTGTTTTCCAAGCTATTGCAACCGAATTCAACATTTATCCATTTGACATAGCCATACATGATTTGTGAAAGTTTGATCCGGATCAGATCACTATATCATATAGCTGCCATACAAACGACCGATATGAAAAGAAGTCTTTGTATGGAAAACTTTTTTGTTATCCAAGCTATTGTAAACTAATTCAATATTTATCTATTTGACATAGGCATACATGATTTGTGGAAGTTTGGTCCGGATCGGACTACTATATCATATAGCTGCCATACAAACGACCGATATGAAAAAAAAAAGTCTTTGTATGGCAAGCCGAAGATAACTTTTCTCACTTGTTATACCCTTGAAAAAGGGTATTATAATTTTGTCCAGAAATGTGTAACGCATTAAAGGAAGCATCTCCGACCCCACAAAGTATATATATTCTTGATCAGCATCAACAGCCGAGTCGATATAGCCATGTCCGTCTGTCCGTCTGTCCGTCTGTCCCTCTGTCCGTCTGTCCGTCTGTTTCTATGCAAAAAATAACAGTAGTTTTAAAGCTAGCGTTTTGAAATTTTTACCAGATCATTATTTTTGTTGCACGCAGATCAAGTTTAAGAATCGGTCGGATCGGACCACTACATCATATAGCTGCCATATAAACGACCGATATGAAAACAAGTCTTTGTATGGAAAACTTTTTTGTTTTCCAAGCTATTGCAACCGAATTCAACATTTATCCATTTGACATAGCCATACATGATTTGTGAAAGTTTGATCCGGATCAGATCACTATATCATATAGCTGCCATACAAACGACCGATATGAAAAGAAGTCTTTGTATGGAAAACTTTTTTGTTATCCAAGCTATTGTAAACTAATTCAATATTTATCTATTTGACATAGGCATACATGATTTGTGGAAGTTTGGTCCGGATCGGACTACTATATCATATAGCTGCCATACAAACGACCGATATGAAAAAAAAGTCTTTGTATGGCAAGCCGAAGATAACTTTTCTCACTTGTTATACCCTTGAAAAAGGGTATTATAATTTTGTCCAGAAATGTGTAACGCATTAAAGGAAGCATCTCCGACCCCACAAAGTATATATATTCTTGATCAGCATCAACAGCCGAGTCGATATAGCCATGTCCGTCTGTCCGTCTGTCCGTCTGTCCGTCTGTCCCTCTGTCCGTCTGTCCGTCTGTTTCTATGCAAAAAATAACAGTAGTTTTAAAGCTAGCGTTTTGAAATTTTTACCAGATCATTATTTTTGTTGCACGCAGATCAAGTTTAAGAATCGGTCGGATCGGACCACTACATCATATAGCTGCCATATAAACGACCGATATGAAAACAAGTCTTTGTATGGAAAACTTTTTTGTTTTCCAAGCTATTGCAACCGAATTCAACATTTATCCATTTGACATAGCCATACATGATTTGTGAAAGTTTGATCCGGATCAGATCACTATATCATATAGCTGCCATACAAACGACCGATATGAAAAGAAGTCTTTGTATGGAAAACTTTTTTGTTATCCAAGCTATTGTAAACTAATTCAATATTTATCTATTTGACATAGGCATACATGATTTGTGGAAGTTTGGTCCGGATCGGACTACTATATCATATAGCTGCCATACAAACGACCGATATGAAAAAAAGTCTTTGTATGGCAAGCCGAAGATAACTTTTCTCACTTGTTTTTCTTTTGTTTTTTGAATTGTGTTTTGTAGTAGTGCGTAACTCTATTTCTATTAGTGATTTTGTAATGGTCAGGGTCTGTCTGTTCTACATTTTTGGTTGATTTAAATGGATTTTCTAATTTGCCTTTCTGTAGTGGACCTTTTCTGTAATTAGTGTCAATATTAAATTCCTGTCGGTCTTCATTTATTTTATCTATTTTCTTCTCTTTAATTTTTTGAGTGTCTAATATTGGATGCCCAGCGTATAAGAAGATTTTAGCAGGTGTCTGTCCAGTAGTGTCATGTTTAATTTTATGGTTGTATGTGTAAAGGATTGTTTCTATCTTGCTTAATTTTACTTCTTCATCATCGGATGAATTGATTATACGAATCTTCTCATTTATTGTTTTGTGCAATCTTTCGACGTCTGCCACCCCGTTTTTTGCTGTATTGAGCTGTAATTCGATTTCTTCTTCTTCAAGCCATCGCTTTAAAGCTAAACTGGAGAAAGCTCCGTCTCTGTCTGCCTTAAGTAATTTGGGTTTACCTAATTGATTGAAAATACGCATTAATGCGTTTCTGCATTCTATCCAGTCCTTAGTTTTAATTTGCTCAAGTGTAGCGAATTTAGAATAAATATCAATGCAACTGATGTAATGTTTTCCCTCAGATGAATAAATATCTACCACACATTTTTCTCGGCAATGATCCGGTTTAGGCGTGATTTTTAAAGGCATTTTGGTGTTTCTATGTTCTGTTTTGGCTAAATTGCATATGTTGCATTCGTTTATTATATTCTGAATTAGTAGTTGGCTATTTGGAAAGAAGTGATTTTTATACCCTTGAAAAAGGGTATTATAATTTTGTCCAGAAATGTGTAACGCATTAAAGGAAGCATCTCCGACCCCACAAAGTATATATATTCTTGATCGGCATCAACAGCCGAGTCGATATAGCCATGTCCGTCTGTCCGTCTGTCCGTCTGTTTCTATGCAAAAAATAGACAGTAGTTTTAAAGCTAGCGTTTTGAAATTTTTACCAGATCATTATTTTTGTTGCACGCAGATCAAGTTTAAGAATCGGTCGGATCGGACAACTATATCATATAGCTGCCATACAAACGACCGATATGAAAACAAGTCTTTGTATAGAAAACTTTTTTGCTTTCCAAGCTATTGCAACCGAATTCAATACGTATCCATTTGACATAGGCATACATGATTTGTGAAAGTTTGGTCCGGATCAGATCACTATATCATATAGCTGCCATACAAACGACCGATATAAAAACAAGTCTTTGTATGGAAAACTTTTTTGTTTTCCAAGCTATTGCAACCGAATTCAATATGTATCCATTTGACATAGGCATACATGATTTGTGAAAGTTTGGTTTGGATCAGATCACTATATCATATAGCTGCAATACAAACGACCGATATGAAAACAAGTCTTTGTATGAAAAATTTTTTTGTTTTCCAACCTATTGCAACCGAATTCAACATTTATTCATTTGACATAGCCATACATGATTTGTAAAAGTTTGATCCGGATCGGATCACTATATCATATAGCTGCCATACAAACGACCGATATGAAAACAAGTCTTTGTATGGAAAACTTTGTTGTTTTCAAGGGTATACCATCTTCGGCAAGCCGAAGATAACTTTTCTTACTTGTTATACCCTTGAAAAAGGGTATTATAATTTTGTCCAGAAATGTGTAACGCATTAAAGGAAGCATCTCCGACCTCACAAAGTATATATATTCTTGATCAGCATCAACAGCCGAGTCGATATAGCCATGTCCGTCTGTCCGTCTGTCCGTCTGTCCGTCTGTCCGTCTGTCCCTCTGTCCGTCTGTCCGTCTGTTTCTATGCAAAAAATAGACAGTAGTTTTAAAGCTAGCGTTTTGAAATTTTTACCAGATCATTATTTTTGTTGCACGCAGATCAAGTTTAAGAATCGGTCGGATCGGACCACTACATCATATAGCTGCCATATAAACGACCGATATGTAAACAAGTCTTTGTATGGAAAAATTTTTGTTTTCCAAGCTATTGCAACCGAATTCAACATTTATCCATTTGACATAGCCATACATGATTTGTGAAAGTTTGATCCGGATCAGATCACTATATCATATAGCTGCCATACAAACGACCGATATGAAAAAAAGTCTTTGTATGGAAAACTTTTTTGTTATCCAAGCTATTGTAAACTAATTCAATATTTATCTATTTGACATAGGCATACATGATTTGTGGAAGTTTGGTCCGGATCGGACTACTATATCATATAGCTGCCATACAAACGACCGATATGAAAAAAAAAGTCTTTGTATGGCAAGCCGAAGATAACTTTTCTCACTTGTTTTTATACCCTTGAAAAAGGGTATTATAATTTTGTCCAGAAATGTGTAACGCATTAAAGGAAGCATCTCCGACCCCACAAAGTATATATATTCTTGATCAGCATCAACAGCCGAGTCGATATAGCCATGTCCGTCTGTCCGTCTGTCCGTCTGTCCGTCTGTCCCTCTGTCCGTCTGTCCGTCTGTTTCTATGCAAAAAATAGACAGTAGTTTTAAAGCTAGCGTTTTGAAATTTTTACCAGATCATTATTTTTGTTGCACGCAGATCAAGTTTAAGAATCGGTCGGATCGGACCACTACATCATATAGCTGCCATATAAACGACCGATATGTAAACAAGTCTTTGTATGGAAAAATTTTTTGTTTTCCAAGCTATTGCAACCGAATTCAACATTTATCCATTTGACATAGCCATACATGATTTGTGAAAGTTTGATCCGGATCAGATCACTATATCATATAGCTGCCATACAAACGACCGATATGAAAAGAAGTCTTTGTATGGAAAACTTTTTTTGTTATCCAAGCTATTGTAAACTAATTCAATATTTATCTATTTGACATAGGCATACATGATTTGTGGAAGTTTGGTCCGGATCGGACTACTATATCATATAGCTGCCATACAAACGACCGATATGAAAAAAAAGTCTTTGTATGGCAAGCCGAAGATAACTTTTCTCACTTGTTTTTCTTTTGTTTTTTGAATTGTGTTTTGTAGTAGTGCGTAACTCTATTTCTATTAGTGATTTTGTAATGGTCAGGGTCTGTCTGTTCTACATTTTTGGTTGATTTAAATGGATTTTCTAATTTGCCTTTCTGTAGTGGACCTTTTCTGTAATTAGTGTCAATATTAAATTCCTGTCGGTCTTCATTTATTTTATCTATTTTCTTCTCTTTAATTTTTTGAGTGTCTAATATTGGATGCCCAGCGTATAAGAAGATTTTAGCAGGTGTCTGTCCAGTAGTGTCATGTTTAATTTTATGGTTGTATGTGTAAAGGATTGTTTCTATCTTGCTTAATTTTACTTCTTCATCATCGGATGAATTGATTATACGAATCTTCTCATTTATTGTTTTGTGCAATCTTTCGACGTCTGCCACCCCGTTTTTTGCTGTATTGAGCTGTAATTCGATTTCTTCTTCTTCAAGCCATCGCTTTAAAGCTAAACTGGAGAAAGCTCCGTCTCTGTCTGCCTTAAGTAATTTGGGTTTACCTAATTGATTGAAAATACGCATTAATGCGTTTCTGCATTCTATCCAGTCCTTAGTTTTAATTTGCTCAAGTGTAGCGAATTTAGAATAAATATCAATGCAACTGATGTAATGTTTTCCCTCAGATGAATAAATATCTACCACACATTTTTCTCGGCAATGATCCGGTTTAGGCGTGATTTTTAAAGGCATTTTGGTGTTTCTATGTTCTGTTTTGGCTAAATTGCATATGTTGCATTCGTTTATTATATTCTGAATTAGTAGTTGGCTATTTGGAAAGAAGTGATTTTTATACCCTTGAAAAAGGGTATTATAATTTTGTCCAGAAATGTGTAACGCATTAAAGGAAGCATCTCCGACCCCACAAAGTATATATATTCTTGATCAGCATCAACAGCCGAGTCGATATAGCCATGTCCGTCTGTCCGTCTGTCCGTCTGTTTCTATGCAAAAAAATAGACAGTAGTTTTAAAGCTAGCGTTTTGAAATTTTTACCAGATCATTATTTTTGTTGCACGCAGATCAAGTTTAAGAATCGGTCGGATCGGACAACTATATCATATAGCTGCCATACAAACGACCGATATGAAAACAAGTCTTTGTATAGAAAACTTTTTTGCTTTCCAAGCTATTGCAACCGAATTCAATACGTATCCATTTGACATAGGCATACATGATTTGTGAAAGTTTGGTCCGGATCAGATCACTATATCATATAGCTGCCATACAAACGACCGATATAAAAACAAGTCTTTGTATGGAAAACTTTTTGTTTTCCAAGCTATTGCAACCGAATTCAATATGTATCCATTTGACATAGGCATACATGATTTGTGAAAGTTTGGTTTGGATCAGATCACTATATCATATAGCTGCAATACAAACGACCGATATGAAAACAAGTCTTTGTATGAAAAATTTTTTTGTTTTCCAACCTATTGCAACCGAATTCAACATTTATTCATTTGACATAGCCATACATGATTTGTAAAAGTTTGATCCGGATCGGATCACTATATCATATAGCTGCCATACAAACTACCGATATGAAAACAAGTCTTTGTATGGAAAACTTTGTTGTTTTCAAGGGTATACCATCTTCGGCAAGCCGAAGATAACTTTTCTTACTTGTTTTTCTTTTGTTTTTATACCCTTGAAAAAGGGTATTATAATTTTGTCCAGAAATGTGTAACGCATTAAAGGAAGCATCTCCGACCCCACAAAGTATATATATTCTTGATCAGCATCAACAGCCGAGTCGATATAGCCATGTCCGTCTGTCCGTCTGTCCGTCTGTCCGTCTGTCCCTCTGTCCGTCTGTCCGTCTGTTTCTATGCAAAAAATAGACAGTAGTTTTAAAGCTAGCGTTTTGAAATTTTTACCAGATCATTATTTTTGTTGCACGCAGATCAAGTTTAAGAATCGGTCGGATCGGACCACTACATCATATAGCTGCCATATAAACGACCGATATGAAAACAAGTCTTTGTATGGAAAACTTTTTTGTTTTCCAAGCTATTGCAACCGAATTCAACATTTATCCATTTGACATAGCCATACATGATTTGTGAAAGTTTGATCCGGATCAGATCACTATATCATATAGCTGCCATACAAACGACCGATATGAAAAGAAGTCTTTGTATGGAAAACTTTTTGTTATCCAAGCTATTGTAAAAAAATTCAATATTTATCTATTTGACATAGGCATACATGATTTGTGGAAGTTTGGTCCGGATCGGACTACTATATCATATAGCTGCCATACAAACGACCGATATGAAAAAAAGTCTTTGTATGGCAAGCCGAAGATAACTTTTCTCACTTGTTATACCCTTGAAAAAGGGTATTATAATTTTGTCCAGAAATGTGTAACGCATTAAAGGAAGCATCTCCGACCCCACAAAGTATATATATTCTTGATCAGCATCAACAGCCGAGTCGATATAGCCATGTCCGTCTGTCCGTCTGTCCGTCTGTCCCTCTGTCCGTCTGTCCGTCTGTTTCTATGCAAAAAATAACAGTAGTTTTAAAGCTAGCGTTTTGAAATTTTTACCAGATCATTATTTTTGTTGCACGCAGATCAAGTTTAAGAATCGGTCGGATCGGACCACTACATCATATAGCTGCCATATAAACGACCGATATGAAAACAAGTCTTTGTATGGAAAACTTTTTTGTTTTCCAAGCTATTGCAACCGAATTCAACATTTATCCATTTGACATAGCCATACATGATTTGTGAAAGTTTGATCCGGATCAGATCACTATATCATATAGCTGCCATACAAACGACCGATATGAAAAGAAGTCTTTGTATGGAAAACTTTTTGTTATCCAAGCTATTGTAAACTAATTCAATATTTATCTATTTGACATAGGCATACATGATTTGTGGAAGTTTGGTCCGGATCGGACTACTATATCATATAGCTGCCATACAAACGACCGATATGAAAAAAAGTCTTTGTATGGCAAGCCGAAGATAACTTTTCTCACTTGTTTTTCTTTTGTTTTTTGAATTGTGTTTTGTAGTAGTGCGTAACTCTATTTCTATTAGTGATTTTGTAATGGTCAGGGTCTGTCTGTTCTACATTTTTGGTTGATTTAAATGGATTTTCTAATTTGCCTTTCTGTAGTGGACCTTTTCTGTAATTAGTGTCAATATTAAATTCCTGTCGGTCTTCATTTATTTTATCTATTTTCTTCTCTTTAATTTTTTGAGTGTCTAATATTGGATGCCCAGCGTATAAGAAGATTTTAGCAGGTGTCTGTCCAGTAGTGTCATGTTTAATTTTATGGTTGTATGTGTAAAGGATTGTTTCTATCTTGCTTAATTTTACTTCTTCATCATCGGATGAATTGATTATACGAATCTTCTCATTTATTGTTTTGTGCAATCTTTCGACGTCTGCCACCCCGTTTTTTGCTGTATTGAGCTGTAATTCGATTTCTTCTTCTTCAAGCCATCGCTTTAAAGCTAAACTGGAGAAAGCTCCGTCTCTGTCTGCCTTAAGTAATTTGGGTTTACCTAATTGATTGAAAATACGCATTAATGCGTTTCTGCATTCTATCCAGTCCTTAGTTTTAATTTGCTCAAGTGTAGCGAATTTAGAATAAATATCAATGCAACTGATGTAATGTTTTCCCTCAGATGAATAAATATCTACCACACATTTTTCTCGGCAATGATCCGGTTTAGGCGTGATTTTTAAAGGCATTTTGGTGTTTCTATGTTCTGTTTTGGCTAAATTGCATATGTTGCATTCGTTTATTATATTCTGAATTAGTAGTTGGCTATTTGGAAAGAAGTGATTTTTATACCCTTGAAAAAGGGTATTATAATTTTGTCCAGAAATGTGTAACGCATTAAAGGAAGCATCTCCGACCCCACAAAGTATATATATTCTTGATCAGCATCAACAGCCGAGTCGATATAGCCATGTCCGTCTGTCCGTCTGTCCGTCTGTTTCTATGCAAAAAATAGACAGTAGTTTTAAAGCTAGCGTTTTGAAATTTTTACCAGATCATTATTTTTGTTGCACGCAGATCAAGTTTAAGAATCGGTCGGATCGGACAACTATATCATATAGCTGCCATACAAACGACCGATATGAAAACAAGTCTTTGTATAGAAAACTTTTTTTGCTTTCCAAGCTATTGCAACCGAATTCAATACGTATCCATTTGACATAGGCATACATGATTTGTGAAAGTTTGGTCCGGATCAGATCACTATATCATATAGCTGCCATACAAACGACCGATATAAAAACAAGTCTTTGTATGGAAAACTTTTTTGTTTTCCAAGCTATTGCAACCGAATTCAATATGTATCCATTTGACATAGGCATACATGATTTGTGAAAGTTTGGTTTGGATCAGATCACTATATCATATAGCTGCAATACAAACGACCGATATGAAAACAAGTCTTTGTATGAAAAATTTTTTTGTTTTCCAACCTATTGCAACCGAATTCAACATTTATTCATTTGACATAGCCATACATGATTTGTAAAAGTTTGATCCGGATCGGATCACTATATCATATAGCTGCCATACAAACGACCGATATGAAAACAAGTCTTTGTATGGAAAACTTTGTTGTTTTCAAGGGTATACCATCTTCGGCAAGCCGAAGATAACTTTTCTTACTTGTTATACCCTTGAAAAAGGGTATTATAATTTTGTCCAGAAATGTGTAACGCATTAAAGGAAGCATCTCCGACCCCACAAAGTATATATATTCTTGATCAGCATCAACAGCCGAGTCGATATAGCCATGTCCGTCTGTCCGTCTGTCCGTCTGTCCGTCTGTCCCTCTGTCCGTCTGTTTCTATGCTAAAAATAACAGTAGTTTTAAAGCTAGCGTTTTGAAATTTTTACCAGATCATTATTTTTGTTGCACGCAGATCAAGTTTAAGAATCGGTCGGATCGGACCACTACATCATATAGCTGCCATATAAACGACCGATATGAAAACAAGTCTTTGTATGGAAAACTTTTTTGTTTTCCAAGCTATTGCAACCGAATTCAACATTTATCCATTTGACATAGCCATACATGATTTGTGAAAGTTTGATCCGGATCAGATCACTATATCATATAGCTGCCATACAAACGACCGATATGAAAAGAAGTCTTTGTATGGAAAACTTTTTTGTTATCCAAGCTATTGTAAACTAATTCAATATTTATCTATTTGACATAGGCATACATGATTTGTGGAAGTTTGGTCCGGATCGGACTACTATATCATATAGCTGCCATACAAACGACCGATATGAAAAAAAGTCTTTGTATGGCAAGCCGAAGATAACTTTTCTCACTTGTTTTTCTTTTGTTTTTTGAATTGTGTTTTGTAGTAGTGCGTAACTCTATTTCTATTAGTGATTTTGTAATGGTCAGGGTCTGTCTGTTCTACATTTTTGGTTGATTTAAATGGATTTTCTAATTTGCCTTTCTGTAGTGGACCTTTTCTGTAATTAGTGTCAATATTAAATTCCTGTCGGTCTTCATTTATTTTATCTATTTTCTTCTCTTTAATTTTTTGAGTGTCTAATATTGGATGCCCAGCGTATAAGAAGATTTTAGCAGGTGTCTGTCCAGTAGTGTCATGTTTAATTTTATGGTTGTATGTGTAAAGGATTGTTTCTATCTTGCTTAATTTTACTTCTTCATCATCGGATGAATTGATTATACGAATCTTCTCATTTATTGTTTTGTGCAATCTTTCGACGTCTGCCACCCCGTTTTTTGCTGTATTGAGCTGTAATTCGATTTCTTCTTCAAGCCATCGCTTTAAAGCTAAACTGGAGAAAGCTCCGTCTCTGTCTGCCTTAAGTAATTTGGGTTTACCTAATTGATTGAAAATACGCATTAATGCGTTTCTGCATTCTATCCAGTCCTTAGTTTTAATTTGCTCAAGTGTAGCGAATTTAGAATAAATATCAATGCAACTGATGTAATGTTTTCCCTCAGATGAATAAATATCTACCACACATTTTTCTCGGCAATGATCCGGTTTAGGCGTGATTTTTAAAGGCATTTTGGTGTTTCTATGTTCTGTTTTGGCTAAATTGCATATGATGCATTCGTTTATTATATTCTGAATTAGTAGTTGGCTATTTGGAAAGAAGTGATTTTTATACCCTTGAAAAAGGGTATTATAATTTTGTCCAGAAATGTGTAACGCATTAAAGGAAGCATCTCCAACCCCACAAAGTATATATATTCTTGATCAGCATCAACAGCCGAGTCGATATAGCCATGTCCGTCTGTCCGTCTGTTTCTATGCAAAAAATAGACAGTAGTTTTAAAGCTAGCGTTTTGAAATTTTTACCAGATCATTATTTTTGTTGCACGCAGATCAAGTTTAAGAATCGGTCGGATCGGACAACTATATCATATAGCTGCCATACAAACGACCGATATGAAAACAAGTCTTTGTATAGAAAACTTTTTTGCTTTCCAAGCTATTGCAACCGAATTCAATACGTATCCATTTGACATAGGCATACATGATTTGTGAAAGTTTGGTCCGGATCAGATCACTATATCATATAGCTGCCATACAAACGACCGATATAAAAACAAGTCTTTGTATGGAAAACTTTTTTGTTTTCCAAGCTATTGCAACCGAATTCAATATGTATCCATTTGACATAGGCATACATGATTTGTGAAAGTTTGGTTTGGATCAGATCACTATATCATATAGCTGCAATACAAACGACCGATATGAAAACAAGTCTTTGTATGAAAAATTTTTTTGTTTTCCAACCTATTGCAACCGAATTCAACATTTATTCATTTGACATAGCCATACATGATTTGTAAAAGTTTGATCCGGATCGGATCACTATATCATATAGCTGCCATACAAACGACCGATATGAAAACAAGTCTTTGTATGGAAAACTTTGTTGTTTTCAAGGGTATACCATCTTCGGCAAGCCGAAGATAACTTTTATTACTTGTTTTTCTTTTGTTTTTATACCCTTGAAAAACGGTATTATAATTTTGTCCAGAAATGTGTAACGCATTAAAGGAAGCATCTCCGACCCCACAAAGTATATATATTCTTGATCAGCATCAACAGCCGAGTCGATATAGCCATGTCCGTCTGTCCGTCTGTCCGTCTGTCCCTCTGTCCGTCTGTCCGTCTGTTTCTATGCAAAAAATAGACAGTAGTTTTAAAGCTAGCGTTTTGTAATTTTTACCAGATCATTATTTTTGTTGCACGCAGATCAAGTTTAAGAATCGGTCGGATCGGACCACTACATCATATAGCTGCCATATAAACGACCGATATGAAAACAAGTCTTTGTATGGAAAACTTTTTTGTTTTCCAAGCTATTGCAACCGAATTCAACATTTATCCATTTGACATAGCCATACATGATTTGTGAAAGTTTGATCCGGATCAGATCACTATATCATATAGCTGCCATACAAACGACCGATATGAAAAGAAGTCTTTGTATGGAAAACTTTTTTGTTATCCAAGCTATTGTAAACAAATTCAATATTTATCTATTTGACATAGGCATACATGATTTGTGGAAGTTTGGTCCGGATCGGACTACTATATCATATAGCTGCCATACAAACGACCGATATGAAAAAAAAGTCTTTGTATGGCAAGCCGAAGATAACTTTTCTCACTTGTTATACCCTTGAAAAAGGGTATTATAATTTTGTCCAGAAATGTGTAACGCATTAAAGGAAGCATCTCCGACCCCACAAAGTATATATATTCTTGATCAGCATCAACAGCCGAGTCGATATAGCCATGTCCGTCTGTCCGTCTGTCCGTCTGTCCGTCTGTCCCTCTGTCCGTCTGTCCGTCTGTTTCTATGCAAAAAATAACAGTAGTTTTAAAGCTAGCGTTTTGAAATTTTTACCAGATCATTATTTTTGTTGCACGCAGATCAAGTTTAAGAATCGGTCGGATCGGACCACTACATCATATAGCTGCCATATAAACGACCGATATGAAAACAAGTCTTTGTATGGAAAACTTTTTTGTTTTCCAAGCTATTGCAACCGAATTCAACATTTATCCATTTGACATAGCCATACATGATTTGTGAAAGTTTGATCCGGATCAGATCACTATATCATATAGCTGCCATACAAACGACCGATATGAAAAGAAGTCTTTGTATGGAAAACTTTTTGTTATCCAAGCTATTGTAAACAAATTCAATATTTATCTATTTGACATAGGCATACATGATTTGTGAAAGTTTGGTCCGGATCGGACTACTATATCATATAGCTGCCATACAAACGACCGATATGAAAAAAAAGTCTTTGTATGGCAAGCCGAAGATAACTTTTCTCTCTTGTTATACCCTTGAAAAAGGGTATTATAATTTTGTCCAGAAATGTGTAACGCATTAAAGGAAGCATCTCCGACCCCACAAAGTATATATATTCTTGATCAGCATCAACAGCCGAGTCGATATAGCCATGTCCGTCTGTCCGTCTGTCCGTCTGTCCGTCTGTCCGTCTGTCCCTCTGTCCGTCTGTCCGTCTGTTTCTATGCAAAAAATAACAGTAGTTTTAAAGCTAGCGTTTTGAAATTTTTACCAGATCATTATTTTTGTTGCACGCAGATCAAGTTTAAGAATCGGTCGGATCGGACCACTACATCATATAGCTGCCATATAAACGACCGATATGAAAACAAGTCTTTGTATGGAAAACTTTTTTTGTTTTCCAAGCTATTGCAACCGAATTCAACATTTATCCATTTGACATAGGCATACATGATTTGTGAAAGTTTGATTCGGATCAGATCACTATATCATATAGCTGCCATACAAACGACCGATATGAAAAGAAGTCTTTGTATGGAAAACTTTTTTGTTATCCAAGCTATTGTAAACTAATTCAATATTTATCTATTTGACATAGGCATACATGATTTGTGGAAGTTTGGTCCGGATCGGACTACTATATCATATAGCTGCCATACAAACGACCGATATGAAAAAAGTCTTTGTATGGCAAGCCGAAGATAACTTTTCTCACTTGTTTTTCTTTTGTTTTTTTGAATTGTGTTTTGTAGTAGTGCGTAACTCTATTTCTATTAGTGATTTTGTAATGGTCAGGGTCTGTCTGTTCTACATTTTTGGTTGATTTAAATGGATTTTCTAATTTGCCTTTCTGTAGTGGACCTTTTCTGTAATTAGTGTCAATATTAAATTCCTGTCGGTCTTCATTTATTTTATCTATTTTCTTCTCTTTAATTTTTTGAGTGTCTAATATTGGATGCCCAGCGTATAAGAAGATTTTAGCAGGTGTCTGTCCAGTAGTGTCATGTTTAATTTTATGGTTGTATGTGTAAAGGATTGTTTCTATCTTGCTTAATTTTACTTCTTCATCATCGGATGAATTGATTATACGAATCTTCTCATTTATTGTTTTGTGCAATCTTTCGACGTCTGCCACCCCGTTTTTTGCTGTATTGAGGTGTAATTCGATTTCTTCTTCTTCAAGCCATCGCTTTAAAGCTAAACTGGAGAAAGCTCCGTCTCTGTCTGCCTTAAGTAATTTGGGTTTACCTAATTGATTGAAAATACGCATTAATGCGTTTCTGCATTCTATCCAGTCCTTAGTTTTAATTTGCTCAAGTGTAGCGAATTTAGAATAAATATCAATGCAACTGATGTAATGTTTTCCCTCAGATGAATAAATATCTACCACACATTTTTCTCGGCAATGATCCGGTTTAGGCGTGATTTTTAAAGGCATTTTGGTGTTTCTATGTTCTGTTTTGGCTAAATTGCATATGTTGCATTCGTTTATTATATTCTGAATTAGTAGTTGGCTATTTGGAAAGAAGTGATTTTTATACCCTTGAAAAAGGGTATTATAATTTTGTCCAGAAATGTGTAACGCATTAAAGGAAGCATCTCCGACCCCACAAAGTATATATATTCTTGATCAGCATCAACAGCCGAGTCGATATAGCCATGTCCGTCTGTCCGTCTGTCCGTCTGTTTCTATGCAAAAAATAGACAGTAGTTTTAAAGCTAGCGTTTTGAAATTTTTACCAGATCATTATTTTTGTTGCACGCAGATCAAGTTTAAGAATCGGTCGGATCGGACAACTATATCATATAGCTGCCATACAAACGACCGATATGAAAACAAGTCTTTGTATAGAAAACTTTTTTGCTTTCCAAGCTATTGCAACCGAATTCAATACGTATCCATTTGACATAGGCATACATGATTTGTGAAAGTTTGGTCCGGATCAGATCACTATATCATATAGCTGCCATACAAACGACCGATATAAAAACAAGTCTTTGTATGGAAAACTTTTTTGTTTTCCAAGCTATTGCAACCGAATTCAATATGTATCCATTTGACATAGGCATACATGATTTGTGAAAGTTTGGTTTGGATCAGATCACTATATCATATAGCTGCAATACAAACGACCGATATGAAAACAAGTCTTTGTATGAAAAATTTTTTTGTTTTCCAACCTATTGCAACCGAATTCAACATTTATTCATTTGACATAGCCATACATGATTTGTAAAAGTTTGATCCGGATCGGATCACTATATCATATAGCTGCCATACAAACGACCGATATGAAAACAAGTCTTTGTATGGAAAACTTTGTTGTTTTCAAGGGTATACCATCTTCGGCAAGCCGAAGATAACTTTTCTTACTTGTTTTTCTTTTGTTTTTATACCCTTGAAAAAAGGGTATTATAATTTTGTCCAGAAATGTGTAACGCATTAAAGGAAGCATCTCCGACCCCACAAAGTATATATATTCTTGATCAGCATCAACAGCCGAGTCGATATAGCCATGTCCGTCTGTCCGTCTGTCCGTCTGTCCCTCTGTCCGTCTGTCCGTCTGTTTCTATGCAAAAAATAGACAGTAGTTTTAAAGCTAGCGTTTTGAAATTTTTACCAGATCATTATTTTTGTTGCACGCAGATCAAGTTTAAGAATCGGTCGGATCGGACCACTACATCATATAGCTGCCATATAAACGACCGATATGAAAACAAGTCTTTGTATGGAAAACTTTTTTGTTTTCCAAGCTATTGCAACCGAATTCAACATTTATCCATTTGACATAGCCATACATGATTTGTGAAAGTTTGATCCGGATCAGATCACTATATCATATAGCTGCCATACAAACGACCGATATGAAAAGAAGTCTTTGTATGGAAAACTTTTTTGTTATCCAAGCTATTGTAAACTAATTCAATATTTATCTATTTGACATAGGCATACATGATTTGTGGAAGTTTGGTCCGGATCGGACTACTATATCATATAGCTGCCATACAAACGACCGATATGAAAAAAAGTCTTTGTATGGCAAGCCGAAGATAACTTTTCTCACTTGTTTTTCTTTTGTTTTTTGAATTGTGTTTTGTAGTAGTGCGTAACTCTATTTCTATTAGTGATTTTGTAATGGTCAGGGTCTGTCTGTTCTACATTTTTGGTTGATTTAAATGGATTTTCTAATTTGCCTTTCTGTAGTGGACCTTTTCTGTAATTAGTGTCAATATTAAATTCCTGTCGGTCTTCATTTATTTTATCTATTTTCTTCTCTTTAATTTTTTGAGTGTCTAATATTGGATGCCCAGCGTATAAGAAGATTTTAGCAGGTGTCTGTCCAGTAGTGTCATGTTTAATTTTATGGTTGTATGTGTAAAGGATTGTTTCTATCTTGCTTAATTTTACTTCTTCATCATCGGATGAATTGATTATACGAATCTTCTCATTTATTGTTTTGTGCAATCTTTCGACGTCTGCCACCCCGTTTTTTGCTGTATTGAGCTGTAATTCGATTTCTTCTTCTTCAAGCCATCGCTTTAAAGCTAAACTGGAGAAAGCTCCGTCTCTGTCTGCCTTAAGTAATTTGGGTTTACCTAATTGATTGAAAATACGCATTAATGCGTTTCTGCATTCTATCCAGTCCTTAGTTTTAATTTGCTCAAGTGTAGCGAATTTAGAATAAATATCAATGCAACTGATGTAATGTTTTCCCTCAGATGAATAAATATCTACCACACATTTTTCTCGGCAATGATCCGGTTTAGGCGTGATTTTTAAAGGCATTTTGGTGTTTCTATGTTCTGTTTTGGCTAAATTGCATATGTTGCATTCGTTTATTATATTCTGAATTAGTAGTTGGCTATTTGGAAAGAAGTGATTTTTATACCCTTGAAAAAGGGTATTATAATTTTGTCCAGAAATGTGTAACGCATTAAAGGAAGCATCTCCGACCCCACAAAGTATATATATTCTTGATCAGCATCAACAGCCGAGTCGATATAGCCATGTCCGTCTGTCCGTCTGTCCGTCTGTCCGTCTGTTTCTATGCAAAAAATAGACAGTAGTTTTAAAGCTAGCGTTTTGAAATTTTTACCAGATCATTATTTTTGTTGCACGCAGATCAAGTTTAAGAATCGGTCGGATCGGACAACTATATCATATAGCTGCCATACAAACGACCGATATGAAAACAAGTCTTTGTATAGAAAACTTTTTTGCTTTCCAAGCTATTGCAACCGAATTCAATACGTATCCATTTGACATAGGCATACATGATTTGTGAAAGTTTGGTCCGGATCAGATCACTATATCATATAGCTGCCATACAAACGACCGATATAAAAACAAGTCTTTGTATGGAAAACTTTTTTGTTTTCCAAGCTATTGCAACCGAATTCAATATGTATCCATTTGACATAGGCATACATGATTTGTGAAAGTTTGGTTTGGATCAGATCACTATATCATATAGCTGCAATACAAACGACCGATATGAAAACAAGTCTTTGTATGAAAAATTTTTTTGTTTTCCAACCTATTGCAACCGAATTCAACATTTATTCATTTGACATAGCCATACATGATTTGTAAAAGTTTGATCCGGATCGGATCACTATATCATATAGCTGCCATACAAACGACCGATATGAAAACAAGTCTTTGTATGGAAAACTTTGTTGTTTTCAAGGGTATACCATCTTCGGCAAGCCGAAGATAACTTTCTTACTTGTTATACCCTTGAAAAAGGGTATTATAATTTTGTCCAGAAATGTGTAACGCATTGAAGGAAGCATCTCCGACCCCACAAAGTATATATATTCTTGATCAGCATTAACAGCAGAGTCGATATAGCCATGTCCGTCTGTCCGTCTGTCCCTCTGTCCGTCTGTCCGTCTGTCCGTCTGTTTCTATGCAAAAAATAGACAGTAGTTTTAAAGCTAGCGTTTTGAAATTTTTACCAGATCATTATTTTTGTTGCACGCAGATCAAGTTTAAGAATTGGTCGGATCGGACCACTATATCATATAGCTGCCATATAAACGACCGATATGAAAACAAGTTTTTGTATGGAAAACTTTTTTGTTTTCCAAGCTATTGCAAACGAATTCAATATTTATCCATTTGACATAGGCATACATAATTTGTGGAAGTTTGGTCCGGATCGGACCACTATATCATATAGCTGCCATACAAACGACCGATATGAAAAAAAAAGTCTTTGTATGGAAAACTTTTTTGTTTTCCAAGCTATTGCAAACGAATTCAATATTTATCCATTTGACATAGGCATACATGATTTGTGGAAGTTTGGTCCGGATCGGACCACTATATCATATAGCTGCCATACAAACGACCGATATGAAAACAAGTCTTTGTATGGAAAACTTTTTTTGTTTTCCAACCTATTGCAACCGAATTAAACATTTATTCATTTGACATAGCCATACATGATTTTTGAACGTTTGGTCCAGATCGGACCACTATATCATATAGCTGCCATACAAACGACCGATATGAAAACAAGTCTTTGTATGGAAAACTTTTTGTTTTCAAGGGTATACCATCTTCGGCAAGCCGAAGATAACTTTTCTCACTTGTTTTCTTTTGTTTTTTGAATTGTGTTTTGTAGTAGTGCGTAACTCTATTTCTATTAGTGATTTTGTAATGGTCAGGGTCTGTCTGTTCTACATTTTTGGTTGATTTAAATGGATTTTCTAATTTGCCTTTCTGTAGTGGACCTTTTCTGTAATTAGTGTCAATATTAAATTCCTGTCGGTCTTCATTTATTTTATCTATTTTCTTCTCTTTAATTTTTTGAGTGTCTAATATTGGATGCCCAGCGTATAAGAAGATTTTAGCAGGTGTCTGTCCAGTAGTGTCATGTTTAATTTTATGGTTGTATGTGTAAAGGATTGTTTCTATCTTGCTTAATTTTACTTCTTCATCATCGGATGAATTGATTATACGAATCTTCTCATTTATTGTTTTGTGCAATCTTTCGACGTCTGCCACCCCGTTTTTTGCTGTATTGAGCTGTAATTCGATTTCTTCTTCTTCAAGCCATCGCTTTAAAGCTAAACTGGAGAAAGCTCCGTCTCTGTCTGCCTTAAGTAATTTGGGTTTACCTAATTGATTGAAAATACGCATTAATGCGTTTCTGCATTCTATCCAGTCCTTAGTTTTAATTTGCTCAAGTGTAGCGAATTTAGAATAAATATCAATGCAACTGATGTAATGTTTTCCCTCAGATGAATAAATATCTACCACACATTTTTCTCGGCAATGATCCGGTTTAGGCGTGATTTTTAAAGGCATTTTGGTGTTTCTATGTTCTGTTTTGGCTAAATTGCATATGTTGCATTCGTTTATTATATTCTGAATTAGTAGTTGGCTATTTGGAAAGAAGTGATTTTTATACCCTTGAAAAAGGGTATTATAATTTTGTCCAGAAATGTGTAACGCATTAAAGGAAGCATCTCCGACCCCACAAAGTATATATATTCTTGATCAGCATCAACAGCCGAGTCGATATAGCCATGTCCGTCTGTCCGTCTGTCCGTCTGTCCGTCTGTTTCTATGCAAAAAATAGACAGTAGTTTTAAAGCTAGCGTTTTGAAATTTTTACCAGATCATTATTTTTGTTGCACGCAGATCAAGTTTAAGAATCGGTCGGATCGGACAACTATATCATATAGCTGCCATACAAACGACCGATATGAAAACAAGTCTTTGTATAGAAAACTTTTTTGTTTTCCAAGCTATTGCAACCGAATTCAATACGTATCCATTTGACATAGGCATACATGATTTGTGAAAGTTTGGTTTGGATCAGATCACTATATCATATAGCTGCAATACAAACGACCGATATGAAAACAAGTCTTTGTATGAAAAATTTTTTTGTTTTCCAACCTATTGCAACCGAATTCAACATTTATTCATTTGACATAGCCATACATGATTTGTAAAAGTTTGATCCGGATCGGATCACTATATCATATAGCTGCCATACAAACGACCGATATGAAAACAAGTCTTTGTATGGAAAACTTTGTTGTTTTCAAGGGTATACCATCTTCGGCAAGCCGAAGATAACTTTTCTTACTTGTTTGAATTGTGTTTTGTAGTAGTGCGTAACTCTATTTCTATTAGTGATTTTGTAATGGTCAGGGTCTGTCTGTTCTACATTTTTGGTTGATTTAAATGGATTTTCTAATTTGCCTTTCTGTAGTGGACCTTTTCTGTAATTAGTGTCAATATTAAATTCCTGTCGGTCTTCATTTATTTTATCTATTTTCTTCTCTTTAATTTTTTGAGTGTCTAATATTGGATGCCCAGCGTATAAGAAGATTTTAGCAGGTGTCTGTCCAGTAGTGTCATGTTTAACATGTTTCTATGTTCTGTTTTGGCTAAATTGCATATGTTGCATTCGTTTATTATATTCTGAATTAGTAGTTGGCTATTTGGAAAGAAGTGATTTTTATACCCTTGAAAAAGGGTATTATAATTTTGTCCAGAAATGTGTAACGCATTAAAGGAAGCATCTCCGACCCCACAAAGTATATATATTCTTGATCAGCATCAACAGCCGAGTCGATATAGCCATGTCCGTCTGTCCGTCTGTCCGTCTGTCCGTCTGTTTCTATGCAAAAAATAGACAGTAGTTTTAAAGCTAGCGTTTTGAAATTTTTACCAGATCATTATTTTTGTTGCACGCAGATCAAGTTTAAGAATCGGTCGGATCGGACAACTATATCATATAGCTGCCATACAAACGACCGATATGAAAACAAGTCTTTGTATAGAAAACTTTTTTGTTTTCCAAGCTATTGCAACCGAATTCAATACGTATCCATTTGACATAGGCATACATGATTTGTGAAAGTTTGGTCCGGATCAGATCACTATATCATATAGCTGCCATACAAACGACCGATATAAAAACAAGTCTTTGTATGGAAAACTTTTTGTTTTCCAAGCTATTGCAACCGAATTCAATATGTATCCATTTGACATAGGCATACATGATTTGTGAAAGTTTGGTTTGGATCAGATCACTATATCATATAGCTGCAATACAAACGACCGATATGAAAACAAGTCTTTGTATGAAAAATTTTTTTGTTTTCCAACCTATTGCAACCGAATTCAACATTTATTCATTTGACATAGCCATACATGATTTGTAAAAGTTTGATCCGGATCGGATCACTATATCATATAGCTGCCATACAAACGACCGATATGAAAACAAGTCTTTGTATGGAAAACTTTGTTGTTTTCAAGGGTATACCATCTTCGGCAAGCCGAAGATAACTTTTCTCACTTGTTTGAAATAATTTATTGGTTTTTCTGTTAAATGAATAAGGTTGCTATTGTCTTCTTCTGCACTATGTTGAGTAACTTCACTATGGCGATTTTCTTCAATTTTAATTCTTGATAATGCATCGGCGACTGAATTTTCCTTTCCTTTAATATAATCGATTTTAAATTGGTATTCGCTTAATCTGACTCTCCATCTTTCTAACTTAGCATTCGGTTCTTTTAAGTTATGAAGCCATCTAAGAGGTTGATGGTCACTAGCAATGAGAAATTGTCGCCCTAGTAAATAATGTCGAAAAGTTTTAGTGGCCCAAACTATGGCGAGTAATTCTTTTTCGATAGCACTGTAATTTAATTCGTGATCGTTAAGTGTTCTACTAATAAAAGATATAGGATAACCGTTTTGAGAAAGTACAGCCCCGAGGGCCAAGTTACTTGCGTCTGTGGTTAAAACAAATTTCTTTTCAAAATCAGGTAATTGTAAAATTGGGTCTCGAATTATCAAAGCCTTAAGTTTTTCGAATGCCTCTATGTACTCAAGTTTTTGCGTATCTATCTTTGCTCCTTTTTTTAAGCAGCTGGTCATGGGTTTTGCTATGTCTGCGTAATTTGGAATAAATTTGCGATAATAACCTGTTAATCCGAGGAAAGCTCTAATCTCTTTTACTTTTGTCGGAATTGGGTATGAAACTATGGCTTTAACTTAAATAGGACTTGGTTTAATACCATCAGGAGTTACTATGTGACCAAGAAAGTTAGCTTCTTTTTTTAAGAACTCACATTTGTCTAGTTGCAATTTTAAATTTGCTTCTGCAAGCTTTGAAAAAACTAATTGTATTGAATTCAAATGTTCTGTAAGGGATGTTGAAAAAATTATAATATCATCCAGATACACCAAACAGTGTTTGTTAAGCAATGGTCGAAGGATATTATTCATGCACCTTTGAAAAGTAGCGGGTGCATTCCTAAGACCAAATGGCATTCGAAGATATTCGTAATGACCGCTTTTGGTGGAGAATGCAGTTTTAGGAATTGATTCCTCGTCCATTTCTATTTGGTGAAATCCTTTTGCCAGATCGATTGTTGTAAAATATTGGCATTTACCCAGTTTGCCAAGTATTTCGTCCATATTTGGAATTGGATATCTGACAGGTATGGTTATTTCATTTAGCTTTCTATAATCAATTACTACCCTGTACTTCATTATGCCAGAAGCATCCGGTTTTTTTTGTACAACCCAAGTAGGACTATTGTATGGTGAATTACTTTCCCTAATTAATCCCTGATTTAGCAATTCCTGTACTTGGTTTTCTACTTCAATTTCATGTGTTTGCGCAAGTGGGTATTGTTTTGAATAAATTGGGGAGTTATGTGTTGTCTTTAGTACGTGTTTAATGTTATTTGTAAATGTTAATTTGTCTCCTTCCTTATATTCGAGATTTTTAAATTTATTTAATAAGACTTTTAACTTTAAAGTTTCCTCCTGATTTAGGTGATCTAATCGAAACTGTGAAAAATCTAATTTTTTATTGATTCCTGCTCTGAGTTTGCAATTGGTTCTGGTGTCCTTTGGATATGAAAATTTTGGTTTCCTTGCGAACTAATTAATTCTGAAGTAATTAATTTGTATGTTTGATCAAAAAGGGTAACTGTATTATTTTTGTAATTAATAACTGATTGTGCATTTTTTAACAATTTTCTGCCAATTAGCATATCGTAATTATTAGAAAATCTGTGCACATAAAATGATTCGGTTTTTTTGAAAATACTATTTCTGGGTAACATAATCAAGTCGTTCAAGATAATAGGGCCATCTACTATTTTGAATGGGAAGACAACATATATTCTCATTAATCATATTAATTGTGGATCCTGTGTCTAGAAGGCATTTGTATGTGGAACCTTTGTATACTATTTTTATGTATTCGAGTTGTCCGGGGATGTTGACCGAAAATTTTCGTTTAGTTCAGAATTATCTAATTTGTTGTCATTTGTTGCTGGTATTTCCTCTTCTGTTGTCTCCGAATTGTCGTAGTTCTGTTCAGGGGGACACTGAATTGATTCTGGTGTATAGTTTAATTGGTAGGGATAAGGCTGGGGTTGAAAATATTCTGGATATCAGGGATAATAGCAGTTATAATTATAAGGATTTTCAGGTTGATAAGACGTTACTTGCTGGTATCTTAGCTCTTCTATGCTCATTTTAGACTGTCCACTGTCTGATGGTCTCTGTCTTTTTATTGGATTATTGGTTTGTACGTTTCTGTTTTGAGGATATGTTGTGGGCATGTTAGTGTGGCTAGGTCCAAATCGGTTTTGGTCAAAAATATTGTGTCTGTTAAAAGCTGGTTTTGGTCTGGGAACTTGTGACATGGGTATGTTAGATTGTGGGTAAATGGGTCTATTTTGATATTGAGGAACCGGGTTTGGTTTAAACCTGGGCATATGAGAATGTGCTTGGTGATAGGGTTGATAGACGTTATTATAGAATGGTTAGAAGGGTACAAAGGGTCTAATTTCCGTAACAAAGTTTCGCAAATTGTGTATGGCTATGTCAAATTATTAATTGTGGAATTCGGTTACGATAGCTTGGAAAACAAAAAAGTTTTCCATACAGAGACTTGTTTTCATATCGGTCGTTTGTATGGCACATATATAGTAAAATTAGTTGTGTTTTCGAGTCGAATAAATGTCCCGTCAGTTGACTAAGGACAACGCTGAGAAGAATTTTGTTACGAAGGTTTTTATTGAACTTCTTTATTCGGATATCAGCTTAAGACTAAAAATCAAGTGTACATTGGGTTGAGGAGAAGCCTCGGTATTTTAACAATATTTGTATTTCGGGAGAGCCTTGCTCTTGGATTCTTAAAATTAGAAAAAGATTCAAAGAGAGCAGTCAAATCTGCTTAGGTCAGGATTTAGAATGTTTACAAGAATGGCTAAGTGCGGCTGCGAAAGAATTCTTTATTGAAATGGGTTGCTGCGCAGCTGCGATACATTATGGAAATCACTTAAGTGCATTACTGTTTGTAGTTCTATGAAATAATTGAAGTGGCCGGTTTGGACCACCCAAATACGTCACTATATGACATTGTTTGCCGATCCGGACCAAACTTTCGCAAATCGTGTATGGCTGTGTGAAATAAATAAATTTTGAATTCGGTTGCGATAGCTTGGAGAACAAGAAAGTTTTCCATACAAAGACTTGTATTCATATCTGTCGTTTGTATGGCAGCTATATGATATAGTGGTCCGCTCCGGACCAAAGTTTTACAAGTCGTGTATGGCTTTGTAAAATATATAAACGTTGTTTATATAAACGTTTCACAAATCGTGTATGGATATGACAAATTATTAATTGTGGAATTCGGTTAAGATAGTTTGGAGAACAAAAAAGTTTTCCATACAAAGACTTGTTTTCATATCGGTCGTTTGTATGGCAGCTATATGATATAGTGGTCCGCTCCGTACCAAGGTTTCACAAATTGTGTATGGCTGTGTGAAATAAATAAATTTTGAATTCGGTTTTGAGAGCTTGGAAAACAAAAAAGTTTTCCATACAAAGACTTGTTTTCATATCCGTCGTTTGTACGGCAGCTATATGATATAGTGGTCCAAACTTTAAAAAATCATGTACGGCTGTGTCACATGTATAATCGTTGAATGCAGTTGCGATACCTTGGAGAACAAAAAAGTTTTCCATGCAAAGACTTGTTTTCATATCGTTCGTTTGTATGGCAGCTATATGATATAGTGGTCCGCTCCGGACCGAAGTTTCACAATTCGTGTATGGCTATGACAAATTATTAATTGTGGAATTCGGTTATGATAGCTTGGAAAACAAAAAAGTTTTCCATTTAAAGACTTGTTTTCATATCGGCCGTTTGTATGGCAGCTATATGAAATAGTGGTCCGCTGCGGACCAACGTTTCAGACATCGTGTATGGCTTTGTAAAATAAATAAATGTCGAATTCAGTTGCGATAGCTTGGAGAGCAAAAAGTTTTCCATACAAAGACTTGTTTTCATATCGGTCGATTGTATGCAGCTATATGATATAGTGGTCCGCTCCGGACCGAAGTTTCACAATTCGTGTATGGCTATGACAAATTATTAATTGTGGAACTCGGTTATGATAGCTTGGAAAACAAAAAAGTTTACCATTTAAAGACTTGTTTTCATATCGGTCGTTTGTATGGCAGCTATATGAAATAGTGGTCCGCTCCGGACCAACGTTTCAGAAATCGTGTATGGCTTTGTAAAATAAATAAATGTCGAATTCAGTTGCGATAGCTTGGAGAATAAAAAGTTTTTCATACAAAGACTTGTTTTCATATCGGTTGTTTGTATGGCAGCTATATGATATAGTGGTCCGCTCCGGACCAAAGTTTTACAAATCGTGTATGGCTATGTCAAATTATTATTTGTGGAATTCGGTTACGATAGCTTGGAAAACAAAAAAGTTTTCCATACAAAGACTTGTTTTCGTATCGGTCGTTTGTATGGCAGCTATATGATATAGTGGTCCGATCCGGACCAAACTTTAAAAAATCATGTACAGCTGTGTCACATGTATAATCGTTGAATTCAGTTGCGATAGCTTAGAGAACAAAAAAGTTTTCCATGCAAAGACTTGTTTTAATATCGGTCGTTTGTATGGCAGCTATATGAAATAGTGGTCCGCTCCGGCCCAACGTTTCAGAAATCGTGTATGGCTTTGTCAAATAAAAACAAGTAAGAAAAGTTATCTTCGGCTTGCCGAAGATGGTATACCCTTGAAAACAACAAAGTTTTCCATACAAAGACTTGTTTTCATATCGGTAGTTTGTATGGCAGCTATATGATATAGTGATCCGATCCGGATCAAACTTTTACAAATCATGTATGGCTATGTCAAATGAATAAATGTTGAATTCGGTTGCAATAGGTTGGAAAACAAAAAATTTTTCATACAAAGACTTGTTTTCATATCGGTCGTTTGTATTGCAGCTATATGATATAGTGATCTGATCCAAACCAAACTTTCACAAATCATGTATGCTTATGTCAAATGGATACATATTGAATTCGGTTGCAATAGCTTGGAAAACAAAAAGTTTTCCATACAAAGACTTGTTTTTATATCGGTCGTTTGTATGGCAGCTATATGATATAGTGATCTGATCCGGACCAAACTTTCACAAATCATGTATGCCTATGTCAAATGGATACGTATTGAATTCGGTTGCAATAGCTTGGAAAGCAAAAAAGTTTTCTATACAAAGACTTGTTTTCATATCGGTCGTTTGTATGGCAGCTATATGATATAGTTGTCCGATCCGACCGATTCTTAAACTTGATCTGCGTGCAACAAAAATAATGATCTGGTAAAAATTTCAAAACGCTAGCTTTAAAACTACTGTCTATTTTTTGCATAGAAACAGACGGACAGACGGACATGGCTATATCGACTCGGCTGTTGATGCTGATCAAGAATATATATACTTTGTGGGGTCGGAGATGCTTCCTTTAATGCGTTACACATTTCTGGACAAAATTATAATACCCTTTTTCAAGGGTATAAAAATCACTTCTTTCCAAATAGCCAACTACTAATTCAGAATATAATAAACGAATGCAACATATGCAATTTAGCCAAAACAGAACATAGAAACACCAAAATGCCTTTAAAAATCACGCCTAAACCGGATCATTGCCGAGAAAAATGTGTGGTAGATATTTATTCATCTGAGGGAAAACATTACATCAGTTGCATTGATATTTATTCTAAATTCGCTACACTTGAGCAAATTAAAACTAAGGACTGGATAGAATGCAGAAACGCATTAATGCGTATTTTCAATCAATTAGGTAAACCCAAATTACTTAAGGCAGACAGAGACGGAGCTTTCTCCAGTTTAGCTTTAAAGCGATGGCTTGAAGAAGAAGAAATCGAATTACAGCTCAATACAGCAAAAAACGGGGTGGCAGACGTCGAAAGATTGCACAAAACAATAAATGAGAAGATTCGTATAATCAATTCATCCGATGATGAAGAAGTAAAATTAAGCAAGATAGAAACAATCCTTTACACATACAACCATAAAATTAAACATGACACTACTGGACAGACACCTGCTAAAATCTTCTTATACGCTGGGCATCCAATATTAGACACTCAAAAAATTAAAGAGAAGAAAATAGATAAAATAAATGAAGACCGACAGGAATTTAATATTGACACTAATTACAGAAAAGGTCCACTACAGAAAGGCAAATTAGAAAATCCATTTAAATCAACCAAAAATGTAGAACAGACAGACCCTGACCATTACAAAATCACTAATAGAAATAGAGTTACGCACTACTACAAAACACAATTCAAAAAACAAAAGAAACAAGTAAGAAAAGTTATCTTCGGCTTGCCGAAGATGGTATACCCTTGAAAACAACAAAGTTTTCCATACAAAGACTTGTTTTCATATCGGTAGTTTGTATGGCAGCTATATGATATAGTGATCCGATCCGGATCAAACTTTTACAAATCATGTATGGCTATGTCAAATGAATAAATGTTGAATTCGGTTGCAATAGGTTGGAAAACAAAAAAATTTTTCATACAAAGACTTGTTTTCATATCGGTCGTTTGTATTGCAGCTATATGATATAGTGATCTGATCCAAACCAAACTTTCACAAATCATGTATGCCTATGTCAAATGGATACATATTGAATTCGGTTGCAATAGCTTGGAAAACAAAAAAGTTTTCCATACAAAGACTTGTTTTTATATCGGTCGTTTGTATGGCAGCTATATGATATAGTGATCTGATCCGGACCAAACTTTCACAAATCATGTATGCCTATGTCAAATGGATACGTATTGAATTCGGTTGCAATAGCTTGGAAAGCAAAAAAGTTTTCTATACAAAGACTTGTTTTCATATCGGTCGTTTGTATGGCAGCTATATGATATAGTTGTCCGATCCGACCGATTCTTAAACTTGATCTGCGTGCAACAAAAATAATGATCTGGTAAAAATTTCAAAACGCTAGCTTTAAAACTACTGTCTATTTTTTGCATAGAAACAGACGGACAGACGGACAGACGGACATGGCTATATCGACTCGGCTGTTGATGCTGATCAAGAATATATATACTTTGTGGGGTCGGAGATGCTTCCTTTAATGCGTTACACATTTCTGGACAAAATTATAATACCCTTTTTCAAGGGTATAAAAATCACTTCTTTCCAAATAGCCAACTACTAATTCAGAATATAATAAACGAATGCAACATATGCAATTTAGCCAAAACAGAACATAGAAACACCAAAATGCCTTTAAAAATCACGCCTAAACCGGATCATTGCCGAGAAAAATGTGTGGTAGATATTTATTCATCTGAGGGAAAACATTACATCAGTTGCATTGATATTTATTCTAAATTCGCTACACTTGAGCAAATTAAAACTAAGGACTGGATAGAATGCAGAAACGCATTAATGCGTATTTTCAATCAATTAGGTAAACCCAAATTACTTAAGGCAGACAGAGACGGAGCTTTCTCCAGTTTAGCTTTAAAGCGATGGCTTGAAGAAGAAGAAATCGAATTACAGCTCAATACAGCAAAAAACGGGGTGGCAGACGTCGAAAGATTGCACAAAACAATAAATGAGA
This sequence comes from Drosophila merina, assembly GCA_035047645.1. Lineage (NCBI taxonomy): Eukaryota > Metazoa > Arthropoda > Insecta > Diptera > Drosophilidae > Drosophila > Drosophila merina. The sequence continues at coordinate 386,538 of JAWNPH010000076.1, read as the reverse complement.
AGATTCGTATAATCAATTCATCCGATGATGAAGAAGTAAAATTAAGCAAGATAGAAACAATCCTTTACACATACAACCATAAAATTAAACATGACACTACTGGACAGACACCTGCTAAAATCTTCTTATACGCTGGGCATCCAATATTAGACACTCAAAAAATTAAAGAGAAGAAAATAGATAAAATAAATGAAGACCGACAGGAATTTAATATTGACACTAATTACAGAAAAGGTCCACTACAGAAAGGCAAATTAGAAAATCCATTTAAATCAACCAAAAATGTAGAACAGACAGACCCTGACCATTACAAAATCACTAATAGAAATAGAGTTACGCACTACTACAAAACACAATTCAAAAAACAAAAGAAAAACAAGTGAGAAAAGTTATCTTCGGCTTGCCATACAAAGACTTTTTTTTTCATATCGGTCGTTTGTATGGCAGCTATATGATATAGTAGTCCGATCCGGACCAAACTTCCACAAATCATGTATGCCTATGTCAAATAGATAAATATTGAATTAGTTTACAATAGCTTGGATAACAAAAAAGTTTTCCATACAAAGACTTCTTTTCATATCGGTCGTTTGTATGGCAGCTATATGATATAGTGATCTGATCCGGATCAAACTTTCACAAATCATGTATGGCTATGTCAAATGGATAAATGTTGAATTCGGTTGCAATAGCTTGGAAAACAAAAAATTTTTCCATACAAAGACTTGTTTACATATCGGTCGTTTATATGGCAGCTATATGATGTAGTGGTCCGATCCGACCGATTCTTAAACTTGATCTGCGTGCAACAAAAATAATGATCTGGTAAAAATTTCAAAACGCTAGCTTTAAAACTACTGTCTATTTTTTGCATAGAAACAGACGGACAGACGGACAGAGGGACAGACGGACAGACGGACAGACGGACAGACGGACATGGCTATATCGACTCGGCTGTTGATGCTGATCAAGAATATATATACTTTGTGGGGTCGGAGATGCTTCCTTTAATGCGTTACACATTTCTGGACAAAATTATAATACCCTTTTTCAAGGGTATAAAAACAAGTGAGAAAAGTTATCTTCGGCTTGCCATACAAAGACTTTTTTTTCATATCGGTCGTTTGTATGGCAGCTATATGATATAGTAGTCCGATCCGGACCAAACTTCCACAAATCATGTATGCCTATGTCAAATAGATAAATATTGAATTAGTTTACAATAGCTTGGATAACAAAAAAGTTTTCCATACAAAGACTTTTTTTTCATATCGGTCGTTTGTATGGCAGCTATATGATATAGTGATCTGATCCGGATCAAACTTTCACAAATCATGTATGGCTATGTCAAATGGATAAATGTTGAATTCGGTTGCAATAGCTTGGAAAACAAAAAATTTTTCCATACAAAGACTTGTTTACATATCGGTCGTTTATATGGCAGCTATATGATGTAGTGGTCCGATCCGACCGATTCTTAAACTTGATCTGCGTGCAACAAAAATAATGATCTGGTAAAAATTTCAAAACGCTAGCTTTAAAACTACTGTCTATTTTTTGCATAGAAACAGACGGACAGACGGACAGAGGGACAGACGGACAGACGGACAGACGGACATGGCTATATCGACTCGGCTGTTGATGCTGATCAAGAATATATATACTTTGTGAGGTCGGAGATGCTTCCTTTAATGCGTTACACATTTCTGGACAAAATTATAATACCCTTTTTCAAGGGTATAAAAACGTTGAATTCAGTTGCGATAGCTTGGAGAACAAAAAAGTTTTCCATACAAAGACTTGTTTTCATATCGGTTGTTTGTATGGCAGCTATATGATTTAGTGGTCCGCTCCGGACCAAAGTTTCACAAATCGTGTATGGCTATGTCAAATTAATAATCGTGGAAGTCGGTTACGATAGTTCGGAAAAGAAAAAAGTTTTCCATACATAGACTTGTTTTCATATCGTTCGTTTGTATGGCACATATATGACATAGTTTGCCGATCCGGACCAAACTTTCGCAAATCGTGTATGGCTGTGTGAAATAAATAAATTTTGAATTCGGTTTTGATAGCTTGGAAAACAAAAAAGTTTTCCATACAAAGACTGGTTTTCATATCCGTCGTTTGTATGGCAGCTATATGATATAGTGGTCCGATCCGGACCAAACTTTAAAAAATCATGTACGGCTGTGGCGCATGTATAATCGTTGAATGCAGTTGCGATACCTTGGAGAACAAAAAAGTTTTCCATGCAAAGACTTGTTTTTATATCGGTCGTTTTTATGGCATCTATATGATATAGTGGTCCGCTCCGGACCAAAGTTTCACAAATCGTGTATGGCTATGTCAAATTATTAATTGTGGAATTCAGTTACGATAGCTTGGAAAACAAAAAAGTTTTCCATACAAAGGCTTGTTTTCGTATCGGTCATTTGTATGGCAGCTATATGATATAGTGGTCCGATCCGGACCAAACTTAAAAAAATCATGCACAGCTGTGTCACATGTATAATCGTTGAATTCTGTTGCGATAGCTTAGAGAACAAAACAGTTTTCCATGCAAAGACTTGTTTTAATATCGGTCGTTTGTATGGCAGCTATATGATATAGTGGTCCGCTCCGGACCAAAGTTTCACAAATCGTGTATGGCTATGACAAATTAATAATTGTGGAATTCGGTTATGATAGCTTGGAAAACAAAAAGTTTTCCATTTAAAGACTTGTTTTCATATCGGTCGTTTGTATGGCAGCTATATGAAATAGTGGTCCGATCCGGACCAACGTTTCAGAAATCGTGTATGGCTTTGTCAAATAAAAAAACGTTGAATTCAGTTGCGATAGCTTGGAGAACAAAAAAGTTTTCCATACAAAGACTTGTTTTCATATCGGTTGTTTGTATGGCAGCTATATGATATAGTGGTCCGCTCCGGACCAAAGTTTCACCAATCGTGTATAGCTATGTCAAATTAATAATTGGGAAGTCGGTTACGATAGTTCGGAAAAGAAAAAACTTTTCCATTTAAAGACTTGTTTTCATATCGTTCGTTTGTATGGCACATATATGACATAGTTTGCCGATCCGGACCAAACTTTCGCAAATCGTGTATGGCTGTGTGAAATAAATAAATTTTGAATTCGGTTTTGATAGCTTGGAAAACAAAAAAGTTTTCCATACAAAGACTGGTTTTCATATCCGTCGTTTGTATGGCAGCTATATGATATAGTGGTCCGATCCGGACCAAACTTTAAAAAACCATGTACGGCTGTGGCGCATGTATAATCGTTGAATGCAGTTGCGATACCTTGGAGAACAAAAAAGTTTTCCATGCAAAGACTTGTTTTCATATCGGTCGTTTTTATGGCATCTATATGATATAGTGGTCCGCTCCGGACCAAAGTTTCACAAATCGTGTATGGCTATGTCAAATTATTAATTGTGGAATTCAGTTACGATAGCTTGGAAAACAAAAAAGTTTTCCATACAAAGGCTTGTTTTCGTATCGGTCATTTGTATGGCAGCTATATGATATAGTGGTCCGATCCGGACCAAACTTTAAAAAATCATGCACAGCTGTGTCACATGTATAATCGTTGAATTCTGTTGCGATAGCTTAGAGAACAAAACAGTTTTCCATGCAAAGACTTGTTTTAATATCGGTCGTTTGTATGGCAGCTATATGATATAGTGGTCCGCTCCGGACCAAAGTTTCACAAATCGTGTATGGCTATGACAAATTATTAATTGTGGAATTCGGTTGTGATAGCTTGGAAAACAAAAAAGTTTTCCATTTAAAGACTTGTTTTCATATCGGTCGTTTGTATGGCAGCTATATGAAATAGTGGTCCGCTCCGGACCAACGTTTCAGAAATCGTGTATGGCTTTGTCAAATAAAAAAACGTTGAATTCAGTTGCGATAGCTTGGAGAACAAAAAAGTTTTCCATACAAAGACTTGTTTTCATATCGGTTGTTTGTATGGCAGCTATATGATATAGTGGTCCGCTCCGGACCAAAGTTTCACCAATCGTGTATAGCTATGTCAAATTAATAATTGGGAAGTCGGTTACGATAGTTCGGAAAAGAAAAAACTTTTCCATTTAAAGACTTGTTTTCATATCGTTCGTTTGTATGGCACATATATGACATAGTTTGCCGATCCGGACCAAACTTTCGCAAATCGTGTATGGCTGTGTGAAATAAATAAATTTTGAATTCGGTTTTGATAGCTTGGAAAACAAAAAAGTTTTCCATACAAAGACTTGTTTTCATATCCGTCGTTTGTATGGCAGCTATATGATATAGTGGTCCGATCCTGACCAAACTTTAAAAAATCATGTACGGCTGTGTCACGTGTATAATCGTTGAATGCAGTTGCGATACCTTGGAGAACAAAAAAGTTGTCCATGCAAAGACTTGTTTTCATATCGGTCGTTTGTATGGCAGCTATATGATATAGTGGTCCGCTCCGGACCAAAGTTTCACAAATCGTGTATGGTTGTGTCAAATAAAAAAACGTTGAATTCAGTTGCGATAGCTTGGAGAACAAAAAAGTTTTCCATACAAAGACTTGTTTTCATATCGGTTGTCCGGAGCGGACCACTATATCTGTAGCTGCCATACAAACGACCGATATGAAAACAAGTCTTTGTATGGAAAACTTTTTTGTTCTCCAAGCTATCGTAACCGAACTCCACATTTATTAATTTGACATAGCCGTACACGATTTGTGAAACTTTGATCCGGAGCGGACCATTATCATATAGCTGCCATACAAACAACCGATATGAAAACAAGTCTTTGTATGGAAAACTTTTTTGTTCTCCAAGCTATTGCAAGTGAATTCAACATTTATTTATTTGACAAAGCCATACACGATTTCTGAAACGATGGTCCGGGGCGGACCACTATTTCATATAGCTGCCATACAAACGACAGATATGAATACAAGTCTTTGTATGGAAAACTTTTTTGTTCTCCAAGCTATCGCAACCGAATTCAACGTTTATTTATTTTACAAAGCCATACACGAGTAGTTTTCCATACAAAGACTTGTTTTCATATCGGTTGTCCGGAGCGGACCACTATATCATATAGCTGCCATACAAACGACCGATATGAAAACAAGTCTTTAAACGGAAAACTTTTTTGTTTTCCAAGCTATCATAACCGAATTCCAAAATTAATAATTTGTCATAGCCATACACGATTTGTGAAACTTCGGTCCGGAGCTTTATCATATAGCTGCCATACAATCGACCGATATGAAAACAAGTCTTTGTATGGAAAACTTGTTTGTTCTCCAAGCTATCGCAACCGAATTCCACGTTTATTAATTTTACAAAGCCATACACGACTTGTAAAATGTTGGTTCGGAGCGGACCACTATATCATATAGCTGCCATACAAACGACAGATATGAATACAAGTCTTTGTATGGAAAACTTTTTTGTTCTCCAAGCTATCGCAACCGAATTCAACGTTTATTTATTTTACAAAGCCATACACGAGTAGTTTTCCATTCAAAGACTCGTTTTCATATCGGTTCTCCGGAGCGGACCACTATATCATATAGCTGCCATACAAACGACGGATATAAAAACAAGTCTTTGTATGGAAAACTTTTTTGTTTTCCAAGCTATCAAAACCGAATTCAAAATTTATTTATTTCACACAGCCATACCCGATTTGCGAAAGTTTGGTCCGGATCGGCAAACTATGTCATATATGTGCCATACAAACGAACGATATGAAAACAAGTCTATGTATGGAAAACTTTTTCTTTTCCGAACTATCGTAACCGACCTCCACAATTATTAATTCGACATAGCCATACACGATTTGTGAAACTTTGGTCCGGAGCGGACCACTATATCATATAGCTGCCATACAAACAAACGATATGAAAACAAGTCTTTAAATGGAAAACTTTTTTGTTTTCCAAGCTATCATAACCGAATTCCACAATTAATAATAGGTCATAGCCATACACGATTTGTGAAACTTTGGTCCGGAGCGGGCGACTATGTCATATAGCTGCCATACAAACGACCGATATGAAAACAAGTCTTTGTATGGAAAACTTTTGGTTTTCAAGCTATCAAAACCGAATTCAAAATTTATTTATTTCACACAACCATACACGATTTGCGAAAGTTTGGTCCGGATCGGCAAACTATGTCATATATGTGCCATACAAACGAACGATATGAAAACAAGTCTATGTATGGAAAACTTTTTTCTTTTCCGAAGTATCGCAACCGACTTCCACAATTATTAATTTGACAAAGCCATACACGATTTGTGAAACTTTGGTCCGAGCGGACCACTATATCATATAGCTGCCATACAAACAACCGATATGAAAACAAGTCTTTGAATGGAAAACTTTTTTGTTTTCCAAGCTATCATAACCGAATTCCACAATTATTAATTTGTCATAGCCATACACGATTTGTGAGACTTTGGTCCGGAGCGGACCACTATATCATATAGCTGCCATACAAACGACCGATATAAAAACAAGTCTTTGTATGGAAAACTTTTTCTTTTCCAAGCTATCGCAACCGAATTCAAAATTTATTTATTTCACACAGCGATACACGATTTGCGAAAGTTTGGTCCGGATCGGCAAACTATGTCATATATATGCCGTACAAACGAACGATATGAAAACAAGTCTTTGTATGGAACACTTTTTTCTATTCCAAGCTATCGTAACCGAATTCCACAATTAATAATTTGACATAGCCATACACGATTTGTAAAACTTTGGCCCGGAGCGGACTACTATATCATATAGCTGCCATACAAACGACCGATATGAAAACCAGTCTTTGTATGGAAAACTTTTTTGTTTTCCAAGCTATCGTAACCGAATTCCACAAATAATAATTTGACATAGCCATACACGATTTGTAAAACTTTGGTCCGGAGCGGACCACTATGTCATATAGCTGCCATACAAACGACCGATATGAAAACAAGTCTTTGTATGGACAACTTTTTTGTTCTCCAAGCTATCGCAACTGAATTCAAAGTTTATTTATATGACACAGCCGTACATGATTTTTTAATAGTTTGGTTCGGATCGGACCACTATATCATATAGTTGCCATACAAACGACCGATATGAAAACAAGTCTTGGTATGGAAAACTTTTTTGTCCTCCAAGCTATCGCAACTGAATTCAAAGTTTTTTTATATGACACAGCCGTACATGATTTTTTAAAGTTTGGTCCGGATCGGACCACTATATCATATAGCTGCCATACAAACGACAGATATGAAAACAAGTCTTTGTATGGACAACTTTTTTGTTCTCCAAGCTATCGCAACTGAATTCAAAGTTTATTTATATGACACAGCCGTACATGATTTTTTAATAGTTTGGTCCGGATCGGACCACTATATCATATAGTTGCCATACAAACAACCGATATGAAAACAAGTCTTTGTATGGAAAACTTTTTTGTCCTCCAAGCTATCACAACTGAATTCAAAGTTTTTTTATATGACACAGCCGTACATGATTTTTTAAAGTTTGGTCCGGATCGGACCACTATATCATATAGCTGCCATACAAACGACAGATATGAAAACAAGTCTTTGTATGGAAAACTTTTTTGTTCCCCAAGCTATCGCAACTGAATTCTACGATTATACATGTGACACAGCCGTACATGATTTTTTAAAGTTTGGTCGGAGCGGACCACTATATCATATAGCTGCCATACAAACGACCGATATGAAAACAAGTCTTTTTATGGAAAACTTTTTTGTTTTCCAAGCTATCGCAACCGAATTCAAAATTTATTTATTTCACACTGCCATACACGATTTGCGAAAGTTTGGTCCGGATCGGCAAACTATGTCATATATCTGCCATACAAACGAACGATATGAAAACAAGTCTTTGTATGGAAAACTTTTTTCTTTTCCGAACTATCGTAACCGACTTCCACAATTAATAATTTGACATAGCCATACACGATTTGTGAAACTTTGGTTCGGAGCGGACCACTATATCACATAGTTGCCACACAAACGACCGATATGAAAACAAGTCTTTGCATTGAAAACTTTTTTGTTTTCCAAGCTATCGTAACCGATTTCCACAATTATTAATTTGACACAGCCATACACGCTTTGTGAAACTTTGGTCCGGAGCGGACCACTATATCATATAGCTTCCATACAAACAATCGATATGAAAACAAGCCTTTGTATGGAAAACTTTTTTGTTCTCCAAGCTATCGCAACCGAATTCAACGTTTATTTATTTTACAAAGCCATACACGATTTGTAAAACTTTGGACCGAAGCGGACACCTATATCATATAGCTGCCATACAAACGACCGATATAAAAACAAGTCTTTGTATGGAAAACTTTTTTGTTCTCCAAGCTATCACAACTGAATTCAAAGCTTATTTATATGACACAGCCGTACATGGTTTTTTAAAGTTTGGTCCGGATCGGCCCACTATATCATATAGCTGCCATACAAACGACAGATATAAATACAAGTCTTTGTATGGAAAACTTTTTTGTTTTCCAAGCTATCGTAACCGAATTCCACAATTAATAATTTGACATAGCCATACACGATTTGTAAAACTTTGGTCCGGAGCGGACCACTATGTCATATAGGTGCCATACAAACAACCGATATGAAAACAAGTCTTTGTATGGAAAACTTTTTTGTTCTCCAAGCTATCGCAACTGAATTCAAAGTTTATTTATATGACACAGCCGTACATGATTTTTTAATAGTTTGGTCCGGATCGGACCACTATATCATATAGTTGCCATACAAACAACCGATATGAAAACAAGTCTTTGTATGGACAACTTTTTTGTTCTCCAAGCTATCGCAACTGAATTCAAAGTTTATTTATATGACACAGCCGTACATGATTTTTGAATAGTTTGGTCCGGATCGGACCACTATATCATATAGTTGCCATACAAACGACCGATATGAAAACAAGTCTTTGTATGGAAAACTTTTTTGTCCTCCAAGCTATCGCAACTGAATTCAAAGTTTTTTTAATATGACACAGCCGTACATGATTTTTTAAAGTTTGGTCCGGATCGGACCACTATATCATATAGCTGCCATACAAACGACAGATATGAATACAAGTCTTTGTATGGAAAACTTTTTTGTTCCCCAAGCTATCGCAACTGAATTCTACGATTATACATGTGACACAGCCGTACATGATTTTTGAAAGTTTGGTCCGGAGCGGACCACTATATCATATAGCTGCCATACAAACGACCGATATGAAAACAAGTCTTTGTATGGAAAACTTTTTTGTTTTCCAAGCTATCGCAACCGAATTCAAAATTTATTTATTTCACACAGCCATACACGATTTGCGAAAGTTTGGTCCGGATCGGCAAACTATGTCATATAGGTGCCATACAAACGACCGATATGAAAACAAGTCTTTGTATGGAAAACTTTTTTCTTTTCCAAACTATCGTAACCGACTTCCACAATTAATAATTTGACATAGCCATACACGATTTGTGAAACTTTGGTTCGGAGCGGACCACTATATCACATAGTTGCCATACAAACGACCGATATGAAAACAAGTCTTTGCATTGAAAACTTTTTTGTTTTCCAAGCTATCGTAACCGATTTCCACAATTATTAATTTGACACAGCCATACACGCTTTGTGAAACTTTGGTCCGGAGCGGACCACTATATCATATAGCTTCCATACAAACAATCGATATGAAAACAAGTCTTTGTATGGAAAACTTTTTTGTTCTCCAAGCTATCGCAACCGAATTCAACGTTTATTTATTTTACAAAGCCATACACGATTTGTAAAACTTTGGACCGAAGCGGACACCTATATCATATAGCTGCCATACAAACAACCGATATAAAAACAAGTCTTTGTATGGAAAACTTTTGTTCTCCAAGCTATCACAACTGAATTCAAAGCTTATTTATATGACACAGCCGTACATGGTTTTTTAAAGTTTGGTCCGGATCGGCCCACTATATCATATAGCTGCCATACAAACGACAGATATAAATACAAGTCTTTGTATAGAAAACTTTTTGTTTTCCAAGCTATCGTAACCGAATTCCACAAGTAATAATTTGACATAGCCATACACGATTTGTAAAACCTTGGTCCGGAGCGGACCACTATGTCATATAGGTGCCATACAAACGACCGATATGAAAACAAGTCTTTGTATGGAAAACTTTTTTGTTCTCCAAGCTATCGCAACTGAATTCAAAGTTTATTTATTTGACACAGCCGTACATGATTTTTTTATAGTTTGGTCCGGAGCGGACCACTATATCATATAGTTGCCATACAAACGACCGATATGAAAACAAGTCTTTGTATGGAAAACTTTTTTGTTCTCCAAGCTATCGCAACTGAATTCAAAGTTTATTTATATGACACAGCCGTACATGATTTTTTATAGTTTGGTCCGGATCGGACCACTATATCATATAGTTGCCATACAAACGACCGATATGAAAACAAGTCTTTGTATGGAAAACTTTTTTGTCCTCCAAGCTATCGCAACTGAATTCAAAGTTTTTTTATATGACACAGCCGTACATGATTTTTTAAAGTTTGGTCCGGATCGGACCACTATATCATATAGCTGCCATACAAACGACAGATATGAATACAAGTCTTTGTATGGAAAACTTTTTTGTTCCCCAAGCTATCGCAACTGAATTCTACGTTTATACATGTGACACAGCCGTACATGATTTTTTAAAGTTTGGTCCGGAGCGGACCACTATATCATATAGCTGCCATACAAACGACCGATATGAAAACAAGTCTTTGTATGGAAAACTTTTTTGTTCTCCAAGCTATCGCAACCGAATTCAAAATTTATTTATTTCACACAGCCATACACAATTTGCGAAAGTTTGGTCCGGATCGGCAAACTATGTCATATATGTGCCATACAAACGACCGATATGAAAACAAGTCTTTGTATGGAAAACTTTTTTCTTTTCCGAACTATCGTAACCGACTTCCACAATTAATAATTTGACATAGCCATACACGATTTGTGAAACTTTGGTTCGGAGCGGACCACTATATCACATAGTTGCCACACAAACGACCGATATGAAAACAAGTCTTTGCATGGAAAACTTTTTTGTTTTCCAAGCTATCGTAACCGATTTCCACAATTATTAATTTGACACAGCCATACACGATTTGTGAAACTTTGGTCCGGAGCGGACCACTATATCATATAGCTGCCATACAAACGATCGATATGAAAACAAGTCTTTGTATGGAAAACTTTTTTGTTCTCCAAGCTATCGCAACCGAATTCAACGTTTATTTATTTTACAAAGCCATACACGATTTGTAAAACTTTGGACCGGAGCGGACACCTATATCATATAGCTGCCATACAAACAACCGATATAAAAACAAGTCTTTGTATGGAAAACTTTTCTCTCCAAGCTATCACAACTGAATTCAAAGTTTATTTATATGACACAGCCGTACATGGTTTTTTAAAGTTTGGTCCGGATCGGACCACTATATCATATAGCTGCCATACAAACGACAGATATGAATACAAGTCTTTGTATGGAAAACTTTTTTGTTTTCCAAGCTATCGTAACCGAATTCCACAATTAATAATTTGACATAGCCATATACGATTTGTAAAACTTTGGTCCGGAGCGGACCACTATGTCATATAGCTGCCATACAAACGACCGATATGAAAACAAGTCTTTGTATGGACAACTTTTTTGTTCTCCAAGCTATCGCAACTGAATTCAAAGTTTATTTATATGACACAGCCGTACATGATTTTTTTATAGTTTGGTCCGGATCGGACCACTATATCATATAGTTGCCATACAAACAACCGATATGAAAACAAGTCTTTGTATGGAAAACTTTTTTGTCCTCCAAGCTATCGCAACTGAATTCAAAGTTTTTTTATATGACACAGCCGTACATGATTTTTTAAAGTTTGGTCCGGATCGGACCACTATATCATATAGCTGCCATACAAACGACAGATATGAAAACAAGTCTTTGTATGGACAACTTTTTTGTTCTCCAAGCTATCGCAACTGAATTCAAAGTTTATTTATATGACACAGCCGTACATGATTTTTTAATAGTTTGGTCCGGATCGGACCACTATATCATATAGTTGCCATACAAACAACCGATATGAAAACAAGTCTTTGTATGGAAAACTTTTTTGTTCTCCAAGCTATCGCAACTGAATTCAAAGTTTTTTTATATGACACAGCCGTACATGATTTTTTAAAGTTTGGTCCGGATCGGACCACTATATCATATAGCTGCCATACAAACGACAGATATGAATACAAGTCTTTGTATGGAAAACTTTTTTGTTCTCCAAGCTATCGCAACTGAATTCTACGATTATACATGTGACACAGGCGTACATGATTTTTTAAAGTTTGGTCCGGAGCGGACCACTATATCATATAGCTGCCATACAAACGACGGATATGAAAACAAGTCTTTTTATGGAAAACTTTTTTGTTTTCCAAGCTATCGCAACCGAATTCAAAATTTATTTATTTCACACAGCCATACACAATTTGCGAAAGTTTGGTCCGGATCGGCAAACTATATCATATATGTGCCATACAAACGACCGATATGAAAACAAGTCTTTGTATGGAAAACTTTTTTCTTTTCCGAGCTATCGTAACCGACTTCCACAATTAATAATTTGACATAGCCATACACGATTTGTGAAACTTTGGTTCGGAGCGGACCACTATATCACATAGTTGCCACACAAACGACCGATATGAAAACAAGTCTTTGCATGGAAAACTTTTTTGTTTTCCAAGCTATCGTAACCGATTTCCACAATTATTAATTTGACACAGCCATACACGATTTGTGAAACTTTGGTCCGGAGCGGACCACTATATCATATAGCTTCCATACAAACAATCGATATGAAAACAAGTCTTTGTATGGAAAACTTTTTTGTTCTCCAAGCTATCGCAACCGAATTCAACGTTTATTTATTTTACAAAGCCATACACGATTTGTAAAACTTTGGACCGGAGCGGACACCTATATCATATAGCTGCCATACAAACGACCGATATAAAAACAAGTCTTTGTATGGAAAACTTTTCTCTCCAAGCTATCACAACTGAATTCAAAGTTTATTTATATGACACAGCCGTACATGATTTTTTAAAGTTTGGTCCGGATCGGACCACTATATCATATAGCTGCCATACAAACGACAGATATGAATACAAGTCTTTGTATGGAAAACTTTTTTGTTTTCCAAGCTATCGTAACCGAATTCCACAATTAATAATTTGACATAGCCATATACGATTTGTAAAACTTTGGTCCGGAGCGGACCACTGTATCGTATAGCTGCCATACAAACGACCGATATGAAAACAAGTCTTTGTATGGACAACTTTTTTGTTCTCCAAGCTATCGCAACTGAATTCAAAGTTTATTTATATGACACAGCCGTACATGATTTTTTAATAGTTTGGTCCGGATCGGACCACTATATCATATAGTTGCCATACAAACGACCGATATGAAAACAAGTCTTTGTATGGAAAACTTTTTTGTCCTCCAAGCTATCGCAACTGAATTCAAAGTTTTTTTATATGACACAGCCGTACATGATTTTTTAAAGTTTGGTCCGGATCGGACCACTATATCATATAGCTGCCATACAAACGACAGATATGAAAACAAGTCTTTGTATGGACAACTTTTTTGTTCTCCAAGCTATCGCAACTGAATTCAAAGTTTATTTATATGACACAGCCGTACATGATTTTTTTATAGTTTGGTCCGGATCGGACCACTATATCATATAGTTGCCATACAAACAACCGATATGAAAACAAGTCTTTGTATGGAAAACTTTTTTGTCCTCCAAGCTATCGCAACTGAATTCAAAGTTTTTTTATATGACACAGCCGTACATGATTTTTTAAAGTTTGGTCCGGATCGGACCACTATATCATATAGCTGCCATACAAACGACCGATATGAATACAAGTCTTTGTATGGAAAACTTTTTTGTTCCCCAAGCTATCGCAACTGAATTCTACGATTATACATGTGACACAGCCGTACATGATTTTTTAAAGTTTGGTCCGGAGCGGACCACTATATCATATAGCTGCCATACAAACGACGGATATGAAAACAAGTCTTTTTATGGAAAACTTTTTTGTGTTCCAAGCTATCGCAACCGAATTCAAAATTTATTTATTTCACACTGCCATACACAATTTGCGAAAGTTTGGTCCGGATCGGCAAACTATGTCATATATGTGCCATACAAACGAACGATATGAAAACAAGTCTTTGTATGGAAAACTTTTTTCTTTTCCGAACTATCGTAACCGACTTCCACAATTAATAATTTGACATAGCCATACACGATTTGTGAAACTTTGGTTCGGAGCGGACCACTATATCACATAGTTGCCACACAAACGACCGATATGAAAACAAGTCTTTGCATGGAAAACTTTTTTGTTTTCCAAGCTATCGTAACCGATTTCCACAATTATTAATTTGACACAGCCATACACGCTTTGTGAAACTTTGGTCCGGAGCGGACCACTATATCATATAGCTTCCATACAAACGACCGATATGATAACAAGTCTTTGTATGGAAAACTTTTTTGTTCTCCAAGCTATCGCAACCGAATTCAACGTTTATTTATTTCACAAAGCCATACACGATTTGTAAAATGTTGGACCGGAGCGGACACCTATATCATATAGCTGCCATACAAACGACCGATATAAAAACAAGTCTTTGTATGGAAAACTTTTTGTTCTCCAAGCTGTCACAACTGAATTCAAAGTTTATTTATTTGACACAGCCGTACATGGTTTTTTAAAGTTTGGTCCGGATCGGACCACTATATCATATAGCTGCCATACAAACGACAGATATAAATACAAGTCTTTGTATAGAAAACTTTTTGTTTTCCAAGCTATCGTAACCGAATTCCACAATTAATAATTTGACATAGCCATATACGATTTGTAAAACTTTGGTCCGGAGCGGACCACTATGTCGTATAGCTGCCATACAAACAACCGATATGAAAACAAGTCTTTGTATGGACAACTTTTTTGTTCTCCAAGCTATCGCAACTGAATTCAAAGTTTATTTATATGACACAGCCGTACATGATTTTTTTATAGTTTGGTCCGGATCGGACCACTATATCATATAGTTGCCATACAAACAACCGATATGAAAACAAGTCTTTGTATGGAAAACTTTTTTGTTTTCCAAGCTATCGTAACCGATTTCCACAATTAATAATTTGACATAGCCGTACACGATTTGTGAAACTTTGGTTCGGAGCGGACCACTATATCATATAGCTGCCATACAATCGACCGATATGAAACAAGTCTTTGTATGGAAAACTTTTTTGTTCTCCAAGCTATCGCAACTGAATTCAAAGTTTATTTTTATGACACAGCCGTACATGATTTTTTAAAGTTTGGTCCGGATCGGACTACTATATCATATAGTTGCCATACAAACGACAGATATGAATAAAAGTCTTTGTATGGAAAACTTTTTTGTTCTCCAAGCTATCGCAACCGAATTCAACGTTTATTTATTTCACACAGCGATACACGATTTGCAAAAGTTTGGTCCGGACACTATGTCATATATGTGCCATACAAACGAACGATATGAAAACAAGTCTTTGTATGGAAAACTTTTTTGTTCTCCAAGTTATCGCAACCGAATTCAACGTTTATTTATTTTACAAAGCCATACACGATTTGTGAAACTTTGGTCCGGAGCGGACCACTATATCATATAGATGCCATACAAACAACCGATATGAAAACAAATCTTTGTATGGAAAACTTTTTTGTCCTCCAAGCTATCGCAACTGAATTCAACGTTTATTTATTTTACAAAGCCATACACGATTTGTGAAACTTTGGTCCGGAGCGGACCACTATATCATATAGATGCCATACAAACAACCAATATGAAAACAAGTCTTTGTATGGAAAACTTTTTTGTCCTCCAAGCTATCGCAACTGAATTCAAAGTTTTTTAAAATGACACAGCCGTACAAGATTTTTTAAAGTTTGGTCCGGATCGGACCACTATATAATATAGCTGCCATACAAACGACAGATATGAATACAAGTCTTTGTATGGAAAACTTTTTTGTTCCCCAAGCTATCGCAACTGAATTCTACGATTATACATGTGACACAGCCGTACATAATTTTTTAAAGTTTGGTCCGGAGCGGACCACTATATCATATAGCTGCCATACAAACGACGGATATGAAAACAAGTCTTTTTATGGAAAACTTTTTTATTTTCCAAGCTATCGCAACCGAATTCAAAATTTATTTATTTCACACAGCCATACACGATTTGCGAAAGTTTGGTCCGGATCGGCAAACTATGTCATATATGTGCCATACAAACGAACGATATGAAAACAAGTCTTTGTATGGAAAACTTTTTTCTTTTCCGAACTATCGTAACCGACTTCCACAATTAATAATTTAACATAGCCTTACACGATTTGTGAAACTTTGGTTCGGAGCGGACCACTATATCACATAGTTGCCACACAAACGACCGATATGAAAACAAGTCTTTTTATGGAAAACTTTTTTGTTTTCCAAGCTATCGTAACCGATTTCCACAATTAATAATTTGACATAGCCATACACGATTTGTGAAACTTTGGTCCGGAGCGGACCACTATATCATATAGCTGCCATACAAACGATCGATATGAAAACAAGTCTTTGTATGGAAAACTTTTTTGTTCTCCAAGCTATCGCAACCGAATTCAACGTTTATTTATTTTACAAAGCCATACACGATTTGTAAAACTTTGGTCCGGAACGGACATTTATATCATATAGCTGCCATACAAACGACAGATATAAAAACAAGTCTTTGTATGGAAAACTTTTGTTCTCCAAGCTATCGCAACTGAATTCAAAGTTTATTTATATGACACAGCCGTACATGTTTTTTTAAAGTTTGGTCCGGATCGGACCACTATATCATATATCTGCCATACAAACGACAGATATGAATACAAGTCTTTGTATGGAAAACTTTTTGTTCTCCAAGCTATCGCAACCGAATTCAACGATTATTTATTTCACACAGCAATACACGATTTGCGAAAGTTTGGTCCGGACCACTATGTCATATATGTGCCATACAAACGACCGATATGAAAACAAGTCTTTGTATGGAAAACTTTTTTTTTTCCAAGCTATCGTAACCGAATTCCACAATTATTAATTTGACATAGCCATACACGATTTGTGAAACTTTGGTTCGGAGCGGACCACTATATCACATAGCTGCCACACAAACGACCGATATGAAAACAAGTCTTTTTATGGAAAACTTTTTTGTTTTCCAAGCTATCGTAACCGATTTCCACAATTAATAATTTGACATAGCCATACACGATTTGTGAAACTTTGGTCCGGAGCGGACCACTATATCATATAGCTGCCATACAAACGATCGATATGAAAACAAGTCTTTGTATGGAAAACTTTTTTGTTCTCCAAGCTATCGCAACCGAATTCAACGTTTATTTATTTTACAAAGCCATACACGATTTGTAAAACTTTGGACCGGAGCGGACACCTATATCATATAGCTGCCATACAAACGACCGATATAAAAACAAGTCTTTGTATGGAAAACTTTTTGATCTCCAAGCTATCGCAACTGAATTCAAAGTTTATTTATATGACACAGCCGTACATGATTTTTTAAAGTTTGGTCCGGATCGGACCACTATATCATATAGCTGCCATACAAACGACAGATATAAATACAAGTCTTTGTATGGAAAACTTTTTTGTTCTCCAAGCTATCGCAGCCGAATTAAACGATTATTTGTTTCACACAGCGATACACGATTTGCGAAAGTTTGGTCCGGATCGGCAAACTATGTCATATATATGCCATACAAACGACCGATATGAAAACAAGTCTTTGTATGGAACACTTTTTTCTTTTCCAAGCTATCGTAACCGAATTCCACAATTATTAATTTGACATAGCCATACACGATTTGTGAAACTTTGTCCCGGAGCGGACTACTATATCATATAACTTTTTTCTTTTCCAAGCTATCGTAACCGAATTCCACAATTATTAATTTGACATAGCCATACACGATTTGTGAAACTTTGTCCCGGAGCGGACTACTATATCATATAGCTGCCATACAAACGACCGATATGAAAACAAGTCTTTGTATGGAAAACTTTTTTGTTCTCCAAGCTATCGCAACTGAATTCAACGTTTATTTATATGACACAGCCGTACGTGATTTTTTAAAGTTCGGTCCGGATCGGACCACTATATCATATAGTTGCCATACAAACGACAGATATGAATACAAGTCTTTGTATGGAAAACTTTTTTGTTCTCCAAGCTATCGCAACCGAATTAAACGATTATTTGTTTCACACAGCGATACACGATTTGCGAAAGTTTGGTCCGGATCGGCAAACTATGTCATATATATGCCATACAAACGAACGATATGAAAACAAGTCTTTGTATGGAACACTTTTTTCTTTTCCAAGCTATCGTAACCGAATTCCACAATTATTAATTTGACATAGCCATACACGATTTGTGAAACTTTGTCCCGGAGCGGACTACTATATCATATAGCTGCCATACAAACGACCGATATGAAAACAAGTCTTTGTATGGAAAACTTTTTTGTTCTCCAAGCTATCGCAACTGAATTCAACGTTTATTTATATGACACAGCCGTACGTGATTTTTTAAAGTTTGGTCCGGATCGGACCACTATATCATATAGTTGCCATACAAACGACAGATATGAATACAAGTCTTTGTATGGAAAACTTTTTTGTTCTCCAAGCTATCGCAACCGAAATCAACGATTATTTATTTCACACAGCGATACACGATTTGCGAAAGTTTGGTCCGGAACTATGTCATATATGTGCCATACAAACGAACGATATGAAAACAAGTCTTTGTATGGAAAACTTTTTTTCTTTTCCACGCTATCGTAACCGACTTCCACAATTAATAATTTGACATAGCCATACACGGTTTGTGAAACTTTGGTTCAGAGCGGACTACTATATCACATAGCTGCCATACAAACGACCTATATGAAAACAAGTCTTTGTATGGAAAACTTTTTTGTTCTCCAAGCTATCGCAACTGAATTCAAAGTTTATTTTTATGACACAGCCGTACATGATTTTTTAAAGTTTGGTCCGGATCGGACCACTATATCATATAGTTGCCATACAAACGACAGATATGAATAAAAGTCTTTGTATGGGAAACTTTTTTGTTCTCCAAGCTATCGCAACCGAATTCAACGTTTATTTATTTCACACAGCGATACACGATTTGCAAAAGTTTGGTCCGGAACTATGTCATATATGTGCCATACAAACGAACGATATGAAAACAAGTCTTTGTATGGAAAACTTTTTTTCTTTTCCACGCTATCGTAACCGACTTCCACAATTAATAATTTGACATAGCCATACACGATTTGTGAAACTTTGGTTCAGAGCGGACCACTGTATCACATAGCTGCCATACAAACGACCGATATGAAAACAAGTCTTTGTATGGAAAACTTTTTTGTTTTCCAAGCTATCGTAACCGATTTCCACAATTAATAATTTGACATAGCCGTACACAATTTGTGAAACTTTGGTCCGGAGCGGACCACTATATCATATAGCTGCCATACAATCGACCGATATGAAACAAGTCTTTGTATGGAAAACTTTTTTGTTCTCCAAGTTATCGCAACCGAATTCAACGTTTATTTATTTTACAAAGCCATACACGATTTGTGAAACTTTGGTCCGGAGCGGACCACTATATCATATAGATGCCATACAAACGACCGATATGAAAACAAGTCTTTGTATGGAAAAGTTTTTTGTCCTCCAAGCTATCGCAACTGAATTCAAAGTTTTTTAAAATGACACAGCCGTACAAGATTTTTTAAAGTTTGGTCCGGATCGGACCACTATATCATATAGCTGCCATACAAACGACAGATATGAATACAAGTCTTTGTATGGAAAACTTTTTTGTTCCCCAAGCTATCGCAACTGAATTCTACGATTATACATGTGACACAGCCGTACATGATTTTTTAAAGTTTGGTCCGGAGCGGACCACTATATCATATAGCTGCCATACAAACGACGGATATGAAAACAAGTCTTTTTATGGAAAACTTTTTTGTTTTCCAAGCTATCGCAACCGAATTCAAAATTTATTTATTTCACACAGCCATACACGATTTGCGAAAGTTTGGTCCGGATCGGCAAACTATGTCATATATCTGCCATACAAACGACCGATACGAAAACAAGTCTTTGTATGGAAAACTTTTTCTTTTCCGAACTATCGTAACCGACTTCCACAATTAATAATTTGACATAGCCATACACGATTTGTGAAACTTTGGTTCGGAGCGGACCACTATATCACATAGTTGCCACACAAACGACCGATATGAAAACAAGTCTTTTTATGGAAAACTTTTTTGTTTTCCAAGCTATCGTAACCGACTTCCACAATTAATAATTTGACATAGCCATACACGCTTTGTGAAACTTTGGTCCGGAGCGGACCACTATATCATATAGCTGCCATACAAACAATCGATATGAAAACAAGACTTTGTATGGAAAACTTTTTTGTTCTCCAAGCTATCGCAACCGAATTCAACGTTTATTTATTTTACAAAGCCATACACGATTTGTAAAACTTTGGTCCGGAGCGGACACCTATATCATATAGCTGCCATACAAACAACCGATATAAAAACAAGTCTTTGTATGGAAAACTTTTGTTCTCCAAGCTATCGCAACTGAATTCAAAGTTTATTTATATGACACAGCCGTATATGATTTTTTAAAGTTTGGTCCGGATCGGACCACTATATCATATAGCTGCCATACAAACGACAGATATGAATACAAGTCTTTGCATGGAAAACTTTTTTGTTCTCCAAGGTATCGCAACTGCATTCAACGATTATACATGCGCCACAGCCGTACATGATTTTTTAAAGTTTGGTCCGGATCGGACCACTATATCATATAGCTGCCATACAAACGACGGATATGAAAACAAGTCTTTGTATGGAAAACTTTTTTGTTTTCCAAGCTATCAAAACCGAATTCAAAATTTATTTATTTCACACAGCCATACACGATTTGCGAAAGTTTGGTCCGGATCGGCAAACTATGTCATATATATGCCATACAAACGAACGATATGAAAACAAGTCTTTGTATGGAACACTTTTTCTTTTCCAAGCTATCGTAACCGAATTCCACAATTAATAATTTGACATAGCCATACACGATTTGTGAAACTTTGGTTCGGAGCGGACTACTATATCATATAGCTGCCATACAAACGACCGATATGAAAACAAGTCTTTGTATGGAAATGGTCCTTTGTATGGCAGCTATATGAAATAGTGGTCCGCTCCGGACCAACGTTTCAGAAATCGTGTATGGCTTTGTAAAATAAATAAATGTTGAATTCAGTTGCGATAGCTTGGAGAACAAAAAGTTTTTCATACAAAGACTTGTTTTCATATCGGTTGTTTGTATGGCAGCTATATGATATAGTGGTCCGCTCCGGACCAAAGTTTTACAAATCGTGTATGGCTATGTCAAATTATTATTTGTGGAATTCGGTTACGATAGCTTGGAAAACAAAAAAGTTTTCCATACAAAGACTTGTTTTCGTATCGGTCGTTTGTATGACAGCTATATGATATAGTGGTCCGATCCGGACCAAACGTTAAAAAATTATGTACAGCTGTGTCACATGTATAATCGTTGAATTCAGTTGCGATAGCTTAGAGAACAAAAAAGTTTTCAATGCAAAGACTTGTTTCAATATCGGTCGTTTGTATGGCAGCTATATGATATAGTGGTCCGATCCGGACCAAACTTTAAAAAATCATGTACGGCTGTGGCGCATGTATAATCGTTGAATGCAACTGCGATACCTTGGAGAACAAAAAAGTTTTCCATGCAAAGACTTGTTTTCATATCGGTCGTTTGTATGGCAGCTATATGAAATAGTGGTCCGCTCCGGACCAACGTTTCAGAAATCGTGTATGGCTTTGTCAAATAAAAAAAAACGTTGAATTCAGTTGCGATAGCTTAGAGAACAAAAAAGTTTTCAATGCAAAGACTTGTTTCAATATCGGTCGTTTGTATGGCAGCTATATGATATAGTGGTCCGATCCGGACCAAACTTTAAAAAATCATGTACGGCTGTGGCGCATGTATAATCGTTGAATGCAGTTGCGATACCTTGGAGAACAAAAAAGTTTTCCATGCAAAGACTTGTTTTCATATCGGTCGTTTGTATGGCAGCTATATGAAATAGTGGTCCGCTCCGGACCAACGTTTCAGAAATCGTGTATGGCTTTGTCAAATAAAAAAAAACGTTGAATTCAGTTGCGATAGCTTGGAGAACAAAAAAGTTTTCCATACAAAGACTTGTTTTCATATCGGTTGTTTGTATGGCAGCTATATGATTTAGTGGTCCGCTCCGGACCAAAGTTTCACAAATCGTGTATGGCTATGTCAAATTAATAATTGTGGAAGTCGGTTACGATAGTTCGGAAAAGAAAAAAGTTTTCCATGCATAGACTTGTTTTCATATCGTTCGTTTGTATGGCACATATATGACATAGTTTGCCGATCCGGACCAAACTTTCGCAAATCGTGTATGGCTGTGTGAAATAAATAAATTTTGAATTCGGTTTTGATAGCTTGGAAAACAAAAAGGTTTTCCATACAAAGACTTGTTTTCATATCCGTCGTTTGTATGGCAGCTATATGATATAGTGGTCCGATCCGGACCAAACTTTAAAAAATCATGTACGGCTGTGGCGCATGTATAATCGTTGAATGCAGTTGCGATACTTTGGAGAACAAAAAAGTTTTCCATGCAAAGACTTGTTTTAATATCGGTCGTTTGTATGGCAGCTATATGATATAGTAGTCCGCTCGGACCAAAGTTTCACAAATCGTGTATGGCTATGACAAATTATTAATTGTGGAATTCGGTTATGATGGCTTGGAAAACAAAAAAGTTTTCCATTTAAAGACTTGTTTTCATATCGGTCGTTTTTATGGCAGCTATATGAAATAGTGGTCCGCTCCGGACCAACGTTTCAGAAATCGTGTATGGCTTTGTCAAATAAAAAAACGTTGAATTCAGTTGCGATAGCTTGGAGAACAAAAAAGTTTTCCATACAAAGACTTGTTTTCATATCGGTTGTGTGTATGGCAGCTATATGATATAGTGGTCCGCTCCGGACCAAAGTTTCACAAATCGTGTATAGCTATGTCAACTTAATAATTGGGAAGTCGGTTACGATAGTTCGGAAAAGAAAAAACTTTTCCATTTAAAGACTTGTTTTCATATCGTTCGTTTGTATGGCACATATATGACATAGTTTGCCGATCCGGACCAAACTTTCGCAAATCGTGTATGGCTGTGTGAAATAAATAAATTTTGAATTCGGTTTTGATAGCTTGGAAAACAAAAAAGTTTTCCATACAAAGACTTGTTTTCATATCCGTCGTTTGTATGGCAGCTATATGATATAGTGGTCCGATCCTGACCAAACTTTAAAAAATCATGTACGGCTGTGTCACGTGTATAATCGTTGAATGCAGTTGCGATACCTTGGAGAACAAAAAAGTTGTCCATGCAAAGACTTGTTTTCATATCGGTCGTTTGTATGGCAGCTATATGATATAGTGGTCCGCTCCGGACTAAAGTTTCACAAATCGTGTATGGCTGTGTCAAATAAAAAAACGTTGAATTCAGTTGCGATAGCTTGGAGAACAAAAAGTTTTCCATACAAACTCTTGTTTTCATATCGGTTGTCCGGAGCGGACCACTATATCATATAGCTGCCATACAAACGACCGATATGAAAACAAGTCTTTGTATGGAAAACTTTTTTGTTCTCCAAGCTATCGTAACCGAACTCCACATTTATTAATTTGACATAGCCGTACACGATTTGTGAAACTTTGATCCGGAGCGGACCACTATATCATATAGCTGCCATACAAACAACCGATATGAAAACAAGTCTTTGTATGGAAAACTTTTTTGTTTTCCAAGCTATTGCAACTGAATTCAACATTTATTTATTTGACAAAGCCATACACGATTTCTGAAACGATGGTCCGGAGCGGACCACTATTTCATATAGCTGACATACAAACGACAGATATGAAT
Organism: Drosophila merina; assembly: GCA_035047645.1. NCBI lineage: Eukaryota > Metazoa > Arthropoda > Insecta > Diptera > Drosophilidae > Drosophila > Drosophila merina. Next base: position 362,158 of record JAWNPH010000076.1, on the reverse strand, counting down.
ACAAGTCTTTCCAAGCTATCGCAACCGAATTCAAAATTTATTTATTTCACACAGCCATACACGATTTGCGAAAGTTTGGTCCGGATCGGCAAACTATGTCATATATGTGCCATACAAACGACCGATATGAAAACAAGTCTTTGTATGGGAGCGGACCACTATATCATATAGCTGCCATACAAACGACCGATATGAAAACAAGTCTTTGCATGGACAACTTTTTTGTTCTCCAAGGTATCGCAACTGCATTCAACGATTATACACGTGACACAGCCGTACATGATTTTTTAAAGTTTGGTCAGGATCGGACCACTATATCATATAGCTGCCATACAAACGACCGATATGAAAACAAGTCTTTGTATGGAAAACTTTTTTGTTCTCCAAGCTATCGCAACCGAATTCAACGTTTATTTATTTTACAAAGCCATACACGAGTAGTTTTCCATACAAAGACTTGTTTTCATATCGGTTGTCCGGAGCGGACCACTATATCATATAGCTGCCATACAAACGACCGATATGAAAACAAGTCTTTAAACGGAAAACTTTTTTGTTTTCCAAGCTATCATAACCGAATTCCACAATAAATAATTTGTCATAGCCATACACGGTTTGTGAAACTTCGGTCCGGAGCGGACCACTATATCATATAGCTGCCATACAATCGACCGATATGAAAACAAGTCTTTGTATGGAAAACTTTTTTGTTCTCCAAGCTATCGCAACCGAATTCAACGTTTATTAATTTTACAAAGCCATACACGACTTGTAAAATGTTGGTTCGGAGCGGACCACTATATCATATAGCTGCCATACAAACGACAGATATGAATACAAGTCTTTGTATGGAAAACTTTTTTGTTCTCCAAGCTATCGCAACCGAATTCAACGTTTATTTATTTTACAAAGCCATACACGAGTAGTTTTCCATACAAAGACTCGTTTTCATATCGGTTCTCCGGACCGGACCACTATATCATATAGCTGCCATACAAACGACGGATATGAAAACAAGTCTTTGTACGGAAAACTTTTTTGCTTTCCAAGCTATCAAAACCGAATTCAAAATTTATTTATTTCACACAGCCATACACGATTTGCAAAAGTTTGGTCCGGATCGGCAAACTATGTCATATATGTGCCATACAAACGAACGATATGAAAACAAGTCTATGTATGGAAAACTTTTTTCTTTTCCGAACTATCGTAACCGACTTCCACAATTATTAATTTGACAAAGCCATACACGATTTGTGAAACTTTGGTCCGGAGCGGACCACTATATCATATAGCTGCCATACAAACAACCGATATGAAAACAAGTCTTTGAATGGAAAACTTTTTTGTTTTCCAAGCTATCATAACCGAATTCCACAATTATTAATTTGTCATAGCCATACACGATTTGTGAAACTTTGGTCCGGAGCGGACCACTATATCATATAGCTGCCATACAAACGACCGATATGAAAACAAGTCTTTGTATGGAAAACTTTTTTCTTTTCCAAGCTATCGCAACCGAATTCAAAATTTATTTATTTCACACTGCCATACACAATTTGCGAAAGTTTGGTCCGGATCGGCAAACTATGTCATATATGTGCCATACAAACGAACGATATGAAAACAAGTCTTTGTATGGAAAACTTTTTTCTTTTCCAAACTATCGTAACCGACTTCCACAATTAATAATTTGACATAACCATATACGATTTGTGAAACTTTGGTTCGGAGCGGACCACTATATCACATAGTTGCCACACAAACGACCGATATGAAAACAAGTCTTTTTATGGAAAACTTTTTTGTTTTCCAAGCTATCGCAACCGAATTCAAAATTTATTTATTTCACACTGCCATACACAATTTGCGAAAGTTTGGTCCGGATCGGCAAACTATGTCGTATATGTGCCATACAAACGAACGATATGAAAACAAGTCTTTGTGTGGAAAACTTTTTTCTTTTCCGAACTATCGTAACCGACTTCCACAATTAATAATTTGACATAGCCATACACGATTTGTGAAACTTTGGTTCGGAGCGGACCACTATATCACATAGTTGCCACACAAACGACCGATATGAAAACAAGTCTTTGCATGGAAAACTTTTTTGTTTTCCAAGCTATCGTAACCGATTTCCACAATTATTAATTTGACATAGCCATACACGCTTTTTGAAACTTTGGTCCGGAGCGGACCATTATATCATATAGCTGCCATACAAACAATCGATATGAAAACAAGTCTTTGTATGGAAAACTTTTTTGTTTTCCAAGCTATCGCAACCGAATTCAACGTTTATTTATTTTACAAAGCCATACACGATTTGTAATATATGATATAGTGGTCCGCTCCGAACCAAAGTTTCACAAATCGTGTATGGCTATGTCAAATTAATAATTGTGGAGGTCGGTTACGATAGTTCGGAAAAGAAAAAAGTTTTCCATACATAGACTTGTTTTCATATCGTTCGTTTGTATGGCACATATATGACATAGTTTGCCGATCCGGACCAAACTTTCGCAAATCGTGTATGGCTGTGTGAAATAAATAAATTTTGAATTCGGTTTTGATAGCTTGGAAAACAAAAAAAGTTTTCCATACAAAGACTTGTTTTCATATCCGTCGTTTGTATGGCAGCTATATGATATAGTGGTCCGCTCCGGACAACCGATATGAAAACAAGTCTTTGTATGGAAAACTACTCGTGTATGGCTTTGTAAAATAAATAAACGTTGAATTCGGTTGCGATAGCTTGGAGAACAAAAAAGTTTTCCATAGAAAGACTTGTTTTCATATCGGTCGTTTGTATGGCAGCTATATGATATAGTGGTCCGCTCCAGACCAAAGTTTCACAAATCGTGTATGGCTATGTCAAATTAATAATTGTGGAAATCGGTTACGATAGCTTGGAAAGACTTGTATTCATATCTGTCGTTTGTATGTCAGCTATATGAAATAGTGGTCCGCTCCGGACCATCGTTTCAGAAATCGTGTATGGCTTTGTCAAATAAATAAATGTTGAATTCAGTTGCAATAGCTTGGAAAACAAAAAGTTTTCCATACAAAGACTTGTTTTCATATCGGTTGTTTGTATGGCAGCTATATGATATAGTGGTCCGCTCCGGATCAAAGTTTCACAAATCGTGTACGGCTATGTCAAATTAATAATTGTGGAAATCGGTACCAAACTTTCGCAGCTATAGCTGCCATACAAACAAACGATATGAAAACAAGTCTTTAAATGGAAAACTTTTTTGTTTTCCAAGCTATCATAACCGAATTCCACAATTAATAATAGGTCATAGCCATACACGATTTGTGAAACTTTGGTCCGGAGCGGACGACTATGTCATATAGCTGCCATACAAACGACCGATATGAAAACAAGTCTTTGTATGGAAAACTTTTTTGGTTTTCAAGCTATCAAAACCGAATTCAAAATTTATTTATTTCACACAGCCATACACGATTTGCGAAAGTTTGGTCCGGATCGGCAAACTATGTCATATATGTGCCTGTCTAAATATGTGTTAAGACATGATAAGTAGGCGAACTATAAACATATTCTATTTATGGGCTGCAATAAACATGTCACAGGACAGCATGAGTGGCAACTACAGATAAGTACAATTGCAGCGGCCTATTGCCGAAGTGTCAAGAGATGTGACCACGCGGGAGGTGATTAGCGCGGTCATAGGCCTCAAACATAGATTTAAGAATAAAACTCAGCTGCATTTAGAAACGCAGACTGCGGCGTCTTACAAGCGCTGCATTATATAATTAGATGATAAGAACCTATGTAAGAATGAATAAAAGGCGAAGCCCTCGCAGTAGCGAGTCAGTTAGATTCAAACATCCGAATTGAACTCATTAAATGTACGCACAAGTTTATAGTGTGAACATTTTGGTCCTTCGAGAAATTCTGTTGTTTCCCCCACCAGTGGTAAGAAACACAGAATAAACAAGTAAGAAAAGTTATCTTCGGCTTGCCGAAGATGGTATACCCTTGAAAACAACAAAGTTTTCCATACAAAGACTTGTTTTCATATCGGTCGTTTGTATGGCAGCTATATGATATAGTGATCCGATCCGGATCAAACTTTTACAAATCATGTATGGCTATGTCAAATGAATAAATGTTGAATTCGGTTGCAATAGGTTGGAAAACAAAAAAATTTTTCATACAAAGACTTGTTTTCATATCGGTCGTTTGTATTGCAGCTATATGATATAGTGATCTGATCCAAACCAAACTTTCACAAATCATGTATGCCTATGTCAAATGGATACATATTGAATTCGGTTGCAATAGCTTGGAAAACAAAAAAGTTTTCCATATAAAGACTTGTTTTTATTCATCTGAGGGAAAACATTACATCAGTTGCATTGATATTTATTCTAAATTCGCTACACTTGAGCAAATTAAAACTAAGGACTGGATAGAATGCAGAAACGCATTAATGCGTATTTTCAATCAATTAGGTAAACCCAAATTACTTAAGGCAGACAGAGACGGAGCTTTCTCCAGTTTAGCTTTAAAGCGATGGCTTGAAGAAGAAGAAATCGAATTACAGCTCAATACAGCAAAAAACGGGGTGGCAGACGTCGAAAGATTGCACAAAACAATAAATGAGAAGATTCGTATAATCAATTCATCCGATGATGAAGAAGTAAAATTAAGCAAGATAGAAACAATCCTTTACACATACAACAAAATTAAACATGACACTACTGGACAGACACCTGCTAAAATCTTCTTATACGCTGGGCATCCAATATTAGACACTCAAAAAATTAAAGAGAAGAAAATAGATAAAATAAATGAAGACCGACAGGAATTTAATATTGACACTAATTACAGAAAAGGTCCACTACAGAAAGGCAAATTAAAAAATCCATTTAAATCAACCAAAAATGTAGAACAGACAGACCCTGACCATTACAAAATCACTAATAGAAATAGAGTTACGCACTACTACAAAACACAATTCAAAAAACAAAAGAAAAACAAGTGAGAAAAGTTATCTTCGGCTTGCCATACAAAGACTTTTTTTCATATCGGTCGTTTGTATGGCAGCTATATGATATAGTAGTCCGATCCGGACCAAACTTCCACAAATCATGTATGCCTATGTCAAATAGATAAATATTGAATTAGTTTACAATAGCTTGGATAACAAAAAAGTTTTCTATACAAAGACTTGTTTTCATATCGGTCGTTTGTATGGCAGCTATATGATATAGTTGTCCGATCCGACCGATTCTTAAACTTGATCTGCGTGCAACAAAAATAATGATCTGGTAAAAATTTCAAAACGCTAGCTTTAAAACTACTGTCTATTTTTTGCATAGAAACAGACGGACAGACGGACAGAGGGACAGACGGACAGACGGACAGACGGACAGACGGACATGGCTATATCGACTCGGCTGTTGATGCTGATCAAGAATATATATACTTTGTGGGGTCGGAGATGCTTCCTTTAATGCGTTACACATTTCTGGACAAAATTATAATACCCTTTTTCAAGGGTATAAAAACCAGCGCTTCGAAGTAAAAAGAGCAAGGTTATTCGAGTGATTCTGTTGTTTCCCCCACCAGTGGTAAGAAACACAGAATAAAAGACCACGCCTTAAAGTACTAGGACTATAAGGTGAAACATTGTGCTCTTGCTTTTCTTTGGCTGATCAAATCAGCTGTGAGTCGAGGCACAGCTAGGTCAACTGGGCGACCAATCAAAAAATCCTCCAACGGATCACGCCAAAGAATACAAGCAGAAAGCACAAAAATACAAGTAAGAAAAGTTATCTTCGGCTTGCCGAAGATGGTATACCCTTGAAAACAACAAAGTTTTCCATACAAAGACTTGTTTTCATATCGGTCGTTTGTATGGCAGCTATATGATATAGTGATCCGATCCGGATCAAACTTTTACAAATCATGTATGGCTATGTCAAATGAATAAATGTTGAATTCGGTTGCAATAGGTTGGAAAACAAAAAAATTTTTCATACAAAGACTTGTTTTCATATCGGTCGTTTGTATTGCAGCTATATGATATAGTGATCTGATCCAAACCAAACTTTCACAAATCATGTATGCCTATGTCAAATGGATACATATTGAATTCGGTTGCAATAGCTTGGAAAACAAAAAAGTTTTCCATACAAAGACTTGTTTTTATATCGGTCGTTTGTATGGCAGCTATATGATATAGTGATCTGATCCGGACCAAACTTTCACAAATCATGTATGCCTATGTCAAATGGATACGTATTGAATTCGGTTGCAATAGCTTGGAAAGCAAAAAAGTTTTCTATACAAAGACTTGTTTTCATATCGGTCGTTTGTATGGCAGCTATATGATATAGTTGTCCGATCCGACCGATTCTTAAACTTGATCTGCGTGCAACAAAAATAATGATCTGGTAAAAATTTCAAAACGCTAGCTTTAAAACTACTGTCTATTTTTTGCATAGAAACAGACGGACAGACGGACAGACGGACAGACGGACATGGCTATATCGACTCGGCTGTTGATGCTGATCAAGAATATATATACTTTGTGGGGTCGGAGATGCTTCCTTTAATGCGTTACACATTTCTGGACAAAATTATAATACCCTTTTTCAAGGGTATAAAAATCACTTCTTTCCAAATAGCCAACTACTAATTCAGAATATAATAAACGAATGCAACATATGCAATTTAGCCAAAACAGAACATAGAAACACCAAAATGCCTTTAAAAATCACGCCTAAACCGGATCATTGCCGAGAAAAATGTGTGGTAGATATTTATTCATCTGAGGGAAAACATTACATCAGTTGCATTGATATTTATTCTAAATTCGCTACACTTGAGCAAATTAAAACTAAGGACTGGATAGAATGCAGAAACGCATTAATGCGTATTTTCAATCAATTAGGTAAACCCAAATTACTTAAGGCAGACAGAGACGGAGCTTTCTCCAGTTTAGCTTTAAAGCGATGGCTTGAAGAAGAAGAAATCGAATTACAGCTCAATACAGCAAAAAACGGGGTGGCAGACGTCGAAAGATTGCACAAAACAATAAATGAGAAGATTCGTATAATCAATTCATCCGATGATGAAGAAGTAAAATTAAGCAAGATAGAAACAATCCTTTACACATACAACCATAAAATTAAACATGACACTACTGGACAGACACCTGCTAAAATCTTCTTATACGCTGGGCATCCAATATTAGACACTCAAAAAATTAAAGAGAAGAAAATAGATAAAATAAATGAAGACCGACAGGAATTTAATATTGACACTAATTACAGAAAAGGTCCACTACAGAAAGGCAAATTAGAAAATCCATTTAAATCAACCAAAAATGTAGAACAGACAGACCCTGACCATTACAAAATCACTAATAGAAATAGAGTTACGCACTACTACAAAACACAATTCAAAAAACAAAAGAAAAACAAGTGAGAAAAGTTATCTTCGGCTTGCCATACAAAGACTTTTTTTTCATATCGGTCGTTTGTATGGCAGCTATATGATATAGTAGTCCGATCCGGACCAAACTTCCACAAATCATGTATGCCTATGTCAAATAGATAAATATTGAATTAGTTTACAATAGCTTGGATAACAAAAAAGTTTTCTATACAAAGACTTGTTTTCATATCGGTCGTTTGTATGGCAGCTATATGATATAGTTGTCCGATCCGACCGATTCTTAAACTTGATCTGCGTGCAACAAAAATAATGATCTGGTAAAAATTTCAAAACGCTAGCTTTAAAACTACTGTCTATTTTTTGCATAGAAACAGACGGACAGACGGACAGAGGGACAGACGGACAGACGGACAGACGGACAGACGGACATGGCTATATCGACTCGGCTGTTGATGCTGATCAAGAATATATATACTTTGTGGGGTCGGAGATGCTTCCTTTAATGCGTTACACATTTCTGGACAAAATTATAATACCCTTTTTCAAGGGTATAAAAACCAGCGCTTCGAAGTAAAAAGAGCAAGGTTATTCGAGTGATTCTGTTGTTTCCCCCACCAGTGGTAAGAAACACAGAATAAAAGACCACGCCTTAAAGTACTAGGACTATAAGGTGAAACATTGTGCTCTTGCTTTTCTTTGGCTGATCAAATCAGCTGTGAGTCGAGGCACAGCTAGGTCAACTGGGCGACCAATCAAAAAATCCTCCAACGGATCACGCCAAAGAATACAAGCAGAAAGCACAAAAATACAAGTAAGAAAAGTTATCTTCGGCTTGCCGAAGATGGTATACCCTTGAAAACAACAAAGTTTTCCATACAAAGACTTGTTTTCATATCGGTCGTTTGTATGGCAGCTATATGATATAGTGATCCGATCCGGATCAAACTTTTACAAATCATGTATGGCTATGTCAAATGAATAAATGTTGAATTCGGTTGCAATAGGTTGGAAAACAAAAAAATTTTTCATACAAAGACTTGTTTTCATATCGGTCGTTTGTATTGCAGCTATATGATATAGTGATCTGATCCAAACCAAACTTTCACAAATCATGTATGCCTATGTCAAATGGATACATATTGAATTCGGTTGCAATAGCTTGGAAAACAAAAAAGTTTTCCATACAAAGACTTGTTTTTATATCGGTCGTTTGTATGGCAGCTATATGATATAGTGATCTGATCCGGACCAAACTTTCACAAATCATGTATGCCTATGTCAAATGGATACGTATTGAATTCGGTTGCAATAGCTTGGAAAGCAAAAAAGTTTTCTATACAAAGACTTGTTTTCATATCGGTCGTTTGTATGGCAGCTATATGATATAGTTGTCCGATCCGACCGATTCTTAAACTTGATCTGCGTGCAACAAAAATAATGATCTGGTAAAAATTTCAAAACGCTAGCTTTAAAACTACTGTCTATTTTTTGCATAGAAACAGACGGACAGACGGACAGACGGACAGACGGACATGGCTATATCGACTCGGCTGTTGATGCTGATCAAGAATATATATACTTTGTGGGGTCGGAGATGCTTCCTTTAATGCGTTACACATTTCTGGACAAAATTATAATACCCTTTTTCAAGGGTATAAAAATCACTTCTTTCCAAATAGCCAACTACTAATTCAGAATATAATAAACGAATGCAACATATGCAATTTAGCCAAAACAGAACATAGAAACACCAAAATGCCTTTAAAAATCACGCCTAAACCGGATCATTGCCGAGAAAAATGTGTGGTAGATATTTATTCATCTGAGGGAAAACATTACATCAGTTGCATTGATATTTATTCTAAATTCGCTACACTTGAGCAAATTAAAACTAAGGACTGGATAGAATGCAGAAACGCATTAATGCGTATTTTCAATCAATTAGGTAAACCCAAATTACTTAAGGCAGACAGAGACGGAGCTTTCTCCAGTTTAGCTTTAAAGCGATGGCTTGAAGAAGAAGAAATCGAATTACAGCTCAATACAGCAAAAAACGGGGTGGCAGACGTCGAAAGATTGCACAAAACAATAAATGAGAAGATTCGTATAATCAATTCATCCGATGATGAAGAAGTAAAATTAAGCAAGATAGAAACAATCCTTTACACATACAACCATAAAATTAAACATGACACTACTGGACAGACACCTGCTAAAATCTTCTTATACGCTGGGCATCCAATATTAGACACTCAAAAAATTAAAGAGAAGAAAATAGATAAAATAAATGAAGACCGACAGGAATTTAATATTGACACTAATTACAGAAAAGGTCCACTACAGAAAGGCAAATTAGAAAATCCATTTAAATCAACCAAAAATGTAGAACAGACAGACCCTGACCATTACAAAATCACTAATAGAAATAGAGTTACGCACTACTACAAAACACAATTCAAAAAACAAAAGAAAAACAAGTGAGAAAAGTTATCTTCGGCTTGCCATACAAAGACTTTTTTTTCATATCGGTCGTTTGTATGGCAGCTATATGATATAGTAGTCCGATCCGGACCAAACTTCCACAAATCATGTATGCCTATGTCAAATAGATAAATATTGAATTAGTTTACAATAGCTTGGATAACAAAAAAGTTTTCCATACAAAGACTTCTTTTCATATCGGTCGTTTGTATGGCAGCTATATGATATAGTGATCTGATCCGGATCAAACTTTCACAAATCATGTATGGCTATGTCAAATGGATAAATGTTGAATTCGGTTGCAATAGCTTGGAAAACAAAAAATTTTTCCATACAAAGACTTGTTTTCATATCGGTCGTTTATATGGCAGCTATATGATGTAGTGGTCCGATCCGACCGATTCTTAAACTTGATCTGCGTGCAACAAAAATAATGATCTGGTAAAAATTTCAAAACGCTAGCTTTAAAACTACTGTCTATTTTTTGCATAGAAACAGACGGACAGACGGACAGAGGGACAGACGGACAGACGGACATGGCTATATCGACTCGGCTGTTGATGCTGATCAAGAATATATATACTTTGTGGGGTCGGAGATGCTTCCTTTAATGCGTTACACATTTCTGGACAAAATTATAATACCCTTTTTCAAGGGTATAAAAAGTCACAGTGATTGTTTTCCCAAGATGTTGTCGGAAAGATCTGTGAAATTGATGCAAGACCAAGGAGAGCTGCAGAACAAAATACTGCAAGCCATCAAGGAAAAGGCATCTATACCAGCAATAGAAGTATTGGTAGTCCGATTCACTACTAACAACAATGCGCTGGTAAAATTGGGAGTTGGCGATCATCAATATTTTAATGACAAAATATTTATTAAAACTATGGATGCTATCAAGGCCTACAAGGAGTCACAGTTAAAGGTAGAAACACTTGAAGAGATAAATCTACCAAGCGGATCAAAATTCTCTGATACCGCATCAGCTCGGAGCTCCAGTCCAGTTGATAATCTGGTTCAACTGGTGGATAGAAGAGCGGACAGGGTGAGGCAACAGATGAGCCTAATCTACGAAACCCTAGATAGTTCAAGTGAAATTGAACTAGTCAAGCAGCTGGCAATGATGAAAAGTCATTGGTCCAACGTGACGGACACACTAAAACTGCTTGAAAACAAGTATGACAGAACTGCCTTTGATCAAGATGAGGCAGACATTCTGCAATCGGAAGTTGCCGCATTAGAGATGGTACTTCAAATGAAGTTGGAACAGTTCAAAAGTTCCAACTATGACGTGCCAGAACTCCCAAAAGTGGACCTTCCAACATTCAATGGAAATGCGAAGGAATGGCCAACATTTTACGAGCTGTTCTCTGAGCTAATAGACAGCAGGAAGGATCTCAGCAACACAAGGAAGCTAGGATATTTAAGAGCCTGCTTAAAAGGAGAAGCTCAAATGGTGGTTAGCCATTTGATAACGGGATCAGCGGCTAGCTATTCAGCAGCATGGGAGCTTATCTGCAAACGCTATGAGAATAGCAGAAAAATATTCTCCCAACACTTCAACAAATTAATGGAACTGGAGTGCTTGCTGCCCCATGATGAGAAAAATTTAAGGAAGTTTTTGGATACTGCGACCGAGAGCATATTCATCATAAAGGAGAAAGGAAAAATAGAAAGCTCGGCTGACGTAATTTTAGCAGAAATTCTACTGCGGAAATTTTCGCCAGAAGCCTTGCAGCTGTATGAACAGCATGTAAAAAAGGCAAGAGCTATACAGTCCTTACAAGACGTACTGGAGTTTATTGAGCAACAATACAACTCAGTAAATGCCATTACCAAAAATACCGCTCAGCTTGCTACAAGAAAAGTGCAAGTTAGATCGTGTGCCTTTTGCTCTAAGGATGGCCACGATATGATAAAGTGTCTCAAATTCAGAGCACAATCAATCGAAAAAAGAAAAGAGTTCGTTCAAAAGAACAGCATGTGCTTTAGATGCTTTGGAAAGCATAATGCTATCGACTGCAGAAAGGAAATTGCATGCAATCGATGCTCCAAAGGACACAACAGCCTTCTTCATGAAGACACGAAACGCAGTATCAACAGCAATAGCCTCAAGCAAGGCCAAGACACACTATTGGCTACAGCTGTGGTTTTAGTTAAAAACAAAGCTGGAGGTTACAACGAGTTGAGGGCGCTTATTGACGGTGGATCCCAGAAGACGCTGATTTCAGAGGAGGCAGCACAAATATTAAGGATTCCCAGAGTAAGGAGTACTGTAGAGGTAGAAGGTATCTCCCAGACTACTCAATTATCAAAAAATAGCGTCCACCTGACGATCAAACCAAAAATTCCAAGCAGCTTCAAAACATCAACGGAAGCATTGGTTTTACCAACACTCCATAGAGCCCTTCCCAGCAAAAAGTTTGATATTGATATCAAAAAAGAGTGGAAGGGCTACAGGCTAGCAGATCCACGATTCAACGAGCCAAGCAGAATTGACATGGTGATAGGTGTGGATCTAATTCCCCTGATTATGATGGAGAAAATAAAAACCGTAAATGGAATCTTGGGACAAAAAACCAGATTTGGATGGATTGTGTCCGGAAATATAACTCGGGCAGCAAAGCAAAAAATTATAAGTGCCACTACAACGATAAATCTAAAGGACCTGGAACGCTTTTGGGAATTGGAAGATGAAGCCGAGGAGACGATTACAGACAATGCAGAATGCGAAAGAAAATTCCAAGAAACAACTGTCATCAACGAGGAAGGCAGATTTGTAGTTTCAATTCCATTCCACAAAGAGGCAAAGCTGGGAGACTCTCGCAAACAGGCAATGGCAAGGCTTATGCAAATGGAAAAGAAGTTTCAAAGAAACCCAAAGAACTGGGCTGCATACAACGAATTCATGAAAGAATACCTTAAAATGGGACATATGGAATCTGTAAAGACAACGGGTCAAGGTAAATACTATTTACCCCATCAAGCAATCATCAGGCCTGGAAGCTTAACTACGAAGCTACGAGTAGTTTTTGACGCATCCGCAAAGACGACAAATGGACTAAGCCTAAATGACATTATTATAGCTGGTCCTAAGATTCAAAAGGATATATTCGATATTCTAATTAAATGGCGCAAGTGGCAATATGTTGTGGTAGCTGACATTGAAAAAATGTATCGCCAAATAAAGGTTGCTGAAAAAGACCAAGAATACCAATATATCCTATGGAGAGATGATCCAAAATTACCGATCAGTGAGTTTAAGTTAACAACCGTAACTTATGGCACATCGGCAGCACCTTTCTTAGCAGTACGATGTCTACGAGAGTTGGCAGATCGCTTTTGCCAAGAGGACAGCGTCTTAGCAGAAACAATTAGAGACGATTTTTATATGGATGACCTCATAACTGGTGGAGACACAGTCAACGAGTGCTATGAACTTCAAAGAAAATTGAGGCAAGTGATGGAGAATGCCGGCATGCATCTGCGAAAATGGGTTGCAAATGACAATCGGATTTTAGCCGATATTCAGGACGACCGTGCTACGGAGAAAATCTGCATTGAGGAGAATGAATCGATCAAAACCTTAGGACTTCAATGGGATCCGAAAAAGGATACATTTACGTTTTCGGCAGAAAAACCAATGCTAACACGTATAACAAAGCGGTTAGTGTTATCACAGTTGTCCAGAATTTTCGACCCACTAGGATGGTTGGCACCTGTAACGATTCAAGGCAAATGTTTCATTCAGGAACTGTGGAAGTTACCGATGACCTGGGACGTTGAATTGGAATCCAACTTAGCTAACTGGTGGATGGAATATGCTAAAGGTCTATCATATTTAGAAGAAATTAGCATTTCACGCTGGACTGGATGCTTCAAAGGTATTATGGAGCTACATGGATTCTGCGATGCATCAGAGAAAGCATATGCAGCGGCTGTGTATACAAAAGTAGACGGCAGAGTGACCTTGCTAGCAGCAAAAAGCAAAGTAAATCCTATAAAAAACAGGAAAACAATTCCAAAGTTGGAATTATGTGCTGCGCATTTATTAGCAAAGTTATTAGCTAAGGTGCAGGCTATATGGAGCAATGAGATCACAATGCATGCATGGAGTGATTCGCAAATTACTATTGCTTGGATACAGAACAAGCGCAGCAAAGATAAGTTCGTCAGAACTAGAGTTGAAGAAATCAATAAACTAATTCCCAATGTCAAATGGAATTACGTTAAATCTGAAGAAAATCCAGCAGACGTGGCTTCAAGAGGGATATCACCGCAAGCTCTTAAAATCTGTGAAATTTGGTGGAGAGGGCCGAATTGGCTAGCTATGGATGCACAACACTGGCCCACTCAAAAGGTATCGGAAATTGTTGTGGTATCCACATTGATAAAATCCGAATATCTGCAAAATCATCTTTTATCGAAGTATTCATCGATCGACAAACTTTTTAGAGTAATGGCGTATATATTGCGCTTCATAACAAACCTAAGAGGAAAGTCGCAACAGCCTTCACATCTTACGGTGGAGGAATTAAAGCTAGCGAAAATTGCCGTGGTAAAGATACAACAACAGCTGGATTTTGGACACGAAGTCAGACTACTCAAAAACAAAAGACCATTAGACCCCAAGAGTAAGTTACAGGCGCTAAATCCGTTTTTGGATAGTGATGGCGTACTTCGAGTTGGTGGACGACTACAAAACGCAATGATACCCTATAACGTAAAACATCCAATTATACTAGATAAGTCACATTTGACTTGGTTAATTGCAAAGGATGCGCATAAGAAAACTCTGCATGGCGGAATTAACATTATGAGAACTTATATTCAGAGGGAGTTCTGGATATTTGGCATACAAAATTCCTTAAAGAAATATTTAAGGGAATGTATTGTATGCATACGATACAAGCAAGAGATGTCCAGTCAACTGATGGGAAATTTACCAGTTTATCGAGTAACGGCTAATTACTCGTTTCAAAATACTGGAATCGACTACGCCGGACCGTTCCAGATTCGCTGCTCCAAGGGAAGAGGTCAAAAAACGTATAAAGGATACATTTGTGTATTTGTTTGTATGGCAACAAAAGCGATACATCTGGAAGCTGTTAGCGACCTTTCGTCAGACAAATTCCTGGAGGCTCTTCGACGGTTCTTTGCAAGACGAGGCAAGAGTGAGAACCTATACTCAGATAATGGAACAAACTTCGTGGGAGCTTCAAGAGTATTGGACAAAGAATTTGTAGCTGCCATTAAAAACAATAATGAGTTAGCACCTACACTGGAAACAGAAGGCATCAAGTGGCACTTTATTCCCCCGGGAAGCCCCCATATGGGAGGTTTATGGGAAGCCGGTGTAAAATCAGTGAAGCATCACCTTAAACGAGTTATTGGTGAAAACAGCTTTACATATGAAGAATTTGCATCGCTGCTATGTCAAATCGAAGCAGTGCTAAACTCGCGTCCATTAGTCACTGTAAGGAGCGAAATAAATGGTGAGGACATATTAACGCCGGGTCATTTTCTGGTGGGAAGACCTCTAATTGGAGCTCCTGAACATTTTGACGAAAGTAAGACAATCAGCTCTTTGGATAGATGGAAGCTTATTCAACGCATCAGAGGTGATTTTTGGAAGAAATGGAAGGAGGAGTATCTGGTGTCATTGCAACAGCGAACCAAATGGCGCCAAGAAAAGCCAAATCTGAAGGAGGGACAGCTGGTTCTTATAAAACATGAGAACACTCACCCTGCAAGATGGCCAATGGGAAGAATCATTAGTACGACTAAAGGACAAGATGATAAAGTCCGGGTAGTCACAGTCAAAACAAACGAAGGGGAAGTAAAAAGATCGCTAAACAAGATCTGTCAACTTCCTGTTAGCGAAGCAAAACCAGCTGGAGCTGCAACGCCATCTATAACGGAGTCAATGCAGCTACGCAAGGACAAGAAGCTTAGGCAGCGAGTTACACATTGATGACTTGATCTTTCACACTGCAAGCGGACACTCGGCTCTAGGGTTGACAACGATTATCATAATTATATTGGTCATTTATATCCGGAGGCAACGCATAAATGAGAGACGACTACTGGCCGTACATTTTTCCCCCCGGAGAATGTCTAAATATGTGTTAAGACATGATAAGTAGGCAAACTATAAACATATTCTATTTATGGGCTGCAATAAACATGTCACAGGACAGCATGAGGGGCAACTACAGATAAGTACAATTGCAGCGGCCTATTGCCGAAGTGTCAAGAGATGTGACCACGCGGGAGGTGATTAGCGCGGTCATAGCCCTCAAACATAGATTTAAGAATAAAACTCAGCTGCATTTAGAAACGCAGACTGCGGCGTCTTACAAGCGCTGCATTATATAATTAGATGATAAGAACCTATGTAAGAATGAATAAAAGGCGAAGCCCTCGCAGTAGCGAGTCAGTTAGATTCAAACACCCGAATTGAACTCATTAAATGTACGCACAAGTTTATAGTGTGAACAGTGCCATACAAACGACCGATATGAAAACAAGTCTTTGTATGGAAAACTTTTTTCTTTTCCAAGCTATCGTAACCGAATTCCACAATTATTAATTTGACATAGCCATACACGATTTGTGAAACTTTGGTCCGGAGCGGACAACTATATCATATAGCTGCCATACAAACGACCGATATGAAAACAAGTCTTTGTATGGAAAACTTTTTTGTTTTCCAAGCTATCGTAACCGAATTCCACAATTATTAATTTGACATAGCCATACACGATTTGTGAAACTTTGGTCCGGAGCGGACCACTATATCATATAGCTGCCATACAAACGACCGATATGAAAACAAGTCTTTGTATGGAAAACTTTTTTTTTTCCAAGCTATCGCAACCGAATTCAAAATTTATTTATTTCACACAGCCATACACGATTTGTGAAAGTTTGGTCCGGATCGGCAAACTATATCATATATGTGCCATACAAACGACCGATATGAAAACAAGTCTTTGTATGGAAAACTTTTTCTTTTCCAAACTATCGTAACCGAATTCCACAATTAATAATTTGACATAGCCATACACGATTTGTGAAACTTTGGTCCGGAGCGGACCACTATATCATATAGCTGCCATACAAACGACCGATATGAAAACAAGTCTTTTTATGGAAAACTTTTTTGTTTTCCAAGCTATCGCAACCGAATTCAAAATTTATTTATTTCACACAGCCATACACGATTTGTGAAAGTTTGGTCCGGATCGGCAAACTATATCATATAGCTGCCATACAAACGACCGATATGAAAACAAGTCTTTGTATGGAAAACTTTTTTCTTTTCCAAGCTATCGTAACCGAATTCCACAATTAATAATTTGACATAGCCATACACGATTTGTGAAACTTTGGTCCGGAGCGGACCACTATATCATATAGCTGCCATACAAACGACCGATATGAAAACAAGTCTTTGTATGGAAAACTTTTTTGTTTTCCAAGCTATCGTAACCGAATTCCACAATTATTAATTTGACATAGCCATACACGATTTTTGAAACTTTGGTCCGGAGCGGACCACTATATCATATAGCTGCCATACAAACGACCGATATGAAAACAAGTCTTTGTATGGAAAACTTTTTTGTTCTCCAAGCTATCGCAACCGAATTCAACGTTTATTTATTTTACATAGCCATACACGATTTGTAAAACTTTGGTCCGGAGCGGACCCCTATATCATATAGCTGCCATACAAACGACCGATATGAAAACAAGTCTTTGTATGGAAAACTTTTTGTTCTCCAAGCTATCGCAACTGAATTCAAAGTTTATTTATATGACACAGCCGTACATGATTTTTTAAAGTTTGGTCCGGATCGGACCACTATATCATATAGCTGCCATACAAACGAAAAACTTTTTGAATGGAAAACTTTTTTGTTCTCCAAGCTATCGCAACCGAATTCAACGATTATTTATTTCACATAGCCATACACGATTTGTGAAACTTTGGTCCGGAGCAGCAAACTATATCATATAGATGCCATACAAACGACCGATATGAAAACAAGTCTTTGTATGGAAAACTTTTTTCTTTTCCAAGCTATCGTAACCGAATTCCACAATTAATAATTTGACATAGCCATACACGATTTGTAAAACTTTGGTCCGGAGCGGACCACTATATCATATAGCTGCCATACAAACGACCGATATGAAAACAAGTCTTTGTATGGAAAACTTTTTTGTTTTCCAAGCTATCGTAACCGAATTCCACAATTAATAATTTGACATAGCCATACACGATTTGTAAAACTTTGGTCCGGAGCGGACCACTATATCATATAGCTGCCATACAAACGACCGATATGAAAACAAGTCTTTGTATGGAAAACTTTTTTGTTCTCCAAGCTATCGCAACTGAATTCAAAGTTTATTTATTTGACAAAGCCATACACGATTTGTGAAACTTTGGTCCGGATCGGACCACTATATCATATAGCTGCCATACAAACGACCGATATGAAAACTAGTCTTTGTATGGAAAACTTTTTTGTTCTCCAAGCTATCGCAACCGAATTCTACGATTATACATTTGACATAGCCGTACACGATTTGTGAAACTTTGGTCCGGAGCGGACCACTATATCATATAGCTGCCTTACAAACAAACGATATGAAAACAAGTCTTTGTATGGAAAACTTTTTTGTTTTCCAAGCTATCGCAACCGAATTCAAAATTTATTTATTTCACACAGCCATACACGATTTGTGAAACTTTGGTCCGGATCGGACAACTATATCATATAGCTGCCATACAAACGACCGATATGAAAACAAGTCTTTGTATGGAAAACTTTTTTGTTTTCCAAACTATCGTAACCGAATTCCACAATTAATAATTTGACATAGCCATACACGATTTGTGAAACTTTGGTCCGGAGCGGACCACTATATCATATAGCTGCCATACAAACGACCGATATGAAAACAAGTCTTTGTATGGAAAACTTTTTTGTTTTCCAAGCTATCGTAACCGAATTCCACAATTATTAATTTGACATAGCCATACACGATTTGTGAAACTTTGGTCCGGAGCGGACCACTATATCATATAGCTGCCATACAAACGACCGATATGAAAACAAGTCTTTGTATGGAAAACTTTTTTGTTCTCCAAGCTATCGCAACCGAATTCAACGTTTATTTATTTTACAAAGCCATACACGATTTGTAAAACTTTGGTCCGGAGCGGACCACTATATCATATAGCTGCCATACAAACGACCGATATGAAAACAAGTCTTTGTATGGAAAACTTTTTTGTTTTCCAAGCTATCGTAACCGAATTCCACAATTATTAATTTGACATAGCCATACACGATTTGTAGAAACTTTGGTCCGGAGCGGACCACTATATCATATAGCTGCCATACAAACGACCGATATGATAACAAGTCTTTGTATGGAAAACTTTTTTGTTCTCCAAGCTATCGCAACCGAATTCAACGTTTATTTATTTGACAAAGCCATACACGATTTGTAAAACTTTGGTCCGGAGCGGACCACTATATCATATAGCTGCCATACAAACGACCGATATGAAAACAAGTCTTTGTATGGAAAACTTTTTGTTCTCCAAGCTATCGCAACCGAATTCAAAGTTTATTTATATGACACAGCCGTACATGGTTTTTTAAAGTTTGGTCCGGATCGGACCACTATATCATAAAGCTGCCATACATTTTATTTATTTCACACAGCCATACACGATTTGCGAAAGTTTGGTCCGGATCGGCAAACTATATCATATATCTGCCATACAAACGACCGATATGAAAACAAGTCTTTGTATGGAAAACTTTTTTCTTTTCCAAACTATCGTAACCGAATTCCACAATTATTAATTTGACATAGCCATACACGATTTGTGAAACTTTGGTCCGGAGCGGACCACTATATCATATAGCTGCCATACAAACGACCGATATGAAAACAAGTCTTTGTATGGAAAACTTTTTTGTTTTCCAAGCTATCGTAACCGAATTCCACAATTATTAATTTGACATAGCCATACACGATTTGTGAAACTTTGGTCCGGAGCGGACCACTATATCATATAGCTGCCATACAAACGACCGATATGAAAACAAGTCTTTGTATGGAAAACTTTTTTCTTTTCCAAGCTATCGCAACCGAATTCAAAATTTATTCATTTGACATAGCCATACACGATTTGTGAAACTTTGGTCCGGAGCGGACCATCTATATCATATAGCTGCCATACAAACGACCGATATGAAAACAAGTCTTTGTATGGAAAACTTTTTTGTTTTCCAAGCTATCGTAACCGAATTCCACAATTAATAATTTGACATAGCCATACACGATTTGTGAAACTTTGGTCCGGAGCGGACCACTATATCATATAGCTGCCATACAAACGACCGATATGAAAACAAGTCTTTGTATGGAAAACTTTTTTGTTTTCCAAGCTATCGCAACCGAATTCAAAATTTATTTATTTCACACAGCCATACACGATTTGTGAAACTTTGGTCCGGAGCGGACAACTATATCATATAGCTGCCATACAAACGACAGATATAAATACAAGTCTTTGTATAGAAAACTTTTTTCTTTTCCAAGCTATCGTAACCGAATTCCACAATTAATAATTTGACATAGCCATACACGATTTGTGAAACTTTGGTCCGGAGCGGACCACTATATCATATAGCTGCCATACAAACGACCGATATGAAAACAAGTCTTTGTATGGAAAACTTTTTTGTTTTCCAAGCTATCGTAACCGAATTCCACAATTATTAATTTGACATAGCCATACACGATTTGTGAAACTTTGGTCCGGAGCGGACCACTATATCATATAGCTGCCATACAAACGACCGATATGAAAACAAGTCTTTGTATGGAAAACTTTTTTGTTCTCCAAGCTATCGCAACCGAATTCAACGTTTATTTATTTTGCATAGCCATACACGATTTGTGAAACTTTGGTCCGGAGCGGACCACTATATCATATAGCTGCCATACAAACGACCGATATGAAAACAAGTCTTTGTATGGAAAACTCTTTTGTTCTCCAAGCTATCGCAACCGAATTCAAAGTTTATTTATTTGACACAGCCGTACATGATTTTTTAAAGTTTGGTCCGGATCGGACCACTATATCATATAGCTGCCATACATTTACCATTTTATTTATTTCACACAGCCATACACGATTTGTGAAAGTTTGGTCCGGATCGGCAAAGTATATCATATAGCTGCCATACAAACGACCGATATGAAAACAAGTCTTTGTATGGAAAACTTTTTTCTTTTCCAAGCTATCGTAACCGAATTCCACAATTATTAATTTGACATAGCCATACACGATTTGTGAAACTTTGGTCCGGAGCGGACCACTATATCATATAGCTGCCATACAAACGACCGATATGAAAACAAGTCTTTGTATGGAAAACTTTTTTGTTTTCCAAGCTATCGTAACCGAATTCCACAATTATTAATTTGACATAGCCATACACGATTTGTGAAACTTTGGTCCGGAGCGGACCACTATATCATATAGCTGCCATACAAACGACCGATATGAAAACAAGTCTTTGTATGGAAAACTTTTTCTTTTCCAAGCTATCGCAACCGAATTCAAAATTTATTTATTTGACACAGCCATACACGATTTGTGAAACTTTGGTCCGGAGCGGACCACTATATCATATAGCTGCCATACAAACGACCGATATGAAAACAAGTCTTTGTATGGAAAACTTTTTTCTTTTCCAAGCTATCGTAACCGAATTCAACAATTAATAATTTGACATAGCTGTACACGATTTGTGAAACTTTGGTCCGGAGCGGACCACTATATCATATAGCTGCCATACAAACGACCGATATGAAAACAAGTCTTTGTATGGAAAACTTTTTTGTTTTCCAAGCTATCGCAACCGAATTCAAAATTTATTTATTTTACATAGCCATACACGATTTGTGAAACCTTGGTCCGGAGCGGACAACTATATCATATAGCTGCCATACAAACGACCGATATGAAAACAAGTCTTTGTATGGAAAACTTTTTTTTTTCCAAGCTATCGTAACCGAATTCCACAATTAATAATTTGACATAGCCATACACGATTTGTGAAACTTTGGTCCGGAGCGGACCACTATATCATATAGCTGCCATACAAACGACCGATATGAAAACAAGTCTTTGTATGGAAAACTTTTTTGTTTTCCAAGCTATCGTAACCGAATTCCACAATTATTAATTTGACATAGCCATACACGATTTGTGAAACTTTGGTCCGGAGCGGACCACTATATCATATAGCTGCCATACAAACGACCGATATGAAAACAAGTCTTTGTATGGAAAACTTTTTTGTTCTCCAAGCTATCGCAACCGAATTCAAAGTTTATTTATTTGACATAGCCGTACACGATTTTTGAAACTTTGGTCCGGATCGGACCACTATATCATATAGCTGCCATACAAACGAAAAACAAGTCTTTGTAGAAAAAACTTTTTTGTTCTCCAAGCTATCGCAACCGAATTCAACGATTATTTATTTCACATAGCCATACACGATTTGTGAAACTTTGGTCCGGAGCGGCCCACTATATCATATAGCTGCCATACAAACGACCGATATGAAAACAAGTCTTTGTATGGAAAACTTTTTTGTTTTCCAAGCTATCGTAACCGAATTCCACAATTAATAATTTGACATAGCCATACACGATTTGTAAAACGTTGGTCCGGAGCGGACCACTATATCATATAGCTGCCATACAAACGACAGATATAAATACAAGTCTTTGTATAGAAAACTTTTTGTTTTCCAAGCTATCGTAACCGAATTCCACAATTAATAATTTGACATAGCCATACACGATTTGTGAAACCTTGGTCCGGAGCGGACCACTATATCATATAGCTGCCATACAAACGACCGATATGAAAACAAGTCTTTGTATGGAAAACTTTTTTGTTCTCCAAGCTATCGCAACTGAATTCAAAGTTTATTTATATGACACAGCCGTACATGATTTTTTAAAATTTGGTCCGGATCGGACCACTATATCATATAGCTGCCATACAAACGAATATAAAACAAGTCTTTTTAGAAAAAACTTTTTTGTTTTCCAAGCTATCGCAACCGAATTCAACATTTATTTATTTTACATAGCCATACACGATTTGTGAAACTTTGGTCCGGAGCGGCAAACTATATCATATAGCTGCCATACAAACGACCGATATGAAAACAAGTCTTTGTATGGAAAACTTTTTTTCTTTTCCAAGCTATCGTAACCGAATTCCACAATTAATAATTTGACATAGCCATACACGATTTGTGAAACTTTGGTCCGGAGCGGACCACTATATCATATAGCTGCCATACAAACGACCGATATGAAAACAAGTCTTTGTATGGAAAACTTTTTTGTTTTCCAAGCTATCGTAACCGAATTCCACAATTATTAATTTGACATAGCCATACACGATTTGTGAAACTTTGGTCCGGAGCGGACCACTATATCATATAGCTGCCATACAAACGACCGATATGAAAACAAGTCTTTGTATGGAAAACTTTTTTGTTTTCCAAGCTATCGCAACCGAATTCAAAATTTATTTATTTTGCATAGCCATACACGATTTGTAAAACCTTGGTCCGGAGCGGACCCCTATATCATATAGCTGCCATACAAACGACCGATATGAAAACAAGTCTTTGTATGGAAAACTTTTTTGTTCTCCAAGCTATCGCAACTGAATTCAAAGTTTATTTATTTGACACAGCCGTACACGATTTTTTAAACTTTGGTCCGGAGCGGACCACTATATCATATAGCTGCCATACACGATTTGGAAAGTTTGGTCCGGATCGGAACTATGTCATATATGTGCCATACAAACGACCGATATGAAAACAAGTCTTTGTATGGAAAACTTTTTTCTTTTCCAAGCTATCGTAACCGAATTCCACAATTATTAATTTGACATAGCCATACACGATTTGTGAAACTTTGGTCCGGAGCGGACCACTATATCATATAGCTGCCATACAAACGACCGATATGAAAACAAGTCTTTGTATGGAAAACTTTTTTGTTTTCCAAGCTATCGTAACCGAATTCCACAATTATTAATTTGACATAGCCATACACGATTTGTGAAACTTTGGTCCGGAGCGGACCACTATATCATATAGCTGCCATACAAACGACCGATATGAAAACAAGTCTTTGTATGGAAAACTTTTTTTTTTCCAAGCTATCGCAACCGAATTCATCATTTATTTATTTGACACAGCCATACACGATTTGTGAAACTTTGGTCCGGAGGGGACCACTATATCATATAGCTGCCATACAAACGACCGATATGAAAACAAGTCTTTGTATGGAAAACTTTTTTCTTTTCCAAGCTATCGTAACCGAATTCCACAATTAATAATTTGACATAGCCATACACGATTTGTGAAACTTTGGTCCGGAGCGGACCACTATATCATATAGCTGCCATACAAACGACCGATATGAAAACAAGTCTTTGTATGGAAAACTTTTTTGTTTTCCAAGCTATCGTAACCGAATTCCACAATTATTAATTTGACATAGCCATACACGATTTGTGAAACTTTGGTCCGGAGCGGACCACTATATCATATAGCTGCCATACAAACGACCGATATGAAAACAAGTCTTTGTATGGAAAACTTTTTTGTTCTCCAAGCTATCGCAACCGAATTCAACATTTATTTATTTGACATAGCCATACACGATTTGTAAAACTTTGGTCCGGAGCGGACCACTATATCATATAGCTGCCATACAAACGACCGATATGAAAACAAGTCTTTGTATGGAAAACTTTTTGTTCTCCAAGCTATCGCAACTGAATTCAAAGTTTATTTATATGACACAGCCGTACACGATTTTTGAAACTTTGGTCCGGATCGGACCACTATATCATATAGCTGCCATACATTTTATTTATTTCACATAGCCATACACGATTTGTGAAACTTTGGTCCGGAGCGGCCCACTATATCATATAGCTGCCATACAAACGACCGATATGAAAACAAGACTTTGTATGGAAAACTTTTTTCTTTTCCAAGCTATCGTAACCGAATTCCACAATTATTAATTTGACATAGCCATACACGATTTGTGAAACTTTGGTCCGGAGCGGACCACTATATCATATAGCTGCCATACAAACGACCGATATGAAAACAAGTCTTTGTATGGAAAACTTTTTTGTTTTCCAAGCTATCGTAACCGAATTCCACAATTATTAATTTGACATAGCCATACACGATTTGTGAAACTTTGGTCCGGAGCGGACCACTATATCATATAGCTGCCATACAAACAACCGATATGAAAACAAGTCTTTGTATGGAAAACTTTTTTTTTTCCAAGCTATCGCAACCGAATTCAAAATTTATTTATTTCACACAGCCATACACGATTTGTGAAACTTTGGTCCGGATCGGACCACTATATCATATAGCTGCCATACAAACGACCGATATGAAAACAAGTCTTTGTATGGAAAACTTTTTTCTTTTCCAAGCTATCGTAACCGAATTCCACAATTAATAATTTGACATAGCCATACACGATTTGTGAAACTTTGGTCCGGAGCGGACCACTATATCATATAGCTGCCATACAAACGACCGATATGAAAACAAGTCTTTGTATGGAAAACTTTTTTGTTTTCCAAGCTATCGTAACCGAATTCCACAATTATTAATTTGACATAGCCATACACGATTTGTGAAACTTTGGTCCGGAGCGGACCACTATATCATATAGCTGCCATACAAACGACCGATATGAAAACAAGTCTTTGTATGGAAAACTTTTTTGTTCTCCAAGCTATCGCAACCGAATTCAACGTTTATTTATTTGACAAAGCCATACACGATTTGTGAAACTTTGGTCCGGAGCGGACCACTATATCATATAGCTGCCATACAAACGACCGATATGAAAACAAGTCTTTGCATGGAAAACTTTTTTGTTCTCCAAGCTATCGCAACTGAATTCAAAGTTTATTTATATGACACAGCCGTACATGATTTTTTAAAGTTTGGTCCGGATCGGACCACTATATCATATAGCTGCCATACATTTTATTTATTTCACATAGCCATACACGATTTGTGAAAGTTTGGTCCGGAGCGGCACACTATATCATATATCTGCCATACAAACGACCGATATGAAAACAAGTCTTTGTATGGAAAACTTTTTTCTTTTCCAAGCTATCGTAACCGAATTCCACAATTATTAATTTGACATAGCCATACACGATTTGTGAAACTTTGGTCCGGAGCGGACCACTATATCATATAGCTGCCATACAAACGACCGATATGAAAACAAGTCTTTGTATGGAAAACTTTTTTGTTTTCCAAGCTATCGTAACCGAATTCCACAATTATTAATTTGACATAGCCATACACGATTTGTGAAACTTTGGTCCGGAGCGGACCACTATATCATATAGCTGCCATACAAACGACCGATATGAAAACAAGACTTTGTATGGAAAACTTTTTTCTTTTCCAAGCTATCGCAACCGAATTCAAAATTTATTTATTTAACATAGCCATACACGATTTGTGAAACTTTGGTCCGGAGCGGACCACTATATCATATAGCTGCCATACAAACGACCGATATGAAAACAAGTCTTTGTATGGAAAACTTTTTTTTTTCCAAGCTATCGTAACCGAATTCCACAATTAATAATTTGACATAGCCATACACGATTTGTGAAACTTTGGTCCGGAGCGGACCACTATATCATATAGCTGCCATACAAACGACCGATATGAAAACAAGTCTTTGTATGGAAAACTTTTTTGTTTTCCAAGCTATCGCAACCGAATTCAAAATTTATTTATTTCACACAGCCATACACGATTTGTGAAACTTTGGTCCGGAGCGGACCACTATATCATATAGCTGCCATACAAACGACCGATATGAAAACAAGTCTTTGTATGGAAAACTTTTTTGTTTTCCAAGCTATCGTAACCGAATTCCACAATTAATAATTTGACATAGCCATACACGATTTGTGAAACTTTGGTCCGGAGCGGACCACTATATCATATAGCTGCCATACAAACGACCGATATGAAAACAAGTCTTTGTATGGAAAACTTTTTTGTTTTCCAAGCTATCGTAACCGAATTCCACAATTATTAATTTGACATAGCCATACACGATTTGTGAAACTTTGGTCCGGAGCGGACCACTATATCATATAGCTGCCATACAAACGACCGATATGAAAACAAGTCTTTGTATGGAAAACTTTTTTGTTCTCCAAGCTATCGCAACTGAATTCAAAGTTTATTTATTTGACACAGCCGTACACGATTTTTTAAACTTTGGTCCGGAGCGGACCACTATATCATATAGCTGCCATACAAACGAACTTTTTAGAAAAAACTTTTTTGTTCTCCAAGCTATCACCACCGAATTCAACATTTATTTATTTGACATAGCCATACACTATTTGTGAAACTTTGGTCCGGAGCGGACCACTATATCATATAGCTGCCATACAAACGACCGATATGAAAACAAGTCTTTGTATGGAAAACTTTTTTGTTTTCCAAGCTATCGTAACCGAATTCCACAATTAATAATTTGACATAGCCATACACGATTTGTAAAACTTTGGTCCGGAGCGGACCACTATATCATATAGCTGCCATACAAACGACCGATATGAAAACAAGTCTTTGTATGGAAAACTTTTTTGTTTTCCAAGCTATCGTAACCGAATTCCACAATTAATAATTTGACATAGCCATACACGATTTGTGAAACTTTGGTCCGGAGCGGACCACTATATCATATAGCTGCCATACAAACGACCGATATGAAAACAAGTCTTTGTATGGAAAACTTTTTTGTTCTCCAAGCTATCGCAACTGAATTCAAAGTTTATTTATTTGACAAAGCCATACACGATTTGTGAAACTTTGGTCCGGAGCGGACCACTACATCATATAGCTGCCATACAAACGACCGATATGAAAACAAGTCTTTGTATGGAAAACTTTTTTGTTTCCCAAGCTATCGCAACCGAATTCAAAATTTATTTATTTCACATAGCCATACACGATTTGTGAAACTTTGGTCCGGAGCGGCACACTATATCATATAGCTGCCATACAAACGACCGATATGAAAACAAGTCTTTGTATGGAAAACTTTTTTCTTTTCCAAGCTATCGTAACCGAATTCCACAATTAACAATTTGACATAGCCATACACGATTTGTGAAACTTTGGTCCGGAGCGGACCACTATATCATATAGCTGCCATACAAACGACCGATATGAAAACAAGTCTTTGTATGGAAAACTTTTTTGTTTTCCAAGCTATCGTAACCGAATTCCACAATTATTAATTTGACATAGCCATACACGATTTGTGAAACTTTGGTCCGGAGCGGACCACTATATCATATAGCTGCCATACAAACGACCGATATGAAAACAAGTCTTTGTATGGAAAACTTTTTTGTTCTCCAAGCTATCGCAACCGAATTCAACGTTTATTTATTTGACAAAGCCATACACGATTTGTGAAACTTTGGTCCGGAGCGGACCACTATATCATATAGCTGCCATACAAACGACCGATATGAAAACAAGTCTTTGTATGGAAAACTTTTTTGTTCTCCAAGCTATCGCAACTGAATTCAAAGTTTATTTATATGACACAGCCGTACACGATTTTTTAAACTTTGGTCCGGATCGGACCACTATATCATATAGCTGCCATACAAACGACCGATATGAAAACAAGTGTTTGTATGGAAAAATTTTTTGTTTTCCAAGCCATCGCAACTGAATTCAACACATATTCATTTCACATAGCCATACACGATTTGTGAAACTTTGGTCCGGAGCGGACCACTATATCAAATAGCTGCCATACAAACGACCGATATGAAAACAAGTCTTTGTATGGAAAACTTTTTTGTTTTCCAAGCTATCGTAACCGAATTCCACAATTATTAATTTGACATAGCCATACACGATTTGTGAAACTTTGGCCCGGAGCGGACCACTATATCATATAGCTGCCATACAAACGACCGATATGAAAACAAGTCTTTGTATGGAAAACTTTTTTGTTTTCCAAGCTATCGTAACCGAATTCCACAATTATTAATTTGACATAGCCATACACGATTTGTGAAACTTTGGTCCGGAGCGGACCACTACATCATATAGCTGCCATACAAACGACCGATATGAAAACAAGTCTTTGTATGGAAAACTTTTTTGTTCTCCAAGCTATCGCAACCGAATTCAACGTTTATTTATTTGACATAGCCATACACGATTTGTGAAAGTTTGGTCCGGAGCGGACCACTATATCATATAGCTGCCATACAAACGACCGATATGAAAACAAGTCTTTGTATGGAAAACTTTTTTGTTCTCCAAGCTATCGCAACCGAATTCCACAATTATATATTTGACATAGCCATACACGATTTTGTAAACTTTGGTCCGGAGCGGACCACTATATCATTTAGCTGCCATACAAACGACCGATATGAAAACAAGTCTTTGTATGGAAAACTTTTTTGTTTTCCAAGCTATCGCAACCGAATTAAAAATTTATTTATTTGACATAGCCATACACGATTTGTGAAACTTTGGTCCGGAGCGGACAACTATATCATATAGCTGCCATACAAACGACCGATATGAAAACAAGTCTTTGTATGGAAAACTTTTTTGTTTTCCAAGCTATCGTAACCGAATTCCACAATTAATAATTTGACATAGCCATACACGATTTGTGAAACTTTGGTCCGGAGCGGACCACTATATCATATAGCTGCCATACAAACGACCGATATGAAAACAAGTCTTTGTATGGAAAACTTTTTTGTTTTCCAAGCTATCGTAACCGAATTCCACAATTATTAATTTGACATAGCCATACACGATTTGTGAAACTTTGGTCCGGAGCGGACCACTATATCATATAGCTGCCATACAAACGACCGATATGAAAACAAGTCTTTGTATGGAAAACTTTTTTGTTCTCCAAGCTATCGCAACCGAATTCAACGTTTATTTATTTGACAAAGCCATACACGATTTGTAAAACTTTGGTCCGGAGCGGACACCTATATCATATAGCTGCCATACAAACGACCGATATGAAAACAAGTCTTTGCATGGAAAACTTTTTTGTTCTCCAAGCTATCGCAACTGAATTCAAAGTTTATTTATATGACACAGCCGTACATGATTTTTTAAAGTTTGGTCCGGATCGGACCACTATATCATATACCTGCCATACAAACGACCGATATGAATACAAGTCTTTGTATGGAAGACTTTTTTGTTTTCCAAGCTATCGCAACCGAATTCAAAATTTATTTATTTTACATAGCCATACACGATTTGTGAAACTTTGGTCCGGAGCGGACCACTATATCATATAGCTGCCATACAAACGACCGATATGAAAACAAGTCTTTGTATGGAAAACTTTTTTGTTTTCCAAGCTATCGTAACCGAATTCCACAATTATTAATTTGACATAGCCATACACGATTTGTGAAACTTTGGTCCGGAGCGGACCACTATATCATATAGCTGCCATACAAACGACCGATATGAAAACAAGTCTTTGTATGGAAAACTTTTTTGTTTTCCAAGCTATCGTAACCGAATTCCACAATTAATAATTTGACATAGCCATACACGATTTGTAAAACTTTGGTCCGGAGCGGACCACTATATCATATAGCTGCCATACAAACGACCGATATGAAAACAAGTCTTTGTATGGAAAACTTTTTTGTTCTCCAAGCTATCACAACCGAATTCAACATTTATTTATTTGACATAGCCATACACGATTTGTGAAAGTTTGGTCCGGAGCGGACCACTATATCATATAGCTGCCATACAAACGACCGATATGACAACAAGTCTTTGTATGGAAAACTTTTTTGTTCTCCAAGCTATCGCAACCGAATTCAACGTTTATTTATTTCACAAAGCCATACACGATTTGTGAAACTTTGGTCCGGAGCGACCACTATATCATATAGCTGCCATACAAACGACCGATATGAAAACAAGTCTTTGTATGGAAAACTTTTTTGTTTTCCAAGCTATCGTAACCGAATTCCACAATTAATAATTTGACATAGCCATACACGATTTGTGAAACTTTGGTCCGGAGCGGACCACTATATCATATAGCTGCCATACAAACGACCGATATGAAAACAAGTCTTTGTATGGAAAACTTTTTTGTTTTCCAAGCTATCGTAACCGAATTCCACAATTAATAATTTGACATAGCCATACACGATTTGTGAAACTTTGGTCCGGAGCGGACCACTATATCATATAGCTGCCATACAAACGACCGATATGAAAACAAGTCTTTGTATGGAAAACTTTTTTGTTTTCCAAGCTATCGCAACCGAATTCAACATTTATTTATTTGACATAGCCATACACGATTTGTGAAACTTTGGTCCGGAGCGGACCACTATATCATATAGCTGCCATACAAACGACCGATATGAAAACAAATCTTTGTATGGAAAACTTTTTTGTTCTCCAAGCTATCGCAACCGAATTCAACAATTATATATTTGACATAGCCATACACGATTTGTGAAACTTTGGTCCGGAGCGGACCACTATATCATATAGCTGCCATACAAACGACCGATATGAAAACAAGTCTTTGTATGGAAAACTTTTTTGTTCTCCAAGCTATCGCAACCGAATTCAAAGTTTTTTTAATTTGACATAGCCATACACGATTTGTTAAACTTTGGTCCGGAGCGGACCACTATATCATATAGCTGCCATACAAACGACCGATATGAAAACAAGTCTTTGTATGGAAAACTTTTTTGTTCTCCAAGCTATCGCAACCGAATTCCACGATTATATATTTGACATAGCCATACACGATTTGTGAAACTTTGGTCCGGAGCGGACCACTATATCATATAGCTGCCATACAAACGACCGATATGAAAACAAGTCTTTGTATGGAAAACTTTTTTGTTCTCCAAGCTATCGCAACTGAATTCAAAGTTTATTTAATATGACACAGCCATACATGATTTGTGAAACTTTGGTCCGGAGCGGACCACTATATCATATAGCTGCCATACAAACGACAGATATAAATACAAGTCTTTGTATGGAAAACTTTTTTGTTCTCCAAGCTATCGCAACCGAATTCAACGTTTATTTATTTCACAAAGCCATACACGATTTGTGAAACCTTGGTCCGGAGACCACTATATCATATAGCTGCCATACAAACGACCGATATGAAAACAAGTCTTTGTATGGAAAACTTTTTTCTTTTCCAAGCTATCGTAACCGAATTCCACAATTAATAATTTGACATAGCCATACACGATTTGTGAAACTTTGGTCCGGAGCGGACCACTATATCATATAGCTGCCATACAAACGACCGATATGAAAACAAGTCTTTGTATGGAAAACTTTTTTTTTTTCCAAGCTATCGTAACCGAATTCCACAATTAATAATTTGACATAGCCATACACGATTTGTAAAACTTTGGTCCGGAGCGGACCACTATATCATATAGCTGCCATACAAACGACCGATATGAAAACAAGTCTTTGTATGGAAAACTTTTTTGTTCTCCAAGCTATCGCAACCGAATTCAAAGTTTTTTTAATATGACATAGCCATACACGATTTGTGAAACTTTGGTCCGGAGCGGACCTCTATATCATATAGCTGCCATACAAACGACCGATATGAATACAAGTCTTTGTATGGAAAACTTTTTTGTTCTCCAAGCTATCGCAACCGAATTCAACGATTATATATTTGACATAGCCATACACGATTTGTGAAACTTTGGTCCGGAGCGGACCACTATATCATATAGCTGCCATACAAACGACAGATATAAATACAAGTCTTTGTATGGAAAACTTTTTTGTTTTCCAAGCTATCGCAACCGAATTCAAAGTTTTTTTAATTTGCATAGCCATACACGATTTGTGAAACTTTGGTCCGGAGCGGACCACTATATCATATAGCTGCCATACAAACGACCGATATGAAAACAAGTCTTTGTATGGAAAACTTTTTTGTTCTCCAAGCTATCGCAACCGAATTCCACAATTAATAATTTGCCATAGCCATACACGATTTGTAAAACTTTGGTCCGGAACGGACCTTTATATCATATAGCTGCCATACAAACGACAGATATGAATACAAGTCTTTGTATGGAAAACTTTTTTGTTCTCCAAGCTATCGCAACCGAATTCAAAGTTTTTTTAATATGACACAGCCGTACATGATTTTTTAAACTTTGGTCCGGAGCGGACCACTATATCATATAGCTGCCATACAAACGACCGATATGAATACAAGTCTTTGTATGGAAAACTTTTTTGTTTTCCAAGCTATCGCAACCGAATTCAAAATTTATTTATTTTACATAGCCATACACGATTTGTGAAACTTTGGTCCGGAGCGGACCACTATATCATATAGCTGCCATACAAACGACCGATATGAAAACAAGTCTTTGTATGGAAAACTTTTTTCTTTTCCAAGCTATCGTAACCGAATTCCACAATTAATAATTTGACATAGCCATACACGATTTGTGAAACTTTGGTCCGGAGCGGACCACTATATCATATAGCTGCCATACAAACGACCGATATGAAAACAAGTCTTTGTATGGAAAACTTTTTTGTTTTCCAAGCTATCGTAACCGAATTCCACAATTAATAATTTGACATAGCCATACACGATTTGTAAAACTTTGGTCCGGAGCGGACCACTATATCATATAGCTGCCATACAAACGACCGATATGAAAACAAGTCTTTGTATGGAAAACTTTTTTGTTCTCCAAGCTATCGCAACCGAATTCAAAGTTTTTTTAATTTGACATAGCCATACACGATTTGTGAAACTTTGGTCCGGAGCGGACCACTATATCATATAGCTGCCATACAAACGACCGATATGAAAACAAGTCTTTGTATGGAAAACTTTTTTGTTCTCCAAGCTATCGCAACTGAATTCCACAATTATATATTTGACACAGCCGTACACGATTTGTGAAACTTTGGTCCGGAGCGGACCACTATATCATATAGCTGCCATACAAACGACCGATATGAAAACAAGTCTTTGTATGGAAAACTTTTTTGTTCTCCAAGCTATCGCAACCGAATTCAAAGTTTTTTTAATTTGACATAGCCATACACGATTTGTGAAACCTTGGTCCGGAGCGGACCACTATATCATATAGCTGCCATACAAACGACCGATATGAAAACAAGTCTTTGTATGGAAAACTTTTTTGTTTTCCAAGCTATCGCAACCGAATTCAAAATTTATTTATTTTGCATAGCCATACACGATTTGTAAAACGTTGGTCCGGAGCGGACAACTATATCATATAGCTGCCATACAAACGACCGATATGAAAACAAGTCTTTGTATGGAAAACTTTTTTGTTTTCCAAGCTATCGTAACCGAATTCCACAATTAATAATTTGACATAGCCATACACGATTTGTGAAACTTTGGTCCGGAGCGGACCACTATATCATATAGCTGCCATACAAACGACCGATATGAAAACAAGTCTTTGTATGGAAAACTTTTTTGTTCTCCAAGCTATCGCAACCGAATTCAAAGTTTTTTTAATATGACACAGCCATACACGATTTGTGAAACTTTGGTCCGGAGGGGACCACTATATCATATAGCTGCCATACAAACGACCGATATGAAAACAAGTCTTTGTATGGAAAACTTTTTTGTTTTCCAAGCTATCGCAACCGAATTCAACATTTATTTATTTGACATAGCCATACACGATTTGTAAAACTTTGGTCCGGAGCGGACCACTATATCATATAGCTGCCATACAAACGACCGATATGAAAACAAGTCTTTGTATGGAAAACTTTTTTGTTTCCCAAGCTATCGCAACCGAATTTATCATTTATTCTTTTCACACAGCCGTACACGATTTGTGAAGCTTTGGTCCGGAGGGGACCACTATATCATATAGCTGCCATACAAACGACCGATATGATAACAAGTCTTTGTATGGAAAACTTTTTTGTTCTCCAAGCTATCGCAACCGAATTCAAAATTTATTTATTTTACATAGCCATACACGATTTGTGAAACTTTGGTCCGGAGCGGACCACTATATCATATAGCTGCCATACAAACGACCGATATGAAAACAAGTCTTTGTATGGAAAACTTTTTTGTTTTCCAAGCTATCGTAACCGAATTCCACAATTAATAATTTGACATAGCCATACACGATTTGTGAAACTTTGGTCCGGAGCGGACCACTATATCATATAGCTGCCATACAAACGACCGATATGAAAACAAGTCTTTGTATGGAAAACTTTTTTGTTTTCCAAGCTATCGTAACCGAATTCCACAATTAATAATTTGACATAGCCATACACGATTTGTGAAACTTTGGTCCGGAGCGGACCACTATATCATATAGCTGCCATACAAACGACCGATATGAAAACAAGTCTTTGTATGGAAAACTTTTTTGTTCTCCAAGCTATCGCAACCGAATTCAAATTTTATTTATATGACATAGCCGTACACGATTTGTTAAACTTTGGTCCGGAGCGGACCACTATATCATATAGCTGCCATACAAACGACCGATATGAAAACAAGTCTTTGTATGGAAAACTTTTTTGTTTTCCAAGCTATCGCAACCGAATTCAACGTTTATTTATTTGACATAGCCATACACGATTTGTGAAACTTTGGTCCGGAGCGGACCACTATATCATATAGCTGCCATACAAACGACCGATATGAAAACAAGTCTTTGTATGGAAAACTTTTTTGTTTTCCAAGCTATCGTAACCGAATTCCACAATTAATAATTTGACATAGCCATACACGATTTGTAAAACTTTGGTCCGGAGCGGACCACTATATCATATAGCTGCCATACAAACGACCGATATGAAAACAAGTCTTTGTATGGAAAACTTTTTTGTTTTCCAAGCTATCGCAACCGAATTCAACATTTATTTATTTGACATAGCCATACACGATTTGTGAAACTTTGGTCCGGAGCGGACCACTATATCATATAGCTGCCATACAAACGACCGATATGAAAACAAGTCTTTGTATGGAAAACTTTTTTGTTTTCCAAGCTATCGCAACCGAATTCAACATTTATTTATTTGACATAGCCATACACGATTTGTAAAACTTTGGTCCGGAGCGGACCACTATATCATATAGCTGCCATACAAACGACCGATATGAAAACAAGTCTTTGTATGGAAAACTTTTTTGTTTTCCAAGATATCGTAACCGAATTCAACGCTTATTTATTTAACAAAGCCATACACGATTTGTGAAACGTTGGTCCGGAGCGGACAACTATATCATATAGCTGCCATACAAACGACCGATATGAAAACAAGTCTTTGTATGGAAAACTTTTTTGTTTTCCAAGCTATCGTAACCGAATTCCACAATTAATAATTTGACATAGCCATACACGATTTGTGAAACTTTGGCCCGGATCGGACCACTATATCATATAGCTGCCATACAAACGACCGATATGAAAACAAGTCTTTGTATGGAAAACTTTTTTGTTCTCCAAGCTATCGCAACCGAATTCAACGTTTATTTATTTCACATAGCCATACACGATTTGTGAAACTTTGGTCCGGAGCGGACCACTATATCATATAGCTGCCATACAAACGACCGATATGAAAACAAGTCTTTGTATGGAAAACTTTTTTGTTTTCCAAGCTATCGTAACCGAATTCCACAATTAATAATTTGACATAGCCATACACGATTTGTGAAACTTTGGTCCGGAGCGGACCACTATATCATATAGCTGCCATACAAACGACCGATATGAAAACAAGTCTTTGTATGGAAAACTTTTTTGTTTTCCAAGCTATCGTAACCGAATTCCACAATTAATAATTTGACATAGCCATACACGATTTGTAAAACTTTGGTCCGGAGCGGACCACTATATCATATAGCTGCCATACAAACGACCGATATGAAAACAAGTCTTTGTATGGAAAACTTTTTTGTTCTCCAAGCTATCGCAACTGAATTCAAAGTTTATTTATATGACACAGCCGTACATGATTTTTTAAAGTTTGGTCCGGATCGGACCACTATATCATATAGCTGCCATACAAACGACCGATATGAATACAAGTCTTTGTATGGAAAACTTTTTTGTTCTCCAAGCTATCGCAACCGAATTCAACGTTTATTTATTTCACAAAGCCATACACGATTTGTGAAACTTTGGTCCGGAGACCACTATATCATATAGCTGCCATACAAACGACCGATATGAAAACAAGTCTTTGTATGGAAAACTTTTTTTTTTTCCAAGCTATCGTAACCGAATTCCACAATTAATAATTTGACATAGCCATACACGATTTGTGAAACTTTGGTCCGGAGCGGACCACTATATCATATAGCTGCCATACAAACGACCGATATGAAAACAAGTCTTTGTATGGAAAACTTTTTTGTTTTCCAAGCTATCGTAACCGAATTCCACAATTAATAATTTGACATAGCCATACACGATTTGTGAAACTTTGGTCCGGAGCGGACCACTATATCATATAGCTGCCATACAAACGACCGATATGAAAACAAGTCTTTGTATGGAGAACTTTTTTTGTTTTCCAAGCTATCGCAACCGAATTCAACGATTATTAATTTGACATAGCCATACACGATTTGTGAAACTTTGGTCCGGAGCGGACCACTATATCATATAGCTGCCATACAAACGACCGATATGAAAACAAGTCTTTGTATGGAAAACTTTTTTGTTCTCCAAGCTATCGTAACCGAATTCCACAATTATTAATTTGACATAGCCATACACGATTTGTGAAACTTTGGTCCGGAGCGGACCACTATATCATATAGCTGCCATACAAACGACCGATATGAAAACAAGTCTTTGTATGGAAAACTTTTTTGTTCTCCAAGCTATCGCAACTGAATTCAAAGTTTATTTATATGACACAGCCGTACATGATTTTTTAAATTTTGGTCCGGATCGGACCACTATATCATATAGCTGCCATACAAACGACAGATATGAATACAAGTCTTTGTATGGAAAACTTTTTTGTTCTCCAAGCTATCGCAACCGAATTCCACAATTATATATTTGACATAGCCATACACGATTTGTGAAACTTTGGTCCGGAGCGGACCACTATATCATATAGCTGCCATACAAACGACCGATATGAAAACAAGTCTTTGTATGGAAAACTTTTTTGTTTTCCAAGCTATCGCAACCGAATTCAAAATTTATTTATTTTACATAGCCATACACGATTTGTGAAACTTTGGTCCGGAGCGGACCACTATATCATATAGCTGCCATACAAACGACCGATATGAAAACAAGTCTTTGTATGGAAAACTTTTTTGTTTTTCCAAGCTATCGTAACCGAATTCCACAATTAATAATTTGACATAGCCATACACGATTTGTGAAACTTTGGTCCGGAGCGGACCACTATATCATATAGCTGCCATACAAACGACCGATATGAAAACAAGTCTTTGTATGGAAAACTTTTTTGTTTTCCAAGCTATCGTAACCGAATTCCACAATTAATAATTTGACATAGCCATACACGATTTGTGAAACTTTGGTCCGGAGCGGACCACTATATCATATAGCTGCCATACAAACGACCGATATGAAAACAAGTCTTTGTATGGAAAACTTTTTTGTTTTCCAAGCTATCGTAACCGAATTCCACATTTATTAATTTGACAAAGCCATACACGATTTGTAAAACTTTGGTCCGGAGCGGACCACTATATCATATAGCTGCCATACAAACGACCGATATGAAAACAAGTCTTTGTATGGAAAACTTTTTTGTTCTCCAAGCTATCGCAACCGAATTCAAAGTTTATTTATATGACACAGCCATACACGATTTGTGAAAGTTTGGTCCGGATCGGACCACTATATCATATAGCTGCCATACAAACGACCGATATGAAAACAAGTCTTTGTATGGAAAACTTTTTTGTTTTCCAAGCTATCGCAACCGAATTCCAC
This sequence comes from Drosophila merina, assembly GCA_035047645.1. Taxonomy (NCBI): domain Eukaryota; kingdom Metazoa; phylum Arthropoda; class Insecta; order Diptera; family Drosophilidae; genus Drosophila; species Drosophila merina. The sequence continues at coordinate 322,982 of JAWNPH010000076.1, read as the reverse complement.
AATTAATAATTTGACATAGCCATACACGATTTGTGAAACTTTGGTCCGGAGCGGACCACTATATCATATAGCTGCCATACAAACGACCGATATGAAAACAAGTCTTTGTATGGAAAACTTTTTTGTTTTCCAAGCTATCGTAACCGAATTCCACAATTAATAATTTGACATAGCCATACACGATTTGTAAAACTTTGGTCCGGAGCGGACCACTATATCATATAGCTGCCATACAAACGACCGATATGAAAACAAGTCTTTGTATGGAAAACTTTTTTGTTCTCCAAGCTATCGTAACCGAATTCCACAATTAATAATTTGACATAGCCATACACGATTTGTAAAACTTTGGTCCGGAGCGGACCACTATATCATATAGCTGCCATACAAACGACCGATATGAAAACAAGTCTTTGTATGGAAAACTTTTTTGTTCTCCAAGCTATCGCAACTGAATTCAAAGTTTATTTATATGACACAGCCGTACATGATTTTTTAAAGTTTGGTCCGGATCGGACCACTATATCATATAGCTGCCATACAAACGACAGATATGAATACAAGTCTTTGTATGGAAAACTTTTTTGTTCTCCAAGCTATCGCAACCGAATTCAACATTTATTTATTTGACATAGCCGTACACGATTTGTGAAACTTTGGTCCGGAGCGGACCACTATATCATATAGCTGCCATACAAACGACCGATATGAAAACAAGTCTTTGTATGGAAAACTTTTTTGTTTTCCAAGCTATCGTAACCGAATTCCACAATTAATAATTTGACATAGCCATACACGATTTGTAAAACTTTGGTCCGGAGCGGACCACTATATCATATAGCTGCCATACAAACGACCGATATGAAAACAAGTCTTTGTATGGAAAACTTTTTTGTTCTCCAAGCTATCGCAACCGAATTCAACATTTATTTATTTTACATAGCCATACACGATTTGTAAAACTTTGGTCCGGAGCGGACCACTATATCATATAGCTGCCATACAAACGACCGATATGAAAACAAGTCTTTGTATGGAAAACTTTTTTGTTCTCCAAGCTATCGCAACCGAATTCAAAGTTTATTTATATGACACAGCCATACACGATTTGTGAAACTTTGGTCCGGAGCGGACCACTATATCATATAGCTGCCATACAAACGACCGATATGAAAACAAGTCTTTGTATGGAAAACTTTTTTCTTTTCCAAGCTATCGTAACCGAATTCCACAATTAATAATTTGACATAGCCATACACGATTTGTGAAACTTTGGTCCGGAGCGGACCACTATATCATATAGCTGCCATACAAACGACCGATATGAAAACAAGTCTTTGTATGGAAAACTTTTTTGTTTTCCAAGCTATCGTAACCGAATTCCACAATTAATAATTTGACATAGCCATACACGATTTGTGAAACTTTGGTCCGGAGCGGACCACTATATCATATAGCTGCCATACAAACGACCGATATGAAAACAAGTCTTTGTATGGAAAACTTTTTTGTTCTCCAAGCTATCGTAACCGAATTCAACGTTTATTTATTTGACATAGCCATACACGATTTGTGAAACTTTGGTCCGGAGCGGACCACTATATCACATAGCTGCCATACAAACGACCGATATGAAAACAAGTCTTTGTATGGAAAACTTTTTTGTTCTCCAAGCTATCGCAACTGAATTCAAAGTTTTTTTATATGACACAGCCGTACATGATTTTTTAAAGTTTGGTCCGGATCGGACCACTATATCATATAGCTGCCATACAAACGACCGATATGAAAACAAGTCTTTGTATGGAAAACTTTTTTGTTTTCCAAGCTATCGCAACCGAATTCAAAATTTATGTATTTCACACAGCCATACACGATTTGTGAAACTTTGGTCCGGATCGGCAAACTATATCATATAGCTGCCATACAAACGACCGATATTATTATTATTATTATTATTATAGATAGAGTAGCTTACAAAACTAAACTAACTTAAATGGTATAGCACTGGCTGCTGGGCCTATGGCTATGTTGGTTTACAATGGGGTTGTATCTTAATCTAGTTAATGGCTAATTGGCTAAATAATTTTTGTGTTTGCTATGTACATTAGTCTTATTATTTTCAGATTTTGTGGTATAATTCGGTTTTTTTGAGAAAAAGTATGAGTTTTTGTATGTTATCTGGATTGGGTTTGCTAAGGAGGTCTAGAGGGTTAGCGTTGCCAAATATGGCTTGTTTGTTTTGTTGGAGGGATGGGCATGAGTTTACTATATGGCTTATTGAGATATCACCTTGGCAAAACGGGCAAATTGGTATTGAGTTTGAATTTAGTATTTGGTGGGTATGTTTGTGTGTCCTAGTCGAAGTCGTATTATTTTTACTTGGTCGAGTCTGGTACAATTTTGTCGGGGTTGTTTAAGGTAATCGCAGGTGTGAGAGTTGTTCGTATTAATTGATTGGTACCATTGACTGCAGTTTATTATGTTTTCTTTCTTTTTTCTCGCAAGTTCGGCTTTAAGATGTTTTTTTATATCTGTGTTATTTATGTTTGGGGTGAGGATTAGTGGCATAATGCTTGCTGTTTTTGCAGCTTGATCAGCTAGTTCATTTCCTTTGATACCCGTATGGCCAGGAATCCACATTATTTTAATTTTAGGTGCATGTTGCGTTATTAGTGATCGTATTCTGTTGAAAACTTTTTTTTTTATCTAAGCTATCGCAACTGAATTCAACGTTTATTTATTTGACAAAGCCGTACACGATTTGTGAAACTTTGGTCCGGAGAGGACCACTATATCATATAGCTGCCATACAAGCGACGGATATGAAAACAAGTCTTTTTATGGAAAACTTTTTTGTTTTCCAAGCTATCGCAACCGAATTCAAAATTTATTTATTTCACACTGCCATACACGATTTGCGAAAGTTTGGTCCGGATCGGCAAACTATGTCATATATGTGCCATACAAACGAACGATATGAAAACAAGTCTTTGTATGGAAAACTTTTTCCTTTTCCAAGCTATCGTAACCGAATTTAACGCTTATTTATTTTACAAAGCCATACACGATTTGTAAAACTTTGGTCCGGAGCGGACCACTATATCATATAGCTGACATACAAACAACCGATATGAAAACAAGTCTTTGTATGGAAAACTTTTTTGTTCTCCAAGCTATCGCAACTGAATTCAAAGTTTATTTATATGACACAGCCGTACATGATTTTTTAAAGTTTGGTCTGGATCGGACCACTATATCATATAGTTGCCATACAAACGACCGATATGAAAACAAGTCTTTTTATGGAAAACTTTTTTGTTTTCCAAGCCATCGTAACCGATTTCCACAATTAATAATTTGACATAGCCGTACACGATTTGTGAAACTTTGGTCCGGAGCGGACCACTATATCATATAGCTGCCATACAATCGACCGATATGAAAACAAGTCTTTGTATGGAAAACTTTTTTGTTCTCCAGCTATCGCAACCGAATTCAACGTTTATTTATTTTACAAAGCCATACACGATTTGTAAAACTTTGGTCCGGAGCGGACCACTATATCATATAGCTGCCATACAAACGACCGATATGAAAACAAGTCTTTGCAAGGAAAACTTTTTGTTCTCCAAGCTATCGCAACTGAATTTAAAGTTTATTTGTATGACACAGCCGTACATGATTTTTTAAAGTTTGGTCCGGATCGGACCACTATATCATATAGCTGCCATACAAACGACCGATATAAAAACAAGTCTTTGTATGGAAAACTTTTTTGTTCTCAAAGCTATCGTAACCGAATTCCACAATTATTAATTTGACAAAGCCGTACACGATTTGTGAAACTTTGGTCCGGAGCGGACCACTATATCATATAGCTGCCATACAAACGACCGATATGAAAACAAGTCTTTGTATGGAAAACTTTTTTGTCCTCCAAGATATCACAACTAAATTCAAAGTTTTTTTATATGACACAGCCGTACATGATTTTTTAAAGTTTGGTCCGGATCGGACCACTATATCATATATCTGCCATACAAACGACAGATATGAATACAAGTCTTTGTATGGAAAACTTTTTTGTTCCCCAAGCTATCGCAACTGAATTCTGCGATTATACATGTGACACAACCGTACATGATTTTTTAAAGTTTGGTCCGGATCGGACCACTATATCATATAGCTGCCATACAAACGAACGATATAAAAACAAGTCTTTGTATGGAAAACTTTTTTGTTCTCCAAGCTATCGTAACCGAATTCCACAATTATTAATTTGACAAAGCCGTACACGATTTGTGAAACTTTGGTCCGGAGCGGACCACTATATCATATAGCTGCCATACAAACAACCGATATGAAAACAAGTCTTTGTATGGAAAACTTTTTTGTCCTACAAGCTATCGCAACTGAATTCAAAGTTTTTTTATATGACACAGCCGTACATGATTTGTAAAACTTTGGTCCGGATCGGACCACTATATCATATAGCTGCCATACAAACGACGGATATGAAAACAAGTCTTTTTATGGAAAACTTTTTTGTTTTCCAAGCTATCGCAACCGAATTCAAAATTTATGTATTTCACACTGCCAAACACGATTTGCGAAAGTTTGGTCCGGATCGGCAAACTATGTCATATATGTGCCATACAAACGAACGATATGAAAACAAGTCTTTGTATGGAAAACTTTTTTGTTCTCCAAGCTATCGCAACCGAATTCAACGTTTATTTATTTTACAAAGCCATACACGATTTGTAAAACTTTGGTCCGGAGCGGACACCTATATCATATAGCTGCCATACAAACAACCGATATAAAAACAAGTCTTTGTATGGAAAACTTTTGTTCTCCAAGCTATCACAACTGAATTCAAAGTTTATTTATATGACACAGCCGTACATGATTTTTTAAAGTTTGGTCCGGATCGGACCACTATATCATATAGCTGCCATACAAACGACAGATATGAATACAAGTCTTTGTATGGAAAACTTTTTTGTTCTCCAAGCTATCGCAACCGAATGCAACGATTACTTATTTCACACAGCGATACACGATTTGCGAAAGTTTGGTCCGGATCGGAAAACTATGTCATATATATGCCATACAAACGAACGATATGAAAACAAGTCTTTGTATGGAACACTTTTTTCTTTTCCAAGCTATCGTAACCGAATTCCACAATTAATAATTTGACATAGCCATACACGATTTGTGAAACTTTGGCCCGGAGCGGACTACTATATCATATAGCTGCCATACAAACGACCGATATGAAAACAAGTCTTTGTATGGAAAACTTTTTTGTTTTCCAAGCTATCGTAACCGAATTCCACAAATAATAATTTGACATAGCCATACACGATTTGTAAAACTTTGGTCCGGAGCGGAACACTATATCATATAGCTGCCATACAAACAACCGATATGAAAACAAGTCTTTGTATGGAAAACTTTTTTGTTCTCCAAGCTATCGCAACTGAATTCAACGTTTATTTATTTTACAAAGCCATACACGATTTGTAAAACGTTGGTCCGGGCGGACCACTATATCATATAGCTGCCATACAAACAAACGACCGATATGAAAACAAGTCTTTGCAAGGAAAACTTTTTTGTTCTCCAAGCTATCGCAACTGAATTTAAAGTTTATTTGTATGACACAGCCGTACATGATTTTTTAAAGTTTGGTCCGGAGCTGCCATACAAACGACAATATGAAAACAAGTCTTTGTATGGAAAACTTTTTTGTTCTCCAAGCTATCGAAACCGAATTCCACAATTATTAATTTCACATAGCCATACACGATTTGTGAAACTTTGGTCCGGAGCGGACCACAATATCATGTAGTTAATTAGAATTCCAATACTTCTGATGTAGTTAATTAAGTTTCAAAACGCAATCGGTCATTTTATCTTTATTTGGTTTTTATTCAGCAAGTGTACAATCCAGATCTATTCCTGATTTATTACTGCTCTTAGTGTGGTCTACAGGCAGATCTCTTGTGACAGCCAAGTGCTGACACTAGCAAATTCTGCAATATGTATGTATGAAGTTCATACTCGATAACCAATGGGAGTCGAGTGCGACCCCTAAAGGCGTACATGCTGAATTCGCATATTTAGGATTAGGGTGTACCTAAGGATCTACTAGGGTGGTCCTAAGGAATTAGGGTGGTCCTAAGTTTACTTATTAGTTGACTTATTATTATGATTCATATTATAATTATTATTAATATTATTATCATTATTATTATTATTATTATTATTATTATTTATGTTCTTATATACTACATCTCCCTCCTTTTGAAAAATAACGTAATAACATGAAGTTATTTTCAAGTATATAATAATAATAATTTTTTTTTTTTGTAATATGTATATTAATATTTGGAATGAATGATTAAAGAGATATTAAAAAAAAATATATATATTTTCATTTTATTTTGCAAAGTAAAAGTTTTTTATTATAATGTTTTTATTAGTTTTTTATTTGTGGTTGGCCAACCAAACAAAATGTATTATGAATTAAAAATTTTTAACCTATCTTTATGGACTATCTGTTTTTTATTTTTATTTCCTATAATTGTAATGTTGTCATTATCTCCTATTTCTGAAACTAAATATGGTCCTAAATAATTATTGTCAAGTTTATGACCCGTTTCGTTTTTAAGTAATATCTTATCTCCTATCTTTAATTCAAAGTTACTAATATTTCTATCATATTTTATCTTTCTATCGGCTTTTGCCTTGTCTAACATATTTTTAGCTCTTCTATATGCTATTTCTAATCGTAGCTTAACTTCTTTTGAATAGTCATCCATGTTGTAAATAGGATCTATTCTGTCTATCCTGTTAAAATCTATGAACTGTCTGGGTAATCTTCCAAATACTAATTCATATGGACAATATTCATGAACTACCGATGGTGTTGTATTGAAACAATAAGTAAAATATTGTATCCATATATCCCAATCGGTTTTGTCAACAGATATATATGAGCGAACATACTCATTGAAAGTTCTGTGACTTCGTTCTATTGTTCCTAATGTCTGGTGATGGTGTGCTGTTGAAGTAATGTTTTTTATCTTCATATATTTGCACAGGTCGTCTATAATTTGGTTTTTATATTCCGTTCCCATGTCCGTTATGATTGTTTTCATTGGACCGTACTTTAGAATAAAATTTTCGAATATAGCCTTAGCAACTGATTTTGCACTTTTATTTGGAATAGGTACCGTTACCAAATATTTTGTTAAATCGCAAATGATAGTAACAGCATACTCATTTCCGTTTTCTGATCTTGGCAGTGGACCAATGGTATCTATCAAAACTATATCAAATGCTGTTGCTGGCGTTTCTGTTATTGTCAACGGTGTTTTAGTATGTTTTGTAGTCTTGGCTTGTTGACATTTTAAACATGTTTTAACATATTTACTTATTGCCTTTGTCATTTGTGGCCAATAATAATAATTTTTTATTTTCCTCAGGGTTCTAGAAATTCCTGAATGGCCTCCTTCTGATGGATCATCATGATATTTAGACAGTATTGCTTTTATTTGAACCTTATCATTTTTATCTATCTTAGTCACCTTGTTTAATAGCGCTATTTTTAAGTTTTTTAGTATTTTATTGCCCTTTTCTTTAAAATTCTTTATAGTGACAAATTCGAAGATTTGTTCACTTGGTGACAATTGTGTTTGAATGATGCTATTTATTCTTGCTTCTTCATTAAGCCTTTGAAAGAATTGATCTAAATCGATTATTTCATTAGAATAAAAATTAGTCATATCAAAACGTGTTATAATGTGTTTTCCTCTTTTCAACAAACACTTATGCTTGTCTATTTTGAGTATAACATATTTTTTGGCATCAATGTTATTGATTACCTGATAGATATTGGGCATTTTTATATTTTCTTTCTCATTTGGTTCATGCAATTTTTCACCTGCGCAGGTATTTTTCTGTCTTGTTGTTGATCTTGTTGTTACCTTTAGTATCTGTCTATTTATTGCTTTAAGTTCTCCGATAGTTATTCGGGACAATGCGTCTGCAACATGATTATCTTTCCCCTTGAGATATTCTACTGTGAATTCAAACTCCTCCATGTCTAGTCTCATTCTGGTTAGTTTTGAACTGGGGTTTCTCATTGAAAAAAGATATGATAGTGGCCTATGGTCACTTTGTACTAAGAAATGTCTACCATATACGTATGGTCTGAAGTGATTTATTGCCCAGTGAATAGCTGCTAGCTCCTGTTCTGTAGTGGACTTATTACTTTCGCCTTTTGTAAAGCTTCTTGAAGCGTATGCCACTGGTAGCTGTTGACCGTTATGGTCTTGAGATAGTACCGCTCCACATGCTTGTTTACTAGCATCTGTGGTTATGCAAAATTGCTTGCTGAAATCTGGATACTGAAGGAGTGTTGGCTTCATTAATTCCCTTTTGAGATATTCGAATGCCTCATTGCATTCGCTTGTCCATTCAAATGGAACATTCTTTTTACAAAGCCTCGTTAAGTGGCGTGATTTCTCAGAAAAGTTCTTAATAAATCTTCTGTAATAATTGCAAAATGCCACGAAGCGTCTAGCTTCGTCTGCGTTTACTGGTTTGGGGTAATTCTTTATTACCTCATATTTAGAGTCATCTGGCAATATACCTTTGTCAGTACACTTGTGACCTAAATAAGTAACCTCTTTCATAAAGAAAGTGCATTTTTCTGGATGTAATTTTAAATTATGTTGCCTACATAATTTGAAAACGTCGGTTAGATTTTTAAGCATGTGCTTTTCAGAACAGCCTATGACTACTAAATCATCCATATACAGAAATGCTTGCGAAGGCGTTAAGCCTGAAAATGCAAGGGTCATCATTCTTTGGAAAGAATTTGGGGCTATTTTTAAACCAAATGGTAATCGCGTGTAGCGGTATGCTCCCGTTGAAGTTGAGAATGATGTTATATTTCGTGACCTTTCGTCTAATTCTATTTGATGAAATCCTGACATCAGGTCTAGGCACGAGAAATATTTTGCTCGACCTAATTGATCAAGAATATCTTCTATTCTTGGAAGTGGGAATTTATCTGCTAGCAGTTTCTTGTTGATTTGGCGATAATCGACTACTAATCGCCATCTCTTTTCCGCCGTGTTAGGCAGTGATTTCTTGGGTACCAAGAGAAGAGGGCTATTATATTCTGAAATAGATGGTTCGACAATGCCATCTTTTATTAATTTGTCAACTTGCCTTTGAATTTCTGGTTTTTGACTTTCTGGCATTCTATAGTTTTTGATATAGACTGGAGTTTTGTCATTTAATCTCAATTTTTGCTTGTAAAAATTATTAGCTGATATGGTTTCTGTTTCAAGACCAAAAATATCGCTATATTCGGTGCATAATTTTGTTAAATCGTTTTTAAATAACGATGGAAATTTAAGAAGTTTTAATACTTCTGAAGTTCTTTGCACACTATTTTCTATATTTGCGTTGTATACATCATAATCATCCAATGATTCGCTTTTTATATTTGCGCTACTAACTATAGCGTCTTTTTCAGTTGTATTAATAATTCGAATCAAGACGTTCTGAGTGTTTACGAGTGCACTTGCGATTATTATGCCAGGTTGTAATTCCTGGTTGGGGATGAGGACATGTGTGTCAGTAGATGTTAGCTGAATCTTTCGAATCACTTCTGATCTAGCTGGCAAAATTATTTCGTTATCTAGTGAATGTATAATAGGAATGTTTATGTTCCTGAAATTTTTGGGCCTCAAAGTGAACCAATCTTCTTGGTCGTGGAATTCCAAAATACAATTGTATTTCTTAATGAAATCCAAGCCAATTATACCATCCCCTGGTATAGGAAAATTGTCAGGTACGATATGGAATTCATATGGTATTGCTGCATTAGCAATACACATTTCTAAATGTAGTGTACCTAGAGACTGAATTGTCCCTTGCCCTATTCCTGATATATTTGTTGTATTTTTTGGATTTAAATCGTTAAGATTATTGTTTCTGCATTTAAGCAGGGAAATTTCTGCACCTGTATCTATTAAAAGAGTTACCCATGAACTGGTACTCATATTCTTCAATCGTATAAAAATGCTTAAATTGAGATTAATTTTGTATAATTTTACTGTAGATTGTCGCTCAAGTGGGCATGTTCGTTTTCCGATTCTATGTTTCGTACATTGTGGGTATGACTTGTGTTATAGTTATAGTTTTGGTTACCTCTTGAGTAACCTCCACCTCTATTATAATTTTGGTTACCACATCGTCCTCTGTTTCCACTATGGTAACCACCTCGGCCTCTATAATTGTTATTGTAGGAGTTATAATTTCCTCGGACATTACCTCTGTTTTGGTAATTTCCTCGGTAATTATTACCTCGATAGTGTCCTCTATTATTATAGAATAATACACTATTTGAATTGCCGGTCATTTCTGTACTGCAGTGTATGTATTTTTCAATCACGCTATTCATCGTGTTGAAATTTCCAGCTTCCAATATGGTTTTGAGCTTATCGTGCCCACAATTCTTGGTCATTGCAGAAATGGCTTCCTTTGTAGCGAATTTGTCTGCATTGTTTGAATCTAAACCATCATCTATATAGGCTGCTTCGAGCAACCCACGTAGGTTTTCCATCTCTGTGGTATATTGCGCTGAAGTTTTGCCGCGCTGTTGTGTACTAAGCATTTTTGCTTTGATGACATCGGGCGATTCGCCTTTAACTGATGCTTTTAATAGATTTATTATACCGATAATGGTCTCTTCATTTTCAACTTTGTGTGATAATGGACCAAGTATCTTTGTCTTGATTACCTCTACCGCTAGCATCTCCTGATTTCCTTTTGTCAGATCTGTTAGCCGGAGGGCCGTGAGGAATCTATTTAAGTTTAACTTTTTGCCGTCGAACTCAGGTATTGTGGACGAAATTTGTCGCACATATTCCCTTGATGTTGCGGCAGAGTCTGTCATTTTGTCTGTTTCCTGTATTCTTGAAGTATTTGAATCTGAAAGATCTTCTTCAAGTAATTCGGGTAATGTTATTACCGCTGGAATTGCAAGATCGTGGAGATCCTCTTCTTTTATTTCTATTTCTGTTTCTCCTACACTTTCGATATCCTCACCGATCTCAGCCACTATAGGTGTGCTTAAAATAGTTGGGATTGTAATATTTAAGTTATGTCTGTACTTGACGTTTAACAAGTTCTCACGGAACCTGTTTAGAAGTTTTACTGCTTGGGATAAATGATTTTTTGTTAATCTTTTCCTTTCTCTGTAAATTAATTGGCGTGCTTCATTAAAGCATCTTACCAATATCTGCGCATGCTTGTTGAGAGTGTCTTGTTGCACTTCTCCATTTGGTGTCATGCATTTATAAGACTTGTCAAAAGTTGTTTTAATTTCTTTAAGCTCGTTTTTTATTTCTTGCCAGTCCATTTAAGGAATAATATAGATTTATTTGTGCAATCGAACTTTATAAATTGTGGCTTCTCCTGAAAAGGTTTCTTCAATAATCTTTTTTTTTTTTTCATTCTAGTTTTCTGATATTAAAAATAAAAATTTTAGATCATCTTAATTCAAAATACATTTTGGGTGTGTTTTTTTTTTTTTTTAAATTTTATCCAAACTATTCTCTGTTTTGCCTATATAACGCTTCTTTATTATTTTGTTATGCTTAACATATAGCGTTAATATAAACTGAGCGACTGTTACGATCGTCATGATCAAAAGGAGTAACCACAGTGACTGAATGTCTTCTGTATGGTCGACTATTTTTAAGTTATTGACCACATTGGCCGTATTATCTTTTGTCTGACTATCGTCAGATCCAAACCAACCCATTTTTGTATATTTTTATTTTTTTTTATTTTTGGGTTTTGGTTTATTTTACTTTAAAAATATGTTGTTTTGATTTTTTTTTTTTTCAATATAGTTACATTTTCCTACCTAATTGGTGTATGGCTTTACGGGCCATTCTTCTCATCGGAAAAAGATTCCGCTCAATGTTACAATATTTTGTGTAATATTAATATGCAGCGCAGTGCATCGAGGGTGGTGTGCCACGCAGGGCAACAAAAAAAAAATATATTTTATTTTTCAGCTCCTATTTGCTTCACTCTGACCCTCCTTGCGTCAGCTGGACGTCGCCGGGGTTGGCACGCTGACACTCCTTCGATGACGTAGTGAGCGGGCTGCTCACCACGTTGATGATGATTTCCTCATTTAGGGGTTATGTGCTGGGGCTGCAATGTCTGCACGTATATTCACAATGTGGTGTGAACAGTGGTCCCTCGCAGTCGTTCGGGCATCTTTTTTTAAAAACAGGCAGGCTTTTCGGATTGGGAATTGGAGTTCTGTAAATTGTTAACGATTTTATTTGTTTTTCTGAGTGAGCGGGTGTGGTGGTGATTTTTTTCTTAAGATATTCGACACAGTGGTCTAGCTCAGCTTGTAGTTTTTGAGCTTTCGACCATTGGGGTGGTGGAGTGTTCGTATATAATAGCCACTTTATGTGCGCTATTCTCTTTTTACATTATTTCGAACTCCGCCCCTGTTTTTTCCCATCACACTAACGCTCTACTCACTCAGATCGCTTTTTTTTTTGTTTCACAATTGCCGTCGTCTTGGTGGATAAGCATCGAATTCCGGGCATGCTGATCCTCTCACGTTCAGTGCTTGTTGATGGAAGTTGAAAATTATCACAAGCGGTTTCCTTTAGCTTCTGCTACAACTTATAACGTCCTGTCACGGTCGCCATGTAGTTAATTAGAATTCCAATACTTCTGATGTAGTTAATTAAGTTTCAAAACGCAATCGGTCATTTTATCTTTATTTGGTTTTTATTCAGCAAGTGTACAATCCAGATCTATTCCTGATTTATTACTGCTCTTAGTGTGGTCTACAGGCAGATCTCTTGTGACAGCCAAGTGCTGACACTAGCAAATTCTGCAATATGTATGTATGAAGTTCATACTCGATAACCAATGGGAGTCGAGTGCGACCCCTAAAGGCGTACATGCTGAATTCGCATATTTAGGATTAGGGTGTACCTAAGGATCTACTAGGGTGGTCCTAAGGAATTAGGGTGGTCCTAAGTTTACTTATTAGTTGACTTATTATTATGATTCATATTATAATTATTATTAATATTATTATCATTATTATTATTATTATTATTATTATGTTCTTATATACTACAATCATATAGCTGCCACACAAACAAGCGATATGTAAACAAGTCTTTGTATGGACAACTTTTTTGTTCTCTAAGCTATCGCAACCGAATTCAACGTTTATTTATGTTACAAAGCCATACACGATTTGTAAAACTTTGGTCCGGAGCGGACCACTATATCATATAGCTGCCATACAATCGACCGATATGAAAACAAGTCTTTGTATGGAAAACTTTTTTGTTCTCCAAGCTATCGCAACTGAATTTAAAGTTTATTTGTATGACACAGCCGTACATGATTTTTTAAAGTTTGGTCCGGAGCGGACCACTATATCATATAGCTGCCATACAAGCGACGGATATGAAAACAAGTCTTTTTATGGAAAACTTTTTTGTTTTCCAAGCTATCGCAACCGAATTCAAAATTTATTTATTTCACATTGCCATACACGATTTGCGAAAGTTTGGTCCGGATCGGCAAACTATGTCATATATGTGCCATACAAACGAACGATATGAAAACAAGCCTTTGTATGGAAAACTTTTTTCTTTTCCAAGCTATCGTAACCGAATTTAACGCTTATTTATTTTACAAAGCCATACACGATTTGTAAAACTTTGGTCCGGAGCGGACACCTATATCATATAGCTGCCATACAAACGACCGATATGAAAACAAGTCTTTGTATGGAAAACTTTTTTGTTATCCAAGCTATGGCAACCGAATTCAACGATTATTTATTTCGCACAGCGATACACGATTTGCGAAAGTTTGGTCCGGATCGGCAAACTATGTCATATATATGCCATACAAACGAACGATATGAAAACAAGTCTATGTATGGAAAGCTTTTTTTCTTTTCCGAACTATCGTAACCGACTTCCACAATTATTAATTTGACATAGCCATACACGATTTGTGAAACTTTGGTCCGGAGCGGACCACTATATCATATAGCTGCCATACAAACAACCGATATGAAAACAAGTCTTTGTATGGAAAACTTTTTTGTTCTCCAAGCTATCGCAACTGAATTCAACGTTAATTTATTTGACAAAGCCATACACGATTTCTGAAACGTTGGTCCGGAGCGGACCACAATTTCATATAGCTGCCATACATACGACCGATATGAAAACAAGTCTTTAAATGGAAAACTTTTTTGTTTTCCAAGTTATCATAACCGAATTTCACAATTAATAATTTGTCATAGCCATACACGATTTGTGAAACTTTGGTCCGGAGCGGACACCTATATCATATAGCTGCCATACAAACGACCGATATGAAAACAAGTCTTTGTATGGAAAACTTTTTTGTTCTCCAAGCTATCGCAACTGAATTCAACGATTATACATGTGACACAGCCGTACGTGATTTTTTAAAGTTTGGTCCGGATCGGACCACTATATCATATAGCTGCCATACAAACGACGGATATGAAAACAAGTCTTTGTATGTAAAACTTTTTTGTTTTTCAAGCTATCAAAACCGAATTCAAAATTTATTTATTTCACACAGCCATACACGATTTGCGAAAGTTTGGTCCGGATCGGCAAACTATGTCATATATGTGCCATACAAACGAACGATATGAAAACAAGTCTTTGTATGGAAAACTTTTTTCTTTTCCGAACTATCGTAACCGACTTCCACAATTAATAATTTGACATAGCCATACACGATTTGTGAAACTTTGGTCCGGAGCGGACACCTATATCATATAGCTGCCATACAAACGACCGATATGAAAACAAGTCTTTTTATGGAAAACTTTTTTGTTTTCCAAGCTATCGCAACCGAATTCAAAATTTATTTATTTCACACTGCCATACACGATTTGGGAATGTTTGGTCCGGATCGGCAAACTATGTCATATGAAAACAAGTCTTTGTATGGAAAACTTTTTTGATCTCCAAGCTATCGCAACTGAATTCAACGTTTATTTATTTGACAAAGCCATACACGATTTCTGAAACGTTGGTCCGGAGCGGACACCTATATCATATAGCTGCCATACAAACAACCGATATGAAAGCAAGTCTTTAAATGGAAAACTTTTTTGTCTTCCAAGCTATCATAACCGAATTCCACAATTAATAATTTGTCATAGCCATACACGATTTGTGAAACTTTGGTCCGGAGCGGACCACTATATCATATAGCTGCCATACAAACGACAATATGAAAACAAGTCTTTGTATGGAAAACTTTTTTTTTATCCAAGCTATCGCAACTGAATTCAACGTTTATTTATTTGACAAAGCCGTTCACGATTTGTGAAACTTTGGTCCGGAGCGGACCACTATATCATATAGCTGCCATACAAGCGACGGATATGAAAACAAGTCTTTTTATGGAAAACTTTTTTGTTTTCCAAGCTATCGCAACCGAATTCAAAATTTATTTATTTCACATTGCCATACACGATTTGCGAAAGTTTGGTCCGGATCGGCAAACTATGTCATATATGTGCCATACAAACGAACGATATGAAAACAAGCCTTTGTATGGAAAACTTTTTTCTTTTCCAAGCTATCGTAACCGAATTTAACGCTTATTTATTTTACAAAGCCATACACGATTTGTAAAACTTTGGTCCGGAGCGGACACCTATATCATATAGCTGCCATACAAACGACCGATATGAAAACAAGTCTTTGTATGGAAAACTTTTTTGTTATCCAAGCTATGGCAACCGAATTCAACGATTATTTATTTCGCACAGCGATACACGATTTGCGAAAGTTTGGTCCGGATCGGCAAACTATGTCATATATATGCCATACAAACGAACGATATGAAAACAAGTCTATGTATGGAAAGCCTTTTTCTTTTCCGAACTATCGTAACCGACTTCCACAATTATTAATTTGACATAGCCATACACGATTTGTGAAACTTTGGTCCGGAGCGGACCACTATATCATATAGCTGCCATACAAACAACCGATATGAAAACAAGTCTTTGTATGGAAAACTTTTTTGTTCTCCAAGCTATCGCAACTGAATTCAACGTTAATTTATTTGACAAAGCCATACACGATTTCTGAAATGTTGGTCCGGAGCGGACCACAATTTCATATAGCTGCCATACATACGACCGATATGAAAACAAGTCTTTAAATGGAAAACTTTTTTGTTTTCCAAGTTATCATAACCGAATTTCACAATTAATAATTTGTCATAGCCATACACGATTTGTGAAACTTTGGTCCGGAGCGGACACCTATATCATATAGCTGCCATACAAACGACCGATATGAAAACAAGTCTTTGTATGGAAAACTTTTTTGTTCTCCAAGCTATCGCAACTGAATTCAACGATTATACATGTGACACAGCCGTACATGATTTTTTAAAGTTTGGTCCGGATCGGACCACTATATCATATAGCTGCCATACAAACGACGGATATGAAAACAAGTCTTTGTATGTAAAACTTTTTTGTTTTTCAAGCTATCAAAACCGAATTCAAAATTTATTTATTTCACACAGCCATACACGATTTGCGAAAGTTTGGTCCGGATCGGCAAACTATGTCATATATGTGCCATACAAACGAACGATATGAAAACAAGTCTTTGTATGGAAAACTTTTTTCTTTTCCGAACTATCGTAACCGACTTCCACAATTAATAATTTGACATAGCCATACACGATTTGTGAAACTTTGGTCCGGAGCGGACACCTATATCATATAGCTGCCATACAAACGACCGATATGAAAACAAGTCTTTTTATGGAAAACTTTTTTGTTTTCCAAGCTATCGCAACCGAATTCAAAATTTATTTATTTCACATTGCCATACACGATTTGCGAAAGTTTGGTCCGGATCGGCAAACTATGTCATATATGTGCCATACAAACGAACGATATGAAAACAAGCCTTTGTATGGAAAACTTTTTTCTTTTCCAAGCTATCGTAACCGAATTTAACGCTTATTTATTTTACAAAGCCATACACGATTTGTAAAACTTTGGTCCGGAGCGGACACCTATATCATATAGCTGCCATACAAACGACCGATATGAAAACAAGTCTTTGTATGGAAAACTTTTTTGTTATCCAAGCTATGGCAACCGAATTCAACGATTATTTATTTCGCACAGCGATACACGATTTGCGAAAGTTTGGTCCGGATCGGCAAACTATGTCATATATATGCCATACAAACGAACGATATGAAAACAAGTCTATGTATGGAAAGCCTTTTTCTTTTCCGAACTATCGTAACCGACTTCCACAATTATTAATTTGACATAGCCATACACGATTTGTGAAACTTTGGTCCGGAGCGGACCACTATATCATATAGCTGCCATACAAACAACCGATATGAAAACAAGTCTTTGTATGGAAAACTTTTTTGTTCTCCAAGCTATCGCAACTGAATTCAACGTTAATTTATTTGACAAAGCCATACACGATTTCTGAAATGTTGGTCCGGAGCGGACCACAATTTCATATAGCTGCCATACATACGACCGATATGAAAACAAGTCTTTAAATGGAAAACTTTTTTGTTTTCCAAGTTATCATAACCGAATTTCACAATTAATAATTTGTCATAGCCATACACGATTTGTGAAACTTTGGTCCGGAGCGGACACCTATATCATATAGCTGCCATACAAACGACCGATATGAAAACAAGTCTTTGTATGGAAAACTTTTTTGTTCTCCAAGCTATCGCAACTGAATTCAACGATTATACATGTGACACAGCCGTACATGATTTTTTAAAGTTTGGTCCGGATCGGACCACTATATCATATAGCTGCCATACAAACGACGGATATGAAAACAAGTCTTTGTATGTAAAACTTTTTTGTTTTTCAAGCTATCAAAACCGAATTCAAAATTTATTTATTTCACACAGCCATACACGATTTGCGAAAGTTTGGTCCGGATCGGCAAACTATGTCATATATGTGCCATACAAACGAACGATATGAAAACAAGTCTTTGTATGGAAAACTTTTTTCTTTTCCGAACTATCGTAACCGACTTCCACAATTAATAATTTGACATAGCCATACACGATTTGTGAAACTTTGGTCCGGAGCGGACACCTATATCATATAGCTGCCATACAAACGACCGATATGAAAACAAGTCTTTTTATGGAAAACTTTTTGTTTTCCAAGCTATCGCAACCGAATTCAAAATTTATTTATTTCACACTGCCATACACGATTTGGGAATGTTTGGTCCGGATCGGCAAACTATGTCATATGAAAACAAGTCTTTGTATGGAAAACTTTTTTGATCTCCAAGCTATCGCAACTGAATTCAACGTTTATTTATTTGACAAAGCCATACACGATTTCTGAAACGTTGGTCCGGAGCGGACACCTATATCATATAGCTGCCATACAAACAACCGATATGAAAGCAAGTCTTTAAATGGAAAACTTTTTTGTCTTCCAAGCTATCATAACCGAATTCCACAATTAATAATTTGTCATAGCCATACACGATTTGTGAAACTTTGGTCCGGAGCGGACCACTATATCATATAGCTGCCATACAAACGACCGATATGAAAACAAGTCTTTGCATGGAAAGCTTTTTTGTTCTCCAAGCTATCGCAACTGAATTCAACGATTATACATGTGACACAGCCGTACGTGATTTTTTAAAGTTTGGTCCGGATCGGACCACTATATCATATAGCTGCCATACAAACGACGGATATGAAAACAAGTCTTTGTATGTAAAACTTTTTTGTTTTTCAAGCTATCAAAACCGAATTCAAAATTTATTTATTTCACACAGCCATACACGATTTGCGAAAGTTTGGTCCGGATCGGCAAACTATGTCATATATGTGCCATACAAACGAACGATATGAAAACAAGTCTTTGTATGGAAAACTTTTTTCTTTTCCGAACTATCGTAACCGACTTCCACAATTAATAATTTGACATAGCCATACACGATTTGTGAAACTTTGGTTCGGAGCGGACCACTATATCACATAGCTGCCATACAAACGACCGATATGAAAGAAGTCTTTTTATGGAAAACTTTTTTGTTTTCAAGCTATCGTAACCGATTTCCATAATTATTAATTTGACAAAGCCATACACGCTTTGTGAAACTTTGGTCCGGAGCGGACCACTATATCATATAGCTGCCATACAAACAATCGATATGAAAACAAGTCTTTGTATGGAAAACTTTTTTGTTCTCCAAGCTATCGCAACCGAATTCAACGTTTATTTATTTTACAAAGCCATACACGATTTGTAAAACTTTGGTCCGGAGCGGACACCTATATCATATAGCTGCCCTACAAACAACCGATATAAAAACAAGTCTTTGTATGGAAAACTTTTGTTCTCCAAGCTATCGCAACTGAATTCAAAGTTTATTTATATGACACAGCCGTACATGATTTTTTAAAGTTTGGTCCGGATCGGACCACTATATCAAATAGCAGCCATACAAACGAACTTTTTAGAAAAAACTTTTTTGTTCTCCAAGCTATCGCAACCGAATTCAACGATTATTTATTTCACACAGCGATACACGATTTGCGAAAGTTTGGTCCGGATCGGCAAACTATGTCATATATATGCCGTACAAACGAACGATATGAAAACAAGTCTTTGTATGGAACACTTTTTTCTTTTCCAAGCTATCGTAACCGAATTCCACAATTAATAATTTGACATAGCCATACACGATTTGTAAAACTTTGGCCCGGAGCGGACTACTATATCATATAGCTGCCATACAAACAATCGATATGAAAACAAGTCTTTGTATGGAAAACTTTTTTGTTCTCCAAGCTATCGCAACCGAATTCAACGTTTATTTATTTTACAAAGCCATACACGATTTGTAAAACTTTGGTCCGGAGCGGACACCTATATCATATAGCTGCCATACAAACAACCGATATGAAAACAAGTCTTTGTATGGACTTTTGTTCTCCAAGCTATCGCAACTGAATTCAAAGTTTATTTATATGACACAGCCGTACATGATTTTTTAAAGTTTGGTCCGGAGCGGACCACTATATCATATAGCTGCCATACAAACGACCGATACGAAAACATGTCTTTGTATGGAAAACTTTTTTGTTCTCCAAGCTATCGCAACTGAATTCAACGATTATACATGTGACACAGCCGTACATGATTTTTTAAGTTTGGTCCGGATCGGACCACTATATCATATAGCTGCCATACAAACGACGGATATGAAAACAGGTCTTTGTATGGAAAACTTTTTTGTTTTCCAAGCTATCGCAACCGAATTCAAAATTTATTTATTTCACACAGCGATACACGATTTGCGAAAGTTTGGTCCGGATCGGCAAACTATGTCATATATATGCCATACTGTTCTGGGATCTTTAACACAATAAGTTCTGGAACTTCTGCTCGTTGAAAAGGTTCTTTATTTTAAGTTGGGAGCAGCGAAGGTGCCGCTTCCAAGGTTCACTTATTTCTGATTTTACATTGTTTCTTAAGATCTAATTAAGCCTCGGTCTTATCGCTGCGCTGCCCACAGTTCCTAGGCAGCGAGTAACTGCTATGTATATTCTACGTTATGCTTCTATATTATATTCTATTGTTCTGGACCTTCTTCGAGTAACTGTTATTTTAATGATCAGAGTGTGCTGAAGTTGGGGTCAGGTACCCCGCACATACATTGCTTATATCTATGTATTCTTACTTATTTTTATGCATATACATATGTATGCAGAAGGCATTGACCACTTGAACTGCAAAGTGCATGCTCAGCATTCCGGTAGATTAGTAGGGTAGATTAGTTCAATATGCTACACCTCCCTTTTTAAAGAAATTACGTAATATATGTAGTCATTTAGTTCTCAATATTAATAATGTGTTTAGAAAAAAAAATTTTTTTTTTTTGATATTGATTTTTCTTATTAATTATTAGCAATGTTTTGTCTCAAAGCATTTTTGTATAATGACAGAATAGTACCAAAAATTTATGTTGAATTACGATATTTTTGGTTTTATGTTTAACTTTCTTAGAAGGAAAAATAATTAAAAATTTTTTTGTGGTTTTTTTTTGTTTTTTTTGTTTTTTTTGTTTTGAGGTTGATCAGACCTTTTCTTAAGTGAAATGAAACGTTTCATTGATTATATATTTTTAGTCTATCCTTATGTACTTTTTGCTTTTGTTTTGTATCTCTAATTACTATGTTATCTCTGTCTTCTATGGTTTCAACAGTATAAGGGCCTAGACATACTGGATCTAACTTATGACCCGATTCGTTCCTTAGTATAACTGTATCTCCTATTTTTAATTGAAAATCTGAAGTTTTCTTATCATAAAGTTGTTTTCATAAGACTTAGCTTTTTCTAACATAAGTCTAGCTCTTTTATATGCTATTTCTAATCTAAATTTTATTTCATTTGAGTAATCTTCTATATTATATAGTGGTTCTATCCTATCTGTTTTATTAAAATTTGCGAACTGCCTTGGTAATCTTCCAAAGACTAGTTCATATGGTCAATAATTATGCATGACTGATGGTGTTGTGTTGAAACAATATGTAAAGTATTGTATCCAAACGTCCCAATCAGTTTTATCTGCAGAGATGTATGAACGAATGTATTCATTGAATGTTCTATGACTTCGTTCGATTGTCCCTAAAGTCTGGTGGTGATATGCAGTGGATGTAAGATTTTCAATCTTCATATATTTACACATATCTTGAATTACATTGTTTTTATACTCGGTACCCATGTCCGAAATGAACGTCTTCATTGGACCGTACTTTAGTATAAAATTTTCGAATATAGCTTTTGCGACAGTATTTGCGCTCTTATTCGCAACAGGTATGGTTACTAGATACTTCGTCAAATCACATATTAGTGTGACGATGTATTCGTTGCCATATTCTGATTTCGGTAGTGGACCAACTGTGTCCACTATCACTATATCAAAAGCATTTGTTGGGGTTTCTGTGTGAGTCATTGGGGTCTTTGTATGTGTCGTTGTTTTTGACATTTGGCATTTACGACATCTACGTATGTACTCTTTTATATGACGAGTCATATTTTTCCAATAATAGTGTCTTTTTATTTTAGCTAGCGTTCTTGTAATGCCTGTATGACCTCCTTGAATTGGATCGTCATGATATGTAGACAGTATCGATTGTATCTCTTTTTCAGTTTTTATAATGGTCACCGGCTGGAGTAGCGCTACTCTTAATGATTTCAATTTTATATTGCCCATATTTTTGAAATTATCTATTGAAATGGTTTCAAAGATTTTTTCACTCGGTGCCAATTTGAGTTGGCTGATTTTTAGTATACCGGCTTGCATTTCAAGCCTTTGGAAGAACTGACCTAAATCAAAAATTCCATTGGTATATAAATCTTCAACATCAATTCTTGCAATAACTTTATTTCCTCGTTTTATTAAACAAATAGATTTAGTTATCCGCAAGGTCACTACTTTTCGTACTTCATCATTTGTTATGACTTCGTGTACGTTGGGCTTAGATACATTTTGGATACTTTGCCTAGGCAATAGTTCCTTATTTGTTACTGCACAGTTTTCTTGTCTACTTTGTTGCCTGGTAGTGACTTTCAGGACTTTATGTTGCATGTCTTTGAGTACCTTTATATTTATGCGTGAGAGTGCGTCTGCTACAAAATTATCTTTCCCCCTTAGGTATTCTACTGTGAAGTCGTATTCTTCAAGCTCTAGTCGCATGCGAGTTAATTTAGAACTGGGATTAGTCATAGAAAATAGGTACGTTAATGGTCTGTGGTCCGTTTTAATGGTGAAATGTTTGCCATAAATGTATGGTCTAAAATGGGTAATTGCCCAATGAATTGCCGCTAGTTCTTGTTCCGTTGTACTCTTATTGCTTTCTCCTTTTGTAAATGAACGTGATGCATAAGCTATTGGGAGCTGAATACCGTCACGGTTCTGAGTTAGAACCGCTCCGCAAGCTTGTTTACTAGCATCCGTTATAATGCAAAATTCTTTGCGAAAATCAGGATATTGTAATAGTGTGGGGTGCATAAGATTTTCTTTAAGGTATTCGAATGCGTTCTGGCATTCGCTTGACCATTCAAAAGGGACATTCTTTTTACATAATCTAGTTATGTGCCGTGAACAGTCGGCGAAGTTCCTTATAAATCGACGATAATAGTTGCAGAATGCTACAAATCGTCTCGCACTGTCCGCATCATGAGGGACAGGATAATTTTTGATGACGTCATATTTCTTGTCATCTGGCAATACTCCTTTGTCTGTGCATTTGTGACCTAGGAATGTCACTTCGTGCATGAAAAATGGACATTTTTCTGGATGCAACTTTAGGTTATATTTCCTACATACATTAAAAACGTCAGTTAAGTTTTTAATCATGTGTTTTTCGGAACATCCTATCACCATTAAGTCATCCATGTAAAGGAATGCCTGAGAGGGTTCTAATCCCGAGAATGATATAGTCATCATCCTCTGAAATGAATTTTGTGCTATTTTAAGACCAAATGGTAATCGCGTGAAGCGATATGAGCCATTGCTCGTTGAAAAGGATCTTATATTCCTAGAGTTTTCCTCAAGTTCTATTTGGTGGAAACCTGACATCAAGTCAAGGCATGAAAAGTATTTAGCTCGACCTAGTTGATCTAAAATGTCATCAATTCTAGGGAGTGGAAATTTGTCAGAAAGAAGTTTTTTGTTTATTTGACGATAGTCAATTGACTAGTAATTACTAATCGCCATTTTTTCTCTTGTGAATTTGGTAATGATTTTTTTGGAACTAGCAAGAGCGGGCTGTTATATTTAGATACAGACGGTTCGACGATTTTGTCGCTTATTAATTTCCCTACTTGTTTTGGAATTTCCTCAATATGGCTATGCGGGCTTCTATAGTTTTTTATATAAATGGGTTTATCATCTTTAAGTCTTAATGTTTGTTTATAAAAATTATTTGTTGATATTGGTTCGGTTTCCAGTCCGAACACATCAGTATACTGTGTGCATAATTCTGTTAATTGATTTTTAAATTGGTCTGGAAAATTTTTCTTTAGTTTTGAAAGTATTTGTTCGCTTCTATTTGTCGGTATTATGAATGTCATAATCTTTTAGATTTTCATATTGTATTTTATTTACTTTGACCACTTGGTCGAAATTAGTTGTATTTAGAAGTCGAACATATACATGTTTGGATGCTGCTATTGTATTTGCAACATAAATCCCACTGTGTATTTTTGATTAGGAACAAATATGAAATCATTTACAACATTAATGTCTATTTTCCGAATAACTTGTGATCTGGCTGGCAGAAGAACTGTATTGTTGCCAGCGCTATATGTTATCGGAACATATATTGGATAATTTAAATTTTGGGGTCTAATTATAAACCAGTCTTCACTTGGTTTGAAATCTAGTTGACAATTGAATTTCTTTATAAATCAATGCCTATTATTCCATCACATGGTATTGCAAAATTTGGGTTAACCAAATGAAATTCATGTGGAATAATATATTTTGTTGATTGGAGTTCTATTAAGGTTGTTCATTGAGACTTTATCACACCTATCGATGTTTATTATTTTTTCATTTTGAATTATGAAGTTATCAGAATTTACTTTCAAAAGTGAGATATCTGCACCAGTATCTATGAGAAATGTTAGTTTATTTTCAGTTGAATGATTATAGAAGGTTACGAATATATTAAGACTATAATTGATGGAATGAACTTTTACATTTATTGGTTGTTTCCTAAGGGGTTCTGTTAGTTTTCCGACGTATTTTGAGCGATTCTCACACTGCTATTATTATTACCATGGTTGTAGTTTCCGCGGCCTCTCCCTTGGTTTTGGCCTCGCCTACCTCCACGGTTATTATAGTTATTATTATTGTTGTTATTGCTGCCTCGGTTGTAATTTTTGTGGCAGTTATTTCTTCCACGATTATAACCCCGGGCGCCTCTATTATAATTATTTGCACCTCGTCGATAATAGAGTACAGTGTTACTTTGACCTGTTATCTCTGTGCAACTGTTTAGAAATTTGGAGATGGCATCATTCATGTTTGTGAATGTGCCTGCTTGCATGAGAAGTTTTACCGTTATCAATGGAGCAATTCTGTGTCATTGCTTTTACAGCTGTTGTAGTGCTGTATTTATTTGCTAAGGATTGGCTGAGACCTTCACTGATATAGGCACCTTCAAGGGCCTTTGTCAGTTTCTCCACCTCTTGGGTGTATTGGTTAGCCGTTTTATTTATCTGTTGTAGATTCAGAAGCTTGGCAGATACCACTTCTACCGATTCTCCTTTTACTGCACTTGACAGTTGGGTAATGATTGCAGCAATCGTCTGCTCATTACTTATAAGGTTTCTTACATGGCCTTTAAGTTTAGTTTTTATTAGGCTTATTGCTGTCGTTTCATGTGTGCTCTTTAAGCTATCTAGTAGACCTAGAGCATCCAAAAAACTTTGTAGATTTTCTGGTTTACCATCAAACTCTGGTATCAGAGATGTGGCTAGCCTTTTAAATTCTATCAACGTCTGTGCCATTTCAGAAATTGTTATTGGTTCAGATTTAAGTTCAATTCGGTCGCTTCCTTCTAGCGTTTCAATGTCACTATCGGACTCAGCGCCGCTTGATTGAACAGATTCGTCTAGTTCTTTGAACTGGTCTGTGTTCAATTCAACCAATTGACTTAGACTTTCTGGTACATCTATCAGAACATGCCTTCTTTTTCTGATGTTATTTAATCTTGTGTTTAGGGATTTTATAACCCTTAAACATTTGTTATTATGTTCAGATGTGAGCCTATTTGCATATTTATTTACTAATATAACTATATTATTATATTCACCTACTAATATCTCTATATGATTTTTCAAAGTTTCGGATTTTATTACTGCGTCTCTATTGATACATTTATAGGACTTATCGAAGCTGAAACGAAATTCGTCTATTCGTATCGCTATTTCGCTCCATTCCATTCTTGTCGTAAAAAAAAATTTTTATTAAGCTTTCTTCTAATCCATATTATTTTTTTTTTTTTATTTTCAATGAAACGTTTTTTTTTTTTGAAGGAGAAGAAAAAAAAATGAGATTTTCTATTTATGAGTTTTTTCCTCATTATTATTAATTTATTGCTCTAGAAAATCAAAAATAAACAAGTAAGAAAAGTTATCTTCGGCTTGCCGAAGATGGTATACCCTTGAAAACAACAAAGTTTTCCATACAAAGACTTGTTTTCATATCGGTCGTTTGTATGGCAGCTATATGATATAGTAGTCCGATCGGGACCAAACTTTCACAAATCGTGTATAGCTATGTTAAATAAATAAATGTTAAATTCGGTTGCAATAGTTCGGAAAACAAAAAAGTTTCCCATACAAAGACTTGTTTTCATATCGGTCGTTTGTATGGCAGCTATATGATATAGTTGTCCGATCCGGACCAAACTTTCACAAATCATGTATAGCTGTGTCAAACGAATAAATGTTGAATTCAGTTGCAATAGCTTGGAAAACAAAAAAGTTTCCCATACAAAGACTTGTTTTCATATCGGTCGTTTGTATGGCAGCTATATGATATAGTGGTCCGATCCGACCAATTCTTAAACTTGATCTGCGTGCAACAAAAATAATGATCTGGTAAAAATTTCAAAACGCTAGCTTTAAAACTACTGTCTATTTTTTGCATAGAAACAGACGGACAGGCGGACAGACGGACAGACGGACAGACGGACATGGCTATATCGACTCGGCTGTTGATGCTGATCAAGAATATATATACTTTGTGGGGTCGGAGATGCTTCCTTTAATGCGTTACACATTTCTGGACAAAATTATAATACCCTTTTTCAAGGGTATAAAAAAATGATTACATTTAATGAAGATAAGAATTGTTATATTCTGTCATTAAAAAAAATTTTTGCAGCTGAATATATATATATACTCAGTAGCGGAGACGTGGAAATATTAGTTGTTAATAAATGTGGTTGGCTCACATATTTGTTTACAATATATAAAAAAAAAATTGTCCAACCGCATTGTTAGTAAAAAGCCTAACAGATATTAGTGTTTTTCAAGCAACGGTTTACCGCATCGGCTTGGGTTTAGAAATTAAAATTAAGGCAAATTGGGGCATTGGCATGTATTTATGCAGCCCGTTTGCGTTGTTTCGCACCTTGCGAAATCCTGCTTTCGATGTCCTCAAGACGCTCTTTGTAGCGTTGTCGGGATGCCTCGTCTCTGGCCAACTGGGTCATTTCCTTAACCAGTCGGCGTTGTCTAAGTAGCTTTACCCTTTTTCCGGAGCGTTTGTGCTTCTTTGGTTCCTTCCTTTCCTGCCTTGCCAGGTACTCAGCTATTGTGAGTGGGCGTGGTCCATCTGCAGGATGTTGCTGCAGAGCTTCTTCCAACGTTGGCAAGTCCCTTTGTGTCGTGGGCTGTGCGTTTGAGAATTGTGGCTCTTCCGCCATCAATTATTATGTTTTTAGTTAATAATAATAACTTCTTGTAGCATAGAATTCTTCCTGCTACGGAATTATCGGAATCTTCGTATGGGTACAGATCGATGCGGTGTCCAGGATGATCCAGGCTGGATCGATGTGGTGTCCAGGATAATGCAGTATCCAATGGAGTGGGAAACAATGGAGCACAATCCGTGTGGCGCAGTTGACATTCGTGACAGCCGCATTGATGGCGTCCCAATCTCAGAGCTTGTCCTTGTGTTAAAGATGCCGTCCAAGTGATGTCCCTAGAACAGGTTAAAGGTGCCGTTCTAGTAAAGTCCTGTCACGGTCGCCATGTTCTGCGATCTTTAACACAATAAGTTCTGGAACTTCTGCTCGTTGAAAAGGTTCTTTATTTTAAGTTGGGAGCAGCGAAGGTGCCGCTTCCAAGGTTCACTTATTTCTGATTTTACATTGTTTCTTAAGATCTAATTAAGCCTCGGTCTTATCGCTGCGCTGCCCACAGTTCCTAGGCAGCGAGTAACTGTTATGTATATTCTACGTTATGCTTCTATATTATATTCTATTGTTCTGGACCTTCTTCGAGTAACTGTTATTTTAATGATCAGAGTGTGCTGAAGTTGGGGTCAGCTACCCCGCACATACATTGCTTATATCTATGTATTCTTACTTATTTTTATGCATATACATATGTATGCAGAAGGCATTGACCACTTGAGCTGCAAAGTGCATGCTCAACATTCCGGTAGATTAGTAGGGTAGATTATTTCAATATGCTACAATACAAACGAACGATATGAAAACAAGTCTTTGTATGGAACACTTTTTTCTTTTCCAAGCTATCGTAACCGAATTCCACAATTAATAATTTGACATAGCCATACACGATTTGTGAAACTTTGGCCCGGAGCGGACCACTATATCATATAGCTGCCATACAAACGACCGATATGAAAACAAGTCTTTGTATGGAAAACTTTTTGTTTTCCAAGCTATCGTAACCGAATTCCACAATTAATAATTTGACATAGCCATACACGATTTGTAAAACGTTGGCCCGGAGCGGACCACTATATCATATAGCTGCCATACAAACAACCGATATGAAAACCAGTCTTTGTATGGAAAACTTTTTTGTTCTCCAAGCTATCGCAACTGAATTCAAAGTTTATTTATATGACACAGCCGTACATGATTTTTTAAAGTTTGGTCCGGATCGGACCACTATATCATATAGCTGCCATACAAACGACAGATATGAATACAAGTCTTTGTATGGAAAACTTTTTTGTTCTCCAAGCTATCGCAACCGAATTCAACGTTTATTTATTTCACACAGCGATACACGATTTGCGAAAGTTTGGTCCGGAACTATGTCATATATGTGCCATACAAACGAACGATATGAAAACAAGTCTTTGTATGGAACACTTTTTTCTTTTCCAAGCTATCGCAACCGAATTCCACAATTATTAATTTGAAATAGCCATACACAATTTTTGAAACTTTGGTCCGGAGCGGACCACTATATCATATAGCTGCCATACAAACGACCGATATGAAAACAAGTCTTTGTATGTAAAACTTTTTTGTTCTCCAAGCTATCGCAACCGAATTCAACGTTTATTTATTTTACAATGCCATACACGATTTGTGAAACTTTGGTCCGGAGCGTACCACTATATCATATAGCTGCCATACAAACGACCGATAAGAAAACAAGTCTTTGTATGGAAAAATTTTTTGTTTTCCAAGCTATCATAACCGAATTCCACAATTATTAATTTGAAATAGCCATACACAATTTTTGAAACTTTGGTCCGGATCGGCAAACTATTTCATATATGTGCCATACAAACGAACGATATGAAAACAAGTCTTTGTATGGAAAACTTTTTTCTTTTCCAAGCTATCGTAACCGAATTCAACGCCTATTTATTTTACAAAGCCGTACACTATTTGTAAAACTTTGGTCCGGAGCGGACACCTATATCATATAGCTGCCATACAAACGACCGATATGAAAACAAGTCTTTGTATGGAAAACTTTTTTGTTCTCCAAGCTATCGCAACCGAATTCAACGTTTATTTATTTCACACAGCGATACACGATTTGCGAAAGTTTGGTCCGGAACTATGTCATATATGTGCCATACAAACGAACGATATGACAACAAGTCTTTGTATGGAAACCTTTTTTCTTTTCCACGCTATCGTAACCGACTTCCACAATTAATAATTTGACATAGCCATACACGATTTGTGAAACTTTGGTTCGGAGCGGACCACTGTATCACATAGCTGCCATACAAACGACCGATGTGAAAACAAGTCTTTGTATGGAAAACTTTTTGTTTTCCAAGCTATCGTAACCGAATTCCACAATTAATAATTTGACATAGCCATACACGATTTGTAAAACGTTGGTCCGGAGCGGACCACTATATCATATAGCTGCCATACAAACAACCGATATGAAAACCAGTCTTTGTATGGAAAACTTTTTGTTCTCCAAGCTATCGCAACTGAATTCAAAGTTTATTTATATGACACAGCCATACATGATTTTTTAAAGTTTGGTCCGGATCGGAACACTATATCA
The DNA here is from genome assembly GCA_035047645.1 of Drosophila merina. NCBI lineage: Eukaryota > Metazoa > Arthropoda > Insecta > Diptera > Drosophilidae > Drosophila > Drosophila merina. Next base: position 292,732 of record JAWNPH010000076.1, on the reverse strand, counting down.
TATAGCTGCTATACAAACGACAGATATGATAACAAGTCTTTGTATGGAAAACTTTTTGTTCTCCAAGCTATCGCAACTGAATTTAAAGTTTATATGTATGACACAACCGTACATGATTTTTTAAAGTTTGGTCCGGAGCGGACCACTATATCATATAGCTGCCATACAAACGAACGATATGAAAACAAGTCTTTGTATGGAAAACTTTTTTGTTCTCCAAGCTATCGAAGCCGAACTCCACAATTATTAATTTGACATAGCCATAAGCGATTTGTGAAACTTTGGTCCGGAGCGGACCACTATATCATATAGCTGCCATACAAACAACCGATATGAAAACCAGTCTTTGTATGGAAAACTTTTTTGTTCTCCAAGCTATCGCAACTGAATTCAAAGTTTATTTATATGACACAGCCGTACATGATTTTTTAAAGTTTGGTCCGGATCGGAACACTATATCATATAGCTGCTATACAAACGACAGATATGATAACAAGTCTTTGTATGGAAAACTTTTTTGTTCTCCAAGCTATCGCAACTGAATTTAAAGTTTATATGTATGACACAACCGTACATGATTTTTTAAAGTTTGGTCCGGAGCGGACCACTATATCATATAGCTGCCATACAAACGAACGATATGAAAACAAGTCTTTGTATGGAAAACTTTTTTGTTCTCCAAGCTATCGAAGCCGAACTCCACAATTATTAATTTGACATAGCCATACATGATTTGTGAAACTTTGGTCCGGAGCGGACCACTATATCATATAGCTGCCATACAAACAACCGATATGTAAACAAGTCTTTGTATGGAAAACTTTTTTTTTTTATCCAAGCTATCGCAACTGAATTCAACGTTTATTTATTTGATAAAGCCGTACACGATGTGTGAAACTTTGGTCCGGAGCGGACCACTATATCATATAGCTGCCATACAAACGACGGATATGAAAACAAGTCTTATTATGGAAAACTTTTTTGTTTTCCAAGCTATCGCAACCGAATTCAAAATTTATTTATTTCACACTGCCATACACGATTTGCGAAAGTTTGGTCCGGATCGGCAAACTATGTCATATATGTGCCATACAAACGACCGATATGAAAACAAGTCTTTGTATGGAAAACTTTTTTGTTCTCCAAGCTATCGCAACTGAATTCAAAGTTTATTTATATGACACAACCGTACATGATTTTTTAAAGTTTGGTCCGGATCGGACCACTATATCATATAGCTGCCATACAAAGGACAGATATGAATACAAGTCTTTGTATGGAAAACTTTTTTGTTCTCCAAGCTATCGCAACCGAATTCAACGATTATTTATTTCACACAGCGATACACGATTTGCAAAAGTTTGGTCCGGATCGGCAAACTATGTCATATATATGCCATACAAACGAACGATATGAAAACAAGTCTTTGTATGGAACACTTTTTTCTTTTCCAAGCTATCGTAACCGAATTCCACAATTAACAATTTGACATAGCCATACACGATTTGTGAAACTTTGGCCCGGAGCGGACCACTATATCATATAGCTGCCATACAATCGACCGATATGAAAACAAGTCTTTGTATGGAAAACTTTTTTGCTATCCAAGCTATCACAACCGAATTCAAAGTTTATTTATTTTACAAAGCCATACACGATTTGTAAAACATTGGTCCGGAGCGGACCACTATATCATATAGCTGCCATACAAACGACCGATATGAAAACAAGTCTTTGCAAGGAAAACTTTTTTGTTCTCCAAGCTATCGCAACTGAATTTAAAGTTTATTTGTATGACACAGCCGTACATGATTTTTTAAAGTTTGGTCCGGAGCGGACCACTATATCATATAGCTGCCATACAAACGAACGATATGAAAACAAGTCTTTGTATGGAAAACTTTTTTGTTCTCCAAGCTGTCGTAACCGAATTCCACAATTATTAATTTGAAATAGCCATACACGATTTGTAAAACATTGGTCCGGAGCGGACCACTATATCATATAGCTGCCATACAAACGACCGATATGAAAACAAGTCTTTGCAAGGAAAACTTTTTTGTTCTCCAAGCTATCGCAACTGAATTTAAAGTTTATTTGTATGACACAGCCGTACATGATTTTTTAAAGTTTGGTCCGGATCGGAACACTATATCATATAGCTGCTATACAAACGACAGATATGATAACAAGTCTTTGTATGGAAAACTTTTTTGTTCTCCAAGCTATCGCAACTGAATTTAAAGTTTATATGTATGACACAACCGTACATGATTTTTTAAAGTTTGGTCCGGAGCGGACCACTATATCATATAGCTGCCATACAAACGAACGATATGAAAACAAGTCTTTGTATGGAAAACTTTTTTGTTCTCCAAGCTATCGAAGCCGAACTCCACAATTATTAATTTGACATAGCCATAAGCGATTTGTGAAACTTTGGTCCGGAGCGGACCACTATATCATATAGCTGCCATACAAACAACCGATATGAAAACCAGTCTTTGTATGGAAAACTTTTTTGTTCTCCAAGCTATCGCAACTGAATTCAAAGTTTATTTATATGACACAGCCGTACATGATTTTTTAAAGTTTGGTCCGGATCGGAACACTATATCATATAGCTGCTATACAAACGACAGATATGATAACAAGTCTTTGTATGGAAAACTTTTTTGTTCTCCAAGCTATCGCAACTGAATTTAAAGTTTATATGTATGACACAACCGTACATGATTTTTTAAAGTTTGGTCCGGAGCGGACCACTATATCATATAGCTGCCATACAAACGAACGATATGAAAACAAGTCTTTGTATGGAAAACTTTTTTGTTCTCCAAGCTATCGAAGCCGAACTCCACAATTATTAATTTGACATAGCCATACATGATTTGTGAAACTTTGGTCCGGAGCGGACCACTATATCATATAGCTGCCATACAAACAACCGATATGTAAACAAGTCTTTGTATGGAAAACTTTTTTTTTTATCCAAGCTATCGCAACTGAATTCAACGTTTATTTATTTGATAAAGCCGTACACGATGTGTGAAACTTTGGTCCGGAGCGGACCACTATATCATATAGCTGCCATACAAACGACCGATATGAAAACAAGTCTTATTATGGAAAACTTTTTTGTTTTCCAAGCTATCGCAACCGAATTCAAAATTTATTTATTTCACACTGCCAAAAACGATTTGCGAAAGTTTGGTCCGGATCGGCAAACTATGTCATATATGTGCCATACAAACGACCGATATGAAAACAAGTCTTTGTATGGAAAACTTTTTTGTTCTCCAAGCTATCGCAACTGAATTCAAAGTTTATTTATATGACACAACCGTACATGATTTTTTAAAGTTTGGTCCGGATCGGACCACTATATCATATAGCTGCCATACAAAGGACAGATATGAATACAAGTCTTTGTATGGAAAACTTTTTTGTTCTCCAAGCTATCGCAACCGAATTCAACGATTATTTATTTCACACAGCGATACACGATTTGCAAAAGTTTGGTCCGGATCGGCAAACTATGTCATATATATGCCATACAAACGACCGATATGAAAACAAGTCTTTGTATGGAAAACTTTTTTCTTTTCCAAGCTATCGTAACCGAATTCCACAATTAACAATTTGACATAGCCATACACGATTTGTGAAACTTTGGCCCGGAGCGGACCACTATATCATATAGCTGCCATACAATCGACCGATATGAAAACAAGTCTTTGTATGGAAAACTTTTTTGCTATCCAAGCTATCACAACCGAATTCAAAGTTTATTTATTTTACAAAGCCATACACGATTTGTAAAACATTGGTCCGGAGCGGACCACTATATCATATAGCTGCCATACAAACGACCGATATGAAAACAAGTCTTTGCAAGGAAAACTTTTTTGTTCTCCAAGCTATCGCAACTGAATTTAAAGTTTATTTGTATGACACAGCCGTACACGATTTTTTAAAGTTTGGTCCGGAGCGGACCACTATATCATATAGCTGCCATACAAACGAACGATATGAAAACAAGTCTTTGTATGGAAAACTTTTTTGTTCTCCAAGCTGTCGTAACCGAATTCCACAATTATTAATTTGAAATAGCCATACACGATTTGTAAAACTTTGGTCCGGAGCGGACCACTATATCATATAGCTGCCATACAAACAACCGTTATGAAAACAAGTCTTTGTATGGAAAACTTTTTTGTTCTCCAAGCTATCGCAACTGAATTCAAAGTTTATTTATATGACACAGCCGTACATGATTTTTTAAAGTTTGGTCCGGATCGGACCACTATATCATATAGCTGCCATACAAACGACAGATATGAATACAAGTCTTTGTATGGAAAACTTTTTTGTTCTCCAAGCTATCGCAACCGAATTCAACGTTTATTTATTTCACATAGCGATACACGATTTGCGAAAGTTTGGTCCGGAACTATGTCATATATGTGTCATACAAACGAACGATATGAAAACAAGTCGTTGTATGGAACACTTTTTTCTTTTCCAAACTATCGTAACCGAATTCCACAAATATCATTCCACCACTACTTCATATATAGTAGCTGCCATACAAACGACCGATATGAAAACAAGTCTTTGTATGGAAAACTTTTTTGTTCTCCAAGCTATCACAACCGAATTCAACGTTAATTTATTTTACAAAGCCATACACGATTTGTGAAAGTTTGGTCCGGAGCGACTATGTCATATATCTGCCATACAAACGAACGATATGAAAACAAGTCTTTGTATGGAAAACTTTTTTCTTTTCCAAGCTATCGTAACCGAATTCCACAATTAATAATTTGACATAGCCATACACGATTTGTGAAACTTTGGCCCGGAGCGGACCACTATATCATATAGCTGCCATACAAACGACCGATATGAAAACAAGTCTTTGTATGGAAAACTTTTTTGTTTTCCAAGCTATCGTAACCGAATTCCACAATTAATAATTTGACATAGCCATACACGATTTGTAAAACTTTGGTCCGGAGTGGACCACTATATCATATAGCTGCCATACAAACGACCGATATGAAAACAAGTTTTTGCATGGAAAACTTTTTTGTTCTCCTAGCTATCCCAACTGAATTCAAATTTTATTTATATGACACAGCCGTACATGATTTTTTAAAGTTTGATCCGGAGCGGACCACATATCATATAGCTGCCATACAAACGACAGATATAAATATAAGTCTTTATATGGAAAACTTTTTTGTTTTCCAAGCTATCGCAACCGAATTCAAAATTTTTTTTGTTTCACACAGCCATACACGATTTGCGAAAGTTTGGTCCGGATCGGCAAACTATATCATATATGTGCCATACAAACGACCGATATGAAAACAAGTCTTTGTATGGAAAACTTTTTTGTTCTCCAAGCTATCGTAACCGAATTCCACAATTAATAATTTGACATAGCCGTACACGATTTGTGAAACTTTGATCCGGAGCGGACCACTATATCATATAGCTGCCATACAAACGACCGATATGAATACAAGTCTTTGTATGGAAAACTTTTTTGTTCTCCAAGCTATCGTAACCGAATTCCACAATTATTAATTTGACATAGCCATACACGATTTGTGAAACTTTGGTCCGGAGCGGAGCACTATATCATATAGCTGCCATACAAACGACCGCTATGAAAACAAGTCTTTGTATGGACAACTTTTTTGTTCTCCAAGCTATGGTAACCGAATTCCACAATTAATAATTTGACACAGCCGTACATGATTTTTTAAAGTTTCGTCCGGAGCGAACCACTATATCATATAGCTGCCATACAAACGACCGATATGAAAACAAGTCTTTGTATGGAAAACTTTTTTGTTCTCCAAGCTATCGCAACCGAATTCAAAGTTTATTTATTTTACAAAGCCATACACGATTTGTAAAACTTTGGTCCGGAGCGGACCACTATATCATATAGCTGCCATACAAACGACCGATATGATAACAAGTCTTTGTATGGAAAACTTTTTTGTTCTCCAAGCTATCGCAACCGAATTCAAAGTTTATTTATTTGACACAGCCATACACGATTTGTTAAAGTTTGGTCCGGAGCGGACCACTATATCATATAGCTGCCATACAAACGACCGATATGAAAACAAGTCTTTGTATGGAAAACTTTTTTGTTCTCCAAGCTATCGTAACCGAACTCCACAATTATTAATTTGACATAGCCATACACGATTTGTGAAATTTTGGTCCGGAGCGGACCACTATATCATATAGCTGCCATACAAACGACCGATATGAAAACAAGTCTTTGTATGGAAAACTTTTTTTTCTCCAAGCTATCGCAACCGAATTCAACGTTTATTTATTTAACAAAGCCATACACGATTTGTGAAACCTTGGTCCGGAGCGGACCACTATATCATATAGCTGCCATACAAACGACCGATATGAAAACAAGTCTTTTTATGGAAAACTTTTTTGTTTTCCAAGCTATCGCAACCGAATTCAAAATTTATTTATTTGACATAGCCATACACGATTTGTGAAAGTTTGGTCCGGAGCGGCACACTATATCATATATGTGCCATACAAACGACCGATATGAAAACAAGTCTTTGTATGGAAAACTTTTTTCTTTTCCAAGCTATCGTAACCGAATTCAACGCCTATTTATTTTACAAAGCCGTACACGATTTGTAAAACTTTGGTCCGGAGCGGACACCTATATCATATAGCTGCCATACAAACGACCGATATGAAAACAAGTCTTTGTATGGAAAACTTTTTTGTTCTCCAAGCTATCGCAACCGAATTCAAAGTTTATTTATTTGACATAGCCATACACGATTTGTGAAACTTTGGTCCGGAGCGGACCACTATATCATATAGCTGCCATACAAACGACCGATATGAAAACAAGTCTTTGTATGGAAAACTTTTTTGTTCTCCAAGCTATCATAACCGAATTCCACAATTATTAATTTGAAATAGCCATACACGATTTGTGAAACTTTGGTCCGGAGCGGACCACTATATCATATAGCTGCCATACAAACAACCGATATGAAAACAAGTCTTTGTATGGAAAACTTTTTTGTTCTCCAAGCTATCATAACCGAATTCCACAATTATTAATTTGACATAGCCATACACGATTTGTGAAACTTTGGTCCAGAGCGGGCCACTATATCATATAGCTGCCGTACAAACGACCGATATGAAAACAAGTCTTTGTATGGAAAACTTTTTTGTTCTCCAAGCTATCATAACCGAATTCCACAATTATTAATTTGAAATAGCCATACACGATTTGTGAAACTTTGGTCCGGAGCGGACCACTATATCATATAGCTGCCATACAAACGACCGATATGAAAACAAGTCTTTGTATGGAAAACTTTTTTGTTTTCCAAGCTATCGTAACCGAATTCAACGTTTATTTATTTTACGATAGCCATACACGATTTGTGAAACTTTGGTCCGGAGCGGACCACTATATCATATAGCTGCCATACAAACGACCGATATGAAAACAAGTCTTTGTATGGAAAACTTTTTTGTTCTCCAAGCTATCATAACCGAATTCCACAATTATTAATTTGAAATAGCCATACACGATTTGTGAAACTTTGGTCCGGAGCGGACCACTATATCATATAGCTGCCATACAAACGACCGATATGAAAACAAGTCTTTGTATGGAAAACTTTTTTGTTCTCCAAGCTATCATAACCGAATTCCACAATTATTAATTTGACATAGCCATACACGATTTGTGAAACTTTGGTCCGGAGCGGACCACTATATCATATAGCTGCCATACAAACGACCGTTATGAAAACAAGTCTTTGTATGGAAAACTTTTTTGTTCTCCAAGCTATCGTAACCGAACTCCACAATTAATAATTTGACATAGCCATACACGATTTGTGAAACTTTGGTCCGGAGCGGACCACTATATCATATAGCTGCCATACAAACGACCGATATGAAAACAAGTCTTTGTATGGAAAACTTTTTTGTTTTCCAAGCTATCGCAACCGAATTCAAAATTTATTTATTTCACATAGCCATACACGATTTGTGAAACTTTGGTCCGGAGCGGACCACTATATCATATAGCTGCCATACAAACGACCGATATGAAAACAAGTCTTTGTATGGAAAACTTTTTTGTTCTCCAAGCTATCGTAACCGAACTCCACAATTATTAATTTGAAATAGCCATACACGATTTGTGAAACTTTGGTCCGGAGCGGACCACTATATCATATAGCTGCCATACAAACGACCGATATGAAAACAAGTCTTTGTATGGAAAACTTTTTTGTTCTCCAAGCTATCATAACCGAATTCCACAATTATTAATTTGAAATAGCCATACACGATTTGTGAAACTTTGGTCCGGAGCGGACCACTATATCATATAGCTGCCATACAAACGACCGATATGAAAACAAGTCTTTGTATGGAAAACTTTTTTGTTTTCCAAGCTATCGCAACCGAATTCAACGTTTATTTATTTTACAATGCCATACACGATTTGTGAAACTTTGGTCCGGAGCGGACCACTATATCATATAGCTGCCATACAAACGACCGATACGAAAACAAGTCTTTGTATGGAAAACTTTTTTGTTCTCCAAGCTATCATAACCGCATTCCACAATTATTAATTTGAAATAGCCATACACGATTTGTGAAACTTTGGTCCGGAGCGGACCACTATATCATATAGCTGCCATACAAACGACCGATATGAAAACAAGTCTTTGTATGGAAAACTTTTTTGTTCTCCAAGCTATCATAACCGAATTCCACAATTATTAATTTGACATAGCCATACACGATTTGTGAAACTTTGGTCCGGAGCGGACCACTATATCATATAGCTGCCATACAAACGACCGATATGAAAACAAGTCTTTGTATGGAAAACTTTTTTGTTCTCCAAGCTATCATAACCGAATTCCACAATTATTAATTTGACATAGCCATACACGATTTGTGAAACTTTGGTCCGGAGCGGACCACTATATCATATAGCTGCCATACAAACGACCGATATGAAAACAAGTCTTTGTATGGAAAACTTTTTTGTTCTCCAAGCTATCGTAACCGAATTCCACAATTATTAATTTGAAATAGCCATACACGATTTGTGAAACTTTGGTCCGGAGCGGACCACTATATCATATAGCTGCCATACAAACGACCGATATGAAAACAAGTCTTTGTATGGAAAACTTTTTTGTTTTCCAAGCTATCGCAACCGAATTCAACGTTTATTTATTTTACAAAGCCATACACGATTTGTGAAACTTTGGTCCGGAGCGGACCACTATATCATATAGCTGCCATACAAACGACCGATACGAAAACAAGTCTTTGTATGGAAAACTTTTTTGTTCTCCAAGCTATCATAACCGAATTCCACAATTATTAATTTGAAATAGCCATACACGATTTGTGAAACTTTGGTCCGGAGCGGACCACTATATCATATAGCTGCCATACAAACGACCGATATGAAAACAAGTCTTTGTATGGAAAACTTTTTTGTTCTCCAAGCTATCATAACCGAATTCCACAATTATTAATTTGACATAGCCATACACGATTTGTGAAACTTTGGTCCGGAGCGGACCACTATATCATATAGCTGCCATACAAACGACCGTTATGAAAACAAGTCTTTGTATGGAAAACTTTTTTGTTCTCCAAGCTATCGTAACCGAACTCCACAATTAATAATTTGACATAGCCATACACAATTTGTGAAACTTTGGTCCGGAGCGGACCACTATATCATATAGCTGCCATACAAACGACAGATATGAAAACAAGTCTTTGTATGGAAAACTTTTTTGTTCTCCAAGCTATCGTAACCGAATTCCACAATTATTAATTTGAAATAGCCATACACGATTTGTGAAACTTTGGTCCGGAGCGGACCACTATATCATATAGCTGCCATACAAACGACCGATATGAAAACAAGTCTTTGTATGGAAAACTTTTTTTTTCCAAGCTATCGCAACCGAATTCAAAATTTATTTATTTCACATAGCCATACACGATTTGTGAAACTTTGGTCCGGAGCGGCCCACTATATCATATAGCTGCCATACAAACGACCGATATGAAAACAAGTCTTTGTATGGAAAACTTTTTTGTTCTCCAAGCTATCGCAACCGAATTCAACGATTATTTATTTTACAATGCCATACACGATTTGTGAAACTTTGGTCCGGAGCGGACCACTATATCATATAGCTGCCATACAAACGACCGATACGAAAACAAGTCTTTGTATGGAAAACTTTTTTGTTCTCCAAGCTATCATAACCGAATTCCACAATTATTAATTTGAAATAGCCATACACGATTTGTGAAACTTTGGTCCGGAGCGGACCACTATATCATATAGCTGCCATACAAACAACCGATACGAAAACAAGTCTTTGTATGGAAAACTTTTTTGTTCTCCAAGCTATCATAACCGAATTCCACAATTATTAATTTGACATAGCCATACACGATTTGTGAAACTTTGGTCCGGAGCGGACCACTATATCATATAGCTGCCATACAAACGACCGATATGAAAACAAGTCTTTGTATGGAAAACTTTTTTGTTCTCCAAGCTATCGTAACCGAACTCCACAATTAATAATTTGACATAGCCATACACAATTTGTGAAACTTTGGTCCGGAGCGGACCACTATATCATATAGCTGCCATACAAACGACCGATATGAAAACAAGTCTTTGTATGGAAAACTTTTTTGTTCTCCAAGCTATCGTAACCGAATTCCACAATTATTAATTTGAAATAGCCATACACGATTTGTGAAACTTTGGTCCGGAGCGGACCACTATATCATATAGCTGCCATACAAACGACCGATATGAAAACAAGTCTTTGTATGGAAAACTTTTTTTTTCCAAGCTATCGCAACCGAATTCAAAATTTATTTATTTGACATAGCCATACACGATTTGTGAAACTTTGGTCCGGAGCGGCCAACTATATCATATAGCTGCCATACAAACGACCGATATGAAAACAAGTCTTTGTATGGAAAACTTTTTTGTTCTCCAAGCTATCGCAACCGAATTCAACGTTTATTTATTTGACAATGCCATACACGATTTGTGAAACTTTGGTCCGGAGCGGACCACTATATCATATAGCTGCCATACAAACGACCGATATGAAAACAAGTCTTTGTATGCAAAACTTTTTTGTTCTCCAAGCTATCGTAACCGAATTCCACAATTATTAATTTGAAATAGCCATACACGATTTGTGAAACTTTGGTCCGGAGCGGACCACTATATCATATAGCTGCCATACAAACGACCGATATGAAAACAAGTCTTTGTATGGAAAACTTTTTTGTTCTCCAAGCTATCGTAACCGAACTCCACAATTAATAATTTGACATAGCCATACACGATTTGTGAAACTTTGGTCCGGAGCGGACCACTATATCATATAGCTGCCATACAAACGACCGATATGAAAACAAGTCTTTGTATGGAAAACTTTTTTGTTCTCCAAGCTATCATAACCGAATTCCACAATTATTAATTTGACATAGCCATACACGATTTGTGAAACTTTGGTCCGGAGCGGACCACTATATCATATAGCTGCCATACAAACGACCGATATGAAAACAAGTCTTTGTATGGAAAACTTTTTTGTTCTCCAAGCTATCGTAACCGAATTCCACAATTATTAATTTGAAATAGCCATACACGATTTGTGAAACTTTGGTCCGGAGCGGACCACTATATCATATAGCTGCCATACAAACGACCGATATGAAAACAAGTCTTTGTATGGAAAACTTTTTTTTTTCCAAGCTATCGCAACCGAATTCAAAATTTATTTATTTGACACAGCCATACACGATTTGTGAAACTTTGGTCCGGAGCGGACAACTATATCATATAGCTGCCATACAAACGACCGATATGAAAACAAGTCTTTGTATGGAAAACTTTTTTGTTCTCCAAGCTATCGCAACCGAATTCAACGTTTATTTATTTGACAAAGCCATACACGATTTGTGAAACTTTGGTCCGGAGCGGACCACTATATCATATAGCTGCCATACAAACGACCGATATGAAAACAAGTCTTTGTATGGAAAACTTTTTTGTTCTCCAAGCTATCATAACCGAATTCCACAATTATTAATTTGAAATAGCCATACACGATTTGTGAAACTTTGGTCCGGAGCGGACCACTATATCATATAGCTGCCATACAAACGACCGATATGAAAACAAGTCTTTGTATGGAAAACTTTTTTGTTCTCCAAGCTATCGTAACCGAACTCCACAATTAATAATTTGACATAGCCATACACAATTTGTGAAACTTTGGTCCGGAGCGGACCACTATATCATATAGCTGCCATACAAACGACAGATATGAAAACAAGTCTTTGTATGGAAAACTTTTTTTTTCTCCAAGCTATCGTAACCGAATTCCACAATTATTAATTTGACATAGCCATACACGATTTGTGAAACTTTGGTTCGGAGCGGACCACTATATCATATAGCTGCCATACAAACGACCGATATGAAAACAAGTCTTTGTATGGAAAACTTTTTTGTTCTCCAAGCTATCGTAACCGAATTCCACAATTATTAATTTGACATAGCCATACACGATTTGTGAAACTTTGGTCCGGAGCGGACCACTATATCATATAGCTGCCATACAAACGACCGTTATGAAAACAAGTCTTTGTATGGAAAACTTTTTTGTTCTCCAAGCTATCGTAACCGAACTCCACAATTAATAATTTGACATAGCCATACACAATTTGTGAAACTTTGGTCCGGAGCGGACCACTATATCATATAGCTGCCATACAAACGACCGATATGAAAACAAGTCTTTGTATGGAAAACTTTTTTGTTCTCCAAGCTATCATAACCGAATTCCACAATTATTAATTTGAAATAGCCATACACGATTTGTGAAACTTTGGTCCGGAGCGGACCACTATATCATATAGCTGCCATACAAACGACCGATATGAAAACAAGTCTTTGTATGGAAAACTTTTTTGTTTTCCAAGCTATCGCAACCGAATTCAAAATTTATTTATTTCACACAGCCATACACGATTTGTGAAACTTTGGTCCGGAGCGGCCAACTATATCATATAGCTGCCATACAAACAACCGATATGAAAACAAGTCTTTGTATGGAAAACTTTTTTGTTCTCCAAGCTATCGTAACCGAATTCAACGTTTATTTATTTTACAATGCCATACACGATTTGTGAAACTTTGGTCCGGAGCGGACCACTATATCATATAGCTGCCATACAAACGACCGATATGAAAACAAGTCTTTGTATGGAAAACTTTTTTGTTCTCCAAGCTATCATAACCGAATTCCACAATTATTAATTTGAAATAGCCATACACGATTTGTGAAACTTTGGTCCGGAGCGGACCACTATATCATATAGCTGCCATACAAACGACCGATATGAAAACAAGTCTTTGTATGGAAAACTTTTTTGTTCTCCAAGCTATCGTAACCGAATTCCACAATTAATAATTTGACATAGCCATACACGATTTGTGAAACTTTGGTCCGGAGCGGACCACTATATCATATAGCTGCCATACAAACGACCGATATGAAAACAAGTCTTTGTATGGAAAACTTTTTTGTTCTCCAAGCTATCGTAACCGAATTCCACAATTATTAATTTGACATAGCCATACACGATTTGTGAAACTTTGGTCCGGAGCGGACCACTATATCATATAGCTGCCATACAAACGACCGATATGAAAACAAGTCTTTGTATGGAAAACTTTTTTGTTCTCCAAGCTATCGTAACCGAACTCCACAATTAATAATTTGACATAGCCATACACAATTTGTGAAACTTTGGTCCGGAGCGGACCACTATATCATATAGCTGCCATACAAACGACCGATATGAAAACAAGTCTTTGTATGGAAAACTTTTTTGTTCTCCAAGCTATCGTAACCGAATTCCACAATTATTAATTTGACATAGCCATACACGATTTGTGAAACTTTGGTCCGGAGCGGACCACTATATCATATAGCTGCCATACAAACGACCGATATGAAAACAAGTCTTTGTATGGAAAACTTTTTTGTTCTCCAAGCTATCGTAACCGAATTCCACAATTATTAATTTGACATAGCCATACACGATTTGTGAAACTTTGGTCCGGAGCGGACCACTATATCATATAGCTGCCATACAAACGACCGATATGAAAACAAGTCTTTGTATGGAAAACTTTTTTTTCTCCAAGCTATCGCAACCGAATTCAAAATTTATTTATTTGACATAGCCATACACGATTTGTGAAACTTTGGTCCGGAGCGGCCCACTATATCATATATCTGCCATACAAACGACCGATATGAAAACAAGTCTTTGTATGGAAAACTTTTTTGTTCTCCAAGCTATCGCAACCGAATTCAACATTTATTTATTTTACAATGCCATACACGATTTGTGAAACTTTGGTCCGGAGCGGACCACTATATCATATAGCTGCCATACAAACGACCGATATGAAAACAAGTCTTTGTATGGAAAACTTTTTTGTTCTCCAAGCTATCATAACCGAATTCCACAATTATTAATTTGAAATAGCCATACACGATTTGTGAAACTTTGGTCCGGAGCGGACCACTATATCATATAGCTGCCATACAAACGACCGATGTGAAAACAAGTCTTTGTATGGAAAACTTTTTTGTTCTCCAAGCTATCGTAACCGAACTCCACAATTAATAATTTGACATAGCCATACACAATTTGTGAAACTTTGGTCCGGAGCGGACCACTATATCATATAGCTGCCATACAAACGACCGATATGAAAACAAGTCTTTGTATGGAAAACTTTTTTGTTCTCCAAGCTATCATAACCGAATTCCACAATTATTAATTTGACATAGCCATACACGATTTGTGAAACTTTGGTCCGGAGCGGACCACTATATCATATAGCTGCCATACAAACGACCGATATGAAAACAAGTCTTTGTATGGAAAACTTTTTTGTTCTCCAAGCTATCGTAACCGAATTCCACAATTAATAATTTGACATAGCCATACACGATTTGTGAAACTTTGGTCCGGAGCGGACCACTATATCATATAGCTGCCATACAAACGACCGATATGAAAACAAGTCTTTGTATGGAAAACTTTTTTGTTCTCCAAGCTATCGCAACCGAATTCAACGTTTATTTATTTTACAATGCCATACACGATTTGTGAAACTTTGGTCCGGAGCGGACCACTATATCATATAGCTGCCATACAAACGACCGATATGAAAACAAGTCTTTGTATGGAAAACTTTTTTGTTCTCCAAGCTATCATAACCGAATTCCACAATTATTAATTTGAAATAGCCATACACGATTTGTGAAACTTTGGTCCGGAGCGGACCACTATATCATATAGCTGCCATACAAACGACAGATTTGAAAACAAGTCTTTGTATGGAAAACTTTTTTGTTCTCCAAGCTATCGTAACCGAACTCCACAATTAATAATTTGACATAGCCATACACAATTTGTGAAACTTTGGTCCGGAGCGGACCACTATATCATATAGCTGCCATACAAACGACCGATATGAAAACAAGTCTTTGTATGGAAAACTTTTTTGTTCTCCAAGCTATCGTAACCGAATTCCACAATTATTAATTTGACATAGCCATACACGATTTGTGAAACTTTGGTCCGGAGCGGACCACTATATCATATAGCTGCCATACAAACGACCGATATGAAAACAAGTCTTTGTATGGAAAACTTTTTTGTTCTCCAAGCTATCGTAACCGAATTCCACAATTATTAATTTGACATAGCCATACACGATTTGTGAAACTTTGGTCCGGAGCGGACCACTATATCATATAGCTGCCATACAAACGACCGATATGAAAACAAGTCTTTGTATGGAAAACTTTTTTGTTCTCCAAGCTATCGTAACCGAACTCCACAATTAATAATTTGACATAGCCATACACGATTTGTGAAACTTTGGTCCGGAGCGGACCACTATATCATATAGCTGCCATACAAACGACCGATATGAAAACAAGTCTTTGTATGGAAAACTTTTTTGTTCTCCAAGCTATCATAACCGAATTCCACAATTATTAATTTGAAATAGCCATACACGATTTGTGAAACTTTGGTCCGGAGCGGACCACTATATCATATAGCTGCCATACAAACGACCGATATGAAAACAAGTCTTTGTATGGAAAATTTGTTTGTTTTCCAAGCTATTGCAACCGAATTCAAAATTTATTTATTTGACATAGCCATACACGATTTGCGAAAGTTTGGTCCGGATCGGCGAACTATGTCATATATGTGCCATACAAACGACCGATATGAAAACAAGTCTTTGTATGGAAAACTTTTTTGTTCTCCAAGCTATCGCAACCGAATTCAACGTTTATTTATTTTACAATGCCATACACGATTTGTGAAACTTTGGTCCGGAGCGGACCACTATATCATATAGCTGCCATACAAACGACCGATACGAAAACAAGTCTTTGTATGGAAAACTTTTTTGTTCTCCAAGCTATCATAACCGCATTCCACAATTATTAATTTGAAATAGCCATACACGATTTGTGAAACTTTGGTCCGGAGCGGACCACTATATCATATAGCTGCCATACAAACGACCGATATGAAAACAAGTCTTTGTATGGAAAACTTTTTTGTTCTCCAAGCTATCATAACCGAATTCCACAATTATTAATTTGACATAGCCATACACGATTTGTGAAACTTTGATCCGGAGCGGACCACTATATCATATAGCTGCCATACAAACGACCGATATGAAAACAAGTCTTTGTATGGAAAACTTTTTTGTTCTCCAAGCTATCATAACCGAATTCCACAATTATTAATTTGAAATAGCCATACACGATTTGTGAAACTTTGGTCCGGAGCGGACCACTATATCATATAGCTGCCATACAAACGACCGATATGAAAACAAGTCTTTGTATGGAAAACTTTTTTGTTTTCCAAGCTATCGCAACCGAATTCAAAATTTATTTATTTCACACAGCCATACACGATTTGGGAAAGTTTGGTCCGGATCGGCCAACTATATCATATATGTGCCATACAAACGACCGATATGAAAACAAGTCTTTGTATGGAAAACTTTTTTGTTCTCCAAGCTATCGCAACCGAATTCAACATTTATTTATTTGACATTGCCATACACGATTTGTGAAACTTTGGTCCGGAGCGGACCACTATATCATATAGCTGCCATACAAACGACCGATATGAAAACAAGTCTTTGTATGGAAAACTTTTTGTTCTCCAAGCTATCATAACCGAATTCCACAATTATTAATTTGAAATAGCCATACACGATTTGTGAAACTTTGGTCCGGAGCGGACCACTATATCATATAGCTGCCATACAAACGACCGATATGAAAACAAGTCTTTGTATGGAAAACTTTTTTGTTCTCCAAGCTATCGTAACCGAATTCCACAATTATTAATTTGACATAGCCATACACGATTTGTGAAACTTTGGTCCGGAGCGGACCACTATATCATATAGCTGCCATACAAACGACCGATATGAAAACAAGTCTTTGTATGGAAAACTTTTTTGTTCTCCAAGCTATCATAACCGAATTCCACAATTATTAATTTGAAATAGCCATACACGATTTGTGAAACTTTGGTCCGGAGCGGACCACTATATCATATAGCTGCCATACAAACGACCGATATGAAAACAAGTCTTTGTATGGAAAACTTTTTTGTTTTCCAAGCTATCGCAACCGAATTCAAAATTTATTTATTTGACATAGCCATACACGATTTGTGAAACTTTGGTCCGGATCGGCCCACTATATCATATAGCTGCCATACAAACGACCGATATGAAAACAAGTCTTTGTATGGAAAACTTTTTTGTTCTCCAAGCTATCGTAACCGAATTCAACATTTATTAATTTGACAATGCCATACACGATTTGTGAAACTTTGGTCCGGAGCGGACCACTATATCATATAGCTGCCATACAAACGACCGATATGAAAACAAGTCTTTGTATGGAAAACTTTTTTGTTCTCCAAGCTATCATAACCGAATTCCACAATTATTAATTTGAAATAGCCATACACGATTTGTGAAACTTTGGTCCGGAGCGGACCACTATATCATATAGCTGCCATACAAACGACCGATATGAAAACAAGTCTTTGTATGGAAAACTTTTTTGTTCTCCAAGCTATCGTAACCGAATTCCACAATTATTAATTTGACATAGCCATACACGATTTGTGAAACTTTGGTCCGGAGCGGACCACTATATCATATAGCTGCCATACAAACGACCGATATGAAAACAAGTCTTTGTATGGAAAACTTTTTTGTTCTCCAAGCTATCGTAACCGAATTCCACAATTATTAATTTGACATAGCCATACACGATTTGTGATAGTTTGTTCCGGAGCGGACCACTATATCATATAGCTGCCGTACAAACGACCGATATGAAAACAAGTCTTTGTATGGAGAATTTTTTTGTTTTCCAAGCTATCGTAACCGAATTCAAAATTTATTCATCTGACATAGCCAGACACGATTTGTGAAACTTTGGTCCGGAGCGGGCCACTATATCATATAGCTGCCATACAAACGACCGATATGAAAACAAGTCTTTGTATGGAAAACTTTTTTGTTCTCCAAGCTATCGCAACCGAATTCAACATTTATTTATTTTACAATGCCATACACGATTTGTGAAACTTTGGTCCGGAGCGGACCACTATATCATATAGCTGCCATACAAACGACCGATATGAAAACAAGTCTTTGTATGGAAAACTTTTTTGTTCTCCAAGCTATCGTAACCGAATTCCACAATTATTAATTTGACATAGCCATACACGATTTGTGAAACTTTGGTCCGGAGCGGACCACTATATCATATAGCTGCCATACAAACGACCGATATGAAAACAAGTCTTTGTATGGAAAACTTTTTTGTTCTCCAAGCTATCATAACCGAATTCCACAATTATTAATTTGAAATAGCCATACACGATTTGTGAAACTTTGGTCCGGAGCGGACCACTATATCATATAGCTGCCATACAAACGACCGATATGAAAACAAGTCTTTGTATGGAAAACTTTTTTGTTCTCCAAGCTATCGTAACCGAATTCCACAATTATTAATTTGAAATAGCCATACACGATTTGTGAAACTTTGGTCCGGAGCGGACCACTATATCATATAGCTGCCATACAAACGACCGATATGAAAACAAGTCTTTGTATGGAAAACTTTTTTGTTTTCCAAGCTATCGCAACCGAATTCAAAATTTATTAATTTGACATAGCCATACACGATTTGTGAAACTTTGGTCCGGAGCGGACCACTATATCATATAGCTGCCATACAAACGACCGATATGAAAACAAGTCTTTGTATGGAAAACTTTTTTGTTCTCCAAGCTATCGTAACCGAATTCAACAATTATTAATTTGACAATGCCATACACGATTTGTGAAACTTTGGTCCGGAGCGGACCACTATATCATATAGCTGCCATACAAACGACCGATACGAAAACAAGTCTTTGTATGGAAAACTTTTTTGTTCTCCAAGCTATCATAACCGAATTCCACAATTATTAATTTGAAATAGCCATACACGATTTGTGAAACTTTGGTCCGGAGCGGACCACTATATCATATAGCTGCCATACAAACGACCGATATGAAAACAAGTCTTTGTATGGAAAACTTTTTTGTTCTCCAAGCTATCATAACCGAATTCCACAATTATTAATTTGACATAGCCATACACGATTTGTGAAACTTTGGTCCGGAGCGGACCACTATATCATATAGCTGCCATACAAACGACCGATATGAAAACAAGTCTTTGTATGGAAAACTTTTTTGTTCTCCAAGCTATCGTAACCGAAATCCACAATTATTAATTTGACATAGCCATACACGATTTGTGAAACTTTGGTCCGGAGCGGACCACTATATCATATAGCTGCCATACAAACGACCGATATGAAAACAAGTCTTTGTATGGAAAACTTTTTTGTTCTCCAAGCTATCGCAACCGAATTCAAAATTTATTAATTTCACACAGCCATACACGATTTGTGAAACTTTGGTCCGGATCGGCCAACTATATCATATATGTGCCATACAAACGACCGATATGAAAACAAGTCTTTGTATGGAAAACTTTTTTGTTCTCCAAGCTATCGCAACCGAATTCAACATTTATTAATTTTACAATGCCATACACGATTTGTGAAACTTTGGTCCGGAGCGGACCACTATATCATATAGCTGCCATACAAACGACCGATACGAAAACAAGTCTTTGTATGGAAAACTTTTTTGTTCTCCAAGCTATCATAACCGAATTCCACAATTATTAATTTGAAATAGCCATACACGATTTGTGAAACTTTGGTCCGGAGCGGACCACTATATCATATAGCTGCCATACAAACGACCGATATGAAAACAAGTCTTTGTATGGAAAACTTTTTTGTTCTCCAAGCTATCATAACCGAATTCCACAATTATTAATTTGACATAGCCATACACGATTTGTGAAACTTTGGTCCGGAGCGGACCACTATATCATATAGCTGCCATACAAACGACCGATATGAAAACAAGTCTTTGTATGGAAAACTTTTTTGTTCTCCAAGCTATCATAACCGAATTCCACAATTATTAATTTGAAATAGCCATACACGATTTGTGAAACTTTGGTCCGGAGCGGACCACTATATCATATAGCTGCCATACAAACGACCGATATGAAAACAAGTCTTTGTATGGAAAACTTTTTGTTCTCCAAGCTATCGTAACCGAATTCAAAATTTATTAATTTGACATAGCCATACACGATTTGTGAAACTTTGGTCCGGAGCGGACCACTATATCATATAGCTGCCATACAAACGACCGATATGAAAACAAGTCTTTGTATGGAAAACTTTTTTGTTTTCCAAGCTATCGTAACCGAATTCCACATTTATTAATTTGACAAAGCCATACACGATTTGTGAAACTTTGGTCCGGAGCGGACCACTATATCATATAGCTGCCATACAAACGACCGATACGAAAACAAGTCTTTGTATGGAAAACTTTTTTGTTCTCCAAGCTATCATAACCGAATTCCACAATTATTAATTTGAAATAGCCATACACGATTTGTGAAACTTTGGTCCGGAGCGGACCACTATATCATATAGCTGCCATACAAACGACCGATATGAAAACAAGTCTTTGTATGGAAAACTTTTTTGTTCTCCAAGCTATCATAACCGAATTCCACAATTATTAATTTGACATAGCCATACACGATTTGTGAAACTTTGGTCCGGAGCGGACCACTATATCATATAGCTGCCATACAAACGACCGATATGAAAACAAGTCTTTGTATGGAAAACTTTTTGTTCTCCAAGCTATCGTAACCGAATTCCACAATTATTAATTTGACATAGCCATACACAATTTGTGAAACTTTGGTCCGGAGCGGACCACTATATCATATAGCTGCCATACAAACGACCGATATGAAAACAAGTCTTTGTATGGAAAAGTTTTTTGTTCTTCAAGCTATCGTAACCGAATTCCACAATTATTAATTTGACATAGCCATACACGATTTGTGAAACTTTGGTCCGGAGCGGACCACTATATCATATAGCTGCCATACAAACGACCGATATGAAAACAAGTCTTTGTATGGAAAACTTTTTTGTTCTCCAAGCTATCGTAACCGAATTCCACAATTATTAATTTGAAATAGCCATACACGATTTGTGAAACTTTGGTCCGGAGCGGACCACTATATCATATAGCTGCCATACAAACGACCGATATGAAAACAAGTCTTTGTATGGAAAACTTTTTTGTTCTCCAAGCTATCGTAACCGAATTCCACAATTATTAATTTGACATAGCCATACACGATTTGTGAAACTTTGGTCCGGAGCGGACCACTATATCATATAGCTGCCATACAAACGACCGATATGAAAACAAGTCTTTGTATGGAAAACTTTTTTGTTCTCCAAGCTATCGTAACCGAATTCCACAATTATTAATTTGACATAGCCATACACGATTTGTGAAACTTTGGTCCGGAGCGGACCACTATATCATATAGCTGCCATACAAACGACCGATACGAAAACAAGTCTTTGTATAGAAAACTTTTTTGTTCTCCAAGCTATCGTAACCGAATTCAAAATTTATTAATTTGACATAGCCATACACGATTTGTGAAACTTTGGTCCGGATCGGACCACTATATCATATAGCTGCCATACAAACGACCGATATGAAAACAAGTCTTTGTATGGAAAACTTTTTTGTTCTCCAAGCTATCGTAACCGAATTCCACATTTATTAATTTGACAATAGCCATACACGATTTGTGAAACTTTGGTCCGGAGCGGACCACTATATCATATAGCTGCCATACAAACGACCGATATGAAAACAAGTCTTTGTATGGAAAACTTTTTTGTTCTCCAAGCTATCATAACCGAATTCCACAATTATTAATTTGACATAGCCATACACGATTTGTGAAACTTTGGTCCGGAGCGGACCACTATATCATATAGCTGCCATACAAACGACCGATATGAAAACAAGTCTTTGTATGGAAAACTTTTTTGTTCTCCAAGCTATCGTAACCGAATTCCACAATTATTAATTTGACATAGCCATACACGATTTGTGAAACTTTGGTCCGGAGCGGACCACTATATCATATAGCTGCCATACAAACGACCGATATGAAAACAAGTCTTTGTATGGAAAACTTTTTTGTTCTCCAAGCTATCATAACCGAATTCCACAATTATTAATTTGAAATAGCCATACACGATTTGTGAAACTTTGGTCCGGAGCGGACCACTATATCATATAGCTGCCATACAAACGACCGATATGAAAACAAGTCTTTGTATGGAAAACTTTTTTTTTTCCAAGCTATCGTAACCGAATTCCACATTTATTAATTTGACATAGCCATACACGATTTGTGAAACTTTGGTCCGGAGCGGACCACTATATCATATAGCTGCCATACAAACGACCGATATGAAAACAAGTCTTTGTATGGAAAACTTTTGTGTTCTCCAAGCTATCGCAACCGAATTCCACATTTATTAATTTGAAATAGCCATACACGATTTGTGAAACTTTGGTCCGGAGCGGACCACTATATCATATAGCTGCCATACAAACGACCGATATGAAAACAAGTCTTTGTATGGAAAACTTTTTTGTTCTCCAAGCTATCGTAACCGAATTCCACAATTATTAATTTGAAATAGCCATACACGATTTGTGAAACTTTGGTCCGGAGCGGACCACTATATCATATAGCTGCCATACAAACGACCGATATGAAAACAAGTCTTTGTATGGAAAACTTTTTTGTTCTCCAAGCTATCATAACCGAATTCCACAATTATTAATTTGAAATAGCCATACACGATTTGTGAAACTTTGGTCCGGAGCGGACCACTATATCATATAGCTGCCATACAAACGACCGATATGAAAACAAGTCTTTGTATGGAAAACTTTTTTGTTCTCCAAGCTATCGTAACCGAATTCCACAATTATTAATTTGACATAGCCATACACGATTTGTGAAACTTTGGTCCGGAGCGGACCACTATATCATATAGCTGCCATACAAACGACCGATATGAAAACAAGTCTTTGTATGGAAAACTTTTTTGTTCTCCAAGCTATCATAACCGAATTCCACAATTATTAATTTGAAATAGCCATACACGATTTGTGAAACTTTGGTCCGGAGCGGACCACTATATCATATAGCTGCCATACAAACGACCGATATGAAAACAAGTCTTTGTATGGAAAACTTTTTTTTCCAAGCTATCGCAACCGAATTCAAAATTTATTAATTTGACATAGCCATACACGATTTGTGAAACTTTGGTCCGGATCGGACCACTATATCATATAGCTGCCATACAAACGACCGATATGAAAACAAGTCTTTGTATGGAAAACTTTTTTGTTCTCCAAGCTATCGCAACCGAATTCAACATTTATTAATTTGACAATGCCATACACGATTTGTGAAACTTTGGTCCGGAGCGGACCACTATATCATATAGCTGCCATACAAACGACCGATATGAAAACAAGTCTTTGTATGGAAAACTTTTTTGTTCTCCAAGCTATCATAACCGAATTCCACAATTATTAATTTGAAATAGCCATACACGATTTGTGAAACTTTGGTCCGGAGCGGACCACTATATCATATAGCTGCCATACAAACGACCGATATGAAAACAAGTCTTTGTATGGAAAACTTTTTTGTTCTCCAAGCTATCGTAACCGAATTCCACAATTATTAATTTGACATAGCCATACACGATTTGTGAAACTTTGGTCCGGAGCGGACCACTATATCATATAGCTGCCATACAAACGACCGATATGAAAACAAGTCTTTGTATGGAAAACTTTTTTGTTCTCCAAGCTATCGTAACCGAATTCCACAATTATTAATTTGACATAGCCATACACGATTTGTGAAACTTTGGTCCGGAGCGGACCACTATATCATATAGCTGCCATACAAACGACCGATATGAAAACAAGTCTTTGTATGGAAAACTTTTTTGTTCTCCAAGCTATCGTAACCGAATTCCACAATTATTAATTTGAAATAGCCATACACGATTTGTGAAACTTTGGTCCGGAGCGGACCACTATATCATATAGCTGCCATACAAACGACCGATATGAAAACAAGTCTTTGTATGGAAAACTTTTTTGTTCTCCAAGCTATCATAACCGAATTCCACAATTATTAATTTGAAATAGCCATACACGATTTGTGAAACTTTGGTCCGGAGCGGACCACTATATCATATAGCTGCCATACAAACGACCGATATGAAAACAAGTCTTTGTATGGAAAACTTTTTTTTTCCAAGCTATCGCAACCGAATTCAAAATTTATTTATTTGACATAGCCATACACGATTTGCGAAACTTTGGTCCGGAGCGGCCCACTATATCATATAGCTGCCATACAAACGACCGATATGAAAACAAGTCTTTGTATGGAAAACTTTTTTGTTCTCCAAGCTATCGTAACCGAATTCAACAATTATTAATTTGACAATGCCATACACGATTTGTGAAACTTTGGTCCGGAGCGGACCACTATATCATATAGCTGCCATACAAACGACCGATATGAAAACAAGTCTTTGTATGGAAAACTTTTTTGTTCTCCAAGCTATCATAACCGAATTCCACAATTATTAATTTGAAATAGCCATACACAATTTGTGAAACTTTGGTCCGGAGCGGACCACTATATCATATAGCTGCCATACAAACGACCGATATGAAAACAAGTCTTTGTATGGAAAACTTTTTTGTTCTCCAAGCTATCGTAACCGAATTCCACAATTATTAATTTGAAATAGCCATACACGATTTGTGAAACTTTGGTCCGGAGCGGACCACTATATCATATAGCTGCCATACAAACGACCGATATGAAAACAAGTCTTTGTATGGAAAACTTTTTTTTCCAAGCTATCGTAACCGAATTCAAAAATTATTAATTTGACATAGCCATACACGATTTGTGAAACTTTGGTCCGGAGCGGACCACTATATCATATAGCTGCCATACAAACGAACGATATGAAAACAAGTCTTTGTATGGAAAACTTTTTTGTTCTCCAAGCTATCGCAACCGAATTCAACGTTTATTAATTTTACAATGCCATACACGATTTGTGAAACTTTGGTCCGGAGCGGACCACTATATCATATAGCTGCCATACAAACGACCGATATGAAAACAAGTCTTTGTATGGAAAACTTTTTTGTTCTTCAAGCTATCATAACCGAATTCCACAATTATTAATTTGACGTAGCCATACACGATTTGTGAAACTTTGGTCCGGAGCGGACCACTATATCATATAGCTGCCATACAAACGACCGATATGAAAACAAGTCTTTGTATGGAAAACTTTTTTGTTCTCCAAGCTATCGTAACCGAATTCCACAATTATTAATTTGAAATAGCCATACACGATTTGTGAAACTTTGGTCCGGAGCGGACCACTATATCATATAGCTGCCATACAAACGACCGATATGAAAACAAGTCTTTGTATGGAAAACTTTTTTGTTCTCCAAGCTATCGTAACCGAATTCAACATTTATTAATTTGACAAAGCCATACACGATTTGTGAAACTTTGGCCTGGAGCGGACCACTATATCATATAGCTGCCATACAAACGACCGATATGAAAACAAGTCTTTGTATGGAAAACTTTTTTGTTCTCCAAGCTATCGTAACCGAATTCCACAATTATTAATTTGACATAGCCATACACGATTTGTGAAACTTTGGTCCGGAGCGGACCACTATATCATATAGCTGCCATACAAACGACCGATATGAAAACAAGTCTTTGTATGGAAAACTTTTTTGTTCTCCAAGCTATCGCAACCGAATTCAACGTTTATTTATTTGACAAAGCCATACACGATTTGTGAAACTTTGGCCTGGAGCGGACCACTATATCATATAGCTGCCATACAAACGACCGATATGAAAACAAGTCTTTGCATGGAAAACTTTTTTGTTCTCCAAGCTATCGCAACTGAATTCAAAGTTTCTTTATATGACACAGCTGTACATGATTTTTTAAACTTTGGTCCGGAGCGGACCACTATATCATAAAGCTGCCATACAAACGACAGATATGAAAACAAGTCTTTGTATGGAAAACTTTTTTGTTTTCCAAGCTATCGCAACCGAATTCAAAATTTATTTATTTCACACAGCCATACACGATTTGCGAAAGTTTGGTCCGGATCGGCAAACTATGTCATATATGTATGTGCCATACAAACGACCGATATGAAAACAAGTCTTTGTATGGAAAACTTTTTTGTTTTCCAAGCTATCGTAACCGAATTCCACAATTATTAATTAGAAATAGCAATACACGATTTGTGAAACTTTGGTCCGGAGCGGACCACTATATCATATAGCTGCCATACAAACGACCGATACGAAAACAAGTCTTTGTATGGAAAACTTTTTTGTTCTCCAAGCTATCATAACCGAATTCCACAATTATTAATTTGAAATAGCCATACACGATTTGTGAAACTTTGGTCCGGAGCGGACCACTATATCATATAGCTGCCATACAAACGACCGATATGAAAACAAGTCTTTGTATGGAAAACTTTTTTGTTCTCCAAGCTATCATAACCGAATTCCACAATTATTAATTTGAAATAGCCATACACGATTTGTGAAACTTTGGTCCGGAGCGGACCACTATATCATATAGCTGCCATACAAACGACCGATATGAAAACAAGTCTTTGTATGGAAAACTTTTTTTTTCCAAGCTATCGTAACCGAATTCCAAATTTATTAATTTGACATAGCCATACACGATTTGTGAAACTTTGGTCCGGAGCGGACCACTATAACATATAGCTGCCATACAAACGACCGATATGAAAACAAGTCTTTGTATGGAAAACTTTTTTGTTCTCCAAGCTATCGCAACCGAATTCAACGTTTATTTATTTTACAATGCCATACACGATTTGTGAAACTTTGGTCCGGAGCGGACCACTATATCATATAGCTGCCATACAAACGACCGATATGAAAACAAGTCTTTGTATGGAAAACTTTTTTGTTCTCCAAGCTATCGTAACCGAATTCCACAATTATTAATTTGACATAGCCATACACGATTTGTGAAACTTTGGTCCGGAGCGGACCACTATATCATATAGCTGCCATACAAACGACCGATATGAAAACAAGTCTTTGTATGGAAAACTTTTTTGTTCTCCAAGCTATCGTAACCGAATTCCACAATTATTAATTTGACATAGCCATACACGATTTGTGAAACTTTGGTCCGGAGCGGGCCACTATATCATATAGCTGCCATACAAACGACCGATATGAAAACAAGTCTTTGTATGGAGAATTTTTTGTTCTCCAAGCTATCGTAACCGAATTCCACAGTTATTAATTTGACATAGCCATACACGATTTGTTAAACTTTGGTCTGGAGCGGACCACTATATCATATAGCTGCCATACAAACAACCGATATGAAAACAAGTCTTTGTATGGAAAACTTTTTTGTTCTCCAAGCTATCGTAACCGAATTCCACAATTATTAATTTGACATAGCCATACACGATTTGTGAAACTTTGGTCCGGAGCGGACCACTATATCATATAGCTGCCATACAAACGACCGATATGAAAACAAGTCTTTGTATGGAAAACTTTTTTGTTCTCCAAGCTATCGCAACCGAATTCCACGTTTATTTATTTGACAAAGCCATACACGATTTGTGAAACTTTGGCCTGGAGCGGACCACTATATCATATAGCTGCCATACAAACGACCGATATGAAAACAAGTCTTTGTATGGAAAACTTTTTTGTTCTCCAAGCTATCGCAACCGAATTCAAAATTTATTTATTTGACATAGCCATACACGATTTGTGAAACTTTGGTCCGGAGCGGACCACTATATCATATAGCTGCCATACAAACGACCGATATGAAAACAAGTCTTTGCATGGAAAACTTTTTTGTTCTCCAAGCTATCGCAACTGAATTCAAAAATTGTTTATATGACACAGCCGTACATGATTTTTTAAAGTTTGGTCCGGATCGGACCACTATATCATATAGCTGCCATACAAACGACAGATATGAATACAAGTCTTTGTATGGAAAACTTTTTTGTTTTCCAAGCTATCGCAACCGAATTCAAAATTTATTTATTTCACACAGCCATACACGATTTGCGAAAGTTTGGTCCGGATCGGCAAACTATGTCATATATGTATGTGCCATACAAACGACCGATATGAAAACAAGTCTTTGTATGGAAAACTTTTTTGTTTTCCAAGCTATCGTAACCGAATTCCACAATTATTAATTTGAAATAGCCATACACGATTTGTGAAACTTTGGTCCGGAGCGGACCACTATATCATATAGCTGCCATACAAACGACCGATACGAAAACAAGTCTTTGTATGGAAAACTTTTTTGTTTTCCAAGCTATCATAACCGAATTCCACAATTATTAATTTGAAATAGCCATACACGATTTGTGAAACTTTGGTCCGGAGCGGACCACTATATCATATAGCTGCCATACAAACGACCGATAAGAAAACAAGTCTTTGTATGGAAAACTTTTTTGTTTTCCAAGCTATCATAACCGAATTCCACAATTATTAATTTGAAATAGCCATACACGATTTGTGAAACTTTGGTCCGGAGCGGACCACTATATCATATAGCTGCCATACAAACGACCGATATGAAAACAAGTCTTTGTATGGAAAACTTTTTTGTTCTCCAAGCTATCGCAACCGAATTCAACGTTTATTTATTTTACAATGCCATACACGATTTGTGAAACTTTGGTCCGGAGCGGACCACTATATCATATAGCTGCCATACAAACGACCGATATGAAAACAAGTCTTTGTATGGAAAACTTTTTTGTTCTCCAAGCTATCATAACCGAATTCCACAATTATTAATTTGAAATAGCCATACACGATTTGTGAAACTTTGGTCCGGAGCGGACCACTATATCATATAGCTGCCATACAAACGACCGATATGAAAACAAGTCTTTGTATGGAAAACTTTTTGTTCTCCAAGCTATCGTAACCGAATTCCACAATTATTAATTTGACATAGCCATACACGATTTGTGAAACTTTGGTCCGGAGCGGACCACTATATCATATAGCTGCCATACAAACGACCGATATGAAAACAAGTCTTTGTATGGAAAACTTTTTTGTTCTCCAAGCTATCGTAACCGAATTCCACAATTATTAATTTGAAATAGCCATACACGATTTGTGAAACTTTGGTCCGGAGCGGACCACTATATCATATAGCTGCCATACAAACGACCGATATGAAAACAAGTCTTTGTATGTAAAACTTTTTTGTTCTCCAAGCTATCGCAACCGAATTCAAAGTTTATTAATTTTACAATGCCATACACGATTTGTTAAACTTTGGTCCGGAGCGGACCACTATATCATATAGCTGCCATACAAACGACCGATACGAAAACAAGTCTTTGTATGGAAAACTTTTTTGTTCTCCAAGCTATCGTAACCGAATTCCACAATTATTAATTTGACATAGCCATACACGATTTGTGAAACTTTGGTCCGGAGCGGACCACTATATCATATAGCTGCCATACAAACGACCGATATGAAAACAAGTCTTTGTATGGAAAACTTTTTTGTTCTCCAAGCTATCGTAACCGAATTCCACAATTATTAATTTGACATAGCCATACACGATTTGTGAAACTTTGGTTTGGAGCGGACCACTATATCATATACTGCCATACAAACACCGATATGAAAACAAGTCTTTGTATGGAAAACTTTTTTGTTCTCCAAGCTATCGTAACCGAATTCAAAAATTATTAATTTGACATAGCCGTACACGATTTGTGAAACTTTGGTCCGGAGCGGACCACTATATCATATAGCTGCCATACAAACGACCGATATGAAAACAAGTCTTTGTATGGAAAACTTTTTTGTTCTCCAAGCTATCGTAACCGAATTCCACAATTATTAATTTGACATAGCCATACACGATTTGTGAAACTTTGGTCCGGAGCGGACCACTATATCATATAGCTGCCATACAAACGACCGATATGAAAACAAGTCTTTGTATGGAAAACTTTTTTGTTCTCCAAGCTATCGCAACCGAATTTAACGTTTATTTATTTGACAAAGCCATACACGATTTGTGAAACTTTGGCCTGGAGCGGACCTCTATATCATATAGCTGCCATACAAACGACCGATATGAAAACAAGTCTTTGCATGGAAAACTTTTTTGTTCTCCAAGCTATCGCAACTGAATTCAAAGTTTGTTTATATGACACAGCCGTACATGTTTTTTTAAAGTTTGGTCCGGATCGGACCACTATATCATATAGCTGCCATACAAACGACAGATATGAATACAAGTCTTTGTATGGAAAACTTTTTTGTTTTCCAAGCTATCGCAACCGAATTCAAAATTTATTTATTTCACACAGCCATACACGATTTGCGAAAGTTTGGTACGGATCGGCAAACTATGTCATATATGTATGTGCCATACAAACGACCGATATGAAAACAAGTCTTTGTATGGAAAACTTTTTTGTTTTCCAAGCTATCGTAACCGAATTCCACAATTATTAATTTGAAATAGCCATACACGATTTGTGAAACTTTGGTCCGGAGCGGACCACTATATCATATAGCTGCCATACAAACGACCGATATGAAAACAAGTCTTTGTATGGAAAACTTTTTTGTTTTCCAAGCTATCGTAACCGAATTCCACAATTATTAATTTGAAATAGCCATACACGATTTGTGAAACTTTGGTCCGGAGCGGACCACTATATCATATAGCTGCCATACAAACGACCGATATGAAAACAAGTCTTTGTATGGAAAACTTTTTTGTTCTCCAAGCTATCGTAACCGAATTCCACAATTATTAATTTGAAATAGCCATACACGATTTGTGAAACTTTGGTCCGGAGCGGACCACTATATCATATAGCTGCCATACAAACGACCGATATGAAAACAAGTCTTTGTATGGAAAACTTTTTTTTTCCAAGCTATCGTAACCGAATTCAACATTTATTAATTTGACATAGCCATACACGATTTGTGAAACTTTGGTCCGGAGCGGACCACTATATCATATAGCTGCCATACAAACGACCGATATGAAAACAAGTCTTTGTATGGAAAACTTTTTTGTTCTCCAAGCTATCGCAACCGAATTCAACGTTTATTTATTTGACAATGCCATACACGATTTGTGAAACTTTGGTCCGGAGCGGACCACTATATCATATAGCTGCCATACAAACGACCGATACGAAAACAAGTCTTTGTATGGAAAACTTTTTTGTTCTCCAAGCTATCGTAACCGAATTCCACAATTATTAATTTGACATAGCCATACACGATTTGTGAAACTTTGGTCCGGAGCGGACCACTATATCATATAGCTGCCATACAAACGACCGATATGAAAACAAGTCTTTGTATGGAAAACTTTTTTGTTCTCCAAGCTATCGTAACCGAATTCCACAATTATTAATTTGACATAGCCATACACGATTTGTGAAACTTTGGTCCGGAGCGGACCACTATATCATATAGCTGCCATACAAACGACCGATATGAAAACAAGTCTTTGTATGGAAAACTTTTTTGTTTTCCAAGATATCGTAACCGAATTCAACGCTTATTTATTTAACAAAGCCATACACGATTTGTGAAACTTTGGTCTGGAGCGGACCACTATATCATATAGCTGCCATACAAACGACCGATATGAAAACAAGTCTTTGTATGGAAAACTTTTTTGTTCTCCAAGCTATCGTAACCGAATTCCACAATTATTAATTTGAAATAGCCATACACGATTTGTGAAACTTTGGTCCGGAGCGGACCACTATATCATATAGCTGCCATACAAACGACCGATATGAAAACAAGTCTTTGTATGGAAAACTTTTTTATTCTCCAAGCTATCGCAACCGAATTCAACATTTATTTATTTGACATAGCCATACACGATTTGTGAAACTTTGGTCTGGAGCGGACCACTATATCATATAGCTGCCATACAAACGACCGATATGAAAACAAGTCTTTGTATGGAAAACTTTTTTGTTTTCCAAGCTATCGCAACCGAATTCAACGTTTATTAATTTGACATAGCCATACACGATTTGTGAAACTTTGGTCCGGAGCGGACCACTATATCATATAGCTGCCATACAAACGACCGATATGAAAACAAGTCTTTGTATGGAAAACTTTTTTGTTTTCCAAGCTATCGCAACCGAATTCAAAGTTTATTTATTTGACACAGCCGTACATGATTTTTGAAAGTTTGGTCCGGATCGGACCACTATATCATATAGCTGCCATACAAACGACAGATATGAAAACAAGTCTTTGTATGGAAAACTTTTTTGTTCTCCAAGCTATCGCAACCGAATTCAAAATTTATTTATTTCACACAGCCATACGCGATTTGCGAAAGTTTGGTCCGGATCGGCAAACTATGTCATATATGTATGTGCCATAGAAACGACCGATATGAAAACAAGTCTTTGTATGGAAAACTTTTTTGTTTTCCAAGCTATCGTAACCGAATTCCACAATTATTAATTTGAAATAGCCATACACGATTTGTGAAACTTTGGTCCGGAGCGGACCACTATATCATATAGCTGCCATACAAACGACCGATATGAAAACAAGTCTTTGTATGGAAAACTTTTTTGTTTTCCAAGCTATCATAACCGAATTCCACAATTATTAATTTGAAATAGCCATACACGATTTGTGAAACTTTGGTCCGGAGCGGACCACTATATCATATAGCTGCCATACAAACGACCGATAAGAAAACAAGTCTTTGTATGGAAAACTTTTTTGTTTTCCAAGCTATCATAACCGAATTCCACAATTATTAATTTGAAATAGCCATACACGATTTGTGAAACTTTGGTCCGGAGCGGACCACTATATCATATAGCTGCCATACAAACGACCGATATGAAAACAAGTCTTTGTATGGAAAACTTTTTTGTTCTCCAAGCTATCGCAACCGAATTCAACGTTTATTTATTTTACAATAGCCATACACGATTTGTGAAACTTTGGTCCGGAGCGGACCACTATATCATATAGCTGCCATACAAACGACCGATATGAAAACAAGTCTTTGTATGGAAAACTTTTTTGTTCTCCAAGCTATCGTAACCGAATTCCACAATTATTAATTTGAAATAGCCATACACGATTTGTGAAACTTTGGTCCGGAGCGGACCACTATATCATATAGCTGCCATACAAACGACCGATACGAAAACAAGTCTTTGTATGGAAAACTTTTTTGTTTTCCAAGCTATCGTAACCGAATTCCACAATTATTAATTTGAAATAGCCATACACGATTTGTGAAACTTTGGTCCGGAGCGGACCACTATATCATATAGCTGCCATACAAACGACCGATATGAAAACAAGTCTTTGTATGGAAAACTTTTTTGTTCTCCAAGCTATCATAACCGAATTCCACAATTATTAATTTGAAATAGCCATACACGATTTGTGAAACTTTGGTCCGGAGCGGACCACTATATCATATAGCTGCCATACAAACGACCGATATGAAAACAAGTCTTTGTATGGAAAACTTTTTTTTTCCAAGCTATCGCAACCGAATTCAAAATTTATTTATTTGACACAGCCATACACGATTTGCGAAACTTTGGTCCGGAGCGGCGAACTATATCATATATCTGCCATACAAACGACCGATATGAAAACAAGTCTTTGTATGGAAAACTTTTTTGTTCTCCAAGCTATCGTAACCGAATTCAACATTTATTAATTTGACAATGCCATACACGATTTGTGAAACTTTGGTCCGGAGCGGACCACTATATCATATAGCTGCCATACAAACGACCGATATGAAAACAAGTCTTTGTATGGAAAACTTTTTTGTTCTCCAAGCTATCGTAACCGAATTCCACAATTGTTAATTTGACATAGCCATACACGATTTGTGAAACTTTGGTCCGGAGCGGACCACTATATCATATAGCTGCCATACAAACGACCGATATGAAAACAAGTCTTTGTATGGAAAACTTTTTTGTTCTCCAAGCTATCGTAACC
The DNA here is from genome assembly GCA_035047645.1 of Drosophila merina. NCBI lineage: Eukaryota > Metazoa > Arthropoda > Insecta > Diptera > Drosophilidae > Drosophila > Drosophila merina. The sequence continues at coordinate 257,751 of JAWNPH010000076.1, read as the reverse complement.
GAATTCCACAATTATTAATTTGACATAGCCATACACGATTTGTGAAACTTTGGTCCGGAGCGGACCACTATATCATATAGCTGCCATACAAACGACCGATATGAAAACAAGTCTTTGTATGGAAAATTTTTTGTTCTCCAAGCTATCGTAACCGAATTCAACATTTATTAATTTGACAAAGCCATACACGATTTGTGAAACTTTGGCCCGGAGCGGACCACTATATCATATAGCTGCCATACAAACGACCGATATGAAAACAAGTCTTTGTATGGAAAACTTTTTTGTTCTCCAAGCTATCGTAACCGAATTCCACAATTATTAATTTGACATAGCCATACACGATTTGTGAAACTTTGGTCCGGAGCGGACCACTATATCATATAGCTGCCATACAAACGACCGATATGAAAACAAGTCTTTGTATGGAAAACTTTTTTGTTCTCCAAGCTATCGTAACCGAATTTAACGTTTATTAATTTGACATAGCCATACACGATTTGTGAAACTTTGGCCTGGAGCGGACCACTATATCATATAGCTGCCATACAAACGACCGATATGAAAACAAGTCTTTGTATGGAAAACTTTTTTGTTCTCCAAGCTATCGCAACCGCATTCAAAGTTTATATATTTGACACAGCCATACACGATTTGTGAAACTTTGGTCCGGAGCGGACCACTATATCATATAGCTGCCATACAAACGACCGATATGAAAACAAGTCTTTGCATGGAAAACTTTTTTGTTCTCCAAGCTATCGCAACTGAATTCAAAGTTTGTTTATATGACACAGCCGTACATGATTTTTTAAAGTTTGGTCCGGATCGGACCACTATATCATATAGCTGCCATACAAACGACAGATATGAATACAAGTCTTTGTATGTAAAACTTTTTTGTTTTCCAAGCTATCGCAACCGAATTCAAAATTTATTTATTTCACACAGCCATACGCGATTTGCGAAAGTTTGGTCCGGATCGGCAAACTATGTCATATATGTATGTGCCATAGAAACGACCGATATGAAAACAAGTCTTTGTATGGAAAACTTTTTTGTTTTCCAAGCTATCGTAACCGAATTCCACAATTATTAATTTGAAATAGCCATACACGATTTGTGAAACTTTGGTCCGGAGCGGACCACTATATCATATAGCTGCCATACAAACGACCGATAAGAAAACAAGTCTTTGTATGGAAAACTTTTTTGTTTTCCAAGCTATCATAACCGAATTCCACAATTATTAATTTGAAATAGCCATACACGATTTGTAAAACTTTGGTCCGGAGCGGACCACTATATCATATAGCTGCCATACAAACGACCGATAAGAAAACAAGTCTTTGTATGGAAAACTTTTTTGTTTTCCAAGCTATCATAACCGAATTCCACAATTATTAATTTGAAATAGCCATACACGATTTGTGAAACTTTGGTCCGGAGCGGACCACTATATCATATAGCTGCCATACAAACGACCGATATGAAAACAAGTCTTTGTATGGAAAACTTTTTTGTTCTCCAAGCTATCGCAACCGAATTCAACGTTTATTTATTTTACAATGCCATACACGATTTGTGAAACTTTGGTCCGGAGCGGACCACTATATCATATAGCTGCCATACAAACGACCGATACGAAAACAAGTCTTTGTATGGAAAACTTTTTTGTTCTCCAAGCTATCATAACCGAATTCCACAATTATTAATTTGAAATAGCCATACACGATTTGTGAAACTTTGGTCCGGAGCGGACCACTATATCATATAGCTGCCATACAAACGACCGATATGAAAACAAGTCTTTGTATGGAAAACTTTTTTGTTCTCCAAGCTATCATAACCGAATTCCACAATTATTAATTTGACATAGCCATACACGATTTGTGAAACTTTGGTCCGGAGCGGACCACTATATCATATAGCTGCCATACAAACGACCGATATGAAAACAAGTCTTTGTATGGAAAACTTTTTTGTTCTCCAAGCTATCGTAACCGAATTCCACAATTATTAATTTGACATAGCCATACACGATTTGTGAAACTTTGGTCCGGAGCGGACCACTATATCATATAGCTGCCATACAAACGACCGATATGAAAACAAGTCTTTGTATGGAAAACTTTTTTGTTCTCCAAGCTATCGTAACCGAATTCCACAATTATTAATTTGAAATAGCCATACACGATTTGTGAAACTTTGGTCCGGAGCGGACCACTATATCATATAGCTGCCATACAAACGACCGATATGAAAACAAGTCTTTGTATGGAAAACTTTTTTGTTCTCCAAGCTATCGCAACCGAATTCAAAGTTTATTTATTTTACAATAGCCATACACGATTTGTGAAACTTTGGTCCGAGCGGACCACTATATCATATAGCTGCCATACAAACGACCGATATGAAAACAAGTCTTTGTATGGAAAACTTTTTTGTTCTCCAAGCTATCGCAACCGAATTCAACATTTATTTATTTGACAATGCCATACACGATTTGTGAAACTTTGGTCCGGAGCGGACCACTATATCATATAGCTGCCATACAAACGACCGATATGAAAACAAGTCTTTGTATGGAAAACTTTTTTGTTCTCCAAGCTATCGTAACCGAATTCCACAATTATTAATTTGAAATAGCCATACACGATTTGTGAAACTTTGGTCCGGAGCGGACCACTATATCATATAGCTGCCATACAAACGACCGATATGAAAACAAGTCTTTGTATGGAAAACTTTTTTGTTCTCCAAGCTATCGTAACCGAATTCCACAATTATTAATTTGAAATAGCCATACACGATTTGTGAAACTTTGGTCCGGAGCGGACCACTATATCATATAGCTGCCATACAAACGACCGATATGAAAACAAGTCTTTGTATGGAAAACTTTTTTGTTCTCCAAGCTATCGTAACCGAATTCCACATTTATTAATTTGACATAGCCATACACGATTTGTGAAACTTTGGTCCGGAGCGGACCACTATATCATATAGCTGACATACAAACAACCGATATGAAAACAAGTCTTTGTATGTAAATCTTTTTTTTTCCAAGCTATCGCAACCGAATTCAAAATTTATTTATTTCACACAGCCATATACGATTTGCGAAAGTTTGGTCCGGATCGGCGAACTATGTCATATATGTGCCATACAAACGACCGATATGAAAACAAGTCTTTGTATGGAAAACTTTTTTGTTCTCCAAGCTATCGCAACCGAATTCAACGTTTATTTATTTTACAATGCCATACACGATTTGTGAAACTTTGGTCCGGAGCGGACGACTATATCATATAGCTGCCATACAAACGACCGATATGAAAACAAGTCTTTGTATGGAAAACTTTTTTGTTCTCCAAGCTATCGTAACCGAATTCCACAATTATTAATTTGACATAGCCATACACGATTTGTGAAACTTTGGTCCGGAGCGGACCACTATATCATATAGCTGCCATACAAACGACCGATATGAAAACAAGTCTTTGTATGGAAAACTTTTTTGTTCTCCAAGCTATCGTAACCGAATTCCACAATTATTAATTTGACATAGCCATACACGATTTGTGAAACTTTGGTCCGGAGCGGACCACTATATCATATAGCTGCCATACAAACAACCGATATAAAACAAGTCTTTGTATGGAAAATTTTTTGTTCTCCAAGCTATCGTAACCGAATTTAACGTTTATTTATTTGACAAAGCCATACACGATTTGTGAAACGTTGGCCTAGAGCGGACCACTATATCATATAGCTGCTATACAAATGACCGATATGAAAACAAGTCTTTGTATGGAAAACTTTTTTGTTCTCCAAGCTATCGTAACCGAATTCCACAATTATTAATTTGACATAGCCATACACGATTTGTGAAACTTTGGTCCGGAGCGGACCACTATATCATATAGCTGCCATACAAACGACCGATATGAAAACAAGTCTTTGTATGGAAAACTTTTTTGTTCTCCAAGCTATCGCAACCGAATTCAACGTTTATTTATTTAACAAAGCCATACACGATTTGTGAAACGTTGGTCTGGAGCGGACCACTATATCATATAGCTGCCATACAAACGACCGATATGAAAACAAGTCTTTGTATGGAAAACTTTTTTGTTCTCCAAGCTATCGCAACCGAATTCAAAGTTTATTTATTTTACAAAGCCATACACGATTTGTGAAACCTTGGTCCGGAGCGCACCACTATATCATATAGCTGCCATACAAACGACCGATATGAAAACAAGTCTTTGTATGGAAAACTTTTTTGTTCTCCAAGCTATCATAACCGAATTCCACAATTATTAATTTGAAATAGCCATACACGATTTGTGAAACTTTGGTCCGGAGCGGACCACTATATCATATAGCTGCCATACAAACGACCGATATGAAAACAAGTCTTTGTATGGAAAACTTTTTTGTTCTCCAAGCTATCATAACCGAATTCCACAATTATTAATTTGACATAGCCATACACGATTTGTGAAACTTTGGTCCGGAGCGGACCACTATATCATATAGCTGCCATACAAACGACCGATATGAAAACAAGTCTTTGTATGGAAAACTTTTTTGTTCTCCAAGCTATCGTAACCGAATTCCACAATTATTAATTTGACATAGCCATACACGATTTGTGAAACTTTGGTCCGGAGCGGACCACTATATCATATAGCTGCCATACAAACGACCGATATGAAAACAAGTCTTTGTATGGAAAACTTTTTTGTTCTCCAAGCTATCGTAACCGAATTCCACAATTATTAATTTGAAATAGCCATACACGATTTGTGAAACTTTGGTCCGGAGCGGACCACTATATCATATAGCTGCCATACAAACGACCGATATGAAAACAAGTCTTTGTATGGAAAACTTTTTTGTTCTCCAAGCTATCGCAACCGAATTCAAAGTTTATTTATTTGACAAAGCCATACACGATTTGTGAAACTTTGGTCCGAAGCGGACCACTACATCATATAGCTGCCATACAAACGACCGATATGAAAACAAGTCTTTGTATGGAAAACTTTTTTGTTCTCCAAGCTATCGTAACCGAATTCCACAATTATTAATTTGAAATAGCCATACACGATTTGTGAAACTTTGGTCCGGAGCGGACCACTATATCATATAGCTGCCATACAAACGACCGATATGAAAACAAGTCTTTGTATGGAAAACTTTTTTGTTCTCCAAGCTATCGCAACCGAATTCAACGTTTATTTATTTGACAAAGCCATACACGATTTGTGAAACGTTGGCCTGGAGCGGACCACTATATTTAACACAAAAACAATTTTTATGGAAAACTTTTTTGTTCTCCAAGCTATCGCAACCGAATTCAAAGTTTGTTTATATGACATAGCCGTACATGATTTGTTAAAGTTTGGTCCGGAGCGGACCACTATATCATATAGCTGCCATACAAACGACCGATATGAAAACAAGTCTTTGTATGGAAAACTTTTTTGTTCTCCAAGCTATCGCAACTGAATTCAAAGTTTGTTTATATGACACAGCCGTACACGATTTTTGAAAGTTTGGTCCGGATCGGACCACTATATCATATAGCTGCCATACAAACGACCGATATGAAAACAAGTCTTTGTATGGAAAACTTTTTTGTTCTCCAAGCTATCGTAACCGAACTCCACAATTAATAATTTGACATAGCCATACACGATTTGTGAAACTTTGGTCCGGAGCGGACCACTATATCATATAGCTGCCATACAAACGACCGATATGAAAACAAGTCTTTGTATGGAAAACTTTTTTGTTCTCCAAGCTATCGTAACCGAATTCCAAAATTATTAATTTGACATAGCCATACACGATTTGTGAAACTTTGGTCCGGAGCGGACCACTATATCATATAGCTGCCATACAAACGACCGATATGAAAACAAGTCTTTGTATGGAAAACTTTTTTGTTCTCCAAGCTATCGCAACCGAATTCAACGTTTATTTATTTGACAAAGCCATACACGATTTGTGAAACTTTGGTCCGGAGCGGACCACTATATCATATAGCTGCCATACAAACGACCGATATGAAAACAAGTCTTTGTATGGAAAACTTTTTTGTTTTCCAAGCTATCATAACCGAATTCCACAATTATTAATTTGAAATAGCCATACACGATTTGTGAAACTTTGGTCCGGAGCGGACCACTATATCATATAGCTGCCATACAAACGACCGATATGAAAACAAGTCTTTGTATGGAAAACTTTTTTGTTCTCCAAGCTATCATAACCGAATTCCACAATTATTAATTTGATATAGTTATACACAATTTGTGAAACTTTGGTCTGGAGCGGACCACTATATCATATAGCTGCCATACAAACGACCGATATGAAAACAAGTCTTTGTATGGAAAACTTTTTTGTTCTCCAAGCTATCGCAACCGAATTCAACGTTTATTTATTTGACAAAGCCATACACGATTTGTGAAACGTTGGCCTGGAGCGGACCACTATATAAGTCTTTGTATGGAAAACTTTTTTGTTTTCCAAGCTATCGTAACCGAATTCCACAATTATTAATTTGAAATAGCCATACACGATTTGTGAAACTTTGGTCCGGAGCGGACTACTATATCATATAGCTGCCATACAAACGACCGATATGAAAACAAGTCTTTGTATGGAAAACTTTTTTGTTTTCCAAGCTACTCCGATCCCATTATTAATTTGAAATAGCCATACACGATTTGTGAAACTTTGGTCCGGAGCGGACCACTATATCATATAGCTGCCATACAAACGACCGATATGAAAACAAGTCTTTGTATGGAAAACTTTTTTGTTCTCCAAGCTATCGTAACCGAATTCCACAATTATTAATTTGACATAGCCATACACGATTTGTGAAACTTTGGTCCGGAGCGGACCACTATATCATATAGCTGCCATACAAACGACCGATAAGAAAACAAGTCTTTGTATGGAAAACTTTTTTGTTCTCCAAGCTATCGCAACCGAATTTCACAATTAATAATTTGACATAGCCATACACGATTTGTGAAACGTTGGCCTGGAGCGGACCACTATATGGAAAACTTTTTTGTTCTCCAAGCTATCGCAACTGAATTCAAAGTTTGTTTATATGACACAGCCGTACATGATTTTTTAAAGTTTGGTCCGGATCGGACCACTATATCATATAGCTGCCATACAAACGACCGATATGAAAACAAGTTTTTGCATGGAAAACTTTTTTGTTCTCCAAGCTATCGCAACTGAATTCAAAGTTTATTAATATGACACAGCCGTACACGATTTTTTAAAGTTTGGTCCGGAGCGGACCACTATATCATATAGCTGCCATACAAACGACCGATATGAAAACAAGTCTTTGTATGTAAAACTTTTTTGTTTTCCAAGCTATCGCAACCGAATTCAAAATTTATTTATTTCACACAGCCATACGCGATTTGCGAAAGTTTGGTCCGGATCGGCAAACTATGTCATATATGTATGTAAGATTGTTTATTATTATTGTTTATTATTAATTTAATTATTAGTTTAATTCTAAATGCGGTAATTATATAAAGTATTCTTAGTTTGTGACCGAACGACTGCTGCTGAGAACTCGACTGACTGCAACGCTGACTTCTACTCGACTCCACTGCTGCCTTGCGATCGTTCCTTCGATGACTGATTGTCGATAACTTCGATTTCCGACAATCATGTTGCTGCTCAACAGCGCTGCCAACCGGGTTGCTGCCAGCATTCAGCCTTACTCCATGTTACATTCGGCCCTCCTGATCATCATCATCCGACCCGGATGACAATAGGTCTGCATTTTCGGCTATGTACTTCCACAACTTCATGTTGTCACAGCTGGTGGATGTGACATTGGGTCCTTCGACGTTTGCTGCTTTTTTAACGTCATATCTGCCATTGTCTTTGACTCCTGTGACTTCGTATGGACCTAAATACCCGCTTGCCATCTTGCGGCCAGCTACAAATTGGGTCCTTTTAATTGCAACCAGATCACCTGCTTTGTATTTGTATTCAGCTCGGCGCTTTTTGTCGTAATTGCGCTTGTAGTCCTTCTGCGCCTGCTCGATGTTGCGTTTTACCAGCTGTCTCATCTCATAGCGGTCCTCGTTGAATTGACAGACCACTTCTTCTTGGAGCAGTTCCAGTAACCGATCCTCAACTCGGGTGTACATCTTGGTGCCAAACATGACCTCAAATGGTGACAGCTTCAGTGATGAATGCACGTGACAGTTGATCGCCTTTTGTACCTCAGGCACATATTTGTACCACTTCGACGGTTCGTCTGAAGACAGCTTTGATATTATTGCCAAAATTAAACGATTTACTCGTTCTATCTGGCCGTTGCCTCTGGCCACTCCAGTAGTTGTGCAGACGTGTTCCACGTTATGGCTGCTCATAAATTGTTCGAACGCACCACTCGTAAAGGCCGTTCCTTTGTCGCTAACAATTCGCTTAGGGAAACCAAAAATGTTTGACCAGTCGGTCAGCCTCTTGACCACTTCTTCCTGTCCGGTTGATTTGGTTGGGAATAACCAGACAAACTTTGAAAACGCATCGACTGTTGCCAGAATGTATTTATACTGTTTGGCCGATGAATCCATTGGCCCCAAATGATCGATGTGTAGTGTGTGCAACGGTGCGTCTCCTTTATCTATGCAATTTAGATATCCCTCCTGCTTTCCCAACTTTTTGCTGTGGATGATACATTTTATACAGTTAGAAATTAGCTTTTTTACCTTGTATTCCAAATGAGGAATAAAAAATTGCTGCTGTATGCTATGCATCGTCTTTTGCAACGACAAATGGCCAACTTCATGTGCGCTTTGAATCACCTCCCTCTCCATTAGTGCAGGGACAACCAGTAGTTCATTGCCATTGACCATACTATACAACAGGCCACCTTTTAGCTTGTAGGGTTGGAATAGACGATCTTTTAGAATTTCCAGGATTGCTCTAATTGAATCATCGTTCTGCTGCGACTTTTTAATACGTGCTGTCAACTCGGATGTTATCATCATGCATGCTTGGGGATGGCGGCTTAAAAAATCAACGTGTCTCATTCTTTCTCCTGCACGATGTTCGGGTTGAAAATTAAAATCCTGCATATAGAGAATCCATGGGCCAACTTCTCTTGGGACATCTGCTTTTTTTGTTGTCTGTTTAAATGCGACACAGTCCGTGACGAGCTTGAAAGGGACTCCCAATAAATAGTGTCTGAACTTTTTCAGAGCTAAGTATGCGGCTTTTACTTCAAGGTAGTAACTATGACGATTTGATTCGGCTTTTGTAGTTTTTCTGCTCCAAAAGCAGACTGGGTGAAAACTGCCTTCGAACTTCTGCAATAAAACGGCTCCTAACCCGTCCTTAGAGGCATCTGTATGAAGTTCGGTTTCTGCTTCTCGTGAGTAGATCCTCAATACTGGTTCGTTTACCAGAATCTCTTTCAGCTTATTCACCGACTGCTGCTCTACTGGTCCAATGTTGAAAATGGCATCTTTTTTTAATAGGTCCGTCAGTGGTCTCGCAATTTGGGCGTATCCAGGTATGAATTTTCTGAAGAATCCTGTGAGACCCAGAAATCCTTGAACGGCTTTTACATTCTGAGGTGTTCCAAAGGAATTCACTGCTGATGTTTTCTCTTTTCCAGGGCATATTTGTCCACCTTCGATAATATGTCCCAGGAAATGAATTCGCCTCTGCATAAAGTTGCACTTCTTCCATTTTATTTTTAGACCAAATTCTGCAGCTCTCTTAAGTACCATTTCCGTCTTTTCCATGCATTCTTCTGGGGTAGCGGCATATACAATTATGTCATCCATATATAGCTGCATTATATTGGAATTGATTAGTTCTTGAAAAATAAATTGAACGAACCGTATAAACGCTGCTGGGGAATTCTTAAAGCCAAAGGGCGCTTTGTTAAACTCGAATAAGCCTTCTCGGGTAACAAATGCTGTGTACGGCTTGCTGGCTTCTTCTACGGCCACATGAAAAAATCCGTTCTGTAAGTCCATGGTTGTAAACCATTTGGCACTCTGCAGTTTTTCAAGCACCTCCTCCATTATGGGTACCGGAAAACAATCCATCAGAACCATGGTGTTCAATTTTCTATAGTCCACGCAAACGCGTAGGGTACCATCCTTTTTCTTGACAACGACTATGCGACTGGCAACATTTGATGTAGATTTACGGACGATTGACTGCTCGACCCATTCCTCTACCTGCTTCTTACAGCTATAGCTTCTTCTTCAGATAGTCGGGTGTGTCCATGGCGAAAGGGTTTAATCACGCCATCAGGAATAATTTTGAGTTCGACTGGACATTGCTTTATCTGCTTGGGTGGTGTTTCGTATGTTCTCTCTATCATGCGTTCAACGTCTTCTCGGTATTGTGGTGCAACTGTAAAAGAAGATTCTTCACAAATATTAAACATTTGGGAATACTCAACCGCTTGTTTTTTATCTGCTTCCAGGTCAAGAAAAGTATAGCCTTCTGCACTACAGATAAGACGAAACTTGCTGATAAAATCGTGTCCCACTATTCCATCGCAACTGAATTTAGAATCGTGGACGACTAAAACGTTGTGGCTTGCTTCCACCTGGTCGGTCTTGATTAATGCTCTGAAGCATCCAATCGGCTGTGTTGAGGCATTTCCCAAACCTCGCAATACTGTTGCAGTGCGGTTTAAATCAACATCTTTCATCTTCTTGAATATAGCTTCTTTAATTATGGTCACATCTGATCCTGTGTCCACCAGACAGTTGATGATAATCCCATTTATGATTACTGGCTTTGTTCGTGCACTATCAACGTGAATGCGCATGCTGTTTGCTTTTTCCGGACACTTGCTTGAGATATGGCCCTCTTGATTACAGCTGAAACATTTGGTAGGAAGTGTACAATCCTTTCGTTTGTGTTCCCTCGAACCACAGTTGAAGCAGTGATCTGCTTTTACACCTTGTGTAATTTGCTTTGGTTTTGGTTGAATATTCGGCTTGTCAACAATATTCAGACTCTCGTAGATTTCGAATTCTTGCTTTAATTCCTTAAGAGTTTTACAACGGAGCATAGCACCCTTATACTCCTTTTTAATGTCGAGGCCGTTTACGATATGAGTTATCAAAGCAACTGTTTCAACTTCACCTAAGGCTGCTATTTTCTTCATTTGTAACAAATAGTCGTGTAGAGTTTCCTCCCTCTTCTTCTTCCTGTCTTGCAACTTTTTGTGAATAACGGCGCTATTATAGCTGCCTGAAAATTCTTCAATTAGTAACTCTTTGAGTTCAGTGTATCCACTGACACATTCAGATTCTAAGAAAAGTTCTGCTGATCCAATCATCTTACTTCTGGCTTGAACATATTTTTGTTTCTCCGAAAGTTCATATGCCTCGGCATTTTTCTCAAAAATTTCAAACCATTTTTTAATAGGAATTGATTTGCCATCACAGTCACTTACAACTTTTTCAAATTTTTCTGCAGCGATAATTACTTGCCCCTCTTGTCTAGATTTTGCCAACATGCTCTGGGTTAGAGTATTCATCATTTGTTCAAATTTCTCTTCGACTTTAGCACTAGCGTCTTTATTCTGCTTCTTTGCCTCTGCTTCTCCTACAGGCGCCAACTTTTGATCTTCTTCGTTCATTTTTTCTTTTCTGCTTTCGTCCTCGCTTTCGTTCTCTAGAATTGCTTGTATTTGGTCGGTGTTAAGTTTTTTATTTGTAGGTGGTGTACGTGTGAACATTCCGCGACAAGGCACTAACACCAGCAAACAACGACAATGTTCTAACGGCGCGACGGTAGTCGATTTTGCAGACGGCGCCACCGGTTAAAAGACAAATTTTGATTTTCGTTAGAAACGAATTTCACCACCTTTGCAATTTAATTGTTTTAAATTCCACAACAGCAAAACGACTTGAGTCTGTATGAGTTCAACCGATTTTTTCAACTTGCAATGCAGTAGACGTAGCCACAACTTTACAACTTTAAAGACTAAATCCACGCACACGACAATTTCAACTTTATCAGTTCTCTCTAGCAGCTTTCCCGACTTTTACCGACTTGTGTTCAAACAAAATCTGTACAACTGATTTTTCAACTTTAAATGCAACAGATATAGCCACAACTTTACAACTTTTAAAGACTATACCCACGCACACAACAATGTCTTTTTTCTTTAAACAACTGCACCTTCATATAACCGATTTAGGACTGGACGAGCCCCCATGTAAGATTGTTTATTATTATTGTTTATTATTAATTTAAATATTAGTTTAATTCTAAATGCGGTAATTATATAAAGTATTCTTAGTTTGTGACCGAACGACTGCTGCTGAGAACTCGACTGACTGCAACGCTGACTTCTACTCGACTCCACTGCTGCCTTGCGATCGTTCCTTCGATGACTGATTGTCGATAACTTCGATTTCCGACAATCATGTTGCTGCTCAACAGCGCTGCCAACCGGGTTGCTGCCAGCATTCAGCCTTACTCCATGTTACATGTATGTGCCATACAAACGACCGATATGAAAACAACTTTGTATGGAAAACTTTTTTGTTCTCCAAGCTATCGTAACCGAATTCCACAATTATTAATTTGACATAGCCATACACGATTCGTGAAACTTTGGTCCGGAGCGGACCACTATATCATATAGCTGCCATACAAACGACCGATACGAAAACAAGTCTTTGTATGGAAAACTTTTTTGTTTTCCAAGCTATCATAACCGAATTCCACAATTATTAATTTGAAATAGCCATACACGATTTGTGAAACTTTGGTCCGGAGCGGACCACTATATCATATAGCTGCCATACAAACGACCGATATGAAAACAAGTCTTTGTATGGAAAACTTTTTTGTTTTCCAAGCTATCATAACCGAATTCCACAATTATTAATTTGAAATAGCCATACACGATTTGTGAAACTTTGGTCCGGAGCGGACCACTATATCATATAGCTGCCATACAAACGACCGATATGAAAACAAGTCTTTGTATGGAAAACTTTTTTGTTCTCCAAGCTATCGCAACCGAATTCAACATTTATTAATTTTACAATAGCCATACACGATTTGTGAAACTTTGGTCCGGAGCGGACCACTATATCATATAGCTGCCATACAAACGACCGATATGAAAACAAGTCTTTGTATGGAAAACTTTTTTGTTCTCCAAGCTATCGTAACCGAATTCCACAATTATTAATTTGAAATAGCCATACACGATTTGTGAAACTTTGGTCCGGAGCGGACCACTATATCATATAGCTGCCATACAAACGACCGATATGAAAACAAGTCTTTGTATGGAAAACTTTTTTGTTCTCCAAGCTATCATAACCGAATTCCACGATTTGTGAAACTTTGGTCCGGAGCGGACCACTATATCATATAGCTGCCATACAAACGACCGATATGAAAACAAGTCTTTGTATGGAAAACTTTTTTGTTCTCCAAGCTATCATAACCGAATTCCACAATTATTAATTTGACATAGCCATACACGATTTGTGAAACTTTGGTCCGGAGCGGACCACTATATCATATAGCTGCCATACAAACGACCGATATGAAAACAAGTCTTTGTATGGAAAACTTTTTTGTTCTCCAAGCTATCATAACCGAATTCCACAATTATTAATTTGAAATAGCCATACACGATTTGTGAAACTTTGGTCCGGAGCGGACCACTATATCATATAGCTGCCATACAAACGACCGATACGAAAACAAGTCTTTGTATGGAAAACTTTTTTGTTTTCCAAGCTATCATAACCGAATTCCACAATTATTAATTTGAAATAGCCATACACGATTTGTGAAACTTTGGTCCGGAGCGGACCACTATATCATATAGCTGCCATACAAACGACCGATATGAAAACAAGTCTTTGTATGGAAAACTTTTTTGTTCTCCAAGCTATCGCAACCGAATTCAAAGTTTATTAATTTGACAATGCCATACACGATTTGTGAAACTTTGGTCCGGAGCGGACCACTATATCATATAGCTGCCATACAAACGACCGATATGAAAACAAGTCTTTGTATGGAAAACTTTTTTGTTCTCCAAGCTATCATAACCGAATTCCACAATTATTAATTTGAAATAGCCATACACGATTTGTGAAACTTTGGTCCGGAGCGGACCACTATATCATATAGCTGCCATACAAACGACCGATATGAAAACAAGTCTTTGTATGGAAAACTTTTTTGTTCTCCAAGCTATCGTAACCGAATTCCACAATTATTAATTTGACATAGCCATACACGATTTGTGAAACTTTGGTCCGGAGCGGACCACTACATCATATAGCTGCCATACAAACGACCGATACGAAAACAAGTCTTTGTATGGAAAACTTTTTTGTTCTCCAAGCTATCGCAACCGAATTCAACATTTATTTATTTGACAAAGCCATACACGATTTGTGAAACGTTGGCCTGGAGCGGACCACTATATCATATAGCTGCCATACAAACGACCGATATGAAAACAAGTCTTTGTATGGAAAACTTTTTTGTTCTCCAAGCTATCGCAACCGAATTCAAAGTTTATTTATTTGACATAGCCATACACGATTTGTGAAACTTTGGTCCGGAGCGGACCACTATATCATATAGCTGCCATACAAACGACCGATATGAAAACAAGTCTTTGTATGGAAAACTTTTTTGTTCTCCAAGCTATCGCAACCGAATTCAAAATTTATTAATTTGACATAGCCATACACGATTTGTGAAACTTTGGTCCGGAGCGGACAACTATATCATATAGCTGCCATACAAACGACCGATATGAAAACAAGTCTTTGTATGGAAAACTTTTTTGTTTTCCAAGCTATCGTAACCGAATTCCACAATTATTAATTTGAAATAGCCATACACGATTTGTGAAACTTTGGTCCGGAGCGGACCACTATATCATATAGCTGCCATACAAACGACCGATATGAAAACAAGTCTTTGTATGGAAAACTTTTTTGTTCTCCAAGCTATCGTAACCGAATTCCACAATTATTAATTTGACAAAGCCATACACGATTTGTGAAACTTTGGTCCGGAGCGGACCACTATATCATATAGCTGCCATACAAACGACCGATATGAAAACAAGTCTTTGTATGGAAAACTTTTTTGTTCTCCAAGCTATCATAACCGAATTCCACAATTATTAATTTGAAATAGCCATACACGATTTGTAAAACTTTGGTCCGGAGCGGACCACTATATCATATAGCTGCCATACAAACGACCGATATGAAAACAAGTCTTTGTATGGAAAACTTTTTTGTTCTCCAAGCTATCGTAACCGAATTCAACGTTTATTTATTTTACAATAGCCATACACGATTTGTGAAACTTTGGTCCGGAGCGGACCACTATATCATATAGCTGCCATACAAACGACCGATACGAAAACAAGTCTTTGTATGGAAAACTTTTTTGTTCTCCAAGCTATCATAACCGAATTCCACAATTATTAATTTGAAATAGCCATACACGATTTGTGAAACTTTGGTCCGGAGCGGACCACTATATCATATAGCTGCCATACAAACGACCGATATGAAAACAAGTCTTTGTATGGAAAACTTTTTTGTTCTCCAAGCTATCGTAACCGAATTCCACAATTATTAATTTGACATAGCCATACACGATTTGTGAAACTTTGGTCCGGAGCGGACCACTATATCATATAGCTGCCATACAAACGACCGATATGAAAACAAGTCTTTGTATGGAAAACTTTTTTGTTCTCCAAGCTATCGTAACCGAATTCCACAATTATTAATTTGAAATAGCCATACACGATTTGTGAAACTTTGGTCCGGAGCGGACCACTATATCATATAGCTGCCATACAAACGACCGATATGAAAACAAGTCTTTGTATGGAAAACTTTTTTGTTCTCCAAGCTATCGTAACCGAATTCCACAATTATTAATTTGAAATAGCCATACACGATTTGTGAAACTTTGGTCCGGAGCGGACCACTATATCATATAGCTGCCATACAAACGACCGATATGAAAACAAGTCTTTGTATGGAAAACTTTTTTGTTCTCCAAGCTATCGTAACCGAATTCCACAATTATTAATTTGACATAGCCATACACGATTTGTGAAACTTTGGTTCGGAGCGGACCACTATATCATATAGCTGCCATACAAACGACCGATATGAAAACAAGTCTTTGTATGGAAAACTTTTTTGTTCTCCAAGCTATCGTAACCGAATTCCACGTTTATTAATTTGACAAAGCCATACACGATTTGTGAAACTTTGGCCTGGAGCGGACCACTATATCATATAGCTGCCATACAAACGACCGATATGAAAACAAGTCTTTGTATGGAAAACTTTTTTGTTTTCCAAGCTATTGCAACCGAATTCAAAATTTATTTATTTGACATAGCCATACACGATTTTTGAAACTTTGGTCCGGAGGCGACCACTATATCATATAGCTGCCATACAAACGACCGATATGAAAACAAGTCTTTGTATGGAAAACTTTTTTGTTCTCCAAGCTATCGCAACCGAATTCAAAATTTATTTATTTGACACAGCCATACACGATTTGTGAAAGTTTGGTCCGGAGCGGACCACTATATCATATAGCTGCCATACAAACGACCGATATGAAAACAAGTCTTTGTATGGAAAACTTTTTTGTTTTCCAAGCTATCGTAACCGAATTCCACAATTATTAATTTGACATAGCCATACACGATTTGTGAAACTTTGGTCCGGAGCGGACCACTATATCATATAGCTGCCATACAAACGACCGATATGAAAACAAGTCTTTGTATGGAAAACTTTTTTGTTCTCCAAGCTATCGCAACCGAATTCAACAATTATTAATTTGACAATGCCATACACGATTTGTGAAACTTTGGTCCGGAGCGGACCACTATATCATATAGCTGCCATACAAACGACCGATATGAAAACAAGTCTTTGTATGGAAAACTTTTTTGTTCTCCAAGCTATCGCAACCGAATTCAACATTTATTTATTTGACAATAGCCATACACGATTTGTGAAACTTTGGTCCGGAGCGGACCACTATATCATATAGCTGCCATACAAACGACCGATATGAAAACAAGTCTTTGTATGGAAAACTTTTTTGTTTTCCAAGCTATCATAACCGAATTCCACAATTATTAATTTGAAATAGCCATACACGATTTGTGAAACTTTGGTCCGGAGCGGACCACTATATCATATAGCTGCCATACAAACGACCGATATGAAAACAAGTCTTTGTATGGAAAACTTTTTTGTTCTCCAAGCTATCGCAACCGAATTCAACGTTTATTTATTTTACAAAGCCATACACGATTTGTGAAACTTTGGTCCGGAGCGGACCACTATATCATATAGCTGCCATACAAACGACCGATACGAAAACAAGTCTTTGTATGGAAAACTTTTTTGTTCTCCAAGCTATCATAACCGAATTCCACAATTATTAATTTGAAATAGCCATACACGATTTGTGAAACTTTGGTCCGGAGCGGACCACTATATCATATAGCTGCCATACAAACGACCGATATGAAAACAAGTCTTTGTATGGAAAACTTTTTTGTTCTCCAAGCTATCGTAACCGAATTCCACAATTATTAATTTGACATAGCCATACACGATTTGTGAAACTTTGGTCCGGAGCGGACCACTATATCATATAGCTGCCATACAAACGACCGATACGAAAACAAGTCTTTGTATGGAAAACTTTTTTGTTCTCCAAGCTATCGTAACCGAATTCCACATTTATTAATTTGACATAGCCATACACGATTTGTGAAACTTTGGCCTGGAGCGGACCACTATATCATATAGCTGCCATACAAACGACCGATATGAAAACAAGTCTTTGTATGGAAAACTTTTTTGTTCTCCAAGCTATCGCAACCGAATTCAAAGTTTATTTATTTGACATAGCCATACACGATTTTTGAAAGTTTGGAAAACTGAAATATAGTTGCCATACAAACGACCGATATGAAAACAAGTCTTTGTATGGAAAACTTTTTTGTTCTCCAAGCTATCGCAACTGAATTCAAAGTTTATTTATTTGACACAGCCGTACATAATTTTTTAAAGTTTGGTCCGGATCGGACAACTATATCATATAGCTGCCATACAAACGACCGATATGAAAACAAGTCTTTGTATGGAAAACTTTTTTGTTTTCCAAGCTATCGCAACCGAATTCAAAATTTATTTATTTCACACAGCCATACACGATTTGCGAAAGTTTGGTCCGGATCGGCAAACTATGTCATATATGTATGTGCCATACAAACGACCGATATGAAAACAAGTCTTTGTATGGAAAACTTTTTTGTTTTCAAAGCTATCATAACCGAATTCCACAATTATTAATTTGAAATAGCCATACACGATTTGTGAAACTTTGGTCCGGAGCGGACCACTATATCATATAGCTGCCATACAAACGACCGATACGAAAACAAGTCTTTGTATGGAAAACTTTTTTGTTTTCCAAGCTATCATAACCGAATTCCACAATTATTAATTTGACATAGCCATACACGATTTGTGAAACTTTGGTCCGGAGCGGACCACTATATCATATAGCTGCCATACAAACGACCGATATGAAAACAAGTCTTTGTATGGAAAACTTTTTTGTTCTCCAAGCTATCGTAACCGAATTTCACAATTATTAATTTGAAATAGCCATACACGATTTGTGAAACTTTGGTCCGGAGCGGACCACTATATCATATAGCTGCCATACAAACGACCGATACGAAAACAAGTCTTTGTATGGAAAACTTTTTTGTTCTCCAAGCTATCATAACCGAATTCCACAATTATTAATTTGAAATAGCCATACACGATTTGTGAAACTTTGGTCCGGAGCGGACCACTATATCATATAGCTGCCATACAAACGACCGATATGAAAACAAGTCTTTGTATGGAAAACTTTTTTGTTTTCCAAGCTATCATAACCGAATTCCACAATTATTAATTTGACATAGCCATACACGATTTGTGAAACTTTGGTCCGGAGCGGACCACTATATCATATAGCTGCCATACAAACGACCGATATGAAAACAAGTCTTTGTATGGAAAACTTTTTTGTTCTCCAAGCTATCATAACCGAATTCCACAATTATTAATTTGACATAGCCATACACGATTTGTGAAACTTTGGTCCGGAGCGGACCACTATATCATATAGCTGCCATACAAACGACCGATATGAAAACAAGTCTTTGTATGGAAAACTTTTTTGTTTTCCAAGCTATCATAACCGAATTCCACAATTATTAATTTGAAATAGCCATACACGATTTGTGAAACTTTGGTCCGGAGCGGACCACTATATCATATAGCTGCCATACAAACGACCGATATGAAAACAAGTCTTTGTATGGAAAACTTTTTTGTTCTCCAAGCTATCGTAACCGAATTCAACGTTTATTAATTTGACAATGCCATACACGATTTGTGAAACTTTGGTCCGGAGCGGACCACTATATCATATAGCTGCCATACAAACGACCGATATGAAAACAAGTCTTTGTATGGAAAACTTTTTTGTTCTCCAAGCTATCGCAACCGAATTCCACATTTATTAATTTGACAATAGCCATACACGATTTGTGAAACTTTGGTCCGGAGCGGACCACTATATCATATAGCTGCCATACAAACGACCGATACGAAAACAAGTCTTTGTATGGAAAACTTTTTTGTTTTCCAAGCTATCATAACCGAATTCCACAATTATTAATTTGAAATAGCCATACACGATTTGTGAAACTTTGGTCCGGAGCGGACCACTATATCATATAGCTGCCATACAAACGACCGATATGAAAACAAGTCTTTGTATGGAAAACTTTTTTGTTCTCCAAGCTATCGTAACCGAATTCAACATTTATTAATTTGACAATAGCCATACACGATTTGTGAAACTTTGGTCCGGAGCGGACCACTATATCATATAGCTGCCATACAAACGACCGATATGAAAACAAGTCTTTGTATGGAAAACTTTTTTGTTCTCCAAGCTATCGCAACCGAATTCAAAATTTATTTATTTTACAATGCCATACACGATTTGTGAAACTTTGGTCCGGAGCGGACCACTATATCATATAGCTGCCATACAAACGACCGATATGAAAACAAGTCTTTGTATGGAAAACTTTTTTGTTCTCCAAGCTATCGTAACCGAATTCCACAATTATTAATTTGACATAGCCATACACGATTTGTGAAACTTTGGTCCGGAGCGGACCACTATATCATATAGCTGCCATACAAACGACCGATACGAAAACAAGTCTTTGTATGGAAAACTTTTTTGTTCTCCAAGCTATCGTAACCGAATTTAACGTTTATTAATTTGACAAAGCCATACACGATTTGTGAAACTTTGGTCTGGAGCGGACCACTATATCATATAGCTGCCATACAAACGACCGATATGAAAACAAGTCTTTGTATGGAAAACTTTTTTGTTCTCCAAGCTATCGCAACCGAATTCAACGTTTATTAATTTGACATAGCCATACACGATTTGTGAAACTTTGGTCCGGAGCGGACCACTATATCATATAGCTGCCATACAAACGACCGATATGAAAACAAGTCTTTGTATGGAAAACTTTTTTGTTCTCCAAGCTATCGCAACCGAATTCAAAGTTTATTTATTTGACACAGCCATACACGATTTGTGAAACTTTGGTCCGGAGCGGACCACTATATCATATAGCTGCCATACAAACGACCGATATGAAAACAAGTCTTTGTATGGAAAACTTTTTTGTTTTCCAAGCTATCGCAACCGAATTCAAAATTTATTTATTTCACACAGCCATACACGATTTGCGAAAGTTTGGTCCGGATCGGCAAACTATGTCATATATGTATGTGCCATACAAACGACCGATATGAAAACAAGTCTTTGTATGGAAAACTTTTTTGTTTTCAAAGCTATCATAACCGAATTCCACAATTATTAATTTGAAATAGCCATACACGATTTGTGAAACTTTGGTCCGGAGCGGACCACTATATCATATAGCTGCCATACAAACGACCGATATGAAAACAAGTCTTTGTATGGAAAACTTTTTTGTTCTCCAAGCTATCATAACCGAATTCCACAATTATTAATTTGACATAGCCATACACGATTTGTGAAACTTTGGTCCGGAGCGGACCACTATATCATATAGCTGCCATACAAACGACCGATATGAAAACAAGTCTTTGTATGGAAAACTTTTTTGTTCTCCAAGCTATCGTAACCGAATTCCACAATTATTAATTTGACATAGCCATACACGATTTGTGAAACTTTGGTCCGGAGCGGACCACTATATCATATAGCTGCCATACAAACGACCGATATGAAAACAAGTCTTTGTATGGAAAACTTTTTTGTTCTCCAAGCTATCATAACCGAATTCCACAATTATTAATTTGAAATAGCCATACACGATTTGTGAAACTTTGGTCCGGAGCGGACCACTATATCATATAGCTGCCATACAAACGACCGATATGAAAACAAGTCTTTGTATGGAAAACTTTTTTGTTTTCCAAGCTATCATAACCGAATTCCACAATTATTAATTTGAAATAGCCATACACGATTTGTGAAACGTTGGTCCGGAGCGGACCACTATATCATATAGCTGCCATACAAACGACCGATATGAAAACAAGTCTTTGTATGGAAAACTTTTTTGTTCTCCAAGCTATCGCAACCGAATTCAAAATTTATTTATTTTACATAGCCATACACGATTTGTGAAACTTTGGTCCGGAGCGGACCACTATATCATATAGCTGCCATACAAACGACCGATATGAAAACAAGTCTTTGTATGGAAAACTTTTTTGTTCTCCAAGCTATCGTAACCGAATTCCACAATTATTAATTTGAAATAGCCATACACGATTTGTGAAACTTTGGTCCGGAGCGGACCACTATATCATATAGCTGCCATACAAACGACCGATACGAAAACAAGTCTTTGTATGGAAAACTTTTTTGTTCTCCAAGCTATCGCAACCGAATTCAACGTTTATTTATTTGACAAAGCCATACACGATTTGTGAAACGTTGGCCTGGAGCGGACCACTATATCATATAGCTGCCATACAAACGACCGATATGAAAACAAGTCTTTGTATGGAAAACTTTTTTGTTCTCCAAGCTATCGCAACCGAATTCAAAGTTTATTTATTTGACACAGCCGTACACGATTTGTTAAAGTTTGGTCCGGAGCGGACCACTATATCATATAGCTGCCATACAAACGACCGATATGAAAACAAGTCTTTGTATGGAAAACTTTTTTGTTCTCCAAGCTATCGCAACCGAATTCAAAGTTTGTTTATTTGACACAGCCATACACGATTTGTGAAACTTTGGTCCGGATCGGACCACTATATCATATAGCTGCCATACAAACGACCGATATGAAAACAAGTCTTTGTATGGAAAACTTTTTTGTTTTCCAAGCTATCGCAACCGAATTCAAAATTTATTTATTTCACACAGCCATACACGATTTGCGAAAGTTTGGTCCGGATCGGCAAACTATATCATATATGTATGTGCCATACAAACGACCGATATGAAAACAAGTCTTTGTATGGAAAACTTTTTTGTTTTCCAAGCTATCATAACCGAATTCCACAATTATTAATTTGAAATAGCCATACACGATTTGTGAAACTTTGGTCCGGAGCGGACCACTATATCATATAGCTGCCATACAAACGACCGATATGAAAACAAGTCTTTGTATGGAAAACTTTTTTGTTCTCCAAGCTATCATAACCGAATTCCACAATTATTAATTTGACATAGCCGTACACGATTTGTGAAACTTTGGTCCGGAGCGGACCACTATATCATATAGCTGCCATACAAACGACCGATATGAAAACAAGTCTTTGTATGGAAAACTTTTTTGTTCTCCAAGCTATCGTAACCGAATTCCACAATTATTAATTTGACATAGCCATACACGATTTGTGAAACTTTGGTCCGGAGCGGACCACTATATCATATAGCTGCCATACAAACGACCGATATGAAAACAAGTCTTTGTATGGAAAACTTTTTTGTTCTCCAAGCTATCATAACCGAATTCCACAATTATTAATTTGAAATAGCCATACACGATTTGTGAAACTTTGGTCCGGAGCGGACCACTATATCATATAGCTGCCATACAAACGACCGATATGAAAACAAGTCTTTGTATGGAAAACTTTTTTGTTTTCCAAGCTATCATAACCGAATTCCACAATTATTAATTTGAAATAGCCATACACGATTTGTGAAACTTTGGTCCGGAGCGGACCACTATATCATATAGCTGCCATACAAACGACCGATATGAAAACAAGTCTTTGTATGGAAAACTTTTTTGTTCTCCAAGCTATCACAACCGAATTCCACAATTATTAATTTGACATAGCCATACACGATTTGTGAAACTTTGGTCCGGAGCGGACCACTACATCATATAGCTGCCATACAAACGACCGATATGAAAACAAGTCTTTGTATGGAAAACTTTTTTGTTCTCCAAGCTATCGTAACCGAATTCCACAATTATTAATTTGACATAGCCATACACGATTTGTGAAACTTTGGTCCGGAGCGGACCACTATATCATATAGCTGCCATACAAACGACCGATATGAAAACAAGTCTTTGTATGGAAAACTTTTTTGTTCTCCAAGCTATCATAACCGAATTCCACAATTATTAATTTGAAATAGCCATACACGATTTGTGAAACTTTGGTCCGGAGCGGACCACTATATCATATAGCTGCCATACAAACGACCGATATGAAAACAAGTCTTTGTATGGAAAACTTTTTTGTTTTCCAAGCTATCATAACCGAATTCCACAATTATTAATTTGAAATAGCCATACACGATTTGTGAAACTTTGGTCCGGAGCGGACCACTATATCATATAGCTGCCATACAAACGACCGATATGAAAACAAGTCTTTGTATGGAAAACTTTTTTGTTCTCCAAGCTATCGCAACCGAATTCCACATTTATTTATTTTACAATGCCATACACGATTTGTGAAACTTTGGTCCGGAGCGGACCACTATATCATATAGCTGCCATACAAACGACCGATATGAAAACAAGTCTTTGTATGGAAAACTTTTTTGTTTTCCAAGCTATCATAACCGAATTCCACAATTATTAATTTGAAATAGCCATACACGATTTGTGAAACTTTGGTCCGGAGCGGACCACTATATCATATAGCTGCCATACAAACGACCGATATGAAAACAAGTCTTTGTATGGAAAACTTTTTTGTTCTCCAAGCTATCGCAACCGAATTCAAAGTTTATTTATTTGACAATGCCATACACGATTTGTGAAACTTTGGTCCGGAGCGGACCACTATATCATATAGCTGCCATACAAACGACCGATATGAAAACAAGTCTTTGTATGGAAAACTTTTTTGTTCTCCAAGCTATCATAACCGAATTCCACAATTATTAATTTGAAATAGCCATACACGATTTGTGAAACTTTGGTCCGGAGCGGACCACTATATCATATAGCTGCCATACAAACGACCGATATGAAAACAAGTCTTTGTATGGAAAACTTTTTTGTTTTCCAAGCTATCATAACCGAATTCCACAATTATTAATTTGAAATAGCCATACACAATTTGTGAAACTTTGGTCCGGAGCGGACCACTATATCATATAGCTGCCATACAAACGACCGATATGAAAACAAGTCTTTGTATGGAAAACTTTTTTGTTCTCCAAGCTATCGCAACCGAATTCAACATTTATTTATTTTACAATGCCATACACGATTTGTGAAACTTTGGTCCGGAGCGGACCACTATATCATATAGCTGCCATACAAACGACCGATACGAAAACAAGTCTTTGTATGGAAAACTTTTTTGTTTTCCAAGCTATCATAACCGAATTCCACAATTATTAATTTGAAATAGCCATACACGATTTGTGAAACTTTGGTCCGGAGCGGACCACTATATCATATAGCTGCCATACAAACGACCGATATGAAAACAAGTCTTTGTATGGAAAACTTTTTTGTTCTCCAAGCTATCGCAACCGAATTCAACGTTTATTTATTTGACAATGCCATACACGATTTGTGAAACTTTGGTCCGGAGCGGACCACTATATCATATAGCTGCCATACAAACGACCGATACGAAAACAAGTCTTTGTATGGAAAACTTTTTTGTTCTCCAAGCTATCATAACCGAATTCCACAATTATTAATTTGAAATAGCCATACACGATTTGTGAAACTTTGGTCCGGAGCGGACCACTATATCATATAGCTGCCATACAAACGACCGATATGAAAACAAGTCTTTGTATGGAAAACTTTTTTGTTCTCCAAGCTATCATAACCGAATTCCACAATTATTAATTTGACATAGCCATACACGATTTGTGAAACTTTGGTCCGGAGCGGACCACTATATCATATAGCTGCCATACAAACGACAGATATGAAAACAAGTCTTTGTATGGAAAACTTTTTTGTTCTCCAAGCTATCATAACCGAATTCCACAATTATTAATTTGAAATAGCCATACACGATTTGTGAAACTTTGGTCCGGAGCGGACCACTATATCATATAGCTGCCATACAAACGACCGATATGAAAACAAGTCTTTGTATGGAAAACTTTTTTGTTCTCCAAGCTATCATAACCGAATTCCACAATTATTAATTTGAAATAGCCATACACGATTTGTGAAACTTTGGTCCGGAGCGGACCACTATATCATATAGCTGCCATACAAACGACGGATATGAAAACAAGTTTTTGTATGGAAAACTTTTTTGTTCTCCAAGCTATCGCAACCGAATTCAACATTTATTTATTTGACATTGCCATACACTATTTGTGAAACTTTGGTCCGGAGCGGACCACTATATCATATAGCTGCCATACAAACGACCGATACGAAAACAAGTCTTTGTATGGAAAACTTTTTTGTTCTCCAAGCTATCATAACCGAATTCCACAATTATTAATTTGAAATAGCCATACACGATTTGTGAAACTTTGGTCCGGAGCGGACCACTATATCATATAGCTGCCATACAAACGACCGATATGAAAACAAGTCTTTGTATGGAAAACTTTTTTGTTCTCCAAGCTATCGTAACCGAATTCCACAATTATTAATTTGACATAGCCATACACGATTTGTGAAACTTTGGTCCGGAGCGGACCACTATATCATATAGCTGCCATACAAACGACCGATATGAAAACAAGTCTTTGTATGGAAAACTTTTTTGTTCTCCAAGCTATCGTAACCGAATTCCACAATTATTAATTTGACATAGCCATACACGATTTGTGAAACTTTGGTCCGGAGCGGACCACTATATCATATAGCTGCCATACAAACGACCGATATGAAAACAAGTCTTTGTATGGAAAACTTTTTTGTTCTCCAAGCTATCGTAACCGAATTCCACAATTATTAATTTGACATAGCCATACACGATTTGTGAAACTTTGGTCCGGAGCGGACCACTATATCATATAGCTGCCATACAAACGACCGATACGAAAACAAGTCTTTGTATGGAAAACTTTTTTGTTTTCCAAGCTATCATAACCGAATTCCACAATTATTAATTTGAAATAGCCATACACAATTTGTGAAACTTTGGTCCGGAGCGGACCACTATATCATATAGCTGCCATACAAACGACCGATATGAAAACAAGTCTTTGTATGGAAAACTTTTTTGTTCTCCAAGCTATCGCAACCGAATTCAACGTTTATTTATTTTACAATGCCATACACGATTTGTGAAACTTTGGTCCGGAGCGGACCACTATATCATATAGCTGCCATACAAACGACCGATACGAAAACAAGTCTTTGTATGGAAAACTTTTTTGTTCTCCAAGCTATCATAACCGAATTCCACAATTATTAATTTGAAATAGCCATACACGATTTGTGAAACTTTGGTCCGGAGCGGACCACTATATCATATAGCTGCCATACAAACGACCGATATGAAAACAAGTCTTTGTATGGAAAACTTTTTTGTTCTCCAAGCTATCGTAACCGAATTCCACAATTATTAATTTGACATAGCCATACACGATTTGTGAAACTTTGGTCCGGAGCGGACCACTATATCATATAGCTGCCATACAAACGACCGATATGAAAACAAGTCTTTGTATGGAAAACTTTTTTGTTCTCCAAGCTATCGCAACCGAATTCAACGTTTATTTATTTGACAAAGCCATACACGATTTGTGAAACTTTGGTCCGGAGCGGACCACTATATCATATAGCTGCCATACAAACGACCGATACGAAAACAAGTCTTTGTATGGAAAACTTTTTTGTTTTGTCCGGAGCGGACCACTATATCATATAGCTGCCATACAAACGACCGATATGAAAACAAGTCTTTGTATGGAAAACTTTTTTGTTCTCCAAGCTATCGTAACCGAATTCCACAATTATTAATTTGACATAGCCATACACGATTTGTGAAACTTTGGTCCGGAGCGGACCACTATATCATATAGCTGCCATACAAACGACCGATATGAAAACAAGTCTTTGTATGGAAAACTTTTTTGTTCTCCAAGCTATCGCAACCGAATTCAACGTTTATTTATTTGACAAAGCCATACACGATTTGTAAAACTTTGGTCCGGAGCGGACCACTATATCATATAGCTGCCATACAAACGACCGATACGAAAACAAGTCTTTGTATGGAAAACTTTTTTGTTCTCCAAGCTATCATAACCGAATTCCACAATTATTAATTTGAAATAGCCATACACGATTTGTGAAACTTTGGTCCGGAGCGGACCACTATATCATATAGCTGCCATACAAACGACCGATATGAAAACAAGTCTTTGTATGGAAAACTTTTTTGTTCTCCAAGCTATCGTAACCGAATTCCAAAATTATTAATTTGACATAGCCATACACGATTTGTGAAACTTTGGTCCGGAGCGGACCACTATATCATATAGCTGCCATACAAACAACCGATATGAAAACAAGTCTTTGTATGCAAAACTTTTTTGTTCTCCAAGCTATCGTAACCGAATTCCACACTTATTAATTTGACATAGTCATACACGATTTGTGAAACTTTGGTTTGGAGCGGACCACTATATCATATAGCTGCCATACAAACGACCGATACGAAAACAAGTCTTTGTATGGAAAACTTTTTTGTTCTCCAAGCTATCATAACCGAATTCCACAATTATTAATTTGACATAGCCATACACGATTTGTGAAACTTTGGTCCGGAGCGGACCACTATATCATATAGCTGCCATACAAACGACCGATATGAAAACAAGTCTTTGTATGGAAAACTTTTTGTTCTCCAAGCTATCGCAACCGAATTCAACGTTTATTTATTTTACAATGCCATACACGATTTGTGAAACTTTGGTCCGGAGCGGACCACTATATCATATAGCTGCCATACAAACGACCGATACGAAAACAAGTCTTTGTATGGAAAACTTTTTTGTTCTCCAAGCTATCATAACCGAATTCCACAATTATTAATTTGAAATAGCCATACACGATTTGTGAAACTTTGGTCCGGAGCGGACCACTATATCATATAGCTGCCATACAAACAACCGATATGAAAACAAGTCTTTGTATGGAAAACTTTTTTGTTCTCCAAGCTATCGTAACCGAATTCCACAATTATTAATTTGACATAGCCATACACGATTTGTGAAACTTTGGTCCGGAGCGGACCACTATATCATATAGCTGCCATACAAACGACCGATATGAAAACAAGTCTTTGTATGGAAAACTTTTTTGTTCTCCAAGCTATCGCAACCGAATTCAACGTTTATTTATTTGACAAAGCCATACACGATTTGTGAAACGTTGGCCTGGAGCGGACCACTATATCATATAGCTGCCATACAAACGACCGATATGAAAACAAGTCTTTGTATGGAAAACTTTTTTGTTCTCCAAGCTATCGCAACCGAATTCAACGTTTATTTATTTGACACAGCCATACACGATTTTTGAAACTTTGGTCCGGAGCGGACCACTATATCATATAGCTGCCATACAAACGACCGATACGAAAACAAGTCTTTGTATGGAAAACTTTTTTGTTCTCCAAGCTATCGCAACTGAATTCAAAGTTTGTTTATACGACACAGCCGTACATGATTTTTTAAAGTTTGGTCCGGATCGGACCACTATATCATATAGCTGCCATACAAACGACAGATATGAAAACAAGTCTTTGTATGGAAAACTTTTTTGTTTTCCAAGCTATCGTAACCGAATTCAAAATTTATTAATTTCACATAGCCATACACGATTTGCGAAACTTTGGTCCGGATCGGCAAACTATGTCATATATGTATGTGCCATACAAACGACCGATATGAAAACAAGTCTTTGTATGGAAAACTTTTTTGTTTTCCAAGCTATCGTAACCGAATTCCACAATTATTAATTTGAAATAGCCATACACGATTTGTGAAACTTTGGTCCGGTGCGGACCACTATATCATATAGCTGCCATACAAACGACCGATATGAAAACAAGTCTTTGTATGGAAAACTTTTTTGTTTTCCAAGCTATCATAACCGAATTCCACAATTATTAATTTGAAATAGCCATACACGATTTGTGAAACTTTGGTCCGGAGCGGACCACTATATCATATAGCTGCCATACAAACGACCGATATGAAAACAAGTCTTTGTATGGAAAACTTTTTTGTTTTCCAAGCTATCATAACCGAATTCCACAATTATTAATTTGAAATAGCCATACACGATTTGTGAAACTTTGGTCCGGAGCGGACCACTATATCATATAGCTGCCATACAAACGACCGATATGAAAACAAGTCTTTGTATGGAAAACTTTTTTGTTCTCCAAGCTATCGCAACCGAATTCAACGTTTATTTATTTTACAATGCCATACACGATTTGTGAAACTTTGGTCCGGAGCGGACCACTATATCATATAGCTGCCATACAAACGACCGATACGAAAACAAGTCTTTGTATGGAAAACTTTTTTGTTCTCCAAGCTATCATAACCGAATTCCACAATTATTAATTTGAAATAGCCATACACGATTTGTAAAACTTTGGTCCGGAGCGGACCACTATATCATATAGCTGCCATACAAACGACCGATATGAAAACAAGTCTTTGTATGGAAAACCTTTTTGTTCTCCAAGCTATCGTAACCGAATTCCACAATTATTAATTTGACATAGCCATACACGATTCATGAAACTTTTTTCCGGAGCGGACCACTATATCATATAGCTGCCATACAAACGACCGATATGAAAACAAGTCTTTGTATGGAAAACTATTTTGTTCTCCAAGCTATCATAACCGAATTCCACAATTATTAATTTGAAATAGCCATACACGATTTGTGAAACTTTGGTCCGGAGCGGACCACTATATCATATAGCTGCCATACAAACGACCGATATGAAAACAAGTCTTTGTATGGAAAACTTTTTTGTTTTCCAAGCTATCATAACCGAATTCCACAATTATTAATTTGAAATAGCCATACACGATTTGTGAAACTTTGGTCCGGAGCGGACCACTATATCATATAGCTGCCATACAAACGACCGATATGAAAACAAGTCTTTGTATGGAAAACTTTTTTGTTCTCCAAGCTATCGTAACCGAATTCCACAATTATTAATTTGAAATAGCCATACACGATTTGTGAAACTTTGGTTTGGAGCGGACCACTATATCATATAGCTGCCATACAAACGACCGATATGAAAACAAGTCTTTGTATGGAAAACTTGTTTGTTCTCCAAGCTATCGTAACCGAATTCCACAATTATTAATTTGACATAGCCATACACGATTTGTGAAACTTTGGTCCGGAGCGGACCACTATATCATATAGCTGCCATACAAACGACCGATATGAAAACAAGTCTTTGTATGGAAAACTTTTTTGTTCTCCAAGCTATCGCAACCGAATTCCACAATTATTAATTTGACATAGCCATACACGATTTGTGAAACTTTGGTCCGGAGCGGACCACTATATCATATAGCTGCCATACAAACGACCGATATGAAAACAAGTCTTTGTATGGAAAACTTTTTTGTTCTCCAAGCTATCGTAACCGAACTCCACAATTAATAATTTGACATAGCCATACACGATTTGTGAAACTTTGGTCCGGAGCGGACCACTATATCATATAGCTGCCATACATAACCGAATTCCACAATTATTAATTTGAAATAGCCATACACGATTTGTGAAACTTTGGTCCGGAGCGGACCACTATATCATATAGCTGCCATACAAACGACCGATATGAAAACAAGTCTTTGTATGGAAAACTTTTTTGTTTTCCAAGCTATCATAACCGAATTCCACAATTATTAATTTGAAATAGCCATACACGATTTGTGAAACTTTGGTCTGGAGCGGACCACTATATCATATAGCTGCCATACAAACGACCGATATGAAAACAAGTCTTTGTATGGAAAACTTTTTTGTTCTCCAAGCTATCGTAACCGAATTCCACAATTATTAATTTGACATAGCCATACACGATTTGTGAAACTTTGGTCCGGAGCGGACCACTATATCATATAGCTGCCATACAAACGACCGATACGAAAACAAGTCTTTGTATGGAAAACTTTTTTGTTCTCCAAGCTATCGCAACCGAATTCAACGTTTATTTATTTGACAAAGCCATACACGATTTGTGAAACTTTGGCCTGGAGCGGACCACTATATCATATAGCTGCCATACAAACGACCGATATGAAAACAAGTCTTTGTATGGAAAACCTTTTTTGTTCTCCAAGCTATCATAACCGAATTCCACGATTTGTGAAACTTTGGTCCGGAGCGGACCACTATATCATATAGCTGCCATACAAACGACCGATATGAAAACAAGTCTTTGTATGGAAAACTTTTTTGTTCTCCAAGCTATCATAACCGAATTCCACAATTATTAATTTGAAATAGCCATACACGATTTGTGAAACTTTGGTCCGGAGCGGACCACTATATCATATAGCTGCCATACAAACGACCGATATGAAAACAAGTCTTTGTATGGAAAACTTTTTTGTTCTCCAAGCTATCGTAACCGAATTCCACAATTATTAATTTGACATAGCCATACACGATTTGTGAAACTTTGGTCCGGAGCGGACCACTATATCATATAGCTGCCATACAAACGACCGATATGAAAACAAGTCTTTGTATGGAAAACTTTTTTGTTCTCCAAGCTATCGCAACCGAATTTAACGTTTATTTATTTGACAAAGCCATACACGATTTGTGAAACGTTGGCCTGGAGCGGACCACTATATCATATAGCTGCCATACAAACGACCGATATGAAAACAAGTCTTTGTATGGAAAACTTTTTTGTTCTCCAAGCTATCGCAACTGAATTCAAAGTTTGTTTATATGACACAGCCGTACATGATTTTTTAAAGTTTGGTCCGGATCGGACCACTATATCATATAGCTGCCATACAAACGACAGATATGAATACAAGTCTTTGTATGGAAAACTTTTTTGTTTTCCAAGCTATCGCAACCGAATTCAAAATTTATTTATTTCACACAGCCATACACGATTTGCGAAAGTTTGGTCCGGATCGGCAAACTATGTCATATATGTATGTGCCATACAAACGACCGATATGAAAACAAGTCTTTGTATGGAAAACTTTTTTGTTCTCCAAGCTATCGTAACCGAATTCCACAATTATTAATTTGAAATAGCCATACACGATTTGTGAAACTTTGGTCCGGAGCGGACCACTATATCATATAGCTGCCATACAAACGACGGATACGAAAACAAGTCTTTGTATGGAAAACTTTTTGTTTTCCAAGCTATCATAACCGAATTCCACAATTATTAATTTGAAATAGCCATACACGATTTGTGAAACTTTGGTCCGGAGCGGACCACTATATCATATAGCTGCCATACAAACGACCGATATGAAAACAAGTCTTTGTATGGAAAACTTTTTTGTTCTCCAAGCTATCATAACCGAATTCCACAATTATTAATTTGACATAGCCATACACGATTTGTGAAACTTTGGTCCGGAGCGGACCACTATATCATATAGCTGCCATACAAACGACCGTTATGAAAACAAGTCTTTGTATGGAAAACTTTTTTGTTCTCCAAGCTATCGTAACCGAATTCCACAATTATTAATTTGACATAGCCATACACAATTTGTGAAACTTTGGCCCGGAGCGGACCACTATATCATATAGCTGCCATACAAACGACCGATATGAAAACAAGTCTTTGTATGGAAAACTTTTTTGTTCTCCAAGCTATCATAACCGAATTCCACAATTATTAATTTGAAATAGCCATACACGATTTGTGAAACTTTGGTCCGGAGCGGACCACTATATCATATAGCTGCCATACAAACGACCGATAAGAAAACAAGTCTTTGTATGGAAAACTTTTTTGTTTTCCAAGCTATCATAACCGAATTCCACAATTATTAATTTGAAATAGCCATACACGATTTGTGAAACTTTGGTCCGGAGCGGACCACTATATCATATAGCTGCCATACAAACGACCGATAAGAAAACAAGTCTTTGTATGGAAAACTTTTTTGTTCTCCAAGCTATCATAACCGAATTCAACAATTATTAATTTGAAATAGCCATACATGATTTGTGAAACTTTGGTCCGGAGCGGACCACTATATCATATAGCTGCCATACAAACGACCGATATGAAAACAAGTCTTTGTATGGAAAACTTTTTTGTTCTCCAAACTATCATAACCGAATTCCACAATTTTTAATTTGACATAGCCATACACGATTTGTGAAACTTTGGTCCGGAGCGGACCACTATATCATATAGCTGCCATACAAACGACGGATACGAAAACAAGTCTTTGTATGGAAAACTTTTTGTTCTCCAAGCTATCATAACCGAATTCCACAATTATTAATTTGACATAGCCATACACGATTTGTGAAACTTTGGTCCGGAGCGGACCACTATATCATATAGCTGCCATACAAACGAACGATATGAAAACAAGTCTTTGTATGGAAAACTTTTTTGTTCTCCAAGCTATCATAACCGAATTCCACAATTATTAATTTGAAATAGCCATACACGATTTGTGAAACTTTGGTCTGGAGCGGACCACTATATCATATAGCTGCCATACAAACGACCGATATGAAAACAAGTCTTTGTATGGAAAACTTTTTTGTTCTCCAAGCTATCATAACCGAATTCCACAATTATTAATTTGAAATAGCCATACACGATTTGTGAAACTTTGGTCCGGAGCGGACCACTATATCATATAGCTGCCATACAAACGACCGATATGAAAACAAGTCTTTGTATGGAAAACTTTTTGTTCTCCAAGCTATCGCAACCGAATTTAACGTTTATTTATTTGACAAAGCCATACACGATTTGTGAAACGTTGGCCTGGAGCGGACCACTATATCATATAGCTGCCATACAAACGACCGATATGAAAACAAGTCTTTGTATGGAAAACTTTTTTGTTCTCCAAGCTATCGCAACTGAATTCAAAGTTTGTTTATATGACACAGCCGTACATGATTTTTTAAAGTTTGGTCCGGATCGGACCACTATATCATATAGCTCCTCAACGACCGATATGAAACAAGTCTTTGTATGGAAAACTTTTTT
Organism: Drosophila merina; assembly: GCA_035047645.1. Taxonomy (NCBI): domain Eukaryota; kingdom Metazoa; phylum Arthropoda; class Insecta; order Diptera; family Drosophilidae; genus Drosophila; species Drosophila merina. Next base: position 222,847 of record JAWNPH010000076.1, on the reverse strand, counting down.
GTTTTCCAAGCTATCGCAACCGAATTCAAAATTTATTTATTTCACACAGCCATACACGATTTGCGAAAGTTTGGTCCGGATCGGCAAACTATGTCATATATGTATGTGCCATACAAACGACCGATATGAAAACAAGTCTTTGTATGGAAAACTTTTTTGTTTTCCAAGCTATCATAACCGAATTCCACAATTATTAATTTGAAATAGCCATACACGATTTGTGAAACTTTGGTCCGGAGCGGACCACTATATCATATAGCTGCCATACAAACGACCGATACGAAAACAAGTCTTTGTATGGAAAACTTTTTTGTTTTCCAAGCTATCATAACCGAATTCCACAATTATTAATTTGAAATAGCCATACACGATTTGTGAAACTTTGGTCCGGAGCGGACCACTATATCATATAGCTGCCATACAAACGACCGATATGAAAACAAGTCTTTGTATGGAAAACTTTTTTGTTCTCCAAGCTATCGTAACCGAATTCCACAATTATTAATTTGAAATAGCCATACACGATTTGTGAAACTTTGGTCCGGAGCGGACCACTATATCATATAGCTGCCATACAAACGACCGATATGAAAACAAGTCTTTGTATGGAAAACTTTTTTGTTTTCCAAGCTATCATAACCGAATTCCACAATTATTAATTTGAAATAGCCATACACGATTTGTGAAACTTTGGTCCGGAGCGGACCACTATATCATATAGCTGCCATACAAACGACCGATATGAAAACAAGTCTTTGTATGGAAAACTTTTTTGTTCTCCAAGCTATCATAACCGAATTCCACAGTTATTAATTTGACATAGCCATACACGATTTGTGAAACTTTGGTCCGGAGCGGACCACTATATCATATAGCTGCCATACAAACGACGGATACGAAAACAAGTCTTTGTATGGAAAACTTTTTGTTCTCCAAACTATCATAACCGAATTCCACAATTATTAATTTGACATAGCCATACACGATTTGTGAAACTTTGGTCCGGAGCGGACCACTATATCATATAGCTGCCATACAAACGACCGATAAGAAAACAAGTCTTTGTATGGAAAACTTTTTTGTTTTCCAAGCTATCATAACCGAATTCCACAATTATTAATTTGAAATAGCCATACACGATTTGTGAAACTTTGGTCTGGAGCGGACCACTATATCATATAGCTGCCATACAAACGACCGATATGAAAACAAGTCTTTGTATGGAAAACTTTTTTGTTCTCCAAGCTATCATAACCGAATTCCACAATTATTAATTTGACATAGCCATACACGATTTGTGAAACTTTGGTCCGGAGCGGACCACTATATCATATAGCTGCCATACAAACGACCGATACGAAAACAAGTCTTTGTATGGAAAACTTTTTTGTTCTCCAAGCTATCATAACCGAATTCCACAATTATTAATTTGACATAGCCATACACGATTTGTGAAACTTTGGTCCGGAGCGGACCACTATATCATATAGCTGCCATACAAACGACCGATAAGAAAACAAGTCTTTGTATGGAAAACTTTTTTGTTTTCCAAGCTATCATAACCGAATTCCACAATTATTAATTTGAAATAGCCATACACGATTTGTGAAACTTTGGTCCGGAGCGGACCACTATATCATATAGCTGCCATACAAACGACCGATATGAAAACAAGTCTTTGTATGGAAAACTTTTTTGTTCTCCAAGCTATCATAACCGAATTCCACAATTATTAATTTGAAATAGCCATACACGATTTGTGAAACTTTGGTCCGGAGCGGACCACTATATCATATAGCTGCCATACAAACGACCGATATGAAAACAAGTCTTTGTATGGAAAACTTTTTTGTTCTCCAAGCTATCGCAACCGAATTTAACGTTTATTTATTTGACAAAGCCATACACGATTTGTGAAACGTTGGCCTGGAGCGGACCACTATATCATATAGCTGCCATACAAACGACCGATATGAAAACAAGTCTTTGTATGGAAAACTTTTTTGTTCTCCAAGCTATCGCAACTGAATTCAAAGTTTGTTTATATGACACAGCCGTACATGATTTTTTAAAGTTTGGTCCGGATCGGACCACTATATCATATAGCTAAAACTTTTTTGTTTTCCAAGCTATCGCAACCGAATTCAAAATTTATTTATTTCACACAGCCATACGCGATTTGCGAAAGTTTGGCCCGGATCGGCAAACTATGTCATATATGTAAGATTGTTTATTATTATTGTTTATTATTAATTTAATTATTAGTTTAATTCTAAATGCGGTAATTATATAAAGTATTCTTAGTTTGTGACCGAACGACTGCTGCTGAGAACTCGACTGACTGCAACGCTGACTTCTACTCGACTCCACTGCTGCCTTGCGATCGTTCCTTCGATGACTGATTGTCGATAACTTCGATTTCCGACAATCATGTTGCTGCTCAACAGCGCTGCCAACCGGGTTGCTGCCAGCATTCAGCCTTACTCCATGTTACATTCGGCCCTCCTGATCATCATCATCCGACCCGGATGACAATAGGTCTGCATTTTCGGCTATGTACTTCCACAACTTCATGTTGTCACAGCTGGTGGATGTGACATTGGGTCCTTCGACGTTTGCTGCTTTTTTAACGTCATATCTGCCATTGTCTTTGACTCCTGTGACTTCGTATGGACCTAAATACCCGCTTGCCATCTTGCGGCCAGCTACAAATTGGGTCCTTTTAATTGCAACCAGATCACCTGCTTTGTATTTGTATTCAGCTCGGCGCTTTTTGTCGTAATTGCGCTTGTAGTCCTTCTGCGCCTGCTCGATGTTGCGTTTTACCAGCTGTCTCATCTCATAGCGGTCCTCGTTGAATTGACAGACCACTTCTTCTTGGAGCAGTTCCAGTAACCGATCCTCAACTCGGGTGTACATCTTGGTGCCAAACATGACCTCAAACGGTGACAGCTTCAGTGATGAATGCACGTGACAGTTGATCGCCTTTTGTACCTCAGGCACATATTTGTACCACTTCGACGGTTCGTCTGAAGACAGCTTTGATATTATTGCCAAAATTAAACGATTTACTCGTTCTATCTGGCCGTTGCCTCTGGCCACTCCAGTAGTTGTGCAGACGTGTTCCACGTTATGGCTGCTCATAAATTGTTCGAACGCACCACTCGTAAAGGCCGTTCCTTTGTCGCTAACAATTCGCTTAGGGAAACCAAAAATGTTTGACCAGACGGTCAGCCTCTTGACCACTTCTTCCTGTCCGGTTGATTTGGTTGGGAATAACCAGACAAACTTTGAAAACGCATCGACTGTTGCCAGAATGTATTTATACTGTTTGGCCGATGAATCCATTGGCCCCAAATGATCGATGTGTAGTGTGTGCAACGGTGCGTCTCCTTTATCTATGCAATTTAGATATCCCTCCTGCTTTCCCAACTTTTTGCTGTGGATGATACATTTTATACAGTTAGAAATTAGCTTTTTTACCTTGTATTCCAAATGAGGAATAAAAAATTGCTGCTGTATGCTATGCATCGTCTTTTGCAACGACAAATGGCCAACTTCATGTGCGCTTTGAATCACCTCCCTCTCCATTAGTGCAGGGACAACCAGTAGTTCATTGCCATTGACCATACTATACAACAGGCCACCTTTTAGCTTGTAGGGTTGGAATAGACGATCTTTTAGAATTTCCAGGATTGCTCTAATTGAATCATCGTTCTGCTGCGACTTTTTAATACGTGCTGTCAACTCGGATGTTATCATCATGCATGCTTGGGGATGGCGGCTTAAAAAATCAACGTGTCTCATTCTTTCTCCTGCACGATGTTCGGGTTGAAAATTAAAATCCTGCATATAGAGAATCCATGGGCCAACTTCTCTTGGGACATCTGCTTTTTTTGTTGTCTGTTTAAATGCGACACAGTCCGTGACGAGCTTGAAAGGGACTCCCAATAAATAGTGTCTGAACTTTTTCAGAGCTAAGTATGCGGCTTTTACTTCAAGGTAGTAACTATGACGATTTGATTCGGCTTTTGTAGTTTTTCTGCTCCAAAAGCAGACTGGGTGAAAACTGCCTTCGAACTTCTGCAATAAAACGGCTCCTAACCCGTCCTTAGAGGCATCTGTATGAAGTTCGGTTTCTGCTTCTCGTGAGTAGATCCTCAATACTGGTTCGTTTACCAGAATCTCTTTCAGCTTATTCACCGACTGCTGCTCTACTGGTCCAATGTTGAAAATGGCATCTTTTTTTAATAGGTCCGTCAGTGGTCTCGCAATTTGGGCGTATCCAGGTATGAATTTTCTGAAGAATCCTGTGAGACCCAGAAATCCTTGAACGGCTTTTACATTCTGAGGTGTTCCAAAGGAATTCACTGCTGATGTTTTCTCTTTTCCAGGGCATATTTGTCCACCTTCGATAATATGTCCCAGGAAATGAATTCGCCTCTGCATAAAGTTGCACTTTTTCCATTTTATTTTTAGACCAAATTCTGCAGCTCTCTTAAGTACCATTTCCGTCTTTTCCATGCATTCTTCTGGGGTAGCGGCATATACAATTATGTCATCCATATATAGCTGCATTATATTGGAATTGATTAGTTCTTGAAAAATAAATTGAACGAACCGTATAAACGCTGCTGGGGAATTCTTAAAGCCAAAGGGCGCTTTGTTAAACTCGAATAAGCCTTCTCGGGTAACAAATGCTGTGTACGGCTTGCTGGCTTCTTCTACGGCCACATGAAAAAATCCGTTCTGTAAGTCCATGGTTGTAAACCATTTGGCACTCTGCAGTTTTTCAAGCACCTCCTCCATTATGGGTACCGGAAAACAATCCATCAGAACCATGGTGTTCAATTTTCTATAGTCCACGCAAACGCGTAGGGTACCATCCTTTTTCTTGACAACGACTATGCGACTGGCAACATTTGATGTAGATTTACGGACGATTGACTGCTCGACCCATTCCTCTACCTGCTTCATTACAGCTATAGCTTCTTCTTCAGATAGTCGGGTGTGTCCATGGCGAAAGGGTTTAATCACGCCATCAGGAATAATTTTGAGTTCGACTGGACATTGCTTTATCTGCTTGAGTGGTGTTTCGTATGTTCTCTCTATCATGCGTTCAACGTCTTCTCGGTATTGTGGTGCAACTGTAAAAGAAGATTCTTCACATATATTAAACATTTGGGAATACTCAACCGCTTGTTTTTTATCTGCTTCCAGGTCAAGAAAAGTATAGCCTTCTGCACTACAGATAAGACGAAACTTGCTGATAAAATCGTGTCCCACTATTCCATCGCAACTGAATTTAGAATCGTGGACGACTAAAACGTTGTGGCTTGCTTCCACCTGGTCGGTCTTGATTAATGCTCTGAAGCATCCAATCGGCTGTGTTGAGGCATTTCCCAAACCTCGCAATACTGTTGCAGTGCGGTTTAAATCAACATCTTTCATCTTCTTGAATATAGCTTCTTTAATTATGGTCACATCTGATCCTGTGTCCACCAGACAGTTGATGATAATCCCATTTATGATTACTGGCTTTGTTCGTGCACTATCAACGTGAATGCGCATGCTGTTTGCTTTTTCCGGACACTTGCTTGAGATATGGCCCTCTTGATTACAGCTGAAACATTTGGTAGGAAGTGTACAATCCTTTCGTTTGTGTTCCCTCGAACCACAGTTGAAGCAGTGATCTGCTTTTACACCTTGTGTAATTTGCTTTGGTTTTGGTTGAATATTCGGCTTGTCAACAATATTCAGACTCTCGTAGATTTCGAATTCTTGCTTTAATTCCTTAAGAGTTTTACAACGGAGCATAGCACCCTTATACTCCTTTTTAATGTCGAGGCCGTTTACGATATGAGTTATCAAAGCAACTGTTTCAACTTCACCTAAGGCTGCTATTTTCTTCATTTGTAACAAATAGTCGTGTAGAGTTTCCTCCCTCTTCTTCTTCCTGTCTTGCAACTTTTTGTGAATAACGGCGCTATTATAGCTGCCTGAAAATTCTTCAATTAGTAACTCTTTGAGTTCAGTGTATCCACTGACACATTCAGATTCTAAGAAAAGTTCTGCTGATCCAATCATCTTACTTCTGGCTTGAACATATTTTTGTTTCTCCGAAAGTTCATATGCCTCGGCATTTTTCTCAAAAATTTCAAACCATTTTTTAATAGGAATTGATTTGCCATCACAGTCACTTACAACTTTTTCAAATTTTTCTGCAGCGATAATTACTTGCCCCTCTTGTCTAGATTTTGCCAACATGCTCTGGGTTAGAGTATTCATCATTTGTTCAAATTTCTCTTCGACTTTAGCACTAGCGTCTTTATTCTGCTTCTTTGCCTCTGCTTCTCCTACAGGCGCCAACTTTTGATCTTCTTCGTTCATTTTTTCTTTTCTACTTTCGTCCTCGCTTTCGTTCTCTAGAATTGCTTGTATTTGGTCGGTGTTAAGTTTTTTATTTGTAGGTGGTGTACGTGTGAACATTCCGCGACAAGGCACTAACACCAGCAAACAACGACAATGTTCTAACGGCGCGACGGTAGTCGATTTTGCAGACGGCGCCAACGGTTAAAAGACAAATTTTGATTTTCGTTAGAAACGAATTTCACCACCTTTGCAATTTAATTGTTTTAAATTCCACAACAGCAAAACGACTTGAGTCTGTATGAGTTCAACCGATTTTTTCAACTTGCAATGCAGTAGACGTAGCCACAACTTTACAACTTTAAAGACTAAATCCACGCACACGACAATTTCAACTTTATCAGTTCTCTCTAGCAGCTTTCCCGACTTTTACCGACTTGTGTTCAAACAAAATCTGTACAACTGATTTTTGAACTTTAAATGCAACAGATATAGCCACAACTTTACAACTTTTAAAGACTATACCCACGCACACAACAATGTCTTTTTTCTTTAAACAACTGCACCTTCATATAACCGATTTAGGACTGGACGAGCCCCCATGTAAGATTGTTTATTATTATTGTTTATTATTAATTTAATTATTAGTTTAATTCTAAATGCGGTAATTATATAAAGTATTCTTAGTTTGTGACCGAACGACTGCTGCTGAGAACTCGACTGACTGCAACGCTGACTTCTACTCCACTCCACTGCTGCCTTGCGATCGTTCCTTCGATGACTGATTGTCGATAACTTCGATTTCCGACAATCATGTTGCTGCTCAACAGCGCTGCCAACCGGGTTGCTGCCAGCATTCAGCCTTACTCCATGTTACATATATAGTAAAATTGTTTGTGTTTTTGAGTCGAATAAATGTCCCGTCAGTTGACTAAGGACAACGCTGAGAAGAATTTTGTTACGAAGGTTTTTATTGAACTTCTTTATTCGGATATCAGCTTAAGACTAAAAATCAAATGTACATTGGGTTGAGGAGAAGCCTCGGTATTTTAACAATATTTGTATTTTGGGAGAGTCATGCTCTTGGATTCTTAAGATTAGAAAAAGATTCAAAGAGAGAAGTCAAATCTGCTTAGGTCAGGATTTAGGATGTTTACAAGAATGGCTAAGTGCGGCTGCGAAAGAATTATTTTTTGGAATCGGATGCTGCGCAGCTGCGATACATTATGGAAATCACTTAAGTGCATTTATGTTTATAGTTCTATGAAAATAATTGAAGTGGCCGGTTTGGACCATTCAAATACGTCACTCCCCTTCCCTTAAAGAGAAGCCTATACTTGGGCTGGGATTGATGGATATAGTGTGGGAAATGGAGTTTCTTCTATTTCTATTTGTTGTGGTGTGTTTTGATTTTGATTTTTTTTCTTATTTTAAGTTTTGCATACAGCATGAATGGGTTTAATGTTACATATTTTGTATAGACTTTACTAGGCAAAATATTAAAACAATTATAATTACATAAAGTGTCGCATTATTTTCGGAAATTAACTTTAGAACATCTTTGTGTTTTATCAACTTTATCTTAGTTACATTAAATCGTAAATATAGTGGTGTTAGGTCAATTTCTAGACTTAATAAATTTTCGCTTAAAATAACATTTCTAATTCTAATTCTACATTGTTTTATTCTTATAATTTTGTTTCCATTTTTGACAATTTTGTAAAATAGTAGTTTCAGTTAGCTTCCATGTAAGTATTACATTTGGTTCGACATATTGGATAATTTTCTTTTTGTTGTCTTGATTATAAATTTTATTATTGTTTTCAAAATATGATTGTTTCTCTGAATAGTCCAATTTAAATCCATTATGGTCGGGATAGGGAAGTACTTTAATTGTGTTAACAAGAGTATGGTTAATAGAAATGTGTTAGATAAGCAATAATGTTATCAGGTACCAGGTGCCTGTGAAATTGAGAGTTGATTATTTTTCTTTTGTTTTTTGAATTGTGTTTTGTAGTAGTGCGTAACTCTATTTCTATTAGTGATTTTGTAATGGTCAGGGTCTGTCTGTTCTACATTTTTAGTTGATTTAAATGGATTTTCTAATTTGCCTTTCTGTAGTGGACCTTTTCTGTAATTAGTGTCAATATTAAATTCCTGTCGGTCTTCATTTATTTTATCTATTTTCTTCTCTTTAATTTTTTGAGTGTCTAATATTGGATGCCCAGCGTATAAGAAGATTTGAGCAGGTGTCTGTCCAGTAGTGTCATGTTTAATTTTATGGTTGTATGTGTAAAGGATTGTTTCTATCTTGCTTAATTTTACTTCTTCATCATCGGATGAATTGATTATACGAATTTTCTCATTTATTGTTTTGTGCAATCTTTCGACGTCTGCCACCCCGTTTTTTGCTGTATTGAGCTGTAATTCGATTTCTTCTTCTTCAAGCCATCGCTTTAAAGCTAAACTGGAGAAAGCTCCGTCTCTGTCTGCCTTAAGTAATTTGGGTTTACCTAATTGATTGAAAATACGCATTAATGCGTTTCTGCATTCTATCCAGTCCTTAGTTTTAATTTGCTCAAGTGTAGCGAATTTAGAATAAATATCAATGCAACTGATGTAATGTTTTCCCTCAGATGAATAAATATCTACCACAAATTTTTCTCGGCAATGATCCGGTTTAGGCGTGATTTTTAAAGGCATTTTGGTGTTTCTATGTTCTGTTTTGGCTAAGTTGCATATGTTGCATTCGTTTATTATATTCTGAATTAGTAGTTGGCTATTTGGAAAGAAGTGATTTTCTTTAAATAATTTTGTCATTTTCTGTATACCAGGGTGTAAAAGTTTTTCATGTGATTGAAGTATGATTTCTTTGAATTCGGCGTATGAACGAACGTTCTTTAATAGGAAAAGACTGCGAATTACTTTTGTGTAGGTGGTATTAATAATTTCTATGTGTGCCCTTTGAATAATTTCAAAATCTACATCGTTCTCAATATAAATGGTAATGTTTCTATGGATGAAGTGATCGAGTAAAATTTGTTTAGCCTTTTCGAGTGTCATTACATCATATTGAATTGTGGTAATGGAGTTACCAAATATTTTTGAATGCTCTATTTTATTTTTATCGGATTTAATAAAGATTATTTGTTTTTTGAAATAATTTATTGGTTTTTCTGTTAAATGAATAAGGTTGCTATTGTCTTCTTCTGCACTATGTTGAGTAATTTCACTATGGTGATTTTCTTCAATTTTAATTCTTGATAATGCATCGGCGACTGAATTTTCCTTTCCTTTAATATAATCGATTTTAAATTGGTATTCGCTTAATCTGACTCTCCATCTTTCTAACTTAGCATTCGGTTCCTTTAAGTTATGAAGCCATCTAAGGGGTTGATGGTCACTAGCAATGAGAAATTGTCGCCCTAGTAAATAATGTCGAAAAGTTTTAGTGGCCCAAACTATGGCGAGTAATTCTTTTTCGATAGCACTGTAATTTAATTCGTGATCGTTAAGTGTTCTACTAATAAAAGATATAGGATGACCGTTTTGAGAAAGTACAGCCCCGAGGGCCAAGTTACTTGCGTCTGTGGTTAAAACAAATTTCTTTTCAAAATCAGGTAATTGTAAAATTGGGTCTCGGATTATCAAAGCCTTAAGTTTTTCGAATGCCTCTATGTACTCAAGTTTTTTCGTATCTATCTTTGCTCCTTTTTTTAAGCAGCTGGTCATGGGTTTTGCTATGTCTGCGTAATTTGGAATAAATTTGCGATAATAACCTGTTAATCCGAGGAAAGCTCTAATCTCTTTTACCTTTGTCGGAATTGGGTATGAAACTATGGCTTTAACTTTAATAGGATTTGGTTTAATACCATCAGGAGTTACTATGTGACCAAGAAAGTTAGCTTCTTTTTTTAAGAACTCACATTTGTCTAGTTGCAATTTTAAATTTGCTTCTGCAAGCTTTGAAAAAACTAATTGTAATGAATTTAAGTGTTCTGTAAGGGATGTTGAAAAAATTATAATATCATCCAGATACACCAAACAGTGTTTGTTAAGCAATGGTCGAAGGATATTATTCATGCACCTTTGAAAAGTAGCGGGTGCATTCCTAAGGCCAAATGGCATTCGAAGATATTCGTAATGACCGCTTTTGGTGGAGAATGCAGTTTTAGGAATTGATTCCTCGTCCATTTCTATTTGGTGAAATCCTTTTGCCAGATCGATTGTTGTAAAATATTGGCATTTACCCAGTTTGCCAAGTATTTCTTCCATATTTGGAATTGGATATCTGTCAGGTATGGTTATTTCATTTAGCTTTCTATAATCAATTACTACCCTGTACTTCATTATGCCAGAAGCATCCGGTTTTTTTGGTACAACCCAAGTAGGACTATTGTATGGTGAATTACTTTCCCTAATTAATCCCTGATTTAGCAATTCCTGTACTTGGTTTTCTACTTCAATTTCATGTGTTTGCGCAAGTGGGTATTGTTTTGAATAAATTGGGGAGTTATGTGTTGTATTTAGTACGTGTTTAATGGTATTTGTAAATGTTAATTTGTCTCCTTCCTTATATTCGAGATTTCTAAATTTATTTAATAAGACTTTTAACTTCAAAGTTTCCTCCTGATTTAGGTGATCTAATCGAAACTGTGAAAAATCAAATTTTTTTATTGATTCCTGCTCTGAGTTTGCAATTGGTTCTGGTGTCCTTTGGATATGAAAATTTTGGTTTCCTTCCGAACTAATTAATTCTGAAGTAATTAATTTGTATGTTTGATCAAAAAGGGTAACTGTATTATTTTTGTAATTAATAACTGATTGTGCATTTTTTAACAATTTTCTGCCAATTAGCATATCGTAATTATTAGAAAATCTGTGCACATAAAATGGTTCAGGTTTTTTGAAAATACTATTTCTGGGTAACATAATCAAGTCGTTCAAGATAATAGGGCCATTTGATGTTAAAACTTTACATCTACTATTTTGAATGGGAAGACAAAATATATTCTCATTAATCATATTAATTGTGGATCCTGTGTCTAGAAGGCATTTGTATGTGGAACCTTTGTATACTATTTTTATGTATTCGAGTTGTCCGGGGCTGTTGACCGAAAATTTTCGTTTAGTTCAGAATTATCTGGTTCGTTGTCATTTGTTGCTGGTATTTCCTCTTCTGTTGTCTCCGAATTGTCGTAGTTCGGTTCAGGGGGACACTGAATTGATTCTGGTGTATAGTTTAATTGGTAGGGATAAGGCTGGGGTTGAAAATATTCTGGATAGCAGGGATAATAGCAGTTATAATTATAAGGATTTTCAGGTTGATAAGACGTTACTTCCTGGTATCTTAGCTCTTCTATGCTCATTTTAGACTGTTCACTGTCTGATTGTCTCTGTCTTTTTATTGGATTATTGGTTTGTACGTTTCTGTTTTGAGGATATGTTGTGGGCATGTTAGTGTGGCTAGGTCCAAATCGGTTTTGGTCAAAAATATTTTGTCTGTTAAAAGCTGGGTTTGGTCTGGGTACTTGTGACATGGGTATGTTAGATTGTGGGTAAATGGGTCTATTTTGATATTGAGGAACCGGGTTTGGGTTAAACCTGGGCATATGAGAATGTGCTTGGTGATAGGGTTGATAGACGTTATTATAGAATGGTTGGAAGGGTACAAAGGGTCTAATTTGGTTATTCAGTTGTCTATTTTGGGGGTTGGTTGTTATTTTGTTTGGAATTGAAGTTGGCTTTATATTATCTTTACTTGAGGTTGGTGCCTCATAAAGACCTTTTTCTTGTAATATATTTATTAATGATCTTAGGTTTGGAATATTACAGTTAACTATTCTGAGATAAATGTGGCTTGGAAGTTTTTGAATTAGATTTTCGATGCTGGTTTGTATTAATCTAGTATAGAGAATGGTTTCGTTAGTATTATTTTCTAGTTCTAATTTACTTATAAGTATTTGTCGTTTTCTTTCGGCTTCTTCGAGGAAATGTCGAATGTTACCTCGATATTGTATGTTCCTGAATTCTTCCAGAAGTTGGTGGTTCGGTGCTTGGGGCTTGTAGTTATGTATAAGCTGAGTCCTGAGTTCGCTCCAGCTGCTGAGGTTGGTTACTCCGAGGGTGCGGATAACATCGCCACTGATGTTCCGTTCGATGTGTCCAAAGATTATTAACTTTTGTCTTTCATCTGTGGTCTGAAACAGAGCCAGGATGAAGTCGACGCGACTGATGAAAGTGTACAAAGTGTTAGGATCTCCGTTGAAAACCTCGATTGCGTGTATTTGTCTTTCGACTTGAATCATGTTCGAGTCAGACAATTCAATTTGTGCTGGTGCTGCTACGGCCATCGTGGTTTGTTGGTTTGAATTTTGATTAGTGTTTATGTATTTGAAGTTGGTTTAAGTATTTACTTGTTGTAGTTAAGTTTATTTAGTTTTCACTTATTTTCGCTGTTATTATTATTGTTGTTATTATTTTTCGCTTATTTTTAGTTAAGTTTATTTGGTTTTCACTTAGTTTGACTGTTATTATTGTAGTTTACTTAGTTGTAGTTATTATGTTGCTTTAATTTTATTTAAGTATAAAAGTTTTTTTTTTTGTTTTTAACTTCACTTACTTATAATTTTATAAGTTGGTTTTAAAACTTAGTTGCCTTTGGACTTAATGTTTTTGTTTCGTATTTCACTTCCACTTTTATTAGGATAACCGAATTGGAATTAAAATCCAAGTTGAAGAGTTTCACGAAATTTTTTTTTTTTTTGGGAAATGTTTCGAGCACTGGATTATAAAATTTAACTTATTTTCCACTCGAAGGTTCTTTTTTCGGATACTTGTTGTATCCTACCGACTGCGCCAGTAAAATTGTTTGTGTTTTTGAGTCGAATAAATGTCCCGTCAGTTGACTAAGGACAACGCTGAGAAGAATTTTGTTACGAAGGTTTTTATTGAACTTCTTTATTCGGATATCAGCTTAAGACTAAAAATCAAATGTACATTGGGTTGAGGAGAAGCCTCGGTATTTTAACAATATTTGTATTTTGGGAGAGTCATGCTCTTGGATTCTTAAGATTAGAAAAAGATTCAAAGAGAGAAGTCAAATCTGCTTAGGTCAGGATTTAGGATGTTTACAAGAATGGCTAAGTGCGGCTGCGAAAGAATTATTTTTTGGAATCGGATGCTGCGCAGCTGCGATACATTATGGAAATCACTTAAGTGCATTTATGTTTATAGTTCTATGAAAATAATTGAAGTGGCCGGTTTGGACCATTCAAATACGTCACTATATCTATGTGCCATAGAAACGACCGATATGAAAACAAGTCTTTGTATGGAAAACTTTTTTGTTTTCCAAGCTATCGTAACCGAATTCCACAATTATTAATTTGAAATAGCCATACACGATTTGTGAAACTTTAGTCCGGAGCGGACTACTATATCATATAGCAGCCATACAAACGACCGATAAGAAAACAAGTCTTTGTATGGAAAACTTTTTTGTTTTCCAAGCTATCATAACGGAATTCCACAATTATTAATTTGAAATAGCCATACACGATTTGTGAAACTTTGGTCCGGAGCGGACCACTATATCATATAGCTGCCATACAAACGACCGATAAGAAAACAAGTCTTTGTATGGAAAACTTTTTTGTTTTCCAAGCTATCATAACCGAATTCCACAATTATTAATTTGACATAGCCATACACGATTTGTGAAACTTTGGTCCGGAGCGGACCACTATATCATATAGCTGCCATACAAACGACCGATATGAAAACAAGTCTTTGTATGGAAAACTTTTTTGTTCTCCAAGCTATCATAACCGAATTCCACAATTATTAATTTGATATAGCCATACACGATTTGTGAAACTTTGGTCCGGAGCGGACCACTATATCATATAGCTGCCATACAAACGACCGATAAGAAAACAAGTCTTTGTATGGAAAACTTTTTTGTTTTCCAAGCTATCATAACCGAATTCCACAATTATTAATTTGAAATAGCCATACACAATTTGTGAAACTTTGGTCCGGAGCGGACCACTATATCATATAGCTGCCATACAAACGACCGATATGAAAACAAGTCTTTGTATGGAAAACTATTTTGTTCTCCAAACTATCATAACCGAATTCCACAATTATTAATTTGACATAGCCATACACGATTTGTGAAACTTTGGTCCGGAGCGGACCACTATATCATATAGCTGCCATACAAACGACCGATATGAAAACAAGTCTTTGTATGGAAAACTTTTTTGTTCTCCAAGCTATCATAACCGAATTCCACAATTATTAATTTGACATAGCCATACACGATTTGTGAAACTTTGGTCCGGAGCGGACCACTATATCATATAGCTGCCATACAAACGACCGATATGAAAACAAGTCTTTGTATGGAAAACTTTTTTGTTTTCCAAGCTATCATAACCGAATTCCACAATTATTAATTTGAAATAGCCATACACGATTTGTGAAACTTTGGTCCGGAGCGGACCACTATATCATATAGCTGCCATACAAACGACCGATATGAAAACAAGTCTTTGTATGGAAAACTTTTTTGTTCTCCAAGCTATCATAACCGAATTCCACAATTATTAATTTGACATAGCCATACACGATTTGTGAAACTTTGGTCCGGAGCGGACCACTATATCATATAGCTGCCATACAAACGACCGATACGAAAACAAGTCTTTGTATGGAAAACTTTTTTGTTCTCCAAGCTATCATAACCGAATTCCACAATTATTAATTTGACATAGCCATACACGATTTGTGAAACTTTGGTCCGGAGCGGACCACTATATCATATAGCTGCCATACAAACGACCGATATGAAAACAAGTCTTTGTATGGAAAACTTTTTTGTTCTCCAAGCTATCATAACCGAATTCCACAATTATTAATTTGAAATAGCCATACACGATTTGTGAAACTTTGGTCTGGAGCGGACCACTATATCATATAGCTGCCATACAAACGACCGATATGAAAACAAGTCTTTGTATGGAAAACTTTTTTGTTCTCCAAGCTATCATAACCGAATTCCACAATTATTAATTTGAAATAGCCATACACGATTTGTGAAACTTTGGTCCGGAGCGGACCACTATATCATATAGCTGCCATACAAACGACCGATATGAAAACAAGTCTTTGTATGGAAAACTTTTTTGTTCTCCAAGCTATCGCAACCGAATTTAACGTTTATTTATTTGACAAAGCCATACACGATTTGTGAAACGTTGGCCTGGAGCGGACCACTATATCATATAGCTGCCATACAAACGACCGATATGAAAACAAGTCTTTGTATGGAAAACTTTTTTGTTCTCCAAGCTATCGCAACTGAATTCAAAGTTTGTTTATACGACACAGCCGTACATGATTTTTAAAGTTTGGTCCGGATCGGACCACTATATCATATAGCTGCCATACAAACAACCGATATGAAAACAAGTCTTTGTATGGAAAACTTTTTTGTTTTCCAAGCTATCGCAACCGAATTCAAAATTTATTTATTTCACACAGCCATACACGATTTGCGAAAGTTTGGTCCGGATCGGCAAACTATGTCATATATGTATGTGCCATACAAACGACCGATATGAAAACAAGTCTTTGTATGGAAAACTTTTTTGTTTTCCAAGCTATCGCAACCGAATTCCACAATTATTAATTTGAAATAGCCATACACGATTTGTGAAACTTTGGTCCGGAGCGGACC
This sequence comes from Drosophila merina, assembly GCA_035047645.1. Classification (NCBI taxonomy): domain Eukaryota; kingdom Metazoa; phylum Arthropoda; class Insecta; order Diptera; family Drosophilidae; genus Drosophila; species Drosophila merina. The sequence goes on along the minus strand of JAWNPH010000076.1, from coordinate 206,730 downwards.
ACTATATCATATAGCTGCCATACAAACGACCGATATGAAAACAAGTCTTTGTATGGAAAACTTTTTTGTTTTCCAAGCTATCATAACCGAATTCCACAATTATTAATTTGAAATAGCCATACACGATTTGTGAAACTTTGGTCCGGAGCGGACCACTATATCATATAGCTGCCATACAAACGACCGATATGAAAACAAGTCTTTGTATGGAAAACTTTTTTGTTCTCCAAGCTATCATAACCGAATTCCACAATTATTAATTTGACATAGCCATACACGATTTGTGAAACTTTGGTCCGGAGCGGACCACTATATCATATAGCTGCCATACAAACGACCGATATGAAAACAAGTCTTTGTATGGAAAACTTTTTGTTCTCCAAGCTATCGTAACCGAATTCCACAATTATTAATTTGACATAGCCATACACGATTTGTGAAACTTTGGTCCGGAGCGGACCACTATATCATATAGCTGCCATACAAACGACCGATATGAAAACAAGTCTTTGTATGGAAAACTTTTTTGTTTTCCAAGCTATCATAACCGAATTCCACAATTATTAATTTGAAATAGCCATACACAATTTGTGAAACTTTGGTCCGGAGCGGACCACTATATCATATAGCTGCCATACAAACGACCGATATGAAAACAAGTCTTTGTATGGAAAACTTTTTTGTTCTCCAAGCTATCATAACCGAATTCCACAATTATTAATTTGAAATAGCCATACACGATTTGTGAAACTTTGGTCCGGAGCGGACCACTATATCATATAGCTGCCATACAAACGACCGATACGAAAACAAGTCTTTGTATGGAAAACTTTTTTGTTCTCCAAGCTATCATAACCGAATTCCACAATTATTAATTTGAAATAGCCATACACGATTTGTGAAACTTTGGTCCGGAGCGGACCACTATATCATATAGCTGCCATACAAACGACCGATACAAAAACAAGTCTTTGTATAGAAAACTTTTTGTTTTCCAAGCTATCATAACCGAATTCCACAATTATTAATTTGACATAGCCATACACGATTTGTGAAACTTTGGTCTGGATCGGACCACTATATCATATAGCTGCCATACAAACGACCGATATGAAAACAAGTCTTTGTATGGAAAACTTTTTTGTTCTCCAAGCTATCATAACCGAATTCCACAATTATTAATTTGACATAGCCATACACGATTTGTGAAACTTTGGTCCGGAGCGGACCACTATATCATATAGCTGCCATACAAACGACCGATACGAAAACAAGTCTTTGTATGGAAAACTTTTTTGTTCTCCAAGCTATCATAACCGAATTCCACAATTATTAATTTGACATAGCCATACACGATTTGTGAAACTTTGGTCCGGAGCGGACCACTATATCATATAGCTGCCATACAAACGACCGATATGAAAACAAGTCTTTGTATGGAAAACTTTTTTGTTTTCCAAGCTATCATAACCGAATTCCACAATTATTAATTTGAAATAGCCATACACGATTTGTGAAACTTTGGTCTGGAGCGGACCACTATATCATATAGCTGCCATACAAACGACCGATATGAAAACAAGTCTTTGTATGGAAAACTTTTTTGTTCTCCAAGCTATCATAACCGAATTCCACAATTATTAATTTGAAATAGCCATACACGATTTGTGAAACTTTGGTCCGGAGCGGACCACTATATCATATAGCTGCCATACAAACGACCGATATGAAAACAAGTCTTTGTATGGAAAACTTTTTTGTTCTCCAAGCTATCGCAACCGAATTTAACGTTTATTTATTTGACAAAGCCATACACGATTTGTGAAACGTTGGCCTGGAGCGGACCACTATATCATATAGCTGCCATACAAACGACCGATATGAAAACAAGTCTTTGTATGGAAAACTTTTTTGTTCTCCAAGCTATCGCAACTGAATTCAAAGTTTGTTTATTTGACACAGCCGTACACGATTTTTTAAAGTTTGGTCCGGATCGGACCACTATATCATATAGCTTACAAACGACCGATATGAAAACAAGTCTTTGTATGGAAAACTTTTTTGTTTTCCAAGCTATCGCAACCGAATTCAAAATTTATTTATTTCACACAGCCATACACGATTTGCGAAAGTTTGGTCCGGATCGGCAAACTATGTCATATATGTATGTGCCATACAAACGACCGATATGAAAACAAGTCTTTGTATGGAAAACTTTTTTGTTTTCCAAGCTATCGTAACCGAATTCCACAATTATTAATTTGAAATAGCCATACACGATTTGTGAAACTTTGGTCCGGAGCGGACCACTATATCATATAGCTGCCATACAAACGACCGATATGAAAACAAGTCTTTGTATGGAAAACTTTTTTGTTTTCCAAGCTATCATAACCGAATTCCACAATTATTAATTTGAAATAGCCATACACGATTTGTGAAACTTTGGTCCGGAGCGGACCACTATATCATATAGCTGCCATACAAACGACCGATATGAAAACAAGTCTTTGTATGGAAAACTTTTTTGTTCTCCAAGCTATCATAACCGAATTCCACAATTATTAATTTGACATAGCCATACACGATTTGTGAAACTTTGGTCCGGAGCGGACCACTATATCATATAGCTGCCATACAAACGACCGATATGAAAACAAGTCTTTGTATGGAAAACTTTTTTGTTCTCCAAGCTATCATAACCGAATTCCACAATTATTAATTTGAAATAGCCATACACGATTTGTGAAACTTTGGTCCGGAGCGGACCACTATATCATATAGCTGCCATACAAACGACCGATATGAAAACAAGTCTTTGTATGGAAAACTTTTTTGTTTTCCAAGCTATCATAACCGAATTCCACAATTATTAATTTGACATAGCCATACACGATTTGTGAAACTTTGGTCCGGAGCGGACCACTATATCATATAGCTGCCATACAAACGACCGATATGAAAACAAGTCTTTGTATGGAAAACTTTTTTGTTCTCCAAGCTATCGTAACCGAATTCCACAATTATTAATTTGACATAGCCATACACGATTTGTGAAACTTTGGTCCGGAGCGGACCACTATATCATATAGCTGCCATACAAACGACCGATATGAAAACAAGTCTTTGTATGGAAAACTTTTTTGTTCTCCAAGCTATCATAACCGAATTCCACAATTATTAATTTGACATAGCCATACACGATTTGTGAAACTTTGGTCCGGAGCGGACCACTATATCATATAGCTGCCATACAAACGACCGATATGAAAACAAGTCTTTGTATGGAAAACTTTTTTGTTTTCCAAGCTATCATAACCGAATTCCACAATTATTAATTTGAAATAGCCATACACGATTTGTGAAACTTTGGTCCGGAGCGGACCACTATATCATATAGCTGCCATACAAACGACCGATATGAAAACAAGTCTTTGTATGGAAAACTTTTTTGTTCTCCAAGCTATCATAACCGAATTCCACAATTATTAATTTGAAATAGCCATACACGATTTGTGAAACTTTGGTCCGGAGCGGACCACTATATCATATAGCTGCCATACAAACGACCGATATGAAAACAAGTCTTTGTATGGAAAACTTTTTTGTTCTCCAAGCTATCGTAACCGAATTCCACAATTATTAATTTGAAATAGCCATACACGATTTGTGAAACTTTGGTCCGGAGCGGACCACTATATCATATAGCTGCCATACAAACGACCGATATGAAAACAAGTCTTTGTATGGAAAACTTTTTTGTTCTCCAAGCTATCATAACCGAATTCCACAATTATTAATTTGAAATAGCCATACACGATTTGTGAAACTTTGGTCCGGAGCGGACCACTATATCATATAGCTGCCATACAAACGACCGATATGAAAACAAGTCTTTGTATGGAAAACTTTTTTGTTCTCCAAGCTATCGCAACCGAATTCAACGTTTATTTATTTGACAAAGCCATACACGATTTGTGAAACGTTGGCCTGGAGCGGACCACTATATCATATAGCTGCCATACAAACGACCGATATGAAAACAAGTCTTTGTATGGAAAACTTTTTTGTTCTCCAAGCTATCGCAACTGAATTCAAAGTTTGTTTATATGACACAGCCGTACATGATTTTTTAAAGTTTGGTCCGGATCGGACCACTATATCATATAGCTGCCATACAAACGACAGATATGAAAACAAGTCTTTGTATGAAAAACTTTTTTGTTTTCCAAGCTATCGCAACCGAATTCAAAATTTATTTATTTCACACAGCCATACACGATTTGCGAAAGTTTGGTCCGGATCGGCAAACTATGTCATATATGTATGTGCCATACAAACGACCGATATGAAAACAAGTCTTTGTATGGAAAACTTTTTTGTTCTCCAAGCTATCGTAACCGAATTCCACAATTATTAATTTGACATAGCCATACACGATTCGTGAAACTTTGGTCCGGAGCGGACCACTATATCATATAGCTGCCATACAAACGACCGATACGAAAACAAGTCTTTGTATGGAAAACTTTTTGTTCTCCAAGCTATCATAACCGAATTCCACAATTATTAATTTGAAATAGCCATACACGATTTGTGAAACTTTGGTCCGGAGCGGACCACTATATCATATAGCTGCCATACAAACGACCGATATGAAAACAAGTCTTTGTATGGAAAACTTTTTTGTTTTCCAAGCTATCATAACCGAATTCCACAATTATTAATTTGACATAGCCATACACGATTTGTGAAACTTTGGTCCGGAGCGGACCACTATATCATATAGCTGCCATACAAACGACCGATATGAAAACAAGTCTTTGTATGGAAAACTTTTTTGTTCTCCAAGCTATCGTAACCGAATTCCACAATTATTAATTTGACATAGCCATACACGATTTGTGAAACTTTGGTCCGGAGCGGACCACTATATCATATAGCTGCCATACAAACGACCGATATGAAAACAAGTCTTTGTATGGAAAACTTTTTTGTTCTCCAAGCTATCATAACCGAATTCCACAATTATTAATTTGACATAGCCATACACGATTTGTGAAACTTTGGTCCGGAGCGGACCACTATATCATATAGCTGCCATACAAACGACCGATATGAAAACAAGTCTTTGTATGGAAAACTTTTTTGTTCTCCAAGCTATCATAACCGAATTCCACAATTATTAATTTGAAATAGCCATACACGATTTGTGAAACTTTGGTCCGGAGCGGACCACTATATCATATAGCTGCCATACAAACGACCGATATGAAAACAAGTCTTTGTATGGAAAACTTTTTTGTTTTCCAAGCTATCATAACCGAATTCCACAATTATTAATTTGAAATAGCCATACACGATTTGTGAAACTTTGGTCCGGAGCGGACCACTATATCATATAGCTGCCATACAAACGACCGATATGAAAACAAGTCTTTGTATGGAAAACTTTTTTGTTCTCCAAGCTATCATAACCGAATTCCACAATTATTAATTTGACATAGCCATACACGATTTGTGAAACTTTGGTCCGGAGCGGACCACTATATCATATAGCTGCCATACAAACGACCGATACGAAAACAAGTCTTTGTATGGAAAACTTTTTTGTTTTCCAAGCTATCATAACCGAATTCCACAATTATTAATTTGAAATAGCCATACACAATTTGTGAAACTTTGGTCCGGAGCGGACCACTATATCATATAGCTGCCATACAAACGACCGATATGAAAACAAGTCTTTGTATGGAAAACTTTTTTGTTCTCCAAGCTATCGTAACCGAATTCCACAATTATTAATTTGACATAGCCATACACGATTTGTGAAACTTTGGTCCGGAGCGGACCACTATATCATATAGCTGCCATACAAACGACCGATATGAAAAACAAGTCTTTGTATGGAAAACTTTTTTGTTCTCCAAGCTATCATAACCGAATTCCACAATTATTAATTTGAAATAGCCATACACGATTTGTGAAACTTTGGTCCGGAGCGGACCACTATATCATATAGCTGCCATACAAACGACCGATATGAAAAAAAGTCTTTGTATGGAAAACTTTTTTGTTTTCCAAGCTATCATAACCGAATTCCACAATTATTAATTTGAAATAGCCATACACGATTTGTGAAACTTTGGTCCGGAGCGGACCACTATATCATATAGCTGCCATACAAACGACCGATATGAAAACAAGTCTTTGTATGGAAAACTTTTTTGTTCTCCAAGCTATCGTAACCGAATTCCACAATTATTAATTTGAAATAGCCATACACGATTTGTGAAACTTTGGTCCGGAGCGGACCACTATATCATATAGCTGCCATACAAACGACCGATATGAAAACAAGTCTTTGTATGGAAAACTTTTTTGTTCTCCAAGCTATCGTAACCGAATTCCACAATTATTAATTTGACATAGCCATACACGATTTGTGAAACTTTGGTCCGGAGCGGACCACTATATCATATAGCTGCCATACAAACGACCGATATGAAAACAAGTCTTTGTATGGAAAACTTTTTTGTTCTCCAAGCTATCGTAACCGAATTCCACAATTATTAATTTGACATAGCCATACACGATTTGTGAAACTTTGGTCCGGAGCGGACCACTATATCATATAGCTGCCATACAAACGACCGATATGAAAACAAGTCTTTGTATGGAAAACTTTTTTGTTCTCCAAGCTATCATAACCGAATTCCACAATTATTAATTTGAAATAGCCATACACGATTTGTGAAACTTTGTCCGGAGCGGACCACTATATCATATAGCTGCCATACAAACGACCGATATGAAAACAAGTCTTTGTATGGAAAACTTTTTTGTTTTCCAAGCTATCATAACCGAATTCCACAATTATTAATTTGAAATAGCCATACACGATTTGTGAAACTTTGGTCCGGAGCGGACCACTATATCATATAGCTGCCATACAAACGACCGATATGAAAACAAGTCTTTGTATGGAAAACTTTTTTGTTCTCCAAGCTATCGCAACCGAATTCAAAGTTTATTTATTTTACAATGCCATACACGATTTGTGAAACTTTGGTCCGGAGCGGACCACTATATCATATAGCTGCCATACAAACGACCGATATGAAAACAAGTCTTTGTATGGAAAACTTTTTTGTTCTCCAAGCTATCATAACCGAATTCCACAATTATTAATTTGAAATAGCCATACACGATTTGTGAAACTTTGGTCCGGAGCGGACCACTATATCATATAGCTGCCATACAAACGACCGATATGAAAACAAGTCTTTGTATGGAAAACTTTTTTGTTTTCCAAGCTATCATAACCGAATTCCACAATTATTAATTTGAAATAGCCATACACGATTTGTGAAACTTTGGTCCGGAGCGGACCACTATATCATATAGCTGCCATACAAACGACCGATATGAAAACAAGTCTTTGTATGGAAAACTTTTTTGTTCTCCAAGCTATCGCAACCGAATTCAACGTTTATTTATTTTACAATGCCATACACGATTTGTGAAACTTTGGTCCGGAGCGGACCACTATATCATATAGCTGCCATACAAACGACCGATATGAAAACAAGTCTTTGTATGGAAAACTTTTTTGTTCTCCAAGCTATCGTAACCGAATTCCACAATTATTAATTTGAAATAGCCATACACGATTTGTGAAACTTTGGTCCGGAGCGGACCACTATATCATATAGCTGCCATACAAACGACCGATATGAAAACAAGTCTTTGTATGGAAAACTTTTTTGTTTTCCAAGCTATCATAACCGAATTCCACAATTATTAATTTGAAATAGCCATACACGATTTGTGAAACTTTGGTCCGGAGCGGACCACTATATCATATAGCTGCCATACAAACGACCGATATGAAAACAAGTCTTTGTATGGAAAACTTTTTTGTTCTCCAAGCTATCATAACCGAATTCCACAATTATTAATTTGAAATAGCCATACACGATTTGTGAAACTTTGGTCCGGAGCGGACCACTATATCATATAGCTGCCATACAAACGACCGATATGAAAACAAGTCTTTGTATGGAAAACTTTTTTGTTTTCCAAGCTATCATAACCGAATTCCACAATTATTAATTTGAAATAGCCATACACGATTTGTGAAACTTTGGTCCGGAGCGGACCACTATATCATATAGCTGCCATACAAACGACCGATATGAAAACAAGTCTTTGTATGGAAAACTTTTTTGTTCTCCAAGCTATCGTAACCGAATTCCACAATTATTAATTTGAAATAGCCATACACGATTTGTGAAACTTTGGTCCGGAGCGGACCACTATATCATATAGCTGCCATACAAACGACCGATATGAAAACAAGTCTTTGTATGGAAAACTTTTTTGATCTCCAAGCTATCGTAACCGAATTTCACAATTATTAATTTGAAATAGCCATACACGATTTGTGAAACTTTGGTCCGGAGCGGACCACTATATCATATAGCTGCCATACAAACGACCGATATGAAAACAAGTCTTTGTATGGAAAACTTTTTTGTTCTCCAAGCTATCGTAACCGAGTTTCACAATTATTAATTTGACATAGTTATACACGATTTGTGAAACTTTGGTCCGGAGCGGACCACTATATCATATAGCTGCCATACAAACGACCGATATGAAAACAAGTCTTTGTATGGAAAACTTTTTTGTTCTCCAAGCTATCATAACCGAATTCCACAATTATTAATTTGAAATAGCCATACACGATTTGTGAAACTTTGGTCCGGAGCGGACCACTATATCATATAGCTGCCATACAAACGACCGATATGAAAACAAGTCTTTGTATGGAAAACTTTTGTTTTCCAAGCTATCATAACCGAATTCCACAATTATTAATTTGAAATAGCCATACACGATTTGTGAAACTTTGGTCCGGAGCGGACCACTATATCATATAGCTGCCATACAAACGACCGATATGAAAACAAGTCTTTGTATGGAAAACTTTTTTGTTCTCCAAGCTATCGCAACCGAATTCCACATTTATTAATTTTACAATGCCATACACGATTTGTGAAACTTTGGTCCGGAGCGGACCACTATATCATATAGCTGCCATACAAACGACCGATATGAAAACAAGTCTTTGTATGGAAAACTTTTTTGTTCTCCAAGCTATCGTAACCGAATTCCACAATTATTAATTTGAAATAGCCATACACGATTTGTGAAACTTTGGTCCGGAGCGGACCACTATATCATATAGCTGCCATACAAACGACCGATATGAAAACAAGTCTTTGTATGGAAAACTTTTTTGTTCTCCAAGCTATCATAACCGAATTCCACAATTATTAATTTGACATAGCCATACACGATTTGTGAAACTTTGGTCCGGAGCGGACCACTATATCATATAGCTGCCATACAAACGACCGATATGAAAACAAGTCTTTGTATGGAAAACTTTTTTGTTCTCCAAGCTATCGTAACCGAATTCCACAATTATTAATTTGACATAGCCATACACGATTTGTGAAACTTTGGTCCGGAGCGGACCACTATATCATATAGCTGCCATACAAACGACCGATATGAAAACAAGTCTTTGTATGGAAAACTTTTTTGTTCTCCAAGCTATCATAACCGAATTCCACAATTATTAATTTGAAATAGCCATACACGATTTGTGAAACTTTGTCGAGCGGACCACTATATCATATAGCTGCCATACAAACGACCGATATGAAAACAAGTCTTTGTATGGAAAACTTTTTTGTTTTCCAAGCTATCATAACCGAATTCCACAATTATTAATTTGAAATAGCCATACACAATTTGTGAAACTTTGGTCCGGAGCGGACCACTATATCATATAGCTGCCATACAAACGACCGATATGAAAACAAGTCTTTGTATGGAAAACTTTTTGTTCTCCAAGCTATCGTAACCGAATTCAAAGTTTATTAATTTGACAAAGCCATACACGATTTGTGAAACTTTGGTCCGGAGCGGACCACTACATCATATAGCTGCCATACAAACGACCGATATGAAAACAAGTCTTTGTATGGAAAACTATTTTGTTCTCCAAGCTATCATAACCGAATTCCACAATTATTAATTTGAAATAGCCATACACGATTTGTGAAACTTTGGTTCGGAGCGGACCACTATATCATATAGCTGCCATACAAACGACCGATATGAAAACAAGTCTTTGTATGGAAAACTTTTTTGTTTTCCAAGCTATCATAACCGAATTCCACAATTATTAATTTGAAATAGCCATACACAATTTGTGAAACTTTGGTCCGGAGCGGACCACTATATCATATAGCTGCCATACAAACGACCGATATGAAAACAAGTCTTTGTATGGAAAACTTTTTTGTTCTCCAAGCTATCGCAACCGAATTCAACGTTTATTTATTTTACAATGCCATACACGATTTGTGAAACTTTGGTCCGGAGCGGACCACTATATCATATAGCTGCCATACAAACGACCGATATGAAAACAAGTCTTTGTATGGAAAACTTTTTTGTTCTCCAAGCTATCGTAACCGAATTCCACAATTATTAATTTGAAATAGCCATACACGATTTGTGAAACTTTGGTCCGGAGCGGACCACTATATCATATAGCTGCCATACAAACGACCGATATGAAAACAAGTCTTTGTATGGAAAACTTTTTGTTCTCCAAGCTATCGCAACCGAATTCAACGTTTATTTATTTTACAATGCCATACACGATTTGTGAAACTTTGGTCCGGAGCGGACCACTATATCATATAGCTGCCATACAAACAACCGATATGAAAACAAGTCTTTGTATGGAAAACTTGTTTGTTCTCCAAGCTATCGTAACCGAATTCCACAATTATTAATTTGAAATAGCCATACACGATTTGTGAAACTTTGGTCCGGAGCGGACCACTATATCATATAGCTGCCATACAAACGACCGATATGAAAACAAGTCTTTGTATGGAAAACTTTTTTGTTTTCCAAGCTATCATAACCGAATTCCACAATTATTAATTTGAAATAGCCATACACGATTTGTGAAACTTTGGTCCGGAGCGGACCACTATATCATATAGCTGCCATACAAACGACCGATAAGAAAACAAGTCTTTGTATGGAAAACTTTTTGTTCTCCAAGCTATCGTAACCGAATTCCACAATTATTAATTTGAAATAGCCATACACGATTTGTGAAACTTTGGTCCGGAGCGGACCACTATATCATATAGCTGCCATACAAACGACCGATATGAAAACAAGTCTTTGTATGGAAAACTTTTTTGTTCTCCAAGCTATCGTAACCGAATTCCACAATTATTAATTTGAAATAGCCATACACGATTTGTGAAACTTTGGTCCGGAGCGGACCACTATATCATATAGCTGCCATACAAACGACCGATAAGAAAACAAGTCTTTGTATGGAAAACTTTTTTGTTTTCCAAGCTATCATAACCGAATTCCACAATTATTAATTTGAAATAGCCATACACGATTTGTGAAACTTTGGTCCGGAGCGGACCACTATATCATATAGCTGCCATACAAACGACCGATATGAAAACAAGTCTTTGTATGGAAAACTTTTTTGTTTTCCAAGCTATCATAACCGAATTCCACAATTATTAATTTGAAATAGCCATACACGATTTGTGAAACTTTGGTCCGGAGCGGACCACTATATCATATAGCTGCCATACAAACGACCGATATGAAAACAAGTCTTTGTATGGAAAACTTTTTTGTTCTCCAAGCTATCGCAACCGAATTCAAAGTTTATTTATTTTACAATGCCATACACGATTTGTGAAACTTTGGTCCGGAGCGGACCACTATATCATATAGCTGCCATACAAACGACCGATATGAAAACAAGTCTTTGTATGGAAAACTTTTTTGTTCTCCAAGCTATCATAACCGAATTCCACAATTATTAATTTAAAATAGCCATACACGATTTGTGAAACTTTGGTCCGGAGCGGACCACTATATCATATAGCTGCCATACAAACAACCGATATGAAAACAAGTCTTTGTATGGAAAACTTGTTTGTTCTCCAAGCTATCGTAACCGAATTCCACAATTATTAATTTGACATAGCCATACACGATTTGTGAAACTTTGGTCCGGAGCGGACCACTATATCATATAGCTGCCATACAAACGACCGATATGAAAACAAGTCTTTGTATGGAAAACTTTTTTGTTCTCCAAGCTATCGCAACCGAATTCAACGTTTATTTATTTGACAAAGCCATACACGATTTGTGAAACGTTGGCCTGGAGCGGACCACTATATCATATAGCTGCCATACAAACGACCGATATGAAAACAAGTCTTTGTATGGAAAACTTTTTTGTTCTCCAAGCTATCGCAACCAAATTCAACGTTTATTTATTTTAAAATGCCATACACGATTTGTGAAACTTTGGTCCGGAGCGGACCACTATATCATATAGCTGCCATACAAACGACCGATACGAAAACAAGTCTTTGTATGGAAAACTTTTTTGTTCTCCAAGCTATCATAACCGAATTCCACAATTATTAATTTGAAATAGCCATACACGATTTGTGAAACTTTGGTCCGGAGCGGACCACTATATCATATAGCTGCCATACAAACGACCGATATGAAAACAAGTCTTTGTATGGAAAACTTGTTTGTTCTCCAAGCTATCGTAACCGAATTCCAAAATTATAAATTTGACGTAGCCATACACGATTTGTGAAACTTTGGTCCGGAGCGGACCACTATATCATATAGCTGCCATACAAACGACCGATATGAAAACAAGTCTTTGTATGGAAAACTTTTTTGTTCTCCAAGCTATCGTAACCGAATTCCACAACTATTAATTTGACATAGCCATACACGATTTGTGAAACTTTGGTCCGGAGCGGACCACTATATCATATAGCTGCCATACAAACGACCGATATGAAAACAAGTCTTTGTATGGAAAACTTGTTTGTTCTCCAAGCTATCGTAACCGAATTCCAAAATTATTAATTTGAAATAGCCATACACGATTTGTGAAACTTTGGTCCGGAGCGGACCACTATATCATATAGCTGCCATACAAACGACCGATATGAAAACAAGTCTTTGTATGGAAAACTTTTTTGTTCTCCAAGCTATCGTAACCGAATTCCAAAATTATTAATTTGAAATAGCCATACAGGATTTGTGAAACTTTGGTCCGGAGCGGACTACTATATCATATAGCTGCCATACAAACGACCGATATGAAAACAAGTCTTTGTATGGAAAACTTTTTTGTTTTCCAAGCTATCATAACCGAATTCCACAATTATTAATTTGAAATAGCCATACACGATTTGTGAAACTTTGGTCCGGAGCGGACCACTATATCATATAGCTGCCATACAAACGACCGATAAGAAAACAAGTCTTTGTATGGAAAACTTTTTTGTTTTCCAAGCTATCATAACCGAATTCCACAATTATTAATTTGAAATGGCCATACACAATTTGTGAAACTTTGGTTCGGAGCGGACCACTATATCATATAGCTGCCATACAAACGACCGATATGAAAACAAGTCTTTGTATGGAAAACTTTTTGTTCTCCAAGCTATCGCAACCGAATTCAATGTTTATTTATTTTACAATGCCATACACGATTTGTGAAACTTTGGTCCGGAGCGGATCACTATATCATATAGCTGCCATACAAACGACCGATATTAAAACAAGTCTTTGTATGGAAAACTTGTTTGTTCTACAAGCTATCGTAACCGAATTCCAAAATTATTAATTTGAAATAGCCATACACGATTTGTGAAACTTTGGTCCGGAGCGGACCACTATATCATATAGATGCCATACAAACGACCGATAAGAAAACAAGACTTTGTATAGAAAACTTTTTTGTTTTCCAAGCTATCATAACCGAATTCCACAATTATTAATTTGAAATAGCCATACACGATTTGTGAAACTTTGGTCCGGAGCGGACCACTATATCATATAGCTGCCATACAAACGACCGATATGAAAACAAGTCTTTGTATGGAAAACTTTTTTGTTCTACAAGCTATCGTAACCGAATTCCACAATTATTAATTTGAAATAGCCATACACGATTTGTGAAACTTTGGTCCGGAGCGGACCACTATATCATATAGCTGCCATACAAACGACCGATATGAAAACAAGTCTTTGTATGGAAAACTTGTTTGTTCTACAAGCTATCGTAACCGAATTCCACAATTATTAATTTGAAATAGCCATACACGATTTGTGAAACTTTGGTCCGGAGCGGACCACTATATCATATAGCTGCCATACAAACGACCGATAAGAAAACAAGTCTTTGTATGGAAAACTTTTTTGTTTTCCAAGCTATCATAACCGAATTCCACAATTATTAATTTGAAATAGCCATACACGATTTGTGAAACTTTGGTTCGGAGCGGAACACTATATCATATAGCTGCCATACAAACGACCGATATGAAAACAAGTCTTTGTATGGAAAATTTTTTTGTTTTCCAAGCTGTCATAACCGAATTCCACAATTATTAATTTGAAATAGCCATACACAATTTGTGAAACTTTGGTCCGGAGTGGACCATTATATCATATAGCTGCCATACAAACGACCGATATGAAAACAAGTCTTTGTATGGAAAACTTTTTGTTCTCCAAGCTATCGCAACCGAATTCAACGTTTATGTATTTTACAATGCCATACACGATTTGTGAAACTTTGGTCCGGAGCGGACCACTATATCATATAGCTGCCATACAAACGACCGATACGAAAACAAGTCTTTGTATGGAAAACTTTTTTGTTCTCCAAGCTATCATAACCGCATTCCACAATTATTAATTTAAAATAGCCATACACGATTTGTGAAACTTTGGTTCGGAGCGGACCACTATATCATATAGCTGCCATACAAACGACCGATATTAAAACAAGTCTTTGTATGGAAAACTTGTTTGTTCTACAAGCTATCGTAACCGAATTCCAAAATTATTAATTTGACATAGCCATACACGATTTGTGAAACTTTGGTCCGGAGCGGACCACTATATCATATAGCTGTAATACAAACGACCGATATGAAAACAAGTCTTTGTATGGAAAACTTTTTTGTTCTCCAAGGTATCGCAACCGAATTCAACGTTTATTTATTTGACAAAGCCATACACGATTTGTGAAACGTTGGCCCGGAGCGGACCACTATATTATATAGCTGCCATACAAACGACCGATATGAAAACAAGTCTTTGTATGGAAAACTTTTTTGTTCTCCAAGCTATCGCAACCAAATTCAAAGTTTATTTATTTTAAGATGCCATACACGATTTGTGAAACTTTGTTCCGGAGCGGACCACTATATCATATAGCTGCCATACAAACGACCGATATGAATACAAGTCTTTGTATGGAAAACTTTTTTGTTCTCCAAGCTATCATAACCGAATTGCACAATTATTAATTTGAAATAGCCATACACGATTTGTGAAACTTTGGTCCGGAGCGGACCACTATATCATATAGCTGCCATACAAACAACCGATATGAAAACAAGTCTTTGTATGGAAAACTTGTTTGTTCTCCAAGCTATCGTAACCGAATTCCAAAATTATAAATTTGACGTACCATACACGATTTGTGAAACTTTGGTCCGGAGCGGACCACTATATCATATAGCTGCCATACAAACAACCGATATTAAAACAAGTCTTTGTATGGAAAACTTGTTTGTTCTCCAAGCTATCGTAACCGAATTCCAAAATTATTAATTTGAAATAGCCATACACGATTTGTGAAACTTTGGTCCGGAGCGGACCACTATATCATATAGCTGCCATACAAACAACCGATATGAAAACAAGTCTTTGTATGGAAAACTTGTTTGTTCTCCAAGCTATCGTAACCGAATTCCACAATTATTAATTTGAAATAGCCATACACGATTTGTGAAACTTTGGTCCGGAGCGGACCACTATATCATATAGCTGCCATACAAACGACCGATAAGAAAACAAGTCTTTGTATAGAAAACTTTTTTGTTTTCCAAGCTATCATAACCGAATTCCACAATTATTAATTTGAAATAGCCATACACGATTTGTGAAACTTTGGGCCGGAGCGGACCACTATATCATATAGCTGCCATACAAACGACCGATAAGAAAACAAGTCTTTGTATGGAAAACTTTTTGTTTTCCAAGCTATCATAACCGAATTCCACAATTATTAATTTGAAATAGCCATACACGATTTGTGAAACTTTGGTCCGGAGCGGACCACTATATCATATAGCTGCCATACAAACGACAGATATGAAAACAAGTCTTTGTATGGAAAACTTGTTTGTTCTCCAAGCTATCATAACCGAATTCCACAATTATTAATTTGAAATAGCCATACACGATTTGTGAAACTTTGGTTCGGAGCGGAACACTATATCATATAGCTGCCATACAAACGACCGATATGAAAACAAGTCTTTGTATGGAAAACTTGTTTGTTCTACAAGCTATCGTAACCGAATTCCAAAATTAATAATTTGAAATAGCCATACACGATTTGTGAAACTTTGGTCCGGAGCGGACCACTATATCATATAGCTGCCATACAAACGACCGTTTTGAAAACAAGTCTTTGTATGGAAAACTTTTTGTTCTCCAAGCTATCGTAACCGAACTCCACAATTAATAATTTGACATAGCCATACACAATTTGTGAAACTTTGGTTCGGAGCGGAACACTATATCATATAGCTGCCATACAAACGACCGATATGAAAACAAGTCTTTGTATGGAAAATTTTTTTGTTTTCCAAGCTGTCATAACCGAATTCCACAATTATTAATTTGAAATAGCCATACACGATTTGTGAAACTTTGCTCCGGAGTGGACCACTATATCATATAGCTGCCATACAAACGACCGATATGAATACAAATCTTTGTATGGAAAACTTTTTGTTCTCCAAGCTATCGCAACCGAATTCAACGTTTATTTATTTTACAATGCCATACACGATTTGTGAAACTTTGGTCCGGAGCGGACCACTATATCATATAGCTGCCATACAAACGACCGATATGAAAACAAGTCTTTGTATGGAAAACTTTTGTTCTCCAAGCTATCGTAACCGAATTCCACAATTATTAATTTGAAATAGCCTTACACAATTTGTGAAACTTTGGTTCGGAGCGGACCACTATATCATATAGCTGCCATACAAACAACCGATATTAAAACAAGTCTTTGTATGGAAAACTTGTTTGTTCTACAAGCTATCGTAACCGAATTCCAAAATTATTAATTTGACATAGCCATACACGATTTGTGAAACTTTGGTTCGGAGCGGAACACTATATCATATAGCTGCCATACAAACGACCGATATGAAAATAAGTCTTGGTATGGAAAACTTTTTTGTTCTCCAAGCTATCGAAACCGAATTCAACGTTTATTTATTTTACAATGCCATACACGATTTGTGAAACTTTGGTCCGGAGCGGACCACTATATCATATAGCTGCCATACAAACAACCGATATTAAAACAAGTCTTTGTATGGAAAACTTGTTTGTTCTACAAGCTATCGTAACCGAATTCCAAAATTATTAATTTGCAATAGCCATACACGATTTGTGAAACTTTGGTCCGGAGCGGACCACTATATCATATAGCTGCCATACAAACGACCGATAAGAAAACAAGTCTTTGTATGGAAAACTTTTTTGTTTTCCAAGCTATCATAACCGAATTCCACAATTATTAATTTGAAATAGCCATACACGATTTGTGAAACTTTGGTTCGGAGCGGAACACTATATCATATAGCTGCCATACAAACGACCGATATGAAAACAAGTCTTTGTATGGAAAATTTTTTTGTTTTCCAAGCTGTTATAACCGAATTCCACAATTATTAATTTGAAATAGCCATACACAATTTGTGAAACTTTGGTCCGGAGTGGACCACTATATCATATAGCTGCCATACAAACGACCGATATGAAAACAAGTCTTTGTATGGAAAACTTTTTTGTTCTCCAAGCTATCGCAACCTTTTTTTTTTTTTTTTTTTTTTTTTATTATTTTGTTTATTATTTAAGTAATGAATCCGTGCTACAATTTTGCACCTTAACAATACAAGTAAAAAGTAATTTTAATAAGCCCATCGCCGTGCGCTTAGCACGGGGATTTATGATAATGGAGGGTGAAACGGGGATTTATGTTCGTGGAGGTGGAAGCGTCTTCACGAAGCCTTGTCTTTTTAGCCTTCTAAGCGGCCTGGCGGGAAGTAAATTTCTGGCTAGTTCGCTGCGATGGGTGGTGAGTCTGTCTCTGTACCTGCTGGTGTGCCTATTGATCTGCTCCTCCACAGTATGCAGATTGAGGTCTCGGTGTAAAGTTGAATTCCTTACATACCACGGACTGTTGGTTATCTGCCTTAGGGTACGATTCTGCAGTACCTGGATGCGATTACAGTTAGATTTTGCTGCAATCCCCCAAATTTCCAGCCCGTAGAGCCAGATTGGGGCGACACACTGAACGTAAACTTTTCTCTTCACCCTAAGTGACATACTGCTCTTTCTGCTCAGCAGCCAACGTAATTGCTGAAGTCTTAGGACGCACCTCTTGCGAGTGGCTACAAGATGCGGCAAGAAAGTGAGTCGCTTGTCAAGAGTAATTCCAAGATATTTCACCGTTGCTTGTTGCTCCAGGATCTGTCCTTCCATTTGGATTGGTGGGATTGTTCTCATCCTAAGTGTGAAGGTAGGGTTGGACGTTTTTCGAGGGTTTATCTTAAGGTTCCACCTCTTGCACCACGCTGATAGGACTGCAACGTATCCCTGCAGACCGTCTGCTGCCTCAAAGCGACATTTGGAGCTATACAGAACGGCAATGTCGTCTGCATATGTGGCAATTAGAGCCTTCGAGGGGTCTTCCATGTAGTCATCGTCGGGTACGGGCAAGTCTGCAGTATAAAAAGAGTACAGGAGCGGGCCAAGAACACTGCCTTGCGGGACTCCAGCTCTCATCTGGGCAGGCGCAGAGTAAGTGTCCCGAATCTTGACTTTAAATATCCGCCCTTCCAGGTAGGACTTTAGGAGCAAGTAATATGGTGCAGGTAGTAAATCTTTCACCTTGCAAAGGAGACCGTCGTGCCACACCCGATCAAAGGCTTGTTGAATATCAATGAAAACTGAGTTGCAGTATTCAAGGTTATCAAATGCCTGTAGAATGTGCTGCGTCACCCTGTGAACCTGCTCGACAGTGCCGTGTCCCTCTCGAAATCCAAATTGATGGTCCGGCACAATTCCGCATTGAGTTATAATTCCACTAAGTCGTTTAGCAATGAGTCTTTCCCATACCTTTGATATAGAGGGGAGAAGACTTATTGGCCGATAGGATTCCGGGTCATCTTCCGGCTTGCCTGGCTTATAGATCATGTGGATTGCCGCTATTTTCCATTGGGAAGGGAAGAACTGAATCCTTAGCATAGCATTAAAAATAAGTGCCATGTAGAGGATCGCACGATTTGGCAGGGCCTTCAGTGTGACGTGACATATTCTGTCCATGCCAGGAGCCTTGTTTTTCGGAAGAGCTTTGATTGCATCGGTAATCTCCTGAACTCTGATTGGCGTGATGGGGAGGGACATCTGGAGCGGGGTTTGCAAGCTCTCCTGGGTCTCTTCGATATCAGCCAGTGTAGCAACGTTGTGTGGGGTGAATCTAGCCTCCAGGTGTTGAGCAAATATGTTTGCCTGTTCCTCTTCATTCTGTGCAAGGTCGCCGCCATGATGCCTAACTGGGACCTGTCTAAACGGCTGGTTTTCGTAGCCTTTGTGCATTTCCATAGTGAGTAATTGGCGTCAACAGTGTAGTCCATCGAGGACAGCTTGTGCTCAAAGAAGTTATTTCTGAGCTCCCTTAAGAGGATCCGTAGTCGCTTGGCTGCTCGGTTCCACAGGATTCGATCCCAAGGGTCTTGGGTTCGAATCGCTTTTCTTCGTAGGCGCCTTTTTGCAGCTAGTAGCTCTTTTGCCTCCCTGGTGAGTGTGACGCCATATTTTGTCGGCTTAATTGGGCTCGCAGGTGGAGTGGATGCAGCAGCAGCCCTGTGGATATTATTGGTGAAGATTTCCACTGCCATTTCTATATCCTCCCCAGAATTCAACTCCGTTTCAAGATGGATGGAGCTCTCCAGATTCCGGTGAAATAGATTAAGGTTAGTTCGATTGCTGATCAACCTTGCATTAGAGCGAGCATTAATCCCATTGGTATCTATGGTGACTACGAGGGCCAGATGGTCAGACTCTAAATCCCAATTTTGGGTAATACTCGCGCAGTAGTCCGGTACTCCATGGTGGACGGCAAAATCAATACATGAGGGCGTATGTGTGGTGACGTATGGGTATCGGGTAGGGGCTCCTGTGGCAAGAATCTTTGCCCCGGTGGCGGAGATGGCTTCAGCTAGTTCTTGTCCCCTAGGGGAGTTGCAGGTGTCGCCCCATAGCCAATGTCGTGCGTTCCAATCGCCACCAACCAGGTACCTTTGTCCACATTTTCGAAGTGTACTGGTGAAGAGACTTTCCCGTATCCTGTTTCCTGGAGGGCAGTAGATGGAACTGAACTCCATATCACCAAGACCCGTAGCAACTTTCACCGATGACATTTGTATACTGCGCGTCTCCATTACCCTTTGGGGAAAATGTCGGAGAGTAGTCCTGACTAGCACCGCCACTCCACCTCCACTGTGCCTATTGGAAGATGGCTTGTAGGCAGGATAGAATGTGTATCCAAAGACTCGAACAATTCCACCGCGGTTTAATCTGGTTTCAGTCAAGAGAAGGATATCAATGTCGTTGTTGTGTGCAAAAAGTTCGACTTCTCCGACTTTTCCTGAAATGCCGTTGACATTCCAGATGAGAACTTTAAGTGAGTTCAAGGCGAGGCTGTAGCGTTGATCTGATTTCCAGCCCATTGCTTCATGGTGCTGGCCAACTCAGTCACTATTATTTCTAGCCGTGCAAGGCGTTCATTAGCTAGCTTATTTTGCTGTTGTTGTTCTTGTTGTTGCTGTTGGAGCCACATAAGAAACTGCTGTTGCTGCTGCTGCTGGAGGTGCTGTTGCCATTCCTGAAACTGCTGTTGCTGCTGTTGCTGCAGCGACTGGATATCGATCGGCTGTTGTTGTTGTGGACTTAGCTGCGCTTGAGCATAGTTGAAATTACGTTGAGCATTTCCAGAATTGCTTGGCGCTGAAGCTGCGACTGCTGCATAGGAGACACTTGTGCGGGCACTGTAGCTTCGTGGTGTCATCTGCTGTGTTGCTGGTTGAAATGCAATTTGGGGCACTTGTTTCCTTGCTATTCTAGCGGGGCCAGGCACAGGAAATTCCTGCGCGTACCTTGTAGGAGAATATTGATAGGCCACATTTCCATTAAGTGATCTAGTTTCGGTTGCCGATTTTTTTGGAGACTCCGATGACCGACGAAGATACTCCTGGTACGACTTGCAGCCTTTGTAGCTAGCTTTATGAGATCCTGAACAATGGAAGCAGGTAGGTGTTGCGTCAAGGGGGCGTATACACTCACTTGTTTGATGGCCCTCGCCACATCTGGCGCAATTGGGGTGTCGTCGGCAATATCTGGCAGTGTGGCCGTATCGCTGGCACCGTTTGCACTGTGCGACGTCTGTGGCTTTTCTCATCCGCTCCACCCTCACTTTTTGTCTGCAGAGGATTGTGATTTTAAAGACGTCATTTATCTTAGCGCACGGTTTGATGTTTATAAAAAAGAGATTTAACTTCTCTTCTCTGTTAGCTCTGGATGCAGGATTATGTATGTGGAGTACCTCAAAGCCGTATTTTTGCAGACTATCCTTGATATCCTTATTTAGAGTGCTGTGGTGTAGACCCTTCACAACAATTCGATGCGGCTTTTCAGTGTGCATTTGGTATGTGTGGAACTCCACACAATGTCTGTCCAGATGGTCTACAATAGCTCTGTACGTGTCACTATCCTTGGGGAAAATTCTGGTGGTTCCAAGGTTGCTCTTGGTGACCACATTGTTCACATCAGTGACCTCCCCTATGAATTCGAAGAGATCATTTATGCTACAGTCCGGGACAACAATTTGAGGTGGCTTTTCCATTTTTCTTGCTTGTTCTGGCTGGGCAGGGTCGTTGCTTTCAACAGTTATTTCGTCCTGTTGATCCTCTGCTGTGTCTTCTCTTTCTACTTCCATGTCCAGAAGCGCGAACCTGTTGCTAGAGCTTGGAAGGTCAGCTTCTCTAGTCGCTCTCTTAACCCTTGCGATGGGTGAAGAAGGCTTTGCGTTTTTCCGTTTCATGCTTTTTTGCACTTGGGCCTGCAACATTTTGGATGCGGCCCCACTGATCAATGTATCTAAGTCAGTAGTGACACGCGGGGCAGCAGAAGAGCACTGAAGCGACGATTGATCATATTTGACCGGGTTCAACCCAGGGCCAAGTTTGCTTGCTGTAGCAGTTGCCATGGTGTCAGTGCTTGTGCTGTTTATACTGGTGAAGGTCCTGGTGCTGGTCGTGGGAGTGATGATGTTGCTACTCGTATTGCCAATATCAGTTAGGTTTGCTCTGCAAGCAGCCCGAAGCTCGGATGGGGATTTGCCAGCAACGCGGTACATTTTTTCTTGCAAAGTCTGCTTATTACTAGGCAGCAAGTCAGAAACAGATTTTCTTTCAGCCATTTGGAAATCTTATATTTTTCGTTTGCGCCTCCAACGAAATCAACAACAAGCCCCTCTTGTGCGGCTGCGCGCCGGTGGAGGGGCTATGCCCGATGGGCAGCGTGCACTTATATGGCAAGCTGTTTTGTTCCTTTATTTTACCGTTTATTGCCGACTCCGCTAGCTGCGGCGTCCAAAAACGGAGCTTTGTGCAGACACAACCGATCGCTATTAATGCAGTTGCGCGTTAATGCAGTTGTGTTAACTAATTAGTGTTTTATTTTCCGGAAAAATTTATTTATTTATTTTTATTTTTTTTTTTTTTTTTTTTCGGAAAATTTATAAATAAGCCAAAACGTGTTGACACTTCGGGCTCTGATCACTTTTGCTATCGCAACCGAATTCAACGTTTATTTATTTTACAATGCCATACACGATTTGTGAAACTTTGGTCCGGAGCGGACCACTATATCATATAGCTGCCATACAAACGACCGATACGAAAACAAGTCTTTGTATGGAAAACTTTTTTGTTCTCCAAGCTATCATAACCGCGTTCCACAATTATTAATTTAAAATAGCCATACACGATTTGTGAAACTTTGGTTCGGAGCGGACCACTATATCATATAGCTGCCATACAAACGACCGATACGAATACAAGTCGTTGTATGAAAAACTTTGGTCCGGAGCGGACCACTATATCATATAGCTGCCATACAAACGACCGATACGAAAACAAGTCTTTGTATGGAAAACTTTTTTGTTCTCCAAGTTATCATAACCGCGTTCCACAATTATTAATTTAAAATAGCCATACACGATTTGTGAAACTTTGGTTCGGAGCGGACCACTATATCATATAGCTGCCATACAAACAACCGATATTAAAACAAGTCTTTGTATGGAAAACTTGTTCGTTCTACAAGCTATCGTAATCGAATTCCAAAATTATTAATTTGACATAGCCATACACGATTTGTGAAACTTTGGTCCGGAGCGGACCACTATATCATATAGCTGCCATACAAACGACCGATATGAAAACAAGTCTTTGTATGGAAAACTTTTTTGTTCTCCAAGCTATCGCAACCGAATTCAACGTTTATTTATTTGACAAAGCCATACACGATTTGTGAAACGTTGGCCTGGAGCGGACCACTATATCATATAGCTGCCATACAAACGACCGATATGAAAACAAGTCTTTGTATGGAAAACTTTTTTGTTCTCCAAGCTATCGCAACCGAATTCAAAGTTTATTTATTTTAAAATGCCGTACACGATTTGTGAAACTTTGGTCCGGAGCGGACCACTATATCATATAGCTGCCATACAAACGACCGATACGAAAACAAGTCTTTGTATGGAAAACTTTTTTGTTCTCCAAGCTATCATAACCGAATTCCACAATTATTAATTTGAAATAGCCATACACGATTTGTGAAACTTTGCTCCGGAGTGGACCACTATATCATATAGCTGCCATACAAACGACCGATATGAAAACAAGTCTTTGTATGGAAAACTTTTTTGTTCTCCAAGCTATCGCAACCGAATTCAACGTTTATTTATTTTACAATGCCATACACGATTTGTGAAACTTTGGTCCGGAGCGGACCACTATATCATATAGCTGCCATACAAACGACCGATATGAAAACAAGTCTTTGTATGGAAAACTTTTTTGTTCTCCAAGCTATCGTAACCGAATTCCACAATTATTAATTTGAAATGGCCATACACAATTTGTGAAACTTTGGTCCGGAGTGGACCACTATATCATATAGCTGCCATACAAACGACCGATATGAAAACAAGTCTTTGTATGGAAAACTTTTTTGTTCTCCAAGCTATCGCAACCGAATTCAACGTTTATTTATTTTACAATGCCATACACGATTTGTGAAACTTTGGTCCGGAGCGGACCACTATATCATATAGCTGCCATACAAACGACCGATATGAAAACAAGTCTTTGTATGGAAAACTTTTTTGTTCTCCAAGCTATCGTAACCGAATTCCACAATTATTAATTTGAAATAGCCATACACGATTTGTGAAACTTTGGTCCGGAGCGGACCACTATATCATATAGCTGCCATACAAACGACCGATATGAAAACAAGTCTTTGTATGGAAAACTTTTTTGTTCTCCAAGCTATCGTAACCGAATTCCACAATTATTAATTTGAAATAGCCTTACACAATTTGTGAAACTTTGCTCCGGAGCGGACCACTATATCATATAGCTGCCATACAAACGACCGATATGAAAACAAATCTTTGTATGTAAAACTTTTTTGTTCTCCAAGCTATCGCAACCGAATTCAACGTTTATTTATTTTACAATGCCATACACGATTTGTGAAACTTTGGTCCGGAGCGGACCACTATATCATATAGCTGCCATACAAACGACCGATACGAAAACAAGTCTTTGTATGGAAAACTTTTTTGTTAATATTGTCCGGAGCGGACCACTATATCATATAGCTGCCATACAAACGACCGATATGAAAACAAGTCTTTGTATGGAAAACTTTTTTGTTCTCCAAGCTATCGCAACCGAATTCAACGTTTATTTATTTTACAATGCCATACACGATTTGTGAAACTTTGGTCCGGAGCGGACCACTATATCATATAGCTGCCATACAAACGACCGATACGAAAACAAGTCTTTGTATGGAAAACTCTTTTGTTTTATTTAACTAATTGTCCGGAGCGGACCACTATATCATATAGCTGCCATACAAACGACCGATACGAAAACAAGTCTTTGTATGGAAAACTTTTTTGTTTTCCAAGCTATCATAACCGAATTCCACAATTATTAATTTGAAATAGCCATACACAATTTGTGAAACTTTGGTCCGGAGTGGACCACTATATCATATAGCTGCCATACAAACGACCGATATGAAAACAAGTCTTTGTATGGAAAACTTTTTTGTTCTCCAAGCTATCGCAACCGAATTCAACGTTTATTTATTTGACATAGCCATACACGATTTGTGAAACGTTGGCCTGGAGCGGACCACTATATCATATAGCTGCCATACAAACGACCGATATGAAAACAAGTCTTTGTATGGAAAACTTTTTTGTTCTCCAAGCTATCATAACCGAATTCCACAATTATTAATTTGAAATAGCCATACACGATTTGTGAAACTTTGGTCCGGAGCGGACCACTATATCATATAGCTGCCATACAAACAACCGATATGAAAACAAGTCTTTGTATGGAAAACTTGTTTGTTCTCCAAGCTATCGTAACCGAATTCCACAATTATTAATTTGACATAGCCATACACGATTTGTGAAACTTTGGTCCGGAGCGGACCACTATATCATATAGCTGCAATACAAACGACCGATATGAAAACAAGTCTTTGTATGGAAAACTTTTTTGTTTTGTCCGGAGCGGACCACTATATCATATAGCTGCCATACAAACGACCGATACGAAAACAAGTCTTTGTATGGAAAACTTTTTTGTTTTGTCCGGAGCGGACCACTATATCATATAGCTGCCATACAAACGACCGATATGAAAACAAGTCTTTGTATGGAAAACTTTTTTGTTTTCCAAGCTATCATAACCGAATTCCACAATTATTAATTTGAAATAGCCATACACAATTTGTGAAACTTTGGTCCGGAGTGGACCACTATATCATATAGCTGCCATACAAACGACCGATATGAAAACAAGTCTTTGTATGGAAAACTTTTTTGTTCTCCAAGCTATCGCAACCGAATTCAACGTTTATTTATTTTACAATGCCATACACGATTTGTGAAACTTTGGTCCGGAGCGGACCACTATATCATATAGCTGCCATACAAACGACCGATACGAAAACAAGTCTTTGTATGGAAAACTTTTTTGTTTTGGTCCGGAGCGGACCACTATATCATATAGCTGCCATACAAACGACCGATATGAAAACAAGTCTTTGTATGGAAAACTTTTTGTTCTCCAAGCTATCGCAACCGAATTCAACGTTTATTTATTTTACAATGCCATACACGATTTGTGAAACTTTGGTCCGGAGCGGACCACTATATCATATAGCTGCCATACAAACGACCGATAC
Organism: Drosophila merina; assembly: GCA_035047645.1. Taxonomy (NCBI): domain Eukaryota; kingdom Metazoa; phylum Arthropoda; class Insecta; order Diptera; family Drosophilidae; genus Drosophila; species Drosophila merina. The sequence continues at coordinate 179,883 of JAWNPH010000076.1, read as the reverse complement.
GAAAACAAGTCTTTGTATGGAAAACTTTTTTGTTTTTGGTCCGGAGCGGACCACTATATCATATAGCTGCCATACAAACGACCGATATGAAAACAAGTCTTTGTATGGAAAACTTTTTTGTTCTCCAAGCTATCATAACCGAATTCCACAATTATTAATTTGAAATAGCCATACACGATTTGTGAAACTTTGGTCCGGAGCGGACCACTATATCATATAGCTGCCATACAAACGACCGATATGAAAACAAGTCTTTGTATGGAAAACTTTTTTGTTCTCCAAGCTATCGCAACCGAATTCAACGTTTATTTATTTGACATAGCCATACACGATTTGTGAAACTTTGGTCCGGAGCGGACCACTATATCATATAGCTGCCATACAAACGACCGATATGAAAACAAGTCTTTGTATGGAAAACTTTTTTGTTCTCCAAGCTATCATAACCGAATTCCACAATTATTAATTTGAAATAGCCATACACGATTTGTGAAACTTTGGTCCGGAGCGGACCACTATATCATATAGCTACCATACAAACGACCGATATGAAAACAAGTCTTTGTATGGAAAACTTGTTTTTTCTCCAAGCTATCGTAACCGAATTCCACAATTATTAATTTGACATAGCCGTACACGATTTGTGAAACTTTGGTCCGGAGCGGACCACTATATCATATAGCTGCCATACAAACGACCGATATGTAAACAAGTCTTTGTATGGAAAACTTTTTTGTTTTACAAGCTATCATAACCGAATTCCACAATTATTAATCTGAAATAGCCATACACGATTTGTGAAACTTTGGTCCGGAGTGGACCACTATATCATATAGCTGCCATACAAACGACCGATATGAAAACAAGTCTTTGTATGGAAAACTTTTGTGTTCTCCAAGCTATCGCAACCGAATTCCACATTTATTAATTTGAAATAGCCATACACGATTTGTGAAACTTTGGTCTGGGCGGACAACTATATCATATAGCTGCCATACAAACGACCGATACGAAAACAAGTCTTTGTATGGAAAACTTTTTTGTTCTCCAAGCTATCATAACCGAATTCCACAATTATTAATTTGAAATAGCCATACACGATTTGTGAAACTTTGGTCCGGAGCGGACCACTATATCATATAGCTGCCATACAAACGACCGATATGAAAACAAGTCTTTGTATGGAAAACTTTTTTGTTCTCCAAGCTATCGTAACCGAATTCCACATTTATTTATTTGACATAGCCATACACGATTTGTGAAACTTTGGTCCGGAGCGGACCACTATATCATATAGCTGCCATACAAACGACCGATATGAAAACAAGTCTTTGTATGGAAAACTTTTTTGTTTTCCAAGCTATCATAACCGAATTCCACAATTATTAATTTGAAATAGCCATACACAATTTGTGAAACTTTGGTCCGGAGTGGACCACTATATCATATAGCTGCCATACAAACGACCGATATGAAAACAAGTCTTTGTATGGAAAACTTTTTTGTTCTCCAAGCTATCGCAACCGAATTCAACGTTTATTTATTTTACAATGCCATACACGATTTGTGAAACTTTGGTCCGGAGCGGACCACTATATCATATAGCTGCCATACAAACGACCGATATGAAAACAAGTCTTTGTATGGAAAACTTTTTTGTTCTCCAAGCTATCATAACCGAATTCCACAATTATTAATTTGAAATAGCCATACACGATTTGTGAAACTTTGGTCCGGAGCGGACCACTATATCATATAGCTGCCATACAAACGACCGATATGAAAACAAGTCTTTGTATGGAAAACTTTTTTGTTCTCCAAGCTATCGTAACCGAATTCCACAATTATTAATTTGACATAGCCATACACGATTTGTGAAACTTTGGTCCGGAGCGGACCACTATATCATATAGCTGCCATACAAACGACCGATATGAAAACAAGTCTTTGTATGGAAAACTTTTTTGTTCTCCAAGCTATCATAACCGAATTCCACAATTATTAATTTGAAATAGCCATACACGATTTGTGAAACTTTGGTCCGGAGCGGACCACTATATCATATAGCTGCCATACAAACGACCGATATGAAAACAAGTCTTTGTATGGAAAACTTTTTGTTCTCCAAGCTATCGCAACCGAATTCAACGTTTATTTATTTGACATACCCATACACGATTTGTGAAACTTTGGTCCGGAGCGGACCACTATATCATATAGCTGCCATACAAACGACCGATACGAAAACAAGTCTTTGTATGGAAAACTTTTTTGTTCTCCAAGCTATCATAACCGAATTCCACAATTATTAATTTGAAATAGCCATACACGATTTGTGAAACTTTGGTCCGGAGCGGACCACAATATCATATATGCCATACAAACGACCGATATCAAAACAAGTCTTTGTATGGAAAACTTGTTTGTTCTCCAAGCTATCGTAACCGAATTCAACGTTTATTTATTTGACATAGCCATACACGATTTGTGAAACTTTGGTCCGGAGCGGACCACTATATCATATAGCTGCCATACAAACGACCGATATGAAAACAATTCTTTGTATGGAACACTTTTTTTTTCTCCAAGCTATCGTAACCGAATTCAACGTTTATTAATTTGACATAGCCATACACGATTTGTGAAACTTTGGTCCGGAGCGGACCACTATATCATATAGCTGCCATACAAACGACCGATATGAAAACAAGTCTTTGTATGGAAAACTTTTTTGTTCTCCAAGCTATCGTAACCGAATTCCACAATTATTAATTTGACATAGCCATACACGATTTGTGAAACTTTGGTCCGGAGCGGACCACTATATCATATAGCTGCCATACAAACGACCGATATGAAAACAAGTCTTTGTATGGAAAACTTTTTTGTTCTCCAAGCTATCGTAACCGAATTCCACAATTATTAATTTGACATAGCCATACACGATTTGTGAAACTTTGGTCCGGAGCGGACCACTATATCATATAGCTGCCATACAAACGACCGATACGAAAACAAGTCTTTGTATGGAAAACTTTTTTGTTCTCCAAGCTATCATAACCGAATTCCACAATTATTAATTTGAAATAGCCATACACGATTTGTGAAACTTTGGTCCGGAGCGGACCACTATATCATATAGCTGCCATACAAACGACCGATATGAAAACAAGTCTTTGTATGGAAAACTTTTTTGTTCTCCAAGCTATCGCAACCGAATTCAACGTTTATTTATTTTACAATGCCATACACGATTTGTGAAACTTTGGTCCGGAGCGGACCACTATATCATATAGCTGCCATACAAACGACCGATATGAAAACAAGTCTTTGTATGGAAAACTTTTTTGTTCTCCAAGCTATCATAACCGAATTCCACAATTATTAATTTGAAATAGCCATACACGATTTGTGAAACTTTGGTCCGGAGCGGACCACTATATCATATAGCTGCCATACAAACGACCGATATGAAAACAAGTCTTTGTATGGAAAACTTTTTGTTCTCCAAGCTATCGCAACCGAATTCAACATTTATTTATTTGACATAGCCATACACGATTTGTGAAACTTTGGTCCGGAGCGGACCACTATATCATATAGCTGCCATACAAACGACCGATACGAAAACAAGTCTTTGTATGGAAAACTTTTTTGTTCTCCAAGCTATCATAACCGAATTCCACAATTATTAATTTGAAATAGCCATACACGATTTGTGAAACTTTGGTCCGGAGCGGACCACTATATCATATAGCTGCCATACAAACGACCGATATGAAAACAAGTCTGCATGGAAAACTTTTTTGTTCTCCAAGCTATCGCAACCGAATTCAACATTTATTAATTTGACAAAGCCATACACGATTTGTGAAACTTTGGTCCGGAGCGGACCACTATATCATATAGCTGCCATACAAACGACCGATATGAAAACAAGTCTTTGTATGGAAAACTTTTTTGTTTTCCAAGCTATCATAACCGAATTCCACAATTATTAATTTGAAATAGCCATACACAATTTGTGAAACTTTGGTCCGGAGTGGACCACTATATCATATAGCTGCCATACAAACGACCGATATGAAAACAAGTCTTTGTATGGAAAACTTTTTTGTTCTCCAAGCTATCGCAACCGAATTCAACGTTTATTTATTTTACAATGCCATACACGATTTGTGAAACTTTGGTCCGGAGCGGACCACTATATCATATAGCTGCCATACAAACGACCGATATGAAAACAAGTCTTTGTATGGAAAACTTTTTTGTTCTCCAAGCTATCATAACCGAATTCCACAATTATTAATTTGAAATAGCCATACACGATTTGTGAAACTTTGGTCCGGAGCGGACCACTATATCATATAGCTGCCATACAAACGACCGATATGAAAACAAGTCTTTGTATGGAAAACTTTTTTGTTCTCCAAGCTATCGTAACCGAATTCCACAATTATTAATTTGACATAGCCATACACGATTTGTGAAACTTTGGTCCGGAGCGGACCACTATATCATATAGCTGCCATACAAACGACCGATATGAAAACAAGTCTTTGTATGGAAAACTTTTTTGTTCTCCAAGCTATCGTAACCGAATTCCACAATTATTAATTTGACATAGCCATACACGATTTGTGAAACTTTGGTCCGGAGCGGACCACTATATCATATAGCTGCCATACAAACGACCGATATGAAAACAAGTCTTTGTATGGAAAACTTTTTTGTTCTCCAAGCTATCATAACCGAATTCCACAATTATTAATTTGAAATAGCCATACACGATTTGTGAAACTTTGGTCCGGAGCGGACCACTATATCATATAGCTGCCATACAAACGACCGATATGAAAACAAGTCTTTGTATGGAAAACTTTTTTGTTCTCCAAGCTATCGCAACTGAATTCAACGTTTATTTATTTGACATAGCCATACACGATTTGTGAAACTTTGGTCCGGAGCGGACCACTATATCATATAGCTGCCATACAAACGACCGATATGAAAACAAGTCTTTGTATGGAAAACTTTTTTGTTCTCCAAGCTATCATAACCGAATTCCACAATTATTAATTTGAAATAGCCATACACGATTTGTGAAACTTTGGTCCGGAGCGGACCACTATATCATATAGCTGCCATACAAACGACCGATATGAAAACAAGTCTTTGTATGGAAAACTTTTTTGTTCTCCAAGCTATCGTAACCGAATTCCACAATTATTAATTTGACATAGCCATACACGATTTGTGAAACTTTGGTCCGGAGCGGACCACTATATCATATAGCTGCCATACAAACGACCGATATGAAAACAAGTCTTTGTATGGAAAACTTTTTTTCTCCAAGCTATCGTAACCGAATTCCACAATTATTAATTTGAAATAGCCATACACGATTTGTGAAACTTTGGTCCGGAGCGGACCACTATATCATATAGCTGCCATACAAACGACCGATATGAAAACAAGTCTTTGTATGGAAAACTTTTTTGTTCTCCAAGCTATCGTAACCGAATTCCACAATTATTAATTTGACATAGCCATACACGATTTGTGAAACTTTGGTCCGGAGCGGACCACTATATCATATAGCTGCCATACAAACGACCGATATGAAAACAAGTCTTTGTATGGAAAACTTTTTTGTTCTCCAAGCTATCGTAACCGAATTCCACAATTATTAATTTGACATAGCCATACACGATTTGTGAAACTTTGGTCCGGAGCGGACCACTATATCATATAGCTGCCATACAAACGACCGATATGAAAACAAGTCTTTGTATGGAAAACTTTTTTGTTTTCCAAGCTATCATAACCGAATTCCACAATTATTAATTTGAAATAGCCATACACGATTTGTGAAACTTTGGTCCGGAGCGGACCACTATATCATATAGCTGCCATACAAACGACCGATATGAAAACAAGTCTTTGTATGGAAAACTTTTTTGTTCTCCAAGCTATCGCAACCGAATTCAACGTTTATTTATTTTACAATGCCATACACGATTTGTGAAACTTTGGTCCGGAGCGGACCACTATATCATATAGCTGCCATACAAACGACCGATATGAAAACAAGTCTTTGTATGGAAAACTTTTTTGTTTTCCAAGCTATCATAACCGAATTCCACAATTATTAATTTGAAATAGCCATACACGATTTGTGAAACTTTGGTCCGGAGCGGACCACTATATCATATAGCTGCCATACAAACGACCGATATGAAAACAAGTCTTTGTATGGAAAACTTTTTTGTTCTCCAAGCTATCGCAACCGAATTCAACGTTTATTTATTTGACATAGCCATACACGATTTGTGAAACTTTGGTCCGGAGCGGACCACTATATCATATAGCTGCCATACAAACGACCGATATGAAAACAAGTCTTTGTATGGAAAACTTTTTTGTTCTCCAAGCTATCATAACCGAATTCCACAATTATTAATTTGAAATAGCCATACACGATTTGTGAAACTTTGGTCCGGAGCGGACCACTATATCATATAGCTGCCATACAAACGACCGATATGAAAACACGTCTTTGTATGGAAAACTTTTGTGTTCTCCAAGCTATCGCAACCGAATTCCACATTTATTAATTTGAAATAGCCATACACGATTTGTGAAACTTTGGTCCGGAGCGGACCACTATATCATATAGCTGCCATACAAACAACCGATATGAAAACAAGTCTTTGTATGGAAAACTTTTTTGTTTTCCAAGCTATCATAACCGAATTCCACAATTATTAATTTGAAATAGCCATACACGATTTGTGAAACTTTGGTCCGGAGCGGACCACTATATCATATAGCTGCCATACAAACGACCGATATGAAAACAAGTCTTTGTATGGAAAACTTTTTTGTTCTCCAAGCTATCGCAACCGAATTCAACGTTTATTTATTTTACAATGCCATACACGATTTGTGAAACTTTGGTCCGGAGCGGACCACTATATCATATAGCTGCCATACAAACGACCGATATGAAAACAAGTCTTTGTATGGAAAACTTTTTTGTTCTCCAAGCTATCATAACCGAATTCCACAATTATTAATTTGAAATAGCCATACACGATTTGTGAAACTTTGGTCCGGAGCGGACCACTATATCATATAGCTGCCATACAAACGACCGATATGAAAACAAGTCTTTGTATGGAAAACTTTTTTGTTCTCCAAGCTATCGTAACCGAATTCCACAATTATTAATTTGACATAGCCATACACGATTTGTGAAACTTTGGTCCGGAGCGGACCACTATATCATATAGCTGCCATACAAACGACCGATATGAAAACAAGTCTTTGTATGGAAAACTTTTTTGTTCTCCAAGCTATCGTAACCGAATTCCACAATTATTAATTTGACATAGCCATACACGATTTGTGAAACTTTGGTCCGGAGCGGACCACTATATCATATAGCTGCCATACAAACGACCGATATGAAAACAAGTCTTTGTATGGAAAACTTTTTTGTTTTCCAAGCTATCATAACCGAATTCCACAATTATTAATTTGAAATAGCCATACACGATTTGTGAAACTTTGGTCCGGAGCGGACCACTATATCATATAGCTGCCATACAAACGACCGATATGAAAACAAGTCTTTGTATGGAAAACTTTTTTGTTCTCCAAGCTATCGTAACCGAATTCCACATTTATTAATTTGACATAGCCATACACGATTTGTGAAACTTTGGTCCGGAGCGGACCACTATATCATATAGCTGCCATACAAACGACCGATATGAAAACAAGTCTTTGTATGGAAAACTTTTTTTTTCTCCAAGCTATCGTAACCGAATTCCACATTTATTAATTTGACATAGCCATACACGATTTGTGAAACTTTGGTCCGGAGCGGACCACTATATCATATAGCTGCCATACAAACGACCGATATGAAAACAAGTCTTTGTATGGAAAACTTTTTTGTTCTCCAAGCTATCGTAACCGAATTCCACAATTATTAATTTGACATAGCCATACACGATTTGTGAAACTTTGGTCCGGAGCGGACCACTATATCATATAGCTGCCATACAAACGACCGATATGAAAACAAGTCTTTGTATGGAAAACTTTTTTGTTCTCCAAGCTATCGTAACCGAATTCCACAATTATTAATTTGACATAGCCATACACGATTTGTGAAACTTTGGTCCGGAGCGGACCACTATATCATATAGCTGCCATACAAACGACCGATATGAAAACAAGTCTTTGTATGGAAAACTTTTTTGTTTTCCAAGCTATCATAACCGAATTCCACAATTATTAATTTGAAATAGCCATACACGATTTGTGAAACTTTGGTCCGGAGCGGACCACTATATCATATAGCTGCCATACAAACGACCGATATGAAAACAAGTCTTTGTATGGAAAACTTTTTTGTTCTCCAAGCTATCGTAACCGAATTCAACATTTATTAATTTGACATAGCCATACACGATTTGTGAAACTTTGGTCCGGAGCGGACCACTATATCATATAGCTGCCATACAAACGACCGATATGAAAACAAGTCTTTGTATGGAAAACTTTTTTGTTCTCCAAGCTATCGTAACCGAATTCCACAATTATTAATTTGACATAGCCATACACGATTTGTGAAACTTTGGTCCGGAGCGGACCACTATATCATATAGCTGCCATACAAACGACCGATATGAAAACAAGTCTTTGTATGGAAAACTTTTTTGTTTTCCAAGCTATCATAACCGAATTCCACAATTATTAATTTGAAATAGCCATACACGATTTGTGAAACTTTGGTCCGGAGCGGACCACTATATCATATAGCTGCCATACAAACGACCGATATGAAAACAAGTCTTTGTATGGAAAACTTTTTTGTTCTCCAAGCTATCGCAACCGAATTCAACATTTATTAATTTGACATAGCCATACACGATTTGTGAAACTTTGGTCCGGAGCGGACCACTATATCATATAGCTGCCATACAAACGACCGATATGAAAACAAGTCTTTGTATGGAAAACTTTTTTGTTCTCCAAGCTATCATAACCGAATTCCACAATTATTAATTTGAAATAGCCATACACGATTTGTGAAACTTTGGTCCGGAGCGGACCACTATATCATATAGCTGCCATACAAACGACCGATATGAAAACAAGTCTTTGTATGGAAAACTTTTTTGTTCTCCAAGCTATCGTAACCGAATTCCACAATTATTAATTTGACATAGCCATACACGATTTGTGAAACTTTGGTCCGGAGCGGACCACTATATCATATAGCTGCCATACAAACGACCGATATGAAAACAAGTCTTTGTATGGAAAACTTTTTTGTTCTCCAAGCTATCGTAACCGAATTCAACATTTATTAATTTGACAAAGCCATACACGATTTGTGAAACTTTGGTCCGGAGCGGACCACTATATCATATAGCTGCCATACAAACGACCGATATGAAAACAAGTCTTTGTATGGAAAACTTTTTTGTTCTCCAAGCTATCATAACCGAATTCCACAATTATTAATTTGAAATAGCCATACACGATTTGTGAAACTTTGGTCCGGAGCGGACCACTATATCATATAGCTGCCATACAAACGACCGATATGAAAACAAGTCTTTGTATGGAAAACTTTTTTGTTCTCCAAGCTATCGCAACCGAATTCAACGTTTATTTATTTTACAATGCCATACACGATTTGTGAAACTTTGGTCCGGAGCGGACCACTATATCATATAGCTGCCATACAAACGACCGATATGAAAACAAGTCTTTGTATGGAAAACTTTTTTGTTCTCCAAGCTATCATAACCGAATTCCACAATTATTAATTTGAAATAGCCATACACGATTTGTGAAACTTTGGTCCGGAGCGGACCACTATATCATATAGCTGCCATACAAACGACCGATATGAAAACAAGTCTTTGTATGGAAAACTTTTTTGTTCTCCAAGCTATCGTAACCGAATTCCACAATTATTAATTTGACATAGCCATACACGATTTGTGAAACTTTGGTCCGGAGCGGACCACTATATCATATAGCTGCCATACAAACGACCGATATGAAAACAAGTCTTTGTATGGAAAACTTTTTTGTTCTCCAAGCTATCGTAACCGAATTCCACAATTATTAATTTGACATAGCCATACACGATTTGTGAAACTTTGGTCCGGAGCGGACCACTATATCATATAGCTGCCATACAAACGACCGATATGAAAACAAGTCTTTGTATGGAAAACTTTTTTGTTTTCCAAGCTATCATAACCGAATTCCACAATTATTAATTTGAAATAGCCATACACGATTTGTGAAACTTTGGTCCGGAGCGGACCACTATATCATATAGCTGCCATACAAACGACCGATATGAAAACAAGTCTTTGTATGGAAAACTTTTTTGTTCTCCAAGCTATCGCAACCGAATTCAACGTTTATTTATTTTACAATGCCATACACGATTTGTGAAACTTTGGTCCGGAGCGGACCACTATATCATATAGCTGCCATACAAACGACCGATATGAAAACAAGTCTTTGTATGGAAAACTTTTTTGTTCTCCAAGCTATCATAACCGAATTCCACAATTATTAATTTGAAATAGCCATACACGATTTGTGAAACTTTGGTCCGGAGCGGACCACTATATCATATAGCTGCCATACAAACGACCGATATGAAAACAAGTCTTTGTATGGAAAACTTTTTTGTTCTCCAAGCTATCGTAACCGAATTCCACAATTATTAATTTGACATAGCCATACACGATTTGTGAAACTTTGGTCCGGAGCGGACCACTATATCATATAGCTGCCATACAAACGACCGATATGAAAACAAGTCTTTGTATGGAAAACTTTTTTGTTCTCCAAGCTATCGTAACCGAATTCAACAATTATTAATTTGACATAGCCATACACGATTTGTGAAACTTTGGTCCGGAGCGGACCACTATATCATATAGCTGCCATACAAACGACCGATACGAAAACAAGTCTTTGTATGGAAAACTTTTTTGTTCTCCAAGCTATCATAACCGAATTCCACAATTATTAATTTGAAATAGCCATACACGATTTGTGAAACTTTGGTCCGGAGCGGACCACTATATCATATAGCTGCCATACAAACGACCGATATGAAAACAAGTCTTTGTATGGAAAACTTTTTTGTTCTCCAAGCTATCGCAACCGAATTCAACGTTTATTTATTTTACAATGCCATACACGATTTGTGAAACTTTGGTCCGGAGCGGACCACTATATCATATAGCTGCCATACAAACGACCGATACGAAAACAAGTCTTTGTATGGAAAACTTTTTTGTTCTCCAAGCTATCATAACCGAATTCCACAATTATTAATTTGAAATAGCCATACACGATTTGTGAAACTTTGGTCCGGAGCGGACCACTATATCATATAGCTGCCATACAAACGACCGATATGAAAACAAGTCTTTGTATGGAAAACTTTTTTGTTCTCCAAGCTATCGTAACCGAATTCCACAATTATTAATTTGACATAGCCATACACGATTTGTGAAACTTTGGTCCGGAGCGGACCACTATATCATATAGCTGCCATACAAACGACCGATATGAAAACAAGTCTTTGTATGGAAAACTTTTTTGTTCTCCAAGCTATCGTAACCGAATTCCACAATTATTAATTTGACATAGCCATACACGATTTGTGAAACTTTGGTCCGGAGCGGACCACTATATCATATAGCTGCCATACAAACGACCGATATGAAAACAAGTCTTTGTATGGAAAACTTTTTTGTTTTCCAAGCTATCATAACCGAATTCCACAATTATTAATTTGAAATAGCCATACACGATTTGTGAAACTTTGGTCCGGAGCGGACCACTATATCATATAGCTGCCATACAAACGACCGATATGAAAACAAGTCTTTGTATGGAAAACTTTTTTGTTCTCCAAGCTATCGCAACCGAATTCAACGTTTATTTATTTTACAATGCCATACACGATTTGTGAAACTTTGGTCCGGAGCGGACCACTATATCATATAGCTGCCATACAAACGACCGATACGAAAACAAGTCTTTGTATGGAAAACTTTTTTGTTCTCCAAGCTATCATAACCGAATTCCACAATTATTAATTTGAAATAGCCATACACGATTTGTGAAACTTTGGTCCGGAGCGGACCACTATATCATATAGCTGCCATACAAACGACCGATATGAAAACAAGTCTTTGTATGGAAAACTTGTTTGTTCTCCAAGCTATCGTAACCGAATTCCACAATTATTAATTTGACATAGCCATACACGATTTGTGAAACTTTGGTCCGGAGCGGACCACTATATCATATAGCTGCCATACAAACGACCGATATGAAAACAAGTCTTTGTATGGAAAACTTTTTTGTTCTCCAAGCTATCGTAACCGAATTCAACGTTTATTTATTTTACAATGCCATACACGATTTGTGAAACTTTGGTCCGGAGCGGACCACTATATCATATAGCTGCCATACAAACGACCGATATGAAAACAAGTCTTTGTATGGAAAACTTTTTTGTTCTCCAAGCTATCATAACCGAATTCCACAATTATTAATTTGAAATAGCCATACACGATTTGTGAAACTTTGGTCCGGAGCGGACCACTATATCATATAGCTGCCATACAAACGACCGATATGAAAACAAGTCTTTGTATGGAAAACTTTTTTGTTCTCCAAGCTATCGCAACCGAATTCAACGTTTATTTATTTTACAATGCCATACACGATTTGTGAAACTTTGGTCCGGAGCGGACCACTATATCATATAGCTGCCATACAAACGACCGATATGAAAACAAGTCTTTGTATGGAAAACTTTTTTGTTCTCCAAGCTATCGTAACCGAATTCAACATTTATTAATTTGACATAGCCATACACGATTTGTGAAACTTTGGTCCGGAGCGGACCACTATATCATATAGCTGCCATACAAACGACCGATATGAAAACAAGTCTTTGTATGGAAAACTTTTTTGTTCTCCAAGCTATCATAACCGAATTCCACAATTATTAATTTGAAATAGCCATACACGATTTGTGAAACTTTGGTCCGGAGCGGACCACTATATCATATAGCTGCCATACAAACGACCGATATGAAAACAAGTCTTTGTATGGAAAACTTTTTTGTTCTCCAAGCTATCGTAACCGAATTCCACAATTATTAATTTGACATAGCCATACACGATTTGTGAAACTTTGGTCCGGAGCGGACCACTATATCATATAGCTGCCATACAAACGACCGATATGAAAACAAGTCTTTGTATGGAAAACTTTTTTGTTCTCCAAGCTATCGTAACCGAATTCCACAATTATTAATTTGACATAGCCATACACGATTTGTGAAACTTTGGTCCGGAGCGGACCACTATATCATATAGCTGCCATACAAACGACCGATATGAAAACAAGTCTTTGTATGGAAAACTTTTTTGTTCTCCAAGCTATCATAACCGAATTCCACAATTATTAATTTGAAATAGCCATACACGATTTGTGAAACTTTGGTCCGGAGCGGACCACTATATCATATAGCTGCCATACAAACGACCGATATGAAAACAAGTCTTTGTATGGAAAACTTTTTTGTTCTCCAAGCTATCGTAACCGAATTCCACAATTATTAATTTGACATAGCCATACACGATTTGTGAAACTTTGGTCCGGAGCGGACCACTATATCATATAGCTGCCATACAAACGACCGATATGAAAACAAGTCTTTGTATGGAAAACTTTTTTGTTCTCCAAGCTATCATAACCGAATTCCACAATTATTAATTTGAAATAGCCATACACGATTTGTGAAACTTTGGTCCGGAGCGGACCACTATATCATATAGCTGCCATACAAACGACCGATATGAAAACAAGTCTTTGTATGGAAAACTTTTTTGTTCTCCAAGCTATCGCAACCGAATTCAACGTTTATTTATTTTACAATGCCATACACGATTTGTGAAACTTTGGTCCGGAGCGGACCACTATATCATATAGCTGCCATACAAACGACCGATATGAAAACAAGTCTTTGTATGGAAAACTTTTTTGTTCTCCAAGCTATCATAACCGAATTCCACAATTATTAATTTGAAATAGCCATACACGATTTGTGAAACTTTGGTCCGGAGCGGACCACTATATCATATAGCTGCCATACAAACGACCGATATGAAAACAAGTCTTTGTATGGAAAACTTTTTTGTTCTCCAAGCTATCATAACCGAATTCCACAATTATTAATTTGAAATAGCCATACACGATTTGTGAAACTTTGGTCCGGAGCGGACCACTATATCATATAGCTGCCATACAAACGACCGATATGAAAACAAGTCTTTGTATGGAAAACTTTTTTGTTCTCCAAGCTATCGTAACCGAATTCCACAATTATTAATTTGACATAGCCATACACGATTTGTGAAACTTTGGTCCGGAGCGGACCACTATATCATATAGCTGCCATACAAACGACCGATATGAAAACAAGTCTTTGTATGGAAAACTTTTTTGTTCTCCAAGCTATCATAACCGAATTCCACAATTATTAATTTGAAATAGCCATACACGATTTGTGAAACTTTGGTCCGGAGCGGACCACTATATCATATAGCTGCCATACAAACGACCGATATGAAAACAAGTCTTTGTATGGAAAACTTTTTTGTTCTCCAAGCTATCGCAACCGAATTCAACGTTTATTTATTTTACAATGCCATACACGATTTGTGAAACTTTGGTCCGGAGCGGACCACTATATCATATAGCTGCCATACAAACGACCGATATGAAAACAAGTCTTTGTATGGAAAACTTTTTTGTTCTCCAAGCTATCATAACCGAATTCCACAATTATTAATTTGAAATAGCCATACACGATTTGTGAAACTTTGGTCCGGAGCGGACCACTATATCATATAGCTGCCATACAAACGACCGATATGAAAACAAGTCTTTGTATGGAAAACTTTTTTGTTCTCCAAGCTATCGCAACCGAATTCAACGTTTATTTATTTTACAATGCCATACACGATTTGTGAAACTTTGGTCCGGAGCGGACCACTATATCATATAGCTGCCATACAAACGACCGATATGAAAACAAGTCTTTGTATGGAAAACTTTTTTGTTCTCCAAGCTATCATAACCGAATTCCACAATTATTAATTTGAAATAGCCATACACGATTTGTGAAACTTTGGTCCGGAGCGGACCACTATATCATATAGCTGCCATACAAACGACCGATATGAAAACAAGTCTTTGTATGGAAAACTTTTTTGTTCTCCAAGCTATCGTAACCGAATTCCACAATTATTAATTTGACATAGCCATACACGATTTGTGAAACTTTGGTCCGGAGCGGACCACTATATCATATAGCTGCCATACAAACGACCGATATGAAAACAAGTCTTTGTATGGAAAACTTTTTTGTTCTCCAAGCTATCATAACCGAATTCCACAATTATTAATTTGAAATAGCCATACACGATTTGTGAAACTTTGGTCCGGAGCGGACCACTATATCATATAGCTGCCATACAAACGACCGATATGAAAACAAGTCTTTGTATGGAAAACTTTTTTGTTCTCCAAGCTATCGCAACCGAATTCAACGTTTATTTATTTTACAATGCCATACACGATTTGTGAAACTTTGGTCCGGAGCGGACCACTATATCATATAGCTGCCATACAAACGACCGATATGAAAACAAGTCTTTGTATGGAAAACTTTTTTGTTCTCCAAGCTATCATAACCGAATTCCACAATTATTAATTTGAAATAGCCATACACGATTTGTGAAACTTTGGTCCGGAGCGGACCACTATATCATATAGCTGCCATACAAACGACCGATATGAAAACAAGTCTTTGTATGGAAAACTTTTTTGTTCTCCAAGCTATCGTAACCGAATTCAACATTTATTTATTTTACAATGCCATACACGATTTGTGAAACTTTGGTCCGGAGCGGACCACTATATCATATAGCTGCCATACAAACGACCGATATGAAAACAAGTCTTTGTATGGAAAACTTTTTTGTTCTCCAAGCTATCATAACCGAATTCCACAATTATTAATTTGAAATAGCCATACACGATTTGTGAAACTTTGGTCCGGAGCGGACCACTATATCATATAGCTGCCATACAAACGACCGATATGAAAACAAGTCTTTGTATGGAAAACTTTTTTGTTCTCCAAGCTATCGTAACCGAATTCAACATTTATTAATTTGACAATGCCATACACGATTTGTGAAACTTTGGTCCGGAGCGGACCACTATATCATATAGCTGCCATACAAACGACCGATATGAAAACAAGTCTTTGTATGGAAAACTTTTTTGTTCTCCAAGCTATCATAACCGAATTCCACAATTATTAATTTGAAATAGCCATACACGATTTGTGAAACTTTGGTCCGGAGCGGACCACTATATCATATAGCTGCCATACAAACGACCGATATGAAAACAAGTCTTTGTATGGAAAACTTTTTTGTTCTCCAAGCTATCGTAACCGAATTCCACAATTATTAATTTGACATAGCCATACACGATTTGTGAAACTTTGGTCCGGAGCGGACCACTATATCATATAGCTGCCATACAAACGACCGATATGAAAACAAGTCTTTGTATGGAAAACTTTTTTGTTCTCCAAGCTATCGTAACCGAATTCAACGTTTATTTATTTTACAATGCCATACACGATTTGTGAAACTTTGGTCCGGAGCGGACCACTATATCATATAGCTGCCATACAAACGACCGATATGAAAACAAGTCTTTGTATGGAAAACTTTTTTGTTCTCCAAGCTATCATAACCGAATTCCACAATTATTAATTTGAAATAGCCATACACGATTTGTGAAACTTTGGTCCGGAGCGGACCACTATATCATATAGCTGCCATACAAACGACCGATATGAAAACAAGTCTTTGTATGGAAAACTTTTTTGTTCTCCAAGCTATCGTAACCGAATTCAACATTTATTAATTTGACATAGCCATACACGATTTGTGAAACTTTGGTCCGGAGCGGACCACTATATCATATAGCTGCCATACAAACGACCGATATGAAAACAAGTCTTTGTATGGAAAACTTTTTTGTTCTCCAAGCTATCATAACCGAATTCCACAATTATTAATTTGAAATAGCCATACACGATTTGTGAAACTTTGGTCCGGAGCGGACCACTATATCATATAGCTGCCATACAAACGACCGATATGAAAACAAGTCTTTGTATGGAAAACTTTTTTGTTCTCCAAGCTATCGTAACCGAATTCCACAATTATTAATTTGACATAGCCATACACGATTTGTGAAACTTTGGTCCGGAGCGGACCACTATATCATATAGCTGCCATACAAACGACCGATATGAAAACAAGTCTTTGTATGGAAAACTTTTTTGTTCTCCAAGCTATCGCAACCGAATTCAACGTTTATTTATTTTACAATGCCATACACGATTTGTGAAACTTTGGTCCGGAGCGGACCACTATATCATATAGCTGCCATACAAACGACCGATATGAAAACAAGTCTTTGTATGGAAAACTTTTTTGTTCTCCAAGCTATCATAACCGAATTCCACAATTATTAATTTGAAATAGCCATACACGATTTGTGAAACTTTGGTCCGGAGCGGACCACTATATCATATAGCTGCCATACAAACGACCGATATGAAAACAAGTCTTTGTATGGAAAAGTTTTTTGTTCTTCAAGCTATCGTAACCGAATTCAACAATTATTAATTTGACATAGCCATACACGATTTGTGAAACGTTAGTCCGGATAGGACCCTTATATGATATAGCTGCCATACAAACGACCGATATGAAAACAAGTCTTTGTATGGAAAACTTTTTTGTTCTCCAAGCTATCGTAACCGAATTCCACAATTATTAATTTGACATAGCCATACACGATTTGTGAAACTTTGGTCCGGAGCGGACCACTATATCATATAGCTGCCATACAAACGACCGATATGAAAACAAGTCTTTGTATGGAAAACTTTTTTGTTCTCCAAGCTATCATAACCGAATTCCACAATTATTAATTTGAAATAGCCATACACGATTTGTGAAACTTTGGTCCGGAGCGGACCACTATATCATATAGCTGCCATACAAACGACCGATATGAAAACAAGTCTTTGTATGGAAAACTTTTTTGTTCTCCAAGCTATCGTAACCGAATTCAACGTTTATTTATTTTACAATGCCATACACGATTTGTGAAACTTTGGTCCGGAGCGGACCACTATATCATATAGCTGCCATACAAACGACCGATATGAAAACAAGTCTTTGTATGGAAAACTTTTTTGTTCTCCAAGCTATCATAACCGAATTCCACAATTATTAATTTGAAATAGCCATACACGATTTGTGAAACTTTGGTCCGGAGCGGACCACTATATCATATAGCTGCCATACAAACGACCGATATGAAAACAAGTCTTTGTATGGAAAACTTTTTTGTTCTCCAAGCTATCGCAACCGAATTCAACATTTATTAATTTGACAAAGCCATACACGATTTGTGAAACTTTGGTCCGGAGCGGACCACTATATCATATAGCTGCCATACAAACGACCGATATGAAAACAAGTCTTTGTATGGAAAACTTTTTTGTTCTCCAAGCTATCGCAACCGAATTCAACATTTATTAATTTGACAAAGCCATACACGATTTGTGAAACTTTGGTCCGGAGCGGACCACTATATCATATAGCTGCCATACAAACGACCGATATGAAAACAAGTCTTTGTATGGAAAACTTTTTTGTTCTCCAAGCTATCATAACCGAATTCCACAATTATTAATTTGAAATAGCCATACACGATTTGTGAAACTTTGGTCCGGAGCGGACCACTATATCATATAGCTGCCATACAAACGACCGATATGAAAACAAGTCTTTGTATGGAAAACTTTTTTGTTCTCCAAGCTATCGTAACCGAATTCCACAATTATTAATTTGACATAGCCATACACGATTTGTGAAACTTTGGTCCGGAGCGGACCACTATATCATATAGCTGCCATACAAACGACCGATATGAAAACAAGTCTTTGTATGGAAAACTTTTTTGTTCTCCAAGCTATCGTAACCGAATTCCACAATTATTAATTTGACATAGCCATACACGATTTGTGAAACTTTGGTCCGGAGCGGACCACTATATCATATAGCTGCCATACAAACGACCGATATGAAAACAAGTCTTTGTATGGAAAACTTTTTTGTTTTCCAAGCTATCATAACCGAATTCCACAATTATTAATTTGAAATAGCCATACACGATTTGTGAAACTTTGGTCCGGAGCGGACCACTATATCATATAGCTGCCATACAAACGACCGATATGAAAACAAGTCTTTGTATGGAAAACTTTTTTGTTCTCCAAGCTATCATAACCGAATTCCACAATTATTAATTTGAAATAGCCATACACGATTTGTGAAACTTTGGTCCGGAGCGGACCACTATATCATATAGCTGCCATACAAACGACCGATATGAAAACAAGTCTTTGTATGGAAAACTTTTTTGTTCTCCAAGCTATCGTAACCGAATTCCACAATTATTAATTTGACATAGCCATACACGATTTGTGAAACTTTGGTCCGGAGCGGACCACTATATCATATAGCTGCCATACAAACGACCGATATGAAAACAAGTCTTTGTATGGAAAACTTTTTTGTTTTCCAAGCTATCATAACCGAATTCCACAATTATTAATTTGAAATAGCCATACACGATTTGTGAAACTTTGGTCCGGAGCGGACCACTATATCATATAGCTGCCATACAAACGACCGATATGAAAACAAGTCTTTGTATGGAAAACTTTTTTGTTCTCCAAGCTATCGCAACCGAATTCAACGTTTATTTATTTTACAATGCCATACACGATTTGTGAAACTTTGGTCCGGAGCGGACCACTATATCATATAGCTGCCATACAAACGACCGATATGAAAACAAGTCTTTGTATGGAAAACTTTTTTGTTCTCCAAGCTATCATAACCGAATTCCACAATTATTAATTTGAAATAGCCATACACGATTTGTGAAACTTTGGTCCGGAGCGGACCACTATATCATATAGCTGCCATACAAACGACCGATATGAAAACAAGTCTTTGTATGGAAAACTTTTTTGTTCTCCAAGCTATCGTAACCGAATTCCACAATTATTAATTTGACATAGCCATACACGATTTGTGAAACTTTGGTCCGGAGCGGACCACTATATCATATAGCTGCCATACAAACGACCGATATGAAAACAAGTCTTTGTATGGAAAACTTTTTTGTTCTCCAAGCTATCGTAACCGAATTCCACAATTATTAATTTGACATAGCCATACACGATTTGTGAAACTTTGGTCCGGAGCGGACCACTATATCATATAGCTGCCATACAAACGACCGATATGAAAACAAGTCTTTGTATGGAAAACTTTTTTGTTCTCCAAGCTATCGTAACCGAATTCCACAATTATTAATTTGACATAGCCATACACGATTTGTGAAACTTTGGTCCGGAGCGGACCACTATATCATATAGCTGCCATACAAACGACCGATATGAAAACAAGTCTTTGTATGGAAAACTTTTTTGTTCTCCAAGCTATCATAACCGAATTCCACAATTATTAATTTGAAATAGCCATACACGATTTGTGAAACTTTGGTCCGGAGCGGACCACTATATCATATAGCTGCCATACAAACGACCGATATGAAAACAAGTCTTTGTATGGAAAACTTTTTTGTTCTCCAAGCTATCATAACCGAATTCCACAATTATTAATTTGAAATAGCCATACACGATTTGTGAAACTTTGGTCCGGAGCGGACCACTATATCATATAGCTGCCATACAAACGACCGATATGAAAACAAGTCTTTGTATGGAAAACTTTTTTGTTCTCCAAGCTATCGTAACCGAATTCCACAATTATTAATTTGACATAGCCATACACGATTTGTGAAACTTTGGTCCGGAGCGGACCACTATATCATATAGCTGCCATACAAACGACCGATATGAAAACAAGTCTTTGTATGGAAAACTTTTTTGTTCTCCAAGCTATCATAACCGAATTCCACAATTATTAATTTGAAATAGCCATACACGATTTGTGAAACTTTGGTCCGGAGCGGACCACTATATCATATAGCTGCCATACAAACGACCGATATGAAAACAAGTCTTTGTATGGAAAACTTTTTTGTTCTCCAAGCTATCGTAACCGAATTCCACAATTATTAATTTGACATAGCCATACACGATTTGTGAAACTTTGGTCCGGAGCGGACCACTATATCATATAGCTGCCATACAAACGACCGATATGAAAACAAGTCTTTGTATGGAAAACTTTTTTGTTTTCCAAGCTATCATAACCGAATTCCACAATTATTAATTTGAAATAGCCATACACGATTTGTGAAACTTTGGTCCGGAGCGGACCACTATATCATATAGCTGCCATACAAACGACCGATATGAAAACAAGTCTTTGTATGGAAAACTTTTTTGTTCTCCAAGCTATCATAACCGAATTCCACAATTATTAATTTGAAATAGCCATACACGATTTGTGAAACTTTGGTCCGGAGCGGACCACTATATCATATAGCTGCCATACAAACGACCGATATGAAAACAAGTCTTTGTATGGAAAACTTTTTTGTTCTCCAAGCTATCGTAACCGAATTCCACAATTATTAATTTGACATAGCCATACACGATTTGTGAAACTTTGGTCCGGAGCGGACCACTATATCATATAGCTGCCATACAAACGACCGATATGAAAACAAGTCTTTGTATGGAAAACTTTTTTGTTCTCCAAGCTATCGCAACCGAATTCAACGTTTATTTATTTTACAATGCCATACACGATTTGTGAAACTTTGGTCCGGAGCGGACCACTATATCATATAGCTGCCATACAAACGACCGATATGAAAACAAGTCTTTGTATGGAAAACTTTTTTGTTCTCCAAGCTATCATAACCGAATTCCACAATTATTAATTTGAAATAGCCATACACGATTTGTGAAACTTTGGTCCGGAGCGGACCACTATATCATATAGCTGCCATACAAACGACCGATATGAAAACAAGTCTTTGTATGGAAAACTTTTTTGTTCTCCAAGCTATCGTAACCGAATTCCACAATTATTAATTTGACATAGCCATACACGATTTGTGAAACTTTGGTCCGGAGCGGACCACTATATCATATAGCTGCCATACAAACGACCGATATGAAAACAAGTCTTTGTATGGAAAACTTTTTTGTTCTCCAAGCTATCGTAACCGAATTCCACAATTATTAATTTGACATAGCCATACACGATTTGTGAAACTTTGGTCCGGAGCGGACCACTATATCATATAGCTGCCATACAAACGACCGATATGAAAACAAGTCTTTGTATGGAAAACTTTTTTGTTCTCCAAGCTATCGTAACCGAATTCCACAATTATTAATTTGACATAGCCATACACGATTTGTGAAACTTTGGTCCGGAGCGGACCACTATATCATATAGCTGCCATACAAACGACCGATATGAAAACAAGTCTTTGTATGGAAAACTTTTTTGTTCTCCAAGCTATCATAACCGAATTCCACAATTATTAATTTGAAATAGCCATACACGATTTGTGAAACTTTGGTCCGGAGCGGACCACTATATCATATAGCTGCCATACAAACGACCGATATGAAAACAAGTCTTTGTATGGAAAACTTTTTTGTTCTCCAAGCTATCGCAACCGAATTCAACGTTTATTTATTTTACAATAGCCATACACGATTTGTGAAACTTTGGTCCGGAGCGGACCACTATATCATATAGCTGCCATACAAACGACCGATATGAAAACAAGTCTTTGTATGGAAAACTTTTTTGTTCTCCAAGCTATCATAACCGAATTCCACAATTATTAATTTGAAATAGCCATACACGATTTGTGAAACTTTGGTCCGGAGCGGACCACTATATCATATAGCTGCCATACAAACGACCGATATGAAAACAAGTCTTTGTATGGAAAACTTTTTTGTTCTCCAAGCTATCGTAACCGAATTCCACAATTATTAATTTGACATAGCCATACACGATTTGTGAAACTTTGGTCCGGAGCGGACCACTATATCATATAGCTGCCATACAAACGACCGATATGAAAACAAGTCTTTGTATGGAAAACTTTTTTGTTCTCCAAGCTATCGTAACCGAATTCCACAATTATTAATTTGACATAGCCATACACGATTTGTGAAACTTTGGTCCGGAGCGGACCACTATATCATATAGCTGCCATACAAACGACCGATATGAAAACAAGTCTTTGTATGGAAAACTTTTTTGTTCTCCAAGCTATCGTAACCGAATTCCACAATTATTAATTTGACATAGCCATACACGATTTGTGAAACTTTGGTCCGGAGCGGACCACTATATCATATAGCTGCCATACAAACGACCGATATGAAAACAAGTCTTTGTATGGAAAACTTTTTTGTTCTCCAAGCTATCGTAACCGAATTCCACAATTATTAATTTGACATAGCCATACACGATTTGTGAAACTTTGGTCCGGAGCGGACCACTATATCATATAGCTGCCATACAAACGACCGATATGAAAACAAGTCTTTGTATGGAAAACTTTTTTGTTCTCCAAGCTATCGTAACCGAATTCCACAATTATTAATTTGACATAGCCATACACGATTTGTGAAACTTTGGTCCGGAGCGGACCACTATATCATATAGCTGCCATACAAACGACCGATATGAAAACAAGTCTTTGTATGGAAAACTTTTTTGTTCTCCAAGCTATCATAACCGAATTCCACAATTATTAATTTGAAATAGCCATACACGATTTGTGAAACTTTGGTCCGGAGCGGACCACTATATCATATAGCTGCCATACAAACGACCGATATGAAAACAAGTCTTTGTATGGAAAACTTTTTTGTTCTCCAAGCTATCGCAACCGAATTCAACGTTTATTTATTTTACAATGCCATACACGATTTGTGAAACTTTGGTCCGGAGCGGACCACTATATCATATAGCTGCCATACAAACGACCGATATGAAAACAAGTCTTTGTATGGAAAACTTTTTTGTTCTCCAAGCTATCATAACCGAATTCCACAATTATTAATTTGAAATAGCCATACACGATTTGTGAAACTTTGGTCCGGAGCGGACCACTATATCATATAGCTGCCATACAAACGACCGATATGAAAACAAGTCTTTGTATGGAAAACTTTTTTGTTCTCCAAGCTATCGTAACCGAATTCCACAATTATTAATTTGACATAGCCATACACGATTTGTGAAACTTTGGTCCGGAGCGGACCACTATATCATATAGCTGCCATACAAACGACCGATATGAAAACAAGTCTTTGTATGGAAAACTTTTTTGTTCTCCAAGCTATCGTAACCGAATTCCACAATTATTAATTTGACATAGCCATACACGATTTGTGAAACTTTGGTCCGGAGCGGACCACTATATCATATAGCTGCCATACAAACGACCGATATGAAAACAAGTCTTTGTATGGAAAACTTTTTTGTTCTCCAAGCTATCGTAACCGAATTCCACAATTATTAATTTGACATAGCCATACACGATTTGTGAAACTTTGGTCCGGAGCGGACCACTATATCATATAGCTGCCATACAAACGACCGATATGAAAACAAGTCTTTGTATGGAAAACTTTTTTGTTTTCCAAGCTATCATAACCGAATTCCACAATTATTAATTTGAAATAGCCATACACGATTTGTGAAACTTTGGTCCGGAGCGGACCACTATATCATATAGCTGCCATACAAACGACCGATATGAAAACAAGTCTTTGTATGGAAAACTTTTTGTTCTCCAAGCTATCGTAACCGAATTCCACAATTATTAATTTGACATAGCCATACACGATTTGTGAAACTTTGGTCCGGAGCGGACCACTATATCATATAGCTGCCATACAAACGACCGATATGAAAACAAGTCTTTGTATGGAAAACTTTTTTGTTCTCCAAGCTATCATAACCGAATTCCACAATTATTAATTTGAAATAGCCATACACGATTTGTGAAACTTTGGTCCGGAGCGGACCACTATATCATATAGCTGCCATACAAACGACCGATATGAAAACAAGTCTTTGTATGGAAAACTTTTTTGTTCTCCAAGCTATCGTAACCGAATTCCACAATTATTAATTTGACATAGCCATACACGATTTGTGAAACTTTGGTCCGGAGCGGACCACTATATCATATAGCTGCCATACAAACGACCGATATGAAAACAAGTCTTTGTATGGAAAACTTTTTTGTTTTCCAAGCTATCATAACCGAATTCCACAATTATTAATTTGAAATAGCCATACACGATTTGTGAAACTTTGGTCCGGAGCGGACCACTATATCATATAGCTGCCATACAAACGACCGATATGAAAACAAGTCTTTGTATGGAAAACTTTTTTGTTCTCCAAGCTATCGTAACCGAATTCAACGTTTATTTATTTGACAAAGCCATACACGATTTGTGAAACTTTGGTCCGGAGCGGACCACTATATCATATAGCTGCCATACAAACGACCGATATGAAAACAAGTCTTTGTATGGAAAACTTTTTTGTTTTCCAAGCTATCATAACCGAATTCCACAATTATTAATTTGAAATAGCCATACACGATTTGTGAAACTTTGGTCCGGAGCGGACCACTATATCATATAGCTGCCATACAAACGACCGATATGAAAACAAGTCTTTGTATGGAAAACTTTTTTGTTCTCCAAGCTATCGTAACCGAATTCCACAATTATTAATTTGACATAGCCATACACGATTTGTGAAACTTTGGTCCGGAGCGGACCACTATATCATATAGCTGCCATACAAACGACCGATATGAAAACAAGTCTTTGTATGGAAAACTTTTTTGTTCTCCAAGCTATCATAACCGAATTCCACAATTATTAATTTGAAATAGCCATACACGATTTGTGAAACTTTGGTCCGGAGCGGACCACTATATCATATAGCTGCCATACAAACGACCGATATGAAAACAAGTCTTTGTATGGAAAACTTTTTTGTTCTCCAAGCTATCGTAACCGAATTCCACAATTATTAATTTGACATAGCCATACACGATTTGTGAAACTTTGGTCCGGAGCGGACCACTATATCATATAGCTGCCATACAAACGACCGATATGAAAACAAGTCTTTGTATGGAAAACTTTTTTGTTCTCCAAGCTATCGTAACCGAATTCCACAATTATTAATTTGACATAGCCATACACGATTTGTGAAACTTTGGTCCGGAGCGGACCACTATATCATATAGCTGCCATACAAACGACCGATATGAAAACAAGTCTTTGTATGGAAAACTTTTTTGTTCTCCAAGCTATCGTAACCGAATTCCACAATTATTAATTTGACATAGCCATACACGATTTGTGAAACTTTGGTCCGGAGCGGACCACTATATCATATAGCTGCCATACAAACGACCGATATGAAAACAAGTCTTTGTATGGAAAACTTTTTTGTTCTCCAAGCTATCGTAACCGAATTCCACAATTATTAATTTGACATAGCCATACACGATTTGTGAAACTTTGGTCCGGAGCGGACCACTATATCATATAGCTGCCATACAAACGACCGATATGAAAACAAGTCTTTGTATGGAAAACTTTTTTGTTTTCCAAGCTATCATAACCGAATTCCACAATTATTAATTTGAAATAGCCATACACGATTTGTGAAACTTTGGTCCGGAGCGGACCACTATATCATATAGCTGCCATACAAACAACCGATATGAAAACAAGTCTTTGTATGGAAAACTTTTTTGTTCTCCAAGCTATCGTAACCGAATTCAACGTTTATTTATTTGACATAGCCATACACGATTTGTGAAACTTTGGTCCGGAGCGGACCACTATATCATATAGCTGCCATACAAACGACCGATATGAAAACAAGTCTTTGTATGGAAAACTTTTTTGTTTTCCAAGCTATCATAACCGAATTCCACAATTATTAATTTGAAATAGCCATACACGATTTGTGAAACTTTGGTCCGGAGCGGACCACTATATCATATAGCTGCCATACAAACGACCGATATGAAAACAAGTCTTTGTATGGAAAACTTTTTTGTTCTCCAAGCTATCGTAACCGAATTCCACAATTATTAATTTGACATAGCCATACACGATTTGTGAAACTTTGGTCCGGAGCGGACCACTATATCATATAGCTGCCATACAAACGACCGATATGAAAACAAGTCTTTGTATGGAAAACTTTTTTGTTCTCCAAGCTATCATAACCGAATTCCACAATTATTAATTTGAAATAGCCATACACGATTTGTGAAACTTTGGTCCGGAGCGGACCACTATATCATATAGCTGCCATACAAACGACCGATATGAAAACAAGTCTTTGTATGGAAAACTTTTTTGTTCTCCAAGCTATCGTAACCGAATTCCACAATTATTAATTTGACATAGCCATACACGATTTGTGAAACTTTGGTCCGGAGCGGACCACTATATCATATAGCTGCCATACAAACGACCGATATGAAAACAAGTCTTTGTATGGAAAACTTTTTTGTTCTCCAAGCTATCGTAACCGAATTCCACAATTATTAATTTGACATAGCCATACACGATTTGTGAAACTTTGGTCCGGAGCGGACCACTATATCATATAGCTGCCATACAAACGACCGATATGAAAACAAGTCTTTGTATGGAAAACTTTTTTGTTCTCCAAGCTATCGTAACCGAATTCCACAATTATTAATTTGACATAGCCATACACGATTTGTGAAACTTTGGTCCGGAGCGGACCACTATATCATATAGCTGCCATACAAACGACCGATATGAAAACAAGTCTTTGTATGGAAAACTTTTTTGTTTTCCAAGCTATCATAACCGAATTCCACAATTATTAATTTGAAATAGCCATACACGATTTGTGAAACTTTGGTCCGGAGCGGACCACTATATCATATAGCTGCCATACAAACGACCGATATGAAAACAAGTCTTTGTATGGAAAACTTTTTTGTTCTCCAAGCTATCGCAACCGAATTCAACGTTTATTTATTTTACAATGCCATACACGATTTGTGAAACTTTGGTCCGGAGCGGACCACTATATCATATAGCTGCCATACAAACGACCGATATGAAAACAAGTCTTTGTATGGAAAACTTTTTTGTTCTCCAAGCTATCATAACCGAATTCCACAATTATTAATTTGAAATAGCCATACACGATTTGTGAAACTTTGGTCCGGAGCGGACCACTATATCATATAGCTGCCATACAAACGACCGATATGAAAACAAGTCTTTGTATGGAAAACTTTTTTGTTCTCCAAGCTATCGTAACCGAATTCAACGTTTATTTATTTTACAATGCCATACACGATTTGTGAAACTTTGGTCCGGAGCGGACCACTATATCATATAGCTGCCATACAAACGACCGATATGAAAACAAGTCTTTGTATGGAAAACTTTTTTGTTCTCCAAGCTATCATAACCGAATTCCACAATTATTAATTTGAAATAGCCATACACGATTTGTGAAACTTTGGTCCGGAGCGGACCACTATATCATATAGCTGCCATACAAACGACCGATATGAAAACAAGTCTTTGTATGGAAAACTTTTTTGTTCTCCAAGCTATCGTAACCGAATTCCACAATTATTAATTTGACATAGCCATACACGATTTGTGAAACTTTGGTCCGGAGCGGACCACTATATCATATAGCTGCCATACAAACGACCGATATGAAAACAAGTCTTTGTATGGAAAACTTTTTTGTTCTCCAAGCTATCGTAACCGAATTCCACAATTATTAATTTGACATAGCCATACACGATTTGTGAAACTTTGGTCCGGAGCGGACCACTATATCATATAGCTGCCATACAAACGACCGATATGAAAACAAGTCTTTGTATGGAAAACTTTTTTGTTCTCCAAGCTATCGTAACCGAATTCCACAATTATTAATTTGACATAGCCATACACGATTTGTGAAACTTTGGTCCGGAGCGGACCACTATATCATATAGCTGCCATACAAACGACCGATATGAAAACAAGTCTTTGTATGGAAAACTTTTTTGTTTTCCAAGCTATCATAACCGAATTCCACAATTATTAATTTGAAATAGCCATACACGATTTGTGAAACTTTGGTCCGGAGCGGACCACTATATCATATAGCTGCCATACAAACGACCGATATGAAAACAAGTCTTTGTATGGAAAACTTTTTTGTTCTCCAAGCTATCGCAACCGAATTCAACGTTTATTTATTTTACAATGCCATACACGATTTGTGAAACTTTGGTCCGGAGCGGACCACTATATCATATAGCTGCCATACAAACGACCGATATGAAAACAAGTCTTTGTATGGAAAACTTTTTTGTTTTCCAAGCTATCATAACCGAATTCCACAATTATTAATTTGAAATAGCCATACACGATTTGTGAAACTTTGGTCCGGAGCGGACCACTATATCATATAGCTGCCATACAAACGACCGATATGAAAACAAGTCTTTGTATGGAAAACTTTTTTGTTCTCCAAGCTATCGTAACCGAATTCAACGTTTATTTATTTTACAATGCCATACACGATTTGTGAAACTTTGGTCCGGAGCGGACCACTATATCATATAGCTGCCATACAAACGACCGATATGAAAACAAGTCTTTGTATGGAAAACTTTTTTGTTCTCCAAGCTATCATAACCGAATTCCACAATTATTAATTTGAAATAGCCATACACGATTTGTGAAACTTTGGTCCGGAGCGGACCACTATATCATATAGCTGCCATACAAACGACCGATATGAAAACAAGTCTTTGTATGGAAAACTTTTTTGTTCTCCAAGCTATCGTAACCGAATTCCACAATTATTAATTTGACATAGCCATACACGATTTGTGAAACTTTGGTCCGGAGCGGACCACTATATCATATAGCTGCCATACAAACGACCGATATGAAAACAAGTCTTTGTATGGAAAACTTTTTTGTTCTCCAAGCTATCGTAACCGAATTCCACAATTATTAATTTGACATAGCCATACACGATTTGTGAAACTTTGGTCCGGAGCGGACCACTATATCATATAGCTGCCATACAAACGACCGATATGAAAACAAGTCTTTGTATGGAAAACTTTTTTGTTTTCCAAGCTATCATAACCGAATTCCACAATTATTAATTTGAAATAGCCATACACGATTTGTGAAACTTTGGTCCGGAGCGGACCACTATATCATATAGCTGCCATACAAACGACCGATATGAAAACAAGTCTTTGTATGGAAAACTTTTTTGTTCTCCAAGCTATCATAACCGAATTCCACAATTATTAATTTGAAATAGCCATACACGATTTGTGAAACTTTGGTCCGGAGCGGACCACTATATCATATAGCTGCCATACAAACGACCGATATGAAAACAAGTCTTTGTATGGAAAACTTTTTTGTTCTCCAAGCTATCGTAACCGAATTCCACAATTATTAATTTGACATAGCCATACACGATTTGTGAAACTTTGGTCCGGAGCGGACCACTATATCATATAGCTGCCATACAAACGACCGATATGAAAACAAGTCTTTGTATGGAAAACTTTTTTGTTCTCCAAGCTATCGTAACCGAATTCCACGTTTATTAATTTGACATAGCCATACACGATTTGTGAAACTTTGGTCCGGAGCGGACCACTATATCATATAGCTGCCATACAAACGACCGATATGAAAACAAGTCTTTGTATGGAAAACTTTTTTGTTTTTTTCCTTTTTTTGTCCGGAGCGGACCACTATATCATATAGCTGCCATACAAACGACCGATATGAAAACAAGTCTTTGTATGGAAAACTTTTTTGTTCTCCAAGCTATCGTAACCGAATTCCACAATTATTAATTTGACATAGCCATACACGATTTGTGAAACTTTGGTCCGGAGCGGACCACTATATCATATAGCTGCCATACAAACGACCGATATGAAAACAAGTCTTTGTATGGAAAACTTTTTTGTTCTCCAAGCTATCGTAACCGAATTCCACGTTTATTAATTTGACAATGCCATACACGATTTGTGAAACTTTGGTCCGGAGCGGACCACTATATCATATAGCTGCCATACAAACGACCGATATGAAAACAAGTCTTTGTATGGAAAACTTTTTTGTTCTCCAAGCTATCATAACCGAATTCCACAATTATTAATTTGAAATAGCCATACACGATTTGTGAAACTTTGGTCCGGAGCGGACCACTATATCATATAGCTGCCATACAAACGACCGATATGAAAACAAGTCTTTGTATGGAAAACTTTTTTGTTCTCCAAGCTATCGTAACCGAATTCCACAATTATTAATTTGACATAGCCATACACGATTTGTGAAACTTTGGTCCGGAGCGGACCACTATATCATATAGCTGCCATACAAACGACCGATATGAAAACAAGTCTTTGTATGGAAAACTTTTTTGTTCTCCAAGCTATCGTAACCGAATTCCACATTTATTAATTTGACAAAGCCATACACGATTTGTGAAACTTTGGTCCGGAGCGGACCACTATATCATATAGCTGCCATACAAACGACCGATATGAAAACAAGTCTTTGTATGGAAAACTTTTTTGTTTTGTCCGGAGCGGACCACTATATCATATAGCTGCCATACAAACGACCGATATGAAAACAAGTCTTTGTATGGAAAACTTTTTTGTTCTCCAAGCTATCGTAACCGAATTCCACAATTATTAATTTGACATAGCCATACACGATTTGTGAAACTTTGGTCCGGAGCGGACCACTATATCATATAGCTGCCATACAAACGACCGATATGAAAACAAGTCTTTGTATGGAAAACTTTTTTGTTCTCCAAGCTATCGCAACCGAATTCAACGTTTATTTATTTTACAATGCCATACACGATTTGTGAAACTTTGGTCCGGAGCGGACCACTATATCATATAGCTGCCATACAAACGACCGATATGAAAACAAGTCTTTGTATGGAAAACTTTTTGTTTTGTCCGGAGCGGACCACTATATCATATAGCTGCCATACAAACGACCGATATGAAAACAAGTCTTTGTATGGAAAACTTTTTTGTTTTCCAAGCTATCATAACCGAATTCCACAATTATTAATTTGAAATAGCCATACACGATTTGTGAAACTTTGGTCCGGAGCGGACCACTATATCATATAGCTGCCATACAAACGACCGATATGAAAACAAGTCTTTGTATGGAAAACTTTTTTGTTCTCCAAGCTATCGTAACCGAATTCCACAATTATTAATTTGACATAGCCATACACGATTTGTGAAACTTTGGTCCGGAGCGGACCACTATATCATATAGCTGCCATACAAACGACCGATATGAAAACAAGTCTTTGTATGGAAAACTTTTTTGTTCTCCAAGCTATCATAACCGAATTCCACAATTATTAATTTGAAATAGCCATACACGATTTGTGAAACTTTGGTCCGGAGCGGACCACTATATCATATAGCTGCCATACAAACGACCGATATGAAAACAAGTCTTTGTATGGAAAACTTTTTTGTTCTCCAAGCTATCGTAACCGAATTCCACAATTATTAATTTGACATAGCCATACACGATTTGTGAAACTTTGGTCCGAAGCGGACCACTATATCATATAGCTGCCATACAAACGACCGATATGAAAACAAGTCTTTGTATGGAAAACTTTTTTGTTCTCCAAGCTATCGTAACCGAATTCAACGTTTATTAATTTGACAAAGCCATACACGATTTGTGAAACTTTGGTCCGGAGCGGACCACTATATCATATAGCTGCCATACAAACGACCGATATGAAAACAAGTCTTTGTATGGAAAACTTTTTGTTTTGTCCGGAGCGGACCACTATATCATATAGCTGCCATACAAACAACCGATATGAAAACAAGTCTTTGTATGGAAAACTTTTTTGTTCTCCAAGCTATCATAACCGAATTCCACAATTATTAATTTGACATAGCCATACACGATTTGTGAAACTTTGGTCCGGAGCGGACCACTATATCATATAGCTGCCATACAAACGACCGATATGAAAACAAGTCTTTGTATGGAAAACTTTTTTGTTCTCCAAGCTATCGCAACCGAATTCAACGTTTATTTATTTTACAATGCCATACACGATTTGTGAAACTTTGGTCCGGAGCGGACCACTATATCATATAGCTGCCATACAAACGACCGATATGAAAACAAGTCTTTGTATGGAAAACTTTTTTGTTTTGTCCGGAGCGGACCACTATATCATATAGCTGCCATACAAACGACCGATATGAAAACAAGTCTTTGTATGGAAAACTTTTTTGTTCTCCAAGCTATCATAACCGAATTCCACAATTATTAATTTGAAATAGCCATACACGATTTGTGAAACTTTGGTCCGGAGCGGACCACTATATCATATAGCTGCCATACAAACGACCGATATGAAAACAAGTCTTTGTATGGAAAACTTTTTTGTTCTCCAAGCTATCGTAACCGAATTCCACAATTATTAATTTGACATAGCCATACACGATTTGTGAAACTTTGGTCCGGAGCGGACCACTATATCATATAGCTGCCATACAAACGACCGATATGAAAACAAGTCTTTGTATGGAAAACTTTTTTGTTCTCCAAGCTATCGTAACCGAATTCCACAATTATTAATTTGACATAGCCATACACGATTTGTGAAACTTTGGTCCGGAGCGGACCACTATATCATATAGCTGCCATACAAACGACCGATATGAAAACAAGTCTTTGTATGGAAAACTTTTTTGTTCTCCAAGCTATCGTAACCGAATTCCACAATTATTAATTTGACATAGCCATACACGATTTGTGAAACTTTGGTCCGGAGCGGACCACTATATCATATAGCTGCCATACAAACGACCGATATGAAAACAAGTCTTTGTATGGAAAACTTTTTTGTTTTCCAAGCTATCATAACCGAATTCCACAATTATTAATTTGAAATAGCCATACACAATTTGTGAAACTTTGGTCCGGAGCGGACCACTATATCATATAGCTGCCATACAAACGACCGATATGAAAACAAGTCTTTGTATGGAAAACTTTTTTGTTCTCCAAGCTATCGCAACCGAATTCAACGTTTATTTATTTTACAATGCCATACACGATTTGTGAAACTTTGGTCCGGAGCGGACCACTATATCATATAGCTGCCATACAAACGACCGATATGAAAACAAGTCTTTGTATGGAAAACTTTTTTGTTCTCCAAGCTATCATAACCGAATTCCACAATTATTAATTTGAAATAGCCATACACGATTTGTGAAACTTTGGTCCGGAGCGGACCACTATATCATATAGCTGCCATACAAACGACCGATATGAAAACAAGTCTTTGTATGGAAAACTTTTTTGTTCTCCAAGCTATCGCAACCGAATTCAACGTTTATTTATTTTACAATGCCATACACGATTTGTGAAACTTTGGTCCGGAGCGGACCACTATATCATATAGCTGCCATACAAACGACCGATATGAAAACAAGTCTTTGTATGGAAAACTTTTTTGTTCTCCAAGCTATCATAACCGAATTCCACAATTATTAATTTGAAATAGCCATACACGATTTGTGAAACTTTGGTCCGGAGCGGACCACTATATCATATAGCTGCCATACAAACGACCGATATGAAAACAAGTCTTTGTATGGAAAACTTTTTTGTTCTCCAAGCTATCGTAACCGAATTCCACAGTTATTAATTTGACATAGCCATACACGATTTGTGAAACTTTGGTCCGGAGCGGACCACTATATCATATAGCTGCCATACAAACGACCGATATGAAAACAAGTCTTTGTATGGAAAACTTTTTTGTTCTCCAAGCTATCGTAACCGAATTCCACAATTATTAATTTGACATAGCCATACACGATTTGTGAAACTTTGGTCCGGAGCGGACCACTATATCATATAGCTGCCATACAAACGACCGATATGAAAACAAGTCTTTGTATGGAAAACTTTTTTGTTTTCCAAGCTATCATAACCGAATTCCACAATTATTAATTTGAAATAGCCATACACGATTTGTGAAACTTTGGTCCGGAGCGGACCACTATATCATATAGCTGCCATACAAACGACCGATACGAAAACAAGTCTTTGTATGGAAAACTTTTTTGTTCTCCAAGCTATCATAACCGAATTCCACAATTATTAATTTGAAATAGCCATACACGATTTGTGAAACTTTGGTCCGGAGCGGACCACTATATCATATAGCTGCCATACAAACGACCGATATGAAAACAAGTCTTTGTATGGAAAACTTGTTTGTTCTCCAAGCTATCGTAACCGAATTCCACAATTATTAATTTGACATAGCCATACACGATTTGTGAAACTTTGGTCCGGAGCGGACCACTATATCATATAGCTGCCATACAAACGACCGATATGAAAACAAGTCTTTGTATGGAAAACTTTTTTGTTCTCCAAGCTATCGCAACCGAATTCAACGTTTATTTATTTGACAAAGCCATACACGATTTGTGAAACTTTGGTCCGGAGCGGACCACTATATCATATAGCTGCCATACAAACGACCGATACGAAAACAAGTCTTTGTATGGAAAACTTTTTTGTTTTGTCCGGAGCGGACCACTATATCATATAGCTGCCATACAAACGACCGATATGAAAACAAGTCTTTGTATGGAAAACTTTTTTGTTCTCCAAGCTATCGTAACCGAATTCCACAATTATTAATTTGACATAGCCATACACGATTTGTGAAACTTTGGTCCGGAGCGGACCACTATATCATATAGCTGCCATACAAACGACCGATATGAGAACAAGTCTTTGTATGGAAAACTTTTTTGTTTTCCAAGCTATCATAACCGAATTCCACAATTATTAATTTGAAATAGCCATACACGATTTGTGAAACTTTGGTCCGGAGCGGACCACTATATCATATAGCTGCCATACAAACGACCGATATGAAAACAAGTCTTTGTATGGAAAACTTTTTTGTTCTCCAAGCTATCATAACCGAATTCCACAATTATTAATTTGAAATAGCCATACACGATTTGTGAAACTTTGGTCCGGAGCGGACCACTATATCATATAGCTGCCATACAAACGACCGATATGAAAACAAGTCTTTGTATGGAAAACTTGTTTGTTCTCCAAGCTATCGTAACCGAATTCCACAATTATTAATTTGACATAGCCATACACGATTTGTGAAACTTTGGTCCGGAGCGGACCACTATATCATATAGCTGCCATACAAACGACCGATATGAAAACAAGTCTTTGTATGGAAAACTTTTTTGTTCTCCAAGCTATCGCAACCGAATTCAACGTTTATTTATTTGACAAAGCCATACAC
The DNA here is from genome assembly GCA_035047645.1 of Drosophila merina. NCBI lineage: Eukaryota > Metazoa > Arthropoda > Insecta > Diptera > Drosophilidae > Drosophila > Drosophila merina. The sequence goes on along the minus strand of JAWNPH010000076.1, from coordinate 143,154 downwards.
GATTTGTGAAACTTTGGTCCGGAGCGGACCACTATATCATATAGCTGCCATACAAACGACCGATACGAAAACAAGTCTTTGTATGGAAAACTTTTTTGTTTTTTTTGTCCGGAGCGGACCACTATATCATATAGCTGCCATACAAACGACCGATATGAAAACAAGTCTTTGTATGGAAAACTTTTTTGTTCTCCAAGCTATCATAACCGAATTCCACAATTATTAATTTGAAATAGCCATACACGATTTGTGAAACTTTGGTCCGGAGCGGACCACTATATCATATAGCTGCCATACAAACGACCGATATGAAAACAAGTCTTTGTATGGAAAACTTTTTTGTTCTCCAAGCTATCGCAACCGAATTCAACGTTTATTTATTTTACAATGCCATACACGATTTGTGAAACTTTGGTCCGGAGCGGACCACTATATCATATAGCTGCCATACAAACGACCGATACGAAAACAAGTCTTTGTATGGAAAACTTTTTTGTTTTGGTCCGGAGCGGACCACTATATCATATAGCTGCCATACAAACGACCGATACGAAAACAAGTCTTTGTATGGAAAACTTTTTTGTTTTCCAAGCTATCATAACCGAATTCCACAATTATTAATTTGAAATAGCCATACACAATTTGTGAAACTTTGGTCCGGAGTGGACCACTATATCATATAGCTGCCATACAAACGACCGATATGAAAACAAGTCTTTGTATGGAAAACTTTTTTGTTCTCCAAGCTATCGTAACCGAATTCCACAATTATTAATTTGACATAGCCATACACGATTTGTGAAACTTTGGTCCGGAGCGGACCACTATATCATATAGCTGCCATACAAACGACCGATACGAAAACAAGTCTTTGTATGGAAAACTTTTTTGTTCTCCAAGCTATCATAACCGAATTCCACAATTATTAATTTGAAATAGCCATACACGATTTGTGAAACTTTGGTCCGGAGCGGACCACTATATCATATAGCTGCCATACAAACGACCGATATGAAAACAAGTCTTTGTATGGAAAACTTTTTTGTTCTCCAAGCTATCGTAACCGAATTCCACAATTATTAATTTGACATAGCCATACACGATTTGTGAAACTTTGGTCCGGAGCGGACCACTATATCATATAGCTGCCATACAAACGACCGATACGAAAACAAGTCTTTGTATGGAAAACTTTTTTGTTTTCCAAGCTATCATAACCGAATTCCACAATTATTAATTTGAAATAGCCATACACGATTTGTGAAACTTTGGTCCGGAGCGGACCACTATATCATATAGCTGCCATACAAACGACCGATACGAAAACAAGTCTTTGTATGGAAAACTTTTTTGTTCTCCAAGCTATCATAACCGAATTCCACAATTATTAATTTGAAATAGCCATACACGATTTGTGAAACTTTGGTCCGGAGCGGACCACTATATCATATAGCTGCAATACAAACGACCGATATGAAAACAAGTCTTTGTATGGAAAACTTTTTTGTTCTCCAAGCTATCGTAACCGAATTCCACAATTATTAATTTGACATAGCCATACACGATTTGTGAAACTTTGGTCCGGAGCGGACCACTATATCATATAGCTGCCATACAAACGACCGATATGAAAACAAGTCTTTGTATGGAAAACTTTTTTGTTCTCCAAGCTATCGCAACTTCGAATAGCCATACACGATTTGTGAAACTTTGGTCCGGAGCGGACCACTATATCATATAGCTGCCATACAAACGACCGATACGAAAAACAAGTCTTTGTATGGAAAACTTTTGTTTTGTCCGGAGCGGACCACTATATCATATAGCTGCCATACAAACGACCGATACGAAAACAAGTCTTTGTATGGAAAACTTTTTTGTTTTCCAAGCTATCATAACCGAATTCCACAATTATTAATTTGAAATAGCCATACACGATTTGTGAAACTTTGGTCCGGAGTGGACCACTATATCATATAGCTGCCATACAAACGACCGATATGAAAACAAGTCTTTGTATGGAAAACTTTTTGGTTCTCCAAGCTATCGCAACCGAATTCAACGTTTATTTATTTGACATAGCCATACACGATTTGTGAAACTTTGGTCCGGAGCGGACCACTATATCATATAGCTGCCATACAAACGACCGATACGAAAACAAGTCTTTGTATGGAAAACTTTTTTGTTCTCCAAGCTATCATAACCGCATTCCACAATTATTAATTTGAAATAGCCATACACGATTTGTGAAACTTTGGTCCGGAGCGGACCACTATATCATATAGCTGCCATACAAACGACCGATATGAAAACAAGTCTTTGTATGGAAAACTTGTTTGTTCTCCAAGCTATCGTAACCGAATTCCAAAATTATTAATTTGACATAGCCATACACGATTTGTGAAACTTTGGTCCGGAGCGGACCACTATATCATATAGCTGCAATACAAACGACCGATATGAAAACAAGTCTTTGTATGGAAAACTTTTTTGTTCTCCAAGCTATCGCAACCGAATTCAACGTTTATTTATTTAACAAATGCATACACGATTTGTGAAACTTTGGTCCGGAGCGGACCACTATATCATATAGCTGCCATACAAACGACCGATAAGAAAACAAGTCTTTGTATGGAAAACTTTTTTGTTTTGTCCGGAGCGGACCACTATATCATATAGCTGCCATACAAACGACCGATATGAAAACAAGTCTTTGTATGGAAAACTTTTTGTTCTCCAAGCTATCGCAACCGAATTCAATGTTTATTTATTTTACAATGCCATACACGATTTGTGAAACTTTGGTCCGGAGCGGACCACTACATCATATAGCTGCCATACAAACGACCGATATGAAAACAAGTCTTTGTATGGAAAACTTTTTTGTTTTCCAAGCTATCATAACCGAATTCCACAATTATTAATTTGAAATAGCCATACACGATTTGTGAAACTTTGGTCCGGAGCGGACCACTATATCATATAGCTGCCATACAAACGACCGATATGAAAACAAGTCTTTGTATGGAAAACTTGTTTGTTCTCCAAGCTATCGTAACCGAATTCCACAATTATTAATTTGACATAGCCATACACGATTTGTGAAACTTTGGTCCGGAGCGGACCACTATATCATATAGCTGCCATACAA